>CM023153.1:4961907-7361907 GCA_013133815.1 Cromileptes altivelis | reverse complement strand
GGGATAAGCTATTATATTGACGACTAGGGATAGACCGATATGGATTTTTTTAGGGCCGATGCTGATACCGATTTTTTTCCATCACCCTTAGCCGATGACTGATTATGGACTGCTGATTTCCTTGAGCCAATATTTGGGGCCGATACTGCTTTTGCTCCCTCAATTTACATCCAAAAAATGACACAATCATAACAAATATTACAGGTCTCAAGTTTAAAATAAGAAACATTTATTGAACAGTAAAAAATACTACAACAAGATGGAAAGTTGAGGTAGAACAGGTAGAATATTATTATTATTATACATTCGAATAAAAAAAAGAATTCAGTGCTCTTAAATCTTCCAGTAATGTCTTTATAAAATAAAAAAATATTTGAGCTGAAGCAAAAATAAAACAACAACTACTGTACACAGTAGGATTCGCTGCATGCGCACTGCAGGGTCTTCCGGCAACACAGAGCTGCCCGTGGATGCCTGTCTGTAAATCACGCCAGGGAAAAATAAATCCGCGAACACACACACGTATCGGCCGATGCCGATACAAGTAAAAAAACTCAAATATCGGCCCGATATATTGGCCGGCCGATGTATCGGTCTATCCTTATCGACGACAAATTTAGGAATGCCAAATCTTTTAGGACTCATGGGCAAGCAAACTTTGGTTGGGTGCAGGACCTCTGAATTTTACGCCTTAAAGAGAAGACTGTCGTCATTTCAGAGGTATGTAAACTTTACAGGCCTCACTGTGTCCCACCTCCGTGTGGTGCTGCCTGTTTGCTTGCTCAGGTTTTGACTAACATATCTTGGTGTCTGCTGGACCAATATATTTCAAACAAAAAATATTTTGAAGCCTGAGATCCACTCTGCATTTATGTGGTAAATATGTATGGACTTCTTGGTTATTCATTTCAGAACTGGGGCATATTCCCACCATAAATCTCTAACTCTCCATCGTCATACATGGTTGGGCACAACATGGAGATTATCTTTATTTTTAACGTTCACTTCTTAACGACAATTTAGGACAAGTTTACTCCTGTGGAGACAACTGAGAAACAACGTTTTTAGTGATATCAAGATGTGTACTTTTTTTTTTTTAATGACTGCACAGCTGTGTTAGAGTTGTCCCTAGTTCTATTTCAGTTTTTGCTATCAAAATATATCGCGTTATATAGCCCAGCGATCTTCTTCCCGTAGCGATTGTGAGAACAGTTGTGGCAGTTAATGACACAGCAAGCCTGCGCCATTTTCAAACGATAGTTACTTTTAAAATGCTGAACCAACAACAACAGAACACAAGCGTAGCGTCGTGAAATGTAAACAACTTTCCAATTGCCCGCAAAGCCCACAATGCATCACGGTTTTTCCACTTCCGCTACGTCACCCTTTTGAGCCCTACAGACCTCTGAAATGATGGCTATGCCCCTGGTTGTGAGAGCATGTAAAGGCATTTGGAGAGCTTACTTGCATGGTCCAAAAATATATCATGAAATGCTCTTTTCTCTACAATAAACACACAAAATATATATTATTATTCCCAAAGTAATATTTTAGTTAGATCTTAAAATATATTCAACCATGAATTTTGCTTTAAATCCAAAATGAGTCTTGTGTTTATAAAGTAATAGACTACATGTCACCTAGGGAAGTCCTAGTTTCTGGCTTTAACTAGTTCAGTCACTCTGAGCTGGATGCAGGTTCACTTGTGAAGGCCCTGCAAGTCCAGGTGGCTTTGATTGAATGTAGGTACTGACCATCTCCAGAGTGCTGCCCCTAAACCCAGCAGGATGCAGGAAACCACATCTACCACCCCAAAATCCGTTAGGATGCGGAGGATCAGGATCGCATCCACCAAATCAGTTGACAAACAAAAATTTTAAGTGTCGGCCTAAATAAGGAACTTGTGGTCGCCCCCGCTGATTCTCACTCCAAGGCTTTTCTACAAGTTGACAGCCCTGTGGTCTAATGGTGGAGTAGCTAACATGGTACCTGAGTCCACGCGTTACCGACACTTACGTTAGCTCTGTGCAGGTTTTACGGTAAAAGGCAAAACGGGCAAAACTGTCCAAATGTTGTCAAACGGCTGCTTTTCTCGTCCACCGTTAAACACCAGCTGAAGTAGCTAAACTAGTCTGACGAACTGCTGCTAGCAAGCAAGCGCTAACAGTCGTGTTCAGCAGGGCCCGGTGTACAAACACAGTTTCCGGTTGACCAACACGAGGAGTCGCAGTTTCAGCACGCAGTTTTCCGCGTAACAACGGGTTTTTGTTTGCATACCTGCCGTTATTAGTGTGAATCTCGCATCTGTGGTGTGTTCAGAGTCATCCTCAGGCTGTTAGCAGGCAGGAAAGCTAGCTACTGTAAGCTTAACTTCCGGTTATGGTTGCCGGCCTTCAAAATAAAAGCCTGAACCTTTGAGGACGAGTTTAGATTGAGGTCACAGTCTGCTGCCATGCAGTGAAGTCATGTGAATAAGTATTTAAGTATTATAAATAAGTATTCAAATGCATTTTATGTCCTAAATAAAATGTACATTTTCACTCCAATACATTTCCCCGAAGCAATTTCTTTTAGCTGAACTTTTGGAGGACGTAGGAAAGCATAAACACACAACATCTGTACAGATACAGAGCAAAAATAATAGTCAACCTTGGTGAAGATGAGGAAAAATAAATACACAAAATAAAATAGACCAGGGGAAGATGAATAAATAGGAATTATATTTGGAAAAAATATAAATAAATCAAAACACCAGGCATATGAAATGTGACAACCTGGAGCAAAAACACTGAAATCCAAAACAAGAATCATAACAGTAACACTAAGTACAGTAACCACATTCACAACGGGCCGGCACGGCACTGCAGTGGCTAGCATTGTGGCCTAAATTGTGGTAGGGACATTTTTAGTTCCACGATTATTTGAGATTAATTGATCACAAAAGCAACTGATAATTGTAGTTGTTTTTGATCATCTTTTTGTGTTGTAGTATTTCACTGTTGTGCATTTGGGTACTTTTGCTTTTGTGATGTCACATCAGGTCATATGAAGTAGGTTTGTATTTATGAGAATATATTGGGCTTAAAAATGTCATTTCATTTGATTTGAAAAACCTTCACAGGGAACCTATTTGTCACCGTTCACACGTGGGAATTATAAGTGTGTGACACATCACATTATATTATTTATTATTATATTATATTATATATTTTATTTCTTTATTATTTCTGTTTAAATGCATTACTGGTGCTTTGTTGTTTATTATTCAATATTAGTAAATAAAGGCAAACATTTATGTTATTATTGTGCACAGATATAAATACAGGTATGCCTTGAGAAAACCACTGCTGTATCGTATCGATGTTTGCTTTTAGTTAAGTGACTGAATGCACATTACTGGCCTGTTCATTTAGCACTGTTTCATTTTTTTCCCCAATGACTCTTTTGTTGTCATTATTTTTCCACACAGTGGCGCTATTCTCACAGAAATCCCTTAAATGCATTTCATGTAGGGCCCACAATGGCAACATAAGTTACAGACAGACAACATAGAGCAAAAATGTACAGCTCTAAAATAAGCAGTATGAAACACTGGATAAGATTACTACAAAGAAAAGACCAAAAAGTATGTTAATATAACTTAATATAAACTTTATCTGCTTGAACTTAGGGCAGCAATGTGAGGCAGTGGTTAGCATTGTAGCCTCACAGCAAGAGCATTACTGATTTGAACTCAGGGTAAAGGAGCTCCTCTGCGCAGAGTTTGCATGTTGCGTGTCAGCGTGGGTTTTCTCCAGGACCTCTGGTTTCCTCCCAGTCACCTGCAGGTTAATTGGTGACTCTAAATTGTCCATAGGTGTGAATGGTTGTTTGTCTCTATGTGTCAGCCCTGTGATAGTCTGGTGACCTGTCCAAGGTGTACCCCACCAGGGGTCAGCTGGGATAGGCTCCAGCTCCCCCCCCCACGACCCCCAACAGGATAAGCAGTTATGGAAAAGAAATGAGTCTGAACTTTTGTACTGTATTAAATTAAATACAGGTTTACTTACATTTCAAACAGCGTCACAACTTTTTTGGAACTAAGGTTTTACACATATTTCATTTACTAATTTCATTTATTTTTAAATTATGGGCTGCCATGTATTGTTTTAACTTTATACACAGTACACTGGTGTACTTGTGTCTGATTCTACTGATTCTGAATTCATCTCTGACGGAGTTACATGAGCTCTAAAATGAAGGCGATAAAGCTTCCCTCTGCAATTAAAAACATGAATCAGCGAGGATTTGGTTGAGCCAACCAAAACACTTCCGGATTCCCCAGTTGGATTTAGCGACACACCACCAGACACATCCCGTACTCTGAGCCAGCGTGTGAGCCCTAAGTCTTTGATAATAAATAGCTATTGACTTTACAGACTGTTGAATCAACAGTTTATCAAAAGGTGATGATGAATATTTTCATTAAAGGATCATTCTCTGTTGGGGATTGCAGCAAATTAATAATATATCCCTTTTATCCCCTCCCCAGAACCACAGGGCTTAACACCTGACCGCAACACAACAGCTGACTGGCAGCTCTCCGGCCGTGTGTGTGTGTGTGTGCAAGAGTGTGTCTGGGAGGGGAGGCTGAGCCAAAAGACGTTTATTTTCGGCTGTCATCGCTACCCTGACTGAGGCCTGGTCTCATGGCGGTGACCTCAGCGGGGAACACACACACACACACACACACACACAGGTTTAGACATAAAAATGGATTTGTTACAAATTTGGTTTGAGTGTGAATTTGATTTAATTTAACACACACACACACACACACTACATACCTCCAAAGTTGTCCAGTATAATGTCATGTTCTTTGACCTTTTTCGACAAGTACACATGAAACGTATTATTAGTAAGTAATTATAAGTGACGTAAACATGCGGACGCTTTCAGTCACCTGTCTGTCAGCTCCGCTAAATTTGTGCTAAATTTATGCTCTATATGTCTATTTTGCAAGTCATGGTGGTGCTTTTTCTGGTTGTCATTGGACAGTGGTGGCATGTGGCTGCGAGTCACTCAGCGGGACAAGGAAATCAACTCACCCGTCTGTAAACTGTCCTTCTGCTGACTTCCAGCTAACTGCTGGTTTTCAAATGTAAACACAACTGGCAACCTCCGAGGCTGAGAAATGAAGTCAATGCCTAAGTGCCAAAAACTGCAGTTCCTCTAATGGCCACTGGAGGCTGGCTTCAAAGCAGAGTAAACCTTATATTTTGGCATATTAATTTCAGTTCAACACGACATTTTAATATTCTGGTGGCATGGCTTTGTAGCTTACACTTTGTAAACCCATTTGGGCGTGTCATGGCGAGTAGGACGCAGGAGAGGTCAGCTAAAGTCGCAGTGCAAAGTTTCACTAGCCCTGCACTCAAGCAGACGCCAATGGCTAATGCTAGTGCTAGCCTCCACCACCCCGATGTGGACCCTCCTTCACCTACAGAGCAACCTCTTCTTCAGCTCATTAAGGCAGAGATGGTAACCTCTCATCAACTACTGGGCAACATAATCAACCAAGAAATAAAGAGGTTTACGTGCTGGTACAAAAATCTGTTTTGGTCTCTAGCTAATTTCAACTGTCATTACAACTGTACAGGGGGTGAATTTTTTCAATAACTCACCAGTTTACATTTTACTAAGGCCCAAACTAAGCATATTTAAGGGTGGGGCGGCTTGACTGACAGGCTGTCTGCGAGGCGTCGCTACAGGTTGCTGCAGTCTATGAGTCAGATCCACCCCTCGTTCCTCCACAGCTCCAACCTCTCATCCAAATATGGTCACTTCCGGCTCCAACAAACCAAGATGGTGACAGCTGACATGCTGAACTTGAGACTTCAAACCAGCACTCCACAAACCAGTGTGTGACGTCATGGTAGCTACATCCATTACTTCTATTTCTATGGTGTAAACATCAGTAAACATCAAGGAAAGATGGAAATGAATGAGCACCAGCTGAAGTTGCAGTTGCAAGTCAAAGCCACATTTGAGATGTCACAAGCACTTTTATAAAAACATACCTTGTTCAAAGACAGGGATTTTATTCCCCTGTTTGAAAATATGTAGCTGCACAACAGTTACACCTCCAAAACACTAGTCTGCAGCATGATATCTGTGAAGTGCTGTAAAGTTTAGTTGATTGAAAACACACATTAAACACACATTAAACATGGCTTAATAGAGACAATTTCAAACACAAGTACACAAATCAGCTTCACTATTTCATTTCATTTATTAGGATCCCCATTAGCTGCAGCCGTAGCAACAGCTATTCTTCCTGGGGTCCACCCCAAAACACCACCCTATATACATTACAATACATATTCATAAAAACAAACAAACTAACAAAAATACGATGACAACAACAATAACAACAAACCACCACCAAACTCACAGCATTCACAGACAAACACTTGTCTTTATCTGGACACGTTTCCCCCGCAAATACAACATGCTAATGTTTTTAGCACAAGCCTATGGCATTTTACATTGTATAAATTAGCCTAGCAGCTAGCAGACTTTTCCTCTACTCATATGAAACCGGGGACAACGGCAACAATTAACAAAGGTAAAGGTACAAAATTCGGCTCCATTACAACTCACAAGGTTCACTGACAAAACATGGTTTCAGCTTACAGAAACAGACAAGAGGTCTGCGTCGCTGCGACGTGTAGTTACAATTCTGGGGAGGTGCATGTCAGGCTATAGCTCTAAAAACCGCTACAGTGAATAAGGACTGGTGTGACAGTGTGAATGTGAGGTGCTGTCCTGTTCCTGCGGTGGATCACTGCTATAAGCTGTTCAGAGGTGGCTGTAGAGCAGTGCTGCACGTATTGCAGGACTTTATTTATGTTTGAATGAATGTCGACATGATGCAGCTCTGCTGGTGACTCTGGGCCTATTCTCTTATGTCAGTGACCACAAGTCAGGCCTCAAGTCTTCGGCCCCCAACTGATGGAGCAGCTGATTGATGAAAAGGAGTCAGCTGAAAGATCACATGATTCCTTTCTATGCAACCAATTGGCAAATCTCATTCAGAGCACCCTATTTAAACTGCTCTGGCCTGCGTAGGTGCATGGAAGGGCAGAGAGGTGTGTTCTGTTCACCTTAGGCTTTCCATATAGGTGCATGGAAGGGCGGAGACATGTTCTCTTTCCACCTTAGGCTTTCCATACATGCTACAGTATGCATGGACCGTAGCAGCAGCAGCTTTTAAAACGCTTTACTTTTTGAGGGAACACTTGAGCAGGCAAGTGGTTGCCGGTGTAGTTGTCGGTGTGGTTACCGTGTGACAGTGCGAAACCAGCTTCACATTGTAGCAGTGACACCCAGGATGTTTAGCTGTGATGCTAATGATGAACAATGTTTATCCATATCTCTCTCACACACACACACACACACACACACACACACACACACACGTCCATGTCCACACATGAATGTGCTACATCTACCTCCCCCGCCCAATAACACAAGGTCAGATCCTCTCTAATGATCTCAACAATTCAGCCTGGAGGTAACCTGACCCCAGATCAGTGACGAAAGACAGCGGCTGCTGCCAACGCTGACAGAGAATGTGAAATCTCAAATTAGTATCTGTCTTCAACCGCGGGATCTTTCCAGAAAAAAACATGGATCCTATTTCCTCGACTCTGCAAAACTGAGAAACCGGGCAGAGAAGATTACCTAGGAATGTTTTACCCTCCCAACATGACAAGATGCTGCTGAGCAAGGCACTCGGCCTGCAGCCAACTAAACACACCACACTGGTTGCACTGGGCAGTTCACAGGAATAGTCACAGGACATGTTTTCATTCAAAATGTTGATTTTTCATAAGTTTTAGAGAATATTTCAGGTCTTTTTGTGCCCACAGACGTGAACCTTATGATTGCCATGTGACAGTCTGTCATACTATATTTTTTTGTCCAGCCTGGTCTCAATCCCAGAGTGCTTTCAGATTTATATACTGTATCATTGAGGACTGGATCACTGGCCTTGGAGAATGTCTGCGCTCTAGAGCAGACGGATGTCTGACAAGCGGCATGAAGCTAAAAAAATGTATGGACAATGTACAACAATGTATAGACTCATACAAAAGTAATCCCTCTCATTCATCCGATATGACCCACTAGAAGTTCGTGGCAGTGTGTTAATCTGCAGAGACTCTGCCCTATGACTGTTGGTCTTTTTTTCTTCTTATTTTGCAAAATAAGACCCCATAAACAGCCGCTCTTGGGCTGCAACCGTTGAGCAGTGCTCTGTAGCCACCAACCAGTAACAGTGTTCAAGTGAAGTCAGGACTTAACCAAAAAGGTAGCGACCAGGTTAGCAGCACAGAAATCGCGGACAAAGCTCGTTCCAAGACGAGAGTAAATCTGAGGCTGGCTTTTACTTTTGCTGGTGAGCACTTAAAGAGGGAATGAGGATGAGGAGCAGGTTGGACAAGTAGGTGCCTGCAGTTAGCTCAGTTAGCTTGCTAAAGTATTGCCTTAAGCAGGATTTAAACTTTTGCATAAACATGTTTAGTACAAGACAGTTGTTTTGTCAGTGAACCTTGTGAGCTGTAATTGAGCCGAATTTTTCAACGTTACCTTTGTTAAATGTTGCTGTTGTCCCTGGCTTCATATGAGGAAAAGTCTGCTAGCTGCTAAGCTAATTTATACAATGTAAAATGCCATAGGCTTGTGCTAATAACGTCAGCATGTTGTATTTGTGGGGAAAATGTGTCCAGATAAAGACAACCGCACAAGTATGAATGCTCACAACAGTGTAGGCCACATGTGTAGGTTACGGTGTAGGCTCTGCGTGTGTGTACAACAAGCAGTGTCGGGAAGAGGGGCCAAATTATGATTTAGATTTTTCACTTGTGAGAGGACATATATTCTGTATCCTGTGTTGCTCCTGAGCATCACAACTATACTCTACAAATGTGTGCTAGTTTGACCTTATATGTGCTTGTTTTCTGTTTGGAGATTTTTAAAATTATCTATTGACACTTTGCAGATGTTATTATGTGCTGTTGGACACCTTAAAACCCTAATTATCACTCCTTTTAGCTGCCCACCCTCACCCAACATGTCGTTTTAGGCCTCACAGCTTCCAGATAATGCAGTTATGGCAGTCCCTGTGCCATCTGTGACACGCCCAGCGACAGACAGATGGGTTTAAATCATCATGTACAGGGGACAGGGAGTACACACCGAAACACAGACCGGGCAAACCCTGCTGCTGCACATGTCAGGTCATAAATCTCTCAGCAGCGACGGCGGTTTAATATGTTTTTATATTTCTGACAGACGATTTGAAGGAGGAGACGAGGAGAGGGGAGGGAGGAGGACGAGGGGACGAATCTGGTTAGAAGTCTTAAAGGAAATTTTAGTGTCTGTTTTATTATGAAATTTTCATGAATCTTTAAAGTTATTAATATTGTTGCATAAGCTTCTCTTTACATGTTATTTTGATTCAATTAAATATAAAAAAATAAACTCAAAAACAGTGGTGGAGTGCACTTGTACTTTACTTGAGTATTTCCCTTTTCTGTTAATTTGTATCCCATCCCATCTCTCACAGGTACATATTGCGCTTTTTTACTGCACTATATTTCCTGTTCCCACACATTTAAAAAAAAAAATCAAAACTTTTACATGACCTTAAAAGGACTTGCTTGCATTTCTTGAAGACATTTTGCCTCTCATCCAATAAGCTTCTTAAGAACTCTCAGAACTGAAGAAGCTTGTTGGCTGAGAGGCGAAACATCTTCAAGAAACTCAAGCAAGTCCCTATGTGTATTCCTGAGAGTTGAAAAATCTTAGCTTCAGCAACCAATTTGCGCTGCGATAACCAATCAGCATTGAGATCCTCCGCTGACGTATGACCCCGAGGACGTACCTGCGAAAGTCCATTGATTGATTGAGAGATTTCTCGAGCGTTTAACGCGAGTCAACACAAAATATTCTATCGTTCAAATTCTCGCGGGTCTCTCAAATCCAACAACTAGAGTGCTACAACTAAAAATTTATAATAATACCTAGATAGATGGTACCAAGATGCCAAGATGGCGCCTATTCATTCCAATGGAGTTGCTCGCTTGGCACATACACTGGAAAGAGTTTTTAGCTTTCAGCTAGTGCATAAAATCTCTCAATCACTTCTGCCGGTACGTCCTCGGTGTCATATATCAGCAGAGGATCTCAATGCTGATTGGCTATCACAGCGCGAATCGGTTGCCAATGTTAGACCGCAGGAATAACATGCATGAATTCTGAAAATGGTCGATGAGGATTTAAAGGTGCTAACCCAGACAAAACTAAAATGTTTGATTCAACATCTGTGTTTCTGTGTGTCACTGAAGTTGTGCACACGTTTACACACTGTTTATGCTTCTCTGTGTGTGTGTGTGTGTGTGTGTGTGTGTGTGTGGGCATACTGTGAGAGCTGCTGCCATCCTCTGAGGAGCAGTTATCAGATGGTCTAATAAGACCTGATGAAAATAAATCACTGCAAGCTCAAACAGAGAGTTGCACTCACTCAGCACCACAAGGCCCGGACATCTGTTTGTGTGTGTGTGTGTGTGTTTGTGTGTGTGTGTCTTGACAGAAGGAAATAGTTTATTTGTCCTTGGACTGTGTGCTCGGAGATGTAATGAGATATTTATAGTGGTGACATCGACATATAATTTTATGTTTCAGTGCACTCCAGTAGGTGCATGTGATGTGTTGGTGATAAATACTGAACATTTATTAGTTTATATAAAGTATTTCAGGACAAGTTACAATTAAAGTGTTCAGTCTTGTAAAAACTTGACAAGGTCTGCCTTCTCAGATTTATTTGTTCTTTAATGTTCAACAATGCAAACACTTCAGATGCTGATTTTTTTAACATATACTATGCAGAATTTTCCTTAAAAAACAAAGTATGTGTTCGGGACGTTTCTGGGCGTGTACCTTCACAGCGCTCAGGTGAGGTCTGTTCTTTATAAAAAGGTAGTCAACAGATGTCCAACCATAAGCAATAGACATCCGAAAGACACAGCGCTGAAAACATCAAATGAAACTGAATGTGGGGTTAGTTTCAACGTATACTCATACAATGGTTCGCATGACATCCTTTGAAATTGCGCCCCACAAATGACGTTACGTACTTAACATTACGTCACATACTTATATACACAAAGTTATGGAGGATAGGTTTGGGAAAGTACAGAAACATTTTGACAATGTACACATTTTGACGCTGTACCTGGTCTCCTGGGGAAAGTCCTGTGTTTTGTGACCCATCCAACGCCCCAACCTGCCTCCTTAAAGGAGCTGCTTGCGACCACTTCCATCTTTAGGCCCCGATCAAACAGAAAGTGTTTTAGCAACTGAAGGCGGTTTTTGTAATTGTTTTAAACAAAAATTGCTTGTGTGTTTTGCGTTGCAACACACTTCACATTTCTACGCTCTAGGCGCCTCACGTTTTTGCTGAAGCACTCCTTACCAAACATTAACCACAGCATTAGTGAAACATAAAGTTTAAACATATCTGCTATATAATGATGTGCAAAGGGAACGTAGCCCATCTGTGGCTTGCAAAAACGTACAATGCCAACATTTTTTACTGCCGACTGGGTTGAGAAATCTTAATTTGTAAAGAAACTAAAGCTGTCAGATAAATTAGTGCAGTAAACTATACATTATTTATCTCTGAAATGCAAGTACGAGAAAGTATTAAGGGTAGTGGTTTGGGGGGTGCAAGAGGAAACGGCTGTTTTCGAGGCAATTCGTAGCCTGTGCTCCGAGATAGTATGAAAGTGGAATTGTGTACTACTACAGTGTCCCAGATGTTTTGGGCAGAAATTAATTCTCTCAGAGAGGAGTTTTGCCTTGCAATCACCACGCTCAAGATAACGAATGAAACACACAGAAAGAAGATCATAGACCTTGAGTGGCTACTAACATCTCAGACCTGACTACAACACTGGAGACGGAGTTTAAACGGCTGTCGGAGGAGTTGAAAGACTCAAGTGAAGTACAAGTATCTCAAATTTGCAAGGATGGGGGATATTTGATACTAAAAGTAGATTTTCACCAGAGCATTTGATCAATTACCAGGATCGCCACACAACACACACACAGGGTATGTGACTACATGCAAATACCCAACCATCAGTCTAACATGCCTCATGTAAAATCTTAGAAACATTTTCTCTCCGACCTCACAAGGAGCTCAGATGAGATGGACAGCTGGCAGTGACAGTGATACTGCATCGTGTAGCACGGCGTGAATATGTGACTGGATCTAGTTCGAATTACATCATCACGCCTCAGCTTCATTTACAGCTGAGGAGAGTTTTCATCACCACCGAGGTATTCTGTCTCAAACACCCAATATACTCCGCACTGTATCAACTGATATGGGGAGTGAGCGTCACGACTTTCACTATTTTAGGAGACTAAAAATATATACGCATACCGTCAAAAAGGTTTTCATCTCCTGCCATAAAATCTTGATTGGATCCAGTTAGGTGTCTCAGAGGACTAAATTTCTGAATGGCTTTTAGGTTGTAGATGGTCTGTGAAGCTGAAACAGAGACAGTACGTTTCAGCATTGAAATAAAATTTGGCATTAAAAAAGGAAACGTTGACGCTGAAATTTAAACACAGGCATTAAAAATTATTTTATTATTCTACCTACACTTTATCCTTTTCTCTTGCCTCTATCTTCTCCTTTTTTTCTCACACATACACACAATTTAGAAATCATGTCACTGGCTTGCAGCTTCGTACGATGACGTCCTGTCCACAGTCGTCACACTTAATAACCCGATTCTGAGGCTGGACTCGCTGCTTGACCCAGAAACTCTTTTCACAACTGGATGAGCTAATGGAGTCAAACACAAAGTGACCTGATCGTCAGGAGAGCGCTCAGCTCAAACGCATAACACCAACGGCTCACAAGTGTGTAATTTAGCACAACTCTGTACTGAAGTGACTTTATTTCCAAAACACCATACATGTAAGATGATGTCTTAGTTTCTCCTTTTAAACTAAACTGAGATTATATAATCTACATTTAAACACATGAAACTCTTTCAAAGGGGATTTTCCTTCAAAGCAGCTCTCAGTATCTTAGTTACCAAATCAGACCCATCATACTCAAGACTTTGGATATGGAGGGAAAGTGGTCAACAAATGAACTTAATCTTTCATTCGAGAGGGGGCTAGTCTGGATTGCAGACCCTGTGGCCACACAAATGTTGGCATTGTACATTTCTGCAAACCATCGATATGTTACATCAGTAAGTTATTATGTAGTGGATACTTTAGAATTTTATGTTTTAACAATGCTGTGGTTAACCACTTGCATAGTGGTTATGAAAAGGTCATGTTTTGTCTTAAAATACCCAGTTTAGGGGGCACAATCCCCACTGGAAACTAGAGCTTAGATCAGGCCCAAAAAATCATCCAGCCCGACCCCACCTGAGCCCGTGCATGTTCTGTCCAAGCCTGGCCAGGCCCGTCCCTTTAACTGTAATTACGAGCCCGAGCCCGGTTTAAACCCGACATTTTTTTTAAAGGATACGAACATGTGCATTTAAGGCTGACTCTTGTCTTTCTTTCCATGGCAAGCCTTCATCATGTGCCTCTTAAGTGTCGAGGCCCCCATCTTTTTACTGTCATATACCAGCATCGTGCTGCACTCGGTACACTCGACAAAGCCAAGACACATGCTGTCACCATCGACAACTCACATGTTTGACAAAAACATTTCTGTGTATCACCTGGAATGTTAAACTTAAGACAGTGGAAGCAATGGAACCAGTTATAATTAGCGAGACTGGAGAAGATTTCGTGGAACGTGGTGTTAAAGTGTTAACGGTCAACAGGTGGGGGAGAACACAGTGAGCGGAGAACAGGACACTGACAAAACAAGGCAGGACTGTGTGTGTTCAAGACAAAGAGCGATGAAGAAATCACAAGCAAAAATAAGAAGGGGAGAGAGGGGGAAACAAAACCGAGGGAAAGCAGCAGCTGCACTTTCTAACACACACACAGACTCACACACAGTGTCAATCACACCTGTCACATTGTAAAAACAGAGACCCTCTAAAATTTACGAGGTGTTTGGTCATATGGTGAGTGTGTGTACTGTCGGCTAAATGAGTGTGTGACTTTGTTGTGGAGGTCAGAGTGTTTTTGAACTGAAGGGGCTTCCACGGTGTTTTCCAAAATCTGACCTAACACTGGCATCCACTACCAGTGATTAAGATCGTAACATTTAAAGCTGCTCTGCTCAAAAACTATGTATCATATTGCTGTGTAATAGAGGTACACCGAGACGCCATTATCTGTATTCGTATCTGTGTCTGTATTCAGATCGAAGGCTGAAGTGGGCGTGGTTTATACTGGAAGTCACATTAAATCGAACAAAGGTATTTTCTGACCTAATATTCATTACATCTATCTAACTACCTACCTACCTATTTATCTATCTATCTTTCTATCTATCCATCCATACTTAGTTTTATGAACTGTCAGACACACCACCACCCCTTTAACTGCGGGACATTTAATCAGAAACTGAAAAAATGTTTTATAAACCTAAAGATTCTGTTTTGCATTGTAAACAGAAACTACTTTTTTAATGAAGGGAATTAACACAGACTACAACTAAAAACTACTGGTTTTAAGCTTCATTTTGTGGTGTAGGTTTGCGGGGGTTTGAATGAAATCCAGCTGCCACTCCAGGCTTTTGTCTCGTGCCATGGGACGACTCACCTATGGGTCCTAGGCGGGTTTGGTAAAGCTTAATAGAAAATATCAAAAATTTGGGCGGGCCAGAAAGTGACAAAGCAGCATTCTGAATGATCAGTAATTAACAAAAACACTGTGTGCAATAGTCCACCTTCCACTGTCAACTCTACAGTAGGGTTCGCCTCAAACCTTAGTGATCAATGTGCTTAAGTTTGTTACTTCACTTTTAATAGTTAGCTTTGTACATATTGTTAATATCGGACATTTTTGTATAGTGTTTAGTGATCATTTTAATAACAAGGTTAGCAAGTCAGCTCGCCGAACTACTGAAATGACGAAAAGAGCCATCCAGTTTAAAGTGTAAAAACAAAAGCCACAGTAATGTACCTGAAAATCAGGCTGCAATTTGTAATGTTAAGTAACGTTAAGTAATGTCAAGTAAGGGATGAAAAGCACTGTGATCCTTAAAGTGGGATTTATTGGCATTGAATTGACCCTGTACTTGCTGTGTAGACTCTGCGTAGATTTGCGCCCTCTGCGTAGCCTGACGTGCACCTCCCCGGAAATGTAACTACACATCGCAGTGACACAGACCTCCTGTTTATTTTTGTAAGCCACAAAACAAATTTTCCCCCAGTGGAAGGAAGCACTTATCATGTTTTATTTGACTTACATGAATCAATAAATTGTGAAGACAATAAAGCTGCCACAAAATGGCATTTTGGTCCTGTGTGGGATTTATTTTGGCTTCATATGAGTAGAGAAAAACTCTATCTGCTAGGCTACTTTATAAAACGTAAAATGTCATAGGCTTGTGCTAATAACGTTAACGTGTTGTATTTGTTTGGAAAACATTTTTAGTGTAAGACAGTTGTTTTGTCAGTGAACCTTGTAAGTTTTGATGGAGCTGAATTTTGTTCCATTACCTTTGTTAAATGTTGCTGTTGTCCCTGGCTTCATATGAGTAGAGGAAAAGTCCACTAGCTGCTAGGCTAATTTATACAATGTAAAATGCCATAGGCTTGTGCTAATAACGTTAGCATGTTATATCCGGGGGGAAAATGTGTCCAGATAAAGACAAGTGTTTGTCTGTGAATGCTGTGAGTTATAGTGAAGCTGATTTGTGCACTTGTGTTTGAAATTGTCTCTATTAAGCCATGTTTAATGTGTGTTTTGAATCAACTAAACTTAACAACACTTCACAGAAACCCCAACATCATCTAGCATTTTGGTGGTGTAACAGCAGCGCTACACAGACACACCACCACACAAGTAGAACAGCTCACAACGGCATAAGCCTTGCCGACACACAACTATAAATCCACCTTAAGGTTGGGCTGAATGTAATGTTACTGTAGAGTTAACAGGTTGACAGCAAGTAAACTGACGTGAAGCTTGGAAAACGGATATACGCCACACTACTTTGTGTAAGTAGAGGACTTGTTGGCTAACAAGCGGTTTGCTAGCTTCTTGGATTCAAAATGATTTCAACCTTTGCCACCGATGTGTGTCAGGAAGACAGGAAGACAGAGAGGCGGTGGCCAGAGATCGAAATGAAATGCTCAAATATAGACGACAGGACGTCACATGAATATCAATCTTGATGAGAAATATAAACACCCCAAAACGCTGTCTGTGTGTGTGTGTATAAATCTGACTTTATATGATTTGTGCTACAAGCATCAGATGACAGAGCTGCGATAAAACCCGAAAATAGAGACAAGGAGGACACAGAGGTAAATCAGATTGACTCTCTCACACTCCTAAATCCAGCCGTCTAAATCCACAGCAACAGAGAGCTCAGAGCAAAGCCTTGCTTCAGACCAAAGCTATTTCACACCATAAAAACACCTCTCCATGACACACACGCACGATTACTCTTTTATTCTCTCCACCTTTAGATTATTTCCTAAATCTTGCCCCATCACTCTCTCCATTACTTTTCACATCTCTTCCACTTCAGCTCACACAACGCTCACACACTGTGTTTACTTCCCTTTACACCATCATCCCATCAAAACCCAGCCAAGGCCCATAATGGCCTCCAGGCGTGAGATGGTAACACACACACATATACACTAACACACACACAGTAATAAACACCTCCAGGGTCTCGGCTGTCCAAGGAAAAACCATTAAAAGCTTTTTTTTTGAATGAATGAATGAATGAATGAATGGTTTAAACTCAAAGAAATACTCACCGTTAGCTGTTTTTCTAAGAGTTTAAAAAAACACGACTCCTTTTCTTTAAAAGTAACGGGACATGACCTGTAGCGGACCACACTGATGTCAGTTCTCTGAACACTGAACAGTGCTGAAAAATTACGACTGTGTGACTTTAAGGTTAATGTGTTCAATGCAAAAAGAACACAAAATCTTATTGCTGTCATAAATGCTAGTCATTAGTTGCATTTCCATTACAGTTTCTGCAAAATAAATGCAATATTTCTAAAGTTTTGACAAAGTACAATTGCGACTTCCAGGTGTTTACATTAAAAGGTGTTTTGCATATGAGCCGTAATTCTCATAAAATCTCGTCCCGCGAGACTCCACTTTGTTTGCAGAAGTAAGATGGACATTCCAAATCTCTTGCGAGCTGGAACAATCATCTCAGTTGCCACTGCTGATGTTGCAGTAGTCTACAATCAAAGACGAAGACAGCGAGTGGTATTCCAAAGGCAAAGTTCTTATGTGTGGCAGCGACCACGGATAAAGGATTTCTGGGAGAGGATCGTCAACAAGGAATTCACAGAGGACTTGAATGTCCAGTGGCGTATATTTGCGAAAAAAGTGTTTCCATTACACTTTTGCGATATACTTCTGTATCGCCACGTCTGAAAAACCACCTCATGAAAGCGTAAAAGCTCTTCCTCAATATCTGAGAGTTTTCTCGAAATGTAGGTGTTTCCATTACCAGTTTGTTATTGAGATATTTAGGTTTTGCGCATTTCTAGGGTTAATGGAAACGCACTTACTGTTGCAATTTGTCGGTCTGTCCAATGATCGAAAACAGTCACTAGGTCTGTCAGGCTGGCGAAATTTTCACGGTAATGTGACCGAAAATATTTAAGACCCAGCGAATCTGAATTAAGAAAACTTAATTTAAGACATTTTAGGACTTTATAAGGGCCTGTAGACACCCTGGTATAAGTATAAAACATAGCAGAAAATGAAAATACTCAAGTAAAGTATAAGTACCCTAAAATTGTACTTATGTACTTAGTAAATGTACTTAGTTACTTTCCTCCACTGCAGGTAAATAAGAGGCTTAAGACTGCAGAGTGGGTCAGAGACTTTGGCGCTTTAGCAGGCAGCAAATGAATGAATAAATGGATGGATGGATGGGTGAAGATAAAAGGTGATCTAAAATGAATGAAATCAAAAGATGCAGAGAACCAGTTGAAGGTAAAAGACCAGAAGTGAAAAAAGTCACCACAAGATTTTAAAGTTGTTTAAATTTCAGTGGTTTTGTTGGTGGTGGCAACATTAACTTGCTAACTTACCATTAGCATTAGACGAATCGACTAGCTACTATAGCTGACGTTAAGTGGTAAATTCAAGGTTAGCCCGGAGCTGATATCATAACGTAACGGGGATAGTAATAAGCAGCAGTTTCTCCATTTCAAAATGTGACCAGACTCTTCTATGGACATCGGTTTTTGAGCCACGATGAAGGCTAACCAACAGACGGTAAGGTTCATTGTCTTGCGGCTCCTTCTGGCCAGTTAGAAGTAGTGAGGAGTCAGCAGTTAACGACAGTACACAACAGATTCTTCAACATCTATGTCACATCACAACCACAAGCATACAGCCAGCATACAGTCATAAATGCTCACACAAAATATTAGGCTGATTGGTCCAGTAGTTTGTGAGATTAGCTGCAGACAGACAGATAGACACACTGACATACGCAAAACACACGACAAAACATAAGATCCCCAACTGGCTTATGCTTGGTCGAGAGAACTACAGATTTCTCTGGGTTTGAACATTACTGGAAACATTTCGATAACGTTAGTACACAACTCAACAACATTTCCAACATTTTCTATCTTTAAAGCTAAATCTTTAAAAACTCTTCCTGTTTCGTGCTGCAAAAAGCTTAATCTGGGCAACATGTGTGGGTACTTCGTGCTCAGACAGTATGTGTGATATGCAGCGCTGAGGAAAACTTTAAAAGCCTTGGTCTTAGACAGATGAGGCAACCACACATACATACATAACACTCATAGACACAGTTGTCTTCTTGTTTTAGCTATAGGGTCAGCAGGACTAGCCAGGGTTAATACCAGAGGACTATTTCACACTTGCTAATTGCTCCATAGGCACACATGGCCACACGAGAATGTGGTCACTTCAAACTCACTGTGGACGAAAGACTTTAGCAACAGTTATCAGGTTTACATGACTGAGACAGACGTTCCCTGCCAATCCCATTGTCTTATGTTGTTATTTAAATCCATTTCATTGCTTTTGTGTTATCTTTTCAACAACAGGGAACATTTAAGCTAGCTAGTTTCTTAAAGTAATAAAGATAATAAAATATTTGTCCTCACCGGCGTGGAGGGTTGATGACGTTGCTGCTGTTTGAGACGTGGTCAGTTTTACGTGTGCTGCTGTTGATCTTCGACGTTTTTGGGTGACCTGCGTCCGCTGAGCCCTGTTGCAGAGACCCCTGGGCCTTCTTTTCTTCCAGCATGGCCAAAAATACACTTACAAATACAGGCAAACGCAGACATATGAACAATACACACTTTCATAAGGTCTTTAATCACACACACACAGACACACGTCTACTTTTGAGTCAGTCTGATGTCTTTCCTCTGGAAGCGTGTTACACTTCCGAATCCAAAGATACATCCCCAAAATTCAATTCAATTCTTTCCACGTTTACAAAGAAATAAGAAGTTATATCCAAAAGTAATTCAGAAGAATTCCTCCCGCATTAATGGAAAATTAAGGATCCACTCTCACACAGTGTTTGCAATAGATTATTATCATCAAATTTAGTACAGGATAAAAAGTTAAAAACAAACACATAGTAAAGTCCGCGAATCTTCCCAGCTCCAAAAAAAAGCAAAGTCCTCCGGTATTCCCGTATTTCGGAATTTTAACCCAGGTGTTCCGGAACTCGAGTGTTGTGGATTTCTGAGGGCTTAAAGCCATTAGTGGCTCAGTGGGATTTGAGCAGCGAGAGACTGGAGGGTGAATCAGGGGAAGTGCTGCGCAGCACTACACGTGTCCCTCTGAGCCGGCAGCAGGAGACAGACAGAGACAGAGAGAGACAGGAAAAGAGAGAAGCAAGCGGGAGCGTCTTGAAGGCAAGAGAGATAGAGAGGGATCTACTGATAAAAGGAGGGTCGGTCACAAACTCTCCCTTATCACTAAGTTTTAGTTATTTGTCTAAAATACACGTCAGCACAAGGAAGTCACTTTGTTCAACACTCCAGCTATTAGTGGCATTCTGATGGTAATGAAAGGGAGCATATCTGTGTCTCCAGGGTCCTTAATATCCTCTAAATACGACTCATTAAGGAGATGTCTCAAAGGGTTCAATGTTCTTAGCAGTGTTTTTTTCCCTAGGTCAAACGTTCAGTGTTTTCTTGGGTTAATCTGTTGACATCTCCCACCTACAGTTTATAGCTGGATGATGTTTTTACTCCTTGAAACCTACACCCTCAAATTTATAGGTAAGACAGTTTTCTTTACTTTTGACAGAGACTACGTTTACACACACTCTAATATTCCATTACTTCTCCGAATATGACAATATTCTGAATTTGATATGAGTGATGTAAACTGCATATTCTGTTTGGATATTCCAAATTAGGCCTTTTGTGAATTAAGTATTTTGTGATTTAGACATGTGAGATCCAGATCCAGAACATGCCAGCCCACATTACCACACACAATTACTGAAGACACGTACTACTATACATTATAAAACATAATAAAAGACTTGGATATTAACACCTTTTCAAGGAGGTGGATGAAATAATTAAAGAGTGATGGTGCTCTTACGCAGCCTTCAGACCAAAGATCCCCCTTGCAACGACTTGCAACTTGCAAATACATGTACCCATTTGCAACTAAATGGCCTTGCAATGTCTTGCAACAGTACAGTTCACACTGAGGCACTGAGCTGACACTGGCATTTGCGACATCACGTAAACTGCTGTCATTTCGACAGCAACGGTTACGTTGTGACGTAACATAAACAGCACAACAAACCCCAGGTAGCAGCAACCTACTGCATCACAGTTGCTCCACTATATAACTTCTGGCATTGTGTAGTAGAGTAGCTCTTTAAACTGGTGTTATACAAACAGGGTAGTGCCTCCACATTTTTGAGCTCATCTTCTCTCTCCTCTGTCCAAAAGTCCGCCATGTGTACTATTGTGTGTCCAAGAGCCACAGCGTGCGCTCATATGTACGGTCCACGTGGGTACCCAGCTGTACACTAAAAAAAAGCATGAGTTTGCCGCTGATTGGTTACAAAGTTCAAGATGGTCTGCGACGCATTGCCCGTGATTGAACAGGTTGAATCTCTTGCAACTGCATGAGCCGACCTGAGCTGATATGCAACTCAGACCACTGCAACTTTTATCTGCAATGTCCTAAAACCGTTTAGTTGCGTCTGGAACCTTTGGTCTGAACTGGCCTTTAGGCTGCAACAATGAGACGAGACAGGTGTACAAATAGTTAAAAGCTTACTTATTTACAAAATAATAATAAATAATGGAACAAGCGTGAAAGTCAGAAATCATGTCTGCCTGTATGGGTGTGTGGAAATGTCTGTAGAGAAAGCAAAAGAACAGCAGCTGCGTCGTGAGGGAAGAGAGGACTTCTGTTGGAAGGTGGTGAGCTTTTATATCATGAAGCACACCAGGCCCAGGTGTGGCTCCTGAGGTAAATGACGACCTTCTGCATTGACCTGCATCCTGAAACCATAAGAATGCCCGGGAAAACAGGCACGCCTAGTGGAGTGGAGGGGTCGTCACAGTAGCATTTCATCATTTGCCTCCGGGAAGTGCACCAGGCTTTGAAGCCAGTTGTTGTAGAGGCCAAACAGTGGAACTATGTCTGTCACCTAGGGCCCACAAAGACTTTTTCCCATGGACCGAAAGAGCCGTCTGTAAATCAGAGGATAAACCTTCGGCGAAATAAGTGATTTCACTATCAGGATTTGATCCATCTGATGCGATGACTTTTGAAAAGTCTGGTAGAGCATCACAATTTTATGCTCTTTCAAGTTAGCAGGGTGCTAAATCAGTAGTAGCTGGCTCGGCCGGTAGAAGTCTCTCGCTTCCCTGCTCTATGGGCCACCCAGCCCAGAAGCAGTGCCGATCATCCAAGAGATTTTAAACATGAGCACTTAACTTTTTTGGCTTCATGCACCATTGAGCAACTTTCTGCCTAAAACACTGTATCCAGTTCTCTTTATACATCCATGTTTGATGCCTGCAGCACATGGCAGACACATCGTACAGACAAACAAAGACATGAGGGTGAGGAGTTGTATGGATCCAGGATGCAAATAAAAAAAAGCTGCTTTTATGGAGTAAATGTGTGTTGAAGGGGGTAAACACGACAGTGACGTATGCTGCTACATGAGTAAGAAAAGGCAGACACTAAAAAAGACACAACAGGAACACGCTTTGTTGATTCCAAGGTCTTATGGGTAACAAAACTGATCATATATCGTCAATGTCCTAAAAAGCAGTGTGAAATGTAGTCAGTGGGTGTTGTTGGTGTCCTCCCCCTCCCTGCCTGGGTGAATGGTGACCTCTGGTGGTTTTCAATGGTAAGTACGAAAAAGGAAAAGTCTAGTGTGCAAACTTGCACATATAATAAAAATACGAATTGCTGCCATTGAATCGCAGGTAGAGGGTCCCATGTGGTTAAGAAGAAGTCCGGACACCATGGCTGGACCAGTTGGGAACCACTGGTTTAGTTCAGGTTGTTTCAGCCTTTCTTTTTCAGACGGCAAGTAAGTTTTACTGCTTCCAAATATTTCATTATTTAATAATTATTTGACAAGACGCCTAGAGGTTTTGGACGAGTCAGAATAAGTTAGATCTTTTTATTTTTAGTAGTATTTTAATAGCAAATTCATGCAGGAGGGTTTTAGTCATCAGGGGGCACAAACAGGACCAAAGTTGACTGAGAAGGTCCACTGTGAACTCAGAGGTACAAACGTTTAATTTCAGGATTGGTGGTCCTTTTTTTTTCTTGGTAATACTTTAACACGTGTCCTTAATAGGGATGGCAGGCAATTTAATTACGGATCATATTAGAAAACACTTGACTTCATCATGGCGAATTTCAATTGTCCAAATAATCAGGAACATCTTCACAGGTGACTTGAATAAGCTGTCATGCTTGCTAACACACAGATCTGTTTTAAATTTGTGTTTTATTTTGAAATGCCACAAAAGGACGTTTAAGCCTGTCATCATGACTGAAGACGGTTTCAAAGATTGTTGGATTGTTCACGAAAAAAAACTTCTGTGTCCTCCCTGTGATGCAATAAAAATATGTTTTTTAACCAAATGTAAAGTCAAATTTAACGATTCCATTGTGTTTTGGTGCCATTTAAGAGTTTAGTGATTATCAGGATAATGTCTTGAATTCAAATTATTTTAGCCAGGACAACTGTGACATGACTTTTTTACATTGTTCCAGTCCTAGTCCTAAACAGGGCTCAACTTTTTAAAAGTGGTTGCCAAGCGGTTAGCAGGCATCAGCTTCTGGTTGCCGAAACAGAAAATATGGTTGTCATATTTAGCTACCTTAGGTTCTGAGTAATGTGACGCAGTTTTACCTTAGCTTAACAACGAAAATGTGACATAAAAGAATATTTTAAAGTTTTACTGCTGTAATGAACAAAAACCTTTGTAGTTGTGTTTATCTTATTGTAATATTTAATCTACACTGCTCAAAAAATTAAGGGAACACTTCAATCACAGATCAGATCAAGTTATTATTCAAGTTGACAATCTTTACTGATGTACACTGTATAATTTGTTGATAACAAATTCTGGATGATGTCACAGGCAGCGTCACGTTCACCATGGCGTCTCCAGGCTCTTTCACGCCAGTTGTGGTGTTCTCTGGTGAATGTCAATCGAGCTGCACAGTGCTGGGCTGTGAGCACAGGTCCCACTAGAGGACATGGGGCCCTCATGCCACCCTCACAGTGTCTGTTTCTGACAGTGTGGTCAGAAACATGCACACCAGTAGCCTGCTGGAGGTCATTTTGTAGGGCTCTGGCAGTGCTCCTCTTGTTCCTGCTCACACAAAGGAGCAGATACCGGTCCTGCTGCTGGGTTGATGCCCTTCTACGGCCCTGTCCAGCACTCCTTATGTGAGGGCCGGTCTCCTGGTGTCTCCTCCATGCACCAAGCAAACCCTCTTACGACAGCATGTATGGATGTGCCATCCTGGAGGAGCTGGACTACCTGTGCAACCTGATTGGGCTGCAGGTACCACCTCATGCTACCAGTAGAGACGAGGACACTAGCAGAAGGCAACACTAGAGAAGAATCAGTCAAGAAAGATAAGAAGAGAGCAATTTTACTTTTGTCTCTCCGTTGCACCTGTTGTCACTTTGATTTGCACCAAAGCAGCTGAAACTGATTCACAATCACTGGTGCTTCCTAAATGGACACATTGATATTCCTTAAGTTTAACAGACTTAATTTGACTTTTTGAGCAGTGTATTTGTTCAGGTTCATCTGGTTCTTTGTTAGTTTAATCAGTTTATGCATTTGTTTGCGATGTTGTCAAACATGTAAATTAGCTTTGCCATTGTTTTAAAAAAGACCTGTGTTGCGTCGCAATACGAAAATATAAAGAATGCAACAAATCTTACATTTATTTATTTTGGGGTGCACATTTTGCAGTTTTCTGTCCTAATTTTTATATATATATTAAAAGTGAATGCACCTGATGCCAATCCAGGGCCAAGTTTTTCAAAATGGCTGCCAATAGCAAACTGGTAACTGTTACTGTCAACCCCAGCTAAACACTAACTATTAAGTGATGAATTGACAATAATCCCCAACGCCTGTGGTACATAAACCTGTAACAGAAAATAAGAGTCATTTGAGTCGGAGGAGCTTGTTAAAAGTATTACTTTGTTTCACAATATACAAAAAAAAAAAAAAAAAAAAAAAATCAATCCACCAGAATAATATTGACAGAAACATTACAGTAGTAGTACATCGGTACAACATAGTGCAACATGGTACTTACATTAATCAGCCACAAGGGGGAAGCAACAGCTCTGATAATTCTGTACAGTCCAAAGAAATCAACATCCCACTGAACATATTTACACATTGAGGGCACGGTCACACATTAGCGAAGTTATCATCAGGGAATATATATTAGCTTTTTACTTTACTTGAATTTAGGCTTCAAAAATCATATAAATTGTCTATTTGTTAAGATTATCTTGCTGAGCAAAAGTTTCATTGATTTTTGTTCACCACAGAGCTTATTTTCTGCAATAATCCAAAATACGATAGAAAAATTCCACAGCCTTTATAACGAGGTAACCGGGGCAAAGCTAACCTCTGCGTCAGCCTACAGATTAACTTCATCCCTGGAGGACGTTTTTTGCCACCCGTTCACTTCCACTCAACGCGAGCAGAGTGGCAAATGAGACACGTTTTCGTTAATAAAGCAAATTCGTCTTCACATTGGGTGGAGTTCAACTTTGGTGAACTTTGACAAGCGAAGTTTCAGCCTCCCCCAATAGCAAAATGGAGGACAAGATTATTGTTGCCATGTTTAACCTGCGGATACTGTCTGACACTGACCATGAAAAATACGAACTGCCTCACGTGAGAGACGCTGCCTGGCTGAGAGTGTGTCGTGAGACAGGCGTGGAACGTAAGAAAATGGAAGGTGTAACACTAACATTATATTTTGCAATGTTTAGTAGCAGGCTAGCTTTTCTATGCGCCACGAGTATCGCGTCGCGTGTGACCGTGCCCGAACAGAGAAAGGTATTCCTGGTGTGTCAGCTAACTTCAGTTTGATTCAAATAAGACGGATGTGAATTAAGAAGAGAGGAGATAAATAAATAAATCATTTCCCATGTGTGTGCTTCAAGTGATTTCCATCAGTGACTTCAACAGGTGAAACTGCAGTTTCATAGTTTTAGTTCAGAAGATTTTAGCAGAACATGAGGTGTTTATTGCTGAAGTTTGACATGTTGTGACATTAACTTTCAGTCCAGTTTAGAGGATCAGCTCACGGCATGTTATCATCATGTCAGCCCAGAACTGTGAGGTCCTCCGATGTGAACCATTTTCAAACATGATAAACAAGTAATTTCAATCAAATGCCCCAAAATCCCGGTGAGATGATCTAAGTGCAGATATTTTACAAGACTGACTTTGAAAAAATGTAAAAAAGATCATGCCATTTACTCTGAATAATGCCTGCGTATTGATTCACATGTACACCCTTTATTAACTGCATTTCCCTCATTATATTATACACGTTATCTTGTTATGAAATGAACTCTGCCCCAAAACAAAACTTGTGTGGTTCTTTGTATCAACTGGATTTAACTGATATGTGCACTTTGACTTGTGTGATGTTTTATGTTTGTATGTATTTTACCAGAAAAATTGACAGGTGATTTTGTTCCTGCTCAAATTTAAATACAAATGCTTAAAGTAATAGTTTGATATTTTGGGAAACGCACTTACTTTCTTTCTTTCCCAGAGTTAACTGAGAAGATCATTATGTCTCCCGTCTGTGTGTGTTAAATATGAAGCTAAAGTCAGCAGCCGCCTAGCTTAGCTTAGCATAGCTTAGCATAAGGACTAGAGACAGGGGGAAACAGCGAGCCTGGCTCTGTACAAAGGTCATAAAAACTCTTGGACAAGAAATATTCACACACACACACGACACTATGTAAAAACCACAACTTGCTGTTTTTATACTTTGCATTTAAAATAGGGCTGCAACTAATTATTATTTTCTAGAGCTGCCCTTTGGAAGTCTGAGATTCAAATCATCACGTGGAGTCAAGCAGTCATTGTTTCTACATTTGCTGTGTACTTCTAGGGACGTTTTGGTCCCCAGATTTTGTTGCATGAATGCCACTGTCACACTGCTGAGCCAGATTCAACTTTAGAACTTTATATGGTGGGTGGGTGTGTGTGTGTGTGTGGGGGGGGGGGGGCTTATTATTTCCATCATCGATTAATCTGCCAATTACTCTCATGATTAATCGACTTATCGTTTAGTGTGTAAATTTTTTTTGCCCAAACAGTCCAAAAGTCAGACTTTTCATTCACTAACATAAATGACAAAGAAAAGTCAATAAATCGACTGATTGTTGCAGCTCTATTTTAACAAACAAGATATGATGTGTTTGACAGTGAGCTGTTTCTCCCTGTTTTACGCTAAGCTGAGTGACTGCTGGCTGTAGCTGCATATTAGCCGTATAGACGTGAGAGTGGTATCAGCTCTCTGCAATGAAACAAATTATTTCATGTTCTCGTCCATAACATCTTTACAGCTGTGATGTGGGATTTAGTCACACGATACTTCAGTTTAGAAGAAAACGTTGCAGCTGGACCCAGGAAAGAATAACAGAATAACAAAAATAAAATAGCAAATATAAGCGCTTTGTGTTTCTTCCCTTCAACCTGCTCAGTGTGATTGCTGCAGGATTAATTGTTGTTTTTCATCACATTTGGTGTCATTACATAACTTAAAGGGATAGTTTTTTGAGGTACTTATCCATAATCAGTGTATTACCAACAGGAGATGGTGGTCGGCACGCCCCCAGTTTGGAGAAGCAGGCAGGAGTCCCAGTATTGAAGCTAAGCGATGTGCTGCTGTGGATGGGCGTCACAGCAAAATATATTTTGGCCACCTTAAAAAAATGTGTATCATTTTGAGTGTATACTATATATAGCCTATTTCAGCACTTTACTTTGCTGCCAGACTCCATTGACAAAATCAGTACATTTACTCACAGACCACAGGAGCTGCTGGTCCACCACTGCCTCTGTGGTTTGATCTTTTTGTGATATTCTGTGACTTTGCTGAATCTGAACTTACTCTTTTTGATGCTGAAGTCACACAATAACACAAACAAACTGACTGATGGAGGCAGCGGTAGACCGGCAACCCCACATGTTCCGCAAGGTTAAATTACTGTTTTTGTCAGTGGGGTCTGGCGGCTTTGAAGAGAGAGATATAACGGCTTCAGTTCTTCAGAAATCACTGAGGTAAAGTGGTGAAAATACTTAAACTGATGTTGATTCTTATAGATGGCTAAAATATTGTTTAGCTTCTGTGGCGTTACGCAAGTCTGCTTCTCCAAAACAGGGGTGTGCTGACTGACAACTTAAAATAATACACTGACTATGGATAAGTGCCTTATACAACCTCACTTCAAAAAATCAGAACTACCCCTTTAACGTCTATCTAAAACACCTCCTTCACCTCATGTATGTCTCCATCTACCTATACAAACCAGAGCTCGACTTATAAACAGTTTACCTCAACCTCTTTACTCTTCCTGTTTACTATGATTTCACTTCCTTCTGATTTTGGGGCACAAAAACTACAGCCTGTTTAAATAATACTGTTGTGAACATAACAGCTACTGGCAGCTCCAGTTGAGTAACAGCAGCACCAGGCTTTGAAACGACACATTAGTCCAAAGAAGAAGAAAACTACAGGGTCAAAAACAAGTATTTTCAAGAGGTTTTTTCCTGCTCTCTCTTGTCCGGCTCATCCGCCTGTCTGTGTTTACCTCAAGCTCCTTATGTCTCCAACCGCTCTACAGACAACCATCCCTAATTTCAGAAAACTCTACATGTTGTAAGTATTATAAAGATTTTTTCCAGCTCATATTTTGGGTAATTCAATCTGGCATGAATGTGGAATTTGATTTTAAATATCGTACATGAATCTTTCCCTCTCTTTCTTCCGTCTCCTCACACCTCTCCTGTATCTGTATCTCTGTACCTATCGTGATTTTATTAATGTGGTTCACTGACAACATGTTGACTCTTCTCCTCCCTCTCTTAATCCACTAGCCCTCACACCTTCCTTTTCTGTCTCTCACCCTCTCTGTCTCTCTACGTGATGTTGGATATGGGGTCGCTGATTTTCAGACACCTCCAGTAGATGGTTCTTGCCATGGTGAACACAGCGAGCAGGATCAGCAGCACCCACGAAACGTAGATCCCTTTGGAGTTCTGGGCGGGCCTCCACGTGCCAACCTGAAAACAGGAAATTATAAGGGAAAGTAAAATGGCTGCCTCGTGGCTGTATGCCTCCGTGCGCCACTCATGTTACCACTTACAGTTTACATCCATGTCTGTGAAAACATGCTTCATACACGTCTTCCAGCGGCAGCACAGATCTATACATTCAGGTCAGTTTCAAGATGGACACCCACGATTACAGTCCCCAACTCAGTCTCTGACCAAATGTCTCCCCTTCTGTTCCTGAGATATGATGCTGAGGCCTGAAAAGTGTTTTGGCACAACATACATTAATATGCTAATTAATTAATTAATTATTGAGTTACGGCCAAAAACATGTTCTGTGAGGTCACACTGACTTTGACCTTTGAACTTCAACCACTTAAGTCTAATCAGTTCATTCTTGAGTCCAAGTTCATGTTTTTGCTAAATCTGAGGAAGCTCCTGGAAGGCCTTATTGAGATATTGTGTACAGGAGAATGAGACTGACGCAAGGTCACGGTAACCTTGATCATCAAAATCTAATCGGTTAATCATTGAGTCCAAATGACTGTTTGTGCCAAATTTAAAGAAATGTACTTCAGCTGTTCTTGAGATATTGCCTTCACAAGAAGGGGGTGGATGCAAGGTCACAGTGACCTTGACCTTGGACCACCAAAATCTAATCAGTTTTGTTGAGTCCAAGTTGACGTGTATGCCAAACCTTGTGCTCCCCTTAAGATATCCCTTTCACAAAAATGAGACAGACGAGGTCACAGTGATGTTGACCTTTGCTCACAAAATTCTAATGAGTTCAAGTGGATGTTTTTTGCCAAATTTGAGGGAAATGCCACAAGGCCTTCTTGAGAGATTGCGTTTACAACAATACGATTGATGTAAGGTCACAGTGACCTTGACCATCAAAATCAAATCACTTTATCCTTGAGTCCAAGAGTCGTTTGAGCCAGATTTGAAGAAATGTCCTTAAGCTGTTCCTGAAATATCACCTTCATTAGAATGCGATGGCCACAAGGTCATAGTGACCTTGACCTTTGACTACCAAAAGCAAATCAGTTTATAGTTGAGTCCAACTTACGGTTTGTGCCAAACCTTTAAAATAATCCTTTGAGGTTCTTCTTGATGTATCATGTTCACAAGAATGAGGTAGACAAGGTCACAATGACCTTGACCCATGACCACCAAAATCTTATCTGTTTATCAGTGATTCCAAGGGGACATTTGTGTTAAATTTGAAGAAATTCCCTTACGGCGTTCTAGAGATATCGTCTTCACAACAATGAGACGGAGGCAAGGGTACAGTGACCTTGACCTTTGACCACTAAATTCTTATCAGTTCATTCTTGAGTCCAAGTGGATATTTTTGCCAAATTTGAAGAAAAAGTTTAAGAAAAATGCTTCAAGCTCTTCTGTAAGAGACTGTGTTTAAAAGAATGAGACAGACACAAGGTCACAATGACCTTGACCATCCATCATTGTTGAGACTAAGTGATCAGTTATACCAAATTTGAAGAAATTTCCTTGAGGTGTACTGTTATTACCTCCACGAGAATGAGGTGGATGCAAGGTTACAGTGATCTTAAAATACATTTTGAGAGGTCAATGTAATCTTGACCTTTAACCTGAGAACATTAAATGCTAATTGGTTTATTCTTGAGTCCAAGGGGATGTTTGTGCCAAATTCGAAAAAATTCCCTAAAGCTTTTCTTGAGATATCGCATTGACAAGAATGAGACGGATGGAAAGTCACAATGACCTTGACCTTTGACAACTAAATTCTAATCAGTTCATTGCTGAGTTCAAGAAGATGTTTGTGCCAAATGTAAAGGCATTCCCTCTTTTTGAGATATCGTGTTGATGAGAATGGGACTGACAGATAACCTGAAAACATTATGGCTCTGGCCAAGGCTATCACCGGCATCAAGGCATAAAAAAATGCTTTTCTTTCTAAACTGTCTTCACACACACAGACACACACACACACACACACACCATGAGTCCTGCAGTGGAGGCGACGAGCACAACGAACAGCAGGAAGCACAGCAGGCTCCTCCTCCTGGGGTACCGCCGACCAATAGAAGAGCTGCAAACAAAAGCAGGGAAATATATTATAAACAGTCAAAACAGAAGAACTGCTTGTTGGAGGGAGATGTTGGGGCTCTTACACTTTTCGGCAGTGAGGACATCGGGCCAAGGTCCGGTCTGAAAACTCTGTCCACTGGAGGAGAAACAGGAAGTGGAGCGTCAGTAAATAATTCTGAAGATGACTGATAAAAAATAAAATAATAAAGAAGTGAAACTTGCACTGTCATCTGTGTGTGTGTGTGTGTTTGTGTGTGTGAGTACCAGGAATGTGTTGGAGCAGTGTCCGCAGATGATCCTGATGCCGACGGGCTGATGCTGCGGTTCAGGACTTTCCCTGCCAATGTGAACTGGTCCCAGGTTGATGATGCGTTTACTGACAGAAAAAAATAAATAAATGAATAAACTAATAAATAAACATGTATCACATGTGTGTTTTTGTTTGTTTTAATTTTAATCTACGCAGCTGTTTGCACCGGCTCCATCCAGGCTCACATCTCAGCTGCGTCTTATGAGCGTTAACGGCAACCTGAAGCATGTGTTTACACTCCAGGTCTTTTTCTTCGAAAATATGTGTGTAAAACAAAATTAATTTTTAATAAATTAGTAAAATTAACTACATATTTTCGGGTTTTACCATTATTTTATCCTTCTATTTCTAAACTTGTTTCATATCATATTGCTTTTGTTGTTTCCGATGACGTTTTCTCCTACGTTGCTGTCTATTTTCCGATTCTGTATAATGTGTTCCTTCTCTTAATGTGTAAATAATTTTGAAAAGTGGTATATGAATAAAGTTTTCCTTAAAGTTTTCTTATCGTCTCTCATCTCTGCACAAACTGTGGCTGCTTCTTTGCTGCTCAAAGCTCTGAAATGACATGTGACGCTGCTGGGACATTTGCGGTCTACACACGAGGCCACACTTTAATGTCACAAAAAGACAACCCTGACCACTTCCTCTTAAACTGTGTGGGATATAAGAGAAGTGTAAGAAAAGTCGATGGATTTTTATATTTACTGGATCCTGACATGATTTTTTGTTTTCTTGCTGCTTGTGTTACAACATACACTTGAGTATCTGGGCGTATTTTATGTCAGCCACGGTGAAAGATGTTGCTCATAATAACAAAACCACAGAGTCATTACACAGCTGTACTGTAGTTCCACACAGCTCTACTGAGCGTTTCAGTGCCATTCAGCTTATTGATTTGGTTTTCCAGCATCATTTTCAACAGCAGGCGACTCTTTTCCACAAAAAAAAAGCTCTGGTAGGATGCTCCAGAAGCTCACCGGGTACAGTCAAGTAGCAACTTCTGGGACTGAAAGATGAAGCCAACATTAAAGTGCCAAAATACTGCAGTTCCACTAATGGCCACTTGAGGCTGGCTCCAGAAGCGAGTCAAATAAACATGTTTACATCCTGGTACAAAAAACGGTTTTGATCTCTATAGCTACTTTCAATATTCACGCCAACTGTACAGAGGATGAATTTTTAAATTACTCAACCGTTTACATTTTACTAAGGCTTAAAGTTCCGCATAATTCAGGGCATGGCTGCTTTGAGTGACAGGCTGTCTGCCCTTGGTAGTGGTGTGCCTTATCACCTCAATCATGCCTGTTGACATATTGATGTCATACCGTTACCAACAGCAACAACAAGCATGGCTGAAAGTGAAATTATTACAGACTCCGCAGTGGTTGCAAAAAGAGGAAGAGCTTCAGTAGTGTGGAAAAAACTGTGGCGAGACTTCACAGACTCTTTTAAAGAGTTACTGCTCAGAGGGAACTCATTCAGCGGCTCTCTCGCCGTGCGCACACGGGAGTCGGTGTTGTCAAGTGATTTTGTCATAAACCTTTGGTAATGTAAACCTATGTCACACTCGCGGCTCGACAAAAAACTGTGTGTTGATTAGAGGAGAAATGGCAGAGCATAAAGGTCCAGGTGGAAAAAAAACAGCTCAATCATTTAGGATTTTACTACAAGAAGGAAATCAACTGTTGATTTATATATATATATATATATAGATCCTAGGGAACATTTTTCTATGGGTAGTGCGTATACCATTAAATCCTTCCCACAGCGGCCTCGGCCCCTTTGCAGCATGTCATCCCCTCTCTTTCTCTCTCTCTCTTTCCCACAACTCTAAATGAACAACAATGTTGCTCCATGTAAATAAACAACTTTTCAATGAGTTGCCAATGAAAACTTTTAACGGAAATAATATATTTGTGGGTGTACAGCTTGTTTCCGCTGCCCCCAGGTGGGCAAAAACGCAATATTAGGGTTTAAATTACACATTATCCGCTTATCGCAGGGGCAGCAGGCCAAGCAAAGCACCCCAGACATCCCTCTCCGCAGCAACGCTTTCCAGCTCCTCCTGGGGGCGTTCCCGGGCCAGATGAGATATGTAATACCTGCAGAGTGTTCTGGGTCTGCCCCGGGGCCTTCCCAGTGGAATGTGCCTGAAACATCTCTAACAGGAGGCGCCCAGGAGGATCCTGATCGGATGCCTGAACCACCTCAACTGACCACTTTGACGCAAAGGAGTAGCGGCTCTACTCTAAGTCTATGCTTCTCACCCTATCTCTAAGGCTGAGCCCAGAGGAAACTCATTTCGGCCGCTTGTGTATGTGATCTCAATGTTTTGGTCACTACTCAGAGCTCATGACCAGAGGTGAGGATTGGGACGTCGATGTACGATTAATCGAAAGCTTCGCCTTCAGCCTCAGCTCTCTATCTTTACCACAACAACAACAGCTAATCTATGATGAGTTATACCAAAGGAATTAAGGGCGCATTTGGTTCGACTGGGCGGAGAATGCCGAAAGATTTCACACATTCATTTGGTTCGGTTCACTTTCATACAGCACTTTTTAAAGCGGACCAAACCGCCTGGGCAACATCACGCAGTTACAACAGCTGCTCGATTGAACACACAACTGAATTTGTCATTTTCAAACCAGCGACCATGATTGACAAAAGACAGTGATTTTTGCTTCATGTGGATGACAGCTCTCCTTTGTTGTGACTCCAGTGAGATTTAGGCTGATATGATGTCTAAAACCATTTTCTACTATTGAAGGAATTCCCGAAAAGCTGAATGATCTCAAAACAACAACAGCTCCTCAGCATTATCTCATCCATGACTGTATTTTGCTGAATGGCAGTTGGATGAATGATCTGTGCTGCACAGATGGTGTGGGTACAAGAGGAGTGGAAAATAATCCCACACTGTTTTTCTGTGTCTCACCAGTACGGTCGTGGACAGGCGATCCTCTGCGATGTGACTTTGCAGATCAGAAGACAGTTACACGGACAGCGGACGTACTTCTTTCCAACAGGGGCGTTCTTTATCGGCTATAGAGAGAAGGATGGAGACACAGACAGGAGAAGGAAATATCAGACGTGTCACTTTGTTGAGTTTGAGTTTGTTGAGGCTGATGTTTTATGGGTTCTGACTGCAGTCGTTCTCAAACTTCAGACGCATTCTGATGTGAGTAAACATGCTAAAATGCTAACACAACTCCAAACTAGTATCAATTCCATTATTTGGCTTCTAACATTTGATAAAAATGCAGCATATTTCTATGATAAAACTGAACTGCAGCAGCAAAACAAACAAGGCATCAAATAAAAACTGTGCACATAAATGTATCATCATTAAATATTAAAAATCTCAAAGCTACAGCATAATGCAGGAATACAGCAATCGAAGGTAACAAAATTAACAGTCAGCATTTTTCACTTTGAAAACACTGGGAAACACAGGCAGACAGGTGGTTTTATGATGGGGAGCCCTGTGAGGGAGCTGTGAACTAGAGTTGGGCGATCTTGTCCAGGGGGGGGGTCATTACGCGTCGCCACTGAAACGTTCACTTATACCCTCTCTTTGGCGTTTGAGCAGCTTTATAAAACTCTTGAACATGTAATGGCTCCTTAATTAGCAAGATGACTTTACATAGACGGCATATCTTTTCAATTTCTCCTGACATTGTGTTGTTTGGTTTGTTCACTGCTCCACGACATGTGACTGTGAACAGTCCAAAGTCCTACAGCACCACCCCGCAGACGACTCTGTGTGACTCACCGTCGCTTCGTTGCAGATGCTGCACTTCACCACATGCTGGTGTGTCTTGCCCTCCACAGATATGGCGCTCTGACAGACCCGGCAGCTGATGACCGGAGCGCTGCTGCTGTCCGGGCTACCCTGCGGCGAGTAGGGCGGTGGAGGCTCACCTGGTGCCACTGAGCTGGGGAACGGCGCCAAACCTGGAGAAGCAGGACGAAACAATATAGTTAGTTTATTGTCAGTATGATAGCGGAGGGTCAGTATACACCAAAACAATACTTCTTTGATCCCGAACTCTGAAAAGCATAAACATGTTTTCTCTTCAAGCCTCCTTTACTTTTCACAGCTACGCTAGCGCCCTGGCTCTAAGGATGACAATGACCAACGACCTGCAAATCTGAAAATGTTCCCGTCAGCCTCAGCCGTACGAAGGACTGTCGGTCAAAGTTGGGCCGTCGGTGAGCATCTGTCACCCGAGTCGGTTTGGTGTGTCCCGCACTGTTGCCCCTTGTCTGCAATTTTCAGCTGACTCAGCATGATGAATCTGCGTCGGTGAATGAAATGACTCTGATTGGCAGTTCAGCTCAGCGCACCAAATAATAAACGGAAGTGAGGAAAGTAAACAAAGAGCTAAAGTCAAGAGGGAGTGAGACAAAAACAAACATGTTCCATTAAGTAAGATTCTTTTTCTTTAGCCATTGAGCTCTTCAGCAGAAACATTTCCCAATGGTTTGTTTTGTTGTTCAGTGGCGCACGGTACATATGCTCTGTTCTTTCAACATCGGAATGTGTCGTTGATGTGCTAAATGGCTAACTAGCATCAACACACTCTTCTAGTTTTCCTTTCTGAATGACGATTATAGACTAATGGGGCAGGCACAAAGCGTGTGTGCTGGTCGACTGATGGTTCATGTGCAACATTTTGGCTGAAACATGGTGATATCAGACAACGCAGCTGGGGGCCTTCATCGCCACCAGTTCTCTTAGGTCTGTTTAGTGTGTCTGGGCCTTTGAAAGCTAATTTACAATTGTTGCACGCTAACAGGCTACAAGATTGTGAACAGATTATCTGCTCAACGTGTTAGCATTGTCACTGTCGGAGCATTAGCATGCCAATGATTAGCTGTTTAAATGTTACATATCATTTTTAAGAAATGCTTTTATTTTGAAAGTCTGCGTCACCGTCAAACAGCGGCAGGTAGATGGCAAGCAGCCGAGAGAAAGACGATGAGGATGTTATTTACTCTGGAATAAATCAGCAGTGTGGAAATATTGTGGATTTCGTAGAGCACATGACGCAGGTAAACAATGCTGTTACGCAATAAGCAATGACATAACGTTGCCTGCCTGGACGGCATCTAACTTCGGTCTCACTACAGTAACATTAGCTGCTCTGTTTCAATCATGTTGGGCTGGGTTTTCTGCAGTGAGCTGCATCAACAGAAACAAAAACCACCTCCACAAACATCACAAACAGTAAATGCACTGTTATGAGACAAAGCAATAACCTCAGGGACACAGAGCGGGGGGGTGTCTTCACATTATATTGAGGAGTATTGTTCAAACTGGATCGCACAACAGGATGAATTTTGTGGGTATCTGACCGCACATCTGACGGCAGCTTTCTGTATTTGAGAGCTTTAGATACTCTGAATATCAAGACACACAGTGAGTGAGTACACAAACACAAAGTCAGTTTTAGAGCTGTAATAACGGACACAATGCTTCAAACTGGTTATTCCTCTGTGTTCTCACAGTGAGTCATGTATCGGTCAGCAAATACTGTATATTAACTGTATGGGTTAATGAGACATTATCAGTGAGTGGCACACCCAAAAGCTAAACTTCAACATGAGTGATACAGGAAGAGAAGGAACAGGAAGTGTGAAAAAGAAGTAAGTTCACAGGTCATAAGACACAGGAGAGGAATTAAGAGCAGGACACACAGTCTGGATACAACTTAAGAACTTAAAACTCTTTCAGGGCTGATTATTTTCAGTATTGATTCATCTGTCACTTATTTCCTGGATGAAATGAAAAATCTTTAAGTCCAAAAAATTTCAGGAAACAGTGAGAAGAAGCTAATTTTCACATTTGAGAAACTGGGGAGATAATTTTTGATATTTTTTGTTGTTGTTGTTTTGGTTTGATAAATAACTTAAAGAAGAATGATTATGAAAACTGTTGTCCAGCTATGCTCTGTTGATCAACTAATCGACACACTGATTTTTTTTTAACGTGGAACTGCTTAATTCAGTGTTTTTACCAGTTTAAATCACCAGGTCTGTTTGTTTTGGAGATGAAGATACCTCTACGGAAAATGAGGTATAAACCTCCTCAACGTCTGAATCTTTAGCCCCTTTTACACTGCCAGATTTTCGGTGAATGTTGGGCCATTTTGCAGGCAAGTTTTGAGCGTTTAGACCACACAGAGCTGGATTGGCGAGTTGATCCGAGGTGCTCAATTTTCCACCGCATATTGGCGGAACCCTTTTAGTTTAAACAGACCGAGACGTGTGCGACCCAGTGGCGGTGGATAAAGAGGAAACTAGTGATAGCAGGAATTAGCAAGCAGCTAGTAGCAAGAGGGAAACGCAAACCTGACAGACACTGTAAAGATGAGCAACTGGGGAGACAAAGAATTGCGCGCCCTCCTTGTCCTCGCAAACGAAGAGGCCGTTAACCGTCAGATGACGGGGACGGTGAAGAACAGGCCGACTTATGAGGGAATCACTGAAGGACTGACCAGCCGCAGCTTCCCTCCCACGTCACTGTTTACGTCACACACTGAGCTACAGGTTTTGTTACTTGCTCACGCCCCTCATTGCCCCGAAAAAGGCGCATTCTGTATAAACAAAAGTAGGTAGGCGGCATTTTGCTGCACTCTCCGATTCTGTTTTTATACTGCCAATGCTGAAAAAAGACTGATTGGACTTTCCTGCAAATTTGCACAATTCCTGTTTAAAAAGGGCTTCAGATTATGAGAGAAAAAGTTGACGACAGATTAGGAGGTGCTAAATTTACAGCCCGTGTCCGACATACCAAACTTGATTTCTTACTTTGTGCGCGATATAGAAAAGCAGTTGCATTTTTAGTCAACTTATGAAAATTGTGATTTTAATGTTGTTCATATGACGCTGAAATTTATGAAAATTAAAAGCCTCCCGAACGTCTGGACCTTTAGTCATCAGGGACAAAAGGTGAGCATAGATTAGCAGGTGCTAGGATTGCAGCCCGTCTCTGACACGCCATACAGCGTTGGAAAACATTGATTTTTAACATGAAACTGATTCACTCTGTGTTAAAATCACCTAGTCTGTTTGTTTTAGAGAGGAAGAGACCTGTGTGGATAATTCAGCGCCTGGTAAAAACCTCCTGAACAAAAAACACTAAAGGAATTCTAACTAGGAGGGAAAAGTCCCCCTAAAGTCCAGGATACACTGTACAATTTTGGGCTATCCCAGACGAAAGATGACCAACATGACAGAAACGTGGTGATATCTTTAGTCGTGGCACTTGCACTTTACCTGAGCATCACGCGACATCATTCTTCTACTCCTGTACATTCGTCTGACAGCTCAGATTACAGATTTTCACACCGTTCCTGTCAAGTGAAGACTATCTCCAGAGCTGCTGATTCAATTTGAATGTTTCTGGTAAGCCTGAGGAGGGAGTGCTTCACTTACAGCGACTGCAAACATGATAATCCTGTCAGATGATGCATAGCTGTAGACTGAATGAGCACAACCTGAAACATCCACAGCAGTAAACTCATACACATTAAAACAGCTTAATATTAACCCAAAAGCATCAGATACATGAGGAGAACACTGACAGGGAACATTTACAGCACTGCGAGCACATCTTGCTAACGCTGCTTAAATACTAGAGTGAGGATTCACTTGTACTTGAGTATTTTCAGTGTGACTTAGTAGTACTTCAAACCACTGTGTTGTGTGTATTCAGGATCACTGTCACTACACTGTGGTAACATAAAAACGTTGCTAAACTTTATTAACAACACCTGAAGTGGTTTCATGTTGATTAAATCTTTCTGTGTGTGACTGTAACTTCATTGTGTCAAAGCTAACCCTAGCCAGACTGCTACCTAGCTAGCTAGCTAGCTAGCAAACTAAAGCTAGCTAACATTTGAAGTTTTTCGACATTCTCCGACTTAAATGCGAAATAAAACCGCAAATTTCGCTGTTAGTAAAACCGATGAACATGTCTGCTGACAGACAAACTGCTGACTTACTCTGTGGTTTCGGCGGATATCCGTGCAGGCTGCCCCCGGGAGAGTAGCCGTTGGTCCCGTCGTGCTGCTCGGATAGCAGCGGCGACCGTTCCCCGTCCGCCATCGCTCCCACCGGATCCCGGCCTCAAGAAGAGCCTCTGCCTCGGCGGGGGAAACCCTCTGACCCCCGGTAGAGAGTTTCTTGAAGAGCCGCTGAGGAGATTTGGACCCCGGAGCTCGTCAGCGGGGGGCTCTCGACATCCACATGACACTGCGAGAACACAGGAGGAAACAAAAACATCTGTCACATGACTGGGATCTGAGTCACGGCTGTGATTGACAGCGCGCTGGGCCAATCAGCGAGCGCGGCTCGGATGGGCGGGCTCAACGGCGTTTGACAGTCAGGGCCGCGTTCCAATACTGATATACAGCATCCTTTCATTGGGTCTGTAAAACCTTTTCAACAGGCTCTTACAGCTTCCTTTGCTCTAATCTGCAGCAGCTCTTCGTGACTGTAACATTCAGGGCTGCCCCTGACCAAAGTGGGGCCCTAAGCGAAATTTTATTTGGAGGCCCCCCATCCCAAATGTATCATAGGTACAAAATGACCGTACAACAACTTGCCATTTAACTTGACAGCCTTTACTGGCAATAACAAATGTACTGTAGATACAGTAGTCTGGCTGTGTGAGTCAAATAAAATAAAAAAAAGTCAACCTGAAATAAATAAATAAGTATTAAATAAAAATAACTTCAAACTGAAATAAATAAATCAACAAATCTGAGTCACAAATAGCCATCAATTACTCATCAAAAGAAAGTAACTTCCACCACCTCAATCCCCCACCCTTGATTAAACACTGAAAATAAAATAAAAGAGGGAGACAGGTTTTCCCTATTTAAACTTATTCTGTTATATTTCTCCCTCTCCCCTCTCTGGAGGCGTCCGGTCTCCCTCAGCCCTCCGCCTCTCCCACCTTAATTAAACACTGAAAACAGAAATAGAATACAGAGACATTCTTTTCTATTTTCATCTTATTTAGCTATATTTCTCCTTCTCCCCTCTCTGGGAGCATCCGACCTCCCGTCCCCCGCACACACTCCTGAGGCTCTTTTGGACGACACGTCGACAACTCTTCACCTGCTGCAGCTCTGCAAGTGCCTGCCAGCGCACACCTCTTCAGTTCAGATGCCGAGTGCTGTCAATCATTGCAGTGACGCATGGGCGGTCAGGTCTCTTCTCTCCTTCCTCGAGCTGATTCTACGCGCGCCTCACGGTAGCACATGTGCGCATCCATTGTGCAAATGAGCAAATGCATTCCCTCTTGCAAAATGTGGCCCCCCATGGAAGATGAGGCCCTACGCACAGCGCGTGTTCTGCGTTTAGGGAGGGGCGGCCCTGGTAATATTTACCGTCATATTCTTTTGTTTGAATCCGTATTTCCTAATTTGCTTGTTAGATTCTGCTCAGTGTTTTGTGTTATAAATAAGATGTTTTTGGAAATAGCCTTTTTCCTTAAAGCCTCAGTGTGTAAAAATGGTGAGTAACACTGACATCAGCGGTCAAATTCTTGAGTTTATCGAGTTTTTCAGGAGTATCTAGTGATGAGGTGAATATTTATTTAGGAATCTAAATCATGTAATATGTTATAGCTTACTAATAAGATATAGGTTATCTGTGAGATAAATATTAGGAGTGTTTTATCTCTAATTGTTTTGGTAACACGAGCAAACATTAGCACAGCAATGCTAAAATAACACGTTTTATGTGATAGTCACGGCACAGTGCGGCAAATATAGGTTGGTATGATTATAATATATGCGTTTCCAGAGTGTTCTTCCACAGGACACAGGGAGAGGAGGAAGAGGAGGAAGACCAGGGAGAGGAAGGGGGCGAGGGCGTACAGGTGGTGCAGGAAGGGCCAGGCGAAGAGGTGTGTCTCGGCTACCCAGAGGGAAGAGGAGGAGGAGAGGGTGGCAGCCTTCACAGCAGCGTGAGAGGAATCAACAGATAGGCTGTAGGCTAGGCTAACCATTTCGCTGTAGCTCTGGGATAATGTTAGCCAAGGCTAGGATAACGTTAACACGTAAACGTAGCCATCACTCGAACTTAGACGAGAGGGAAAAGTAGTTGCAAACATGAAGCCAAAATGGTTTTAAAATATCAGATTGAATTACCTGTCTAGCAGAAAGCAGGCAACCTCCACATCCTTTGTGAAATCCTTCTCCTTCAGGAGTTCTTTCCACCTGGAATAAGCAACGCCGATATTCACTCGCGTTTTGTCCCGTCCTCGCTTATCTGATCTTTTTCTTTTATTTGGTGGCGAGGTTTCCCTCTTATGGGGCAAAACATATGTGTGCTCCTCCATTTAAAGTGCGACAGAATCATAAAAGTACAAAGCAGGTTCACGCAGAAGCGCCCCGGATTGATCTTCACCTTAACCGTCTCCAGTGACGGCAAGTTCTAGGTGGTTTGCAGCCAAGTGTGAAGCAATTGGGATGAGAGTCAGCACCTCCAAGTGTGAGGCCATGGTTCTCTGCTGGAAACCTGTGGATTGCCCTCTCTGGGTTGTGGGAGAGTTACTGCCTCAAGCGGGGGAGTTCAAGTAACTCGAGGTCTTGTTCACATGTGAGGGTAGAATAGAGCGTGAGATGGATCTGTGGTTTGGTGCGGCTTCTGCAGTGATGCAGGCGCTGCGCCAGAAGGCGAAGCTTTCGATTCAGTGGTCCATCTACGTCCCAGCCCTCACCTGTGGTCATGAGCTCTGGATAGTGACCGAAAAATTGCAATCACAGATACAAGCGGCCGAAATTAGTTTTTTCCTTGAGGTCGCTGGGCTCAGCCTTAGAGATAGGGTGAAGAGTTCGGACATCTGGAGGGAGCTCGGAGTAGAGCCGCTGCTCCTTCACGTCGAAAGGGGTCAGTTGAGGTGGGCGCCTCCCGTTAGAGGTGTTCCGGGTACTTCCCACTGGTAAGAGGTCCGGGGCAGACCCAGAACATGCTGGAGGGATTATCTCATCTGGCCTGGGAACACACTAGGGTCCCCCAGGATGAGCTGGAAAGCATAGCTGGGGAGAGGGATGTCTGGGGTGCTTTGCTCGACCTGCTACCCCCGTGACCTGGCCCCAGATAAACTGATGAAAATGGATGGATGGATGGACGCTTTTCACTCTCTGAAATTTGTTTACACAATGAACATTGTACTAATGCCATCTAAGGTAGCAAACAAGGTTAGTTTATGATGACTGTCCTACTAAAGAAAAACAAATAGAAATTTACAGTATACCCTTTGTATTATACAGAACCCCAAAATTCCAAACAATTTTATCATTTATCTTCATTCACAATCATGTGCGCTTCCTAAATGGACACACTGATATCCCTGAAGTTTAACTGACTTGGTGTTATACTGTGATGATAAAGCGCTCCCTCAATTTTTTTGAGCAGTGTATAAAATGAGAAACCAAAGTGGCTTATATGAGTGTGCAATTTGTTAGCACCTGTATTGACATAGTTTTCGACCAGCCTATATACTTCAGCAGTAGTCTCATATTTCAGTTATGGCTTTTGGTTTTGGTGTGCCACCCCAAAATTTTCAGTGGCCCCATCTGGCCACCCCTATGAAAAACTTAAGGGGGAACCACTGGATCTGAAGACATCCTTCCCCTGCACTGAAACTGGATTTTCTGGATCATATTTCTTGTTTTCCACAACCTTCCTTGCATTTTCTTTCAACGCAGTGCCACATTCTGTTTGAACACCCACTATAAACTGGATGGTTCAGTTCTTTCTGAGACAGTGATGGTTTTCATGCAGCATGCAAATCCCAAAGAAAATTCATCAGATAATGCTGCACTACCACATCAAGTACAGTGTCCAGTGACTGCGTGGTGTCAGCATGGACTCTAAACATTTCACTCCCTCTTTCTTTGATGCGTATCATGCAAAAAGTTGTTGATTTGTTTCAAATGAACAAGGAAGACATGATACATACCTTCTGTTTAATTTGTACTGACACACTGATGAAGACAACTCAGCCATAAGTTAATTCTGATCATAATCTTGGAACCATTACACAAATAATTTCCTCATACCAGACCATTTCCTGGTCTATTGTTTGATTTCAAACAAAATCATCTTCCGTGTGGAAAACAGCCACTTAGAAAAGGGTTAGAGAGAGTGAAAGGCTGCTGGTATTTATTCACAGTCATCGTGCGGAGAGACAAACACATTCACCATGTTGCTCTGTCTGCTGCTGCTGCTGCTCGTCTGCAGCGCCCAGGCGAGTCATTTTTATGGGACAGTGATGACCTACTACCCAAACAACATGAACTCACCTGGATCTTTCACGGTATGTACAGTTTCCTTCTACTTCAATTGATTCACCTGTTGAAATTTGGCATTACAGAGGTGAAATAAATTTACATGATTAAGTTAATGAATGATTGATAGCATTAATGGGATGTGTCTGTAACTTAAATCCTAAGAATAATACCACAAAGAGAATTCTCTGGACATTTTGGAAAACACCGTATAATAAAGAGTTTAACGCTTTTCCCTTAAGAACTAGCTTTCCATGAAGTTCTTGTTGTAGCTGTATGGAATCTTCACCGCGTGATAATAATCCTGTTATACATGTCTTCAGAGAAGCATGTTTTCTAAAGTTAACATCCAAATAAACGTTTTTTTTTTTTTTTTTTTTGTCATGGATGTTACCATTAAAGCCATAACACCTGTTCACTGTGATACTGCAGGTGGTCCTTCGCTATAAGCTGACCTTCCACGAATGCACAACGAATGACCAGTGGGACTGCTTCAGTGGGGACTGTGGGACCGAGAATACTGTGCTGAATGTTGTCATGGACAATGGAGACTGGTGTCAGAGAGAGGGAATCATGACTCGGGTGGTTTCCACTAATGCTCCGTTTCAGCTGCGGTGAGTGCACGGTGACAATGCAAACTAGAATTACTGCCTTGTGGTTTTATGCCTCTGCGAACCAGTGTCTGTGACTGTCCAGACTCATATGAAGCCATGACAGTTGACTATGCTTTAAATATGGATGTTGCTGCAAAGGAGCTACAAATTCTAAGACGTGAATGCTTCGCACACATCTTCAACCTGGCAGCACGGAAGATCTATACAATCAGCAAGGTTTTAAAATGGGCACCCAGGATTAGTGTCACCAATTCAGTATCTGACCAAATCCCCAAACCCTTCTGTTCCTAGATTATGATGTTGAATAACGACCAGAGAAGTGTTATTTGCAGAACATTATGATGTCACAGTGAGGTCAACATTTTACTTTTTAAGTTACAGAATGTCATTACTTTTGCGTCAAATTTGTCATAATAAGCATATGAATTCTTGGGCCAAAAACACGTTTTGTGAGGTCAATGTGGTCTTGACCTTTGACTTTAGATGACCAAAATCGAATTAGTTTATTCTTAGTCAAGTGGACGTTTGTGCCAAATTTTAAGAAATTTCCTCAAGGTGTTCTTGAGATATTGTGTCGGCGAGAACGAGACAAACAAGCTGACAATGACCTCGAACTTTAACCTTTGACCACCAAAATCTAATTAGTTCATCGCTGAGTCCAAGTGGACATTTGTGCCAGATTTGAAGAAATTCCCTCAAGGTGATCTGGAGATATCATGTTCACTTGAATGAGACGGAGCAAAGGTCACAGTGACCTTGACCTTAGAGCACCCATTTCTAATCAGTATATTCTTGAGTCTAAGGGTGCTTTCACACCTGCCCTGTTTGGTTCGGTTCAGTCGAGCATAAGTTTGTTTGCCCCCTCAGTGCAGTTCGTTTGGGCAAGTGTGAACACAGCAATCACACTCAGGTGTGCACCAAAACAACCGGACTGAGACCTTCTTGAAGAGGTGGTCTCGGTCTGGTTACAAACGAACTCTGGTGCGGTTGGTTTGTGGTGAGAACGTTTTCCGACCTGGATGTGAACCAACTGCAGTCACATGACACATTGTTTGGGTTAAACATGAGCATGTTACAGTCCTGGAGGATTATTAATGTGCACCTCCTCCTGTACTGCCTTAATATGCACATTCAGCACATCCAATGCATCAAAACATTGTTTTCTAGTTGGAGCCGCGCCTCGTTTTCAAACTGTATGGTTTGACTAAAATGAACAATGACAGCAATATAGTCCACGATGAGCAGCGCTAAAATCAACCTGCGTAGTTGTCCCTCCATTGTGACATTAGAAAGTGTCACATTTATCTTGCAAGTGTACTCTTCTTCAACGTTTGCTTTACTCCCAAAATACAATCAGTTCAGTGTTGAGTCCAAGTGGATGTTTGTGCCATAGAATTTCCTCAAGGCATTCCTTGGGTATCACGTTGACGAGAATGGGACAGATGGATGGACATAACACATAACACTTCTGGCCATGGCTACCACCCGTGCAGAGACATAAGTTACAAAATATTTCACTGAGTGCCAAAAATGTCATTTTCAAATTTTCAGCAAAGGGTGAAAAAAGCAAAACCTCCTTAATCCCCAACAAGCAAGTAATGAATTCATTTAAATTAATCCTTGCATGCATAGGCTAGTCTAGTACCTTCATACAAAATGATTTAATAACACACACTATATTAGGAGTTCATATCTTACAAGTTAACTGTACACACATGCAATACCTGGATTCACTCAGGTCCTGTGCAGCGCTGTAAAAATGGACTCTCTCATGATCTTTGAAGGTTGGAAGGTGGTAACTGGATCAATAACATCAGAAATGACATTGTAAATTGGAGAGCTGTGACTCTGGTGGACTTGAGGATCCGGTCAGACATCGACCAAGCCAACACGCCCCCCCAGACTACCATAATACCAGTTGTGAGGTAAGCTTCCTCACTGTTTGCTTCTTTTGTTAGTAATTATACACCTCATGTATTTGAACTACTTTGAGTTACACCACATTAAAAAAAAAATCAGACTCAGTGTGAATTTTATTTAATTTATTTGTTTCCCGAAATTTGAACTTGTTTTGCTCAGGAAAAAAAAAACCTTCTTTGTAGGAAAACACCTTTAAAGGGGAATTCTGCTGATTTGTGTTCAGGTTCAAGAAGCACTAGGCTTCCTGGTGCAAACATTGAGGAACAAATGAGTCAGGTTACATGAAGTGTCCGATTCCACAGGATGGCAGTCACTAGACTGACATCTGATAATTAACAGATACCTTTGTCTAGACATAACTGATCCAGCAGCAGCGAGGTTGGCTGTCTGGTTCTTGCCTTACATGGAAATGAATGCACAATGTCAATTTCTCTCCATCAGAGTTCCTTCAAACTGTGAGAGAGATTTCAATCTGTTGGCGTTTGACCCTGACGGAGACAGTGTTAAATGCACATATGGAGACGCAGCACAATCAGAATGTAACCCCTGCACGCCGCCATCTGTTCTCAGCCTCTCTTCTTCAGTGAGTGGTCAGAGTCCAAACACGCTGATGTGGATTAAAAGAGCAAAGAAATGAAAACTTATGGCTTAAAGACAAACAAGACATAGAAGACAATGAATGATGATTTCGTTACCTGACAGAAAACACTTTGCTTATTTTGTCCTCTTGCAGTCCTGCACTCTGTCATTCAGCTCCACTAACAGCACCAATGAAGGTCCATACGCTGTACAGTTGGTCATGGAGGACTTTCCCAGGGAGAATATCACTCTGACTCGCTCTGATGGGGTGCAGACCAATATAACGTCCAGCTTCGCTATGAGCAAACTACCTGTCCAGTTTGTTTTAAGGGGTAAGATTTCTTATTTTGGCAGCCTGAACTTAGAGCCACAAGTTTCTATTAGAGGTAGAGCTAGATAACAAGAAAAATAATCTTATACAGACCCTTTTAGGGCCGACTCTCCACCACAGGGCTGCAGGCTACATAGGAGTCTTAAAATCTGGTTGTGTTATTTGGAGCCAAAATAGAAGGAGCCATGGCTAAGAATTTTATCACATACCAGCTGCCACTGCCCGTCAACAAAAACAAAGACAAAGTCAAAGTCTCCCCAGACAGAGTGCAGAGTGCATTCTGTCACTCTGAGACTGCGGTGTTCTGGATAACCAAACGGCACATTAAGACAGCACTCCAAATTTCCGAATGGTCCGGTTTGTGTCAGAGTGCATTCCTACACTCTGAGTATCTCTGAATGCACCACTCACATCATCTTCCTCCATTGTCTAAAACAAGCCAACAGAACTTGCTAGCTGGTGCTGGCTAATGTCAGTGGAGAATTGTTTTGCCTCCAGCTAGGCCCCGCCCACCAAAAAACATCAGTCTGTTTACAGTAAAAGGGTCGATAGGCTTACACTTAGTTCTGACCTAAAAATTTTGTTTGGACAAGAGCGGTCCATGACTGCTAATATAGAGTAGACTATTGATTGGATCACCATGTCACGTTAACAACACCAGTCACTTCCGGGTTGTTTTTTTATGGCAGAGATATGTGAAATCATCAAACTTGTTCATTTCTGTTGTCATTTTCAGCTGTAACTGTAACATATAAAGATAGCTGGAGGAAAAGCTAATGTCAATACTGTATGCTGCGGACACAATTTTGGTGGTAGCAACAATGTGTTGAGGTTAACGCCTGACCCTACGGAGTGGTGCAGGAACAAGTCCTAAAACGTTTTTACATGTCTTAAAAAGGCATTTGCTAAGAGGCTAAATGAGATTGTATCAGGCTGAACACGGCTTTACAACCTTATTGTGGTGGCAACAATAAGTCACATGACTGTATCGTACTTCATAGCCTAACATTAGCTTTTTACTTTCGACAATTTCATTTACGCTTCAAAAATTAAAAAAAAGTGGCATCAGTGGGGTCAGTTGCTAACATTAAGCTAAATCCAAAACTCCAGCTCCGAGAGCAGCTAGCAAGTTTGTTTCAGTAGATATTGTAGATGTCAAGATATTTCACTGGATAAGTGAAACTCTTGACCTGCTGGTGGCACTAGAGGAAAAGTCACAGGGTCACTAAAGACATAGAATTCCTTCTCATTTCATGGCAATCAAACGGCTGATGACTAGTTTGGACCAAAGTGGTGGACTCACTGATGGATGGACAAACTGACCAGCGTTGCCATCTTTAGAAAACTTTTAGCTTTTCTTCTCATTTCAGTGGACCCTGCTGTGCCATCCTGCACAGAGGGACTCTATCTGCCCAGGTTCCTGTCTCCGACCCCGGCCAACAGAGCTCAGCTGTTCACCCCTGCCAATCAGGCTCTGGAAATCAGCATCAATGCAGAGGCAAATAACTCCACGTAAGTTTAAAGTACAACAAATTTAAAGACCTTAGATGTCAAAATACCACAGGTTAATGGTGCAGAACTTACTCTGGTAGATTTTTCTCACATTAGGACATTAGTCAAATATACAGATGGTCTTCATTTGCCAAGGTTTTAAGGTGCACAATGAATCTGCTTTGTTGTTTGTGTAACTCCAACACTGGCCATGTTTACACCTGGTATTAACATGCATCTTTTGTGATCCGATCGCATGTGTACAACAACAAAATGCATTGTGATCCAGTCACTCAAAGCACTTGCCAAGGTGCACTGGGACACATTTGACCACATATATTTAGTTGTGTAAACATATGTTAAAATGAGTTGGACAAAGTGTCACCAGCCATAATTTTGCCTTAAGGAAGGAGACGTATTGAATCTTGCTGACAACATAATCTGTAGCTGTACCAATACAACCGCGAAGGTGACTAGCGTACATTCTAGCAAGCAGCTTGTGATATCGTAGATGTAATAACATTGCGTGGGGCTGTTTGACCTTCTAGCATAAATGACGTTGGTAGTGATGAAATCCAAACATAAGGGGTCAGCTGGAGACGCAGGATAGACACAGGTGTGAACACTTATGTATCTCGACTGTCCACTTGGGTTCAGATCACCGAAACATGTGGTAATCCCAGGTATAAACAGGCTCACTGATGCATGAGACAAGTTTGACAAATGTAACAGAACCAGCTGTTAGGGCCAAAGTCACAATGGCGTCATTTTATTAGCTGGGGGCAAAGCTGCCTCTCCACCACAGGGCTGTAGGCTACATAAGAGTCTTAAAATGTGTTTGACTTGTTGTGTTATTGGGAGCCAGAATAGAAGGAGTCATGGCTCAAAACCAGCTGCCATTGCCCGTCAACAAAAACAAAAACAACTATGGTTAAATGTGATAAGAGCAAAGGACTGGACGGAGGCCATCATCAAAAATGCTCACATGTGCAGCGCACACTTCATATCAGGTTAGGGAAAAAGTATTTCCTGTTGTAGGGATGAATAAGGTTATGTGTATTAAGGGTTATCATGTCCACCTCATCAGAAACTGGGGAGGGATTATGAGGAATATTGGATTTCTCTGCAACACTAACTTTTTAGCACAAAATAGCTAACATTAGCTTTGATAGCAAAACAAACTGGAGGAAACAGTATAGGTGTGGTCCTCCTTTGTAAGATTGGCTTCCTGTGACATCATCCATCCACTGAGTGAGATCATACGGGTCGGCCAGTCTGATCCTGTTGGTCAGTGTTTACTTATAAAAGTAACACTCGGCGTCCCGGAGAGACAGTGACCCGACATGGTGTGTTCATAAATTCAGTCTGACGCTCTACGCTAAAATGAGAGCCCTGCCGGTCGAAAAAACGAAGTGTTACATTTCTATATGAATTAACAAACAGTAAAGTTTATCACACATTCGCTCCTCTCTGCGCTCTACTGCTCCGTCTCCACGGACAGAGTGCCGAGAGTGCGGTGCTCTGGATAACCGAACGGTACAATCCGACAGTGCTAGGAATTTATGAACTGTCCAGTTTGTGTCAGAGTGGGCTTTGGCAGTCAGAATGAGTATTTCTGAATGCACCACTTGCGTCATCTCCCTCCATTGTCTAAACAAGCCAACAGAACTTGCTAGCTAGCACTAGCTAATGTCTGTGAAAAACTGTTTTGCCTCCAGCTAAGCCCCACCCTCCAAAAACATCATACTGCTGTAAGTAGTTAGTTTGCGATTTTTGAAGAATAATACTGGTTGGACCACTTTAATGTAACAACAACAACAAAGAACAATCAGCAGCCCATGTGACTCATCAGAAATCAGCCAGCCATAGTGGCTGCTATGACACCTGTAAAAAGAAAGATGAGTCAGACGCCAGGTGGCAATTTCGATACATTCATGCTGTCACGGAAAACAGTTTTGCTTCATCTGTGGGTGGGGTAGTTTTGGAAATGCTCCTGTAACTTGCCAAACCTTTTCTCCCTCTGCCTCTTCAAGGATTTCTAAACTGCTGTTCAGCGGGCCGCACAACATGATCAGTAATTCATTAGGAGCAGGACAATACACCTTAAGATGGACGCCGTCTGAGGCAGAGGATGGAGAGAGCCACCCCGTCTGTTTTATCATCCAAGCAGAATTGAAGTCAGTCATGAACATTACTCTATAATAACATGCAAGGAGGAAATGTAGAAGTACCAGAACTTAAAAAAAATGACGTGTTGGCTGAGGATTATAAGTCACTTAAGCTTACATCAAGATATATTACTGTACCTATTCAATATAGGTGAAAGAAAGATGTTTCTGCAAGAACAGGTTTCTAAAATTTCCTTAAAGAGAACGGCAAATGTTATCAGTCATCATTTGCTTTAATTTTTTACTTTTTCCTTACCCTCCTGAGATCATATTTACGGTTAATTGGACCTTATACTTCATTCTACTTAACATAGTCCTGTTGTCCTCCTTTGTGGACACTTTTTTGTGCCATCTAGTGGTAGTCAGAGCACAATACCCTCCTGAGACCCAAACTTTAGTTTGCTATGCCTTTTTATTTTCTCCTGAAGAAACAAAGTATAAAAAAACCCACAAGTAGTGATTATAGTGGGCAGTGACTTCCTCCAGGCTGTAGAACATTTACCTAAAAGGTGAACTGTTCCTTTAAAATGGGTCAGGGTTTAAACAAGACTGTCTGTCTTGAGATACCTTCAATAATTTATGACATTATTTTGTAAATGAGCTGCCAAACTGATTTATCTCCACAGTTCAGACAAATATGACTCAGAGCTCCGATGCATCATAGTGAGTGTTGGAAACGGTGAGTCGAACACTCCCTTGTTTTTAGATGTTTGAAATTCCATTTCTGATTTCCCAGGTTGATAAAGTTCCTTTGTATTCTATTTTTTTACTTTCCACTTCTGTTTACAGATTCATCAGTAACCACAACCAGTCAGCCAACAACTACAGCAGTAGCTACAACAAACACCACTACACCACAGCCCACAACCACAGCTCTCCCAACAACAGCAAACACCACCACACCACAGCCCACAACCACAGCTCCCCCAACAACTACAGCAAACACCACCACACCACAACCTACAACCACAGCTCCCCCAACAACTACAACAAACATCACCACACCACAACCTACAACCACAGCTCTCCCAACAACTACAACAAACATCACCACACCACAACCTACAACCACAGCTCCCCCAACAACTACAGCAAACATCACCACACCACAACCTACAACCACAGCTCCCCCAACAACTACAACAAACATCACCACACCACAACCTACAACCACAGCTCTCCCAACAACTACAACAAACATCACCACACCACAACCTACAACCACAGCTCTCCCAACAACTACAACAAACATCACCACACCACAACCTACAACCACAGCTCCCCCAACAACTACAACAAACATCACCACACCACAACCTACAACCACAGCTCTCCCAACAACTACAACAAACATCACCACACCACAACCTACAACCACAGCTCCCCCAACAACTACAGCAAACACCACCACACCACAACCTACAACCACAGCTCCCCCAACAACTACAGCAAACACCACCACACCACAACCTACAACCACAGCTCCCCCAACAACTACAACAAACATCACCACACCACAACCTACAACCACAGCTCTCCCAACAACTACAACAAACATCACCACACCACAACCTACAACCACAGCTCCCCCAACAACTACAGCAAACATCACCACACCACAACCTACAACCACAGCTCCCCCAACAACTACAACAAACATCACCACACCACAACCTACAACCACAGCTCTCCCAACAACTACAACAAACATCACCACACCACAACCTACAACCACAGCTCTCCCAACAACTACAACAAACATCACCACACCACAACCTACAACCACAGCTCCCCCAACAACTACAACAAACATCACCACACTACAACCTACAACCACAGCTCCCCCAACAACTACAAACATCACCACACCACAACCTACAACCACAGCTCTCCCAACAACTACAACAAACATCACCACACTACAACCTACAACCACAGCTCCCCCAACAACTACAAACACCACCACACCACAACCTACAACCACAGCTCCCCCAACAACTACAACAAACATCACCACACTACAACCTACAACCACAGCTCCCCCAACAACTACAAACATCACCACACCACAACCTACAACCACAGCTCTCCCAACAACTACAACAAACATCACCACACTACAACCTACAACCACAGCTCCCCCAACAACTACAAACACCACCACACCACAACCTACAACCACAGCTCCCCCAACAACTACAACAAACATCACCACACTACAACCTACAACCACAGCTCCCCCAACAACTACAAACATCACCACACCACAACCTACAACCACAGCTCTCCCAACAACTACAACAAACATCACCACACCACAACCTACAACCACAGCTCCCCCAACAACTACAGCAAACACCACCACACCACAACCTACAACCACAGCTCCCCCAACAACTACAGCAAACACCACCACACCACAACCTACAACCACAGCTCCCCCAACAACTACAGCAAACACCACCACACCACAACCTACAACCACAGCTCCCCCAACAACTACAACAAACATCACCACACTACAACCTACAACCACAGCTCCCCCAACAACTACAAACATCACCACACCACAACCTACAACCACAGCTCTCCCAACAACTACAACAAACATCACCACACCACAACCTACAACCACAGCTCCCCCAACAGCTACCACACCAACTACAACAACCATCACCACACCACAACCCACAACCACCCTTCCCCCAACAACTACCCCTCCACCTACTACAACCATTACCACACCACAACCTACAACCACAGCTCCCCCAACAACTACTCTACCAACTACAACAACCATCACCACACCACAACCCACAACCACCCTTCCCCCAACAACTACCCCTCCACCTACTACAACCATTACCACACCACAACCTACAACCACAGCTCCCCCAACAACTACCACACCAACTACAACAACCATCACCACACCACAACCCACAACCACCCTTCCCCCAACAACTACCCCTCCACCAACTACAACCATCACCACACCACAACCTACAACCACAGCTCCCCCAACAACTACCATACAATCTACAACCACAGCTCTCCTAACAACTACAACAGCAAGTCCACCATCAGTTACCACACCTGATGTTTCTAACACAAGTGAGTACGACAAATGGTGATGTCTTACACCATGTCATTGTCTTTAAATGGACAAATACAAAGCTAAATGAGGGAGCTATGTAGTGGTGTAGTTGGTGTTGTAGGCAGGTATACGGGTCATACCCACCTCCTTTTCTGGTCGTAAGCAACAAACCCACCCACCAGCCCAAAAGCCATTGGAATATTACAAGTGTACAACTACTTCCTCCTCAGTACCCTACCCATCTACCTTGTAGTTCACCCGCCTCATCAACTATCACTACACCACTGGATCTACGTGTGAACAACAGCTTTTGAGTGTCCTGAAAATGGAAGATTTCGCCTTAGCGACTGTGCTGTAGTTTACTCATCCCTGCATTGGCCTGCATTGTAATGTTTGCTCTCTGTGCTTCTAGATGTTGTAGCTCTGAGAATGAGGCTTTCCTCTTCCATTCCATTGTCTGAGGACTTCATCAGGAGCACCATCATACAACAGGTCAGCCTTTTCTTATCTCATCAGAAATCAAAGCATGTCAAAGCATCAGATAACTACACCTATTGGAGCTATTGATTATTTGTTGGTGGCAGTCTGTTCTCACAAACTGTTAGTATGTTTTCCTACAAAATGAAACGTACCCAAAGCCATATCCGTACATATTCCACATATTTTGAAAGGCTGCAATCACCTGACCAATGCACTGACGTGAGTAAACAAGGAAACAGTTCTGAGTGGTCTTGCAAGGAGGAAGGTAGCTGTGGCGGCTGGGTCACAAAAACCCGGACTTTCCCTTTGACTTACATGTTCGGAACCATTTGTACCTATGTAAACTTGGAGTGAACTACAGCCCCATTTCTGCCTGTTCGTGAGGCTCTATGCGCATGCATTTTTTGTAGGAAATCATATTAGTCTCGCCACCAGACAATCAGAGATGTCCGCCTTCCGATAGTCTGGGGACACTGCTTTCTAAAGTGTGCTTAACACACCAGAGAAAATGGCCGGCAACAAAGCAACGCCTCTTGCATTTTTGAAAAGGACACATCCTCCCGGAAATGTGCGCTCCCCCTTTTCTCGTCCGAGCTTGAAAATGGATGCTGAGAGATTTATTTAAGAGTGAGTTCAGCGAGCCACTGAAGGACCGACCTGTGGATTTACTATTGGTTCTGCAACGTAGGAAGTTTTTTTAAACCCTGAAATTGTATCCGCCCATCTAAACACAAAATCAGGGAGAAAGACATCAGTCTTTAGTTAAGCAAAGCGTCTAAAGACTGACTTGTGAGTCTAAAATCAGACAAACCATTCTATGAGAATATAATGGTCGGTGCCGCTGTAGAATTTGTAATGAATACATTAATAAGAAGCGTAATCCTCGATGACATACAAATTAGCAATCACAAAGACTATATATGTCTGGATGTGGTTCCAAAACCATTATGTTGTGTTCACACCAAATGCAATGTGAATTTTAGCCAAAGACATGACCCGCCCCCTGCTTCTAAGTGGTTTACCCTGACATTGTTACCCTAACCCTAACCAATCTCACTCCTCTTGCCTAAATCTAGCCAACCAGACCAACGAAGGCAACAAGTACTAATCAGAGGCTGAGTAGGGCAGGACCTATACATGCACAAAGTGGAAAGATGTCAGAGTGAGGGGGCTGCCTTGGTCAGACGCCCCGAGCAGTTGGGGGCAGGCAGTGCCCAGGAGGTGGCACCTCTCCAGCTACCAGTCCAGGCTCCATATTTGGTCCGTATGGAGACTCTCCGGTTCCCAACCGAGGTCCCTATGGACTGAGCTACTGTCGCCCCCTTTACCATGGTGGTAAAAAGAATTGGCACCTTGGAAATTCCGATGATATGTTTGGGAGAGTGTGTAGTTTTGGAGTAACGGGCCTTTGGGATGTTTGTTTTCTGGATAACAGGCTGTTGGACAAATGGGACATGTTTCGGACCATTGGGGTTTTGGGATAATGAGCTGTTTTAACGATTGGCAAGTTCCCGCGCAGACGACACCCTTCCACCAACTTTTATGAAAATCAGATTAGTTGTTTTTTATGCTGACAACCAAACATACCAAGCTGAAAACTCCCTGGCACGCAACAAGGTTAGCTGCGAACGTGTGGTTTTTGAGTCAGTTTCAAGTATCATGAGCCAGCAAAAACTTCTGATGATTCAGAAGTATGATACAACATATCAGTGTTCCCACAGAGCCATCATATCTGATGCATGTTATGATCTCATCTCAGCAACACTTTGTTTTTCCTCTCCAGATAAAAGATGAACTGGTGAGACAAGGGCTGCCATCTGACACGACTGTCAACCTCGTGAGTAACACGCAAGTGTAATTTACGACCACGGCGACCCCTGATGATTCAGCGTCAACATTTATTGACCCCTGGAGAGAAAAGTTGTAAACAGTTGCCTGTCATATTCAGAACAGCAAGTTCAGCAAACAGCTTTTCAAAAATATGTTTTCCTTGATTCTCAAAAAGATGAATACTTGTTTCATTGATCCTTTTGTTGAGAGAGAACATAACACGAATATGTAAATGTATGTATTCCAGATTGGACATTCTTGATTAGTTATAATAACTTTATTTATATAGCATCTTTAAAAACAGAGTTTACAAAGTGCTTTGACTGTCTATTTATAATAAAGCCATCTTCACAAACTAACTTTAGTAGAATTAAGTGATGTGATCGGGTCAGCACCTCGACGAAAATATCAAATTTTTTCTTCCAGTTTTGTTCATTGGGTTTTAAAGAGGTTTTCAATATAGTATCACTTGAATATAAATGTACACTACACAGAAAAAAATACTGAGTCAGTTTATTAACCCAATTTCAGGGTATGTGGTCTTTGGGTCTGTCTCTAGGGTTTTTCCTGATGAGGAATGAATAACGATCCAAATATTGGTTCATATAGCTGACCTGTTGACCTAGCACATACGTGACTGGGTAATTTTTCCCGCCGTTACTACGCCCCTACTTCAGCTGGACTGTGGAGGAGTGAGAAGAACTGTGTGCCGAAGGTACAGTTATTATTAAATTTGCATTATTTAGCAATTAAAATCAACGTTTGAATTGCTTTAATATTGTTAACGTTTGACTTTATAGACGTGTTTAGCGGTAAATTGCCACTAAATTAACCAAACTCTGTGATCTACTAATGTTACTGTTAGTCAACTTAGCTAACTTGGTACATGGCTTAGTCGATAATGTTAACCCACTCTTTACATTCACGTTAGTTTAACCGTCAATGTTTAAAGATGTTATGGACGTTGCCTATGCTAACATTAACTATGTTAATCACTCTTAGATATTTACGAGTGAAACTGGTGCATTTTTAACATTATTTCGACACCAGTGCTAAAGCATACCACACAAAATCAGTTTCAAGTAATATTAATTGGTGTTTTCAGTGAGCTGCCGCCGCGCAGATGCACCAGTTTTACGTTATGTTAATTTAAATAATTTAGTTACTGTGTAACAGTATAACTTAACTTAAATTCACAAAAATATTTACTGTACATTCCCTTTACATAGACGCATACATACTATATAAAGCTATAATTAACTTGTCCATGTACTTGTATATATTTAAAGTGTTTAAAGTAGAAAAATAAAAAATAAAGCAAACCAGATAAATGTGTATACAAATAAAACAAAAAAGTGTACACAACAGACGCTAGGTAACCCCTCACATGGCAACACAACACACTTTTTTGTCTTTAGGAGTATAAATGCTTCCCTCTTCAGTGGAAATGTCTTGATGTCTTAAATTAGGAAAAAAAATAATTGATTTAAAATGGCATAATGTATGCATGTCCACAAGTTTCTTGTTCCACACCAATGAATTTCTGCATCTAAATACTGTACTGTTCCTTTAAATGACATCACTAAGAGAGAATGACATCACGTAAGAGTTTGTAGGAGTCAAATTCAAAGACTTCTGAGTTTTGGTTTTCTTTGAAAACATTTTATGGTACATTTTTCTTTAAAAAACGACTTTGTCAAACATATCCACACTGTCAAGAAAAAACATGGGCAACAGCAAAAGCAGCGTCCTTCAAACACCGCAGCCTCTGAAATGAGACACAGCTAATATCACATTTTCCTAATTTAATGATAAAGTTAAAAATGTCTCTAAAAACATTTTTATTTAAAAGTGTTTTGCACTGTGGTTTGAAACTTCATTGTCATGTTACATTTATTGAGCATCATCTTATTTATTAAACTCATCATGTATGATTAAAGGGTTTGCAGTCATCAAACAGTGGCGACTTGGGTTTGTCTCAATCTTCCATCTGCAGACTGATCACACTAACAACACTTTCAGTCTCATACGGAGATGCAGTTCATTTCATTTCCACTGGGTGTCCTCACCTTGCAGGCTCACGAGACCAAAAAGTTGCAAAAGGACTCCTGCACACTGTTTAACTTGCAATATATAATTTCTTTGTGACGTTTCGGTACTAGACCTTTATCAGGCAACACACAAAAAAAGGCTCACAAGACTGCCATTATGTTAAAAAGCGTGTCATACCTAACCACACCTCTTAACTAAGGTAAAAGTTTCTGTCTCTTCCTTGCTCAGAGTTGCTCTGAGAATTTTCCTAAACACTCCTAAGCTGGGACTGCTTCCTAAAACTTTCAGGCTGAGTTAGGAGCTCTCTGAGAGTGTTCTTAGTGTTTGTGAATACAGCCCCAGATCCTTAAAGCTCTTTGTAAAGAACTGGTCCATCTGCTTTTACCTGTTAATGGTTTTTGATAAAAGAGCTGGCACGACGACATCTACAATAGTGATGTAACGTCTGCAAAAGTCAATGTAGGATGCCAACATTTATTCTGGCAACTAGATTGCATCCAACAGCGACATCTTAACAACTTTAGTCTGTGGCCAAGGGGTAGATTAAAAAATAAATCAAAACATTAAAAAATAAATAAAATATATAAAAAAATATACATCATAATACTGAAGCTCTCGAATTGCCATTTCATCTGGATTTTTAAGAGGTAATTTAAACTCACAAAACCCTTGAAAAAGACGAGAGGAGCCAGTGAAGTTTAAAAGACATCTGTTTTACTTCCAGTTGAACCAGCCAGAGCAGCATGTCATTAGGAATAATACACAGGTCACGGTTTTCAAGATAGTAACAATAAATAAAACATCAGTCGGTTGTAAACTTGTTCATCATGAAGCCACATGATATTAAACTCTTTGTTGGTTTTGTTCGCAGGGCGTGAAACTAACTTTTTTGGGCCAACCAGCCAACAAATAGAGTTTTACCAGCTGAAGGCTAAGTCCAGGCAAAACAATCCTTTACCAACCTGAGATAAACTTTCTCTACATTTTATTGGTTTAAAATTTGAAACAGTATTTCAGAAGGTTGTATTTTAAGTCTTTGGTTGATGTTTGTTTGATTAGCAAACAGCTTTTCTAAATTATGATAAAACGTCTTTGCAACAATTACAAGCCACTGTAGGTCAAGGGGAAAGCATTGACGCACTGTCTGTTGTTCTGCCATAGAAGTCAATAAAGTTACAGGTTTTTGAATTGCCAAGCAGGCCAGCAGATCTGACTGATAAATGTTTGGCTGGTGGCTGAGTGTTAATTTCAGGCCCTCTTTGTTTGTACACACATTCCTTCCCGCTGTCAAGTAAAACAGCAAAAATAGGGTGCGCTTGTTTTGTTTCCTCCGACAGCTGGCGAGTGTGAGTGGGATTTTAAACGATGGAACCAGTGGTACGAAGGCGCCAAAGTGGATGAGCCGAAACAAGCGCACCCTGTTGAGCAACACTGATACAAAAGAAACAAACAAAAAAAAAAAAGATCAACTGCATTTTTCAACAGAGTCAAACAAGCAAGCCAGTACCCTGATAGTTAACACACACCTGGACAAAAAAACAGTTTGAAATGTTTTTAGGGTGTTGGACAAAGGTGAGGTGTGCTTGATTTAAGAGTGACTGTGGGACTATAAATTACTAAGATTTTACAGAAAAGGCAAGAGAAGCACATTTTGATGTTAAATTCAAAGACAAATTAAGACTTGACCTCGTGCACCTCACAAAAACATTTCAAACCTTTGTTTTACCCAGATCGCCATAGAAAACAAACAAAAAAAGTTTCAGTAACTTTCCCTTCATGAGAATTGCACATCATTGAGATATAAAATATGGACCTTCCTATGTACAGCTAACGGAAACCAAACCTGGGCGAGGACACACTGTAAATGCCCAGACACACCAAACCGACCGCGGGTGACAAGAGCCCCCTGCTACGTCATCTCATGTCGCTGTCTCAGCAAAAAAAGTTGCACATGGACACACCAAACCGATGGCCAACAAGCACATGTGTTTTGCACCTATGTGAGAGGACATACCCCTCCATACCAGAAGATGGCAGCCTTCTGTAATCGTCATTCAAAAAGGGAAACCGGAAGAACGTCTTGACGCTAGTTAGCCAGTTAGCACATTAATAACATTATCAAGGGTTGAATGAACGAAGAATATTTACCGTGCGCCAGTGAACAATGACAAACCATTATGAAATGTTCCTGCCAAAGAACTCAATGGCTTAACAAAAATAATCTTACCTTCTGTAACAAGTACATTTTGACCTCACTCCCGTTTGACTTTAGCTTTTTGTTTACATTTGTCACTTGCCACTCTGCCAGTCAGAGTAATTTCATTTGCCGGCTGGCTCTACTTTCACCACGCCGATCCGACATGCTGAATCAGCGGATAAAAGGCCAACTAGCGCCCATGAGGGCCAACGGTGCGTGACACACCGCATGGACAAGCGTGGCAGACGCTCATCAACAGCCCAACTTTGACGACGGCCGACTGTCAGCTTGGTGTGTCAGTGCGTTAAGTGATACCTGCCCATTGAGAGGTGTTGGAGAGCAGTTACCAGTGGCTACGAGAAACATTCAAGAAAATTTTGCACCCCCTCCTGCAGTCAAACACTATAAACACCAACAGAAATAAGGCATCTTTTAGCTTGGAGGGTGGCTGCTTTGTCGCCATGATGGGGTTTGAAAACATGCGTTCACACCCTGAGCTAACGAAACAAAATCACTTGGAAACAGATGATAAACTAAGTCACTGGTAGTCTCAGATTAACAAAGTAAAAGACAAGGGATCGGCACTTCCAGACATCACTGCCAATGTGATTTTGGTTCTCTGAAAGGTGCTAACGGACAAAGTTGAGCCAACAAAGCCTCTCCGTTCTCTATTGCTTTTGTTTGAAGGATGAAAGGAAACTGTTAGAATGGTAGCACCCATTGTTAGGCTGGCTATCGCTGAGCTTGAGCTGAATAGGAAATCAGGGAGAACTTCAATCTATAATTCGTAATTTTAAGAAACACACCTCTTTACTTTTTTGCCAAGGGTTAGATGAGAAGATGCATACCACAGCTAGAGCCAGGGGAATGGTTAGCTTAGCTTAGCACAAAGACTGGAAACTAGACTAGCTTTGTCCAAAGGTGACAAAACCCATCTAAAGCTCATTAATTAACATGTTATATCTTATTTGTTTAATCCATAAAGAGTCTTATGGGGTCTAACCTCCCGTTTCCAGTCTTTATGCTAAGCTAAGCTAACTGGCTGCTGGTTGTAGCTTCTGTGGTATCAATCTTCTTATCTAACTCTCAGCAAGAAAGCAAATAAGTCGGACCCAACTCCAGACACTAGAAGAAAATGGTGGCACTGCAGGATTCTGCAAACTAGGGGTGCACGACATTGGATTTTTTTTGCAGATATCCAATATGTCAAACAACTTTTTGGTTGATAACCGACACCGATCCACTTTTTTCCCCGCCTAATTTTAGTGAAGTAATATATGACGTAGTCTATGAGCAGACCTTGTTACTACGGGGTGGACGAGATGGTAGATGGCATGATGCCTTGGCAAGACGCCTGCCAAGCTGCAGACCACTGTTCAAGACCGACAAACAACCAAAACGGTTGGTTTTTAGTGAGTCATTGCTGCGTCTTCCAGCAGCTTTGAGGCCAACAAACGTGTGGTTTTTTGCGACCCGTCTCTGAATTTCTTGCTGGGATAGTGCCAAGACAATCGGTTGTTTTAAACCAAGACACCGCTGCGTTTCCAGCCAGGATGGTGCCACGAAAGGGGCTGTTTATTATCGAAACATCACTGCGTTTTCAAACTTGATATTTTTGGAAAAAGCTAAAGCCCCAATTACTGACACATCACATAACATCACCCTGTGCTAATTTAAAACTGTACTGAAGCCCCACTGGTCATATAACCCTAAATCATACATATGTTGAATTTTTGTATTTAGTAAACCCATCAAACAAAGCAATGAAAATACATGTTTGGTCTGATCACTGTACAAAAAAACCCTGCAACACAGCACCACCAGGGCCTGATGTACAAAACACAACAGCACGTTTGCGGTATGAACGCAGCCTTACAAACCCTTTGGCAGCGCTGCACGCCTCTCATAACCGCCACTAACGTCTCTCCAAGGTTGCTAGTTTGACAAAGAGTCAGGACATTTCAGTAACTTGAACTTCTTGAAACATGTGATCGTATAATAAAAAGGCAGCTCACCCCAGGTGATTTGAAGTCACATAATTCAAGAAAGAGGGCTTTTCAGAGGAAACATCCTCTCCCAACTGGCAGTTCTCGTTCTATAACACGTGAAGATCGTTTGTCAATACTCTGTTAAAACGGAGGGTTCATTAAATCCACTGAAGCACGTCATAATGTTCAGCCCAGGTCAAACACAGGATAACTATATATACACATACATAAAAACACGTGTAGGGGTGAAGTTGCCTTTGCCTCTTTTCAATTTATATCCAGACCATGAAAAACCACCTCAGTGTGAGTGTTTCACGATCATACATGATAAAATACAAACAGTTTTCCATGTGAAGACGTAACTGTAACAACATTGGCAAAACCTAAAAACTGGCTGTTGCCATTCCAAAATATTAGCACCAGATCTTTTGACTTAAGTTTGAGGGCAAATCAAGGATTTAAATGCCATTTTTGCAACGTCTTTTAATGCCAAAGAGGACAATTCTAGTTTTCCATTTCTAAAGGATGGCGTACACTTGAAAAAAAGGCTGTAACCAACAATTATTCCATTACAGTATAGTGTACTGAGTATAGTACAAAGACTGTATAAAAGAAGTGGACACAGCCACTGTGCTGTCACCCACTGGATTGTCGACTTCCATTCTGAGGCCGCGAGTTCAGCATTTGGGCAGTCGTGATCTTGTTTTTGGAGCCAGAAGTGACTACATTTGGACAAGAGGGCGGAGCTGTGCAGGATATGCACTGCTACACTTCTATCCTAGCTGATAGGCCTCCGTGGTCGCAACTGTCAATCACAAGGTAGCCACGCCCCAAAGCACACCCTGCTTTATTGTCTATTTTACCCTTAAATGGGACCAAAATTTACAGAATGAACATTATTCTGTATTGTCGAAGACTTGAAACCAGCGATTGAGACCGTAAACTCATTAGAAAAATGTTCACCGAGGTAACACAACCCCAAATCCAAAACAAGTTGTGACACTGCGTAATGCTGATTAACAGAATGCAATGAATCGCGAATCCTTTTTGACCTGTACCAAACTTTGCTTTTTGTAATATACACTCATTCTGAATTTGATGCCTGCAACACGTTCCAAAAGAGTTGGGTCAGGTGCATGTTTACCGCTGTGTGACATCACCTTTCCTTTTCACAACACTCAGTAAGTGTTTGGGAAGTGAGGACATTAATTGTTGAAGTTTTTAAAGTTAATTTTTTCCCCCATTCTTGCTTAAAATACGACTTTAGTTGCTCAACAGTCCGGGGTTTCCTTTGTCAAATTTTGCGCTTACGTGCCACACATGGATCTGGACTTCAGGCGGGTCAGTCTAGTACCTGCGCTCTTTTACTACCAAGCCACGCTGTTGTAGCACATGCAGAATGTGTCTCATTGTCTTGCTGGAATAAGCAGGGACGTCATCTGGATGGCAGCATATGTTGCTCCAAAACATGTACCTTCAGCATCCATGGAGCCTTCACAGATGTGAAGTTTACCCATGATGCCATGGGCACTAACACATCTCCATACTATCACAGATGCTGGCTTTGAGCTTTGAGCTGGTAACAACCTGGACGATCCATTTCCTCTAAAGCTCAGCGGACATGACGTCCATGATGGACTCGTCAGACCACAGCACAATTTTCCACTTTGTGCCAGTCCAGTCAGCGTTGTTGATATCTGGCTCTCACTCTGCATGGTAGAGTCTGCACTTGCATTTGTAGATGTGGCGAAAAACTGTTTGCGACAGTGGTTTTCCGAAGTGTTTCCTAGCCCATGTAGTAATGTCCGTTACACCAGTGCTAGTTTGCTGTCTCTGTCAAGTAGCTGTCCATTAGTCACTTGCTCTACAGCAGGAAATTGCACTTCAAAATAAAACCTCTGTGCTGGAAATTCACTGTACTTAAAATAAGCATGTTTTTCACAAACTTGACACGTTTGTGAGTCACTTGCAGTCCATTCAGAATGGATCCAGGACCCACTTTTGGATCATGACCCACCAGTTGGGAAACACTGCTTTATGCAATCATGTTGGTTTTCAGAGAGTGCAGCCTGAGGGGTCAAAGGTCACAGGCATTCAATATTGGTTTTCAGCCTTGCCCCTTACGTGCAGATATCTGCGGATTCTGTGGATCGTTTGAAGATATTAGAAGATGGTGAAATACAAGTGGTGAACGTCACATCACCCTTGCTTGTACGCCTTCTGAGGTTGTCCCTTTCATACCCAATCATCTTGTCTTTGGACTGTATTCAGCTGCATATAGGTTGAAAAGGATTTGCCAATCACTGCACCACAACTATTACACAATCAGGGTTTTAAATCAAGTGAGAAATAGGGTCATGTTCTTGTAGACTTCTACATGATATGGCTTATTTTTGCAGCAGTGGAGTTGCCCCCTGCTGGTCATTAGAAAGAATGCAGGTTTAAGGCACTTCTGCACCGGCTTCACTTCTTGGACCTGGATGCCACGATGTCCACTTCTTTTATACAGTCAATAGTTTAGTTTCATATGTGAGAAAGAAAAACATAAAATCTCCACATCCGAGAAGCTGAAGATGTGTCGTCTCTCTGCTTGAAAAGCGACAAACGAGATGAAGAAGTGTGGGTAGAAGTAGCTGTGGGTTAGTCTCACCCCTTCACACTTCATCGTTGTTCGTACAAAAGCAGCAAATCAACAGGGAAAGGCAACTTCACCCGTCACATAAAAATACACAGTTATTGGTAGAGTTAACTCCACGGAATAGTTAGAAACAATAAATAAGTTAAGAACGTCCCTTCACTGAGATTTAGCAGAATACTGAGTGTACTCTGAGTGTGTGTGTGTATGTGTGTGTGTGTGTCGGGGTGATTTGATGGGGAACAAATGACACAAAATATTACTTTCATCTCTGACATTAAAAATATAATGACTTAAAAGGGTAGCGTGACAGTAAACAATGCTTGTGTCTTTTTCTTCCCAGCATTCCCCCTTTTAAAATCTCAAATCACACTCTGTGTGCATGTATGTGTGTGTGTTGTGGTAGTAGTAGTAGTGTAAATCTGTAACCGTAACACAGTTTAGTGAGTTAGCACATCAAACCTTTTTGTACTTCAAAAAAAACAAACACAAGAATGAGGAAAAAAAAACAACATAAAAATGGAATCTTTGTGGACATTCTCAGTTTCCTGTTTGCTTAGGAACCCCCGAGGCATCACATACACACATCTTAGTGGTTTCTGTTGTACCTGCTTGATGGTATTAACTCACAGAAATAAAATATTAGTGGATAATATAAGTGTTCAAAAACGTGAGTTGTTTATGGTATACTTGATATTTTCAGCTCAATAAATAATAGAAAATACACTGACCTGTGGTGTCTTTTGGTGTTTGTAGAAAGGCGAGAACCCATTACTATACTAATATGTGGCCAAAAGTATGTGGACGTTTGGTTTAGGGCCTTTTATGCCCTATTTATAGATCTGCCGCCGAATAAGAATTGGCCTAGTCGCCCAGTAGTCGTTATTAGGGCCATTAGTCGACTAGTCGCCTGCATGTTTAAGATATTAATGTAATTATTAAATGATATATTTTGGTGGTTTGAGTTGAAGGTGTGAGAAAGAATAGTATCAGTAACATTGTTAACACTGTGCTACATTACAGAGAAATACAAAACCGTACTAATGAACCTTCATTAATATAGGCCTATATTTTATCTACAAGTGCACATCACACACTGCAATGATTTAGGGAGTCATTGCTGTGTTTCCTGCAGGTTTTTAGGCACAAAACGTGGGTGTTTCGTAGCTTTGGTTTTTACTGAAACGTCGCTGCTTTTCAAACCAGGATAGTGCCCTAGTGAAACGAGGTATCTCAAACTAAACATGATCTTTTTTCCTAACCATAACCATGTGGTTAACGTATGAGCTACATAGCAACATACAAATGCAACATATCCATGGTTCGCAAAAACGTACAATGCCAACATTTTTTCTGGTGACTGAGTCGTGTCCCACCTACGCTGAGGAGTACTGCTAGCAGATGAAAATAAATTTGAGAAAAGTACCTCTTGCCAAAAGTGAGTCAAGTCAAGCCGAACCCTGCAGCGGAAATTGATTGAAAGTTACAATGAGGGCACGACACAACAGTGTGCCTCCAACTTTGAAGCAACAGTTTGGGGAAGACCAAACGAATGTCGCCATAAACAATGTCAGCATAGAGTTTTCCCAGTTTAGTGAGGAAGAACTTGACTGGGTGCTGTGAAGAGCGCTGACTTTAACCCCATCCATTTGGGATGAACTTGAATGAGCCGGATCTTATCGCCCAACTCACTGTTGGATAGGGGTGGGGGAAAAAAAAATTAAAAAAAAAAATCGATTTTTAGATGCATCGAGATTCTGTCTTGAACGATGCGAGCACTGATGCGGAAGACTCATAATTGATTTTAATTTTATTTTTATATTTATTTTTCAAATTACTGTAACTTCTCGACCATTCACGCTATTGATGTAATTCCAACGGATTCTGAAAGCTGAGAAGCGGAGCTTTCCAGTGATATACATTACAGTAGTGACGTCATTACCTGTGTAGGAGTGGAGGGAATTGGAGGAGAGTGACAGCTGACGAGGAGAGTGCAAGTTGGAGTGATTTAGCAGCGTTTTAGTGGAGTTTGGGTGGCGTTTTCTTTGTAAATAATAGTATTTGTGGTTTTTTGAGAGCTTTTGAGGTTTTTTTTTGCCGTGTTTTCGTCGTGTTTTCACCATAGTTTTGCCATTGTCTTTTTTGCAATAGTTCGTGTTTTTACAGTTCATAGATAGTTATAGTCAGTTATAGTTTTGTAAATATTGGAGGAGAAATGTCGAGGAGGTTGACGAGGGACAGGAGAGTCCCGCTGAGATGTGTGGATGAGGAGGATGGACCAGAGGAGACTGGTGGAGTGTAGTCTTGCCACCAGACAATCAGAGATCTACACCTTCTGATAGTCTGGGGACACTCCTTTCTAAAGTGTGTTTAACACACCGGTGAAAACGGCCGGCAACAAGCAATGCCTATTGCATTTTTGAAAAGGACACGCCTTCTCGGAAAATGTGCACTCCTCCTTTTCTCGTCCGCAAAGAAACAAACACACAGAGAGCTTGAAAATGGATGCCGAGAGATTTAACTCCGTTTTATCAAATTATCACATTATTGAGCTAACTGGAGTAGTTTCATGTCGTATCTGACAACGGGAGGCTTTTAACAGATGACGTCCTGATGTTAGCTTTGCTGCTAGTGTTAGCTGTCCCTGTCAGCTGCAGCCACTGATGCTTTCTAGACATTGTGATTTCCTAAAACTGAATAATTACCACACATAGCAACACGAAACTGCTTTGCTAGCTCAATCATGTTGTAACTAAGATATCTGCTGGAAAACATATTTTTTTCACGGACCGTTTAATGAGTTATTACCTATTACAGACACCGCTAACAGCTAACAGGGCTAACAGCTAACGATTAGCCCAGCTAAACGTGCACACAGAAATAGTAATGTTTGTTCAATCATTGTGTTTATAGACTTTACAAACATCGGATTAGTCTAAACGGTGATACAGTGATGTGAAAAATGTGATATATATAGGCTATATATATATATATATATATAGCTAAAAGCTCTGCTCGTTTTCTACCCAAAGTATTTGTAAACAACAAGGCGATTCCCTCTGTAGTCCGGCCGGACGGATGAGTCATGGCCTTGTAAAAGATTACGTTTGTTTCTTTTAGTTGGTGAGAATGTGTCGCCGCAAACGCGACAAACATCCACTGAACTTTGACAGTGTTTTCTGCGAGCACGCTGAGCCATTTTGTACTGCTACACGTGTTTCTAGTCGGACTATGTTTACGAGCACAGGAGTTCAGCGAGCCACCGAAGGACCGCCCTGCAGATTTACTATTGGTTCTGCAACGTAGGGAGTTTTTTTAAACTCTGAAATTGTATCCGCCCATCTAAACACAAAATCAGGGAGAAAGACATCAGTCTGTAGTTAAGCAAAGCGTCTAAAGACTGACTTGTGAGTCTAGGTGGAGTGTATCATCTCAACCACAGTAAGTAATACAGTTTGTATGCACTGGATATGTATTCCCAGCTTTATTACCATAATGTTTTTCAATATCTAGGGTAAATTTTCTTATGGCTCGTTTTAGAATCGAGAATCGTTTTAGAATCAAACTCGTTGCCCTCAGAATCAGAATTGAATTGAATTGTGAGGTGCCTAGAGATTCCCACCCCTACTGTTGGACCTCAGTGAACAAGAGCAAATCCCTGCAGCAGGTTCCCAAAACTGGGGGTAAGCCTGAAAAGTGGTTTTGGGATGAAACTGCTGTCAAAAGGTGTCCACATACTTTTGGCCATATATTTAAAGTTAAAATCCAACCTTTTTTGAACCTGCGTGAAAGTATAATGCAGTTGGGAAAACATCAGATATTGGTACCAGCTTTAAAATTCCACATCAGTGCACAATCCAGTATCGATTTAAAGCTGTGGGAAAATGAACTTAATTCTATATAAAAGAAAACATAAAACTTCTAAAACATAAAACACAAGCTCGTTTTGGGGGCAAAGTTACACTTCGACAACCACAAGGCCTGTTTTCATTCAGGGGTTGAAGATGTACAAACACTCTGATGAAACAGGAAGTTGACCTACCTGACCTCCTTTAGAGGCTTTTTGTTCGAGAAGTTGATGCTTGTTTGCGTCAGAGAAATAAATACAGCTCCCTTAAAAACACCGTAATCAAAAGATGGCACTGGGGTTGGACTGACATGTAGGTCGATGCTGATTAAAGTCATAGAAACCCTCTTTAGGTCTGATTCTCGTGTTTATGCAGAAATATTTTTGCGTAATGTGTTTCATTATAAGCATCTTAGAGTTTCCACTGGACTGTTTTGGTGTCTCGTGATGGCCTGAATGTTATTTCAGAGGCTTTTGGTTCAAACAGGAAGTGCATCCTGGGGGCCCTGAATGTCTGAAATTACTGGCCGTGAAAATCGTTAAATGTCATGAAGGGTAATACGTCCAATATCAGCAGCTTTGGGTTATAAAAAAATGTGTATAAACCCACATCAGTCAAACCCCAGTGTTCACAAGGGGCCAACTCTTCCACAAAACAATGCCAACAACGCTGGCAGATCGGGACAAAACGGGGACTGTCGGAGCTCCACTGTCACGACAGGAAGGAAATTCATGAGTCTGAGGCTGAACACGTTTAGGTCCTGGGGGATTAAGTCACACACACTTCATACATTCATTCATTCATCTAATACACACACACACGCAGTCTTTTTCCCCCCTTCATCCTCCTTCCTCTTCAGCCCTCAGGTCCAAAGATAAAGATAAGACATCGTAGTTAGGCAGAAAATTCACACTCACTCTCATACACACGCAAAACCTTTCCTCGCCCTCTGTCGCCCTCACAGCCCAGCGGTCAGACGTCGTAGTCGGGCAGGGCGGAGTACGTGATGCCGCCGACTGACGGAGGGCTGGAGTGGAGAGGAAGGAGCCAGCAGAAGACCGAACCTGAGAGAGAACACAGTGCCGAAATGATCCAAACGCACGATGAGCGCTCTGATAAGAACAGTCGTGAGCGGTGCATTCACACATTTGCACATTTGCACAAACCCACCTCTTCCGAAAACCTCCCGCAGCAGAGCCAGCTTTGGCTTGCGGGTGTGTGTGGGGTGGTGAGGCAGCTGAGAGGAGGCGGAGGAGGAGGAAGAGGATGAAGATGAAGAGCCACGGTCCTTGATCATCAGCCTGTTTCTCATCTGCTCGATGGGAGTCTCGTCTGTGATTATGGAGACCAACTGGAGGGAGCGTTATTACATTTCAGGAAACTGGATTCAAGACTTTTTGAGGCCTAACTTGTTTTATATAATAAGGTTTTTCAACCTGGACCCTATTTTCCCATGTTTAACACTGTTCAACAAATGTAGTGAAGTAAAAAGTGCAATATTTCCCTTTGAGGTGTGGAGAAGTATGAAGCTGCATGAGATTAAAATACTCAAGTTAAGTACAAGTTTTTGTGTGTGTGTGTGTGTGTGTGTGTACCTGATCGTAGAAGATGACCATGACAAACACGCCAAACAACACCGACTCCACCAGGAGGATGATGTAGTGAGCACTACGAGAGAGAGGAAGAAACAGAAACAGCAGGCTGACTGACCAGAATCGACACACAACTACTCACAGACTGTTTCACGCTGAAACACCAGAGTTCAGACCACCCTGTCTTCACTCCGTAGAGGACTCACACTATCAGGTGCTTGCTGGGCGTCTCCTCCCCTTCCTTCTCTGCATCGCCTTCTCGCTCGTTCCTTATCCGCCACACCCAGGCCGACACCACCAACACCATGGAGTACAGACTGGCCATGCCTGCACTCACACATACACAGTATACCATTACAACATCAGTGGCACCGCCTGCAGGTGTAGTTGTGGTAGCAGCAGTGCTGGAAGACGTATTTAGATCCTTTACTGAAGTAGAAGCACTAATACCAAACTCCACTGCAAGCTGTGGTACAGTGTTTGTACTCACCGGTGTAAAAGAGAAACTGGATAAAATACTTCTGGTTCAGCTCTCCGACACAGTTGTTGATCCTAAAATACACAAATCAGGAAGTGGGTGAGAAAAAGATGACTAAAGAAAGAAGAGGAAGAGACAAAGTGTGAGAGATGAAAAGTGGAAGTTACGAAACCAAGAGGATCGGTGTGCGATGTCTCACCAGGGACAGTGATGGTCCATGCGGCGTATACACCTCTGACAGACACGGCAGTGATGCGCTCTGGGAGGTCTGTAGGTTTCGCAGCGACTGCACACCGTCCAGCCTTCGCAGCCCTGAAAACAGACGGACAGTTTGATGGATACTCAAACACAAATATTCCAGTTTCAGCTGGAGTGTTTGTTTTTCTCGCATGCCTCCACGGTGAACAGAGAATCAAAAAATGGAGAACATTCTTGATGAACTGTAGCCAAAGGGGGCCACATTTAACAAGAGCAAAACTATATCAAAACATCTGTTTACAGACTCTCACACAACTCCAGCTGTATAATCCAAGTTTATACTTTATATTTATACTTCTGCATCGAATCAACGTCGTACCTATCTCTGCATCAAAGCAGAGCCGACGCCGTATCCTACATCATAGCCTGATGTGCACCTCCAGACAATAAAGGCTCCACAAAAATTGCATTTTAAGGCTTGCGTGTGATTTATCCTGGCTTCATATGAGCAGAGGAAAACTCTGCTAGTCGCTAGGCTATTTATACAATGTAAAATACCATAGACTTGTGCTAATAACGTTAGCATGTTGTATTCGGGGGGAAAATGTGTCCAGATAAAGACAAGTGTTTGTCTGTGAATGCTGCGAGTTCTTGTGAAGCTGATTTGTGTACTTGTGTTTGAAACTGTCTCTCTTAAGCCATGTTTAATGTGTGTTTAATGAGTGTTTAGAATCAACTTAACTTTACAGCACTTCACAGAATCCCCAAGTATAAATGCTCACAGCAGCGTAGGGCATGTGTGTAGGCTACGGCGTAGGCTCTGCTTAGAGCTGATGCACAAGTATAAATCTGCCTTTATCTATCCAGTCGTATGCTTACTTCCCAGACAGACAGGCTGGCTTTGAAGAGAGCCTCGCTAAGTTTTACTTGTACTTCAGTTCCCTGTCAGAAAGGGCTGTCTGTCTGAGAAGGACTGAGCATACGACTTGAATTATATTGCTCTTCTTGTTGTTGGAGGTGGACCCCTATGACTTTCCTCCATATCTGGACTCACCAAGAAGGTATGCAAGAAACACAAAGCTTTCGTCACCAATGAAAAGTAGCATGGCTAATATAGATTACACTGTGTTTTATGGAATTAACAATTACATTTTTTGTTGAACTTTAAAATCAATATAAGAAAATAAATCTGTACCCCCATTGGAGAAACACTGCCTTAAATGTTTAATCAGTTATTAAAGTTTTTGTTGAATTATTTTCTGTTCATCCACTGATTCTTTTAGAACATTGGCTTAAAAGATCTAAAACTGTACCTTGTAGATGCAATTTTACCACACCTGTCTACCAACATTATGAACCCAGAACAGCAGAAGAAGGTCTGATCCCAGCACCCACAGACGTTTGAGATTCACGCTGTTTTTTTCTGGTCAGCCAGTACCCAAAAAGCTAAGTCAAGAATCACACACATTCAGAGTTTCCTGTTTTCAGTCGAGCTACAGATTCATACGTCATCCCCATCACTGTAACACCATAAAGACAACTCTTCACAGGCATCTGCCATTGAGCTCATGAGTGCATAATAACAAGCCCAAAAGCAGACATAAGTACAGCTGTTAAGATGTAAATACGGAGTCACCCCCAGATAAATATATAGCTGTTAATAATAGACTCATAATCAGAGAGGAGCTCTCTGTTATTAGCCTTCAGCTCTCTGTTGAGTTCATGACAAAAATATTTCCAAGGTGGAAAGATTCACTTTATCTCTTAGCTGGAAATGGCTGACGTAGCTCTGTGTTATCCAACAGACACAGAACTACATGATACGACTTTCTGGAACAATTTAAAGCTACTTCAAACGTTTTTGAACAATTCGTACTTGACTCTGCAGTAAAATGACGGACTAAAGTTTGTGTAACTAGTAAGATTAGAAGGATTAGGAGAATTTTAACCATGCGACTCACCCTCTCATTCATCCGAGACGACTGGGAGCGAAGGTCTGAGAAATCTATGGCTGTCTCAGGAAGAGGCACCATACCTGGACAACACACAAACACACATTAAATACAAAGGGCAAATAAAGTCTTTTCTTTTCCTCCTTTTTCCTTTCCTTGTTTCTCCCATTTCCTGCAATGGCCCTGAGAACTCAACAAACTGCTAATTCAGAGCTGCAAATAAGAGAAAACACAACCAAAGGCAGACATGCTGCAAGTAGCACCACACGCCAACAGACACCGTTTCCAGGGGACGCTGAAGAGTGATGCACATGGCAGTTTTTTCTCCAACTGCCTCTAAAAGTCAAGGAAGGATGCTTCAACTGCTGCACTTCAAGGATGTGCTGTCATCAAACCCACGACTGTTCCGATGTCTTGGATCCTTAAGTGCTGCATTGTAGGCAACTGGACTTACTTGAGTATCTTGAACACGGTTCAACGCTCATCCAAGAGGCTTCTCCAGTTTTTAGATGAGAGTTGAAACGTCTTCAAGATACTCAAGCAAGTCAAGTTGTCCCCAATACATCCATCCATTTTTATCTGCTTATCCCAGGCCGGGTTGTTGGGGTAGCAGTCCGAGCAAAGCACCCTAGACGTCCCTCTCCCTAGCAACACTCTCTAGCTCCTCCTGGTGGACCCCGAGGCATTCCCAGGCCAGATGAGATGTAATCCCTCCAGCATGTTCTGGGTCTGCCCCGGGGCCTCCAATACAACACTTAAGACTACCACGACCTGGATGACTGAGAATCTTCACAAAGATGTAGACGATCTGCCGAATTATACCAAGGACAGAATCCTTCGTTCAGAGAATTCATCCTCAGCGCTCTTAAGGCAACCAAAATCCTATGCGCACAATGCATAGGTTCTGTCCCCTACTTTGGAAACAGGGAAAATATGCAAGTAAAGTCTGAGCTATTTTATTTCAGCAGTCCACCAAAATCTCTTTCTGAAAAAAAAAATGGAGTTGAGACCCTAAGTTTTTTTCTGACTTTGGTAAGACAATGGCACCGATGCACTGCCGATCCTTGGCCATGCTTGTCTTTAAGTATAAGGCTGGACCGTGTATGAAATGCTAGAGGGCTTTGAATTTGAAACAGGAAATGGTGTCCTTTACTCAGTCACAGACTGTGCTCGGTTGCTGTGGTCCAGCCCAAAACTTCATGTGGATACGTCTAATGAAGAACAGTTCACTTAGACACACTAATAAAGCAGAGGGGATCTGCTATTTCTGGAGCTGTACCCACAACCCTTCCCTTTTCAGCTCCGGTTGGTGATGTACGTCCCCTCATGATTGGTGTAGGTTGCGCATCGATCGGCCACCATGATAACCAAGTTCTGCTGTTAACGATAGTTTGTAAAACCTTCTATGGGCGCAGACTAATGGGCCAAACTGATTAACTGACCTTACTCTAGTTGGCTTGCAGTACGTCCGTCTATCCATCATTTTCAGCCATTTATCCAAAGCCAGGACATGGGGCAGCAGGCTAAGCAAAGCACCCCAGACGTCCCTCTCCCCAACAAAAGCTTTCCAGCTCCTCCTGGGGTACACCAAGGCGTTCCAAGGCCGGACAATATATGTTATCCCTGCACCATGTTCTGGGTCTGCCCCTGGGCCTCCTACCAGTTGGACGTGCCTGGAACGCCTCCAACAAGAAGTGTCCAGGAGGATCCTGATCAGATGCCCCAACCACCTCAACTGACCCTTTAGACCCAAAGGAGCAGCAGCTCTACTCCGACCTCCCTCTGGATGTCCGAGCTCCTCTCCCTATCTCTAAGGCTGAGCCCAGACACCCCACAGAGGAAACTCATTTCGGCCACTTGTATCCGGGATTTCATTCTTTCAGTCACTACCCAGAGCTCATGACCATAGGTGAGGGCTGGGACGTCGAAGGACCAGTAAATTGGAAGCTTTGCTTTCTGGCTCAGTTCCCTCTTCACCATGATGGTCCTGCACAGCGCCTGCATCACAGCAGACGCTGCATCAAACTGCTGATCCATCTCACGCTCCATTCTACCCGCACTCATGAACAGGACTACAAGATATTTGAACTCATTCGCTTGGCCTTGCAGCTAGCTTGCTTGCTAATTCCTCCACGCTGTCGTGGCCCCCCGGTTACAGAAAATGCCACAGCGCCTATTCATTTCAAAAGAGCAACAGCCAATGAGGAAGCATCCTCGTCATCACTCACTCAGTGACAAACAAGTCTGTCTCTTTTATAGGGTTGGCCAATTCTCCCGCTGTTTTTGAAATTGTAGGGTGGAAACTTTCCAGTGAAACACACCTGCACACTCTCTGGACTGTTCCATCATGATTGAGGTGGGAAGGAGTCTTTACTTTGAGAAGCACCATCTATTTGCACGTGTTTGCAGTGTGCTGAGCTCTCAGGGCCACCGTACATTTCCTTCTTGCCTCATAAGCCTGAACAGTGAACACACGCACACACACACACACACACACAGTTACTGACCGGGGTCTGAGAAGACAGCTTTGGAGTGGCAGGCCAGCAGCAGCAGCAGAATCAGGTTGAACACTGATCCATGCAAAGTACACCAAACACTGTCAGAGGGTTAGAGAAGGAGACTCAATGCACTAAACAAACACCATTTGTTGTTTTATTAACTCTTCTGTTATGTGTAGGGCTGCGATTAATCCATTAACCTGCCAACTATTTTGCAAAATAATCGTTAGATCTACAAAATGCCAGAAAGACACAAATTAAAGAAGCTGTTTTGTCCAAAAACATTCAGTTTTCAATAATGCGAAAAAGGGAAAAACAGGTTCTTGAATTGGAAAAGCATTTTTTTTTTGTCATTCTTGGTCAGGAAAGTTATGAAAATGATCACTAGATTATTGACATAGTTTTGAAACAAAGAAACAAACAAACACATAGCTAACTCGAGGGGGAAAAAACGTAGAGTCAAACTTTCACAGCAGACAGATTAATCACGTTTGTAGTTTGATATGGCAACGAATTTGACTGATTTTAGCGACAGTAACAAGCTTAGACCCTGTTAATGAGGAAATACTCGTTTGAGGACACTGGGACTTCATCATCGTTGACAATATTTAGTTTTTTATCCTACTGATCCCAAATAGCTAGGAGAAATTAAAAAAGCATACCAACCAAAAATTCAGGTCTCAGGAGGTTAAATGCTCTGAACAATAAAATACATCATCTTTGAAGCGTCTTTGTTATTTCCACATCACGACATAAAGCTCATGAACGCACCAGAGTCGAGAAAATGGACTATCCGAGGCGCACATGAACGCTACATTAGTCGTGACGTTTACAAATTAATGCAGGAAGTGGAGTTTTAAGTAAAATATTTAGGCTACTTCTTAATTGCAATGGAGGGTAAGGACAACGAAGCATAAGATAAAAATATATAAGTGGAGAACAAACACCACAAAATTGTACTTGAGTACTCTACACCTCGAGTAAATGTACTTAGTTACATCCCAGCGCTGTTTTCTTGGCCTGAGACTGTGTCCCTGTCAACTAGAGCTACAGGCTAAATCAATAGCAATACAAAAAAGTGTTATTTAATGTAAGGAACTGAGGCAGTGAACTATAAATGCGATGTAAACTCAGTAAGTCCCTGTGTCCGTGACAAACAGCTGAACCCTCCTGTCACGTTACAGCCGACTGTTCCGGGTCCCAGCTTGTAAACAAACGGAAACACACATGTAACCTGGTGTCACCTCAATAAAAACCCGTCAGAAACACGCACCTGGATTGAAATAAATACGCGTTAGTGTGATAAAAACACGTTTGGTTAGGATTCAGCAAAAGGCACGGAGACAGAGAGGAAGCTGTCGGACCTGTCTGCTGTCATATGAATGGAGACAGCGCAGAGGAGCAGGCGCCATGTCGGCTTTTTATGGGGTTAAACGACATTAAAACACAAAGTACCGACCTGTCCGAGTAGGCGGGGATGAGGACATACTGTATGACCACGTAGTCCGCGTAAAACACGCTGAAATAAGTTAAAATCAGGCAGACAACGCCGCAGGGGTCTCGCCTACAGCGCAGAGACGCCATCTTCTGCCGGGCTCCGCCCCCCTGTCCCCCGCCTCATGCTGCCTTCCCGCACCGTGGGAAATCACAGGCACTTCTTAAAGGGCCAGTTCACTCATTTTAAAAAATGGCGCACATCATCCGAGCATATTGCAAATTAGATTTTCATGCTCTGTTATCTATATCTATGTGTATGTTTTTGTGTCAAACTATGTATATTTCTTGAAAATATAACAATTTATATCTTGGAAATACGTTACTTTCCCTTTTGAATTCTTCCTTATTGCTGCTATTATATATTATTTCCATTCATCGTTTTTATTGTTTATACATTTTTATTTGAATATTTTAAATATTCTTGAGCATAAGGGAATTTTATTCTATAATCAAAGTTTGGTACTTATGATATAATTTAAATTTAACTGTGATATTGAACACATTTTACAGTTTTTTTTTTGTATATAATATGTACATTTATATATATGGACACTGTTATGTACATACCGCCTATTTACCTGTACATGTTTCTCTCGAATATAATTTTCCTTTTCTGTTTATTTCTTCTTTAAAAGTTCTGCTTTTATTTGGGTTGTTCTATTTTCTATTTATCTGTTTTACTGTTTATATTCTTTTCTCGTTTAAAATTTTCATATTCTATGACGAAAGTTTTCTTTTCTGTACTATGTTTTCTTTATCATTTTGTCATTTTACATTTTAGATATTTTTGTATGTGAATATATGTATGTTTGTATGTACATATGTAATCATATGTCTGTTGTAAATAAAATTTAGGTTTGCTTTTATTTATAAAAAAAATTGGCTATTTTTTTGATTATGTACTATTCTTATATACATTTTATTAATAGCTGTATGTATATCTATATTTACATTTTCTGTGTGCATAGCGTGGAGGAGGCTACAGCAACAACAACAATTCTTGGTCTAAGCCTGTATTTTGCCACAACAATAATAAAATCATTGAGTCCGTATTTTGTCCAACAAACCCAAAAAATTAAATTTTCAGATACATAAAACAACAAATTTTCAAATTGGAGAAGCAATATGTTGACACTTTTTTAGTCAGGAAAAAGATGTATAAGATGAATCAATCATCAAAATAGTTGTCAAAAACCACACATATATGTCAAGGGGACATAACGTGCACAGGTGTAACTAATAATGCTCCTAACTGCTGAGTTGCGTTAACAGTATCTGCATAAACAGAGGCGTCAGTGATCTTACTGGTTTCACCTGAACTTTCCTCCAACATCCTGAATGTATACACTGTCCATGATGTTGCCTTCAGGGACCGTAGGACGTAATGTGGGTCAATTTTTAAAGGGCCAGTTCACTGAAAAACAAAACAAAACAAAACAAAATTACATTTTTAAAAAGATGGTTTTGTTATTTGGAGTTTTTACCACAGGAAACCATTTTATTTTGTTTCCATGCCTTAATTGATCATATTTATTATCTGATAATGTTGATTTTTTTTAAAAAAAAATTTTTTTGTTGTTATTTGTTTTTTATTTGTTTTTTTTTTTGCCTATTGTTTCTTGAAAGATAGATTCGCAAAATTAAAACCACCTGACTGTGTGACAACTTATTTATTTATTTATATAAGTATTTTTATTGGGTTTTCAGGGACAAGTAACGTGTACATTGCAAAGGTAGCAATCTGTATCCAACACAGAGGCAAGATAAAGTAATGTCCAGTAGAGACAAATATAGAGAACAAGAAAGCAGCAAACATAGTAGTAATAATAATAATAATAATAAAAACAATAAAAGTAGTAATAATAATAAAAATGCAGTTAAATAAAATAAAATAAAACAACAAATATAAAAATACTGTATTACTGTACACTATTGTAAACGTACATAAGCACAAACCTTGAATCTCGAATTTTACAAATTGCACCTGAAGGCGATCCTGAGCCTAAATATATTTTATTTATGGTACTTTCTAAACTAATAGATAAAAGATAAAAATGAAAAAATACACATTGAAATAATAATAAGAATCAATAATAATAATACATAAAAAGTACAAACATAATATGATACATAAAAATAGAGAATAAAAATGAAAAAGTACACATTGAATTGATAAGAATAATAATTATTATTATTAAATTAAAGTATTAAATATACTTAAGCATTAGAGAATTTTATTCTATAATCAACGTTTTCTATTTGTGCTATAATTTAAAATAGCATTTTTAAAAGATATTATTTTTCATTGAATACACACTGAAACAACAACAACAATAATAATAAAAATAATAGTAACTATTATTATAGACAAAACTAATAATAAAAAATAAAAATGAAAAAATACACATTGAATATTGTTATTATTTTAAATGCTCTTTAGTTCTCCCTTTTTTCCTCCTTAAAAGTTCTGCGTTTATTTAATTATTAAACAATAATATTACATATCAAAATTTTCGATTAATTTATAGTCGATACATAAGTGCCGAGTGCACCTGAAGGCAATCTTGAGCCCAAATTTATTTAATTGATTCTACTTCCAGCTGTTTTAGATTGTGTAATGTAATCAATAAAAACACTTTGTCACAATTATAAATACAGCGTTTAAAATGTTACGTCACCATCAAAGCAGGTGAAGCACTGTGCACAAGAACAATAATGTGAATCATGTTTATTGTGTCAGGTGTGACATGATGTGTGGATCCAGACAGTGTCAGTGTGCGGCCTGCAGGTGGCAGCAGCCCTCCTCCTCCTGCACAGAGCTGACATGTCCTCTCCCCGTCGCTCCTCCCTTGCAGTAGGCAGTAACCAACTCGTCATCCTCCTCGTTTGCTCAACACTTTTTGTTGCTGCACACACTCACAGGACGTGTTTGTATGCGTGTGTGCGCGCGCGCGTGTATATGTGTGTGTGTGTGTGTGTGTGTTTGTAGTTTGTTCGCTTCTGTCTTCAGTGCAAACACACTGCCTGCTCTCATCGGATACACTTCCTCACCTAGACCTCCAAGTTTTACCTGTTGATTTTTTTTCGGGGGAGTTTATTATTGTGCTCGGGAGAAAGCTCGAAGAGGAGACTGAACGAAAAGAGAGAGACTCTAGAGAAGAAGGAGAACAAACAGACAAACCTGGAGGAGGAAAAGGGCGTTCATACTTCGAAGTAACCATGGAAGTTCCTGGTATGCAGGTAAGCCGAAAGGTGGACGCGGTGGGAGATTTTGAAGGTGTGTTTGGTCTCTTTCTCTCGTCGTTACGACCAAACTAAACCAGTTTATCACCAGTGGAGGGGACAGGCTGCAACTACAGGCCATTTTAGACACATTTTTAAAGTGGTTACCTGGTGTTTGTGCCTGATATAAAACCTCCAGGTCCCTTAAATTCACATCAACCGTCCAATGTCTCCGCAACCGCTTTGACGAAAGGTGACGAAAGTACTCTACTGGGTCATTTTCTAGCACGATACTGTAATGTGACTTTTATGTGGTGCTTACAGTGAACTCCTGATACATTACCTTATGTATGTCCACTGGCACTTCATGGGGAGTTTGAAGTGAATTTATAGTGTTAAGATATCTTTAAATGTGACTTTAGTGCTCTAAATTGGGTTTATAGTGATTCTAAGGTGTTTAAATCTCTTAACATGTCCCTGTGATATCCTTACCAAGGCTTACATTGTGATTCTTGTGCTCTATATCTCTTAAGATATCTCTGTAATATTCCTTTCGCTACCTGGATTGGACTTTAAACTGAGTTTATTGTGATTTTAAGGTGTTTTAATCTTTTGAAATAACCCCATAACATTTCTACAGTGACTCATAAGGTGACTTAGCTTCTCTAAATTGAGTTTATAGAGGCCGTATGGTGTTTAAATGTCTTAAAATGTCCCTTTAACAAAGACTTATCTTTGCTACTCTATATGGACTTTATAATGAACTATATCTCTACAATATGTGACTGTGGTGCTTCATATTGAGCTCATAGTGAAACATATGGTGTTGATTCATCTTAAGCTCTCTCTGTAATACTCCTAAAGTAACTTCAAATGTGACTTTAGTACTCTAAATTGAGTTTACAGAGACGTCATGGGGTTTAAATCTTTTCGCTTATCCTCATGATACTCTTACAAAGACTTACAATGTCACTATCCTCCTCTACATTGAGTTAATAGTGAACTACTGATACATTACCTCATGTATCCTTAAAATATATGTGACTTCGGCACTTCATGTGGAGTTTAAAGTGAATTTATAGTCTTTAAAGTTACTTTAAATGTGACTTCAGTACTCTAAATTGGGTTTATAGTGATTCTAAGGTGTTTAAATCTCTAAACATGTCCCCGTAATATTCTTATCAGGACTTTCATTGCGATTTTTGTACTCTACATCTCTTTAAATCTACATATGCAATGTGCCTACAGCTACCTACAATAGACTGTAGTACTCTAAACTGTGTTCATAGGGATTTCAGGGAGTTTTAATCACTTAACATAATGCTATAACATTTCTACTGTGACTTAGGAAGTGACTTAGCTTCTCCAAATTGAGTTTATAGTGACCTCATGGTGTTTAAATCTCTTAAAATGTCCCTATAATACTTTGACAACGACTCATAATGTGGCTTTGTTACTATATTGAGTTTATAATGAACTATATCTCTACAGTATTCGCCTAGTGACTTATAATATGTGACTGTGGTGGTTCACATTGAGCTCATAGTGAAACATATGGTGTTGATTTATCTTAAGCTCTCTGTGTAATACCCCTAAAGTAACTTCAAATGTGACTTTAGTACTCTAAGTTGAGTTTATAGAGACCTTATGGTGTTTAAATCTCTTAAGATTTCCCTACAATGTTCCTGCAGAGACTCATTATGTGACTTTGCCACTCAGTTTTGATTTATGTTTATGTTCTTATGTCCATATGATACTTGTACAGAGGCTTAGTTTGGGGCTATATATTAAGCTACAATACATTAGGTTATGATAACTTTACAATATTCCCGTGTGACTTATGATTTGACTTAAGATCTTCCAACAAAGTTGATTGTAACCTTATGGTGTTTATGTCTCCTAAGATGACTTCCTAAGACTCTTACAAAGACTTATAATGTAAATTTGCTACTCTACACTGAGTTTATAGTGACACAATGATGTTTAAATCTCCATAAGGTTTCTCCAGTGACTTCTGTTGGTACTCCATACTGACTATATAGAGACCTTACGATGTTTACATTAGAGCGGCAACAATTAGTCGATTAATCGGCCGACAGAAAATTAAATGGCAACTATTTTGAGAATTGAATAATCATTTTAGCAGTTTTTTAAGCGACAAAAAAGTCAAACATTTGTTTGTTTCTTGCTTCTAAAATGTGAGAGCTGAATGAATTTTACGTCATACGAATAGTTTGGATTTTTGGACTGATGGTTGAGTAAGACATAGGCTACCGTCAGACGAAGTCACATTGAACTCGGAAATTTCAGGGCACTTTTTACTCTTTGCTGAAGTTTTTTGAGAAATCAATTAGTTGATAGTGAAAATAATGGCTAGTTGCAGCCCTGGTTTATTTCTGTCAGGATGCCCCTTCTGTAACTAGGTTCACTGTTGAGTTTATATTGACTGCATGGTGTTTACTAGGGATGCATGATAATATTATCAGCGGTATTGGACCATATTGGCTTAAAATGAAGAATCGGCCAACGTGGTTTTTCTTATTTTGTACAGTGAATACATATTACATACATTGAAAAATATCGTATTTCCTGTCTCCATCTGCTGGTGGGCCATCAATATAAGAGCACGCTTGTATAATATGATGTTAATGCCACGACAGAAGAGACCTGATGATCACTAAAGTTAGGTAGGAAAAAAAGCATATATATATTGGTATCGGTTATTGGTCAAATATGTTGTTATATATCTGCAAAAAAAAATCCAAAATCACGCATCCCTGTTGTTTATATCTCTTCAGATATGTTTATTGTGTCTGTTCATGCCCATGCTGACATAACAGCGACCTTACTTACTGTAATATTCATGTAATATTCCCACGGTGACTCACTGAGTCTGAGGGCTAATTTTAGCCTTGTTACAGCTCAGTGTCTTTATCTGCTTTTATATGGGTTATAATTGGACTGACCTCAGAGGGAACGAGGTGTGTCTGCGATCCTCCCTCGGTGAGCCACATTGTGACTTAACATTGTTTAATATCTTCTATCAGACTGTTTTGCGTCATATATTTGGTTTAAATTTGGGTTTGTAACCTGTATTGTAGGGTTACACCTGTTGTTGCTCAGTGAAGGTAAACCATTAGACCGACTGTGTTTCCTCTACCTCGACAAGGTGTGCAGTAGGGTGAGTTATAACCCTCCACTTGGCCTCCTGTTTGGCCGGCTCTCAGGTGTGTCTACCTGTGGGACTGGCTGCCTGGCTGTCAGCGCACTTGCTCTGCCTGCTCTGGACGTCCCAGGTGGGCGGGGCGGAAGTGGTGTCGATGGCTGGTTAAATCAACACACATCTGACACCCGGCAGCAGCAGCTGCAGCACTGCGGCTGACAGAAATATCTGTTGTACCTGCCAAGAAGACAGAAGATGAATTGTTGGATGTGTTGTGTAATAACGGTAGAGGGATGATGAATTGATTAAGTGACGGTGACAGTAGATTGTAAATTGTTTCAGCAAAAATGTCCGTTATATTAACTTCTAGTTGGGTTTTACATCCAGTTATAGGTAAAATGCCTGACTAATATTTTTAGTGATTTGTCTGTTGGTCTAAATATACAAACAAATTTGCCTTGTGATAAATTAAAGCTGCTACAGTACCCAACAAGGGATCAGCTGATGGTGACAAACCCACAGAGAGTTATATCGCCTGAGTCTTTCAGCTCATTGTTTTGGTTTTTAGCATCAATTTAAGACGCAGTAAGCTGCCCTTTTTCATCAAAAAAGCTCTGATAATTCCACAGTGCTACATGCTCAGCACCAAACAGGAGACAGACACAGTTAGTGACTAGATGGTGAATGCAGTAGAGCATTTTTTTCCCCCATTGAATTAATTTGTTTGTTGTGTTCTTGATTAATCGCTAAGTTTCTTGGTCTATAAAAGGCCAGAAAATGGTGTAAAGTGTTTCCTTAAGCTCACGATGACGTCTTCAAATGTCTTGTTTTGTCTACGAACCCAAAGATATTTATCTACTGTCACAGAGGAGGAAAGAAACCAGAAAATATTCACATTGAAGAACTTTGCATCAGAGAATTTTGACTTTCATTTATTCATTTTCCATAGCCGCTTATCCTTTTAGACTCCAGTGCCCCTGCAACCCCAATCCCAGCTGCCATTGGGCGAGAGACAGGGTTCACCCTGGACAGGTCACCAGACTATCACAGGGCTGACACATAGAGACAGACAACCATTCACACTCACATTCACACCTACGGACAATTTAGAGTCACCAATTAACCTGCATGTTTTTGGACTGTGGGAGGAAGCTGGAGCACACGAAGAAAACCCACGCTGCTCACCGTAGTCGATTATCAAATTAGTCAGTGACGAATTTAATAGTTGGCAACTGATAGATTAATCAGTTAATCATTGAAGCTCGAGGCATTAAGCAGCCAAAGAGCCAAATATTTTTCTCAGAAGAGCTCAAAGAGTGAATATCGGACAACTCCAAATGACTAGTAATGTTGCTCTGTGTCTGCTAAATGTGTAAATATTACAAGAAACTGTTTGCTAACACGTTCACCACATTGACTGACAAAGTGATGATATGTCAGTGTTGTATTTGCAGCTTGTTTCGACTGCTTGCAAGTGGCCAAAAATCAGTATAGGCATGTCGCCATACCAGAAAATGAATAGTCCATACCAATACAAGTGAAATTACACTATTCACGAAACCCAATTCGATACCATGGTTGAAAAATGACAACAATAATTCCCAAGGCTGGGCGATATGTTCTGAAAATTATATCACAATATTAACAGGCTATGTGTCAATACATGATGTATATCTTGATATTTTTATATCTCCTCAAAATAGGAATAGACTGATATGGATTTTTTAGGGCCGATGCCGATACCGATTTTTTTCCATCACCGTTAGCTGATGACTGATTATGGACTGCTGATTTTCTTGAGCCGATATTTGGGGCCGATACTGCTCCCTCAATTTACATAAAAAAAATGACACAATCATAACAAATATTACAGGTCTCAAGTTTAAAATAAGAAACATTTATTGAACAGTAAAAAATACTAAAACAAGATGGAAAGTTGAGGTAGAACAGGTAGAATATTATTATTATTATACATTCGAATAAAAAAAAGAGTTCAGTGCTCTTAAATCTTCCAGTAATGTCTTTATAAAATAAACAAATATTTGAGCTGAAGCAAAAATAAAACAACAACTACTGTACACAGTAGGATTCACTGCATGCGCGCTGCAGGGTCTTCCGGCAACACAGAGCTGCCCGTGGATGCCTGTCTGTAAATCACGCCAGGGAAAAATAAATCCGCGAACACACACACGTATCGGCCGATGCCGATACAAGTAAAAAAACTCAAATATCCGCCCGATATATCGGCCGGCCGATGTATCGGTCTATCTTTACCTCAAAAGCACTTAATTAATGCTCTGATGTGATAAAGTTGTAGGGATGACTATTGTTTTTGTGTTTTTTTTTTTTGATTGTTTTTTTCAGAAACTGAAGCTTGGTACCGACAAATCGGTTCTGACCACATCCCTAAATCAGTTAATTTGGGTTCATAATGGCCAATTGTCATTGTTTTTACAGTCTGTGCACTACTCAGTCAAACAACAGTGTGTTTAAAGGAGTACCTTTGTGCTTTTTAGACTTACAGTCCAGTTACTTCATGTCTGTGTCAAGTCGTACTCGTGTTTTTTGCCTTAGACGTAACATAGTTTAATAAAGATCATAGAGAGATTCATAGACCTTTGTGTGGACGTCAGTGTTGCACATGTACTTTGGACCTTTGAACCACCAAATGCCTCCGTTTTTTTTTCCTTTTTCTCATCAATGGATGACACTGTACTGTTGTGAAATCACAATACTTCAGAAAGTGTTACATAAAGCCTGACCGATATCAGACAGCTGATGATTTTGTGGGTTATTGGCTCGGTTTTCACATCCTTTTTTCAAAAAAAGAAATGAGCTTGATGTAATTTTGAAACCATGCCATCATCATGACTCTGTTATTTACACTGCTTTTACAGTCTGTTAGGAATAATACGCTTATTGTGTGGCCTCGGGCACGTCTTTGTATCACCTCTTCTTTTAGGGTTGATTTCCACAGTGAATTTAAACCCAATCAGACCTGGGTGGTGCGCAGTGCAAAGCGGCCAAGGCTAACATTTGCTATCCAATGGAAACTGGAGGGTGGGCAGTGGGCACTCTTCCACGCTAATGCAGCTAGCTGGCTGTCTGTCAGCAGAAAATGAAAGTAAAGATATTTATCACAACATTGAAATGTCACATCTTTACGTGGATAGCACTTGGAAATGCAAAGCTAAAGCTCACTGAATCAATGGAAAGGCTTCTTGTATATTTTTCTTTTTCCTGAAAAATTAACAGGTTAGCAGTTCATGGATAATGGGTTGTCGAAAACTGACATCCCAGACTTAAATTTCTCAACAGTTGTCGAGTGGATTGTTATGTTATTTGGTACGAGCATTCATTGTCCATGAAGGACGAATCCCACCAACTTTGGCGAGCCCCTGACTTTTGCTCTAGTGCCACCATGAGGTTGAAATTTGTGGTTTTGAGTGAAATGTCTTGACATCTGTTGGATGAATTTTCATGAATTTTGTTTCAGACATTCATGTCCTCGGGATCTCTTCACTTTGCTTCATCTGCTACATACTCACATGCTAGCACTGCCGTTGTGAGTATGTCAGCATGCTGATGTTAGCATAAATGCAACACCATAAAATGCAAAAACATGTTGGATGTTGCTTTGTTTTTGCGTCTGTGCAGTAGGTAAGATACAGAGACCATTACGTGTTCATAAAAGGTAATGTGACAGAGTTTTGCTGATGGATGTTGTGACACTATGAAACAGTTGGATGACTCAGTGTCGTCTCCAGCTGATCTGACATAATCTGATTAGACTTTTATTGCTTAATTGATTGATGATATGCTGGTCGTGTACGGGAAACACTTACAACCTCATCAGGTACACGGAAACACTTTTTTATTGATGCTTATCATGTAATTGTTAGTTTTACTTTTGGTATCTTGGGTGATAGTGGAGAGTTTTAGTGCCCTGTAATGGTCTGATGCTATTTCAGGTTTGTTGTTGCCTGTCTTGAATTAGATTACAGAGACACTGAAGTCATATTCGCCTCTGTTTTTTGAATGAGAAGAGTAGTGATGTTGTGATCAAGCTTTTTGGCCCTGTATGAGTACTTTATAATATTTGCTCTTAAGTGCTATACTGTATTGTAGGCTACTGGACTTGCTTGAGATTCTTGAAGATGTTACACCTCCTATCCAAGAGGCTTCTTCAGTTCTGAGAGTTCGACAATACAGCACTTGAGATTGCCATAACCAGGATGACTGAGAATCTTCTCCAGCATTTTGTAATATTTGGTAACTGCAGATACCAAGGACCTCTATACTGGAGGTTCTGCCTCACAACTACTAGGTTGGGATGCACTGAGCTATAGGACGCAGGATGGTGTCAGCTGATATTCGCCTTGTTGATTGCTATCAGCTTACTGGCAAATTAGTCAACACACATAGATGGCAGTGGTTGATGTTTTTGTGGTTGTGTCACATCAATTCTACGCAAACTATAAAGTAGGAGTCAAGACTAATGGTGTCCCGTCATCCTGGGGACAATAGAAAACACCTTTGGAGCGAGAGGACGCAGTAAACTCACTGTCAGTGTGTCAGAGGACACACCCCAGTGTTTCCCAGATAACGCTACATTAACAACAACGCTGTGTGGAAATCACTAGCTGGCTAATGTTAGCTGCTAGCAGCAGGTGGCTAGAGCTAACTGCAAAACGAGGTTACCTTGAGTTACACTATGATGCGTTCAAGCTCTAGTCAATAAAAACGGGCATTAGTCGAAGGTAAATTCTAACGATCTTGTGATGTGTTCAGATGTAATTTCATAAAATGTAGCTTTACGCGAAAAACCTGAATAAATTCAGCTGTTTAAAGGAGAAATGTGTCGATGTTTTCACAGCACAATAAAACAGATATAGAGGAAATAATGATGTACCATATAAAGTACAAAGGCTTTTTCGCCTATTTTTTGAGAGGTTTTTATGTGAAAGAATCTTATATTAAAGGTTGTTTCATACATTTGTATAATTGAATTTGAGCTCTTTCAAAGGTATTGTAATAAAGGACTGAATGGATTTAAAACCAGGGGCAACCTTTACTATTAAAAGAGCCGTTATTGGCCAAAAAAAAGGAAGGAAAATCTTTCTGAAGCTGCAAAACCTATTTTAATAAAGGTAACAGCCTAATAAGTCTAAATTAGCCCATCAACATAACAAATAGGTCTAAATGAGCATTCATTACTGTGACTTGCTTCAGGGTGGCTAATTATTTAGCAAATTAATCTGTCCACACACTATTAAATTCACAATTTTCCTCTGAGACTTTTCCCCTTTTGGATTTGCAGTCCATAGCTAGCCTTGCTAAGGAGACTCCAGGCTAACCATCGTTATGAAGTTCAGCAAACTTCAGAGGAAAAGGCACCAGGTCGTAGATGTACAACACACATTTTAGTTTATGAAACATTAAAATATTTTTTAATTCGATGTATAGGCTACACATTTTACATTTGTAGAATGCAGTGATCACCCTAGGCCTATAACAATGACAAATGAATATCTGGATGTTATAACCGTTATTAACTGTAGTAACTGTGATTCATTTCCATATAATTTTTTCTAAAGAATCCTTCTCAGGAATGATCTTTGGATGAGCACAGACAGCTTGAAGGGAGCAGAGAGGTTTTATCTTTTGACCATTTTTGACCACCACCTTTTGACCATCAAGTTACTTGCAGAATCAACGTAAATCAGGGCAAGCTGATATGATACTGCTAGTGACATTCATCATTTTAACAAGCACAGGATCTTGGGGTTAAAACTTTTCTTTTCTAAAGTATTTTTCAGCAACACAGAGGCTTCAGACTTATGTTTACTTGACCTCTGACCCTTCTTAGTGAAGGCAGAACAGTAAAGACTGAACTTCCTGTTCCTCTGCTGTACTGCAGCTCCTGCAGGGGATCAGTTCTTCAGTTTCAGACAAACTTTCGCGCGCTCCACTATCGAAACTTCCTGTTGTAAATCAGTGTGACTCTGCAGCTCTGACGTGAACAGGTAGAGCGCGAGCAAGTTGTTTTCAGACATTTCGGGGAAGCCATCTGCAGGCGTGTCAACGGAGGTGGCCCGATCAAACGCGAGGGAGTGTCCTCTTCTTGTTCTGTTCTTTGTAATTTCTACGGCTGCACCTTTTCAGAGCTCACACGGTCATGACATAATCACAGGCTCCACCAGACTGAAACTTGAAAGAGACTTCACTTGTATGAGAGTGTCTTACTCTGGGTGTGAAATTATCAGCAGCCAGCTGCTTGTAAGTTTTGGCTGTGGGTGGTGAGTCAGTTTTTCTGTGGTCTGAATCATAGTAGAATGTTTTTACTCTCCTGTTTGTTTACATTCACATTTTCCTACATCAGAAGTCACATGGCCTCACAAACGGCTCCTGTACTGTAAAAAGTTTTAGGAACGTGTCTCTTCACTCTGTTGAGTCAGATTGGGCAACAGATTGAGATCAGGCAGATGTAAGAGGCATTAAAGTCCTCAGTTTCACTCATGACTCCAGTCGTCAATGTCATGTTTGATTTCAAAGGAAAACTAAATACCAAAGAAAATTGTCAGTGTCGTCTTTCATTTTTTCCTGTTGCTATTTACATGACAAAGTCATGATTTAAAGCAGGATTTATACTCGTACGTGAGCCTAAGATGATCCTATGCCGTAGCCTACGCACGTGGCCTGCGTTGTTATGAGCGTTTACTTGTATGGTGGTGTGTCTGTGTCACTCTGCAGTTACACCTCCAGAGCACTAGTCGGTGGTGGAGTTTCTGTGAAGTGCTGTAAAGTTTAGTTGATTCAATACACACATTAAACACACATTAAACATGGTATAATACAGTCAATTTCAAACACAAGTACACAAATCAGCTTCACAATAACTCGCAGCATTCACAGACAAACACTTGTCTTTATCTGGACACATTTTCCCCACAAATACAACATGCTAATGTTATTAGCACAAGCCTATGGCATTTTACACTGTATAAATTATCGCAGTGACAATCAGAGATTTCCTCTGCTCATATGAAGCCAGGATAAATCACACACAAGACTTAAAATGCTATTTTTGTGGAGGCTTTATTGTCTTCATAATTTATTGTTTCTTATCTCTGAAATTAAAGTAAATAAAAGCTTTGTTTCCACTGAGGGCTTACAGAAATAGACAGGAGGTCACTGTTACAGTGACATGTAGTTATATTTAGACATTTAGACAAAGTTCTGGCTGTCCTCACATTTAACTACGAAAGCAAGCTACGAAGCTCATTTTATACCATTGCTTAAACATTTGAGAACTTTGGCTTCATTTATCAAAGTAAATAGAAACAATGGTTTGGTAACGCATCGATTTAACCTGTACTCTGAAAGTGGGTAACAAACATCCATCAGGCTTGTTATACATCATATTTTAAAAAAAGCTTCACTGTGTTTTGGAAAAGTTTATATGTTGCATGACTCAACATGTCTTGTCATGTTTTTGACTGTTAAAAAAACAAAACAGGAAATGTTAAGAGTGGTGAGATTTTCACATGATGCATCTCTGCAAAGGTCATTTTTTGAGAATGCTGTGTTTGTACTTCCTCCTCCAGCAGCTGTGACCTTTCACCCTCTCTCTCTCTCTCTCTCTCTCTCTCTCTCTCTCTCTCTCTCTCTCTCTCTCTCTCTCACACACACACACACTGAGCTTTTTTTTTCTGTTTGGATATTTGGACTCGACTTGGTAGTAAAAACATGGATCCCTCTCACTCAGTCGCACGCAGTTTCCACAGCCGCGTCCAAGTTCTTGTGAATGCAGCTGAATGTTTGCATGTTCACTTCGCTGACCTCTAAAACTCAGCTCTGCCTCTCTCTTTCTATCAGTGTAGCTTTAACCTGAATCTGCCTCTTATCATCAGTGTTATCACTATTTAACCTACAACTGTAAAAGTCAGGTGTGTGTCTTGTTTTAAATGGCATCCTCCAAAAAAAAGTGTAATGGCTTTAAATTGTTTGTAAGATTTACTGAATGGAAAAACCTTGTGAAAGGTACAGACATTTTCACAAACCTCAGGGACGCAGGGTTTCTGGTCACGTATTATTTATTATCTGTGATTATTGAGCTAAAAAAATAATTAATAGGCAGGCTGTGTAAACAATGACATGGTCAAGGCATGTATATTTCTAATATATTTATATTTTTTTTAGAAAGTAGCCTTCTTTTGCCATACATAGTATTCCAAGTATGTCCCTTTTTAATAGGCTCACCTGCGTAATATTGCTATTTTAAAATTAAATATCATGCAAGCACACGTTCGTTGGGGCATCATGTAAACACAAAGAATTTCCTTGAGCTTTATACCTACATATTCTCCGATAAAATAAAACAGAATAAAAACTATTTGCAAAAAAACACCCACATGTAGGCTTGTCTAACTCAACGTTTTAATGTATTCTCACATGACAGTTCGTAAGAAATTTTATGAAAATGCACATGCAAAAAAATTGTGTGATATTTAATGAATTAGTGCCCCAATCAATGGCATCATTACATTATGAACTTAGAGTAAAGTTACATATAAACTGAAAGTTATGTGGGTTAGGTTGAAGAAAGTAAAGTTGCGTAGGTTAGATTGAAGAAGGTAAAGTTAGATAGGTTAGGTCGAGGAAAGTAAAGTTGCGTAGGATAGGTTGAAGGAGGTAAAGTTAGGTAGGTTAGGTTGAGGAAGGTAAAGGTACGTAGGTTAGGCTGAAGAATGTAAAGTTGCGTGGGTTGGGTTGAAGAAGGTAATGTTAGGTAGGTTAGGTTGAGGAAAGTAAAGTTGCGTAGGTTAGGCTGAGGAAGGTAAAGTTAGGTAGGTTAGGTTGAAGAATGTAAAGTTGCATAGGTTGGGTTTAAGAAGGTAAAGTTGGGTTAGGTTTAAGAAAGTAAGGTTGCGTAAGTCAGGTTTAAGAAAGTAAGGTTGCATAGGTTAGGTTTAAGAAGGTAAAGTTACGTAAGTTAAGTTTAAGAAAGTAAAGATACGTAGGTCAGGTTTAAATAAGTAAAATTACCAAGGTTAGGTTGAAGAAAGTAAAATTATGTAGGTTAGACTGAAGAAAGTAAAGTTATGTAGGATATATTGATAAAAGAAAAGCTATGCAAGTCAGGTGTAAGAAAGTAAAGTAATGTAGGTTAGGTTTAAGAAGGTTAAGTTATGTAGGTCAGGTTAAAAATGGTAAAGTTACGTAGGTTACGTTGAAGAAAGTAAAGTTACGTAGGTTAGGTTGGAGAAAGAAACATGGCAACATCATACCCTGAAACAGTGCAAAGTCCACGTGGTCCACATCAAATCTGAAAACTTGATAAAAGTCCAAACAGTACTAAGAGTTTACACCCATGTTAGCATCCACATTGAGCTAAATGCTAATATTTATCAAGCAGAAATGTCAAATATTTGTTGGCTCTTGCGTCTCAAATGTGAGGATGTACTATTCTTCTGTTTTATGTAATCATTAATTGAATAACTTGGGGTTTAGTTCTGCTGGTCCGACGAAACAAGCAACTTCAAGATGTTAATTTGAGCATTAAATTAAAACATCAACAGATTCATTGTTAGCTGCAGTGCTACTTTTCATAAACAAAATCTTAATGGTTATGCAGTTGCTTGATAGTGGTGGAAGGTAAGGAAGGAAAATATGTATCCTGTATACTTGTAAAATAAATATTTTGGGTGTTTGCTCTGCTTGGAAGAAAGGTTTTTACCCTTGTACTACAGTTAATGTCTTTATCCAGTGATCCTGCTGACTGGTTAGTTAGCCTCCCAGTTTGTTCAGGTTAATGGATGCACAGGGAAGACACACCACAACTAGAAATTTACTTTTTGCCTTACTGGAAGTTATTTAATCAATTGGCAGGAGATTTATGGCCTAAGGATTTATCAGAATGAGCAACACAGTCTAAACACTCTCTTGACATTGTGGCTTTGGTTAAACATTAACCTGAAACACCTTTTTAAAATCTGGAAAGTAGGTTTGTTTGCATTTGAGTAATTCTCCTTGAGTGCCCGTCACTGATAAGCTTAAATTAAAATTCCCAGACAGTCATTTTAAAGATCATATGACCTGGAGTGAAACGTTAACATAAACAGTTTATAACTGTGAAAGATGGTCATTTTTACAGTCTCTGAATTTATCTACAGTAACAGAGCTGGTCTGTAATGATTGAGCCAGTGTTGAATGTTTAACTTCCTTCTCTGTTGTTTTTTCACCACGCTGAGACAGAAAGGTCAAAGTGTAACCTCCCACGTTTATATTATCCCCTTCCAAGTGCAGTCTGTTGTTTTATGTTTGTGGTTTTTGGTGTTCGTACTCATTACTTAAAGACAGATGACTAAATCTGTTAAAATGTCTCTATGTTGGACGTAAAGTAGGGCTGGATATTTAAAATGTTTTGATTCAGAAAGCTTCCAGATTCAGTTACATCAAATAAGTACCACTAAAGCACTTCCCTGAATGTACTTTGGGAAGTTGAAACATATATATGGGATGGACTGCTACAACAGTACACACATTAATGTTCCTCTTAGGATTGTGGCAATCCGTTAACTTTACAGCACTTTGGACCAAATACCTGCAAAATTTTGGATGCACTTAACTTAACACACTGAACTAATGTAGTAAACATTGTAAACATACCTGCTAAACATCAGCATGTCAGCAAAAGTTGGCATGCTAATATGCTAAGCTAATATAGTGAACAGTGCAAACATACCAGCCAATCATCAGCATGTTAGCATGCTAACATGTTAAGCTAATGTAGTTAACATGGTAAACATACCTGCAACATTAGCAAAATGTTGCAAAATGTAGCAAATGTTGGCATGCTAATATGCTAAACTAATGTAGTGGCTAATGTGACGCATGTTAGTATGTGTGTGACTGGATTCCGGAGGTGTTAAACAGTCTTGTTGCCATGGGAACGAAGGATCTCCTGAAACGCTCCGTTCTGCAGCGAGATGAGCCGAGCTGCTCCTCTGTGGTTCCAGGAGGTTGTGGAGAGGGTGTCTGCTTATGAACTGGCACTTTGTGGCGTGGCCCCTGGGCAAAACACATTGAGTGTCCCTGATTCAGACAGTAAAAAGATAACAGGGAACTAAATTTAAGCTCAGTTTTACCCCCAAATACTTAATTTGTTTCTGTATTACATAACTGCTTCAACAAAGAGAGACACAGGGAGTCCAGCGTCCTCTGGGGAAGCCGCGCTGCTGGTTAACATATTATTGCATCATAATTGATGTCTGAACAGCTGATTACTGAACTTCGTTATTGGCTCGAGGTGATTTATGAAGCAGAGCGCTGTTACAGAGTCACTGGTCGACAAACACAAACGCACAAAGATATTAAAGGACGTTTCCGATCCGTATTTTTATTATTACGATTATTAATATTATTTTTACTTTGGTGATGAATGATTAACTCACAAATACCAATATCGGGTGAAATTTTACCTGCTGTCTAAGTTCTGGAAAAACATTAGCACCACTTTGTCCTGTTTAATAACTCTTTGGGAACATACTGCTTTATGAATGATAAGTTTTGCAGTTTTTAATCTCGTTTATATCTTCTCTTTTGTTATTGATAACGTTTTCCTTTTTGTTTTATTTTATGATCGATACGTTAATTGTTTAGTTGATAAAGTGCAAGAAATTATTGTTCATCACTACTACAAATGCAGCTGTAGCCAGTATCTCACTATCACTATCCTCATTCATATTTTAAGAAGCTACAAATTACATTCAGCCACAAAATAAGCCTGAAAAGCTGCAAATAAGAGTTGTTGCATTGAGATGATACACCATCTCATCTAGCTGCATTGGTGTGAACCTGCAGGTTTTTAGAACGTTGCAGAATGGCGCGTTGCAAATAGTTGCCTGTTTCAGCTCGTCTCGTCGCAAATCTTTGGCCTCGATGGGACTCAGCTGGACCGACAGTGTGACAGCGGTGAAATGTAACACAGTAAACAAGCTGACGGCGCTAACGACAGATGGGAAGTGTGCAGAGAGTAAGAGCCTGTGTCGCATGAAGACGCTGTGAGCTTTAAATTCACCACCTCAAAGCAGAAGGTAGAATATAATGTGGATGCAGAGTCTCTCCTCCTCTGTGTCACTGCATTGTGTTTGCAGCTGTCTGTACCAACAAGTCACATGAAAATCAAGAGCACTCACTCCGCAGCAATATCTGGTGACCATCACATCCCCAGAAGTACACTGCACAGCACACTGGCTAGAAAGAAAGACGGAAGCAAATAAGAAAACAAATTGTCTGCTGGACTTGAAGCAGGCTTAGTCGAGTGAGGGGTCTCTGACTGGCGATTCGAATGTCTGACTCAAGGGGCAGCCCTAATATTTCAATAATTGATTAATCATTTAAGTAATCACTTTGGGATCTAGGATGTTCCACTGGTCATTTTTTTATTTTTATTGGACATTTTTATAGAACAAAAAAGGAATCAATTAATTGAGAAAATAACTGGCAGGTGAATCACTACTAAAAGCAGCACCTCGCCTTTAAGAGGGTGGAACCAAAGAATATTTTCATTGCTGCTTGATAAACGACTTAAATGATGGATCAAATAATCTTTTTAGCACTAACTATTATGCACACAGATATATGTGAACAAAAAGAAATAAACTAAAAATACATTCAAGGCCATGTACACCCACACGTGTGCTTTAAATACCTGTGACTGATTACACCTCCTGCTCAGGCTGAAGATGGACTAACTGTGCCGGGAACTGTATGTCACTGAACTCCAAGGAATGATAAAGACGTAGAGTCCTGTAATTAACGGTTGTAAAAAAAAAAAGCTACCAGGAGATTGAGACACTGTCGATGCCCACACAGTTATGAGTAAACCAGAACAGGTGAAATCACCTGCGTGTGGGAATTTCTGATAGTTTTGTGGAGATTAAAAATAGGATTGTGAGGTGAAGAAAAAAGTGTACAAAGTGTAACAAGGTGTGCAAAAAGATTGTAATTATAGGTTTTAAGTATAAAAGTTAAAGATGTATTGCGCTGTGCCAGAAGTTACAGAAAATGTAGGCTAATTATAAGTCCAGTAAAACCTCAGCAGCCTCCCCGTCCACTAATGTCCCTACTGAAGAGGCATGCTGCTCCCGCGGGTAAAAATAACTACAGAGCAGAACTTTATGTCAAGGAGAGTTTAACCAAAAGACAAATATGTACTGGTGCAAAGTTGTGTTCAGGCACACTGGCTGTTCAAATGGGTAGCTCTTAGAGTCTATCGTTAAGGTGAGAATTTTTGTCCGACCGCGCGTTAGGGCCATCCTAGGTGAAAAATAAAAGGTGGCGGTGCCCAGTAGCTCACCACAGAGCAGGGAACAAAGGTTGTGTCTTTGTTGCACTGGCTGCAGGTTTGATTTCAATCCTTGGCCCTACATGTCAAACCTCCCCCCCGCCCCTTTAACGTTTAAGATGTCTGATCAAATAAGCGCAAATTAAAGGGGTAAATTCCCCAAAACAAAAATCACAAGTTTATGAGAAAAAAATGGAATATTCTCTTAGATTTAAGTGGTATATTTGCCAGAAAAAAACAAACAAAAATATTTACAAGAAAAAACACAAATGTACAAAAGTAAAGAAGTAAGAAAAAACACAAATTTACAAGAAAAAAATAAATATTTTCTGAGATTAAAGTGGTAAGTTTATGAGACAGAAAATGACAATTTTTCGAGAAAAATGACAACCCAAATTTCTGAGAGATAAAAAGGTATTGTCTGAGGTTACCAGAATAAAACTGTCAAATTTAAGAGAGAAAACTTGAATATTCTCTCAGATTTAAGCAGTAAATTTATCAGAAAAAAAAATATACATGGAAAAAAATGGATATTGTGTCGGGTTGAAGTCACAATTTTCCTAGAAAAATAACACAAATTAATACGAAAAACAACCTGAATACTAATCTTTAGAATATTTAAGTTTGTCTCATGGATGTGTATTTTCCCCGTAATTGTACCACTTTAATCTCAGTAATTGTCATAAAAAATCATAAATGAACTTTGAAATGAACGTTAATCTCTGAATTTTTTTCTCTGTATTTTACCCCCATCCCCGGGCACCACATGTATTTATTTTCTTATTTTAATTTTAATTTATTTTACCTATAGTGGCCCCAATGAGCCGTCATGTTTTTGTGTTATTACTCAAAGTATTTTTTCTAATTCTCAAAGAGGAAGTACATTTTACGTAAAAGTATGATCCTTAAGAAAATAATGAGCTTTTAGGTGTCTGGTGGGCAGGGACGTGCATGACACTGTAAACTACTGCTGTTCACAAAATTAAGGAAACACTTCTCCAAGTGACGCGGGCGACACTTGTAATGCAATACATCGCTCGCGCAATAGGAGGTAGCAGAGTCACCGGTACTAGCCGCTAGCTAGTACTGCTATTTTATTAGAGTGCGTTTATTGTTGTGCGTTTTTCCCCCTCGCCGGCCATATTTCATACCTGCTTCTTCTGTGGATAACAAAAAAAGTGTTTCATTTCAAGTATGTCGCTTGCATTATCACCCCCGCTGGCAACTCATGGTATTACATGCATTGCTGTGTTGCGTGTCAAAAAAATGGACAATACATTTTGAGACGCAAGCACGCATCATGGCGGCTAATGCGTCCCAATTTGTTAGCGTATGCATGTCTTTACGTCGACTATGAAACGGCCCTTACTGTGGACTCTATTCATGTTCTGTTCTGACGTATTATTTCGATCCATACACTGGCACCAAATATTGTTTGCTTAACATACACATCATATTTAATTATCATTGATCAAGGACATGCAACAGCCGATAACTAATAAGCTAACACACAATATAGACTTTCTTTGCGGTTTATTTTCCATTTTGTGTTTAATTCAAACTATTTTTAACCCTTGAAATGTTCTGCTGAGTCATTTAAAGAACGTTTCAGTGTCACGTGAGTCTCTGTAAACTTTTAATTTTCTCATTTTAGAGATGCTTTTTTTCCGTCAGATGCGCATCATGATGGTTGTTTTTGACATGTGTTTTGTGATACCAGCGTTGTCATGAGCGAGCTTTTATATTATTGTATTGTGAGTTATTGTCCTTTATTTTATCTCTTTATTCTTCTCTCCGTATTCACTGCCTCTCATCTCTGCCTCTCCGTCTCTCAGCGCTGAGCTAAGAGTATCATTAGACAGTAACCACTGTATTTGCTGACAGGGTGTGGCAGCGTTGTGGGCACTGTGTGTGTGTGTGTGTGTGTGTGTGTGAGACCGTTCCTTTTTTTAGTTCAGAGAGGAAACTCGGCCAACATCATAGGAATATCATACGCTTCTGTGGGTGTGTTTATTAAATGTTCGTCCAAGTAATTCTTGGAGTTTAATAACAAAATGTGAGTGTGTGTCATCGTCTTTCGGTGTGTGCGTGTGTGTGTGTGTGTGTGTGTGTGTGTGTGTGTGTGTGTGTGTGTGTGCATGTGCATGTGTTGCTCTGACTTGCATAACAAGTGCTTGATGATGGCAACATTTGAGACACTGAAACTCTCAGCAGTTCCCACTGGCAGTGAGCTGCTCTGCTGCAGATACAAACTTAAATAGTTAACAGTGACTGTGTCTGTGTTATTAAAGACGTCTGAACATTCGGGGAGAATTTGGTGCAGTTTTCCTGACCGGTATTGTCGTCTAAATTGTTGTTTTCTATGGCTTCTCTTGGTGGTATTAAAGCTGGGGTCAGTAGAAATCTGGAACAAAACTGGCAGACTTTGTAAATACACCGTCCTCCTGCAGCAGGATTTATACTTGTGCGTCAGCTCTACACAGGTGCCCTACACTGTTGTGAGCATTTATACTTGTGTGATGGTGTGTCTGTGTCACTCTGCAGTTACATCTCCAAAACACTAGTTGGCAGCAGAGGTTTCTGTGAAGTGCTGCAAAGTTTAGTTAAGCCTATGACATTTTGTATTGTAAGCATTAGCCTAGAGACTAGCAGAGTTTTCTTCTCCTCATATGAAGCAGACACGGAAATGTACAGTACAGGCCAAAAGTTTGGACACACCTTCTCATTCAATGCGTTTTCTTTATTTTCATGACTATTTACATTGTAGATTCTCACTAAAGGCATCAAAACTATGAATGAACACATGTGGAGTTATGTACTTAACAAAAAAAGGTGAAATAACTGAAAACATGTTTTATATTCTAGTTTCTTCAAAACAGCCACCCTTTGCTCTGATTACTGCTTTGCACACTCTTGGCATTCTCTCCATGAGCTTCAAGAGGTAGTCACCTGAAATGGTTTCCACTTCACAGGTGTGCCTTATCAGGGTTAATTAGTGGAATTTCTTGCTTTATCAATGGGGTTGGGACCATCAGTTGTGTTGTACAGAAGTCAGGTTAATACACAGCCGACAGCCCTATTGGACAACTGTTAAAATTCATATTATGGCAAGAACCAATCAGCTAACTAAAGAAAAACCAGTGGCCATCATTACTTTAAGAAATGAAGGTCAGTCAGTCCGGAAAATTGCAAAAACTTTAAATGTGTCTCCAAGTGGAGTCGCAAAAACCATCAAGCGCTACAACGAAACTGGCACACATGAGGACCGACCCAGGAAAGGAAGACCAAGAGTCACCTCTGCTTCTGAGGATAAGTTCATCTGAGTCACCAGCCTCAGAAATCGCAAGTTAACAGCAGCTCAGATCAGAGACCAGATGAATGCCACACAGAGTTCTAGCAGCAGACCCATCTCTAGAACAACTGTTAAGAGGAGACTGCACCAATCAGGCCTTCATGGTCAAATAGCTGCTAGGAAACCACTGCTAAGGAGAGGCAACAAGCAGAAGAGATTTGTTTGGGCCAAGAAACACAAGGAATGGACATTAGACCAGTGGAAATCTGTGCTTTGGTCTGATGAGTCCACATTTGAGATCTTTGGTTCCAACCGCCGTGTCTTTGTGAGACGCAGAAAAGGTGAACGGATGGATTCCACATGCCTGGTTCCCACTGTGAAGCATGGAGGAGGAGGTGTGATGGTGTGGGGGTGTTTTGCTGGTGACACTGTTGGGGATTTATTCAAAATTGAAGGCACACTGAACCAGCATGGCTACCACAGCATCCTGCAGCGACATGCCATCCCATCCGGTTTGCGTTTAGTTGGACGATCATTTCTTTTTCAACAGGACAATGACCCCAAACACACCTCCAGGCTGTGTGAGGGCTATTTGACCAAGAAGGAGAGTGATGGAGTGCTGCGGCAGATGACCTGGCCTCCACAGTCACTGGACCTGAACCCAATCGAGATGGTTTGGGGTGAGCTGGACCGCAGAGTGAAGGCAAAGGGGCCAACAAGTGCTAAACACCTCTGGGAACTCCTTCAAGACTGTTGGAAAACCATTTCAGGTGACTACCTCTTGAAGCTCATGGAGAGAATGCCAAGAGTGTGCAAAGCAGTAATCAGAGCAAAGGGTGGGTGTTTTGAAGAAACTAGAATATAAAACATGTTTTCAGTTATTTCACCTTTTTTTGTTAAGTACATAACTCCACATGTGTTCATTCATAGTTTTGATGCCTTTAGTGAGAATCTACAATGTAAATAGTCATGAAAATAAAGAAAACGCATTGAATGAGAAGGTGTACGTGCGTGCCTCATACAGTAACCAAGTGTTTCCTGTACATTGATTTATTTAACTGTAGAGCTCTCTTTAGCTAGCTAGTCACCCCACTGTCTCTCCGCCTCGCTCCCCGCCGCTGTGAACTGCTTCCCCAGGTGGAGAGCAGGCAGACTTTTGGTTAGCGGCTTAAGCGGCTTGAGTTTGACCAGCGGGCTGGCGACTAGCAATGGCACTGGGTCTAACCTATGTAACAGTAACCTTAAACATCTGCAGCAGGATTATGAGTTCAGAACTTTTATAGTTACTGAGCACGTTCAGAGGCCCCCCCTCCCCCCCCCCCCCCCCCCCCCCCCACCCCCCCCCCCCCCCCCCCCCCCCCCCCCCCCCCCCCCCCCGTAGTTTCTTTAGGATCTCACTGTGATGCTTTTTTTCGCTGAAAGCCGGAAGCGGTAAAATCTACAGAAATTCACCTTTTAGAAGTGATGGCCGTGACGTTCATTCCTGTAAACCGGTTGCGTGTCACAGCCACGGCGGTAACACAGAGCGCAGGGTTTAGGAAACGAGTGTAAGTCAGTGGAAAGGCGTCAGAGATAAGTGTGGTGTGTTTGTGTGGTCAGACAGCTGTGTGTGTTCAGTTCCTGTTATCTTTAACTGTCATGCTGGCTTCCTTCTGCGTTTTTATGGGTTTTACTGTGTGTGTGTGTGTGTGTGTGTGTGTGTGTGTGTGTGTGTGTGTGTGTGTGTCACCCTGTGGTGACAACATGGCTGTCGTGTTGCACAGCCTGGTGTGTGTGTGAGGAAATAAGAGTCAGAGTTGCTGGGAAAGTGATGGAAACAACTTCACGTGTGAAACACTTCAGATTTTTTACTCCCGTTTCTGTTGTTAAATTTAGTTTCTACGAAGTGAATTAATTAATTAATGTTTCGCTCACCACAGACTGATGTTTGATCCAGTTTAATGCCAGTCACCTAAAATGTGACATCACTTCAAATGACATGAGTAGTTTGTAAATATAAACTGCTGTTAATCACTTTGTGTTTTCTCTCCTTGTCTCCTTGTTCCCTTTCTCCTCTTCTTTCCTTGTCTCTTCCTCTCTTCTTCTGTCTTTGTCTCCTTTCTTCTTTTTCTTCCCCCTCTGTCCTTTCTTCACTTCTTTCCTTGTCTCCTTGCCTTGTCTTCTGTCCTCGTCATCTTTGTTCTTTTTCTGTCCTCGTCTCCTGCCTTCTTCTCCTCTTCTTGTCTCCTCCTCTTTGTCCCTCCTTGCCCTTTCTGCTTGTTTCCTCTCTTCTCTTCTTTCCTTGTCTCCTCTCTTCTTTGTCTCTTCTCATCTCCTCTCTTGTTTCTCTTCTCCCCTTGTCTCCTTTCTTTTATTTTCTCCTTGTTTCCTCTCTGTTCTTCTCTCCTTGTCTCTTTTGTTTCTCACCTTGTCTCCTCTCTTCTTTGTCTCTTCTCTCCTTGTCTCTTCTTTCCTTGTCTCCTTTCTTGTTTCTCTTCTCCCCTTGTTTCCTTTCTTTAATTTTATCCTTGTTTCCTCTCTGTTGTTCTTCTCTCCTTGTCTCTTCTTCTGTTTCTCTCCTTGTCTCCTCCCCTCTTGTCTCCTCTCCTTTTTCCTGCCCTTGTCACCTGTCTTCTTCTTGTCTCCTCTCTTCTCTCCTTGTCACCTCTCTTCTTGTCTTTGATCCCTCTCTCCTCCCTTCACTTCCTGTCTCATTTTCTCCTGTCTTGGTCTTCTCTCCTTGTCCCCTCTCTTTTCTTCCTCTCTCCTTGTCTCCTCTCCTTTTCCCTCCCCTTGTCACCTGTCTTCATCTTCTGTTCTTGTCTCCTCTCTTCATCTTTGCTCCTCGTGTCCTCTCCTCTTCTTCTCTCCTTCTCTCCTCCCTTTATTTCCTATCTCCTTGTCTCCTCTCCTTTTCCCTCCCCTTGTCACCTCTCTTCATCTTCGCTCCTTGTCTCTTCTCCTCTTGTCTTCTCTCCTTCCCTCCTCTCTTTATTTCCTATGTCTTTGCCCCCTTCTCCTCTTGTCTTCTCTCCTTGCCTCCTCTCTCCTTGTCTCCTCTCCTCTTCCTCTTCACAGAGTACTCAGATTGATCCGGAGGAGCTGTTCACCAAATTGGATCGCATTGGAAAAGGATCTTTTGGAGAGGTGTGTGTGTATGTGTGTTACCTGGTTGATTGTTGGTGTTATTACTGTATTGAATGAACAGTTTCTAGTTTTATTTCCTTCTTCTGCCTTTTTCATCGTCTTTGACCGTCTTTCATTTAATGTTTGACACTTTTCCCATCTCTTCCTCCTCCTCTTCCTCCTCCTCCTTCTCATCCTGCAGGTGTTCAAAGGCATCGATAATCGTACTCAGAGCGTTGTTGCCATAAAGACGATTGATCTGGAGGAGGCTGAGGATGAGATCGAGGACATCCAGCAGGAGATCACAGTTCTCAGTCAGTGCGACAGTCCGTACATCACAAAGTACTACGGCTCCTATCTGAAGGTGAGACGTCATTTTCCTCCGCTACAAACAAACTCAGGTGACGGAGTAACGTCTGAAAGGCTGACTGAAACATCACTGATTCTGTCTGGCATCTGCAGCGTCGTCTTGCTTGTTCAGTCATTAAATCAAAGTTAATAACACATAATCTGAAGGATAAATATTCAGGTTTTCACAGACAATCTGATGAACTCATTATTTACATGCTGTTTCTCTCAGGGCAGTAAACTGTGGATCATCATGGAGTATCTTGGTGGAGGTTCGGCGCTCGACTTGGTGAGTAATATGTATTTATTTATGTTTTTCAGTTCAATAAAAAACAACTCGCAAAGTGGAAAAGTGAACTGAACTGAATTAAATGTAAAAAGTGGTTTAGATATACAGTGTCCTTGGTTGCCAAATGTTCTGTGTGGAGTCTTGTCTTGAATGAAACTCACAGGGTGTGTTTGAGTTCCTACAAACAGCCTCGGGCCTGTCAAGTGAGTGTTTTATATCTGTGTCATCACATGTGTGTGTGTGTGTGTGTGTGTGTGTGTGTGTGTGTGTGTGTGTGTAGCTCCGGGCGGGTCCGTTTGACGAGTCTCAGATAGCCACCATGCTGAAGGAGATCCTGAAGGGGCTCGACTACCTGCACTCTGAAAAGAAGATCCACAGAGACATCAAAGGTACGGACGGGACTGATCTGGATCTTCTGCCTTGTTTTGAAATGTTCCTCGAGTGTTTCAGTGTCGCAATAAAATGTGTGGACTTGTGGACTTGGCGTATTTCAAAAAACAAAAATCAAAGACAAATCATTGAGGAAGAATAAGGTGGGCTGCCCGCGACTGAGAGTTTTCCTAGATACTTCCATGTTTCAGATGATATGTCATGTTCGTAGTCGGCCAGTGAATCATTGTGCTATATTACACGTACAAGCAACGTGTCTTTGCACAGTTTTGCAAAGACACGTAGCTGCACCAGAGGAATGAATGACGAATCAAACGCAACACCTTTACACCTAAAATATAAAAATGAGCATATCTCAAGAACTACATAATGTACATAGTTCAAATAACTTACGTAGTGTTAAGAAATGTTTTATGTTACTATATTTAGAAATCTTTTGGGTAAGTATGTTTTGTTTTTATTTTGTAAAATATGATTAAAATACTTCCAATTTTTTTGTATTTTTTCTTTTTAATGACACAGTTTCAATACTTTTATCAGTTATTATGGTTTATTGACTTGCATAATCTTTTAGCTTAGGTTGTACAGATTTTAGGGACATGAAATGACGTCACAATAAGAAAAAATACTGATGTAGGCACTGTCGAATCATTTCTATTAGAGTTCAAAGGGTGAAGATAGTATAGCAACATAAAATAGAATATCAAATATAGTGTGGTATAGTATGGGTATAATAGCAAAGTGTAATATATACCAAAATAAATCAACACATAGTGAGAAAAATAATGAATAATGGTCCGAGTGGTGTTGTAGCACGTGATTTTCACTGCTGCTGTACAACAGAAGACGAGATATCCTGCCTTTTATTATCTTGTACATGTCAAGCTCCACAAGCACTACATTTCCCATAATGCAACTCAGAAGCATTTGTCATTAGACTCTCCCTGACATTAAAGTACAGTTAAAAAAAATGATGATCTCCAAGCTGAGGTACACAGTGTTTCCACTTTAAGGTATTTCCTCAGACTTGACACACTGTGCAGTTCTTCCTGCGACCCTTTAAGAGCAAACGGACGGCACCGGTTCGCCCTCTGCGCCCAATTTTACTCCAGAGAGCAGATCCAGACTGCTGAAACTGACACATTTAAAGCCAGTGTGCGGAATTCCTGACTTTGGCACCACCTGGTGGTCGGATAAAAATGGCTCCTCTGGACACAGATTGTAAATGATGTGTGTGTGTTTTCAGCTTTACTAATTTATAAACATTAATTTAGTAGTAGCTGTTATTTAAAAGGAAGTGTATGAAACTACATGAAGTATTAACAACATGCCAAAGAGACCTGCACATGAAACAAACCTTGATTTAACCAGAACTCATAATAATAATATTATATTAATTCTGTGCAGCTGCCAACGTCCTGCTGTCGGAGCATGGTCAGGTGAAGCTGGCGGACTTCGGGGTGGCCGGTCAGCTGACGGACACGCAGATCAAGAGGGAAACCTTTGTGGGAACGCCGTTCTGGATGGCTCCTGAGGTCATCCAGCAGTCTGCATACGACTCAAAGGTAACACACCTGTTATTTCTGCGGTTGGGTGCTGTTCACATTTGAGCAGGTATCGTTTCCAGTACCTGTAATTTAATACCTGTAACCAGTGACAGCCTTCTTTGGCACTTTTTTTGCTTTTTTTTTTTTTAAATCACACGCTGATCTTCTGTCTCTGTGTGTGTGTGTGTGTGTGTGTGTGTGTGTGTGTCTGCTCGTCTAGCAGTGATGCTAGGTTCTTCAGTCCCTCTATGATTTCTCGGCTGTTATTGGGATTGTTGCGGCTTGAAATATCTGATCTCACAGCAGCTTTTCTAAAATGCAGCGAAGCTTGTTGAGATGTTGTTGTTTTTTTTATTTTTTTTTTGGAATAAAATACCAGGGGCAAGTGAAAATCACAATCAGCTGTTAGTGATGTTAGCCACTGCGCTGATGGACTGTCCCAGTGAGTCACTCTCCTGCTCTCTTTGCACGAGCTAACACAGCACAGCGTGATCTCACCCCTACTCGTCATATTTTGCTGCCTCGCAGCAGCTGTTAACATCCGACACAGAGCTGTTAATCTCACACTGACAGCAAAAAAGCTCGACCTTGATGTTAGTTTAGTTTAGTTTAGTTTAGCTTAGCTTAGCTTAGTTTAGTTTAGTTAGCTTAGCTTAGTTGAGTTGAGTTTAGTTTAGTTTAGTCACATTAAGTAGTTTGTTAAGCTTAGTTTATCTAAACTGAAATCTTAGTTTAGATTAGTTTAGTTTAGATAATCTTAATTTAGCTTGTCTTAGTTTATTTTAGCTAAATTCAGTTTAGCTTAGTTTAGCTTAGATTAGTTAAGTTTAGCTTAGTTTAGTTCAGCTTAGCTTAGTTGAGTTTAGTTTAGTCACGTTAAGCTTAGCCTAGCTCAGTTGAGTTTAGTTTAGCTTAGTTTAGTCCATGTAGATTTATTTATCTTATCTTATCTTAGCTTTTTTAAGCTCAGCTTATCCTAGTTAAGTTTATTTTAGTTGAGCTTATCTTAGTTTAGCTTAATAAGTTTGGTTTAGCTTAGCTAAGTTGAGTTGAGGTTAGTTAAGTGCAGCTTACCCTAGTTTAGTTGAGATGTGTAAGGTTTAGCTTAGTTTGGCTTAGGTTATCTTACTTGCTGTAGTTTGATAAAGTTCAGCTTAGTTTAGTGTAGCTTTGTTGAGGCAAAGCTTAGCTAAGTTTAGTTCAATGACAGGATTGCTATGCGATGGCGCCAGTGTGATTCATCAAGTTCATTACTCAACCGCAGTTATTACACCTTCTCCATCTACTTCAAGGTGCCTTAATTGAATCTGAAACTTAACAGATTTTAACTGTGTTGGCTGTCTTGTAAATTATTGTTCACTATAAGCCCCGCCCCCAAACACCACTCATAACTTAGCAACTGTAACTAGACACTAAACGCGTGTTGAGCTCAGCATTTCTCCACACTTGGCATCTGAAGAGATTTTACTGTTTCGTCTTTAATTTGCAAGAATCACAAGCAGAAGTGTGATGAATGGATTACACAGCGTGTTGTGTTCAGCACTCTGCTGCTGTCACATGTGAGCTCGCCCTCGGGTTAAATAAAGTTTCCTTCAAACACACACAGACAGGAAACTCAGGCCTCATGTCTCAGATGTTTGAACGCTCGTCAGCACAAACAAACTTTCCGTTTGTTGTTAAAGAGCTCATCTGGTCTGAGTGTGCACTTTATGGCTGTGGGATTCCTCTGTTGCCTTCTCTCTGAGCGCCATGTTTTTGTGTGTCGCCGTGGCAACTTCGACCACGTGCTCTGTTGCTGTCTGGTTCTTGAGGTCGTTTGCATTTTTTCCACAGTGTTTTATTTGCATCTGATGGAAACACCCACAGTGTCCTGATGTCTGGATTTTTAATTGTTATTTACGTCACATTTCTGTTTTTAATCAGGAAAAATAACGTAGTCTAGTTTTCCTGATTTAAAATCTGAACCCTTGACTCCTCGTCATGTTTTCATTTCGGAGGGGATTCCCTCGTCTTTGACATCAAGGCTTAGAATACACAGACGAACCCGCCTGCATTCATCGCTGCACCTGCTGCAGTCAACACACACGCACACACAGTGAAAAGGCTGGTTCAGTGGTTGGTAAACTGGTAAACAAACATCTTTTTATAAAAATGGCATAATGAGCTGACGTCTCCTGACCTGCTGTCTGTCTCTGTTTGTGTCATTACATGTCTGACAAAGGTGTGTGTGGTTTGGCATGTTTTGGAAACGAGGCAGATCCATTAGGGTGTGTGTGTGTGTGTGTGTGTGTGTTGATGTGTGTGTGTGTTGATGTGTGTTGATGTGGTTGTGTGTGTGGATGTTATTAATTGTTGTGATTTCTGGCAGATGCTCGCGTACAAAGTAACTTTTATTTTATTGTTTTATATTATACACTCTTTATTTACCTTGTTTCTGGCTTTGTTCTGTAACCATGGGCGTAATATGAGACACCAGGCCCGGGGGCACAGACATGCAAAAGGCCCCACCACCTGGTCTACACAGGAGCAGGACACACAGACTCTGTGGTGGTTTTGCCTCTGTTGTTGTTGTTGTTATTTTGTCTTTGTAGCCAGTATGCATCTTTTTGTTGTTTTGTGTCTCCATGTTAATTTGTTGTCTCTTTGTAGTTGTGTGTCCTTGAGGTGATGTGGGGACTTTTTTTGGTCATTCTTTTTTTTTAAGGTAATTTTGTGTCTTTCTGTTTTTTTTGTGTTCAGTTTAGCCATTTAGTTAAGCTTAGCTTAGCGTAGTTTAGCATAGTTTATTTTAGCTTATCTTAGCTTAGCATAGTTAGGCTTAGTTTAGTGTAGTTTGGTTTAGCTTAGTTTAGCTTAGCTTAGCTTGGTTTAGCTTGTCTTAGCTGAGCTTAACGTAGTTTAGCATAGTTAAGCTTAGTTAGATTTACCTTATCTGAGTTTTGCTTATCTTAGCTTAGCATAGTTTAGTGTAATTTAGTTTAGCTTAGCTTAGTTTATCTCAGTTTGACTCAGCTTATCTTAGTTATGTTCAGTTTAGTTTAGCTTAGCTTAGTTTAGATTAGTCTAATTTTGTGTCTGTTTCGATTGTTATGAGGTGAGTTTGTGTCTTTTGGGGACATTTCATGTTTTGTTTTGTTTTGTTTTTTCTATAATTTTGTGTTGTTTTGTTGTTGTTTTGACTCTTTCTGAAGATATTTCAGTCTCTTTTTAGATCATTGCATCTCTTTACGTTCTTTTTGTATCTCTGTAGCTACTACTGCTACTATTCCACAACTACTCTCCTCTGGATAGATAAAGTTGCTCACTTGTTGGTAAACATTCATGAAACGTCAAACATGAAAACAAATGAAAAATAGAAAACGTTACCAGATGTGAAATTGATGTATCAGTGTGATAATCGGCCAAAAATCATCAAACTCATGATGGTACTTTATAACGCCTTCTTTTATTCTGCAGTATTAAACGATTAAGGCGACATGTTGTAGGGAGGTGAGTTGTCTTATTTTAATCTGAAGAGGATGATTATCAGTCTTGTCTAAAGGGAAGGAAGACAAAGTGTGACTTGTTGAAATACCACAGACAGTTTGCAGACACCACTGACGGTTACGTAAACAGCACACGTAACCTGACCAGGCAGAACAGGATCACAAACACTAAAAGGAAACTGCGTCCTAAGCAGACATCAGACTTGTAGCTTAGTCACTGGGACTATGTTCAGACTGCAGGAGAATTAGATTTGTTTCTCAAATCAGATCTGCACTGTTGTTTACAAGTGATCAGATGGGAGCATCCAGTAGTCGCCAACCTATCTACACGTGGCGCTGTGGTAACAATGAAGGCGTCAGGAACTGCGTAGCTACACCGGCGTGGTGAGGTGACTTCCACTGTAAACAAACAAACGCACTGTCAAGTCATGTGTCCAGTTGCATTTTTGTTTTTCAACATCGTAGATAAGCAAATGTGCACGGTATGATAACCGTCAGTTTTCATTATCAGGGTATACCTTGAAACCGACATATCACCGCAACTAGTAACCGTGACCTTAATGTACATGACCGAAACTTTAACCAAAATGACCCAAAATAAAGCTAGCTTTTGTTACTGTCAACAAATACAATGGAAAAAATGACATGTTGGTCCAACTCTTAAAAAAAAATTGGAAAACTTTCTCAGTCTATTCTCAAAATTTTGACTTTTTCTGAAAATATTATTGTTTCTTGTGAAGCATTTTTGACTTAGCCTTCATGTTACGTATTACCACTTTATCATCAGAATATTCCGACTTTTTTCCCCATGTGTCCTTCTCAATATACAAATTAATTCTCATAAAATAACATTTTTAGCTCGTGAAGAATATGTTTTTTTACCAGCCTTCCCTTAAACAGCTGCTCACTGTAGCTTTTGTGAAATAAAAACAAGTAAATAGTGCATTTGTTGGGGACTATTTTCAGCGGCGGAGTAATCGCAATGTGGTGCTCCAATGAGAACTAATGTCAGCAGGACAGTGTGTGTGGGATTCATTCAGATGTGTGTGTGTGTGTGGTCTCCTGCTACAGTCTGCCATATGTTCAGTGTGTAACAGTAACGGAGCCGACAGAGTTAACAGTCAAACAGTCACCGAGCATCCTGTTGTAATGTGACCCTGAGCAGCTCTGCTATGACTGTAGACTCTGTGTGTGTGTGTGTGTGTGTGTGTGTGTGTGTGCGTGCGCGCGCGTGCGTGCGTGTGTGTTATAACGTCTGCTCCTCACCTGCCACATGGTCACCGGAGCAAATTGAAGCGATGTGACATTCAACCTGTTTGCAATTTCTTTGTGTGTGTGTGTGTGTGTGTGTTGACATATGCTCAGTGGGCGTCACAGCCCTAAAATCAGCCGCAAACTTTCATCCACAAACCACCTGACTGTGTGTTTGTCTGCTCATGTGTCATCAGCATTGTAAACTCTGCTGTGTCCACCCTCCATGGACACAGTAATACACATCCACTCATCTATACACGAACATAAACATGCTCACATACATACATATCACATATATGCGTATATGGGTGTGCATACACATATTTATCCATGAATCCACAAAGAATTAAACCTAAAAAAATAAAATAGTTTTAAAAAAGTTTCCAAACCAAGGTTTTTGTTCTCGCTTAAGTGACGAGCTGTTTGGCCTTTAAATTTTTTACAAAATAGTGATGAATAACTATGTTTACATGAACAAAATATTCAGGGTTTTGCCCCTGTTCTGAAAAAGACAATATTCCCATGAAGCTATTTACAGATACAGAAATTATAGAAGTTTTAAGTTAGTTTTTTTCCCTTTTTGTTTTGTATTTACGTATGTGAATAAAATAAAAAATAAATGAATAAATAAGAATTATTTCTGTTAATATGAAGCCATGGATACTAATGTTGTTATCGTGCGCTAAAGTGTCAATTATCATGTCAAAATATGGAAAAGTGGAGCCACTTGTCGTCCAAATTAATTTTTTAAGATGTTTCTTTCCAGTGGCGGACTCGCACGGCAGTGCGAACACAGCCTCCCCTTTTTTTAATTCCTTACCACCTCCTTGATAGTTGCACATACATTTATTTGAATATGTAGAACTTGGTTTGTTAATGAGTAAATTGTTGTACTTGATCCCATTGAAGAGTCAACTATAGACCGGTGTATATACCCCACGTCCTAATCTGAAATGGTTGTGTGTCCGCCATTCAGAATCTTACAGGACACTTTACACTAAAGGAAACTCGTCTTCTCAGTGAACAGTACTCATTAGTAAACTCTCTACACAAGCTCTGACACCCTTTGTCTGTGTGTCTCTCCAGGCTGATATCTGGTCGCTGGGCATCACTGCCATCGAGCTCGCCAAAGGCGAACCTCCAAACTCGGACATGCATCCAATGCGAGTGCTGTTCCACATCCCCAAGTCTCCTCCTCCGACGCTGACCGGAGACTTCTCCAAGAGCTTCAAAGAATTCACCGAGGCCTGCCTCAACAAGGACCCTACTTTCGTAAGACACACACACACACAGAGAAAAGACTGACACACGTGTCTAGATTCACTCCAAGGAGCCGTTGTTTTCATGTTTTTATACTCTGATATTTCTCACAGCATAAAGGATATCTTTTATGGTGTTTCATAAATTGTTTTCTTTCCGCCAAGCAAAAATGAAGCTCATGTGTTTTATACAGTTTTATGAATTTAAACAACTGTACTTACGCTTCAGTGTCATTTAAAGGTACTTCTTTGTTCTTCTACGTTTTTGATTTCTGGCCCGGCAATCCTCATTTCCACCAAGCAGTCCGGTTCAGTTCAGTTTGGGACGTATTAAATCGGTTATTTATGCATTTCCATTAGGGCTGCCCCCTCACAGTCAACCAAACATTAATCGACCAGAAAGGTCATTAGTCTGCAAGATTTCATTGGTCGCGTAGTCGCATAAACAAAAACTAAAAACAAATGGGAAACTCTATCAGGAGCTGCGCCTTGTCAAAATAAATCCAAACCCTTTATGACTGGACCATGTGTGACTTTAATTTGAAAGGACAGACACAGGAAGTGTCCACGCTCAGCAGTCAGACAGGAGTCATGTTAATTTCCAGGGCTGGTACCTGCGGTTATTCCACAGGCTAGTTAATAACATGTCGGGCAGGAAATCCAAAGTGTGGGATCATTTTGAGAAGGTGAAGGACGAACCCAAGGTGATATGTAAACTCATCTTCATTGGTCGACTACAAACATGACGTATCATCTGAAACATGGAAGTAGCTACATGCCCATTAGCCACTTAGCACAATGGCCTTTCGCAAAAAGGTTTGTTCAGAAATCACTGATCCATTAATGCATGTCCCCAAAATGTTTCTGCAGTTGACCGATAGGAAGTGACCGTGTTTCTACAGAAGAGCGTGGCCCATAGAGATATGGCCTGAACCCTGGAATTGCTGCTTGCTGCTATATTTTTACATTTGAACTTGTGCAACTTTCTTTTACTTCTCAGTCAGGCAACAACATAACGATTTGTTAAAAATAAAGGGTCATCTCAGGTGTTAAAGTTTTTATGAGTCTCATTGAGCTGACAATCAAACTGTTGTCGTACAGAAAGTGTAAGGAGTGAGTTTTTGATGCATAAACACAAGAAAATACTGATTTCGTACACAGTTATCTTATTTTGACTTAATTTCCTCTGGTGTGAGTCGTCATGTGAGGAACTTTGTTAACACATTTCTTATGTAGTTTGCAAGGTTTGAGTCAAATCAATGTTTGTTCATGTCATTTAGTTTAACCCAGGTTTCCTTCACTGTGTGACTATAGCTGCAGTTTGCTGCCCTCTGGTGGACAAACAGCTCCTCTTTGGTCTCCCTCTCATCTTTTTTGAGTGCTGAATGGTTAAAGACAACCTGCTGTCATCTGGAATCGAATGATTAAAAAAATGAACTTCACAGAAAAGTCTGTGGTTGTTGGGAAAACTTATAAGAACCTGTCATATGTGAAGTCTGATTTCATTCTGAATACTGCAGTCAAACAGTGGCAGACTTTTTATTTCTTCATCTTTCTCTTATTAAAAGTGACGATAGTCGATAAAAAGACAGTAAACTCTCTCTCTTCACGCAGCGTCCGACAGCCAAAGAGCTCCTCAAGCACAAGTTCATTGTCAAACACTGTAAGAAGACGTCCTACCTCAGCGAGCTGATTGACAGGTACAGGAGGTGGAAGGAGGAGGGGCACAGCGACAGCAGCTCCGACGACTCAGACAGGTAATCTGATTACTTTTGTTGTGGCAAAAATAAAACCTTGGTATTAGTAATTGTTTCAGTTCAATTCAATTCAGTAGAACTTAGTTTATCCTGAAGGAAATTCTTGTGCCAGAGAGTGCTTCAAATTACAATAAGCACACTTTAATTTTCTCATCAAGCTGGTTCCCCGGGTCAGGGTCACTCACTAGGCGGTGCTTAGTGAGTAATGAGAGTGTGTTTTTTCTGTGTGTGTACAGTGAGTCCAGTAATAAGGAGAACAGCGAGTCTCCTCAGTGGACCTTCACCACCGTGCGCAAGAAGAAGACGGAGGGCAGGAAGGTCCTCAATGGAACGGTCAGTACCAGTCATACAGTGTGTACGTCAGCCCGTGTATTTAAGAAACAAATGGGGATTTATGCTTGTGTGTCAGCTCTATGCAGAGTCTACACCGTGGTGAGCATTTATACTTGTGCGGTGGTGTGTCTGTGTCACCTCCAGAGCACTAGTCAGGGGGATTGGGATTCTGTGAAGTGCTGTAAAGTTTAGTTGATTCAAAACACACATTAAACACACATTAAACATGGCTTAATAGAGACCATTTCAAACACAAGTACACAAATCAGCTTCACTGTAACTCGCAGCATTCACAGACAAACACTTCTTTATCTGGACACATTTTCCCCACAAATACAACATGCTAATGTTATTAGCACAAGCCTATGGCATTTTACATTGTATAAACTAGCCTAGCAGCGAGCAGAGATTTCCTCTGCTCATATGAAGCCAGGATAAATCACACACAAGACTTAAAATGCTATTTTAGTGGAGGCTTTATTGTCTTCACAATTTATTGTTTCTTATCTGTGAAATTAAAGTAAATAAAAGCTTTGTTTCCACTGAGGGAAATGGTGTCAACTTATGAAAATAGACAGGAGGTCTGCGTCACTGTGACATATGGTTACATTTCTGGGCAGGTGCACATCAGGCTACGGCGTAGGCTCGATTTGACGCAAAAGTATAAATCCCGCTTAAGAAACTGCTTTTAATAAGTGGAAAAATTCTTCTAACGCTCTCAAAATGCTCAGATCTCATCAGCTGATTGAACAAAAGTGGTACAGAAAAGAAAGCAACTAAACAGCATTTCTCGTCTGCATGAAGAATTTATGTGTTTTTTTTTTTTTCAATAAAATGATAGATGTTAAGATTTTAAAACCAGCTTTTCCTTTTGTAAACTTAGGAAAAAGTGTTGTTGCTTTTTACACAACACTACACAAATGTAAATTTAGTATGACTTTAACAAGAAGTTTTCAGGGATGAAGTCGTAAAATAAAATCCAGACTTTGATTTAAGATTTTTATTCCAAAATCTTTAACAGTTAAATTTAAGAAAAACTTTCGTCAGTATTGGAAGATTAAGACTTTTTTGGGGGGGTCAAACATGTCAGTTTCAAAATGGTCAGTGCTTGCTTTGTTTTTTTTTTTTCAACCTCACCCTCCATCTCTTCCTCTTCCTCCTCTTCATCTTCTTCTGTGCAGGGTCAGGATCAGCTGAGTAAATCTGCCAGTCTGGCCACAGTCATCTCTCCTGTGTTCACTGAGGTTAGTACATACACATCAAAATATACAACCATCCTATTTTGTGTCATTTTCTGAGGCTGTCACAGCACAGTTTATGTCTTTAAATGAGGCTTTTAAAGCTAACGACGTGTTCAAATTCCTGAAAACAACACTGAGGACCTGACATTAGTTTGAGTTGTACAAAGAAAAGGGTGCGGCTGGTGCGGTTGGGCCAGTGTAAACATTTTCAAACTGGTTTGATATTAAGCCAAACACCAAACTGGACTGGTGTACCAAATTTTACTACTATGTGTCACACTTACTTTAGTCTCACCACAAATGAACCGCACCAGAGTTCGTTTGTAACCAGACTCAGACCTTCTTGGAGAGTTGGTCCGGTTGTTTTGGTGCGCACCTGAGTGTGATTGCTGTGTTCACACCTGGCCAAACGAACCGCACTGAGGGGGCAAAGGAACTTGAGTTTGATTGAAGCGAACCAAACAGGGCAGGTGTGAAAGCACCCAAAGACGTGAGCATGGTGTAATTTGTTTACTACTTAACGTTAGCTTTTTACTTGTGGCGATTGAATTTATGCTTCGATAATCATAAAAGTGGTGTCATCTGTGAAGATTATCTTGCCAAACATAACGTGTCATTTATCATGTATGTTTGTTTGCCACGGAGCTTATTTACTTCATTAGTCCAAAATCCAATAGAAAATCTCATCGGCTTTTTGACGAGGGAATCAGGATGATGCCAACTTTCGCATTGGCCTACAAAAAAACGTAATCCCTTTAGCACTCCATCCATCCATCCATCCATCCATCCATCCATTTTCATCCACTTATCCTGGGTAGGGTTGCGGGGGCAGGCTGAGCAAAGCACCCCAGACGACCCCCTCCCCAGCAACGCTTTCCAGCTCTTCCTGGGGGACCCCAAGGCGTTCCCAGGCCAAATGAGATATGTAATCCCTCCAGCGTGTTCTGGGTCTGCCCCGGGGCCTCCTACCAGTGGGACGTGCCTGAAACACCTCCAACAGGGGGCACCCAGGAGGATCCTGATCAGATGCCCGAACCACCTCAACTGACCCCTTTTGATGCGAAGGAGCAGCGGCTCTACTCCGAGCTCCCTCCAGTTGTCCGAGCTCCTTACCCTATCTCTAAGGCTGAGCCCAGACACCCTACAGAGGAAACTCATTTCGGGTGCTTGTATCCATGATCTCATTCTTTCAGTCACTACCCAGAGCTCATGACCATAGGTGAGGGCTGGGACGTAGATGGACCAGTAAATCGAAACGTCACACTCTATATTAATACTAATCACGTTATCATATTGCTTATAACTTATGCAGTACAGGTTGGATTTGGCGCCGTGATGCTGTCGGCACAGGTTGCTGATGAAACCAGACTGGTATAAACTCGTACACCAGATCAGACCGGCAAAATAAGAAGTCGACCCTACTCTAGCAGATGGCCACAATTTATTTCCTATCTTCTTCCTGTAGTTGAAGCAGCAGCACAAGGAGCACTCTGAGCAGCGACTGGCCATTGAGGAGCTGGAACGCAACATCCGATTGGCTGAAGAAGTCTGTCCAGGCATCACGGACAGGATGGTCACGCACATTATTGCCAGGTACCAGAAGTACGTCTTACTTTCCTGTTTCTTTGTTTCTTTGTGTGCTTTTGCCTGCTCCTTTTGTTACTAATTTCCTTGTAATTCTGGTGTTTTTCTTCCTTTGTATTGTCAAACTTATTCTTGTTACTTTATGATTGATTGGTATTCACGAACATACACGTGTGCCTACCATCAAATCTGAGTTTTCTGCGGGGTTCATGAATCCAAAGCAGGTTTTGAGTACTGTGTTTTTTTATTTCATGAATGAGACCCAGTGTGTTTAAATGTCTTAAGATTCTTTTTGTGTGTGTGTGTTTACCAAATGTTTTGCTGTCTCTTTCTCGTTCTCGATCTCGGTTCCCCTCCCTTTAGATTCACGACCAACTGAAGGACTCGAAAATGGATCGGAAAAGGAAGTACGTTATGGGGGAAGAGACTGAGTCTCCGTACGGTGACGCTGCTGGACGATTTGGAAACAGAGGAGATTTGCTGTGCGATGTCTTCTCGCTGTACACACACATCTCACACACATACACATACACACACACAAACACATACACACACACTACTAATATAATATATACACTATATATTATAAATAAATATTCACTGCTGTTGGTTGAAGACCTTTTTTCTCCCAAAGTTGGATTTGAAAGACAGCTGCATTTTTTTTAAATCAACTTGTGTGAAGTTTCGAAAAACAAACTAAGATGTCAGTTGGATTTGTGGTTTTCGTTTCCCCTTTTTTAGGGTCTTGAACTTCTCTTTTTGCTCAAACTTAAGCCTACTTAAGTTATGTTTGAACCTTCTAAATTACCATAATGTGCCTTAATTAGTTATGCACTCATTTTCTAAAAGTAGACATCACTTTTTTGGTGGAGATGTTTTCATTGAAACGGCACACAGAAAAAAAATATATATAGAAGAGCGTTCTTGTCCATCAGCAGTGGTATGTTCTGTGTCATGATAAGTCTTGATTTTGTAGATGTCAATATGTTTGTTCACTAGCACTTGAGACAGATTATATGCCAATATTACATATTTTTTGTTGTCCTCAGTAATGCTTTGAATTACAGTTCCCTGATCCCGGAAATCAATCAATGTCAGATCTACCCTGTAAAGCCTAACACGTGAAATTTTCAGTTTTCATAGTTTAATGTGGTCGTTGTAGCTCTGATTTTTAAAGCCATGGGAATTATAAATGTTATTAATAATGTTATCCACCACTAGTACAGTTTTAGTTTTGCTGACAGATTCATATGGGAATTATTTTCAACATTGAAGGTGACCCTAATATTAAACACACTTGAGATTTTTTTTTTTTCAAGTTTCCCCAGTCAAAAAAAAAAAACTTGCCAAAAAAAAAAAAAACAATAAAAATATTAGGGATCTAGAGCTTTTAGGGAGCTACCAGACTGTCACCCAGCTAGTGGCTTCCTAACAATTAAGCTAGCTAGTGAACTGCTGTTGTAACTGTTTCCACAAGAACTAGCTAAATTTAACTATTGAATATGCCTAAAATACTTAAGTTTATTCAACAGTAAAACAATTTTAAGAATCTAGACCCATTTTTTATTTCACTTGTGGGAGACACCAGACTCTAGTACGGCTATACAGCTAGTCTTCTAACGATTAAGCTAGCCAGCTAACAGCTGTTGTAACTGTTTTCAAAATAACCAGCTAAATTTAACTATTTAATATGCCTTCAATCTTCAAGTTTATTCAGCTGTTAAAACAACAAAATTAAGAATTGAGATCCATTTTAATTTCACTTTTGGGAGCTACGAGACCTTAGTCTGGCTAGGCAACTAGTTTTCTAACTGTAGAAGCTTCCGAAGTAACTAGTAAAATTTAACCCTAAAATACATCTAAAATCCTCAAAGTTATGAAAGTCATTGCTACTTAAGGTGAAGTTACAACTTCAATGTTAAAAATGGTTGCCATTAAAGTAAAAAAAAGTGTCATTTTGTCTTTGGTGGCACAACCAGTAGCATTACCCAGTCATTAGCTTAATTAAAAATGAGAGGTCTAAATGAATAGTTGTGATGGTCTGGATGAAACTTTACAGTTGGTTTAGATTTCCTTCTGGGATTCATGTTTTGGGATGTGTGTAGTTCAAAGTGTCTGACTGAAATAAGATTTCAGTGGAAATAATAAAAAAGGAACATATTCTCGGAACTGCAATCGAGACACAACCACACAAAGGTCCTCCACCCGCTCGTGAAAAGACGGTCCTTTTTCACTGTGCAGTTTGGGAAAATGTTGAGAACTCAGATCTGATTCTTAACGTAATGCTTGATGTTTAAGGACATTGTTTTGAACACCTATCATTGGAAAGGTCCTTTTCAAGAGCATGAAGGGAGCTGTAATCAAAGATATTACTGATAGTTTGTACCAAAGACACTATAAAACTTGGTCATTGTATATTTTTGTCTTTTATATATCATAAGGGATACGACAATGCTTGTTGAGGGGGGAAATGTAAAATGAAAGATGTAAGATTTTACAGAAGTGTACTCTTTTTTTGTAGCGGGACTTAGAGTTTTATGAATAAATATTTAAGTTTGAGAAACATGTTGTGTTTTAACTTTTCTGTCTTTACTAAAATGTGATTTTGTCTGATCAAATTTTAGAAATGTTGAGGTATGAGAAGTTTTCTGACAATTTTCGCTTTATTTTAATGTGTTTAATGTGTCAACAATTTGATATAATTGTCTGGGTGACAATACCCAACAATAATATAATAAATTGTAGAGAGCACACTTGATTAATTTAATTTGTAAGTCTGTTGAATTGTACTGATTTAACCTCAGTTTTTTTCCTTGTATAATCCTTTATTAGCAAATGCAGTTACGTTACACAGGCTTAACCAAAAAACAAAAACAAATTCTTCCTCCACATTTTTCTACAGAATTCACAAGAACCATTCATATAAAATAAGATACCCTGCTACAGCATTCAGAAAGTTACCCAACGGTTTACGCATCACACTGACAAGACGTCATATTAAAGTCTTAAAAAGTTTAGTTCCTGTGGCATCCGACTTATTTTTAGCAAAGTTGCAAGATAATCGAGGCAAATAAACACAACCTCTATAATTTTTGAAGCGTAAATGTGATTCCAGTGCTAATAGTCTACTATAATTCTCCATTACAACACAGCTGTAAAGGTGATTTTGCTGTGGTGACGTTTTGTAGACTGATTTAGCTGCCTTTTTATAGACGCCCAGAAGCTTCGAAATTCAGGAGTGGTACTGATGTGTTTTATGTCATAGAACAAAACAGTGAAGTCCCTTCAGCTTGTGTCAACCACAGATCTTATTTCAGGCATCTAACCAAGCAACCATTAAAAAACCCACTGACCTGAAAACAAGGGAACTGGGAGTGCTAAAATGCTAACTTATTTCTGGGTTATTACTGCAACACTCACTAGCAAGAAATGTGCCAAAAGTTGGAAAACCCGGCAACTTTTAAGGTGGAACTCAGTGTAGGAGTTGACGATATGAATCCATCAGCACATCTTAAATTCCGATATGACAACTTGATTGCTTTAGTTTTTATTGTCTCTTGGATGATAGACCGTTTTAGTAATGAGTGAATCTTCAAGGCTTTAAAAATATATATTAATTTGGATCGAACTATGTGAACAGCATATATTCTAATCAGAGAATCTGTTGGCTCCGGCAACACTAAGCCCCTGCGCTTACCTGAGATGGACTAAATGCACAAACGCCATATTTTTTTAAATATCCCATGGAGAGAGACTGTCACTGCAGCCTGTTCTGTTTTGTTCTGAAAATGTCAGCGTGCAGCCTCGTTCTGTGGACGATAAACCAGGTGCAGAGTGATAAAGGAGGAAATACAGTGAGTGCTGGACGGAGCAGTGAGTACTGTTTGAGGAAGGTGACCTATGGTCTAGATACCATGTTTGAAGGGTAACTTTTGAATCCAAATGTACTTGCCGAAAGTGTTTGGTGGAAATGGGGCATAAATACAACATTAGAAACAAAAATTTTGCCCCAGGCTAGAAGAAAACCCACTGGAACTGGCCATATACAAAAATGAGACTAAATTCACTGTGCCAGAGTTTGCTAGCAAGTGTAGTTGCAACAGGTTTCACACGGCAGTTGATGAGACTTTCTTCAAGAAAGATAATAGCCTATAGTGGAGTGTAACTTTTTGACTAAAAGCAACTTTTTTCTGCACCTTGTGGTAACTCAATTTTCATGATGTTGACATTTTACACACCATAGAAACGAAGATTTTGCTCAGCACTTTTACAATTACTGATCAAACTGATGGTCAGATACGAAAATGAGACTAAATTCACTGTGAACACAGTTGGCTAGCTTAAGTTAGCGAAATGCACTGTGCGCTCGCTGTGAGTTAGCTAGTCACCTAAGCAACACATCGCGATTTGAGACTGTCATCATGAGTCAAGACATCTAATGTAGCACACTATAACTTTTGGACTGAAAGTAACCTGTTTGTTCACCTTGTGGTGACTCAGTTTTCATAATGTCATCTTACACATCATACAGACACAAAGCCCAGCTCTAGTACGATAACCAATCAAACTGATGGCCAGTTGAAAATTGTAATAAACTGTCAACCAGTTCAGCCACTATACAGTGTCATTGACCTTCGATGGTCAGCTAGGAGGGGTACGTATTTCAATCCTCAAAATATGCTAACTTGTACCCAGGAAAGTGATTACTAAAGAGCAGCCGGTGTTCGTTTTCAGAAGCTGAGGTTTTCGCAAAAACAAGGCATAAACAGTACGTCATCTGACAGTGCACTTCAAAAACTGTACACCTTGTACATATGAACCCATCACATTTATTAGAATTATTTATTTTACAGTCTGTGGTGGATTTTTTTTCTCGAAAACCATCCTGCCAATTTTGAGTGATCACATCATGAACCTTTGTAGTCGTCTTTATCTACAGTGTGACTTCAGTGATCTTTGCAGCACCTTTAGTCTCGTCACCTCCTTTTGTCTTCTCTGTCTTCTCTTCTTCCCCTTTTAACTCCCTTTTTGCTTTCTCCTTCACTGCTCCTGCCTCCTCCTCCTCTTCCTCCTCCCCTTCCTCCTCCTCGTCCAGCTGGAGGCTCCCAGAGGAGAACCTCATCCTGGCAAGTCCAGCAGATCGTACCACTTTCCCCAGCGGGGGTGGTGGGCAGTAATACGGATAGAAAACCTCTGGGTCTGAGTCACTGTAGCTTCCTGTGGTGCCTCCGATCATGCACAGCGAGGTCGGTCGATCAGGCAGAGGGGAGGAGCTTAGTGGGAGGTAGGTGGGTCGGGAGGGGCGAGTCAGGTGGGGGTAGTAACCAAGGGGACGGAACTCAGAGGCAGGGTTAAAGGCGGGGTTAGAACTCCTTGAGAGGTGAAACTTGACATCTGGTTGGCTAGCCACCCGGCGAGGCAGGCCTGGGAGGAAGTTGGAGTCATCGCTGTAATGCCCCGCCTCTGTGTGTCCAACACCCAAGTGCCTCGCTCCATTGCTCCCTGGTTGATACACCCGTGCCAATCCCAGCCCACCTGAGCCAGAGGGGCGGAGGTTCCTCCTGATTGGTGAGAGGGAAGGCGAATCATGACCTAACGGATAGAAAGGCGGCCGCGTCAGGCCATCCATCGTCACATAATCCCGTCTCCTTGCATGCGGGAAACGCTCCAGTGAGGAAACGGCAACGTAGTCCGACAAGTAGGGGTGTCGGTTGAGAGGCGAGGGACCGGCTAATGGGAACGTTGGGAGAATGGGGTGATACTGGTAGGCAGGACTGTTTGGGTAGAGAAGAACCAGCTGCTGAGCGGCATCCGGGTGTGGCTGAGGGTTGGGCCGACGGCGTGACCTGTTGCCATAGACACCGGCTAGCCTTTGGGCTTGGCGCTGCGCCCCAGTCCGTCCCCCTCTCATGTCATCCATCACAGATGTGGAGGCAGATCTGATTTTGGGTGATGGGGTTGACTGGTGTAGAGATGAAGGAGAGACGGGGGTGACTTGGGAGAGAGGGCAAGTCCTCTGGGTGACCTCGACGGATGATTGGCTGCGTTTAGCACCTCCTCCAACTATTTCAATGTCTATGCCTTGGTGATGTGGGTCCAACTCGTCCTGACTGCAGACCGCCATAGCATGACCCGACTGGGTGAACGGACGGGAGTGCTCGTACATCTGCGGAGGTAAGACACACAAACATTAGTCTTGCCCATACTGTTGCATTTGCTTGCAAAATGACTCTAACAATCAGCGATTATCAAAATAGTTGCCATATCATCTTCCATTGATGGACTTAGCAATTAATTGACTAATTAATGTGCCTCTACTTCTTAGGTACATGAATTGTATGTACATGGATGGTAGTTTTTATTACCTGTTTGGAGACGTCCGTGAGGAGATCAGGGGAGGAGCGACACTGTCGGGGATCATAGTCTGACTGACAGTAAGTCCTGGATAAAGAGCAGGAAGAAGAAAAGCTCTGTTTTGCAAATGTTTCTTCGATATATTTGATTCCTGACCTCCAAACCAAGGTAGTAATCAAAGATTTGAACATCATCTTTTGGCAAAAGAGCGAAAATAGTGACACAACAAATTCAATGACATGAGAAGGGATACATGAGTAGTTGAGAGGGAATGAATTTGAGACACACAACATTAGTTTGGTCGTTGGTAAAAGAAAAAAATAGTTTTTATAGCTCCTGTGATTGTTGTTGGTGGATCAGTGCACTCTTTGCACCCTTAATGGAGGTATTTTCATCAAAGAGGTCAATGGTGATCAAGTAGTCCGATACATTTAATGTATACTTGTGAATTTATTCTCACCTCTCAAAGTGTGAAGGCTTCTTCTCCCCTGATCCCATACACTCCAGCAGCTGCTTCTGTGTACGTCCACTGCCACACAAAAAAATAACGCTGTGAAGTAATTCATAATTATCACCATCCTATTTAAGTCCTTGAAAGTCGTAGATTCAAATCATCAGTCAGTTTGACATCTAGTGTCTAGGAAAAAAAATGTGATGCAGGCGATGTGCCCGACTGTCGTGGAGCCTCTTGGGTGAGAGGCAAAATGTCTTGCAGAAAGTCAAGCAAGTCCAGTTGCCTACGATATAGCACCTCTGAATAAACTGGGTCCTGATTCTCATATGTCAGTTGTAGGTCAGTGGACACGACACGGACAAACCGTTCACACTTGGAGCCCCATTTCTGTGCTTCAGTTCAGTGTGTTTCAACAACTGACAGACTAGGTATATAACTAAACTTTCTAAACATGCAGACACAAGAATATGACAGAAATAGGAGGGGAAAAAAAGGCAACTGTAGTTTTATGAAAGATTTAAAATAAATCAGTCTGAGTGTGCCTTTAAATCACAGTGGAGTGTGTTTACCTGTATCTAAAGCTGGAGCCTTTACAGGACAGCAGCGTTTTGTGTATTGTCTTCGGTTCCTCGGCCAGTCTGAAGAAGGCGTGGTACTCCACACAGGTCTTCCAGAAGGATTTACACACATCTCGACTGGCCATGGAGAACTCCAGTGTGTCCTTACATGAAGGCTGGATGAAACACTTCCATTAACAGACACATACAGTGTGTGCACATGTAAACATGTAAATATTGAACAGAGGCAGTCCAGTGCACCCATTCAAGGAGTTTGAAACAAACACATCAGGTCCTCACCCCAACTTTGTCGTGTAGCTTTATGAGGAAATGTTTGCGCTTGAAGCTCAGCTTGCGGATCTTCGCCCAGCTGAACGTGTTGATTTTGGTGTTGCCCTAGAAAGCACAGAAGAAAAAGTGCTTTGATATGTTCTTCAGTGTAAGACCACAGATAAAACATGCTGCTGCATTGACTCCGGCGATAAATGACTCTGCAGTAGTCACGCGTATTAATCGACTCCATCTCTGATCAGCTCCAATTGGCAGTGATGGAAACATGACACCCGGGTGGAGATGCTAATTTTCACACCTTTTCTGGAGAGATGCAACAAAGCACCACCACAAAATACCATCCGTCCAAGCAGCGCTAAACATTCAACATTAATCTGCACCGAGTTTGAAAGAACGTAACCACCATAACATTTTCCCCAGCCTTCATGCTGCTTTCTACTTCCTTTTTAACCCTGTTTTCCGTTGTGCTCTTGACGCCAAATGTGACACACCAGTACAATAAAAGAAAGGAGCCACATTTAGACAAATCACATACCCATGCTAATTTTGGTGGGTAAATGGTATCAACAACATACCTGAAAGACCAGTACTCCAGAGTGTGTGACAGCCAGGTTGATCCTCATTCCCTCTCCGTCATGAGCAGGGTGAGGCCTGATACCGTACATGTCCAGCTTCCTCGCCACCTCCAGCAGGTGGATGTCGGAGTCTCCTGGGGAAACACCTCTAAAGAGGGAGAGAAAGATGGTACCAGTGGTGTGGTGGCAGTCGATGAGGTAGGTAGGTTACTGAGGAGGAAGTAGTCCAGTATCTTTTGGCTGACAGATGGATGTACTGTAAATAGCCAATAAAAAGCGGTGGGTATATCCGGTAGACCTGGGTATACCCTCCACTGCGCCACTGGATGGTATGTGTCCACAAGTGCATTTTTGGATGTGAGAAGTTGTGCTGCTTTCCGGCATTGGATGCTTGATGGGCATGCAACTGGGCACATGGGTCGTCTACTCTTATATTACAAAAATAGTTCACAGATATGTGTTTCTGACAACATTTGAGGTGAGAGAGAAGGTATCCAGTTTCTGAATCTGTTGTCGTTTTAGATTGACAATGTTAGATTAGAGGTTTTTCATTAATCAGTCAAATTTGTTCGTCGTAACGGGTAAAAATATAACACCTTATCATGACAAATCCACATTAAGACAAAAGATGTTTAGTGTTGGGTGCAGCCATTTCACCAGTTTCCGAGGGGAAGCTGATGTAACAGTACTCGGTATACATTGTATTCACATAAGTGTCCACTAGCAGTATTTAATCAGAGTACATTGGACATAGTGTTTAGTCATCTATTCTGAGTGTGTTACTGATTTGCCTTCATTCTTTTGCATCATGTAAAACCAGCGTTGCCAGGTGTACGATAATTATAATATTTGTATGATAATTTGGCACTCTGTATGATGTACAACCAATAATCCCAAAAAATGTACGATAATTTGACCATTTCATGAATGTGTGGTTGTAATCAGTATGCCGGAGTTTTTTTGTGAGCCCTGAAGGCATCTGTTCTCATGTGACATGTTTTCAGCCAATCGCATTTTGCTTAGCATGAGATACGGGTAGCCTTGCACAACTCCGTTCACTCTGAATTTTGTCTGGATTCTGGTTCTGGTCTAGAGAGTGGATCCGGAATTCACCAAATTCACCAAAGTAAAAGTGTTCACCAATTCAAAACTTTAAATTCTGGTGCACCATCGATTTACAATAAAAGAAAAAGGTTAACTTAATGGCTTGGGGCTTTTCTTGTAAATTATACTCTTTAAATTAAAAAGTTTCACTGCATTTTTATTAGCTTGGCGCTTTTATTTTGACGGAAAGGTACAACCATCGGATCCTGTCTCTCTCGCCCTGTTTCCAGTTCCTTACCAAAACAGCCACGAAATGGCCCCAGACTAGATACGGGTGACGTTTGTCTCTGAACAACGAGCGCGATTGGCTGATTGGTCAGCTGTACCCGCCCCATGAGGCGCTAGGACCCATCAGGAAGTCGAGCAAGAATGAGATTCAAAATAGAAGAAGAAGAGGAAAAACAGAAGCAAGGAAAATGGAAAAAAAAATAAACCAAAAAAGTAAACACTAGAGTGACTACATTTGCCTTATTTTTGTTATTATGGATGTACGATAATTTCCCTCAAAATACGCTAATTTTGAGTCTCTGGTACGATAATCCTACATTTCCAACCTGGCAGCACTGTGTAAAACAAATGCCTTAAGTTATTTGTTTTGATACCGCTTTAGATTACTGATATTACCGAGGTCTGCTGCTGAAATCTGCGTCATGTTTCACTCAGTAAATCTCCGATTTTAATAAGTCAACAGTGATAAAAATATGTAAACTGTCATTAAGGCAGACGAGCAGAGCATTAGCTGGTAAACGTCACGTTTATTCACTTTACATGGAGCTAACTTTTATACAGAATTATGTCAATTTTTAACCTCATGTGTTACCGTCTTTTCATGAGTTGTAAGAAATCACATAATTTTTTAGGAGTAGATGTTTACCATAAGCTAGCTCGGGCTCTGTTAAATTTAGTAATATGCTAATGGAGTAAGGCAAGCTAGCAGTAGCAAACTGTTAGTGTGTCGTTACGATAGGAAAATCCCAGTTCCAGTTCAGCTCCAGAAGCCTCACCTATAATACACGCAAGGTATCATGGGGGCTAGGAATGACGTGGATACAAAGCAAAGCTTTCCTGAGTAAAACACCACGTTTGTGTTTAAGATTAAGATTTTTTATATCATTTATATTGGATGAAAGCACACATGGGTTCTAGTGTGAAAATACCTTTTAATACGAACGTCGAAACGGATGTACAGAGGCATATGGCTTTCGATATGTTTACTCCCTTTTGGTGGTGATATTTGGGTGAAAATAACACATCCACACAGATTCAGTTCAGTTTTTGCGTGTACCTGTGCCTCTTGTGAAACTTGATGATCTTGTGGTCTAGATATTCCTGGTTGGGGACGTACTGCTTCATCTCTAAATGGTGACCGTCCAGCTCCTCGTCATAGTCCCCTAGCTCTGCTGCAACACACACACATACATAAAAACATGCCAAGTAAAACAATATATACATGTTAATAAACCATCTCTGTACAGTTCCAGAAGTCTTAGATATGAGAGGATACGAATGAGGGTGTTAAAGGTTACAGTTTTCTTCTTTATGCTCAGCTAATGATTCGCATAAAACAGTTTCTCAAGTACTACACAGTAGATGAATTGAATTATGCCTATAACTGTATTTTAGAAATCTCTATGAACAGATATTTGCAGCGGGACAAGATTTTGGTATCGGAAGTGTTCTAGTTTCCGCCTGTGGTCTTAGGAGTATTGATTAATCACGTTTCAGCAGCAGGTAACCGTCTACGTGGAGAACAAAAGAGGCGGAAATGCTGTCTCAGAAGCCATCGGCTGTCGTCTGATGATGATGACTTAGCTAATGGAAGAGTAAGTCTTGGCCCGGATATCAGGCCCACAGGAAGTGTGCTGGGCATTGAAGCCAATTTGAGTTGCACCATCACAAGATGCTTTGAGGCCCAAAATACTTTTTCCTATTGACTTACATGTCAGAAGAGACGTCTGTAAATCAGTGGATTCATTGTTTTTGGGCATCAGCCCCACAAAATGATTCATTTCACGATCAGGATTTCATCCATTCCGTCTGATAACATTTCTAAAGTCTAGAAGAGATGCACGATTGAATCATTAATCAGTCAATCACCACTCAAGTTAGCGGTGCGCTAAGCCAGAAGTGGCCATCTCAGTCAGAAGCCTTCTCTTTGGGATACACAGTGCGAAAGCAACACACTCTCACTCCGACCTCGTCACATATCGATGTTTGGTCATGGACTTTCCACGCTGAAATATAATGTTTACATGCAGTCTCTTTCAAAATAAATGTACTATGCTGGTACAGACTTCCGTCTGCCTTAACTTTAATTGTTGTTCTGCCACCTTTCCCCCCTGACATAGCGACCGGCTGCGTATCAGGCCAACATAAAAGGACGGCTTTTTCATCAGTGTCTGACATCGCAAGTCACTGACCAAGCACCAGATTTCGACTACTTCAGAGTGAGAACAGGTTGGCAAAAGCAGTGCCAATCATCCGGCTCATTTTATACACGGTAGCTGAACTATTTTTTGGCTTCATGCACCACTGAGCAACTTCCATAGGAATGAACGGGACCTCGCCTCCAAAGCTGTATCCAGTTCTCTTGACACATCTTTGCCGGATATCTGCTTGCTAATACTGGCCCTTGCCTGAAGAGGCTTATTATTATTATCAGACTGCTGAATAGTGGATTCAAGGATTCATAACGTAGGTTTGAAGTGTGCAGTATTTTAATGCTTACACTGCAGTATGTGAGAGACCAGCAGGGCGGCGCTGTTGTCGTTACATGTCAGACTGCCATTAGACAAGTCCTGCTTTATCTGTAAGGCAAACAGATACCTACATGCACACACATGAACACATGAACACATGAACACACAAAAGAAGATAATCTACAATCACTGAAGAAAACATAAACATCTGCTTTTCTTATGTCGGAAGGTAAAATGTTAGAAAAGGGAAAATAAATATCTAGTCACCAGTTTAAGTTCAGCAACTCAGTGTTCATTCATTTTTTAGTAGATTCACACACACACACACACACACACACACACACACACACACACACCACATAAGGCTAAGTAACAAACACTGTTACCTGGTGAGGCCTCTCTTTAGTTGTCCAGGATCTGGTGGAAAGAACTTCACTATAAACCTGAAGAACAGATCGTTGGTGTCTGACAGAGAGAGACGAAAAGGGAAGTGTCACAGGTAAAAATAAATAAATAAATGAATAATTAAACTGTAAGCAAAACGTGACATTTAATTTGACATTAAAATGGCAAGTTGTCATCTTAAGTCTAGAGCAGTGGTTCCTAACTGGTCCAAATTTCTCCTTAGTCATTAGTCATCTTAGCCTGACCGCAGCATGCCAGACCATTTCTTATTGTAAAGTGAAGCTGACTTTCTTACATTTAATCTGTTTGGCGAGCGGCTTCAGCAGCTCCAACCACACCTGCAACCAAACACATTATAAGGCAGAGAAATACAAAGAATTCTTCATGTATGTGTGGTTATATATGTCATATATTTCCTTACGTAGTTGCCACCATGGTGTCTGAACTCCAGCCCAAAGTACTCCTTCTCCAGCAGCTTCAGATGACCGCACACTTTGTTGAAGAAGTCGCCGCCTAAAACCTTTTGCTGAGAGAGAATTAAAGATGGAGGAAGAGAGTGAGAGGGATTATTGGATTTTTTAAAATTGAGACACTCTTAAAGCCGGAGTCCAGGGACACTCTGGGGGCCCAAGACAATGTGGTGCAGCAGCTCAATTTCTCTGTTACTTAGATCACTTTGTGTAATGAGAGTTTGTGTAATGCTGTGTTCTCTGTCGTAGGTCATATGAGCGGAGAGTGAACTCCAGTCCTGTGGTGGAGAGCTGCCATTGAATCCTGCACACATAGATGAGAAAAGTAAATGCCTTCACCACTGTTTGAGACCAACCAATTCCAGCACCAAAACTCTTTTTTTTTTTAGCTGGACGTTGGCAGCATTTCCAGCCATGAATGTGCCATCACAACTTGGTGTTTTTTAGCGAAATATTGGCGACCATGATAGTGCTACCAAAACTGTTTTTTGTTTTTAGCTAAATATGGGCAGCATTCAGGCCAAGATTATACGACCAAAACTGGGTGCTTTTTAGTGACATGTTGGCAGCATTTACAGTCGTGACTGTGCAACAAAAACTGGTTATTTTTTAGCTAAGTATGGACCATATTTCCAGCCACGATTGTACCACCAAACTCTTTTTTTAGCTAGCCGTTGGCAGCATTTCCAGCTGTGATTGTGCCATCACAACATGGTGTTTTTTAGTGAAATATTGGCGGCCATAATTGTGCCACCAAAACTAGTTGTTTGGTTTTTTTAGCTTAGATTATACGAGCAAAATTGGGTTTTTTTTAGTGACACATTGGCAATATTTACAGTCGTGACTGCAACAAAAAATGGTTATTTTTTAGTGAGACACTGACTGAATTTCCAGCCATAGCAAAATGTTGGCAGCATTTCTGGTGTGATTGTGCCACGAAACCAGGTTTTTATAGCAAGATGTCAACAACACTTCTAGCCATTTTTTTTTCGTGACACATTGGCAGCATTTACAGCCATGATTGTGCAACAAAAAGTGGTTATTTTTTAGTGAGACATTATCCCACCAAGCATTTTTTGGTTTAAAAAACGTCTAATAGCCGCCTACATGAAGACCTGACGTCTAGGCTAAATCACGGCTGAATTTGGGCTGTCAGTGAAAATTTGGTAGACGTCTAACCATAGCCAGTGTAGACACGTCATCAGTTATACAGCTATGTACAGACCATGTCCAAAAAATGGAGATAAACATATTTTAATTACTGTTGTCTCTACATACGTGATTGAATATCATACTGCACGCCATCTGCAATGGCGAAAATTACATTTAGTCAATTTCAAAATTAAATCAGCTAGATTTGGGTTACATGTAGCTAGACTCAATTGGAGCTAAATATAGCCAATACGTTTAAATCACGACTATTGCTTGCTGGGTAGCTATGTTTCCATCCAAAAGTGATTCAAATCATTGTGAAATGCGCATTAAAAGAAATACGAATCCTGTGTGTTTCCATTAAATGTATGGACTTTGGTGAAAACTACAAACTCGCATAGTTTTTCACAGAACCGGAAACAAAACAAGTCTTGCATTCTTCTTCTATGTTTTCTGGCGGTTGGCAACCAGCTTGTAAATGCATTACTGCCTTCCCGACCCAGAGTGTGGATATCACCATGGAGGGAGGTGCGCTACATCAGACTTAATTCGAACATAACTGTTTCCATCTCCTGTTTTGCGAATCAGCATTTTTTCGAATCAACCAAAACCCGGCTAAAGCGAGCATATTTTAGTTTGTGCGAATCAGGGGATTTTAATTCGAATTTTGGTGTTTCCATCATAATCTTCTGATGCGATACTTCAAGATGTGTATCTAAACAGGCTGATGGAAACATGGCTATTGAGTGCATTTCCAGCTGTGATTGTGCTGTGAAAACTGGGGTGTTTTAGTGAGACATCAGCAGCATTTCCAGCACAATTCTGCCACCAAAACTGTTTGTATTTTAGCAAAGTATTGGCAGCATTTCTGGTGTGATTGTACCATCACAACTGGATGTTTTTTTAACAAAATGTTGGCGCCATTTCCACGACATAATTATTTTTAAATGTTACAAATTTGTGGGTTGCAATGCCAACATTTTTTCTGTCAAATGGGTAGGTTGTTGTTTCCTTAACCGAAGAATTGGCCCTCTTTACGTGACTCAGTTGTGATCATATTTTTACCTGTTACCTGTTTAGTGATGGTGATTAAGTTATTTTATTGCCAGTCTTTATTTTTGTTTCCTTTGATCAGTTTACATGATGTCAGTCTGTACATGTACCTTGTTCATTGGCATGTCAGCCATTTGCTATGAAGACCCAGTAAAATCGAAACGTTGCTTCAGTCCAATAAAATGCAGGAGGGACATACACACAATAATCCCTCTGCATCCTTTACATCTCATCCTTTCCCTCTTGCCTCCTCTCTCCTCTCTTCCTTCCTTTAATCTCTCTCCATCTCTTCCTCCTCCCATTCCTCTCTCTGTGCCTCTACATGTCATCTGTCTAATTACTGAGATAGCGTTTGTGCATCGCAACACAAGGTTCTTTTTTAGTGTTTGCTGTCTGCTAGCTGGCGTTTAGCGCCCCGGCGGGGGTCACTGGACGCCCCTCATTAACTTGTCATGAGAGAGAGAGGGAGGAAGAGGAGGGACAGAGCAGCTGTAACCGATTATAAAGAGAACACAAGCCTAACCGATGATTACTGGAAACAAATGGCCGCCCCCAGAACAACAGAGCAGTTAGTTTCAATAGAGCGGAATAGAGTTAAACTGAACTTTACTGTTCAGTCTGCTGGCTGAAATTCATCTGTGGAACATGTGATGGAAAAAAATGAAGTGCAGCAGACCTGAGATCTTTTTCTAAATTATGTCTGTTCATGGCCAAGATAAGTAACTCTGTTTAGCTTCCAGCATCTTGTAGGTTTGAGAGAAGAGCAACATCCATGCCATCACAGAGTAAAACTGTTCATCCATTCCTCCGTCTACTCTCTGTCTCCTCTTGCAACAGTCACCAGAAAAACTGTTTACATTGTACGTTTCTGCAAACCACGTTAGTACATTTCATATGTATCACATCGACGTTCCCAAAGTGGCATAAATATGAGCTGACTTTGTCATCGGGAGGTGGAGGGGAGGCTGGATGACGTGACACCTTGTTGAGACATTTGCCAAGCTGCAGACCACTGTTGGAGAACAGCAGAAGAATCCCGTTGTGATTCAGCAAATCACTGCTGTTTTCTCAGCAGCTTTTCAGGCAGCAAATGTGAGTGTTTGGTTGCGAGTTGTCACTGTTTTTCCAGCTGACCTTCAGGCACAAAAAGCAGTTGTTCTTTACTGAGTCATCGCTGCTTCTCTGCCAGGACAGTGCCATGACAAAATGTTGTTTATACTGAGACATCATTGCTGTTTCTGGCGAGAATGTGCCTTGCCAAACCGTTTCTTTTAAGCCGAAACAACAGCAAGTGTTTTTTATGTCTCAACCTTTTTGGTGACACTGAACTTAGGTGTTTTTCACAGACTCATCGTGCTATTTTCCAGCACTGTTTGCAGCACCAAACCTGGGTGTTTTTCGTGTTTCCCAGCAGCGTTTGTGGCACAGAGACGGGGTGTTTTCCAACATATCATGGCATTTCCCAGCAACATTTGAGACCAACAAACCACAACACTGTTCGTTGACGACCCTTTGCGGCATTTCTACCACTGTTTGTGAAACTGACATGGCTGTTTTGTACCGGCATTTCCGAGCTGCAGACCACAAACAAACAAACAAAACACTGCTTGCTCTTGGCGACCCTTTGCGGCATTTCCACTGATGTTTGTGGCACCAAAGCAGGGTGTTTTTCATGGAAAGTGGCACATCATGGCATTACCCAGCAGCATTTGAGCCACTGAGAGTAGATGGTTTTTTAACCAAACCTGTTTCTCACCAACACATTGTTTCCTAGCAGCATTTGGGCGAGGCAGCTGCCAAGCTGCAGACAAATGTTCAAGACCAGAAAACAACAAGACTGGTATGTTGTTGAACCTGGGTGTTCTTCATCGACCCATCCCTGCTTTTCCAGTGGCATTTGTGCCACCAAACATCAGTGTTTTTTAGCCAGACATTGGCAGTTTTTCCAGCTGCAATTGTGCCACTGAAACTAACCTAACCACACCTTCGCCACACAAAAGGTTTCAATGCATCTGCCACAAAATAATGTACAACTGTAATTTACGCGTTGTTTGCAGAAACGTACAATGCCAACATTTTTTCTGGCGGCTGGGTTTCTATCCTCTATCCCTGCTGTCATTCATGCATCCATCCATCTTTTCTCTTCCTCCACGTCTCGTCTGATCATTAATTGGGGTTTTGCCCCGAAGGTTAAAGGATTGGACACACACACACACACACACACAGACACACACACAAGGACACACATGCACACACACAGAGTAGCATCCTGAAATCTTTTCTTATGATTTGAGTGTGGGATGGGGGTTATTACCGCCTGTGTTGACCACTATATTTATCACATGGTAGAGTTTATTTTTGCCCTCATCCATCCATCCATCCATCCATCTTTTATTGTTTCCTCCCTTCTCCCTTCATCCCTCCTCCTCCTCTTGTAAAGATGTTACTAATGTCCCAGAGGCCTCTGGGAAAGCGACAGAGAAAGCATGGGCGTGGAAAATGGGAGCTACTTTGCTAACACAATACTGCAAGCCACACACACACACACACACACACACACACACACAGTAAAAGTCTCTTTTTAGATTGCGTTACTGCCTCGCAGGCGTCGTCGGCGTCACCATGTTGGAAATCGCGAGCCGTCACTCTGCTTTTCTGCAGCTGGATCGCGGAGCACATGACAGTTCATAGACAGCAGAGTGTTTACGTTTCACATCCAGCTGTTTACACATCACACAGCTGTTTGACAGTCGGCAAACAACTGCAACCGTTTGATTTATTCAGTGTTTGTCTGATTCAATCAGAAGATATTTTCGTTAAAACTTCATCAAAGTTAAATTTTCTTTATGAACTTCCTCTGCAGTTCTGTCCCAAATAATCTGCTGCAATCTGGTACATGAGGACTTCAATATGATAAAGGAAAGAATTTAACTCCAACATCTGCATTTATGAATGGAATTTCATGCGTTAGAAAGTCTGACATTTCTAACTTCTGACCACACCACACACTGCAATTATTTATTATTTATTTATCAATTATCCTGCCACTTGTTTCCTTGATTAACAGATTAATTTGGGGGTCTAAATATTCACCACAGTGTCCTAAACTGAAGGTGTCATCTTGACGTTGCATGTTTTGTCCTAACAACAGACTTAAACCCAAATATATTTAGTGTAGTTTCATTCATTTCAGTCAAAGAAAAATGGCAAAATTTAAGATTTGAGAAGCTGGAACTTGTGAGTTTTTTTTTTTACCACTTTTACTTGAAATGACTCAACCGATTGGAAAAAAAGAAAAAATTATATTTGTCAACTTGTATCCGAGGCTTCAGTGTGTCACAGAGTGCAGTGGATGAACAGCAGCAGCGACAAGACCATGGGAACTATATTCCTGGGCTTCTCAGGCACCTTCCACACTATCATGGCCTTAAGCCTCAGTTTCATGTCACATTAATCTCTGTCTCTTCTGTCTCTATTGTCCAAAAAAGACAACGACACAGACAGAGAATATTTTAGGGTGGCAGAAGCCCAGAGGTCTGATGAGCAGGGAGGCCCAGGCAGCAGTGACGAGCCCTGAACCATAAAACCTGGTGTGACTGATAGATTCAATGAAAGAAATACTCTCAGAGATAGGTTAGAGGGTTCAGGATCCGTCTCAGTTTGCCAGTGTGTTAGTGGAAACAGTATTCACTTGGGAGGCTTTAAAAATCCAGTTGCGAAGGAGAAATCTGACTTTCAGTGATGAATGAGTCATCGGCTGATTGAAAATCAGAAATTTGAGGTCACTTTTGCACAGGAACACCTTGCTAGTACCAGGTTGGACCCCGTTTTTAATTCTTGGTGTCATAGATTCAACAAGGTGCTGGAAACATTCCTCAGAGATTTTGGTCCATATTGACATGATGACATCACACAGTTGCTGCAGATTTGTCGGCTGCACATCCATGATGAGAATCTCCCGTTCCAGCACATCCCAAAGGTGCTCTATTGGACTGAGATCTGGTGACTGTGGAGGCCATTGGAGTACAGTGAACTCATTGTCATGTTTGAGATGATGTGAGCTTTGTGACATGGTGCGTTATCCTGCTGGAAGTAGCCGTCAGAAGATGGGTACACTGTGGTCATAAAGGGATGGACACGCTCAGCAACAATACTCAGGTAGGCTGTGGTGTTTAAACCATGCTCAGTTGGTACTAAGAAAATCTCCCCCACACCATTACACCACCAGCAGCAGCAGCAGCCTGAACCCTTGATACAAGGCAGGATGGATCCATGACACCAAATTCTGACCCTACCATCTGAATGTGGCAGCAGAAATCCAGACTCATCAGACCAGGCAACTTTTTTCCAATCTTCTATTGTCCAGTTTTGGTGAGCCTGTGTGAACTGTAGCCTCAGTTTCCTGTTGTTAGCTGACAGGAGTGGCACCTGGTGTGGTCTTCTGCTGCTGTAGCCCATCTGCTTCAAGGTTGGACAAGGTGTTGTTGCTTCAGAGATGGTCTTCTGCACACCTTGGTTGGAACCAGTGGTTATTTGACTCCCTGTTGCCTTTCTATCATCTTGAACCAGTCTGGCCATTCTCCTCTGACCTCTGACCTCTGGCACCAACAACCATGCCACATTCAAAGTCACTTAAATCACCTTTCTTCCTCATTCTGATGCCCAGTTTGAACTTAGGCAGCTCATCTTCACAATGAAGACACTGAGTTGCTGCCACGTGATTGGCTGATTAGCTGATTGCGTTATGGAGTAGTTGAACAGGTGTACCTAGTAAAGTGGACGGTGAGCATATATTTCATGCAACAAAAATAAAGGTACTCACAATGTCAAATGGCTCATATCAGAATATGTGTATTACAGGCTACTGTTAGATTATCATTAGAACAGGGGTGCACGATATTGGATTTTTTGCTGATGTGCCGATAACAACTCATTTGACAGATAGCTGATACAGATATATATATATATATATATCTATAAACACCTTTTCCCCACCTAGTTTTAGTGATCATCAAGTCTCTTCTGTAGTGGAACTAACATCGTGTTAGGGTTAGGGTCACTTTTTATTCAATGTTATATTCATGTAGTGTGCAAACTAAGAAAAAAGCACGTTGAGCCGATACCAATGACGTGCCGATACTTCTCAACCTTTGCAGCATGGTTTGAGTAAATATTTTCAGTGCAATCTTTAACAACACGTCATCATGTATTGGTTGAATTATATTTTGTATTAATAATCTAAGTGTGCAGAGTACCTCAAAAATTTCACCCATTACAGTACTTGAGTATGTGTATACTTGCTGACACAGTGTCTTATAAGATCATACTGTGATACTGATATGGTTGATATGGTCACTGGTATGTGATATTATAGTATCAATATAGTTTATACAATCCTGATTTCGACTTGAACAGGAGGTGTAAAAATCACGGCAAGAGGAAGAGAAATTATATCGTAGAAAAGGGGGTAAAAACATAGGAGGAAATATCAATCTAAAAATATAAATCAATAATAAATATTTTTAAAAATACAACAAAAAATACAGTGTATAAAACATGAGCGATGGATGCACGACTGCTGTGGGATAAATAGAAATATATAATTTTATTTAAACCGTTGATAAACTCACCTCCACCTCGAACGTGCGCTCGCTGTCATCCAGGAAGACCACGCGCAGCCGGAGCTTCGTCTCCTTGGAGACCCGGGACTTGGTGAGGCTGCCGAGTCTCCGCCGGTGCCGGTGCCGGTCCCCCATGTCTCCGTGCGTGTCCCTCAGGAAGACTCACGACAATCATCCGTGACATCCATCAGAGTAAATCCAAAAGTCTCAGAAACACGACGGCGTCACGCGCTCCTCACCGCCACCACCACCACCACCATCATCATCATCATCATCATCCTCTTCCTCCTCTTCCTCTCCGCTCCTCCGGGGATCCGTGGCTGCTGTTGGAGCGCGCGCTCTCCGGATGGTGGCACGCTGATGTTTCCAGAGAGTGAAGCGGCGCTGACCAGTGATGACACAGCCTGTGTGTGCTGCAGGAGACAGAGGAGGAGGAAGCACTGCATCCGGAGTGATACTCAAGTACAAGTACGCAAATATCTAAAGGAAAATGTACTTTAAATATCAGGGGCCTTAAGTTAAGATTTCCCTTTAAGTCCCACTTTAGGTTTCCTCAAAATAAAATCGGTTGCTCAAAACAGCTTCAAGTCTTCTCCTTTAGGTTTCCTTAAAATGTTCACTTAAGTATTTAAGGGTTCCTGCTTGTCTTGGTCTTATACTTAAGGAAGCCCTTAACCATTGCACAAAAGACCTTAGCAACCAAAGTAAGGTAAATACGTTTATTTAAGTAAGTTTATGCCGATAAATTAGAAAAAAAATGAACGCATCCCGAGATTTTACACTTTAGATTTGACTGAATTGTTTTTTGTTGCAGTTTCCGCCACCAAGTATACAAGCAACTACATTCTCACTCTGACCTCATCACGTATCAGCGAAAGTCCACGACCACATACGACGTCCAAGGTACACTTCTGTTTTCACAGGAGCATTTACTCTTTAAAAATAAGCGCACTGTGTTGGTACAACGCCGCGAACTGACGTTCTTTTTTCCATCAACAACAAACACGTGGTTAGGTTTAGGAAGAAAGAACAGGAGAGATGCTAACACCGCCCCTCCTGCCCTCCCCAGTCGGACTCCCGCCATGTTTCGTCCCTGACGCCGGTAGCGACTGGCCGTGTATCATGTCGAAGTTAAAGAATGTTTTTTTTCATGTTGGTTTCTGACGCCACAAGTCACTGCCCAAGCGCTGGATTTCAGCGACTTCAGAGCGAGGCCAGGCTCAGTAAACACACTTCACTGAAACATTCACCACTGTTAAGTCTCTTTCTATGCAGTAAATGCCTTATTGTTTTTCCTTAACTATGGAAACCTTTTAAGGGAATCTGTGCAACATCCTTAAATAAGTCCCTCAGCTCAGGAGATACTAATCCTTAAGTGTCATAATTAAAGAGAAAATTTAAGGTGTTTTGTTATTATTATTATCATCATTACTGATCAATAAGCCATCCAACAGGCTGCTGAAATGTATATTTACTCACTGTACTTAGCTTTTGAGGTACCAGCCACTTTATTAGGTACAGCTGTTCAACAGTTTGTTCACACAATTAACTAATCGGCCAATCACATAGCAGCAGCTCAATGTCTTTATGATGAAGACAAACTGCTGAAGTTCAAACTGAGCATCAGAATGAGGAAGAAAGGTGATTTAAGTGACTTTGAACGTGGCATGGTTGTTGCTGAGCGTGTCCATCCCTTTATGACCACAGTGTACCCATCTTCTGATGGCTACTTCCAGCAGGATAACGCACCATGTCACAAAGCTCACATCATCTCAAACATGACAATGAGTTCACTGTACTCCAATGGCCTCCACAGTCACCAGATCTCAGTCCAATAGAGCACCTTTGGGATGTGCTGGAACGGGAGATTCTCATCATGGATGTGCAGCCGACAAATCTGCAGCAACTGTGTGATGTCATCATGTCAATATGGACCAAAGTCTCTGAGGAATGTTTCCAGCACCTTGTTGAATCTGTGACACCAAGAATTAAAAAGGGCGTCCACCCTGGTACTAGCAAGGTGTACCTAATAAAGTGGCTGGTTAGTGTATATACATATTTTTTCCATGAGAAAAAATTCAATAGCTTTGGTAGAAATCATCGCAGTAAAAGTCCAGAAAAAAATTCACTGCCCGACAAAAGACATCTCTGACTTCACTGAGAAGCAGTCCTGCTGGTACATGCATGTGTTAAACTGAGATTTAAGGTGAGCACAGAGAAAACAACCACTGAGTGTCAAACTCTGTTCTTAAATTATTGAATTAAATGAATTAATTTAACATCCAAATAAAAAAACAAGAAGGAAAAATTATTATTAATGATTTTAAATTTGGTGTTTGCATGAAGTCTGCTGCAGATGGGATCTGTAGTTTTTTTTCCCTCTCTTCTATGAGCAGCGTGTTAGCGGCACAGAGATGATGCTACACACTCAATATGTGATGTGTGTGTGTGAGTGTGTGTGTGTGTGTGTGTGTGTTGTGTGTGTCCTCCACGGGAATAATATGAATTTCACGGTGGCTGGACGCTTTTAGAGGACTGACCTGTCCAAAAGTAGGCTAGTAGTGCAATGCCTCCACTCGCCTCCAGCATGGACTGAGCACTTAGTGTGTGTGTGTGTGTGTGTGTGTGTGTGTGTGTGTGTGTCTGTGTGTGTGTGTAAGGATGACACACATGTAAAATGTTGGTCAAACCATTTTCTGTTTCCTTTGTCTGTTTCTGTGTCTGACACACATGCACATAAAAACTCACACGTACAATAACGGTACTCCAATACTCAGCTGGTCTATATTATATTTTATTATATTATAGTATATTATCCATCCATTTTCATCCGCTTATCCAGGTCGTAGGGGCAGCAGGCTGAGCAAAGCACCCCAGACGTCCCTCTTCCCAATGCTTTTCAGCTCCTCCTGGGGGACCCCAAGGTGTTCCCAGGCCAGACGAGATATGTAATCCCTCCAGTGTGTTCTGGGTCTGCCCCGGGGCCTCCTACCAGTGGGACGTGCCTGAAACACCTCTAACAGGTGGCGCCCAGGAGGATCCTGATCAGATGCCTGAACCACCTCAACTGACCACTTTCAATGTGAAGGAGCAGCGGCTCTACTCCGAGCTCCCTCTGGATGTCCAAGCTCCTCACCCTATCTCTAAGGCTGAGCCCAAACACCCCATGGAGGAAACTCATTTTGTTCATTGGTATCTGCAATCTCATTCTCCTTCTGGCTCAGCTCTCTCTTCACCATGACGGTCCGGCGCAGCGCCTGCATCACTGCAGAAGCTGCACCAAACCGCCAATCCATCTCTCGCTCCATTCTACCCTCACCCATGAACAAGACCCTGAGATACTTGAACTCCCTCGCTTGACGCAGTAACTCTCTCCCAACCTGCAGGTGTCAATCCAACGGTTTCCGCCAGAGAACCATGGCCTCAGATTTGGACGTGCTGACTCTCATCCCCGCCGCTTCACACTCAACTTCAAACCGCCCCAGTGCTTGCTGGAGGTCATGGTGTGATGAAGCCAACAGAACCACATCATCTGCGAAGAGCAGAGATGCAATTCTGAGGTCCCCAAACTTGACCCTCTCCTCCCCCTGGCTGCACCTCAAGATCCTGTCCATGAAAATCACAAACAGGACCGGTCCCTGTATGACCAACGTGAGAGCTGCGTGCGTGTACTCTGCATCAAGTCAAACACGTTCTCCGTGGGTGGTGGCCTCCACCAGAGTTGCCCCTTGTCACAGATACATTATATTATATTGTATTGTATTATATTAGGGTAGATAGGGTGAAGAGAGCTCGGAGTAGAGCCGCTGCTCCTTCATGTCGAAAGGGGTCAGTTGAGGTGGTTCAGGCCTCTGATTAGAATCCTCCTGGGCGCCTCCTGTTAGAGGTGTTCTGGGCACGTCCCACTGGTAGGAGGCCCCGGGGCAGACCCAGAACACACTGGAGGGATTATATATCTCATCTGGCCTGGGAACGCCTTGGGGTCCCCCAGGAGGAGCTGGAAAGCGTTGCTGGGGAGAGGGACGTCTGGGGTGCTTTGCTTGGCCTGCTGCGCCCGTGACCCGGCTTCAGATAAGCGGATGAAAATGTTTAGAAGGATGTGTATATTATAATATATATCCTTACAGTACATTGTACAGACAGTGGTATAAATGTATGACAGTATAATATTATTAGTACTGGTGCATTGATGTTCGAGCAGCATGTTAGCAGGTCGGGCCCCTCCAAAGGTCACCAGATAAATCTGAGGGGTCATGAGAGAGAAGAGGAAGACACCTCTGACATCTCTGTTGATGTACGGTGGTGAATGGACATCCGGCTTATTCCTGAAACAAGTAATGAGTTTTTGTGTTTTCTTGATGGTGAGAGTCAGGTTATTTTCTGTGCTCCACTCTGTCACTGCCTCTTCTCTGTAGGCAGACTCGTCGCCGTTGGTGATCAGCCCCACCATGTTTGTATCGTCTGCAAACAACCCCTTTTACCTCTTTTTCGGCAGTCGTGAGCTGGCTTGGTTTGGTTTGGGCCATCAGCCCAGCGCCGCAGGGATTTGCATTTCCATGAACAACAGGGCAGGTAAAAGAAGTTTACCTGTTGGAGGTGAGCTGTTTGCAGAGGTGCAGTAAGAGCCTGTTGTCTGCAGCTCTTCATCAACATCTCACCGTGGCTGTTTCTGCTTTCACGTTCCTCCCTGCTGAATTATCAGACTTTATTGAAGAAAAGAGGCTAAGAACGGCACGCTAATTCAGTGATAGACACATTTAACTTCCTGTAGATTCTTCACAATAAAAGTCCCCTCTGTTATTTTGTAATGCAAAAACTTTTATTGTGAAGCAGCACAATAAGGAAATGTTTTCAAGCAGCAACTTCACACAAAGGAAATTTGGGTTTTTGTGAGAAAAATACAGTTGGGGGTGAAATTTGTTTTCTCGGCAATATATTATACGATATTTTTAAGCTCTAAACATTTCTGTAGCAGAATCGTGTCAGAATGACAATACAGCTACTTTCCTGCATTTCCTGAGATTTTTTTAAAAGTAATTTTTCAGCAAATACTTTAGTACTTTTACTTAAGTAAGATTTTGACGAAGCTACTTTTACTTGTACTGGAGTAATATTTGACAAGGAGTATCTGTACTTTTACTCAAGTAGTGAAGTTGTGTACTCTGTCCACCTCTGGGAAAGTGTAAGCAAGCTAACAATTATGTAGCATCTCCATACTGACAAAAGTTTAAAGCAGCTGTGCTGAACTTTTTACTATTCATAAAACTGTCCCTGGTTCGTATCACCTCCCCTTGAAGATCCGCATATTTATTTGAACCCAACAGCGACAAAAAAGCCTTTTGCTATTTGGCTATTTAGCGTAGCCTCGGTCGGGTCGGACACAGCAGAAGTCAGCAATCCAGAATACTGCACCTGGAGGCGAAGTAATTCTGCACGCCCGCAGCCATTATACCACAGAAGAAGAAGGAGCCGTGTTTACAGAGAGTGTTCTTCGAGTAAGCGGTACGCAACGGGCATTGCTGAACACATAACAGTTTTACCAGACATGTATCTATAAGGACTTGGTTGTACTTTTGATGTCATGGTGGATAAAGAAGGAGCACCATCTAAAAGAAAAAGAACACAAGAAGGCTAAACGGGACAGTGACAGGGCTCGAGCCCAAATGCGTGTAAACCTCGGTCGGGCATTTACCAAGTGGAAAGAGCTGAGAGATTTGAAAGATTTTTAAACTGATCCTGAGTTGGCCCTTTTCCTAATTGACAGGTATGTCATTTTTGTTTTTATTTAGAGAATATACCACAACTTGTTAGACGTTGTTTCACTTCAATATATGACAACATGGAAGTTATAAGCAAGCTGGGAAGGGCCCAAAGCTGCAAAGGCCCCTCCACCAACTATTTTGAAGATAATGATGACACTGATTTAAAGCCCTGACGAAGACCTGCAGTGGTTGAAACATTTAATGATGTATCCACAACAATAAAGGCTCTTCAATACGACCCTCCTGGTTTTCTATGTGTTTGGAGCCTCTCGATCGCCGTCCCGTGTATCCTGTTGTTTCTCCATGAGCACCTGACACACGGTTTTAATCTACGTTTGATTATTCGGAGCAACCAGTCGTCTCTCTTAACTAAAAAAAAATATATTGATCGGTTCATCATCTCAGCAGGAATCGACATGTTTGCTGATACCGATGATGTGCTGATATTATTGTGCATTCCAGTCTGAAACAACAACACACCTGGACGTCCTGGTTTCTCCTCAGGTCAGATTTGTTTTTATTGTCACGGTCACACCACTAGATGGAGATAAAGACTAGAGGATAATCTGAAGCAGCTGATAGAGGAGGCTCAGTAACACGCACACACACACACACACACACACTTGTCCAGTAAACATGATATTTTGATACTGTAATATGAACCTCTCCATCTCTACTCACCATCTGCCACACACACACACACACACACACACACTTTTCATTTTTCCATCCCTTGTCTCCAGTTCCCTCCTTCTGTCTCTCCTCTCCCGTCTCACTTTCTCCCACTCTCTGTCTCACACACACACACACAGCTAACCTGACTGACACAGTAGCATCTGGCGTCTTTATGCTGCTGCCTCCCTCCTGAGACACACACACACACACACACACTGACACTGACACTCTCATATAATTTTTCCACTGCAGCAGCGTGTCGTCCTCTAAACTCTGCTGCTTCACATCTTTACCCGCAGGTTCACTCAGACTCACAGGTGACACACCTGCATCGCTCCCTCGGACAATAACAAACTGTTTAGACTGTTTATCCGGTTCATGTTCACAAAAACACGACATTATTGAAATAAAATCTGTTCGGCTTCATCACTCCAGAGTAAATGCTGGTGAGATTAACAGAGATCTAACTCACCAACAGTTTTCTTTGTCTAATGAAATGGGGAACAAAAACAATTATCCTTTCTTCGACGTAAAGAGAGCTGAAATTTAGATTTTTTTTCCTGCAATCATGCTGTATAAGAGGGACATTGTGCCCATTTTCATAGTTATTTTGAGTCTCTTCCTGGTTGCTACGTGTCAGAATGAATGATATTTTATACCTGAGGACGTCGTCTTTGTTTATTTGTACACTCAGCGACCACTTTATTAGGTACACCTTGCTAGTACCAGGTTGGACCCCCTTTTTAGTTCTTGGTGTCACAGATTCAACAAGGTGCTGGAAACATTCCTCAGAGACTTTGGTCCGTATTGACATGATGACATCACACAGTTGCTGCAGATTTGTCGGCTGCACATCCATGATGAGAATCTCCCGTTCCACCACATCCCAAAGGTGCTCTATTGGACTGAGATCTGGTGACTGTGGAGGCCATTGGAGTACAGTGAACTCATTGTCATGTTTGAGATGATGTGAGCTTTGTGACATGGTGCGTTATCCTGCTGGAAGTAGCCATCAGAAGATGGGTACACTGTGGTCATAAAGGGATGGACACGCTCAGCAACAATACTCAGGTAGGCTGTGGTGTTTAAACCATGCTCAGTTGGTACTAAGAAAATCTCCCCCACACCATTACACCACCAGCAGCAGCAGCTTGAACCGTTGATACAAGGCAGGATGGATCCATGACACCAAATTCTGAGCCTACCATCTGAATGTGGCAGCAGAAATCCAGACTCATCAGACCAGGCAACGTTTTTCCAATCTTCTATTGTCCAGTTTTGGTGAGCCTGTGTGAACTGTAGCCTCAGTTTCCTGTTGTTAGCTGACAGGAGTGGCACCTGGTGTGGTCTTCTGCTGCTGTAGCCCATCTGCTTCAAGGTTGGACAAGGTGTTGTTGCTTCAGAGATGGTCTTCTGCAGACCTTGGTTGGAACCAGTGGTTATTTGACTTCCTGTTGCCTTTCTATCATCTTGAACCAGTCTGGCCATTCTCCTCTGACCTCTGACCTCTGGCACCAACAAGGCATTTTGGCCTGAGGTCGACAGGCAGCTTGATGAGGCGTCAGAGCTGAACCTGAAGAGGAGACAATCTATGTTCCAACCCTCACCTGGTCATGAGCTTTGGGTGGGGACTGAAAGAATGAGATCACAGATTCACAGAGCCAAACTTAGTTTGCCCTGTAAGGTTGCTGGGCTCATCCTCTGTGACCAGGAGGGTAAAGATCTCGGATGTCCGGAGGGAGGTTGTAGTAGAGCCGCTGCTTTTTCACGTCAAAAGGAACCAGTTGAGGTAGTTCGGGCATCAAATGACGATGCCTCCCTGGCACTGTCTTTTGGAGGTTTTCCTGGCACGTCCAATTGGTAGGAAACCTCAGGGCTGATCCAGAAAACACTGGAGAGAATATGTATCTCATCTGGGCTGGGAACACCTCATGATCCTCCAGGAGGAGCTGACTGAAGGGAGGGATGTCTGGACAACCTGGCTTCATCTGTTGCCACTGCCTTTACCATCGCCTCCTTCAAGCAACAGCTCCGCAGACTTACACTCTTCCTGGTGTGTTTTTAATGCAGAACATGGTCGGACAACTTAACCGCAAACATATCAAAGTTGCATCCACTCGCTCTGAAAGTCACGAGGAGATGGAGCACTACACACACCGTCTCTGGGTGTGAAGTTAGTGTCACGTCAGCTGTCACATGTGGAGAACTTTGAGCTGTGACTCTGGATGAAATCCTGGTGCCAACATCTGTCCACCTCTTGAGGGAAAATCCAACATGGAAGAGTGTGTGCATGAATCCTGGCATTTCTACAAAAGTAAGCAAAGAAGAGATGCAGCGTGACGACGAGGACGGGGACATGATGGGGAAAAAGAAAGCCTTGTGATCACACACACACACACACACACACACACACACACACACACACAGCAAGTGTGTACTGATGAAGGATACGCTGGAAAAAGCTGCACAGAACAGAGCAGGACAGGTGCAAACCATTAACCACCGTATGGAAAGTCAAATAGTGCTGTGTGTGTGTGTGTGTGTGTGTGTGTGTGTGTGTGTGTGTGGATAACAATCATCAGCAAACCATCTAAAATCACCATCAACTTATCACCTGTTACTCTCTGTGGCCCTGATTCTGTGAACTCCACCCGCCCGCTCCACCCTGCAGCTCTAAACAAACACTGTGACCATTTTTAGTTTCAGCCTTTTCTCCTAAATTCTCTCCATGTTTTCCATCACTGCAGGTGCTTTTCCAGCTTTTATAACATCAAGAATGTTTGAATCGTATTAAACATTTCTTAAAAATTAAAAGTGGAATCTTATGTGTCACTCTGCAGTTACACCTCCAAAACACTAGTCGGTGGTGAGGTTTCTGTGAAGTGCTGTAAAGTTTAGTTGATTCCAAACACACATACAACATGCTAATGTTATTAGCACACACCTATGGCATTTTACATTGTATAAATTAGCCTAGCAGCTAGCAGACTTTTCCTCTACTCATATATAACCAGGGACAACAGCAACATTTAACAAAGGTTAACGTTACATAATTTGGCTCCATTACAACTCACAAGGTTCACTGACGAAACCACTGTCTTATACTAAACATGTTTTCCAAACAAATATAACATGCTAACGTTATTAGCACAAGCCTATGGCATTTTACATTGTATAAATTAGCCTAGCAACTAGCTGAGATTTCCTCTGCTCATATGAAGCCAAGATAAATCACACACAGGACTTAAAATGCTATTTTTGTGGAGGCTTTATTGTCTTCACAATGTATTGTTTCTTATCTGTGACATTAAAGCAGTAGAAAGACACAAACATTTTTTAAATTGGTGCTGCATGACCAGAGAAAACAAAAATACTGCATACTTAAGCAAACCTGGAAGCTAGAAAACTGTATTTGGTGTACATGCCAGATGAGCAATTCTGTTGGAGTAAATAGGCTCCATCTTGGTTTAGTGTGTTAGCATGCTAATATTCCCCAGTTAGCACCCATGATGGCTGATGGGAATGTCATCAGTTTTTTAAAATTGTGACCTGACGGATGGAAACTAAAGAGATCACTATAGTTATAATTTATACAGTGTAAAAGGCTTGTGCTAATAATGTTAGCATGTTGTATTTGTTTGGAAAACATGTTTAGTATAAGACAGTTGTTTTGTCAGTGAACCTTGTGAGTTGTAATGGAGCTGAATTTTGTAACGTTACCTTTGTTAAATGTTGCTGTTGTCCCTGGCTTCATATGAGTAGAGGAAAAGTCTGCTAGCTGCTAGGCTAATTTATACAATGTAAAATGCCATAGGCTTGTGCTAATAACGTTAACATGTTGTATTTGTGAGGAAAATGTGACCAGATAAAGACAAGTGTTTGTCTGTGAATGCTGCGAGTTATAGTGACATATTAAGACATATTTAATGTGTGTTTTGAATCAACTAAACTTTGCTCTTCACAGATACCCTGCTGCCAGCTAGTGTTTGGAGGTGTAACTGCAGAGTGACACACAAGCATAAATGCTCACAACGGCGAAGGCTACCAATAGGACACTAATTTCTGCTACTTTAAAGTAAAGGTTTATTTGATTCATGGGACAAATATGGATCAGTAATGAAAAGAATTCTTATTTGTTGCCATGAAAACATGACTGAGTTACAGTGACTGCAGTAAAACAATGAACCTCTCTCTAAATGTTTATAAAAAAAGTTTACATATTGTGATTACATCTTTTCCGTGACAGTGATGGACGACCTTCTACGTCTGAGTTGTTTCCTGTGACGTTGGGAACTGAAGTCATTAGGGCCGAGAACTGATTTTAAAACATATCTGTGACTGTGTTACATGCACGTAGACCGAGCGTTTAAGGCACGGAGAAGGAGAAATGAATCAGGAAGCAGCGGGAGCGGCAGCAGCGCAGTGTTTCCTGGCTGCTTAATGGGAGATAATGGAGGTCTGATTGTAACGATGTGATGTGGGAAAACTGAGAGAAAGCTGATGACAGAGATCATATCTGCTGGGAAAAACCAACTCGCTGCTCCGTCTCTTTCTTCCTTTGTTCTGTTTCTGTTTGTCTGCCTTTGTTTCTCTTTCATAGTCTCACCCTTTTCTTTCTCTTTTCCTAACCTTTCTTTTCCTTTCTTTCTTACTTAATCCCTCGTCCTGCCTTTTTCCTCATCTTTCCATCCTTCCTTCCTTCTCTGTGATCTCTCCTCTTGTACTGTTTAATGTCTTTTGGTTTCTGCTTTCTTGATTATCTCAGTGGTCTTTTTGTTGTATCGTTGTCTTAACCTGTCTTTTAATTTCCTCTTTTCCCTGCTTCTTTTCTCCATTTTCATTTTCTTCTTCCTTCTGGCTCTTTATTGGAGTTGAAGCTGAATACTTGAATTAAACAAGTATCCAATACAGATAACCTACTGTATACAAATACAAGCACTATAAAAGTAAAATGTGTCAATATCTGGACTGCTGTTGAAGGTACCTGTGTTCAATCTCATACTCTCATCACAAATGACCCAAAGCTCAAGTCTGAGACTGTTGTATATAAATAGTTTTCTAATAAATAATAAATATAGCAACTTCTGATCAACCCATATCAATTTCAGGCTAAAATGTAACCACACCCATTTACGGTCCAAACTTAGCCTGTTTCAAGCACAGATACAGAAACAGATAATTTAGTCGGTTGAACAGATACAGACACAACTACAGATAATTTAGCCAGTTGAACAGATACAGATACAGACACAGACACAGACACAGATAATTTAGTCAGATGAACAGATACAGACACAACTACAGATAATTTAGCCAGTTGAACAGATACAGACACAACTACAGATAATTTAGTCGGTTGAACAGATACAGACACAACTACAGATAATTTAGTCGGTTGAACAGATACAGACACAACTACAGATAATTTAGTCGGTTGAACAGATACAGACACAGATACAGATAATTTAGTCAGTTGAACAGATACAGATAATATAGTCAGTTGAACAGATACAGACACAGATACAGATACAGATAATATAGTCAGTTGAACAGATACAGATGCAGATACAGATAATGGTGTACTCGCTCATCCCTGCTCTGTTGTTTCCAGATCACAATCTGGATCGGAGATATTCAACTTGCTTTGTCCAGGGACACGTTTACAAAATGATCGAAGACCAGGTGGCAATTAATAAACAAATATTAATCATATTTATCAGTTTATGTAATGAATATATTACTTGTTTTCAAGCTGTTGCTGTTTAAGGAAGAAGAAGCAGAAGAAGATATCCTTCATTAATCCCAGAGGGTAATTTCAATTTTTTCACTCTGCTGTCATACACACAGGCCCGAAATACAAACACATGCACAAACAGGACCTGTACATGCATTAAATGGAGAGATGTCAGAGTGAGGGGGCTACCCATGGACAGGCACCCCGAGCAGCTGGGGGTTTGGGGCCTTGCTCAAGGGCACCTCGCTGTGACCAGGAGGAAAATCGGCACCTCTCCAAGTGTCAGCAGTCTCCTTCCTTCCTTCCTTTCTTCCTTCCTTTCTTCCTTCCTTCCTTCCTTCCTTCCTTCCTCTCTTTCTTTCTTTCAACCATTAATTTCATCCTTTCTTATTTAGTTTGATCTTCTTTCTATCACCCTGAAATGTTATCTATTGATTTCATTCGTCCCAAATCTTTGTCTCCTTCTCCTTTTTCTTCCTACCTCAGTCTCCCATCTCCTTCACTTCTTTTGCAGTCCTCTTTTCCTCCTGATCTTTCAATTTTTCTGTCTCCACTTTCTTGATTTTCTTTGTCTTTCATTCTCTTTCTTTATTGTCCTCCCTTCACCCTTCATCTCCTACTTCTACTTTCTTTCTACCTTTCTTTCTTCCTCATCTCCTCCCTCCTCTTCTTCTTGTCCTCCCCCTCTTAGCTCTCTCCGATTGTACTTTTAATTTTTTTTTCTGTTTCTGTTTGTTTCCTTCCCTCCTTTCTTTTCGTCTCTCTACTTTGTTTCCACATTGAAGCATTTGTTTTGTCCAGTTTTATTTAATTTCATCTGCTTTTCCATTTATTCATCCTTCATCTTTGTTTTCTCCTTCTCTTTCTTCCTCCTTCCTGCCCTCTTCTTGATCTCTCTTTCCGCTCCTACTTCTAATTTCTGTTTTCCTTTCTTTCTACATTTCTGTTTTCTTCCACAATGCCAGAGCAAACTATTACTCAGCATTAATAGAAGACAATAAGAACAACCCCAGGTTTCTTTTCAGCACTGTAGCCAGGCTGACTGAGAGTCAAAGCTCTACTGAGCCTTGTATTCCTTTAGCCCTTAGCAGTAATGATTTTATGAGTTTTTTTAATGACAAAATTCTAACTATTAGAGGCAAAATTCATGACCTCCTGCCATCAGATAGTACCTATCTAACCTCAAACACAGCTGTAAGACCTAATATATATTTAGATTGCGTCTCCCTAATTTCTCTTCAAGAATTGACAGCAGTGATTTCTGCTTCTAAATCATCAACGTGTCTCTTAGACCCCATCCCAACTAGGCTACTTAAGGAGGTCTTTCCTTTAGTTAACACTCATATATTAGATATGATCAATATATCCTTATTAACAGGCTATGTACCACAGTCTTTTAAGGTAGCTGTAATTAAACCTCTACTAAAAAAGCCCACCCTGGATCCAGAGGTGTTAGCCAACTATAGACCAATATCTAATCTTCCCTTTATGTCAAAGATCCTTGAGACAGTAGTCGCAGACCAGCTGTGTGATTTTCTCCATGATAATTTATTTGAGGAATTTCAGTCAGGATTTAGAGCGCATCATAGCACTGAGACAGCACTAGTTAAAATTACAAATGACCTTCTGATTGCTTCAGACAAAGGACTTGTCTCTGTACTTGTTTTATTAGATCTTAGTGCGGCGTTTGACACAATTGACCATCAAATTCTACTGCAGAGACTGGATCACTTAATTGGCCTAGAAGGTTCTGCACTGAGCTGGTTTAAATCTTATTTATCTGATCGTTTTCAGTTTGTTGCCGTTCATAATGAATCATCCTTACGTACCAAAGTTTGTTTTGGAGTTCCGCAAGGTTCTGTGCTCGGACCAATCCTATTTACTCTATATATGCTTCATTTAGGTAACATCATTAGAAATCACTCTATAAATTTCCATTGTTATGCAGATGATACACAGTTGTATTTATCGATGAAGCCAGAAGAAAGTAATCAATTAACTAAACTCCATAACTGCCTTAAAGACATAAAAACCTGGATGAGCACCAATTTCCTGATGTTAAATTCAGACAAAACTGAAGTTATTGTTCTTGGCCCCAAACAACTCAGAGACTCTTTATCTGATGACATAGTTTCTCTAGATGGCATTGCTCTGGCCTCTAGCACTACCGTAAGAAACCTCGGAGTTATATTTGATCAAGATTTGTCTTTTAATTCTCATTTAAAACAAACCTCACAGACTGCATTTTTTCATCTGCGTAATATTGCGAAAATTAGGCCTATCCTGACCCGAAAAGATGCAGAAAAATTGGTCCACGCTTTTGTTACCTCAAGGCTGGATTACTGTAACTCTCTATTATCAGGTAGCTCTAGTAAGTCCTTAAAAACTCTCCAGCTAATTCAGAATGCAGCAGCACGTGTACTAACAGGAACTAAGAAACGAGATCATATTTCTCCTGTTTTAGCTTCTCTGCACTGGCTCCCTGTAAAATCCAGAATTGAATTTAAAATCCTACTGTTAACTTATAAAGCTCTAAATGGTCAAGCTCCATCATATCTTAGAGAGCTCATAGTGCCATATTATCCCACCAGAACACTGCGCTCTGAGAACGCAGGGTTACTCGTGGTCCCTAAAGTCTCCAAAAGCAGATCAGGAGCCAGAGCCTTCAGCTATCAGGCTCCTCTCCTGTGGAATCATCTTCCTGTTGCGTTCCTCTTTGATAAAGCTTATAGTTAGGGCTGGCTCAGGCTTGCCCTGTACCAGCCCCTAGTTAGGCTGACTTAGGCCTAGTCTGCCGGAGGACCCCCCTATAATACACCGGGCACCTTCTCTCTCTCTCTCTCTCTCTCTCTCTCTCTCTCTCTCTCTCTCTCCCTCTCTTTCTCGTATCCCATTACTGCATCTTGCTAACTCGGCCATTCTGGATGTCACTAACTCGGCTTCTTCTCCGGAGCCTTTGTGCTCCACTGTCTCTCAGATTAACTCATATCACAGCGGTGCCTGGACAGCGTGACGTGTGTGGTTGTGCTGCTGCCGTGGTCCTGCCAGATGCCTCCTGCTGCTGCTGCTGCCATCATTAGTCATTAGTCATACTTCTACTGTTATTATACACATATGACTATTGTCACACATGTATACTGTCAGATATTAATACATACTTTCAACATATTGTACCACAGTAGCCAGAACTATAACTATAATATTATTACTTTCAATAATGTTATTGTAAGCTACTGTCATTACCTGCATCTCTCTCTCTCTCTCTCTCTCTCTCTCTCTCTCATTGTGTCATAGAGATTACTGTTAATTTATCATGTTGATCTGTTCTGTACGACATCTATTGCACGTCTGTCCGTCCTGGAAGAGGGATCCCTCCTCAGTTGCTCTTCCTGAGGTTTCTACCATTTTTTTTCCCCGATAAAGGGTTTTTTTTGGGGGGGTTTTCCTTATCCGCTGTGAGGGTCATAAGGACAGAGGGATGTCGTATGCTGTAAAGCCCTGTGAGGCAAATTGTTATTTGTGATATTGGGCTTTATAAATAAAATTGAATTGAACTGAATTCACCATAGTCTTTATTTTACTGCAATTCAACCATCTTTCTCTCTCCTCTCTTTTCTTTATCTTTCCTTCTTTCATTCATTCATTGATCTCCTTCTCTTGTCCTCATTCTTACCATCTTGTCTTCCTCCTCATATTATCCATCTTTCCTTCCTTCCTTTTCCTCTGTACACCTCCTGCGCTGTCATCCTCCTCTTCCTTATTGTCATCCTCCTCCTGTTTCACCCTCTTCTCCTCCTCATCCCTCCATCCCTGCTGCAGTACGGAGAGGAGCCCTCGATGGTTAATCACCTGCTTCAGTTACATCCACTTACAAGAGCGACTCTATTTCACACCTCGCCGTCAGACTCTAGAGGCTCATGCACACACACACACACACACACACACACACACACACTGTGTTATTGTCTTCCAGGCCCAGATTAGCGCACGTCCATCCAATAATTCTCGGACAAGTTTCCTGGAGTTTGTTCAAACCTGCTGCCTCATCAGATCGGTCACAGATGTGTCTGATGATGTCATACTGATCATGTGAACACAGATTGTTTACTGTCAGCGGTCCACACAAGATGGTGGACCTTCCCCAGGACTTTGGCTCCAGCGCCACCTGCCACTGATATCTGAGTGAAATTAGTATTTACAACTGTTCATGACGATGTTTGAGACCAACTGAGCTGAGACTGGATGAGTTCATGCTGCACCAATCCTTCCTTCCTTCCTTCCTTCCTTCCTTCCTTCCTTCCTTCATCCATCCCTCTCTCTCTTTCTTTCTTCCTTCTTTCCTCCCTTCCTTCCTCCCTTTCTCTATCTCTCTTCCTTCCCTCCCTCCCTCCTTCCTGCTTTCCTTCCATCTTTCCTTCCTCTCTCTATCTCGCTATCTCTCTTCCTTCCTTCCTTCCTTCCTTCCTTCCTTCATCCCTCTCTCTCTCTCTCTCTCTTTCTTTCTTCCTTCTTTCCTCCCTTCCTTCCTCCCTCTCTCTATTTCTCTTCCTTCCTTCCTTTCTCTCTTCCTTCCTTCCTTCCTTCCTCTATCTCTCTTTCTCCCTCTCTCTCTCCCTCCCTTCCTTTCTCTCTTTCTTTCCTTCTCCCTTTCTCCCTTCCTTCTTTTCTTCCTCCATCCCTCTATCTCTCTCTTCCTTCCTTCCTTCCTTCCTTCCTTCCTTCTTTCCTTCCTTCCTCCATCCCTCTATCTCTCTCTCTTCCTTCCTTCCTTCCTTTCTTCCTTCCTTCCTTCTGTCTTTCCTTCCACCCTCCCTCTATCTCTCTTTCTCTTTTTCCTTCCTTCCTTCCTTCCTTCCTTCCTCCATCCCTCTATCTCTCTCTTTCTTTCTTCCTTCTTTTCTCCCTTCCTCCCTCCCTCTATCTCTCTTCCTTCCCTCCCTCCTGATTTCCTTCCATCTTTCCTTCCTCATCCCTCTATCTCTCTTCCTTCCTTCCTTCCTTCCTTCCTTCCTTCCTTCCTTCCTTCCTTCCTTCTTTCCTTCCGTCTTTCCTTCCACCTTCCCTCTATCTCTCTTTCTCTCTTCCTTCCTTCATTCCTTCCTTCCTTCACCCCTCTCTATCTCTCTTCCTTCCCTCCCTCCTTCCTGCTTTCCTTCTGCCTTTCCTTCCTCCCTCCCTCTATCTCGCTATCTCTGTCTTCCTTCCTTTCTTCTTTCTTTCCTCCCTTCCTTCCTTCTGTCTTTCCTTCCACCCTCCCTCTATCTCTCTTTCTCTCTTCCTTCCTTCCTCCCTTCCTCCCTCCCTCTATCTCTCTTCCTTCCCTCCCTCCTGATTTCCTTCCATCTTTCCTTCCTCATCCCTCTATCTCCCTTCCTTCCTTCCTTCCTTCCTTCCTTCCTTCCTTCCGTCTTTCCTTCCACCTTCCCTCTATCTCTCTTTCTCTCTTCCTTCCTTCCTTCATCCCTCTCTATCTTTCTTCCTTCCATCCCTCCTTCCTGCTTTCCTTCTGCCTTTCCTTCCTCCCTCCCTCTATCTTGCTATCTCTGTCTTTCTTCCTTTCTTCTTCCTTCCTTCCTTCCTTCCTTTCTTCCTTCTGTCTTTCCTTCCACCATCCCTCTCTCTCTTTCTCTCTTCCTTCCTTCCTTTCTTCCTTCCTTCCTCCATCCCTCTCTCTCTCCTTCTTTCTTCCTTCTTTCCTCCCTTCCTTCCTCCCTCTCTCTCCCTTCCCTCCCTCCCTCCTCCCTGCTTTCCTTCCGTCTTTCCTTCCTCCCTCTATCTCTATTATGCAAACTGCTTCCTCGTTGCCGACCTCACCTGCCTCTGACTCTCCTGCTTCACCTGCTCCCTGGTAAACCACTCAGCCCCAAGAGCTCTGCTTTCATGTCCCTGGTTTCTGTTCACCTGTTCTCCATGGCCGTGTGGCGAGAATACCCGTCAGCTGTTGTGAGTGACCCTGTTCTGCTGCCTTTGATTTCCTGCGCTGTAGATTACCTCGCTGTGCGGCTGCACTGTCTGCCTTCATGTGTGCACCACAGGATCCTGGTTCCTCAACTCCTCACTGGTTCCAACCCACCTGCAGCCGGCTCCTTGCAGGCGCGTTGGCTCTCCTTGTATGATCAGTCAATCAAAATAATCCTGCGCAGGGATTCTCAGAACGTTTTTTAGACGTCTTATAACCATTGTTGCTTTTTTTCATTTGGACTCTGTCATAGTCTGGCTGCACTGACATGCTTTCATTTTCCTGGTGCTCCACGCTCCTACATCATTCGATAGCAAACGTCAGAGAGCCTTGAGGTGAGAACTAATTTATATTGTTTTTGGGCAAACCATTCCTTTATGTAAGAATTAAAAGAAACACTTCCCAGTCCCCCTGAAGCACAAAGTTGTTACTCTTTTCCACTGTAATTACATATTTGTCCAGGTATAGCTGCCCCGTAAATATTTTATTGATACCAGGTGTATATACTGTAATTTCCAGACATTCACATAGTTAGTTTTATGTCCTGTCCAAACACACAGAGCATAATTTGGTCTTGGGAAGGCGGAAAGAAGGAAGGAGGAAAAAGAGGATAAAAAGGAAGGAGGTGTAAAGAAAAGACAGAACATAAATGAAGGCACTTGATCACACAAAGTCGTCTTTTATCTTGTGCAACAGGCAGGGTTAGGAAATGAGACGAGTGGTTTTTGTCTGAGAGGGCAAAGCAGAAAAAGGGATTTGTCTCCAAATGCAGCTGTGGCAACAGGCGTGTGTGTGTGTGTGTGTGTGTGTGTGTGTGTGTGTGTGTGTGTGTGCGGCTAAATGAGATATTGAAACAGAGACATACCCTCGTGTCTGTTCTTGACTGATGAGAGCTGAAAATAGGATTTGTCTTTGAAACAGAGGAGGACGGCTGTAAGCCAGTTAAGACGACTGAAGAGCCCATTTCACACTGAGGAAATGGAAGTCAGTGTGAAACGTTTGTTGAAGGGTTTCGCTGTGACAATTACAGAGATTAAAAGGTGCAGATTTTAACACTGCTGTTTCTGTTAGCGCAGCTCTCGAAAAAAAGAAACCCTTCAGAGTCGGTGAAATGTGAACACGATGTTCTTATATTGGCGCGCGGACGCCAGCAGCGGAAAAAGTATTCAGATCCTTTACTTCCGAACATACCAGTGAAATATACTTAAAAGTAAATTGTAGTAAAATGTTCCCTGTCAGTATTTTGCTCCTCTCTTAAAGACCCACAAATAATGTTGTCACATTATGTACTTATCATAAAGTTACGTAGGTTAGGTTTAGGATATGAAACATTTTAAGCATCGTCACGATACACTCTCAGAAAAAATCCTAATTGTACGATAAATGACTTTACAGTAGTTTTCTGTTTTTTAAAAACAGTATAAAAATCTCAGACAATATCTGTAAATTAACAACCTGCCTGTTTAAGTATTTTGACAATAATGACAAAAATACATTTATTTCTCATTTTTTTATAGAAAGAAATACATAATAATAAATTTATGTAAAATGACAGTAATTATCTTTAATTAAATATGTAGTTCGTTATATAACAGTTTGTGTCCATACTAACATTCTAGCATTTTTCTCTATAATTTTAAAGCCACAGTGTGTAGGAATTTCTCCTATCTAACGCTGAAATCATATATTGTATTCAAACAGATGGCTGTGTTTACAACGTAGGACTGTTGGGGCGGATGTAAATTGAAACAAACCAATCACATCTTGTCCTTTGACAACTGACAAGTGGCTCAACCTCGCACACCTCATCCCTCTCCTCGCAACACTGTGCAGCTAACAGCTGTTAGTAGCCAGCAGCACTACTGCCGCATAGCAAAGTCCCACTCTTTGAGCATAATGCAGAATTATGTATTATGCAGCATCACGGGAGACGGAATCCTCGTCGCCAAGAAAGTGCAAAAGGGAATCAAAAAGGCAGCGTGACTGGCGACTTAAAAAAACAAGGGTCAGCATTGGGGTTGCCTTTCCCAGGTGGAGAGAGCTGCTGAAGGAGAAAGGTAATACAATCACAGGCCAGCGCTAACAGCGGCTAACAGCGGCTAACAGCTAACAGCGGCGCAGTGATGCGAGGAGAGAGGGATGAGGCTGTTAGCAACTGGCAGCTAACAGTGGCTAACAGCCAACAGCGGCGCTCGCCTGTGATTGCATTACCATTCTCCCTCAGCAGCTCTCTCTACCTGGGAAAGGCTACCCCAATGTGGGCCTTCGTTTTTTTAAATTTTCCGGTCACGCTGCCTTTTCTATTCCCTTTTGCGTTATCTTGGCGACAAGGATTCCGTCTCCCATGATGCTGCATATGCGTGATCCTGCATTATGCTCAAAGAGTGGGACTTTGTTTCAAATTTGCCAGGGTAGTAGCAAAGCGCCTCTTGCTCCTCTCCTTCGGCTCCTCAGTCACGCAGTGCTGGCCTGGCTCTCAACGAAAACGCCGAAGGCGGTGCTGTATGTCCCTTGCTGGCGGATGTATTCTCAAGATAGCGAAACGTAATGGAACCCCACAGATGACTTACCCGCACAATGTACAACAAATCCAAAATTCTCCTTTTATGAGAATATTATTGGTGGAGGTAATAGTACACCAGTGATGACATATTTATGAATGCAGACATCAATTTTTGCCAATAAACAACTGAAAATGTTACACAATGTCCCTTTAAAGTAAATCTTATTATTTTTATATCTATGTGCAATTTTACATTCAAACTCTGTAATTAAATATGTAACTCGTTATATAAAGTTTTACGACCATACTTACATTTTTCTCTGTAATTCTAAGGTGTGTGCATATATATACATACATATGTATATATATATATATATATATATACATACATATATATATATGTATATATATATATAACGTAACGTTATGTGGGTTAAATAAGTAAAAGTGAAGGTTAGGTCTGGGAAAAGACACATGGTTAAGCATCATTACCGTACTTACTTAGTGAAAAGTTATGGTTCGGCAAGTTAAGTTTCGTAGGTAAGATTAAGGAAAAGAAACATTTTTGGCATCGTCACAATATGTACTCAAGGTAATGTTACAGGAAAAGACATAGTTTGGCCTTGTCAAGTTACGCACTTCATGTAAAGTTATATAGGTTAGGTTTTAGCAAGTTATGTTTTTTAGGTTAGCTTGAAGAAAGAAAATATGGTTGGGCATTGTCAGGTTACATACGTAACGTAAAGTTACATAGGTTAAGTTTCAGCAAGTTAAGCTACGTAGGAAAAATTAAGGAAAAGAAACATTTTGGGCATAGTCATGATACTTAACATAAAGTTATGTAAGTTAAGTTACTCAAAGTCAAGTTTTGTAGGTTAGGATTAGGAAAAGAAAGATGGTTGGGCATCATTGCGTTACATACTTACAACAAAAAGTTCCAGAGGTTACGTTTAGGCAAATAAAGTAATGCAGATTAGGTTTAGGCAAGTAGAGTATCGTATGTTTAAGAAAAGAAACATCGTTGAGCATCATTACATGCTTAAATGTAACCTACCTTGTTAGGTACATAATGTAAATTTATGGGTCAATCCTAGAGAAGTAAAGTTACGTAGGTTATGTTCAGGAAAATAAAATCATGTAGGTTAGTTTTGGTCAAGTAAAGTCTCGTAGGTTATGTTTAGGCAAATAAAGTCACGTAGGTTATGTTTGGGCAAATAAAGTTTCGTTGGTTAGGTTTAGGCAAGTAAAGTCTCGTAGGATAGATTTAGGCAAGTAAAGTTTCGTTGGTTAGGTTTAAGCAAGTAAAGTTTCGTTGGTTAGGTTTAGGCAAGTAAAGTCACGTAGGATAGATTTAGGCAAGTAAAGTTTCGTTGGTTAGGTTTGGGCAAATAAAGTCACGTAGGTTAGGTTTAGGTAAGTAAAGTTTCGTTGGTTAGGTTTAGGCAAGTAAAGTTTCGTAGGTTAGGTTTAGGCAAGTAAAGTCACGTAGGATAGGTTTAGGCAAGTAAAGTTTCGTTGGTTAGGTTTGGGCAAATAAAGTCACGTAGGTTAGGTTTAGGCAAGTAAAGTTTCGTAGGTTAGGTTTAGGCAAGTAAAGTTTCGTAGGTTAGGTTTAGGCAAGTAAAGTTTCGTAGGTTAGGTTTGGTCAAGTAAAGTCTCGTAGGTTATGTTTAGGCAAATAAAGTCACGTAGGTTAGGTTTAGGCAAGTAAAGTTTCGTTGGTTAGGTTTGGTCAAGTAAAGTCTCGTAGGTTATGTTTAGGCAAATAAAGTCACGTAGGTTAGGTTTAGGCAAGTAAAGTTTTATTGGTTAGGTTTAGGCAAGTAAAGTTTCGTAGGTTAGGTTTGGTCAAGTAAAGTCTCGTAGGTTATGTTTAGGCAAATAAAGTCACGTAGGTTAGGTTTAGGCAAGGAAAGTTTCGTTGGTTAGGTTTGGTCAAGTAAAGTCTCGTAGGTTATGTTTAGGCAAATAAAGTCACGTAGGTTAGGTTTAGGCAAGTAAAGTTTCGTTGGTTAGGTTTGGTCAAGTAAAGTCTCGTAGGTTATGTTTAGGCAAATAAAATCACGTAGGTTAGGTTTAGGCAAGTAAAGTTTCGTAGGTTAGGTTTGGTCAAGTAAAGTCTCGTAGGTTATGTTTAGGCAAATAAAGTCACGTAGGTTAGGTTTAGGCAAGTAAAGTTTCGTTGGTTAGGTTTAGGCAAGTAAAGTCACGTAGGATAGGTTTAGGCAAGTAAAGTTTCGTAGGTTAGGTTTAGGCAACTAAAGTTTCGTAGGTTAGCTTTAGGCAAGTAAAGTTTCGTAGGTTAGGTTTGGTCAAGTAAAGTCACGTAGGTTATGTTTAGGCAAATAAAGTCACGTAGGTTAGGTTTGGTCAAGTAAAGTCTCGTAGGTTATGTTTGGGCAAATAAAGTCACGTAGGTTAGGTTTAGGCAAGTAAAGTTTCGTTGGTTAGGTTTGGTCAAGTAAAGTCTCGTAGGTTATGTTTAGGCAAATAAAGTCACGTAGGTTAGGTTTAGGCAAGTAAAGTTTCGTTGGTTAGGTTTAGGCAAGTAAAGTCACGTAGGATAGGTTTAGGCAAGTAAAGTTTCGTAGGTTAGGTTTAGGCAACTAAAGTTTCGTAAGTTAGGTTTAGGCAAGTAAAGTTTCGTAGGTTAGGTTTGGTCAAGTAAAGTCACGTAGGTTATGTTTAGGCAAATAAAGTCACGTAGGTTAGGTTTGGTCAAGTAAAGTCTCGTAGGTTATGTTTGGGCAAATAAAGTCACGTAGGTTAGGTTTAGGCAAGTAAAGTTTCGTAGGTTAGGTTTGGTCAAGTAAAGTCTCGTAGGTTATGTTTAGGCAAATAAAGTCACGTAGGTTAGGTTTAGGCAAGTAAAGTTTCGTTGGTTAGGTTTAGGCAAGTAAAGTCACGTAGGATAGGTTTAGGCAAGTAAAGTTTCGTAGGTTAGGTTTAGGCAACTAAAGTTTCGTAAGTTAGGTTTAGGCAAGTAAAGTTTCGTAGGTTAGGTTTGGTCAAGTAAAGTCACGTAGGTTATGTTTAGGCAAATAAAGTCACGTAGGTTAGGTTTAGGCAAGTAAAGTTTCGTTGGTTAGGTTTGGGCAAATAAAGTCACGTAGGTTAGGTTTAGGCAAGTAAAGTTTCGTAAGTTAGGCTTAGGCAAGTAAAGTTTCGTAGGTTAGGTCTGGGCAAGTAAAGTCACGTAGGTTAGCTTTAGGCAAGTAAAGTTTCGTAGGTTAGGTTTAGGCAACTAAAGTTTCGTAAGTTAGGTTTAGGCAAGTAAAGTTTCGTAGGTTAGGTTTAGGCAAGTAAAGTTTCGTAAGTTAGGTTTAGGCAAGTAAAGTTTCGTAGGTTAGGTTTGGTCAAGTAAAGTCTCGTAGGTTATGTTTGGGCAAATAAAGTCACGTAGGTTAGGTTTAGGCAAGTAAAGTTTCGTTGGTTAGGTTTGGTCAAGTAAAGTCTCGTAGGTTATGTTTAGGCAAATAAAGTCACGTAGGTTAGGTTTAGGCAAGTAAAGTTTCGTTGGTTAGGCTTAGGCAAGTAAAGTTTCGTAGGTTAGGTTTGGTCAAGTAAAGTCTCGTAGGTTATGTTTAGGCAAATAAAGTCACGTAGGTTAGGTTTAGGCAAGTAAAGTTTCGTTGGTTAGGTTTGGTCAAGTAAAGTCTCGTAGGTTATGTTTAGGCAAATAAAATCACGTAGGTTAGGTTTAGGCAAGTAAAGTTTCGTAGGTTAGGTTTGGTCAAGTAAAGTCTCGTAGGTTATGTTTAGGCAAATAAAATCACGTAGGTTAGGTTTAGGCAAGTAAAGTTTCGTAGGTTAGGTTTGGTCAAGTAAAGTCTCGTAGGTTATGTTTAGGCAAATAAAGTCACGTAGGTTAGGTTTAGGCAAGTAAAGTTTCGTTGGTTAGGTTTAGGCAAGTAAAGTCACGTAGGATAGGTTTAGGCAAGTAAAGTTTCGTAGGTTAGGTTTAGGCAACTAAAGTTTCGTAGGTTAGCTTTAGGCAAGTAAAGTTTCGTAGGTTATGTTTAGGCAAATAAAGTCACGTAGGTTAGGTTTAGGCAAGTAAAGTCTCGTAGGTTAGGTTTAGGCAACTAAAGTTTCGTAGGTTAGCTTTAGGCAAGTAAAGTCACGTAGGTTATGTTTAGGCAAATAAAGTCACGTAGGTTAGGTTTGGTCAAGTAAAGTCTCGTAGGTTATGTTTGGGCAAATAAAGTCACGTAGGTTAGGTTTAGGCAAGTAAAGTTTCGTTGGTTAGGTTTGGTCAAGTAAAGTCTCGTAGGTTATGTTTAGGCAAATAAAGTCGCGTAGGTTAGGTTTAGGCAAGTAAAGTTTCGTTGGTTAGGTTTAGGCAAGTAAAGTCACGTAGGATAGGTTTAGGCAAGTAAAGTTTCGTTGGTTAGGTTTGGTCAAGTAAAGTCTCGTAGGTTATGTTTAGGCAAATAAAGTCGCGTAGGTTAGGTTTAGGCAAGTAAAGTTTCGTTGGTTAGGTTTAGGCAAGTAAAGTCACATAGGATAGGTTTAGGCAAGTAAAGTTTCGTAGGTTAGGTTTAGGCAACTAAAGTTTCGTAAGTTAGGTTTAGGCAAGTAAAGTTTCGTAGGTTATGTTTAGGCAAATAAAGTCACGTAGGTTAGTTTTAGGCAAGTAAAGTTTCGTAGGTTAGGTTTGGTCAAGTAAAGTCTCGTAGGTTATGTTTGGGCAAATAAAGTCACGTAGGTTAGGTTTAGACAAGTAAAGTTTCGTAGGTTAGGTTTGGTCAAGTAAAGTCTCGTAGGTTATGTTTAGGCAAATAAAGTCACGTAGGTTAGGTTTAGGCAAGTAAAGTTTCGTTGGTTAGGTTTAGGCAAGTAAAGTCACGTAGGATAGGTTTAGGCAAGTAAAGTTTCATAGGTTAGGTTTAGGCAACTAAAGTTTCGTAAGTTAGGTTTAGGCAAGTAAAGTTTCGTAGGTTATGTTTAGGCAAATAAAGTCACGTAGGTTAGGTTTAGGCAAGTAAAGTTTCGTTGGTTAGGTTTGGGCAAATAAAGTCACGTAGGTTAGGTTTAGGCAACTAAAGTTTCGTAAGTTAGGCTTAGGCAAGTAAAGTTTCGTAGGTTAGGTCTGGGCAAGTAAAGTCACGTAGGTTAGCTTTAGGCAAGTAAAGTTTCGTAGGTTAGGTTTAGGCAACTAAAGTTTCGTAAGTTAGGTTTAGGCAACTAAAGTTTCGTAGGTTAGGTTTGGGCAAATAAAGTCACGTAGGTTATGTTTAGGCAAGTAAAGTTTCGTAGGTTAGGTTTAGGCAACTAAAGTTTCATAGGTTAGGTTTGGGCAAATAAAGTCACGTAGGATAGGTTTAGGCAAGTAAAGTTTCGTTGGTTAGGTTTGGGCAAATAAAGTCACGTAGGTTAGGTTTAGGCAAGTAAAGTTTCGTAGGTTAGGTTTAGGCAAGTAAAGTTTCGTAGGTTAGGTTTAGGCAAGTAAAGTTTCGTAGGTTAGGTTTGGTCAAGTAAAGTCTCGTAGGTTATGTTTAGGCAAATAAAGTCACGTAGGTTAGGTTTAGGCAAGTAAAGTTTCGTTGGTTAGGTTTGGTCAAGTAAAGTCTCGTAGGTTATGTTTAGGCAAATAAAGTCACGTAGGTTAGGTTTAGGCAAGTAAAGTTTTATTGGTTAGGTTTAGGCAAGTAAAGTTTCGTAGGTTAGGTTTGGTCAAGTAAAGTCTCGTAGGTTATGTTTAGGCAAATAAAGTCACGTAGGTTAGGTTTAGGCAAGGAAAGTTTCGTTGGTTAGGTTTGGTCAAGTAAAGTCTCGTAGGTTATGTTTAGGCAAATAAAGTCACGTAGGTTAGGTTTAGGCAAGTAAAGTTTCGTTGGTTAGGTTTGGTCAAGTAAAGTCTCGTAGGTTATGTTTAGGCAAATAAAATCACGTAGGTTAGGTTTAGGCAAGTAAAGTTTCGTAGGTTAGGTTTGGTCAAGTAAAGTCTCGTAGGTTATGTTTAGGCAAATAAAGTCACGTAGGTTAGGTTTAGGCAAGTAAAGTTTCGTTGGTTAGGTTTAGGCAAGTAAAGTCACGTAGGATAGGTTTAGGCAAGTAAAGTTTCGTAGGTTAGGTTTAGGCAACTAAAGTTTCGTAGGTTAGCTTTAGGCAAGTAAAGTTTCGTAGGTTAGGTTTGGTCAAGTAAAGTCACGTAGGTTATGTTTAGGCAAATAAAGTCACGTAGGTTAGGTTTGGTCAAGTAAAGTCTCGTAGGTTATGTTTGGGCAAATAAAGTCACGTAGGTTAGGTTTAGGCAAGTAAAGTTTCGTTGGTTAGGTTTGGTCAAGTAAAGTCTCGTAGGTTATGTTTAGGCAAATAAAGTCACGTAGGTTAGGTTTAGGCAAGTAAAGTTTCGTTGGTTAGGTTTGGTCAAGTAAAGTTTCGTAGGTTAGGTTCAGGCAACTAAAGTTTCGTAAGTTAGGTTTAGGCAAGTAAAGTTTCGTAGGTTAGGTTTGGTCAAGTAAAGTCACGTAGGTTATGTTTAGGCAAATAAAGTCACGTAGGTTAGGTTTGGTCAAGTAAAGTCTCGTAGGTTATGTTTGGGCAAATAAAGTCACGTAGGTTAGGTTTAGGCAAGTAAAGTTTCGTAGGTTAGGTTTGGTCAAGTAAAGTCTCGTAGGTTATGTTTAGGCAAATAAAGTCACGTAGGTTAGGTTTAGGCAAGTAAAGTTTCGTTGGTTAGGTTTAGGCAAGTAAAGTCACGTAGGATAGGTTTAGGCAAGTAAAGTTTCGTAGGTTAGGTTTAGGCAACTAAAGTTTCGTAAGTTAGGTTTAGGCAAGTAAAGTTTCGTAGGTTAGGTTTGGTCAAGTAAAGTCACGTAGGTTATGTTTAGGCAAATAAAGTCACGTAGGTTAGGTTTAGGCAAGTAAAGTTTCGTTGGTTAGGTTTGGGCAAATAAAGTCACGTAGGTTAGGTTTAGGCAAGTAAAGTTTCGTAAGTTAGGCTTAGGCAAGTAAAGTTTCGTAGGTTAGGTCTGGGCAAGTAAAGTCACGTAGGTTAGCTTTAGGCAAGTAAAGTTTCGTAGGTTAGGTTTAGGCAACTAAAGTTTCGTAAGTTAGGTTTAGGCAAGTAAAGTTTCGTAGGTTAGGTTTAGGCAAGTAAAGTTTCGTAAGTTAGGTTTAGGCAAGTAAAGTTTCGTAGGTTAGGTTTGGTCAAGTAAAGTCTCGTAGGTTATGTTTAGGCAAATAAAGTCACGTAGGTTAGGTTTAGGCAAGTAAAGTTTCGTTGGTTAGGTTTGGTCAAGTAAAGTCTCGTAGGTTATGTTTAGGCAAATAAAGTCACGTAGGTTAGGTTTAGGCAAGTAAAGTTTCGTTGGTTAGGTTTAGGCAAGTAAAGTTTCGTAGGTTAGGTTTGGTCAAGTAAAGTCTCGTAGGTTATGTTTAGGCAAATAAAGTCACGTAGGTTAGGTTTAGGCAAGTAAAGTTTCGTTGGTTAGGTTTGGTCAAGTAAAGTTTCGTAGGTTATGTTTAGGCAAATAAAATCACGTAGGTTAGGTTTAGGCAAGTAAAGTTTCGTAGGTTAGGTTTGGTCAAGTAAAGTCTCGTAGGTTATGTTTAGGCAAATAAAATCACGTAGGTTAGGTTTAGGCAAGTAAAGTTTCGTAGGTTAGGTTTGGTCAAGTAAAGTCTCGTAGGTTATGTTTAGGCAAATAAAGTCACGTAGGTTAGGTTTAGGCAAGTAAAGTTTCGTTGGTTAGGTTTAGGCAAGTAAAGTCACGTAGGATAGGTTTAGGCAAGTAAAGTTTCGTAGGTTAGGTTTAGGCAACTAAAGTTTCGTAGGTTAGCTTTAGGCAAGTAAAGTTTCGTAGGTTATGTTTAGGCAAATAAAGTCACGTAGGTTAGGTTTAGGCAAGTAAAGTCTCGTAGGTTAGGTTTAGGCAACTAAAGTTTCGTAGGTTAGCTTTAGGCAAGTAAAGTCACGTAAGTTATGTTTAGGCAAATAAAGTCACGTAGGTTAGGTTTGGTCAAGTAAAGTCTCGTAGGTTATGTTTGGGCAAATAAAGTCACGTAGGTTAGGTTTAGGCAAGTAAAGTTTCGTTGGTTAGGTTTGGTCAAGTAAAGTCTCGTAGGTTATGTTTAGGCAAATAAAGTCGCGTAGGTTAGGTTTAGGCAAGTAAAGTTTCGTTGGTTAGGTTTAGGCAAGTAAAGTCACGTAGGATAGGTTTAGGCAAGTAAAGTTTCGTTGGTTAGGTTTAGGCAAGTAAAGTCACATAGGATAGGTTTAGGCAAGTAAAGTTTCGTAGGTTAGGTTTAGGCAACTAAAGTTTCGTAAGTTAGGTTTAGGCAAGTAAAGTTTCGTAGGTTATGTTTAGGCAAATAAAGTCACGTAGGTTAGTTTTAGGCAAGTAAAGTTTCGTAGGTTAGGTTTGGTCAAGTAAAGTCTCGTAGGTTATGTTTGGGCAAATAAAGTCACGTAGGTTAGGTTTAGGCAAGTAAAGTTTCGTAGGTTAGGTTTGGTCAAGTAAAGTCTCGTAGGTTATGTTTAGGCAAATAAAGTCACGTAGGTTAGGTTTAGGCAAGTAAAGTTTCGTTGGTTAGGTTTAGGCAAGTAAAGTCACGTAGGATAGGTTTAGGCAAGTAAAGTTTCATAGGTTAGGTTTAGGCAACTAAAGTTTCGTAAGTTAGGTTTAGGCAAGTAAAGTTTCGTAGGTTATGTTTAGGCAAATAAAGTCACGTAGGTTAGGTTTAGGCAAGTAAAGTTTCGTTGGTTAGGTTTGGGCAAATAAAGTCACGTAGGTTAGGTTTAGGCAACTAAAGTTTCGTAAGTTAGGCTTAGGCAAGTAAAGTTTCGTAGGTTAGGTCTGGGCAAGTAAAGTCACGTAGGTTAGCTTTAGGCAAGTAAAGTTTCGTAGGTTAGGTTTAGGCAACTAAAGTTTCGTAAGTTAGGTTTAGGCAACTAAAGTTTCGTAGGTTAGGTTTGGGCAAATAAAGTCACGTAGGTTATGTTTAGGCAAGTAAAGTTTCGTAGGTTAGGTTTAGGCAACTAAAGTTTCGTTGGTTAGGTTTAGGCAAGTAAAGTTTCGTTGGTTAGGTTTAGGCAAGTAAAGTCACGTAGGTTATGTTTAGGCAAATAAAGTCACGTAGGTTAGGTTTAGGCAACTAAAGTTTCGTAAGTTAGGCTTAGGCAAGTAAAGTTTCGTAGGTTAGGTCTGGGCAAGTAAAGTCACGTAGGTTAGCTTTAGGCAAGTAAAGTTTCGTAGGTTAGGTTTAGGCAACTAAAGTTTCGTTGGTTAGGTTTAGGCAACTAAAGTTTTGTTGGTTAGGTTTGGGCAAATAAAGTCACGTAGGTTAGGTTTAGGCAACTAAAGTTTCGTAAGTTAGGCTTAGGCAAGTAAAGTTTCGTAGGTTAGGTCTGGGCAAGTAAAGTCACGTAGGTTAGCTTTAGGCAAGTAAAGTTTCGTAGGTTAGGTTTAGGCAACTAAAGTTTCGTAAGTTAGGTTTGGGCAAATAAAGTCACGTAGGTTATGTTTAGGCAAGTAAAGTTTCGTAGGTTAGCTTTAGGCAAGTAAAGTTTCGTAGGTTAGGTTTAGGCAACTAAAGTTTCGTAAGTTAGGTTTAGGCAACTAAAGTTTCGTAGGTTAGGTTTGGGCAAATAAAGTCACGTAGGTTATGTTTAGGCAAGTAAAGTTTCGTAGGTTAGGTTTAGGCAACTAAAGTTTCGTTGGTTAGGTTTAGGCAAGTAAAGTTTCTTTGGTTAGGTTTGGTCAAGTAAAGTCACGTAGGTTATGTTTAGGCAAATAAAGTCACGTAGGTTAGGTTTAGGCAAGTAAAGTTTCGTAAGTTAGGCTTAGGCAAGTAAAGTTTCGTAGGTTAGGTCTGGGCAAGTAAAGTCACGTAGGTTAGCTTTAGGCAAGTAAAGTTTCGTAGGTTAGGTTTAGGCAACTAAAGTTTCGTTGGTTAGGTTTAGGCAACTAAAGTTTTGTTGGTTAGGTTTGGGCAAATAAAGTCACGTAGGTTAGGTTTAGGCAACTAAAGTTTCGTAAGTTAGGCTTAGGCAAGTAAAGTTTCGTAGGTTAGGTCTGGGCAAGTAAAGTCACGTAGGTTAGCTTTAGGCAAGTAAAGTTTCGTAGGTTAGGTTTAGGCAACTAAAGTTTCGTAAGTTAGGTTTGGGCAAATAAAGTCACGTAGGTTATGTTTAGGCAAGTAAAGTTTCGTAGGTTAGTTTAGGCAAGTAAAGTCACGAAGGTTAGGTTCAGAAAAATAAAGATGGCTAGGCATCATTATTTGCCTAAATATAATCTACATTGTTAAGTACATAAGGTCAAGTTACATGGGTTAATTCTGGACAAGTAAAGTTATGCAGGTTAGGTTTAGCAAAAGAAAGTGATTTGGGCATTGTTACGTACTTAAAAGGAAATTTTGCTTTATTTCAACCTGTCTCCTATCGTCAGGCCACTTTGGAGAGCAGAGCTAAATGGTAAACAAACATGGCAGCACACCGGTAATGTAAGACAACACGTTTACATGTGGTTTTCTACATGTTCTCTGACATTTATCCTAACGATATGAGGCGGTCTTTGTGGAAACAAAGCTTGTTTAGTGGACTAACTTTGCACTTGAAGGTTGCCCGTTCACTTACATTTTAACAGGTCTGACGCTACTACGTGCCCCGGCTGTATCTAGGCTAACAGCTAACATGCTAACTATTATTTTTATGTCACTAGTCACTTGAAACAAATTTAGGACGATAGGAGACAGGTTGAAATAAACCGTAATTTCCCTTTAACGAAAAGTTATGTAAGTTAAGTTACTGAAAGTAAACTTATGTAGGTTAGGTTTAGGAAGCTGGGCCTTGTCAAGTTATGTACTCAATGTTGAATTACATTGGTTAGGTTTTAGCAAGTAAACTTTTCTAGGTTAGCTTTGAGAAACAAAATATGGCGAGGCATCGTCAGGTTACATACTTAATGAAAGTTACGTAGGTCTCAGGGGGCAAGTCCTGTGTTTGGGTCCCCCCGAAATCTGAACCTTTGGCTCTGATGACAACTGACAAACAGAAAGTGGACATGTCCTCACTTACTCTACTGGTGAACTGTATTTAACTCCAGTTTGCAGTAACACACACACACACACACACACACAGTATGACAGATGAGTCCTTAAAGTGATTAAAACACAGTAACACTGACATAAATTACACGTCTGACCTTAAATTTATATTAAAAAATCCTGTATTGAAATGTGTGTGTGTGTGTGTGTGTGTGTGTGTGTGTGTGTGTGAAGGCTGGTGTTAAAAGGATTGGAGTAGATCTCATTATTACAGTGGAAGGGTTTAATCATAGTTTCTAGATGGTGTTTTCCACTTGGTTAGCTCTCTGTCTCTCTCGTCTTACAAATTAGACGTTGGACGCTAAAAGACACAGCGGCTCGTTTTAATGCACTCCTCTCCACTCTGATCTGTTCGTCCTCGGCTCGTCCACATGTCTCTGTCCTGCTGCCTGTCTTTTTATTCTGTTCTATTGTTTTTTTGTTGCTTTTCTTTCTTTCTCTATAGATGTCTTTCTTCTTTCTTTTTGTCTGTTTCTTCCTTTAACTTTTTTTTTTTGCCATTTTCTGTTTCTCTTCTATCTTTTTAGTTTTCCTTGTGTTTCTTTCCTCAAGTTTATTTCTTTCTGTCTGTCTCTTTTTAGTTGTTGCTGTTTTTTTTCCTGAAAATGTTTGCTATTTGCTGTAACTTTTTTTGGTTTCTGTCTTTTCACCCAACTTTATTATTTTGCTCTTTTCCCTTAAAGGTTTGTCATTCTGTCACTTTCTGTCTTGAAACTGAAAAAAAGAAGAAATAAATAGAAAAAATCAGTTTCTTTTTTCTTGATTTCACAGAGATCAAGAAAAAAAATTCAAATTCTTTCCTTCCTTTCCTTTCTCTGTTTCTGTCTTTACGTGTTTTATTTCTGTATCTGTTTTTTTTTTTTTTTTATCTTACTATAAAATGATTAAAACTCTGTCTGTGTGTCTGTTCCACATTTTTCTCCTCACTGACTTGGTCAATCCTTGTGAAATTTGGCACAGTGGTAGAGGGTCATGGGAGGATGCCAATGAAGCAATATTACATCAATTGGCCAAAGGGGGGCGCTATAGCAACCGACTGAAATGTGAAACTTTGAATGGGCATATCTCATGCCCCGTATGTCGTAGAGACATGAAACTTTGCACAGAGATGCTTCTCCTCATGAGGAACAAATTTGCCTCAAGAACCCATAACTTCCACTTATATAGATTTTCCGCCATTTAGAATTTTTTTGAAAAACACTTCAAATGGATCTCTTCCTAGGAAGTTTGAGTGATCTGCATGAAACTGGGTGAACATAATCTAGGGAGCAATATCTAAAGTTCCCTCTTGGCAAAAGTTGGAAAACTTACTCAAACTGAGCTTCTATAAGGCAATGAATATTGCGGAGGGCGTGGCTCATCACATAAAGGTGTATAACATCTCAAGGGTTTCACCCATCACCACGCAACTTTGTAGGCATATGAGCACACATAATCTGAGGGGACCCCTCCATTATTGACCCCATTAAACAAAATGGGGGCGCTAGAGAGCTCATTTCTCATCTAGGCTGAACCGTTGTATCGATTTTTACTAAACTTGGTAGATATGTAGAACAGGACGCCTCAAGGTGACTGGAGAAAGCGCTGTGTTGTGGCTCCCCCTGTGGCCGAATGTTTTGGGGTTTTTTTTCTAATTTTTGGTATGACTAAGTCATGGTATGGTATGCTGTACTCAAAGGGTATGGACGAGTATTGTTATTTTCTTTAGCATTTTATGTTTTTGCTGTCAAGCTGTCTTTCTTTCTTTTTCTTTTCCTGAAAAGGTTTGCTATTGTCTGTAACTGTCTGTCTTGAAAAGTTTGTTTTTCTGAAAATATTTGCTATTCACTAACTTTGAAATTTCTTTCTTTTTATTGAGAAGATGTGAAAAAAATCAAGTTGTTTCTATATTTTCTCAGTTTTTTTCCTCCATCTTTTTCTGAAACATCAGAACAGTTTTCACCATCCTCTGTAACCGTCCTGCTTGAATGCTGAATTTTATCGAATACATGTTCTTAAATTCCACACTTCATTTAGATGACAATTCTCTCCTTCTTTGTACTCCCCTTTGTCTTATTTTGAAACATCTGCTATCTACACATGGACCTCTGAACTGGCTGATATGGGAAGTGTGTCACGTTTTAGAAGTGACGTCCACATTTGAAGCTCACAGGACTGTGGAATTTAAGTTCTCACAGACAACCCTGACCGTTTTTATTCTTTGTGGAAAATTTGTGTGTGTTACAGACAACTGTACACCGTAAGATAAGATAAGACAATCCTTTATTCAGCAAACAAGAAGCATCAGTAAAGAAAAAACACAGAGCAATATAATAAGGAAGCATCAGAAAGAAGCAGGACATAATCAAGAGACTGAATGGCTCCAATACAACTGATTTGTGATCAGTTTCTTTCCTTCCTTCAATTCTTTTGCTTCTTTACTCTATTTCCCTCCTTCCTCCCTTGCTTTATTTCCCTTGTGTCGAGCCTGCTTCACTTTTTTTGCACCTCACATTTGCTTCTTTCGTTATTCTTGTCTTTTTCTTTCATCCTTATTGATGAGCTCTAATCTTTCCTATCATCTCTCCGTGCTCTCTTTCCTTCCACCTTTCCTCACTTCCGTCTTATTTTCACATCTCCGCTCTCGTGTGTTATTTGTGTCAGTAGGTGCAACCAACTGGCGATCCCAGCGAAGGAATTCCCCCGATCTTTCCTTCCGTTCCTCCCTCTACCCGTGTCTAATCATTTACACACTTTCCAGGACTCAGCTGGTTAGATTGGATGAGCGGAGGAAAGAACAGGAGTGTGAGGAGGTGGAATATATGAGCCCTGTTAACTGGCAGCTCTTTCAAGTGAAAAAAAAAAACAACAAAAAAACATTCTTCCATCTTTCAGGAAAGAAAAGGTTGTCTGTTTTACATTCATCATCACCTGTCACATCTGGGTTCACCCTCTGTGACCTCTGTGGTCAGATTCATGTTTAAAAACTGTCCCGTGCGGCGTCTAAATCATTGACAAGTTCATTCAGAGACATTATCTTAATTAAGGTGACCATGCATGCGTCTCGGGAGTCTTTAGCGGCCTTTCTCATGATCTGCTGTGCAGGTCGGATTTGGATTGTTTACGGTAACAAACAGGAAGAGCGAGCTCATATATATATTAATAATATAGCATGGGTTATGAAAATAAGGTCAAATGTAGTAATATCACACAGAAATATATGCAATAACAGAAAATATGCTATGGTATAGTATCATTGTAGTACAGCATCGTCGAATATATTAAATTATATAATATAATAAAGAATATTGACATTATTAAATCCATGTTTGTGGCCAAAACTTTTTATCCAAGAAAAAAAGGTGGGTTTACTGTCGCTAAAACATAATCAAATGTGTTGATTTATTGACAAAAAAACAAAGAAACGTAAAGTAATATGACAACCAGTCAGCAACAAGGTTTGAAATTTAATTAAAATAAGAATTTAGATGAACTTTTGGGTGTTTAGCTTCGTTCAGCATCGTGTCACTTTCAGCTTTGTGTGTGATTATTAAAGATGCAAAGTGTGTGTGTGTGTGTGTGTGTGTGTGTGTGTGTGTGTGTGTTGCCTTTACCAGGCGACTTAATGACGCCGCTGCTGAATCAGCAAAAACAGCGCACAGAGTGAGGAGGATGAAAGATGGAGAGACAGAGGGTGAGGGTGATGGAGGGGAGAGAACGGGAGGGAAGGAGGAAAGATAAAGAGTGGATGTTAAGAGGAAAGAAAAAGGACATAAAACGGGAATAATAGACGAGAGGGAGAGAAAGAAGAGACGAAGGATGTGAGAAAAATTAAATAATAGATTGAAAATGCGAAAAGAAAAAAGAAAGGAAAGAAAAGAGAACAAGGCTTAAGAGTCATTTCGAGGCGTCTTTGCTGCAAAAATTGTTCGTTTCATGCCCGAGTGTGTGTGTTTTTGTATGTCCTGTAAGTGTGTGTGCATCAGTGTTTGTGCCAGGCTCATGCCAGCCTGCGTGTGTGTGTGTGTGTGTGTGTGTAAACAATAGAGTTGATTAGGCGTTGCGTGGCAGTGACAGCGCTGAGGGGAGATGATTAATGATTCTCTGTTTAATGTGATTAGTCCATTAATACCTCCTGTGATGGCTCAGACCGGCTAACACTGGGGAAAGGTCAGTGCACACATGCACATGCACGCACACACATACACACACACACACACACACACATACACACACGTTGCTGTAATGGATCATAAAGGAGGTCAAAGAAAGGAGTGCTGCTTCAGTCTCCTGTTTGAGAGTCATAATAATGTTTCAGTTAAATGTTTCTGTTTTGTGCGATTTGTCTCGTATTACTTCCACACACACCTTGAACTGTGATATTCAATTTAATTTATAAAGCCCGATATCACAAATCACAATTTGCCTCAGAGGGCTTTGGAACCTTGCAGCGTATAAGGAAAAATTCCCCCCAAAAAACTTTAACGGGGGAAAAAAATGGTAGAAACCTCAGGAAGAGCAACTGAGGAGGGATCGATGGATAGATGCCACTTGACACGCTGCACCCACACAAATGACATTACAGACCAAGTGCACCCCCCTATCGGCAGCAGCACTCCCTGATGGCAGGGCAATGCACCGAGCCACACCACAAAACTGCTCAGGAGCAGCCTCAAGGCATCAACCCGGCCTCCAAATTACCCAGATCCCAATTCCGATTGAACATCCACTGGGCATGCCGGTACCTTACCTCGCAACCCACAGGACCCAAAGGATCCTTGGCGCCAGACGACACAGGACACCTCCAGAGGTCCTGTCTCCATGCCTCAATGGACTTGACTCTGACCCATCGAGGCCCAGACAAAGGACCTCTGGGGCACCAGTTTGTCCCACAGATGCTCGATCAGATTGGGGTCTGGGGAATTTGCACGATGGGTTGATACCTTGAGCACTTCACGTTCCTTGGACCGTTCCTGAGCAGTTTACCTATATCATGGTTCACTGCCTTGCTGGGGGGCTGCTGCCATCAGGGTACTGTTGCAATCAGTGGGGGTTCTTGGTCTATGACAATGTTTAGGTGGATGGATTGCGTAAAGGGGCGTCCATGTGAGCGCCAGGGCCAAAGGTTTCCCAGCAGAACATTGCATTGTCAGGAAATGATTGATGTTTTTAACCTCACCTGTCAGTGGTTGTAATGTTTTGTTCTGATTGGTATATGACAAGTGTATGTATGTGACAATAACAATTAGAAAGACTGCGCAAGTCGTGTCGGTGACGTTACCTCACTGAAGCTACGATGCCTGGGTGTTAAATACTTGTTAAGTCATTGCTTAAGACGCATCAGGTAAGATAACATTATATTTGCGCATGAAACATAGCTAAGCTAACTAGCCTGCTAGCTTGTTGGAACATAGATAAGTTGCTAGCCATTTTCAGAACCCATCGGCTGTATTCAGCGTCTGACTTCCGGAAGACCGACCCAGTTTTTTGGCGTTCCGGTTTGATTTGGGCAGAGGAGGTGAATTAAGCTTGTTAAAACATAGCTAAGTTACGTGGAACATAGTGAAACATAGCTAAGTTGCTAAGATGATGTATACACCGAATCACGTCCAAGTAGAAACTCCTCGTGTTACGTACCTAAAAAGAAACAATGTTGAGCAAACGCTGCCTCTGTTAGTTTTTTGTCACCTTAAAAAAGGCAACCAAAAATAAAATCAGTAGCACTTTAATTTTGTGCTATATTTAGAATATTTTCACCACATTAACTTGTTGTCAGACAATTGTTTTCTGAGGGAGAACTAAAGCTGTTATATCAAATATACACATATATATCCTCCTGAAACCCGAACTTTTGGTTTGGATTGTTTGGTACCTGACAGGCAGGGTCTTCTCTTGTTACTGTTGCTAAAATTGGTGAAATTTGTTGCCACATCAATTAACAAACAATATTAATCATAAATGATCAAGTTTGATCCATAAAATGTGATCAGGTTTTGGATCTTGTCCACTTTTGTGTCGAGATCGGCTGCTGACTGACTTTGCAGAGATGGCCACCGTCTTGTTTTTACATGAATTACTGTACTGTGCTCTTACTGCCACGAGATGGCACAAAAAAGTCAAGTAGAATGAAGTGGTGGAATACTTCTTTAACAAATAGGATGGTGTCAAGTTTCTCATTTAACTGTTTTTGCAAAAATGTCAAACTTGCTTCAAAAGACGATCATTTTCATAATGATTTTTTGTGGTTGTTTGAAGGACTTTTTCCTTACTGACATGTTTTGTTAACTTACAATCCTGCCTGTTGTTTGGACTTTAGGCATAGAATACTTGAGCTGCTCCTTTAACCTCCCTGTCTGCTGCCTTTGATCAGATCATACCCATCGGAGCGTTTGGACCTGTGGGTTAAAACAGTTCACATTCTTCCAGGTAAATTTCCAGCTTTCAATCAACCCACGACATACGAGAGAGAGAATACCCCTCAAAAATAAAAGTATTCTTCTTATTTCTGGCAGCTTTGAGGAGGAAACACAGTCGCTGTGCCAGTTCCTCTCCGTGGAGATCAATCTGTTTACCACCAAAGACACACAGCCAAGAGAAACAGAGTCCCAGGTATGAAACATTTTTATGTGTGTCTTTGCAGTTGTGTTAATGTGTGTGTTTGTATGTTGTCCAGTTTGTTATTTTGTGTGTTCATGCAGTAAAAAAGGGTTTATTGCACAAGTTTTGACTGTTAAACTAATCAACTGATCAATAGTTAACATTGTATTTGTGTGTGTGTGTGTGTGTGTGTGTGTGTGAGAGAGAGAGAGAGAGAGAGAGAGAGAGAGAGAGAGAGAGTGAGTGTTAATCTAAACAGTATAGTTAATATGTTGTTCTCATACTCTATTAGCCACAGTTGACAGCTGATGATTGATCTTCTCATCATTTTTCCCTCCAACACCCTGCGGTGACTGTTTGTGTGTGTGTGTGTGTGTGTGTGTGAGAGAGAGAGAGACAGAGAGAGAGAGATTTGCAGAGTGTTCGTGTGTGCCAAAATCTGACTTAATGTATTTTTTTCCCTTGTGCAGTGAGGGTTTGTGTTTTATTTTACTGATTTTAAAGGTATGGCAGTGCTGCAGTTAGCATTAGTGTTAGCATCACATAATGCAAAGTTTTATATATAATACATTCCAGCAACAGGAACAGGACATTTATATTGAGCATAGCGTTAGTTCGGGCAGGACACAATGTCAAGCTCAGCTCACATCACAGCTACATCAGCTGATCTCAAACAGCCCAATCAGCTGATTGGTGAAGGGTGTCGGCTGATAGATCACATGATTCCTGTCTATGCGACCACCCCAGCTCCTCCTTTTTATGCTGTGTCTGACCTATCAATGTCATTTCTGTTTGTCATTGCTGCTGCTCTGTTCTGTTCCTGGGGGTCTTTGCTGCTGCTCTCTGCCTTAGGCTTTCCATGTAGGCGCATGGAAGGGCAGGAGGGTTTGCTCTCTCTGCCCAAGGCTTTTCATGTAGGTGTATGGAACGGCAGGAGGGTTTGCTCTCACCGGCTTAGGCTTTCCATGTAGGCATATGGAAGGGCAGGAAGGTTTTCTCTCTCCACCCAAGGCATTCTGTGTAGGCCTAGGAAAGGCAGAGAGGCCCCAGAACAGAGCCATACCGCCGAATATAATACTGCAAATGGAAATAAAGTTTTTTTGACTGAAGTGGTCCTGACTAAAATACAAATATACATACAGAGGACGCCACTGAGCGTCTTTCCCAACTGAGCTTCTGTTATCGATCTAAGCAGACAAGAGAACTGGCACAGTTTAGTCGGTTCTGAAAGTCACACAATAACACAAACAAACTAACCAATAAAGGTGCAGTGGAAAACCAGTGAGCCATGAGTGTTCTGTGAGGTAAAGTTAAGTTTTTTTGTCAGTGGAGTGTGGTGGCTTTAACTGGAACATATCGTAACGGCGTCAGTTTCCTGGTGTAAAGAGCCGTCTGATGGCAAAGTAGAGCTGTGGAAATATTCTAAATATAGCATACACTTAAATTAATGTTTTAAAAAAACTTGAATGCCACTAGTAAAAAACAAAATGCTGGCTGTGCCTTTTTGTTGTTGTCAGGCAACCACCCCATCATTGTTTGCTGGGCACAGATAAACAGAGATCTGTGTGGATTCATGAGACCCTAAAAGAGAGGGTGGGTCATGGGGAGTACCACCAGTTGGTCCAGGAGCTTCTCCTCCATGATGGATGTTTCCAGGCATATTTTAGGATGACTCATGGGCAGTTTGACAACCTGCTGTCTAACGTTGGGCCGTATAGCTCTGGGTATTCAGCAACCACTACTACCAGTTGGTCCAGGAGCTTCACCTCCATGATTGATGTTTGGCAATAGATGATGGACCACCAGTTTCTCCTCCATTGTTTACCAACTGTAAACCTGTCGTCGTGACCACCACAGAAGGGCCGCCTCTCGAATCATCGGATTGTACAATGGGAAAAAAGATGACAACAAAAGAGATGACGTGGGGTGCTTCTGCTCTGAGTTGAAGTCATTTCAACTCGAGGAGTTCAGAGCGCTCTGAGAAAAACACCAGCTGCCTTAAGCTGAGAAGCGGGAGGCGTGTGGCAAAGCAAAAACAGCTAGCAAAAACCTTGCACGTCAAAAATTAAAACAGACAAGACATGAAAACAACGACTTTTTAAAGAACTGATAAAACACTTTGGTGTATAAAACAGCAGAGGGAATAAAGTCAGTTTAAATGAACTTATGACTCAAGTAAAATCAGGAAGGACAAAAGTATGTTTTAAGACGGGACTTAAATCAGATTACTGACTCGGCCAACCCGATGGTTCCAGAGTCTCGGGGCCCTGACAGCAAACTCTCAGTCCGTTTAATTCCCAGCCTCTGGAACAGACAAAGACCTCAGAGTCAGCATAAAGACATTAAAACTGGAGTGATGCGATCATGTCTCTGTAAGGACGTGTTGGACAATGTAGACAGCGCTGTTCTGTCTGTATTTAAAAGGGTTCATTTGAATTCTTCCCCCTTCTTTTGCCTTTTCTGTCTTCTTTGCATACACTTTATCTGTCCTGGTGAAAACAGTTTTATACGCATCTTTATTTCTGTTCTTAAGCCGCCATCTTGACCAGTATCCCCTGCCTATTTAAAGCTGGGCAAAACTGTGTTTAAAATCAGTTTAAAAGATGCTGCTTTCTGCGGCTGCAGCCTTACTTTGTGATCCCGGCCGATAAGACTCACCTGCTGCAGGTTTAACCTTCCAGCCCACAGTGTTTTATTGAGCTTACCTTCAGTGAGGCCTTGCAGGGTCTTGGGGAAAGCCTTGGCAGCCTAACACAGCCAGTAACTCACTCCAGCACTTCAACAATGCTGTTAGGACTCAATTATTTTCCACCTTTGTTGCGTCCCAGCCCGTGCTCTGAGAAACCTCCGCGCCTCAGAGTCGTTGCCACGTGAACCCGTCCCAAGTTTTCGCTGCCATAAAAACGTCACTCCTCCCCGTCTCTCCTTTTTTTTTTTTTTTTTACATCCGACTCCTTAAAAACCTCCTTCAAAGCAGATCAATCACCAAAGAGCCTGACTGGGGAATTAAAGCGGAAACGCCTCGCGCCGCGGCTTTCAAGTTGGCAACCGGCAAAGTTTTTCGGCTAACGAAGCTGTTATCTATATGAGAAAAGTTAAGCTATACGTTGAAATGCATATCTGAAGCGATCGCAATTTCAAAGAGTCACTGGCGCTTATCCAATCACACAGCAGTCAGTCTCTCCTCCCCCTTCCTCCCCCTCCGTCCTCCCCTTCTCTTTTTTCATTTTATCTATACCTCTCACACATTCCCTCGATCCCGCTCCCCTCTTCTTCTTCTGTTTCTGCTCCTTTTCTCTGAATTACATCCATGTTTTGCTATCACTCCCCTTCAAATCTCTCCCTCTCTTTATCTCCGCTAAAGAGTGTTGATCCCTTCCTCGCTCTGGAAACCTCGGCGTCAAGCTCTGTGGCACACACATTCACACACACATTTTAATTAATACATAGATTTAAATTGCGATGCCTGTGTGGTGAAGTGATATACACCCCCGCTAGTTAAAAGTCTTTTTTATTGCTTAATCAATGTTGAAATTAATATGATTTAACTCCCGACCCCTCGTTACACATACACACCCACCCCACACGCGCACACTCACACACACATACACATGTCTGCTGGGTTATTAATTATAACACTAATTAACCTACAACTAATGATTTGGCCTCTTGGTGCGAGTGTGTGTGTGTGTGTGTGTGTGTGTGGAAGAGACGGAGAAATTATGTGAGTGCTTGCGTTTAAGTGTGTGTGTGTGTGTGTGTGTGTGTGTGTGTGTGTGTGTGTTCGTGTAAATATATGTTAATTTGATTCCCAGATATGATGGATTATAGGGGCTTACGATAACGACAGTGAAACTTCTCTTCAAAGCTCCGGGGTTCGTTTCCGTAATTCCGCTTGGCACTCGGATCAATAAAGTTTTCCGAGTCAAATTTAAAAACGGAGCCCTCGCCCAAATGCTTTCACTCTTCCTGTGCCATTTCCCTGTCCCCGTTGATTTTTATTTTTTTTATTATTTTTTAGGAAATGAAAACTGCAGCACCACCTGGGGACCCCGGGCGCCCCCCTCATCCTCCTCCTCCACCTCCTCCTCCTCCTCCTCCCCAAAAACAACAACCAGCTTTGGGTTTGATTCTTTCGATTGAAGGTAATTCTCTCTCTGATTTTCTTTTTCTTTTTTTGTTTAATGTTCACTTCTTAACCAGTCCATGATTGACTCTTTTCCCAACACGCTGTTTCACTGCAGTGAAGGGGGTCTGGTGCTTTGCTCAGGGGTATTTCAATATTAGTTGAACAGTTTTCCCATCAAACACTCGGCTTTTGATTTGTTTTCCAGCTGGCATTTGAACCAGGAACTCCAGACACAAGATTTATTTTTACCTGAATCACAGGTAAGTGTTGACTCTACACATATCAAGTTATTACAGGAACTGAGGAGACGTACATGCCACTGATACTGTGTTATTAAAGATGGCAAAACACATTAAAACATACATTTTAAGAAGTTTGAATAGAGTGTTCCTGGGTTAATTGTTTTTCCATCTGTCAGTAATTGTGTTTCCATTACAGTTTTGCGCAAAATAAATGCGATATTTTTACAATTTCGATGAAGTACAATTGCCGCTTGCAGGTGTTTTCATTGAAAGATGCTTGACATCTAAGCCATGATTCTCGTAAAGCTCCGTCTCGTGGGATTGCGTAATTCTCGTTAAAAAAAAAAAGGACGTCCAGAGTCTACTCTGTAAACACTGATGTTGGCAATGTTGTTTTGGTTGCATATACTGCTGTTGCTGTGACCATTTTTAACAAAAGGCAGCGGATGATAGCAGTTTCCTCTGTCTACACGTACCGCGCCATTTTGTTTTGGTTATACGGCAGCCACCGTAAACCGGATGGAAAAGAACGCGTCCGGTGACGTAGTGGGGTCACGTGATGTGTTAATGCATTAAAAGTGTTTCCATTACACTTCTGCGACATACATGGGAGCATAAAAACTTTTTAGCGATATTTTAGAGGTTTTGCAAAAATTCAGGTGTTTTCGATTGTGCTATTTAGATTTGCGCACTTAATATCTCTCAATTGTAGGGCTGTCCCCAACTGGTCGTCATTTAGGGCTATTAGTCGACTAGTCGCCCGCATGTTTAGAATTTTTATTTAATCATTAAATTATATATTTTGGTCGGGGCAACACAATGGCTTGAGTTGAAGGTCTGAGAAAGAGTAGTATCAGTAATGCCTGGCTCACACTACGTGATATCAGCCCGATTATTGCCCGAGCAGCGATGTACAGTGTCGGCTCGGATGGTGAATGATCACAAGTGTCGTACTTGAGGCGTAGTGTGTCATAGTAGACGTCAACCGACGCCACGTCTGGGACTCCTCGTGATGTTCCAACAGAAAGTCTAGCATAAGCAAATACAGAGGTTTTTCTTTTCAAGACAAAGAGTTTAGGAGATGTTGCTTTACCTTGACATGTTTCAACTGTCAACTGCAGTCTTTTCTGAAGCCTCATCTGACGTGCGTCGTGACGTGTCTTTATCAGCTGGTGTTTCCTTGAAGACGTGACCGGCCTGGTAGATCTGTCAGATTGCCAGGCCAGCCGCTGCCCGATGGTCTCTGGAGGAGAGAGTCCCAGGTATGCGACAGCATGAAAGCCCCCTCATCCCGGCTGATGGTGTCCCTGGCCCGCTTCCTGATCTCTATGGCCTCCTTGATCCAATGTTTGAATTTGTTGTTTTCTTTCTTTTCTGCCAGGCCGGTCATGCCTTCAAGGAAACACCAGCTGATAAAGACACATCACGACGCACGTCAGATGACGCTTCTGAAGTTGACAGTCGAAACATGTCAAGGTAAAGCAAAATCTCCTAATCTCTTCATCTGAAAAGAAAAACCTCTATATTTGTTTAACTGAGTAGACAAAATGAACCTAATCGAGTGAAAGTCTAGCATGTTTGATTTTCTTTTTATCGTTCACGACTGCTCCCTTCACAGCAATCACTTTGACCAATAGGAACACAGAGTTAGCTGCTACCATAGACAACTGTACGGCAACAACACCCCTCTACGGATGTTACCACACAGAATACCACACAAGGGGGAAATGATGGTGTGAAACAGCAGAGGCACTTTGTCAACCCGGTAACTGCCCATTGGTCCGACATCCCATATTAAACCCATTGTTCTGAAGTCTGTTACGAAATTATCATGATGCCCTGTGGTTAAGGTCTGGTTAGGTTTAGGCAGAGAAACCACTTGGTTATGGTCAGGAAAAGATCATGGTGTGGGTTAAAATGAAAAAGAAAGTGACAAACTCATAAGCCGTGAGCCTGCTCCACCTCAAGCCGGTCGCGGCGCACCATACGCCCGCCGCGAGCCATTCAGCACCATGGACAGTCGGGCTAATGGGATGTCGAACCAATGGGCTGTCGGACCAATGACATGGACCCGTCAACCCGCTGAGTACTGCCATTAGCATCAAGCTAGCAAACAATGTTGTTTCTTCATAATGGAGGATCTAAAGGAGTTGTGTTAGCATGCTAACATTTGCTAATTTGCTTCTGCCGCTGTTGCTCAAAAGCGGTGCGGCAACACAAGGTGAGTTATTAGCATAAAAATGTTGCTCCCTTTATCGAGGCACAGCATTATAAACTGTCTGTGATGTAATAATGTTAATTTGTTGAAAGACATAAACTTTACTGAAGCGCTGCAGCTCTTTTAGGTGTCTGTGTGTTAGTGCGGAAGCTACACGCAGTTTGTGACCTTTGACCGTTACAGCACTGCTGTTTGTGTTTGTGCCACAGAGTTGAGCGGAGCAGTGATTTCCTCTTCTCTGTGTTTGCCTTTTGTTCTTTCATCAGCCCACCTTTATCTGTAATATTTTTCAGGTTTTACAGCTCCGTTCTTCTCCACGTCTTAAAATCCTTCCTTCCTTCCTTTTACCCCTCCTTCCCTCGTCTCCTTGAGCTGCTCCCACTGTCCTTCGCCTTAAGACGAGGGCTATTGATTTTACACACCTTGTTGAAATTGCGTCAAATGCACACCCACCGCCTCTATCTCTCTCTTTATTTATGCCTCTCACTCTACGACACACACACACACACACACGCACACACACAGCGACGCGGTGTGACAGCCAGGCTGACAATAGGTGGCTGTCACAGTGATTGATGGTACTGATTATATGTTAATAATGAAATAAACATTAAAAAACACATTCAATAAAGCTCCCCATTAATGAACCAACCACACTATCTATCTATCTATCTATCTATCTATCTATCTATCTATCTATCTATCTATCTAAGAGAGGAAAATGACCCTGGCTTATACTTTTAAATAACAAATCAATTCAGTGACAACAGATTCCAACATTAATATCAATCTACTGTTTCCAAACCATCATCCCAAAAGTTGTTTACTGGGTCTGTGTTTTGTTGATTTCTGTTCAGGAGCAGTTGTGATTTTGCTCTAACTGATCTGAAGCCAGCGAGATGCACCGAAAGTTGGTTTGGTTGTTGTCTAGTTTGGAAACAGCCGTAAATAAACACAACAGAAAAATAAATAAATAAATGAAAAACCAGAGATGCTGACTTTGATGCAGATGTCTGATATGGAGGACAAAAAGTGCTGAATGAATGAATGAATGTATGTATAGATAAATACAGGAGTCAATAAATACAAAAAGAAATAAATACAGGAATAAATAAATTAATAAATGTATCAATAAGTACAAGAGTAAATATATACAAAATAAAAAAATACAGGAATAAAAAGATAAATAAATATAGGAATAAATAAATTAATAAAAGTATAAATAAATGCAGGAGTTAATACATACAAATTTAAATAAATACAAAAATAAATAAATACAGCAGTACATAAATAGATACAGAAATAAATAAATAAATACATGTATAAATAAATACAGGAGTAAATACATACAAAATAAAAACACACAGGAATAAAAAGATAGATAAATGAATAAATAAATGAATAAATGTTAAAATAAAATATGTAAATAAATGGCGATAAATGCATGAATACAAATAATACAATAATAGATAAACAGATGTTGAAATAAATAAGGACTAAATATATAAATGCATATAAGGAAATATATATCATCTCTTTGTTTATTTTACTTTTTAAATGTATGTCTATGTTTTTGTGTCTGTATGTCAGGTAGGAGGGCCTCACATCTGCCTTTATTTCTTTATTTCATGATGTATTTATTTATTTCAGCATTTGTTAATTCATTTTTTGTTTTTATTTAGTTCCATATTTATTTACTTATTCCTGTCTTTAGTTATAAAGAATCTGAAAAAAGAAAGAAATAAAACTAAAACTTAAAATTATATTTTTTCTTTGATTAGTTTCCTTTTTTAAAATTTAATTCTATATTTTTGTGAAGAAAAAAAATCAGTTCGTCCTTCAGCATACAAGTTCCTGTTTGTGTGATTTGAGATACTTTGTCAGTATGTTCTTACTGTTTTGAAATGGCATTCAAATATTTGGCATATTTTAAAAGCTAGTGTGAATAAATACACTTTGGCAGAATTTATGACACTCAAAGAGTCATTTATTAGAAGGCTACCCATAGAAATCATAATGATAAAAATGGATAAAACATAATAATATCTTCACATTTAACTACACGTTCAGCATTATTGATACATTAACAAGTATTTGTTGTGGATAAAGAAAAGTCCTTGCACTACTTTGAACACACACATACACACACACACACACACACACACACACTTGTGACCCAGCGGGGGGGGATTGACTTTCACATCAGCAGTTTTTAACAGAAAAAAAAGAAAAAGTTGAAAAAGTTTTGAGAGGATGGAGAGAGAGGGGGAGAGAGAGAAGAGAGAAAGAAAGAGAGTATTTTGGTAAAAACAGAAAGCAGGACACAACGGTAACCGACGGCAACCATCATCAATCAGAGTTTGAAGACATCGCTGCTGGCAAAGACGACAGGAACAGAGAGGGAGAGGGTGGCACCGGGATGAAGGGATGTAAATGCTGAAAGAGAACGAGTTAAATATAAAAAAAATGGGGGATAGAGAGAGAGAGAGAGAGAGTGGGGGAGACGGGTGATGCTTTTAGCCTCTTTTAGTGAAGATAGGAGGAATAGATGGAGAGAAGAGGAGGAGAGATGATGAGCGAGACATGGAAGAACGAGGGGGAGAGAGTTGTGTTTTTGGCCTCTTTAGCTGTTTTAAAAGAGGAATTAGGACAATGACTAGTCACCTTGAGACCTGCTCCCTCTCACTTAATCTCTCTTTTTATGTCTGTCTTTCTGCCTCCACTCTCTCCCTCCTTTTCTCTCTCTCTCAGTGCCCACTCAGGCCAAAAAAATCACCAGTGCAAACTCCTGAAATTTGTGGTTGATGGTGACGACGTGTGGGGCTGCCTGGCGACCTACTGTAACTGGTAAGCTGTCTAATAACAACCTAACTTTAAGGGTGCTTTCACACCTGCGCTGCTTGGCTCGGTTCAACTGAACTCAAGTTCGTTTGCCCCCACTGTGTTCACACCTGCCCAAACGAACTGTACTCAGGGGGCAAACGAACTTGAGTTTGATTGAACCGAACCAAACAGGGAAGTAATTTCCAGAATGTTGTGTCTTTCACCAAGTTTTTCCAATACTTGTACCAGTCTCACAACTGCACAGTAAACGAGGCCTTTCTTATGGAGTAGTTTAAACTCTGGCTAAGCAGATTATATGAAATTAAATGGTGCGTCACGGTTAAAATGATAGCTTCTTCAAATTAGGACTCTCTGGCTCTCAGTTCTTTGAAAGGTCGGCACAAGCGAGACGGTTTAAAATCAGTCAATGGCACTAATTTGCGTGTCAGAGTTCACCAAAGTTGGATTCAACACAAAACTGTGAGCGAATCCATTCACGTGCCAATTTCATTTTAATTAATTGATCTGAGCCTTAAATTTTACCATCGCAAATACCGCTGTGCTCTTAACTGTCTCTGCTCTTAAGTCTCTCTCGGTCTTTCCATCCCTTCATCTTTCCTCTTTCCCTTCTCCCCTTGTCTTTATCCCTCATTCATTTCTCTCTTCCTCCCCCTCTGTCTCTCTCTCTCTCCCCCGTCCTCCTCTAGTCTGTTCTTTCTGGATGAGCAGGTTTTATGAGCGGAGTGATAAAGAGAAGGGGGGATGAAGGGCAGAGAGGGAAGGAGAGGTGGAGGACAGAGGGGGACGTAGGGAAAAGAGAGAGATGGGGACAGAAAGGAGTGGAAACAGGAATGAGCTCTGTCTTTATTACACCAGACCTGATATTGCCCAAGAACATTTTTTATGGCATGAAATGTCTGTCCCTTTTCTGTCTCAAGGTTTATTTCTGGTTTTAAACTTTGGCGCTGATTCCCTGGATACGTTGAGTACGTTAAAAAAAATTGAACTTTTGCGGTGGATTTCGGAGAGACCTTATGACAGTGTGCTAGCTTAGCTAACAGGCCATTTCCTTCAAATGAGTTTGTCTGATTAAAAATAACTTAATTATCTATTTTTAACTAATTGTAAATCTAGATAATGTTATTCTGCTAAAATATGGTTATAAAATATGGTTCATACATCTTTTTAATTAAATATTTTACAAAACAACGTCTTTATTTATTTGTTGCTATGCAATATTGGTCCTGTTTTTTTTCCTGGTAATGTTCACAGCGCATATTCCAAACTACTGGATACCAAATAAATGACAAAATTAGCCCCTCCCCCACAGCTACAGGTAGCTTCTATCAGGTTTCCATTCATCTGGTAAGAGATGCACTTCCTTGAGTTGGACATGAGAGGCATCATACGTATATTTACAGATCTACGGACACAAGTCACGTACATGAGTGGAAATGAGGTGTAAATATCGTTTGCAAATTCTGACTTTAGCGCAGTTGGAATTTCTCGTGTCCTTTGGGAACTGCAACCTAAAAGTCACTCTCCAATGCTCAGTCACTTTTCTATTGCATACCACGGTTTTATTGTAAATTTTTCAGGAAACTCAAATTGCTTGCAGCTAAAAAGTTATTACGAGTGTGGGCTACTAAACACAGCAGTGCATTGAGCTAATTATGCTAACATCAGCATGCTAATGTGCCTACATCATGCTGATATGGAGCAGACGTAATGTTTACCATGTTTAACATCGGAGGCCCTGATCACACAGAAAGCATTTTAACAACCGGAGGCGTTTTTTTTGTAATTGTTTTTAATGAGAGTGAAGCTTTTTGCTTGTGATTTTTTGCGTCATGACGCACCTTGTGTTTCTGCGCTCCAGGAGCCTGGCATATTTGCTGGAGCACCCTGAACTCCTTGAGCTGAAAAAACTTCAACTCAGAGCGGAAAAAACACTCCACATCATCTCTTTTTTTGTTATTTTTGTCCCATTGTCCAATTGGATGATTTGAGAGGCGGGCCTTCTGTGGTGGTCACGACAACAAGTTTACAGTTGGTAAACAATGGAGGAGAAACTGGTGGTAGCAGCTGCTGGATACCCAGAGCTATACGGCCCGACGATAGATAATAGGTTGTCAAACTGCCCCTGAGTCATCCTAAAACATGCCTGGAAACATCCATCATGGAGGAGAAGCTCCTGGACCAACTGGTGGTACTCCCCATGACCAACCATCTTTTTTAGGGTCTCATGTGCCCACAACAATAAAAAGGAGCAGCAAGCGTGTTTTTAATAGTGGCATTTGATTAAAAAAAGAACGCAATACGTTGTGCCTCACATTTTGCAACCTGCAAAACACTTTCCGTGTGATCGGGGCCTTAGTTTAGCATGTTAGCATGCTAGCGTTTGCTAATAAGCACCAATATGCAGTACAGATGAAACTGATGTCATTAGTTTTGCTTATTGGTGTTGATAAAACAAAATGTCTGACCTGTTTGTGGTGCTAGAGGACATGTTAAGGAACTATTAAAGTTATTATAGGTCATCTTTTAATTTTAATCTGGATCAATCGACCATCCATTGAATTATGCTGCTGTAGCTAAAATATCCTGTCCTTGACAAATCATGTAAGTATCAAAAATGTTTGTTTGCCACAGAGCTTATTTTTGTCAATAATCCAAAATCCGGTGGAGAAATCCCATTGACTTTTTGACGAGGACACCAGGGCGATGCTCACTTCAACGCTGACCTGTAGACAAACATCGTCTCTGGAGTACTCTATTAGGAAGTGTCCAAATTAAACTAAGATGCATGTTAGCGTGCCAACATCACCTCTTCTTCAGCACAGCCCCAAAGAGCCATTAGCATTGGCCTAAGACTTAAAAACACTGTTTATACAATGCCAAATTTGGTATAAAAACAGCAGTGCAGTCGTCCACTGTGTCGTAATTTAGCTGATGATTGTTTTTTTTTTAAAAAAAGGGTCCTTGTATGGAAACGAAGCGTCGCTGTCACTCCGTCCGGCCCGGAGACGCTCGCTCTGCAGTTTGACACTTGGTAATTGTGTTGTTGAATTAGATTATTAAAGAACACAACTTGAGCCGCCGTCGTCAACATCATCGCTGGAGGTACCGAGGATGATGGGAAAAGACGCACACACACACACACACACACACACACACACACACACATGTCATCTCAGTATTACTGTATATCATCACAAACTTGCTTACATGCACGCAATGTCATCTGCTGCACACACACACACACACACACACACACACACAGACACACTGTAATGAAAGCTGGGGGCTATTGTGTGTGAGATGGATGGTTTGACTTTAAGCTTGTATAAATAAAAGCTAAATAAATCCTGATGGCCTCTAGTGATGGCTTAGATGCAGCAGCAGTGTGTGTGTGTGTGTGTGTGTGTGTGATGTTTGTGTTTGCAGAAACACTTTGGACAAAAACTGAGGTGTCTGTGTGTGTGACAAGAGTTTGAAAAGACACACACTCACACAGCCCGCGGCTCTTTTCTCATTCATGTTTTTGTCCCAAAGTGAAATTAAAAAAAGAAAATTATAAAAAGCCAGCAGACCAATGTCACCCAACGCTGCAGTCTGAAATATTCTCCCTCTTTCCTTTTATATCCCCCTCTTTTTATTCTCTTTCTGCTTATTGTTCCTTTCAAATCGATTCCTCCATTTATTTATTTTTTACTATTTTCCCTTCCTTGTCGAGTGTTTTTATTTCTCTTTTCTTTCCTCTTTACTTTCCATTGATTTGGTGATTTACAGCTGCAAGTCTTGGTCTTGGCCCTGGGTCAAAGATGTCCAGACATCCAGATTTTAAAAGAAAGTCAGTCTTTTTAAGCATCTAGTGAAAGTGAATTCAAATGACTACATTTACCTCCACTGAGGAGGTCATGTTTTCAGTGTCTTTATGTGTTCACCGTGTTCAACGTGTGGTTAGGTTAAGGCACAAAAACCACCTGGTTAAGAAGAAAAGATTTTGGCTTCACAGTTTTAAGGGTACAATCCCTGCTGGAAAAACAGGGATGTGTCAGTAAAAAAACAACTGCTTTTTGTGGCGCTTTCACCGCTGGAAAAACAGCACTTAGTAGCTAATAACACCCATGTTTAGTGGCTAAAGGTAGCAGGACGTATCGTGACTCGGAGAGTGGAAAGCTAGTGTCAATACATAGACAGGTTTCTAAAAAACACTCACATATGAAGAGGAAAAAAGTGGCTGGAAATACAGCAACAGGTTGCTAAAAAGCAGCCACATTTGGAGGGTTAAAGGCAACTGGAAAAACAGCAACAGGTTCCTAGAAAAGGGATCACATATCTCATCTGGCCTGGGAACGCCTCCGGGTCCCCCAGGAGGAACTTGAAAGTGTTGCTGGGGAGAGGGACGTCTGGAGAACTTTGTCCAGCCTGCTGCCCACGTGACTCCCTGATACAAGCATGAAAATGGTTGGATGGATGGATGGATGGATGGATGGATGGATGGATGGATGATGGATGGATGGATGGATGGATGGATGGATGGATGGATTGATGGATGGATGGTCGGATGGGTGGATGGATGGATGGATGGATGGATGGATTGATGGATGGATGGATGGATGGATAATGGATGGATGGATGGATGGATGGATGGATGGATGGATGGATGGATGGATGGATGAATGGATGGATAATGGATGGATGGATGGATCAACTGATGGATGGATGGATCAACTGATGGATGGATGGTTGGGTAGATGTTCCATGGATGGATGGATGGATGGTCGGATGGGTGGATGGATGGATGGATGGATGATGGATGGATGGAGGGATGGATGGATGATGGATGGATGGATGGATCAATTGATGGATGGATGGTTGGGTAGATGGTTCCATGGATGGATGGATGGATGGATGGACCAAATTACACATGCACCAGACATAGGTAGATAGATGAATGAATGGATGATTGAAGTATGATTGTGATTGTATGAGTGTGATTGAAGAATGGATGGATGGATGTTGGATAGATGGATGGACGAATGGATGAATGGATGGATGAATGGATGAATGGATGGATGGATGGATGGTTGGATGGACGGATGGATGTTGGATGGATGGATGGATGGATGGTTGGATGGACGGATGGATGTTGGATGGATGGATGATGGATGGATGGATGAATGGATGGTTGGATGGATGAATGGATGGATGGATGGATGGATGGATGGATGGATGGTTGGATGAATGAATGGATGGATGGATGGATGGATGGATGGATGGATGGTTGGATGGATGATGGATGGATGGATGGATGGATGGATGGATGGATGGATTGATGGATGGATGGTCGGATGGGTGGATGGATGGATGGATGGATGGATGGATTGATGGATGGATGGATGGATGGATAATGGATGGATGGATGGATGGATGGATGGATGGATGGATGGATGGATGAATGGATGGATAATGGATGGATGGATGGATCAACTGATGGATGGATGGATCAACTGATGGATGGATGGTTGGGTAGATGTTCCATGGATGGATGGATGGATGGTCGGATGGGTGGATGGATGGATGGATGGATGATGGATGGATGGAGGGATGGATGGATGATGGATGGATGGATGGATCAATTGATGGATGGATGGTTGGGTAGATGGTTCCATGGATGGATGGATGGATGGATGGACCAAATTACACATGCACCAGACATAGGTAGATAGATGAATGAATGGATGATTGAAGTATGATTGTGATTGTATGAGTGTGATTGAAGAATGGATGGATGGATGTTGGATAGATGGATGGACGAATGGATGAATGGATGGATGAATGGATGAATGGATGGATGGATGGATGGTTGGATGGACGGATGGATGTTGGATGGATGGATGGATGGATGGTTGGATGGACGGATGGATGTTGGATGGATGGATGATGGATGGATGGATGAATGGATGGTTGGATGGATGAATGGATGGATGGATGGATGGATGGATGGATGGATGGTTGGATGAATGAATGGATGGATGGATGGATGGATGGATGGATGGATGGATGGTTGGATGGATGGATGGATGTTGGATGGACGGATGGATGTTGGATGGATGGATGGATGGATGGATGTTGGATGGATGGATGGATGGTTGGATGGATGAATGGACGGATGGATGGATGGTTGGATGGACAGATGGATGTTGGATGGATGGATGGATGGATGGATGGTTGGATGGATTGGGCTGTATTTGCACACAGCTCTCACCTCAAACATCACAAGCAATCAAGTTGGTGGCTGGGCCCAAATGGCCGTGGCTAGCAGTGCAGTGCTAACATCGGCAACAGTGCTGATAGAGCTAACAGAGGGGGTTAGCTCTCGCTCACCAGGGCGACCTGGAAGAGAAATTGAGGGTGGCTTTACACTAAAGCGATGACAGCATCCTGCTACCGTGGGTCGGACAGCATTATGAGCGTTAATCATTGTATGAGCGCCACCAGCATTTGGCCTTGGTGGAGGTCTGTGCTTTAAAAGTGCCCCTGTAGTTTAATATGAAGGAGAAATATCTGTCTCAGGTGCTAAATGTTCACCAGCTGGTCTCTGTGACTGCTGTTTGCTGCTTAGCAGGTAGTGTACAGTGGCTTTGTAAAGCAAAAAACGCTGCCATGAGAGCATTGAGAGTGAACCAGAAGATTAAAGTTGGGGGCTGAACTGATAAACAATGAGCTGAAACTCAGTGTAAAGGTCTGTAAAGGTGAGGGTACATGATGAGCTGCTGATTCAGGGGTTAATCCCTGGAGGTTTCTCACTATGAGTGGCGCTTGATAGGTCTTCATTGTAAAGATTTTGATTGTAGCAGCTTTAAAGTTAGGAAAAAAACGTGATCATGGTGAAAGGAAGCCATTGTTAACCGTTGCAACATGAGCACATCACTACTCGTCATACTTTGACGCTTGTCTGGAAGCATCTTCAGTCATATCTTTAAGCAGGTGGTCGGCGGTTATGTTGAGGCAACAGAACTACTTGGTTATGCTTGGGAAAAGATCGCGGTTGAAGTCACGCCACTCGACTCACGTGAAAAGCAAACAACACTGACTTTTAGTTTTACGCAGGACACAACCACCAGTCTCCTGGGTCAAAGTCCTGTGCTTGTTGGACCAGTCCATCTCCCCTTCCGCCCACTCTAAATGGACTTTTGTGCTTTTTATATTACGTCAGTTGTACAGAACGTCTAATAATGACATGGATTGGTTTATGTTGGACTTGGTTGAAAGCCCAGTGCGTCTCATACAGACGCTAAAGGGGGAATTGTGAATTTGCATCTGATGCAGAGAGCCTCGTAGGCTACTAAGCAGTATTTTTTGACACCCTGGGAGCCAGACCAGGCTAACAGCTGATAGGCAACCATTTTTCCTAGAAATAAAGTTTCCACACCATTGCTTATAATCTTATTTGTATTTTTTTCTGTCAGTGTTTGTGGTGTAAACACAGAAGCTGAAACACCTACAATGATGTGGAAGATTATCAGCCACAACAGGAAACATTCATTTATTCTGTTTTAAATGTTATTTGGTCATTTTCACATTTTAGCTTCATCGGGATGATTCCAGAACAAATCTACAAAAATAATACCTATGTATGGTGGTTGAAATAAAACCAAACAGCTCCTCAAGTTTGTAGGCAGCATTGTCAAACTTTACTGTAGTCTTCTTTTGCTGAGTTACAGTCCAGGTAACTTTCCTCGAACATACATCATTGTCAACTGACACTGTACATCCTGCAGCCGCCCTGGGAGTTTCTCCTCACTCACAAATGACATTATTTCCCCTCCCTGCTGTCGTTCATGTGGTTTTTCAGAAGTGAAAGACGATAAAGAGAGATAACAGGGAAGAGAAGATTTGAACATTATGTCATTTTTATCAACACACTGAATGGCTCCAGAAAAGCAACTTCTCACTGTGTTTTCAAAATCAAAATATACCATTGCTTTTTAATGTTAGCTTCATGAAATGCTAAAAACATGTTGGTTAGTCCTACAGTATTTACTTACTGACTATAAAAGTAAACTACATCACATGTAGTTAAAACTAGCTTGAGAACCGCAGCGGCTCGGTACGATCCCATTTTATACAAAACAGATGAGATGAAATGATGAAAATATACCAGCTGGTTGGTTTTTTTTTACCTTTTGTGTGTTACAAGTAAATCTTTCGAAGAAACTGTGGATATTTAACTGTCAATAATTTCATCATAAAACAGTAAATAGATCTGCCGTGGTCACGTTATCGGCTACAGCACTAGCATACTAGCCTGTTCAAATGGCAACAATAGTCTACAGCCCAGCAAGCAGCTCTGTGGGGCTGTACTTAGCTTTGAGCTAAATGCTAACGTCAACATGCTCACAGTGACAATGCTAACATGCTAATGTTTCACCATCTTAGCTTTAGCATGCTAACAGAGTTGGTTCGTGTTCTCACGGCAGCATTTACAAGATCAAATGCCTTGTGTGAGAAAGCTGCTCTTGATTGGTCAGAATTTCCATGTGGGAAAAATCCAGGAAGTAAAGCAAACGTTGAAGAAGGGTACACTTGCAAGATAAATGTGACACTTTCTAATGTCACAATGGAGGGACAACTACGCAGGTTGATTTTAGCGCTGCTCATCATGGACTATATTGCTGTCATTTTTCATTTTAGTCAAAGCATACAGTTTGAAAACGAGGCGCGGCTCCAACTAGAAAACAATGTTTTGATGCATTGGATGTGCTGAATGTGCATATTAAGGCAGTACAGGAGGAGGTGCACATTAATAATCCTCCAGGACTGTAACATGCTCATGTTTAACCCAAACAATGTGTCATGTGACTGCAGTTGGTTCAGATCCAGGTTGGAGCACCTTCTCACCACAAACCAACCGCACCAGAGTTCCTTTGGAACCGGACTGAGACCACCTCTTCAAGAAGGTCTTGGTCCGGTTGTTTTGGTGCACACCTGAGTGTGATTGCTGTGTTCAGACCTGCCCAAACGAACCGAACTGAGGGGGCAAACAAGTAGTAAGCCTGTCATACAAGCAGCCCCGCCTTTAGATATGTGTAACTTTGGGCCTTAACGAAATGTAAACGGGTGACTTAAAAAAACCCAATTCATCCCTGTACAGTCAATAATGTTGAAATTAGCTCTGGAGCCCAAAACTGTTTCTAGTACTGAGCTGTGAACATGTTTATTTCCACTGTAAAGTTGGGAATGTTAGCATGGAGGTCTATGGGGATTGACTCTACTTTGGAGCCAGCATCTAGTGGCCATTAGAGGAACTGCAGTATTTGGTACTTCCTCATTGGCTTCATTTTTCAGCTGTGGAGGTTGTTGCTTGATGCGGACACAAGAAGCGGACTTATCAGCTGACGTTGCCATCCATAGTTCTGTGCAGCGAGTACTTCTAAATCTGCCTGAATCAAGAACATCAAAATACAAAAGCGCCACTCTTTTGTTCCTCAATCAACAACATGTCCTGTTTCCAAACATGGTGATGCTTCCTGCTGATTTGCCCAGAGTGGTGTGACATCATGCATGCATGTGACGGTGGATCTTCTGCCCCCGCAGCTCTTAAACTCCGCAGAGAAAAACTGTACAAGCACAAAAATACAACATGGATCAGGACGAGTTATTTAATGGGCCAAAAAACAGCAAAATGGCCTTTTGTGTGGAACATCGGACTCTTTCTCTGCCGCTCCTCTCTCATGGGGGATGAAGAGCATTTTGCAGACAAGTTTTTCCACTTTTGTCCTCTCTCTCTCTTGTCACCTCGCCTTCCATCTCTTTACTCTTCCCCCTCTCCCCTCACATATCCCTTTTCCTCTTCCTCGACTCTCCACATCCCAAAGTCCAAGTTCATATCGGTCATTATAACCCCGCTGAGAGATATTCACCTCCGCTAAGACCTCATCTCTCTCTGTCTCTCTCTCAGTGTCTCTCTCGGAGTCCAGCTTCAGTTTGATCATTATTAGTCCTGAGAGACAAATTATCGCCCTCGTGTCTCTGGCTCTCTTTATCTCTATTCTTTCTTACTTTGTCTCACCTTTTCATTTCTTATTCAGCACCCCACCTTTTCTCCTTGACCCCTGGTTCCTCCTTCGCTTGTGTATTTGTATCACAGCAATGCTCGGTTTGTTCTCTTGATATAATTCACCATTTTCACAAACATGGCTGTCGTGGTGAAACTCATATGCTGCTCTTAAGTACAAATCCAAGTGCACGTCACACGTCACGCAGTCGGCTAATGGGCATGTAGCTACTTCCATGTTTCAGATGATACGTCATGTTTGTAGTCGACCAATGAAGATGAGTTTACATATCACCTTGGGTTCGTCCTTCACCTTCTCAAAATGATCCCACACTTTGGATTTCCTGCCCGACATGTTATTAACTAGCCTGTGGAATAACCGCAGGTACCAGCCCTGGAAATTAACCTGACTCCTGTCTGACTGCTGAATGTGGACACTTCCTGTGTCTGTCCCACATGGTCCACTCTTATATGTTTGGATTTATTTTGTCAAGGTGCAGCTCCTGAAAGAGTTTCACGTTTTTTTCTGCGACTAAGCGACCAATGAAATCTTGCCGACTAATGACCTTTCTGATCGACTAACGTTTGATCGCCCTATCAGGGACTGATGACTTCACATTAAATTGACAGTTGGTAAAACAAACTTCAACATGTTGCTTTCCTCTTGTCCTTCTCCGTGTCCGTCCCATATAGTCCTTTCGTTCCTTTGGCGCAATGCATGATGGGATATATTGCTTGGTGAGCGACCACCAGTTGTACTCTACTTTGAGTCCACTATATCAACCTTGTCTCACTCCAAAGTAGTCGAAACATGTTCTTGACATTGCTAAAAATGTTGAGATTAATTTACTGACATGCAGCAAACGCACATCAGACATGTTTGCGCAGAGCATCTGACGTTCACAACCTCAGATTTTTACCCAGATTTAAATTTCTTTCTTCCCTTTTTAACTTTTCCTTTCCCCGCCTCGTCGTCGTCTCTTTTTCCCCACTCCCTGTGTCCCTCGCTCTTTTTCCTTTCTCTTCCATTCAGTCAGGGTTTCTCAGTGTATAATGAGATTACACGGGATTATAAAACCCTGTCTGTCTGTAATCCACACCGCTCAATCCCATTTCACTGCTTAAACACACACACACACACACACTGATAATTAATTCTCTCTGGTGCTACATGATGATCTCTGCTCTTATTCTTTTATAGTCTTTTTTTCTTTTAATCCCTTTCTTCTTCTTCTTTTGTGATATAAATTATCACCATGTGTCATTTGATTCTCTCCCTTCCTCTTTTCCTCCATTCATCCTTCCTTCCTTAATTCCTGTGTCCTCTTTTGGTCTCCTTCTTCTTATTTCCTTTGTCTTCTCTATCCATCCTCCCCTTCTTTTTTTGTATCTGGTCCTCCCTTTCTTTCTTTCTTTCTTGTTTAAATCATATCCATAATCCTCCTTTACTTCCCACCCACTTCCTTCCTTCCTTCCTTCCTTCCTTCCTTCCTTCCTTCCTTCCTTCCTGTCCAACCTTCCCTCACATCTCCACTCTGCTGATCTGTCCTCTGATCAGCGGTCAGTGTGTGAGGAACATGCGTCCGTCTCGCCACCAGAGCTCGCATGTGAGCCACGACTGGACACACACACACACACAGGGACACTCACGCGCCCGTGCGCGCACACACACACGGAGTAAAGGTTGAGATGCTCGACAAAAAAAAAAAAAAACTGAAGAAAAATAAAAACTTCCCGTGAGCGACTCGAGCAGCTCGTGAGAAAGTTTATGAAACACCAGAAGGAGAGATCTGACCGATACCCTCTGAACACACACACACTCACACACATCAATGGGGTGTAATAAAGTCCTCCCCTTTATTATCAGCCAATCACACCCTCAGGCCTGCAAAGACTCCGCTCTGATTGGCCCGGTCAGCCGTCAGTCCCGTGCGGTGGAGGCGGGGCCCGGACAGGGGCTGACCTGGAGTCTGATCCAGTCGCTTTTACGCACAGACCGGACAGTCCGCTTTCCACGCACGGATAACAAGAGTGGGAGCGTGTTCTGGATAGAGCGAGGAGCGAGTGGAAGAAGAGAGGAGGAAAATTAGGAAGAAGAGGAAAAAGTGAGAGGAAAACAAGCAGAAAAGACGCACAAGTGTTTTTTTCCCCCAACTGGACAGAGAGAAGAAGAAAGTGTGTGTGTGAGAGGGAGACAGAAGGAGAGAGTGTGTGTGCGCTCTTCACCGCTCTCCACTTCTTCCATCACCACCACCACCACCATCTAAATGTCGCTCCCCGGCTCCCCTCCGCTCCTCTCGCCGGGCTCTGGCGCCCCAACTCCGGCCGCGCTCTACCGCTCGGCCCCGGACGCGCTCCACACCTCCGCCGCCTCCACCGGCACCTCCAGCCCGGGGCACACCAACTCCCACTCTCACTCACACTCGCTGTCCCCATCTCCTCGGCTCACCAGCAGCATGCTCAGCGCTTTCCTGCCCGGACCAGGGGGCGCACTGGCCGGATTGGGCAACGGCGGCGCCGCCCCGCTTGTGTCCGGAGGCGGTGCCGCTCTGGGTCCTCTCGGAGGGCTCGGCTCGCTGAACGCAACCGGCCTGACCCCCGGCTCCCCCGGCTTGGCGCAGACGTCCTCCAGCCCGGGTCTTTGCAGCGAGTGCAAGCTGGTGGAGGTGCACGGCGTGAAGGTGGCCAGCTTCAGCGTGGACGGCCAGGAGCTCATCTGCCTGCCGCAGGTGTTCGACCTCTTCCTGAAGCACCTGGTGGGCGGGCTGCACACCGTCTACACCAAGCTGAAGAGGCTGGACATCGCGCCCGTGGTGTGCACCGTGGAGCAGGTGCGCGTCCTGCGGGGGCTCGGCGCAATCCAGCCCGGCGTGAACCGCTGCAAGCTCATCTCCCGGAAGGACTTCGAGACGCTGTACCAGGACTGCACCAGCGCCAGGTCGGTGCACACTTTAATCACTTTTAGTGTTTTTAAGAATTCATCCAAAAGTCCCACAAACAGCCGGAGAGCTCTGCAGTTTGCTCAATAACGTCCCGGTGCGTTTGCAGCCAGACAAGTGACGACTACACACCTGATTAAAGCTTATTTTGCATGTTATTATTTTATAATTTCCCATGCAAATCTTGCTCCAGATGGACTTTTCTCCTACACTTATATTTATACATTTAAAGGACTTAGTGTTGTTCTGCAGCTGCACAGACTTCAGGTGTGTTTGGGACACACTGAAACTTTTTATACTATTTGTTTCACTCAGTGTTTAATGTATTAAATCACATCTTCTTTCCTATAAGCCCGGGGTGGCAAAGTTAGGTTGTTCTCAAAACAACATCCTTAAAATATCCATCCCCATTTAGTGTTGTGTAATATTTATGATATAATATCATCAGTGTGCCTGATAACATTCCTCTAATTCCTTTCAAGTGACCTGGTCATCACTAACAACAGTATTCCTGGAGTATTTCTCCCCGGCCTTTCACGTGTTATTACTGTGATATTCCTGTGACACAAGAGGATATTTATCTTTTAAAAAAAACAAAGATTATTGACTCACTGACTTGTTTGCGTGACGGTTATATTCCTGAAACCGACTTCCTGTTCTGTTATCAGTGCCACTCTTTTTTGCTTAGGTGTTGGAAATGATGCTTTCACTGTATCGACTTTGGAGCTTGATGGAAATGTGTGTGTGTGTGTGTGTGTGTGTGTTTCAGTAGTTTGCTCAAATAAAAACAAACATGAAGTTATGAAAAAGCTTCACATAATCCATTACTTCATATCTCACCACTCAGTGTGTGTGTTAGGGAAAGTGTGCTTGTTGGAAAAAAAATGCAGCTTTAACGTGTGTTTTAGTTCAAACAGACACTTGACAGAGTGTGTTTTTAACGCCTGTTATGTAAAACAGTCGTGTGTGTTGGTGTGTGTGTGTGCAGACCTGCTGCACCGTGGGTCTACCTGTCTCCTGTTTGGTCACACCGTTTCCGTCAAACCGACTGCTCTGACCTTTCAAACTAAAGCGGCAGGTTTGGATCGCCACCATTTTGAAACTTGCTGTAAAAGCACATTTTTCAAAAATGTTAAGGAGATGAGAAGAAACAACATCTCACCTGAGCCAGATGGAGCATCGCTGCAGTCTGCACGTCAAGATAAAAACTATTTTTTGTTATCTGTGCTGCAAGACGAAAAAGTTTAAATTCGGTTTTGTGCAACTTTTAGCATCAAAATGCTAAATTAAATAATAGTTGCGGACGCCTGCAGTGACCCCAAACCTTTGCATTTTCTGAAACTTCTCAGACAAAGAATCATTTCAGTTTGGAATTCTTAATTACTTCTTCATGGTGGAGACGTCAGAGTGCTCAGATGCAAAGAGCAGGTTGTTATTTTCACTGGTTTAAAGACAAACTTGTGTGTGACGGTCTGGACATTTTGTTTCTGTTGTCTTTTTGGAAAGACGCTGCACAAATTAGTCATTTAAAACTAAAGAGGGCTCATTTGTTTGAGATCTTTTGCAATCCATAACTGTGATGACACACGTTTGTTTGGTCGGATTTTGACATCAAATTCGAACAAATTTGTTTCATAATTGTTCTGCTGTCGAGGGGAAACACAGTTTTCCCTAATTTGTGTTTTAAATTCTGTGATACTGTTTCTTCACTGTCATTGAATCAGGCTTTTTTCCCAGACATGAGAGGTTCAGGTAATCAGGAAATCCACTGGCATTTAAAACAGAAAAGTGTAGAGTTATACTCCTAAAAAGAAAAGACAAATCGTTGCAGTTTCTTTCTTCCTCCTTTTTCTGAAGCTGGTTGTAAAGTAAAACCAAATGCTTGAAGTTGCGACAGTGTCTCCGTCCTTTTTACGACGTAACTCCGCCACAGAAGTTTGAAAACTTTGATTAAAAACCTGAAACAGACGAATACAAATTAGTCAGTTTACATTGAAGGTTTTCAAAATGTGAGGGACTGATGGAGGCAAAAACACTGCATGAAAGCACCGTCTGCGACATGGAGGCACTCTAAACACTTCAGCGCCCAATTGACGCAATTTGCGTCAAAATTTGCACTCTTTCTCGGAGTCATAACTAACATAACAAATCTGGCAACAAAGACACAATACACACATTTTTAGATTCAGTGTGAATCGCAGTTCTGAAAACATTATTACAGCTGATGTCTGTTGCGAATAAACATCCATAAATGTGCACAAAAGTTACAGAGAAAAAAAGCGCTCCCTACAAGTCCAGAACCTGCTTGAGAAACATCACGTTTTTAAGTTTTCTTCAGCGTCAAAGTAAAACAGTGATAGCTGACTGTACATACGTGAGTACATTGCAGATGAGGGCAGCTAAAACTTAATTCGGCTCACTTTTAATGGTGTTGTTTTGTAGTGGGTGTGCATTTGTCTCAAATCTGATTGACGCAATTTGCGCCAAAATTTGCACTCTTTCTCGGAGTCATAACTCAGTCAAATCTGGCAACAAAGACACGATACACACATTTTTAGATTCAGTGTGACTCACACTCCCTGAAAACATTATTATATCTGATGTCCATCGTGCATAAACATCCATAAACGTGCACAAAAGTTACAGAGAAAAAAGCTGTCTGTACATACATGGGTACATTGCAGATGAAAGCAGCTAAAAGTTAATTTGGCTCACTTTTAATGGTGTTATTTTCTAGTGGGGGGTGCATTTGTCTTGATTTGATTAGTCTGAAATCTGACTGACGCAATTTGCGCCAAAAATCACTCTTTCTGTGAGTCATAACTCAGTCAAATCTGACAACAAAGGCACGATGCACACATTTTTAGATTCAGTGTGACTCACAATTCCTGAGAACATTATTATATCTGATGTCCATCTTATATAAACATCCATAAATGTGCCTAAAAATAACACGCTCCTTAGAAGTCCAGAACCTGCTTGAGAAACATCACGTTTTTAAGTTTTCTTAAGTGTCAGATTAAAACAGTGATAGCTGTCTGTACATACGTGGGTACATTGCGGACAGGGACTGCTGGTAGTGAATTCGGCTTGCCTTTAATGGCGCTAATACATTGTGGGAGGAAGGGAAGAAGAAACCCCCCACTTTACATGAATACACTTGCTGCTTTGACATGTTGGTTTCCAAACATGAATAAAAGCAGAGGCGGAGAAGCATGTTTAGCTTCATGGAAGTGCTCCGACTTATTTCTGGAAACTCCTTGAAAAGTCCTGGACTTTCACATTGGGGGAGCGCAGTGGGAACGCACTGGATGTCTGCACTCGTGTGGTGCTCGGGTATTTTTGTGTCGTTGAACGATGAAAGTGATAGATGGGCGGTTGGTCAGTATCGGCTAATTATTAACAGTGTATTGTGTTGCTGTGGAGTCACAGGATTGTTGGAGGGTGACCTCTGGTTTTTGTCTGACCACACACACACGCACACACATGTCTGTAGTTTATTAAGCTTGAAATGTTCAGAGCACAGCGGCTATTTTTGACTCTTTTTATCACCGAGTCTCACTTCAGCCTCTGCCTCTCACCCCTATCTGTGTCTTTTCTACAAACACACACCATCAAGGAGTGTATTTCTGTCTCAGGCTAATTGTCTCTTCTTCTTTATCCCCCCTCCGTCTTTCACCTCTTCTCTCCCTCCTCTGTCTCTTCATCTCAATCACTCTGTCTTTCTCCCTCACACACACCCAGCGGTACATGTCAGGGGTAATAATGGATCATGTGAATGCGCATGGAACAACACGGCTGGAGAGCTATTGTTGTTGAACGCACAGCGAACACACACTCCTCTCCCTCTCCAATCATATTGACATTCCTCTAATGCCTCACTCTTTCGCCCTCTCGCCCTCTCGCTCTTGACGTTACTTGCTGGGAAAAGAAAGGAAAAATTAAATGCTTAAAAAAAAAAAGAAGATGAAGAAGAAAGAAAACTCCCACTGGGATTCTGCATACTTTGTCTTCTCGGTAACCATATGTGTGTTTCTCTGTGTGTAAAAGCAATGACCACTTACGTTCACTTGTGCCTCATGGCGCCGATTTTGGTCGATATTACAGTATAGGTTAACTTGTGTTTTTTAATGTTAAGTGCTCATCAGGATCTGCGCTGTCATCGAGGTAATGTACAGCAAAAATGAAGAAAATAATCGATAATCGTGGAAGAAGGTCTTGTATTACAGTTACCGTACAAAGATTTCACCAAGTAAATGTTCAAAAATGCACCAAAAAAATTGAATAAAAGTACTTTTTGGGAAGAACAGCACCTTTCAGAACGTTATTATTGTCATTAGGGATGGGCGATGTATCTCATAGTCACGTTTTGCGACCATGGAGCACCAACGTAACTTGCAGATATTACTAATTAACAAACTGGAGAGCTGTTAGTTTGCTTCCAGCTCACAGTGAATAAATCCTGTAACAGTTTAACTTTCTGCCAGCTGTTGACTGGACGCAAAAACATCAACACTTCCTGCCCGAGATGAACTGTGTGCTTCAAAATAAAAAAAAAAACACCAGTGGGTCCACTTTAATTTATTTTATTGTAACACTTTATAATTTAACTTTATGACAGCAGTACTTTATTTAACTTTAATATAATAGTAGCCACTTTATGTTAATTGTAACTGTAGCTCATTTACTGTTACGATACAGTACTCAACAATAAAATATAACAGTACTTTATTGTAACTATTATTATGTTATTGAACATTATTACGTAACAGTGGCAACTTTATTTGCCTTTATTGTAACTCTACATGGTTTAACTTTATTATAAAAGTAGGCACTTTATTTTTATTGTAACAGTACGTTAACTTTATGAAATAACAGTAGCTACTTTATTTCACTGTATTGTAACTGTAGTTCATTTAACTTTATTGTAGCAGTACTTTATTTGACTTTATTATAACAGTACTTGATTAAACTTTGTTACGCTGTTTAACTTTATTATTATAGCAGCTACTTTATTTAACTTTTTTGTAACTGTTATTATGTTATTGAACATTATTACGTAACAGTGGCAACTTCATTTGCCTTTATTGTAACTCTAATTTGTTTGACTTTATTGTAAAAGTAGGCGCTTTATTTTTATTGTAACAGTGCGTTAACTTTATTATGTAACAGTAGCTACTTTGTGTAACTTTTTTGTAATGTTACTTTAACCTTATTATACCAGTACTTTGTTTAACTTTATAGTGCAATTAAACCTTTTTTTTTTATAGTAATAGCTACTTTATTTAACTTCATTGTAACTATAGTTCATTTAGCGTTAGGATAACAGTACTTTATGTAACCTTATCACATGTTTAACTTTATTATATATCAGTGGCTACTTTTTAAAATTTATTGTGATAGTAGTTTGTTTAACTTTATTATCTAACAGCAACTACTATATTTAACTTTATTGTAACTGTTGTTTGTTTTACTGTATTACAACAGTCCTTTATTTACTGTAACGATATTATGGTATTTAGCTTTTTTTATAAAACAGTAACTACCTTATTTAACTTTATCGTAACTGCAGTTTATTTAAATTTATATGTTAGTAAACTGTATTAAATAACATTAGCTACTTTTATTTAAACGTTATTGTAACAGTAGTTTGTTTAACTTTATTATCTAACAGCAGCTACAATATTTAACTTTACTGTAACTGTAGTTCAATTAGCAGTGTAGCGGCTTTAGTTTGTCAGTCTACAGTGGTTCTTCAACTTGTCATAATTATTACATACAGCATATGAACATCGCTGATGCTTTAACATATCAGCAGTGTTTTAATGTTACAGCTGCTGGAGGTGGAGCACATGTATACTGTTGGATAGTTTGATCTACAGCACAGGCACATACTTATATTAATTAATATTATTATATCAATATATATCAATATTAATCTGTGCAATAACTCCATTAGTTTGATAAATGCAGTGTAATTAAAAGTACAATATGTCCCTTTGAGATCCAATCAAAGTTAGCAGTATAGAATTGAAATACTCAAGTAAAGTAAAAGCAGCTCAAAATAATACTTAAATACGGTATGTGAGTAAACATGTTACTTCCCACCACTGGAAACAATGTGTGCTGCGCAAGAGTTCCCACACATCTTGCTAAAATTGGAAAATTAAATGTGAGTTATTTAAAGTGGATGACATCAGCTGTGTGACTTGCAAACACCCCGATGATGTTCAGTTATTTCTGCACAAGACAGAAAAGTCTGTCAGGAGGGAATCTGCACAGACGCGTCTGAAGAACAACCTCCGGAGATGTCGCCTGCTGTAACAGGGGGTTTCTTTCTCTGCACTCTCGCAGCATCATTTGGAAGAAATCTTTTCAATAAAGAGTAAATAAACTTTTGGTTAATTATTCAAAATTAAAGGGAGAAATGCAAGAAAATACTCCTTTGTACTATGTCAGAGTTCCTCATCAGGAGGTCAGGGAGCATTAAACCCAGTTTCAGTGTATCTGTGTTCTCTCAATACTTTCTGACTTCCTCACTCTGTAGTCTGTCGCCCCAAACCCACTGGTTCCTACTGACAGAAATCTAGGGTAACTTGTCAAAGATATAAAGGTTAATTTTCAAAGTAATTTTCTAAAACTGTGGGGTAGTGAAGCAAAGATCACTCAAAGAGGGGAGAACGGTGCCGACACAGACCCTTCATTACGCTGGCTTTGAATCTTTACACTGAACCAAACAACTCTGACCTCGTCACATGGACTTTCCACGTCCAGATACGGCGTGCAAGGTACCCTGGGTGCGTTGGTTGTTGATGTTCTGGGACACCGCGTCTTCTTTCAAAATACACTTCTGTTGTCACAGGAAATTGAACATTTGCATACAGTCTCTTTCAAAATAAAAGCACTATGTCGGTACAACACCGCAAATTGACTTCAGCAACAAACACACATGGTTGTGTTTAGGAAAAACAATTAGGAAACAATTCACTATTAGCCGAACTAGCGTGCTCTCCTTGTGTAAGACATAACGTTAGTGATGGTAGATGAGGGACTGGAATGACAAATCGCTGTCTGTTTATCGTGTACTGATAATGTTTTGCCAGCTGTGGCCGTGGCTCAGTGGCAGCGCGGGTTGTCCACCAATCAGAAGATCGGCGGCTCCTCCAGCCGACCTCCTGCCTACATGTTGAAGTATCTTTGAGCAAGATACTGAACTCCAAATTGCTTCTGATGGCTCTTCCGTGTGTGTTAAAACTGAGTAGCACGTGGCATCTTGTATGGTAGCCTCCTACAACTCGAAGTGTAAAAAGCGCTCTGAATGGTCGGATGACTAGAAAGGTGCTATACATGTGCGGGTCCATTTACGTAGAGTAATAGTAGTTGCCATCAACTCGAGCAATTCTCATGTTACCTTCACTTTGTTCCCACCGATAAAAGTACAGCTAAAAGAACAGATGATGTCAGAGCTTATCAATGCTACAGTCTTTGAAAATTTCTCCGGGGCTTGTTCAGTACCGGGCTTCAATACCCATCCCTGCACATAACACGTCGCCCAGTGCACTGATTTGTTTTTGGACAACTACGGAGCTCTACGGCTCAGAGGGTGAAGATACACCAGGCTGTCAATACACAGGAAATTCATGTTCGTAGATACTGTCTGTCAGGTTTGATCATGTTTGTTGACAAGAAGAAAACACACAACATTATCCTTTACTTTTATGTTAAGGTCTTGTTGACATCCGACCACTTCTAAAACCCTGAGTGTTTATACAAACGGGATAACGACACACGCTATCGGACAGTCTCTCCTAGAAGCCATTCATGTGTTCAGGACCGGCAGGTTGTTTGTCTCACAAACAAAAATTGTCCGACACAGCCGTCGAAATGCGGCTTCAGACGCTGTTAGATTTGATGAGCGCTTCCTTTTAAGGCCTCCTGTCTCATCCTGCAGGTGTCAGACTCTTGTTTTATTTTTTAAAGGTCGTCGGTTTGGATTAAACACAATTTCCCTGAGTGTAAAAATGAACACAGGTACACGCAGATTGGAGTTAAAAACGCCGCGTCCTTCTGCAGATGATTTTTATCAAACTGTGGAGCTTTTTTTGGGACGAGAGTGAGAGTCTATTCTGCCTCCTTGTCACCTCCATGGTTCTGTGTGTAAGTGTGTGTGTGTGTGAGTGTGTGAGTGAATCGATAGTGAGTGACAGGAGGGAGGGTTGCTGATGTCGGGAGTGTTATTCTGGGCTCTCCTTATCACGGCAGGCTGTTAGAGCCCACACACACACACACACACACACACACAGACACACACACCGATGATGGAGGTCGTATTGTTTGTGACACACGGGGAGCAAAGTCGTTTTGTTTTGGTGGAGAATTGCAGCTCCACACAGACACACTGGCAGAATAACGTCCACACACACTCAGCGTGAACTCCTTTCATCAATTTGGTGTTTTTCATTCTTTTACATGGAGCATTAAGTTCTTTTAATGGAGCACAGTGGTTTGTAAAACACACACACACACACACACACACACACACACACACGGTCAGTTGTTTTGCCTTCTGGCTGAGGTATGTCTGTGTGTGTGTGTGTGTGTGATTGTCTAGCATGCACAAACAGAGCTATCAGTTGTCACACTGGGTCGGGTTACATCTGTGTGTGTGTTAGTCTGCGGCGGTGTTCATATTCGCCTGTGTTGTTCTTGTGTATGTGTGTGTTGCTGATATTTATGTGTGCGTTGTTTGTGTTTGTTTTGCTGGTTTTCATGTGTGTGTGTGTGTGTGTCTGGTTTCAGCTCCGCTTTGTGCTGCTGGTTAATTGATAAAGGTTAAAGCGTTGGCCGGCGGGGAGCTGAGGTCACCTCGCTGCAGTGTGAACGTGAGCGTTTAAGAGCCACACAGCGGCCAATCAGGCAGCACCTAAACACAACTCGTCAGTCGTCATTGATCAGCCATTAGACGATCAGTTTTCAGGTCTAAAACAGAAATTCATAAAGTGCTACGTTACATTATATTCACATAAATCGTGATATAAATTATGACAGCATGAGGCACAGTCACACTTGTTTATGAGCAGTTTCATCCAGGAACTATTTTCTGTCCACCGAATTACACCCGCCAACTGTATCACTGAAAGGAAGTGTGCATCTACTCGTGACAACATGAGATGTAAACCTTAATTGCGTCCTACTCGGCTGAGCTGTAACGTCGGCTTGCTCAGTGGTGCTAAGTGAGCTAGCAGTAGACACATGCTTCCTTTCAGTCATACAGTTGGTGGGTGTAGTTCCGCAGAAAGAAAATAGTCCCTACATGAAACTGCTCTCAACAAGGTCTGTGGATTATCTTCAGCAACCGAGTCATGATTTCTGGTAGGGCCTATATTTTATCTCCAAGTGCACGTCACACACTGAGCGAGCCGCCTGTTAATGACGCTGTGGGCTAATGGGCATGTAGCTACTTCCATGTTTCAGATGATGCGTCATGTTTGTAGTCGACCAATGAAGATGAGTTTACATATCACCTTGGGTTCGTCCTTCACCTTCTCAAAATGATCCCACACTTTGGATTTCCTGCCCGACATGTTATTAACTAGCCTGTGGAATAACCGCAGGTACCAGCCCTGGAAATTAACGTGACTCCGTGGACACTTCCTGTGTCTGTCCTTTCAAATTAAAGTCCCACACGGTCCAGTCATATAGGTTTTGATTTATTTTGTCAAGGTGCAGCTCCTGATAGAGTTTCACGTTTTTTTCTGCGACTAAGCCACCAATGAAATCTTGCCGACCAATGACCTTTCTGGTCGACTAACGTTTGGTCGACTATCAGGGGGCCGCCCTATCAGATGCCTGTCTACAAAGTGTGTGATAGTGCTATCATTGTGAGGTAAAGGGTAAAAATGCAAAGTGATCTTGCTCGATCAACCATTATTGTGTAAAGGGCCACATGTGGTATATTTTAAAAGTCAAGCCGAGGGCCGAATGAAATTGGCGCCCGGGCCAGACTGGTATACATGATGGGTGTCAGAGGTACGATCTGACAGAGCTGACGTGGCCTTAACCAAGTGCAGAACTCCTTATTTACGTGTGACGGAGTTGGCTAAAAGTTAGTTACTTTTTTCGAGGCTTTTAACACATTTTGTTTTGATTGTTTAAAGTTGTAAATTTTTGTCTCGGAGATTAATGTCTTCTGGCACAGGGCAAATTTAGAAGATAAAAAAATAATATATGCAATAATGAACATAAAAAAATCTAAATAATAATAATGCAAAGTGTTTTTTGGATTTGTCCCAACTTTCAAGACTGTGCGATAAAAATTCTTTACTTTTCTTCTATTTAATTTAACTCGATTTGAACCGTGACGTATGACGGATTTTGATAGGCTGGAGTGTGTGCATTGTTTTTAGACAGCTGCAACACTCTGACGTCGCCCATCTCTCGGCTCCAGCTGCTTATTTGCAGTTGTTTGTGACTGTATATCTGCAGGCTGATAAAACACAAAGTTACCATTTAAAACTAATAAAACATGAGCACAGAATAATTATAACTTGCTGGCTGTGAGAGTGAACCCCACCCTCTGCATCTCCGCACTCTTCATCATAGATTATCACTAACACTTTATTATGTTTTCTGTCGTGTGACTCGGTGGTTGTGAGCTGTGTGTGTGTGTGTCTCAGGGGCAGAGGAGGCGGTTTCATGCTTCACTTACCAACCTACCAACCAGCAGGGCCGAGAGATGTAGAGTGAAAGGTGCTCTCCGTCTCTCTCTCTTTCTCTTTTTTCTCCTGGATGAAAACAGAGCGAGGGAGGGAGGTGAAGATCAAAGTAAGAAATATGACCCTCTGTCACCACAGAGAAGAACTGATCCTCTCCCCCTGCGTCTCTGTGTGTGTGTGTGTGTGTGTGTGTGGACTGAATAAAACAGCGAGAGGGGAGAGGCAGGTCAACATGTGTGTCTGTGTGTGTGTGTGTCTGTGTGTGTGTGTGTGTGTGTGTGTGTTGGCAAATAGATAATGTTTCACAAAGGCTGTTTCAGTCTCAACTTTTCAGGGAAAGAGTCTTCAAAAGGAGGAGGACCAGAGACACTTGTAGTTTATGTGCGACAGCCAGCGGTGGAGGAAGTATGACGATTCTCTACTGAAGTGAAAGTACTAATAACACAAAGTAAAAATACTCAGTTACAAGTAAAAGTCCTGCATCGTAAACTAGGGATGTTCCTGGTGACTAATTTCCTCCTTCATCACTCTGCACCTGGTTCATCGTCCACAGAAGGAGGCTGCACGCCGACATTTTCAGAACAAAACAGAACAGGCTGCAGTGAGAGTCTCTCTCCATGGGATATTTAAAAACAGCAGCTTTGTGCATTTAGTCCTTCTCAGGCAAGCTCAGGGGTTTAGTGTTACTGTAGCCCACAGGAATAACACTCTGCAACGCTTTCTTTTCTCCGAGTGAGGATTAGAATATATGCAGTTCACATAATCTGGTTGAAATTAATGCATACTAGTCCATACCCTTAGAGTACAGCATACCATACCATGTCTTAGTCATACCAAAGATTGGAAAAACCATTGGTCCACAGGGGGAGCCACAGCGATCGGTCACATTTTAGCCATTTTGAAGCATTTTTCTGTTGTTATAGCGCCACCCAGTTGCCAATTAGAGTTAAATTTCTCCAGTCACCTTGAGGCGTCCTGTTCTACATATCTACCAAGTTTAGTAAAAATCCATATGGCGGTTAGGCCTAGATAAGAAATGAGCTCTCTAGCGCCCCCATTTTGTTTGATGGGGTCAATAATGGAGGGGTCCCCTCAGATTATGTGTGGTCATATGCCTACAAAGTTGCGTGGTGATGGGTGAAACCCTTGAGATGTTATACACCTTTATGTGATGAGCCACGCCCTCCGCAATATTCATTGCCTTATAGAAGCTCAGTTTGAGTAAGTTTTCCAACTTTTGCCAAGAGGGAACTTTAGATATTGCTCCCTAGATTATGTTCACACAGTTTCATGCAGATCACTCAAACTTCCTAGGAAGAGATCCATTTGAAGTGTTTTTCAAAAAATTCAAAATGGCAGAAAATCTATATAAGTGGAAGTTATGGGTTCTTGAGGCAAATGTGTTCCTCATGAGGAGAGGCATCTCTGTGCAAAGTTTCATGTCTCTACCACATACGGGGCATGAGATATGCCCATTCAAAGTTTGACATTTCAGTCGGTTGCTATAGCGCCCCCCTTTGGCCAATTAGGTACCCCAACAGAGGGGGACCAAACATGGGGACGGTACAGGACGGTCCCAGTGGAATCATCCACAACTTTTCACAGCGCACCGAACTGAACTGCTCGGTGGAAACGGGGCTTTAGAGTGTGGACGGACCTCAAGTGACAGAGAGAGATGGGGGGAGGAGGTGCGAGAGGAGGTGAGGGAGGGTGTTGTCTGCAACAAGATTATTTGATGCCTGTGAACACACACACACACACACACACACACACACACACACACACGTAAACAAACACACACACACACAGTCTCTTAGGTGCACTTAGCAGATTGGTTTAGAAATCGCATTAGGGAATGTCACAACAGCTTTTCCTCTCGTTCACCAGGTAATCTCTCCATCCCTCCTCCTCCCCTTCCTCCTTCATATCTCTCTCCTCTGCTCCTCCTTTCACCTCCTCCTTTTCTTTTACAAATCTTCCTCTTTGAATTTCATCTGTTTCATCAGTTCCTCTCTCCTAATGACCTCCTCCTCCTCTTCTCTCCTCTCGTGTCCTCTTATTCTCTCTGTCCTCCCTTTCTTCTCTCCTTCGCACTCCTTCCCTTCTCTCTACTTTCTTTGCTCCTCTCGTTTACTGGCCTCCTTTTTCTTTGCTTTTTTTTCTGCTCTTCCTAATCCTCCATATATCTGTCCAACAATCTCATCCTCACCTCATTCTTTCCTTTCCTCCGCTCTGTTTCCTTCTTTTGTTTTTAAAATTGTTCCACTTTCCATTTTTGATCCATGTGTTTAGTCCTCCCGTGTTTCGTCTCCTCCTCTTCTTCCTTCTCCTTCCCTCCTCTTCCATTTGTTGGTCTGTTTGTTCACTCTTTCCGTCCCTCTCTCTTTCTCTTCACTTTCTTTGCTCCGGCAGTTTCGTCTCTCCTCTTTTTATCCTCCTTCTCCCCTTCCCTGTCACATTCCTTTTTTCTCCTCACATTTCCTTGTTCATTTCTTCTTTGGTCCTCTCCTCTCCTCTCCTCTCCTCTCCTCTCCTCTCCTCTCCTCTCCTCTCCTCTCCTCTCCTCCCCTCCTTCCTCCTCTTCCATCCTTAGGTCCATCTATTTACCTCCTCCTCCCTTGCTCCCTCCTCACCTCTGCTCCTCTTTTGCTCCATCTGCTCTTCTCCTCCTCCTCCTCATTCTCCCTCTTTTCCCTCCCTCAATCTTCTTGTCATTTACCCTCATCCCCCTCCCTCTCCTCTCCTCTCCTCTCCTCTCCTCTCCTCTCCTCTCCTCTCCTCTTCCACTTTCTTTCTTTGCTCTCATCACTCACCGGTCCTTCTTCTTTGTTTTTCTTTCCTCCTTTCCCATCCTTTGGTCCATCTACTTACCTCCTCCTCCCTTGTTCCCTCCTCACCTCTGCTCCTCTTCCTCCTCCCCTCCTCCACTTTCTTTGCTCATCTTCTTTCTCGGTGTCTTTTTCTTTATTTTATTCCTCCTCCTCCTTTCTTTCTTTCCTCCTCTTCCGTATTTTGCTCCATCTGCTCTCCTCCTCCCCCCTCTTTTCCCTCCCTCACATCCCTCTTTTATTCAATCTTCATTTACCCCCCCTCCTCCTCTTCCTCTTCCACCTGGTCTTATCTCTCTATTTATTGTGACAGCTTGTCAGAGGTGTGTGTGTGTGTGTGTGTGTGTGTGTGTTGGAGACGAAAAAGAGAAGCAGCCCGACAGATTTACAGTTTAGGGCGAGCGTCATAGGCAAACTGCGATATCAAAGAGAGGCAGAGAGGGCGAGGAGGAGGAGGTCAGAGGCGAAGGAGGAGATGAAAGGAGAACAGAGAGGAGGAGCTGGGAGAGGGTAAAGAGAGGGCAGCGGGGGGATGACAGGTGATGTGTGTGTGTGTGTGTGTGTGTGTGTGCGCTCTCCTACAGACAACATGTTATTAATAAAAACAGGAAGAAAAATGTAATTATCACCCATTTTTAAAACGCCACAACGTACAGATGAGTGTGTGTGTGTGTGTGTGTGTGCGTCAGTGTGTTATTACAAAAATAATTATAGCTGAAATCAATTAAAAACATGACAAGAGCATGCATGCATATCTGTGTGTGTGTGTGTGTGTGTGTGTGTGTCGCCCACCAGTGTCCCCGTCATGTGGAAACTTTACCAGACAGCGTGTTATTAACAAAAAACTTTAACTTAATTTGTAATTAGCAGTGTGAAAACATGTCATGTGTGTGTTTGTGTGTGTTTTCTTAAAAACTTAAAACTCCTTTTTTTGCTATTATTGCACTTTTTTCTGTTTTATGTGTGTGGCTTTTGTGTGTTTTTATTTGCTGTGTGTGTGTGTGTGTGTGTGCTCGTCTTCACCACCCTGCGCGTCAAAAAAAAAAAAACCTTCCCAGACAGCGTGTTATTAATGAAAACGTATAATAATCCATTTAAAAACATGTCATCATGATTAGAATAATAACAGTGGTTAAACTGACTGAGACGTTTATGGAGGAAGAAGTTCTCATCATTCCACCGGCGTGGGAGTGTGTCCGTGTATGTGTGTGTGTGTGTGTGTGTGTGTGTGTGAGAGAGAGAGAGAGAAAACAAACATGTTAGCGCTTCAGTCGAGTGCCAACTTCTCCAAACTCGTTTTGTTTCATCTATTGTTTACATACAAAAAAGGATTCTGGACAAGAAAATGAAGTCGTAACAAACAGCGCTCACAAAGTAAAGTGAGGAATATGACAACTCGTCTTCACCGAGGGACGAAAGTTTTACCTGAAGTTTGTAGTTCAGATATTTAAACTCCAGAGGCTTTGAATGATTCTCATTAATCTGACGTCTGCTCTTTGAAAAGTTTGTGTGTTCCTGCTTGGCGTCAGTGAGTTACAAGGGCTGTAAAGTCATCTGAGATGTACAGAAACTTCTTGAGCTGGTTTTTAAAAGTGAATATTTTCAGATTGTCGCCGACAAACTATCAACATTCAGTTAGCGGCGCTATGGCAGGTGTCACAGTACACGGCATTTCACAGGAGGCAAATGATGATTTTTGGGGACATAATGATCAGATGTCATTGAGGAGTAACCAAAAGGGCCTAAACTACGCATTGGAGGGATATATTCATCATTTTATTGTTGAGAAGCTTGATGAAAAGCTTAAATCACAAGCCATAATGTACAGGTCACAGTGTACGCTTGTGAACCGCGTCTGGTTGCCGTCACCATCAAAGACAACAAGTTAAAGTGCCACTGAAGTTAAGGTTTTTGGCTCAGAATATGAGAAAAGGATAACGGCCTTTTTACCATCTTTACAAAGAGTGTCTCTGCGTTAGTTTGGTGCTACAGTATTTACACTGAATCATTCAGCATAACGTTTGCCAACCTTTGTTATCTCTGCCATTACAGATAAGTTAATGAAGCTAAGCTCCAGAAGTTAATGTTATCTTAACTAGAGCCCTTTGGACAACAGCTAACAATGATGTACCATCACCAAAGTACAAAACTAGAACAAAATAGGCTAATGAACTCCCAGCTAACAAGGTGACATGATGAACAACGATAACTTTATATTTCTTTGCAGCAAAGTGACAATATGTTGCCTCAAACACAATGTTGACTTACCTTAGAACAGATGTAGACATCATTGTTAATCTTATTCACGTTGAGTTGATGTTGTGGTCTAACATTACCACACAACTTTATCCAAAGGAGACACTTTTCTCGGTTGAGATGTGGTTTAAAGTGTAAAAAATACACCTGGTCGCCCAGCCTCTCAGGATACCTTGTGTCAGAGTTGCATGTACCCCATGCACACCGTTTGACCATTTTTAAAATCTACGAAAAAGCTCATAAAACCGAACAAAACTGACTTTCTGTAATGCATTTCAATGGACGTCCAGGCAGAGAATGTCCGAGTGTATGGGAATGGCTATACGCACTGTGATTGGCTCGTCGCGTTTGAGGATGGGACTCTAAATTGTCCGTAGGTGTGAATGTGAGCGTGAATGGTTGTTTGTCTCTATGTGTCAGCCCTGCGATAGTCTGGTGACCTGTCCAGGGTGAACCCTGCCTCTCGTCCAGTGTCAGCTGGGATAGGCTTCAGCCCCCCCTGCAACCCCCAACAGGATAAGTGGTTACATTACATGAATGAATGAATGAATGAATGAATGAATGAATGAATATCTTTAGATGTCTACACTATGTAACAGTACATTTACTGAAGTACTCTGCTTAAGTAGAAATTCGATGCACTTTACTTTTTATTTCCATTTCATGCATCTTTATACTTCGACTTTTTACTGCGCTACCTTTGTCTGACAGGTTTTGTTATGTTTCGGTTTACAGATTTCACCCCAGTCCTGACAAGTAAAAACCATGTGTCTCCATATTGTTGATTTTAGGCTTGTTTCAGATCAACCAGTCCTCAAACTCCCTTAAAGGACTTTGTTCTGTTTGCATTACCACTGCCAATAGGAATGCTGAAGTGATGTGTGTCAGCCAACGTTCGGGATAGCAACTGGGTTGGGTTAGAATAATCGATTCATCCAATGAAATTGATCTTCATTTGAATCGCCTGATTTCAATTAACAAAATGCAAGATTGATCTTTTAATATACAGTTCAACCTATAATCTCATCGGTAGTACATGAGCTGCAACCCTAAATTATTATCAAGTATTGCGAAGTACTTGTAGCCCTTTTTAAACAGGAATTGTGCAAATTTGCAGGAAAGCCCAATCAGTCTTTTTTCAGCATTGGCAGTATAAAAACAAAATTGGGGAGTGCAGCAAAATGCCTCCTACCTACTTTTGTTTATACAGAATGCGCCTTTTTCGGGGCAATGGGGGACGTGAGCAAGTAACAAAACCTGTAGCTCAGCGTGTGATGTGGGACGGAAGCCGCGGCTGGTCAGTCCTTCGGTGATTGTCTCATAAGTCGGCCCGTCTTTCACCGTCCCCGTCATCTGACGGTTAATGGCCTCTTCGTTTGCGAGGGCAAGGAGGACGCGCAATTTCTTGTCTCCCCAGTTGCTCATCTTCACAGTGTCTGTCAGGTTTGTGTTTCCCTCTCGCTACTAGCTGCTCGCTAATTCCTGCTATCAGCTGTTTCCTGTTTATCCACCGCCAGTGGCTTGCACATGTGGTTTCCAGTTTATATTGTGACTTTGCTGTTTTAATGTCACTGTTGCAGCTCTACAAACAACATTTAGTTATAAAATATTCAGTTTTAATCCTTGTAAATCTCTTTCACATTTTAGCAAAAATTGATATTGTAACTGAAATATCCTCAATTGAATCAATATGGAATTGAATTGGAAATGTGCTGAGGGAGCAAAGAAAAAATCAGTAACATGAATGCTGGACTTTTACTTGTAGTGGAGTATTAGTACTTTTACTAAACGAGAACTGCGCGGCACAGCTTTAAAACAGCTGACTTATTAAACTTAAGAGCACCTGCACATTAGCATATAAAGCATTGGTGTTTTTTTTTTAACCACTAAACACGTCTGTTGTTTCTTCAGTCGGCAGCCGCAGGGAGAGAGTTGCTCCGATGTTGAATATCTGAAAACATTGTTTTTGCAGCTATGAGCTTGTCATTCAGTAGCAGCGCGGTACATTTGTGTGTAAATGTGCTTGCACGTTAACTCGTGTATATGTGATAGCCTACTGCATGCTTTCTGTGTGTGTGTGTGTGTGTGTGTGTGTGTGTGTGTGTGTGTGAGAGAGTGTGTGTGTGCAGGCAGACATGCTGTCGTTTTGATAGCTTGTCATTGAAGCGATCCGGTCCACTGTAATTTTCTACTCAAAGGAAACAATGCAACAATACATGCTTCGCTGTCAAGAAAAAAAACCCTCCATGCTCTGTTTGTGTGTGTGTGTGTGTGTGTGTGTGCGGTGGGTGTTCGTGCTCTCGTCACTGGAACTGTTGAATCGGTCTGAGTTTGCACAACATCTTGTTGTCTTTCTTTTCTATTTCTGTTTCTGCTTTCTCTCCTCTTCTCTCCTCTTCTTTTTACTCTGTATCTATTTTTCTGTGCGCCTCCTTTTTTTTTTTTCTCTCCTCCTCTCCGTGTTTGACATATTGGTGTCACCAATAAATCATTGCACTCCACCTTTAAAAGAGACAGAGACAGGTTGCGGGAAAAGAGACAGAGGGATGGATGGAGGGAGTTTTGTTTAGCATCTCATCAAAGTCTCAAGGTTTTACTGGAAAAAGGTGCAGACTGTTGTTGGATTTTAAGATTCCCAGCAGGAAGTAGTTTTTATTTTTCCTCCGTTTTGAAACCTTTTAAGTGTTTGTTTGTTCATTGAGAGGGCCCTTAATCTTGAATGAACATGTAATTCTTTCCATTGCATCTTACAGAAGTGCTATAGTCTGTAGTAAAATAGCATATTTTTTTGAAAAAATCTTTAAGTTCAAAAATCAACAAGCAATTACGAGTTATTAAATCCTGTAAAACTATGACAGGCGTACTGGTAAATTTGCTGGTTAAGGTTTAAAGTCAAGACATATAAGACAAATAAAAACAAAGTCTATCAGTCTTGTGGTACTTCAAGTCCAGTCCCCTACAGTTTACAGTCTAAATACATGTGAACACCACCTGAATAGCCCACAGGATTACAACAATGTAAAGTAAAATTAAACTGCAGCTTAAAAAGCCTGTAAAAATCGCATACTGCAACCCGTCTGCTCAGGCAGACCAATAAATCCGCATACTGTAACATGAAAGCAGGGTGAAATAAAGAGTAGTCACACATAAAGTCCGTTCACTAAGAAGTGAGCTTTTAATTATGATGGTGGCCAGTTTATACCATCAAAGTCTGGTTTTGTAAATATGTGTTTTGAAGCCTAAATGGTCCATGACTGGGAGTATTTATCTGCTTTCTATTATACAGGGCTTTTTTATCTGTTCAGTAAAAAATATATATTTTAAAATCAGTTTTTTAAACAATGAATTCCTTCAGATGATTTTGTTTTAACGTTTTTCTTTTTTCAGCTGTCGTTACAAAATGCCATAGATTTATAAACTTAAGGAATCACTGAGTTTTTGAGGGAGCTCTGAGTCTAAAATGATTTATGTAAAGCTCAAATGTTTATCAGGCTTTTAAAATATGAAGTGCGGTTTCTGAGCAGATAGCAGGAAAGTTAGCAGGCTTAGCTAGCGCTAATCCAGAGCACAAACTCATTGATTTAATGACTGAAACTGATCCAAGTTGCTTCAGCCAGTCGTCTCATTAAAGAACTCATCTCAAATGATTAAATTAACAAACTAATTACTAATCAAAAGAGTAAAATATTTACAGGTCTAACATAAAGCTAATGGGCTAGTAGTTTAGCTAACAGGCTCAGCGCTAATACAGACTGCAATAACTCATTGATTTGACTTCAGTTAGTAAAATTTTATCCATATATTTCAGTAGTTGAACTTTAACAACACTTTAAAGGTAGTTGTAAGTCTAAAATAATTAGGCTAATACAGCGCTTAAATCTATAAATGCAGTTTCCCAGCAGATAGCAGAACAGCTCAACAAAATCCTCAATTTCATAACTAAAGTTGAGCCATGTTATTTCAGCCAGTCATCTCATGTAAGAATTTTGAATGAAACTAAGTACTAATCAAGTTTAAACTGGTTTAACATAAAGCTGGTCGGCTAGCAGCTAAGTTAGCAGGCTCAGAGCTAACCCAGCCTGCAAAAACTTACCGATTTAATGACTTAAGTGAGTTAAAAAAAAATCCATTTATTTCAACAGCTGTGACTCTAAAATTATTAAATTTCAAGTAATAAAACAGTTTGAAAATTATTTACAAACTCAATCTGTTTCAGAACAGATAGTGGTTAAGCTAACAGACAGTGTGTTAATGCATACCATGGATTTTTTTTTTTTTTTTTACTTTACAAAAGTTTTTGAGACAATTCTAAGTCCAAAATGATTAAAGCTCATATACGTATTACAGTTTAACAAGAAGAGATAGCAGTAAAGCTAGCAGGCTCAGCTAGCGCTAATGCAAAGCGCAACGTCATTGATTTAATGAATAATAAGTTAAAATTGAGCCACGTTATTTCAGCTAGTCATCTCATGTAATTTCAAATAATCAATTTGATAAAACAAATTACTGTAAAAACTATTTATAAGCTAGGTTTAACATAAAGTTGGTAGGCTAGCAGTTAAGATAGCAGGCTCAGAGCTAATCCAGACTGCACTAATAACTAATTAATGACTTACGTGAGTAAAAAATAATCCATAGATTTCAACAGTTGTGGTTTTATAATGATTAAATTTGATATAATTAAAACTGTTAAAAAGTAATCTACAAAGCCAGTCTGTTTCAGAGCAGATAGCGGTTAAGCTAACAGGCAGATCTCCGTCTAAAATGATTAAAGCTCATATATGTATTAAAGTTCATCAAGCCTTTAACAAGTAGAATATGAAGTGCAGTTTCCCAGCAGGTAGCAGTAAAGCTAGCCAGCTCAGCTAATGCTAATGCAAAGCACTAATTCATCAAATTAACGACTGAAATTAATCCAGCCCTTCATGTCATTTAAGAAGTAATCTGAAATAATCACCAGTGAAAAGTGTAAATTATTTATAGATTTCTTTTAAAAGATGGTAGCAGTTAAGCTAGCAGATCAAAACTGCTCCCTTTCATTCAATTACACAAAGACCTCTAACCTGATTTCAATCTAAACCTCAATCAAATGTATAAAATCTTAAACACATTCGACACACCGCCTTCCTGGCAGATAGCAGTTAAGCTCGGAGTCGTATGCAAACTGACACAAGTCATTGATTCAAGGACTGAAACTAATCAAAATCAATTTACTTTTAAATAAAAATCTCAATCAAATGTATAAAATCTTTAACTGGTCGGACACGGCAGTTAAACTCCGGCAGATTAGGTTAAGCTAGAAGGCTCGGCGCTAATCTGAGCCCGCATTAATCATTGATTCGGTGTCTGCCTGTAAGTGATATGTAAATAGCATGTTTAACCTCCATTTACATGTGTGTTTGTGCGCGCCGACGAAGGCCAAGCTGCACACAGATGAGTGTGTGTGTTTGTGTGAGAAAGATAGAGCGAGTGTGGGAGTGCAAGAGGCATGTTGAAGAAGGAGGGGTGGGGGGGGGGGGGGGGGGTCGCCTCCAAGTTACAAAAGAAGTTAATTAAAAATGAAAAAAGCGAACGAAGGGAGGGAAGACGGGAGTGGACGGAAGCAGTCGGGGGTGGACGGAGGGGAGAGAGAGGGAGGAAAAAATAAAAAAAGGAGGAGAAGGAATGGAGGGAGGGAAGGAGGGAGGGAGAGAGGCAGTGTTTTATTGAAAACGGGTGGACAAACAGTGTGTAATTGGCTGGGGCCGCAGGGGCTAAAGGAGAGGTTCAAAGAGAGGAGAAAGAGATAGAGAGCAAATTAACAGATAGTGGAGGGGAGGACGAAGGGGGAGGAAGAGGAGGAAGGGAAAGAGATGACATGGGAGAAAAAAAAAGAAAGTGTTGACTCAGAGAAAGACAAGATCGGGGATAAAAGGAAGGGAGAGAGAGAGAGGGATGTGTTACATGGCCAAAAGTATGTGGACACCTGAACATTCCTCCAACATGGACTGTTGGACGTCTCATTTCAGAACTATGGACATTAATGTGCTGCTGTAACAGCCTCCGCTCTTCTGGGAAGGCTTTCCACAAGTTTTTGGGAACCTGGCTGCAGGGATTTGCTCCCATTGAGCCACTTTTACCTGCATTTAAAAAGAACACAAGCGGCTGTTTTTTGTTTGGGCGTGTTGTTTGAGGTATCAGGAAGACAATAAAATATGATCCAGAAAGGCTAGAGTCAGTAATAGATCAATAAGTTTTGGATTAGGGGATGGTAACAACAAGAAGTCCTCGAAATTAAATGACTAAATACACATAAGAGTGTCTTCTTCTCAAGCCACTAAGGCAGAATATCATTTAAAAAGATACCAGTATCAGTACTAGTACCCATAAAGTGATGCTGACTCCAATGGAGCAGTGGTTCCCAACTGGTGGGTCGCAGTTTGAAAGTGGGTGATGGGTCCACTCTCAATGGGCTGCAAGTGACTATTCGGCACAGAGCTTTCATTTTGAGGTGCTGTTTCCTGCTGTAGAGTGAGTGACTGCTTGATGGAGACATCAAACTGTCTTGACAACATGGCCAAACTCAAGTATGACGCTGTAATAATTTAATTGCGTGGACCTTGAATTACTGACTAAGGAGAAATCTGGACCATGTGGCTGGACCAGTTTGGAACCACTGCAGTATTCCCTTTTTTTCCTACTTCATTCAATACCCATAATGTGAGTGGAAGTATTCAGTCATGTAAAATGCCACCAGACACCACAGGTGTGTAGTATTACCATGTTTTGGTGGCATCTCGGCACATTTGACTGCTGACCCCTTCAAATACACCGCACTCACCGCTTCACCACACCACAGACTGTATGGGTTGTAGCTGCTGCGAACGTTTATGATCAAAAGAGCAATTTGTGGCCAAAAAAACGCTTTTAAATAATCTGCCTGGAGCCACAAAACCTCTGTGAGTCTTATAATGAAGTTAACAGTAAGTCTAAATTTGCCCATCAGCCTTACTAATAGGCCTAAATGGGCCTTTTTCAATATGTTTTACCACAAGGTGGCTACTGTCTTGGGCTATTTATGATAAGGGTTGGCAGTAAAGGGAAATAAGTATGTCCATGCACTGTTAAATGTCTATTTGTCCCACTTTCTTTGACCTGGAATCCATAGCTAGCTTAGCTAGGGAGAGCCAAGACAAGCCACTGCTATTGACGTTCAACAAAATGTAAAGGTAAAGGTGATAGGCTGTGTGACGCACGTTTAGTTGATGAAATGTAAAAACATTTCTTTACTCTGTGTGTGGGCTACACATTTCTACAGTTAAAGATGTAAGAATCAGTCAAGACCTATGACAGTGAAAATGAAAATTGAAATAGTCGTTATTGATTTCTATATAAAGCCACGAGGAAGTACTTGGGAGGAGCAAAAGAGCCGCGTATAGCTCTGGAGCCACAGGTTGTCTACCCTTGATTTATACTAAGCACAAAAAGTAAGGAAATTTGTGTTTGGTACATTATTTCTTTGTTGTAACAATTCTTCTTGGCAATAAATTGTATACCTTGGAAAGCCTATTTATTTTCCTTTTAAATGGTGTAAGGAACATGCTTTTGTGGGGTGAGCAGCAGAGCTGAGTATGTGGGGTGCGCCCATGAAAAAATTGCCAAATCTTCTCTGCTTCTTTTTGCTGTTGACTCTTGTTTGGTGTTTGTTCGGTTCCCTAAGTGCTGGCAGGATGAGGAACCGGTCCTCCTGGGGTGCCGTCTTCTTGGGACGCCCCCGTTAGCTGGAACTTGGCCTTCAGTTTGCAGATGGTACTAGGGCTCACTCCAAATAATTCCGCAAGTTGGTGTTTTGCGGAACACCACCTTGAAGTTGTCCTATCCAGATCAGTCAAATGTGGCATGCCAATTCTTGGAGCAAACACCAACTGACCACTGTAGCAGGACCCATGCTCACAGGTGCCAATCAGGCACCTGATTGTCAGCACCTGGGGGTACCAGAAGCTCAAATCAAGAGTCTGTAGCAACAGCAAAAAAAGCAGTTTGGCATTGGCAGAGATGATCTGGCAACTTTTTCATGGGGTGTAACCCACATACTCAGCTGTGCTGCTCATCCCACAAATGCATGTTCCTTGCAAATGCAGCACCATTTAAAAGGGAGATAAACAGGCTTGCCAAGAAGAATTGTTACAACAAAGAAATAATGTACCAAACACAAATTTCCTTACTTTTTGTGAATCAAATGCAGGCGTCATTTGGCTGGAGAAGTTTCCATACCACTTTGTACTGGGTTATTTCAGTCGATGCCTTAAAAAGTATGTGGTAATGATACCCAACCCTTGTTTTGTTTTTGTTTGTCTGTTTGCTAGTTTGTTCTTATTTTTTTTGTTTGTTTGATCCTGATAATATTCTAATTGAAAATCCAATGAACAAAAAAGTTACTTGACTCAACTAGGCTATTGACAGAAAAGATTATGGTAGCTAATTTCATACGGATTTCTCTTTTCAATCAGTGTTATCGAGCAAAAATGCCGGATACAGTCTATCAGTTGTATTTTCTCTGTTTAATATGATTGTAAACTGAATATCCTTTTATTTGGATTATTGTCAGAGAAAAAAGGACACTGACGATGTCACTTTCGGCTCTTGGGAAGACCATTTATACACCAAATAATGAATTGATTAAAAGAGGAAATAACCATCAGACTAATGAATTTTTTTCCAACTACGACCTGCACCTTTGCTTCCAACTGACAAACATCATTCTTGTGGTGACATCATCGTCACATTAACATGTCATTTAAGGTAAATATTGGATGCAGTTGCCTTAAGATCTCTCCCCATTTAATTTAAGGTGCTTAAAATTAGTGTCCACTTACATTTGGCCACATAGCGCAAGTGTGGCCATGGCATCTTCAGGTAAATAAGGAACTGGCTTTATTAGCATTTGTGTGTGTGAGTGTGAGTGTGTGTGTGCTGACTAAGGCTTATCAGATTCTCAAGGGGCAAGAAAAAAAAGCCAGATGAGAGCGAGAGAGGTTAGAAAAAAAAGAGGATAGAGGTATTCTCTCTCTCTGTCTGATTGAATGGAAGCTGAAAGGTCGCGACCTCTTTCTAAACACTCCACGGTTCTCAGCATTAATCAAATAACACTCACACACACTCACACCCAAACGCACACACACATGCACACACTCTTGCGCTGACCTTCACACACTTGCATGCATGCACACCGGACACGCATACGTTTAAAAATCATATGGGCTTACGCAGGCAGATGCAAATGGTGGGTTGGCTCGCACACACACTACCAGGTGAATTTAGATAGGATTATCCACACGTACCACACTGTATAAACAGTGTCAAACGCCCTATGTGTGTGTGTGTGTGCATGTGTGTCTGTGCATGTTTCTCTCTCTCCCTCTCTGCATCTTTATGTGTGTGTTGTATGGTATATTGTGTGTGTGTGTGTGTGTGTGTGTGTGTGTGGTCGTAACAGTGACATCTGCACCGTTGGCTAAACAGCTTGCGAATATGCTGATAAAAACAACGCCGGCAGCCAAATTTACAACACCTATAAAATACACACACACACACACACACGCACACACACACTCACAGGCGCACAAACACACGTACACTCAGAGGGCGTATTATGGTGAGATTTACGGTGTGTCTGTGTGTGTGTTTGGGTTTATTGCAGTTTACAGGACAGAGAGAGCGTCTATGTAAGCAACAACTATACTATGTGTGTGTGTGTGTGTGTGTGTGTGTATTTGTGTGTGTGAGGGAGACAGAGGGAGATGTGTGTTTTGTTAGGAAAGGACACCCAGACTCTGAATTTCAATGTAATATTTTTATTTTATTTGTTCACAATTAAATTATATGATTCTACTCTCTTTTCCCTCTTGTTGTTCCTTGAGATCTTCCTTCAGATCGTCCCGTGCAGTGTTTGTACCTCAGATGTTTGCGTTTTAGCAGTGAAATTATTATTATTTTTCTTTTACAGGAATTATTTAAACATTGCCAGTTGTTAGATAAATTAATGTTTTTGTGGTAAATTTGGTGTTTTGTCATTAAATGGTAGAACAGAGTGTGTTGACATATTTTCAAATGTTTTTTTTTTTTTTGTTGTTGTCAAATCCGATACAGGAGTCCATTTAAACAGTGATAACTGTGATAGTCTACATGGACCTGAGCTACAGTCGTTTTGTGGTTACAGTTTACAGTTTTGATACAGTGTAGCTCAAGTCTTTACAGTGGTTTCTATGGTTACAGTTTTGATACAGTGTGACATGGACCCTAGTTACAGTGGTTTCTATGGTTACAGTTTTGATACAGTGTGACATGGACCCTAGTTACAGTGGTTTCTATGGTTACAGTTTTGATGCAGTGTGACATGGACCCTAGTTACAGTGGTTTCTATGGTTACAGTTTTGATACAGTGTGACATGGACCCTAGTTACAGTGGTTTCTATGGTTACAGTTTTGATACAGTGTGACATGGACCCTAGTTACAGTGGTTTCTATGGTTACAGTTTTGATACAGTGTGACATGGACCCTAGTTACAGTGGTTTCTATGGTTACAGTTTTGATACAGTGTAGCTCAAGTCTTTACAGTGGTTTCTATGGTTACAGTTTTGATACAGTGTGACATGGACCCTAGTTACAGTGGTTTCTATGGTTACAGTTTTGATACAGTGTGACATGGACCCTAGTTACAGTGGTTTCTATGGTTACAGTTTTGATGCAGTGTGACATGGACCCTAGTTACAGTGGTTTCTATGGTTACAGTTTTGATACAGTGTGACATGGACCCTAGTTACAGTGGTTTCTATGGTTACAGTTTTGATACAGTGTGACATGGACCCTAGTTACAGTGGTTTCTATGGTTACAGTTTTGATACAGTGTGACATGGACCCTAGTTACAGTGGTTTCTATGGTTACAGTTTTGATACAGTGTGACATGGACCCTAGTTACAGTGGTTTCTATGGTTACAGTTTTGATGCAGTGTGACATGGACCCTAGTTACAGTGGTTTCTATGGTTACAGTTTTGATGCAGTGTGACATGGACCCTAGTTACAGTGGTTTCTATGGTTACAGCCTTGGTACAGTGTGATATGGACCCTAGTTACAGTGGTTTCTATGGTTACAGTTTTGATGCAGTGTGACATGGACCCTAGTTACAGTGGTTTCTATGGTTACAGTTTTGATACAGTGTGACATGGACCCTAGTTACAGTGGTTTCTATGGTTACAGCCTTGGTACAGTGTGATATGGACCCTAGTTACAGTGGTTTCTATGGTTACAGTTTTGATGCAGTGTGACATGGACCCTAGTTACAGTGGTTTCTATGGTTACAGTTTTGATGCAGTGTGATATGGACCCTAGTTACAGTGGTTTCTATGGTTACAGTTTTGATACAGTGTGACATGGACCCTAGTTACAGTGGTTTCTATGGTTACAGTTTTGATACAGTGTTGCATGAACCATAGTTACAGTAGTTCCTATGGTTACAGCTTTGATACAGTGTGACATGACCCTAGTTACAGTGGTTTCTATGGTTACAGTTTTGATACAGTGTGACATGGACCCTAGTTACAGTGGTTTCTATGGTTACAGTTTTGATACAGTGTGACATGGACCCTAGTTACAGTGGTTTCTATGGTTACAGTTTTGATGCAGTGTGACATGGACCCTAGTTACAGTGGTTTCTATGGTTACAGTTTTGATGCAGTGTGACATGGACCCTAGTTACAGTGGTTTCTATGGTTACAGTTTTGATACAGTGTTTCATGAACCATAGTTACAGTAGTTCCTATGGTTACAGCTTTGGTACAGTGTGACATGGACCCTAGTTACAGTGGTTTCTATGGTTACAGTTTTGATACAGTGTGACATGGACCCTAGTTACAGTGGTTTCTATGGTTACAGTTTTGATACAGTGTGACATGGACCCTAGTTACAGTGGTTTCTATGGTTACAGCTTTGGTACAGTGTGACATGGACCCTAGTTACAGTGGTTTCTATGGTTACAGTTTTGATACAGTGTGACATGGACCCTAGTTACAGTGGTTTCTATGGTTACAGTCTGATACAGTGTTGCATGAACCATAGTTACAGTAGTTCCTATGGTTACAGCTTTGGTACAGTGTGATATGGACCCTAGTTACAGTGGTTTCTATGGTTACAGTTTTGATACAGTGTGACATGGACCCTAGTTACAGTGGTTTCTATGGTTACAGTTTTGATGCAGTGTGATATGGACCCTAGTTACAGTGGTTTCTATGGTTACAGTTTTGATACAGTGTGACATGGACCCTAGTTACAGTGGTTTCTATGGTTACAGTTTTGATACAGTGTGACATGGACCCTAGTTACAGTAGTTCCTATGGTTACAGCTTTGATACAGTGTGACATGACCCTAGTTACAGTGGTTTCTATGGTTACAGTTTTGATACAGTGTGACATGGACCCTAGTTACAGTAGTTTCTATGGTTACAGTTTTGATACAGTGTGACATGGACCCTAGTTACAGTAGTTTCTATGGTTACAGCTTTGGTACAGTGTGACATGGACCCTAGTTACAGTGGTTTCTATGGTTACAGTTTTGATACAGTGTGACATGGACCCTAGTTACAGTGGTTTCTATGGTTACAGTTTTTATACAGTGTGACATGGACCCTAGTTACAATGGTTTCTATGGTTACAGTCTGATACAGTGTTGCATGAACCATAGTTACAGTGGTTCCTATGGTTACAGCTTTGGTACAGTGTGATATGGACCCTAGTTACAGTGGTTTCTATGGTTACAGTTTTGATACAGTGTGACATGGACCCTAGTTACAGTGGTTTCTATGGTTACAGTTTTGATGCAGTGTGATATGGACCCTAGTTACAGTGGTTTCTATGGTTACAGTTTTGATACAGTGTGACATGGACCCTAGTTACAGTGGTTTCTATGGTTACAGTTTTGATACAGTGTTGCATGAACCATAGTTACAGTAGTTCCTATGGTTACAGCTTTGATACAGTGTGACATGACCCTAGTTACAGTGGTTTCTATGGTTACAGTTTTGATACAGTGTGACATGGACCCTAGTTACAGTAGTTTCTATGGTTACAGTTTTGATACAGTGTGACATGGACCCTAGTTACAGTAGTTTCTATGGTTACAGCTTTGGTACAGTGCATCATGGAACCTAGTTACAGTTGTTGCTATGGCTACAGTTCTGACACAGTGTATCATGGACTGTAGCTACAGTTGTTTCTAGTGTTACCAGCTCACCCCTTTTCCCCTTTAAGGACGGTGGCCTTGTGGGTAGCCTGTGGTTGTGATGTGTGCATCGTGTGTGCGGTGTGGGAAGCAGCTGTCTCTCAGGTGTATCATGGTGAAAACCACGTGTGGTCACGAGTGATGACAGCCAGCAGAAGAAACCAGCTTCTAGATAAGCTCAGGGCTGCTGCTTAACCTCAGGAGAAGGCCGTGTTTATTGTTCTTTGGTGAAGACTGCAATAAAGCCACTGCTGGTAAACGGCACCCGAATGCCTCGCTATCCTTCCTTCAGCGGAATGGTCCGGACCGCTAAAAACTAGTCACCAGCTAATAACCAGCCAAGCTTTATTAATGCTAATGAGTCAGCGTGCTCCCCACCACAGTTCAGAGCTGGTAAGCTGTCACAGAGAGGTGACACTAGTGTTGCAGTTTGGATACAGTGTAGTATGGGGCCTTGTTACTGTTGGCCCTGTGGTTACAGTTTATAGTGTCATACAGCGTGCATACGTGGACCCTGGCTACAAAACCCAGAGCAGAACATCTGAAACATGACTAATACTACAGACCCAATGTGCCATCGGACAACGCACTGACCTCCTAACTTACAGTCCAGTCTGCAGTGTAGCAGCACAACAGCAAACCGTGGCTGTGAATGTGTGGGAGTGTGAGAATGTGCAACAGGAAGTCATTAAAAATGAGCGTAAACATGCTCATGAAACATTTTCCTGGATAAATACAGCACCATTCTTAAAAAGAGTCAGTGCACTTGGAGCAGAAATAAAGGCCATGTGTGTTTATGCAGCTTATATCAGGAGCTCTTAACCTTTTTTCCAGCATGTAACCCACACTGAGTAAATTTAGCCTCAGCCTGGGACTAGAGCAAGACACAGAACACGCTGCGGTCATCAGGAAACAGGCTGGACTAAAGCCCGCAACCTGCTTTTGGGTTCCCAGCTGCAGCCTTTTATGAGAAACATTTACCTGTTATTGAAGTGCTCATTTAGAAAATCCTACATTTCTCTTAAAGGAAAGTCTTTGAAAGGCAATTAGAACATGGAGAGGTTTACACATGACAAGGAATCCAGCTTTTGCATTCTAGGTTTTGCTCACTGAGATTTCAAAATTAACTTGGGTGTAAAAACTTTGTAATGTGCTTACTTACAAAGAACAGTGCAGAACCTGCCTCCACCCCAGCTCCTCCTTTTCATGCTGTGTCTGACTTATCAGTGTCATTTCTGTTTGTCATTGATGCTGCTCTGTTCTGCTCCTGGAGGGTCTTTGCCGCTGCTCTCTGCCTTAGGCTTTCCATGTAGGCGCATGGAAGGGCAGAGGGGTGTGCTCTCCCCACTTCAGGTTTTCCTTGTTTGCATGAGGAAGGGCAGAGAGGTGTGCTTTCACCCTCTTAAGGCTTTCCATGTAGGCACGTGGAAGGTCAGAGTGTTGTACTCTGTCCGTCTTAGTCTTTCTGCATTGGCCCTAGGAAAAGCAGAGAGGCCCCAGAACAGAGCCATACCGGCAAATATAATACTGCAAATGGCAATAAAGTTTCCTTCGACTGAAGTGGTCCTGACTGAATTACCATTTATTTGGTTATGTGACAGTTCTCATTCCAGTCTTTAAAGTAAAAAGTAAGAATGACAAGTGGCAAGTATATTATTAAAACATTAAATCCCACACAAACTCTCTGACAGTCAACACCAAATGACTTATTGGCTGTTTGTGCTTTCAAAGTAATTGCACAACATTTTTTGAGTAACTCAGATATTATGACAAAGTGGGAAAATATTTCATTGGTCACTTAGTGGCAGAAAAAAACAAACAAATGTGAAACTCTATTAAAAGCTGTGGCTTGTCAAAATAAATCAAAACCTATATGACTGGACCAATTTAATTTGAAAGGACAGACACAGGAAGTGGCAATGGAAGTGGCGGTAAAACAGTCTGCTAAGTTAAGAGAGTTATATAACTTTACTGTAATGCCGCCTTTAAAATCAGAAACACTTGAAATATATGAAATCCAAACTCTAAGACTGTCTCTCGTCTTATATTGTGATATGAACAAAATATCGCCCAGCCCTGGCAGCTGACAGCCATGATGTCGAAATCATAGCTTTATTCCGCTCAGTAATTGTAATGCGTGATTCTTAGGTTAACCTGCACATCCATTATAAAACCTCAAGTCTTTTAAGTCGGCAGAGGATGAGTGTCTCATACTCAAAATGGCAGATTTTAGCTGGACTAACACTTTAAATCCAATAAGATAAGCTGGTTAAGGTGTTTACACGACAGCTGGAATAATAAGAGCCTTAATGCGGTTATAATTGAATCATTGGAGTGCAAGTAAACACACCGATGAAAAAAAAAAAGTTCTGGAAGTTGAAATCAGGGCCGCGGTGGGAATTCAGCTGCTCTGAAGATGATCCAGTCTACTCTTTCTCCTCAGATCATTTCATTTTCAGTCTCAACCTTCAGTCCGAAGCAGGAATGTGTGTGAATCTCTCTCAACCCGTCTCATGTTCCTCCTCGTTTTTCCTCTCTTCCTCTCCGCCCTCCCTGCCTTGCTTCACTCCCCCATCCCTCCATCCTCTCCCCTCTCTGTGGTTCGAATTAGACAATGAAAACAATGAATTTGGTGTCTGTTTCTTTCTCTCTGTGTGTCTCACCCTCCCCCACTTCTTTCTCTTCATCTTGCTTGCCCTCACTCTCCGTCTCTCGTGGTGACCCCGTGTCGCACTCTTTCGCCCATGCCAGCAACCCCCACTTCTGTCTGTTGTTTTATTTCTTTTTTGTCTTTCTCTTCTGTTTTTTAGTTTTCCTCCCTGTACGCAGATCTCTGTTTCTTTATCTTCCTGTCTTTCTGTCCCCGTAGACTTTCTGTGTCTCTCATCTTTCTGTCTCACTCTCTGTCTTTCTGTGTGATTTCATGCTCCAGCTGCTCTATTATCAGTCTGTCTGAGGTTGTGTTAACATCAACAATACTGCTACACATACACTGATGGACAGATAGATGGACACGCAGACAGATAGTCAGATAGGGTGGATCCTTGATGAAAACATTGCATTTAATTCTTCTTTCTTTTTTGTTAGTCTGTTTTTTTGGCTTTTTTAGTTACAAAACATTTCAGATTAAGTTTAAACTGAAGTCGAAGCCTCTCTTCGATAGAAAACTTTTAACAGAAAACATAACTTTAAGAATTTTTTTTTGGCATTTGACTAGAATTTAAAGGGGCAAAGTGCAGCATATCTAAGGTTTCATGTAGTTTTAACATGTTTAAAGTCCAGTTTAGATAAGAGTTTGAGCTCAACACGACACAGGACTTTTGAGTTTAAGCAGAAAAAGACCTTTAAAAAACCTCAAGATTAATTAAGACACAAATCTTGAGTGTAAATAATAAAAGTCAATTAAAAAGTATCCTAATCAGGAGCCCTGAGGTTTGCCGGTTTGGATGCTGACATCCAACGATATCTCATTTGTTCTTTGTTACATTTTATTGTTTGAAGTAGTTTTAACACGTGTAAAGTTGAGTTAAGGTATAAGTCTGAGCTCAACATGACTCTTGAGTTTAAGCAGATCAATTTAGACATAAATCTTGATGGTAAATAATAAAAAGCAAATAATAAGTATCTTAATCTGGAGCCCTGAGGAACACCAGTTTAAATGAGTCACAGGTGTTAAGCGCAACAGTTTCTTTCTCCAAATAGTAGCCATTCTGTTTTGTTATTTTTAATTTAATTTTTCATTTTTTGTAGTTCTGAGTTAATGCAACAAATAAGATTAAACTCCATTTCTTAATTTCTTTCCTAACTTAAAAACATTCAAGTTAAATGTAAACCAAGTCCAGTTGCATTCGATTCAATTGCCTTGAGATAGCTATGACCTGGATGAATGAGAATATCCACAGGCATATTAAATGTAAACATTTTTTTTAATCAATTAAGAAGTATGTTAATCAGGAGCCCTGAGAAATGCTAGTTTAAACAAACTAAAGATGTTATGTACAACATTTATTGCACTCTAAAAAATGATTCATGGGGTTATTGAATAAAGGTTTAAAAAGACGTTTTTCAGCATAAAAAACCCCTTTGCTTCATTAATGTGTTTTAGTCAGCTGGCCAATTGGTAACAAACAAAAACATTTTTTGTAGGATGGCCTTTAAATGAACAAGTAAGCCTATGTTAAGTAAAACAGTTTGACCTCTATATATCAACACAACTTTTGGATAAATATTAAGTTGATTCAACATAATTTTTATGAGATCAAAGCAAGTCAAGTTTGTACAAAATTTACTGAGTTTGTCAGATTATAAAAGCTTCAAGGGATTGACTCAATAATCCCAGAGTTACTTAAAAAGATGCATGCAAATATTTACCTTAATTTTATTGAAGCTGAACCAGTGTTTTTTTTTTTAAGATATTTTTTGGGCATTTTTAGCCTTTAATGTATAGGACAGACAAGTGTGAAATGGGGAGAGAGAGAGAGGGAGTGACATGCAGCAAACGGCCATAAGCTGGAGTCGAACCCGGGCCACTGTGGCAACAGCCTTGTACATGGGGCTCCTGCTCTACCACTAAGCCACCGACGCCCCGAAGCTGAACCAGTGTTGCTTTAATGTGTTTATAAGTTGAATTTGAACAGAGGTTTAAGCTCAGCTTGACTCGTGACTTCTGACTTCGGACAGCTTCAGTCTATACTTAAAGAGGAACTTTAAATGGAAATGAAAAATTCCTCAATTTAGAAGTATCTTAATTAGGATCCCTGAGGAACGCCGGTTTAAAAGTGGTATACAAAACAGGTTTTATTTCCCCCCAAAAAGTCAACTTAAATGTGCTTTAATGTCTTTAAATTGACTTTAATCCCCGATAGAACAGCACTGTGTTGAACTGAATCAGAAATCTTGAGGAAAAATAACATGTATCTTATTTAACAAGTAAAGTTGAAAATAAACTCCCAAAAGTTAACTCCTTTAGCCATTGTTGATAACATTAAAAAAAAATCTGACACATATAAAATACCCTACATTTAAATCATGAAAACACTCCAGTCTGTGTTACATGCTTTAATAATCATCTAAATTCCTCAAATATTTATTTGAAAGACAGATTTTACGCCTTATCTTAAAACTAATTTTGCTTTGTTATTCTTTACTTTTCAGAGGGTGGTTTCCCTTTGTCTGTATCAGTGATTCTGAAACTGCGGCTCAGGACTCTAAAATAGACCACCATGTATTTTCTGGAGGGTCCCCAAGTGACGGGAGTATTTTCTTTAGCCTGGGTCACAGGGTGAGACTAAATGTGTTCCCTTCAGTCTGAAAACATGAAAAGAATCCTGATATAGTCTCCAAACCCAACTGGATTTTTATTTTGTACCTCTTTTTGGCAAAAATATTTCGTTTAGTTTTTACTATGTTGACTTTGACCTTATTTTTTGCTCGTCGCTAAATATCACCCAACACAAACAGGGCAAACATGAGCCGCCTGCCCGTTAGAGAAACATGCAGATATCTAATGAGGGAATCCAGCTGGAAATCCACTAGTTCAGTAGGAGTTCAGTAAATAAAGAAAACACAGCTCAGTTATTTTCTAATCATGCTCAGGGTGTGGCGTTCCTTCAGTTTCGTTTTGTTGTCCCACATTTTTTGTGCACAATGATGTTATCTTGGCGCTGGTGACCTTTTGACCTTTTGAGAGAAAGCAGGAGAAAGTGGGCAAAGATTTATGATGGCGTTTATTTCTCTTGTAGGATGTTGTTTTCTTTGTTTATATATATATATATATATGTATATTTTATTCTTGAAATCTTTCTTTAGGAGCGTGTTTTCTTTATTTATTTTTTATTCTTAAAGTCTTTTCTCCACAATAGATGGATGGACAGAAATGTCTTCTTCTTTCTCCTCCTCCCTCGTTCATTAATCACTCCCTCCCACTGCTCCTCTTTTTCTCCGTCCTCACAGATGTTCCTCTCGCCCGTCAAAACATCTCCATCTTCTTCTTTTCTTCCTCTCTGCAAGACAATTTGACTCACTCGTGAACCGCCATGTTTTCCCTCTCCTGCCTCCCCTTCCTCTTTTGTTTCTTTTCACTTCTCTCCTTCTTTTGCTTTCCTCTTTGATTCATTCATTTTGCACCGATCCCCTTGTTTCATCCTTCCTTACCTCCTCTTTCCTTCTTTTCCACCTTCCATCTACCTTTTTCATTCCCCTTTCCTTAAATCTTCTCGTCCATCCTTTATTTCTCTTGTGTGTGTGAGAAACAAATCTTTCCTCTGTTGTTGTTTGGATTCCTTTAGGATTTGTCAAATCTCAGCCATGTTTGTAGTTTTTGGAGCATGCTGTCTTTTTTTTTTTTTTTGCTAATGTGTCGGTATGTAAAGAGAGAAGGAATGTGTGTGTGTGTGTGTGTGAACATCCATAACACTAACACAACTTGTGTGTTTATCTTGTTGAAAGCTTTGTGTGTGTTTTTGTGCAGCATTCAAACATCTGTAACGCCTCCGAAAAAATAGTCCATGTGAGAAAGTTTTTTGTGTGTGTGAACTGTTCTTTTAAGTCAAACACACAGAGCTTAAAAGCAGCATTTCCTGCCTCGGAGGATGAAAGCTGCATGATTATTTGTCCTTTGTGTGTGTGTGTGTGTGTGTGTGTGTGTGTGTGACCCACTTGAGGCCAACAAATACCACAAGGCCTCGCTGTTCGTGTAAACTCTTTCTTGATCTCGTCTTGTGTGTAAGTGTGTGTGAACATGTGGGCTCTTGAATGTATGCACCTGTGTGAGTGTGTGTTTTCCTAATGGGATGGTGGTAGGTTAGTTGTGCCATGTGTGTGTGTGTGTGTGTGTGTGTGGTTCAATCCCTTATGCTTTGTTTGGGGTGACCTACAAAAGCCACATTCTTCTGCGCTCCCTCCCTCTGCTCTTGCTTCATGCTATAGGCTGCATACAGAGTTCCCACCCATAAGTGACCATAAAGTGACCATATTTGCTGTTAATTTAAGTTAAATTAGACATTATTATCATTATCTTTCTTTTCAGAGTAACAAGATAACAAGATATTGTAAGAGTGCGCGAGGAAATGACATCAGACAGAAATGCTTGTGTGGATTGTAATCCAAGGTCAGCTCGGCACTGAATGTACCAAAACAACGTCTTTAAACGGAAACAGTGGCGCAACATCCTGTTGCTTTGAAAAAGGTTGTATTACATAATTATTCTGTCTGGAAAAACTGTGATGTGATATTGTTTTTTCTCTAATATAGATGATTTAACAGCGATACCTGCCCAAGTTTTTTAAGAGCACATGCATGTGTAAAACAAATGGTCATTTTCATTTCAAGGAGAGTTTTACGTCTTTTTGTTTGTCTCGATACAATACTTAACGTGCCATACGAGTGCTGAGAGATTGAAGGGTAGCTATGATCATCCCCTTGTGCCGCAACAACACTGTGAGATGTTGTTGTAGATAATAGGGAATAGGAATATTACACTAAATAAAACAAAATGTGGATGCTTTTTAATAACATTACATTTGTACGTTATTTTGTAGCAGGAATGTTGAAACTTTACGTGTTTATGGTTCAACAACGCTGTGGTTAACGTGTGGTTATGTTGAGGCAAAAATAAAAAATGCAGTAATGGGTCACTACAAAATGAATGCTTTTCTTGACTCCGTACCAGCTGAAAATGCAGTGATGTCTCTGTGAAAAAACAACTGTATTTCATGGCACTATCCTGGCAGGAAATCCAGTAATGGGATGCTACAAAAGAAAAGCTTTTCTTGGCACTTTTCCAGCTGGAAATGGAGTGATTTCCTTGTGAAAAAAAAACATTTTTCATGGCACCATCCCGGCAGGCAAAACAGCGATGTCTTGGTAAGAAAACAATGCTTTTTTGTGGCAGTATCCTGGCTGGAAACACAGTGATGGGTCGCTACAAAACAAAAGCTTTTCCTCACACCTCCCTGCTGGAAATGTAGTGATGTCCCTGTAAAAATAACCATTTTTCGTGGCACCATCCTGGCAGGCAAAACAGCGATGTGTTGGTAAAAAAACAAACAAAAGAAAACAATGCTTTTTTGTGCTGCTATCCCAGCTGCAAATGCAGTGATGTCCTAGTAAAAAACAACCATTCTTTTATGCCATTACTGCGGCAGGAAAGGCAGTGATGGGTCGTGGATCAAAACTAACGCTTGTCTCGGCACTTACCTGGCTGATGTCCCTGTAAATAAGCAGTTGCCTTTTGTGACAGTATCCTGGTTTGAAACGCAGCAATGAGTTGCTACAAAACACCCACGTTTGGTGTCAAAAAAGCCTCTGGAAACATTGTGATGATTTGCTAAAAAGCAACTGTTTTTGTTGTTTGTTGGTCTTAAACAGTGGTCTGTAGACGCCTGCAGCTCGGCAGCTCACCTCTCCAAGGTGACACGCCACCTCATATACAAGTTACTGTAAAATTGTTGATACATGTGAAACGTACATAATGTATCCATGATTTACAGACACGTAAATAGCAACATTTTCCTCTGGCGTCTGGGCTGTGTTTATTGAATATGTTCAGAGAGGACTGTCTTTGAATGTCCATGTGATGACAATTGAATGCAGAAAATTTATCGGTAAAAGCAATATGGATACAAATGCAGATATTTTGTGACATAAACAGTTACAGAGCTTTACAAGGACCTCAAAATTGCGCTTAAATACAGTACTCAAGTAAATGTACTTAGTTACTTCCTACCACAGGCTTTCAGCTTTGACACATACAACACCTGGTCTAAGTATTATGTCAGTTACTGTCGCCCAAAGTCTGCTGTTTTTCCTGGAAATTTGAGTCATGGTGGTCAGATGCAAAAAACCTTTAGCTTCCCTGTGGTGACATCATCATCAACGGACTTCTCACGTTATATTTATGTATCGAATGTCCCATCATCGATGATGACGATGATGATAAGTAAATCTTTTTTTAGTAAGGCACTAGACCTTTCCCCGTTGGTGGACAGTAATTAAGTACACTTACTAAAGCACTGCACTGTAGCACTTGTACTTTACTTGAGTATTTCCATTTAACGCTAGTTTATAAGTTTTACTCCATGACATTTCTTTCCAAATTGAAAATTTAAATACAAAAGAAACATCAGTTTCATCTTGATCAACGTGTCTCGTTGTGATTGTTTTTGCTAATTGTTTTTTAAATGGTCTCATATTTAGTTTTTAAATCTTAATCTGCACAAAAAGTGCATTATTTCCCTCTGCAGTGTTATAGAGTAGAAGTATACAGTGGAATAAAATGCTACTGAAGCACTGAAGTAAAGTGGAAGTATGTGAGAAAGTACAGCACTTTACTAGGTGTACTTTGTTAATTTTGAAGTACACGTAAACCTTTACTTATAGCACCTTTTAAAGGTTACAAAGTGCTTCAGAATAATTAAAGAGAAAGGAAAAAAAGAGTCCCCCTCTGATGATGTCACAATGGGGAGACTGTGATGACTCCAGCGCAGCCCAAATATCAACAGTACAACAATTACCACAAGAAATACTGCACTGACGGCTTCATTTGCATAGCCGTTTACTGCACGCTGTAAAATAAAAAAGAACAAAACAGGGAAAATTATCAGTCAGCTATAATTAATAGAAGACTAATGCTGACTCCATTAAAGCCCTTAGCTGGTTAAAGGCTGACTCAGCACAATCCAGAGAGCACACTGGACTCCCTGAAAACAGATTAACTCGACTACGACAGCATAACGAGGGCAATAACAAGCCGCTTTATTGAAAAAACAAAGTTTGGTTGGGTGTGTGTGTGAAATGGAACCAGGCGGAGACAGAGTCACGTTTTTACAGGCCGTCTGCTTCCAGGAAAGGGAATGACTGTCACAGACACCGAGAGGCGATGTGTCACACTGGGCCTGATATTTACTGGAAACACCGGTGAACTCATAAGTGTGAGTCGTTCACACAGATATAAAGACAGAGAGGCAGAGGGAGAGGAGTTTATTCATCTGCAGCAGCAGTGGAGGAAGCATTCCCATCTCTTACTTCAGTAGAAACACCACCGTGTACAAATCATTTCAGAATAATATACATTATATTATTGTATTACAATAAGTGATGCATTATTGTGGTCATAGCTTCAGTGTTGCAGCTACTACTTTATATACGTCTGAGTAGTTTCATGGATAATATTACGTCATAATTTATTAGATGATTCAGTTTTGTAAATGTTTCTAAACCCAACAGGAAGTCAGCCATTTTGAATTTTATATGGAAATTTGGTGCATTGTTGGCTCTATCCAGGGGTTGTACCTTAATGAACTCCTCCAACAGATCGCATCCAGCAGACTTCAAATTTGGTGTGTGCCAGCTAAAGACGATGAGCAACAAAAGCTATTCAAAGCTTGAGGCGTTAAACATCCATGTTTCGCCACTAAACAGGAAGTGGTTCGTAGCTTCAGCATACGTGTTCCAATTTGCCCCAAACTTCACATGTGTTGTCTCCAAGCCTGACGCCAACTACATGTACATTAGGTTTAATGGTGATTGTGCCACCTACTGGCACCAGGAAGTAAGACTTGTCAGACAATTATCTTTTGATTTACCTGAAATTTACATGGCGTGGTCATCAAGTGACCCTTCGCCAAGTCCCGCCCCAGGATGCAAACTGGGCAGTTGTAACGGAGCATGGTGCCAGCTCACACGAGGGTCCGACAACAACACAGCTCTAATGCAGTCGTGTCAGATTTCCCTCATTTTCAGGCTGGTGTTGTGGTAGACCCCTCTGTCTGCTTCTCTCTGGAACATTTCTCCAAAAATATGATCATATTTCTTCAGGTAGTGCAGTTAGTTACAGTGTGGGCTCCATGTTTACTCCGACAGCTTGTTGGAACCATCACAAAGGGGCGGGGCTTAGAGAAGTGTCAATTAACCTGCATGTCTTTGGAGCAGCCGGAGAAAACCCACACTGACACAGAAAGAACATGTAAATCCCACACAGAAGGGCTCCCCCAACCCAGGGTTCAACCAGGAACCCTCCTGCTGTGAGGTGGCAATGCTGACCACTGCACCACAGTGCCGCCATTGTGCGTAGTGTGTACGTTACATATTATCTGTGCGGAGTTTGCATGTTCTCCCTGTGTCAGCGTGGGTTTTCTCCAGGTACTCCAGCTTCCTCCCACAGTCCAAAGACATGCAGGTTAACTGGTGACTCTAAATTGCCCGTAGGTGTGAATGTGAGTGTGAATGGTTGTCTGTCTCCATGTGTCAATGAGGAACCTGGTTGTTGTTCTTGGTTTGAATTAATTTTCCCAAAGTATACTTTATATTACAACTGGTGCACAGCAGTTTCCCACAAGACTGTATTTTATCTTATTTTATCTTATCGACTAAGTAACTCGAGCAGCTGTTTATCAGAAACCTGAGTCTTGGCTTTAAACTCTAGGAACTCTGGGATATGACGTTTGAATGCTCTAAACGTCTCATCTTTAATATCACATCTGTTAAACTTTGTGTTGTAAGTAGGCAGCACACCTCTTCTTCATTTCCTCCCTCTCAGAGCTGACAACACCATGCTCCAGCACACCTTGTGTCCTTTAATGCAAAATGACAACGCTCTTGGTTTAGAGACCTGCTGAAATCCCCTGATGGCAGAAACGGTGTCATTTTGCATTAAATAGATTGTGTTTTGGAGCATAATGTTCCAGGGTGGCCCCTGAAATGAAGCGTTGCATCACCCTGAGCTAATATATCAGCTGCAGGAGAAACCTGGAAACGAGACTTTGACTCTGGTTTTTATACGAATTGGTGTTTTGTTTGTGTTTTTCTGATAATAATCGACCTGTAGCTGCGTCATGTCTGTTATGTTGCACAAAGGTTTTTTACTTATTTTTTCTCAGTGTGTGATGGATTTCTAAGTTGCTTGTTAAAAGTAGCTGTATTTCTTTTTATTTTGTCACATTTTCATAATAATTTCTAGGAAAATAATTATGTATTTTTTGGTAAAAGACAGAAACTAAAGGTATATAGTATGTAGTTGCATAGTTTTCGCTTCCCTGTCAGTGATGTAGTTAATTTAGTTTATATGACACACACAAAAAAATATGAAATTTGTCGACAGCTAAATATATACAGATAATAAAGATATTTTCTTGGGTTTAAAAGGGGCAATTCTTTCAGGGAAATCAATATTATCCTGATGATTAATACCTTTTTTTTGCAAGACAATACAGAAAATAATCAAAAAATAAAATAAAAAAAATAATAAAAATAAACTAATCCTACCATGACTCTGTCACCACTTATACCAATAAATAATAATAATAATAATAAATGACTAATGATTAACACCAAATCTTTTTCAGCAAACTTTTTAGGGATTTTCAGGAAATTAAAATCCTGCAAGTACAGTTTTTGTTCAATGTTATTTTTATGTTTATAGAGGTCAAGTAAGGAATTTAGAGAGCAAGAATCTCAAGTGTAAAGTATGAGTAAACACCATCCAGTAAACACACATCTCTCAGGAAAAAAACAACAACGCTCCTCCTAACTGCAGAAGTTGTTTGAGAATCTTCCGGTTTTAAATGAGTCCAGTGACACTCGTCCGTGAATCCATGGGTGCACCGCATCAGGAACTGCTAATAACTTATTCCACATACTTTTTATGGTCCCAGTTTGTCAAAATGTGGCCCGCAGTGTAAATAACTGACTCCATGGCAACGTTATCCTCCTTGTTTACATCTCCAAAAGCACCCAAATTATGCACTCCCAGCATATGAAGGGACAAAAACGAGAGCGGCACCTGCAGAGATGTCTGTTTTTTTCTGACAGATGCAGACAGGTGAACATAAACAGACAGAGGTGAGGTTGTACTTTGAAGTGTCAGCACCATCGACTAACTGATTAACAGAGTTAACAGCCTTATAAAGTGATACTGTTTGTGCGTAATCAAACACCATCGACAGCCTTATAAAGTAGGACACTGTTAAAGCTGCACGCAGGGCCGCTGGACTTCCTCCGACAGACCTCGACTCCGTGTTTGGATTCAGATCAAACGGGCTGAGTGGTGAAAGAACACAGCGAGATGTTTGTGCATCCAGAAGCTTTTTAAATTAAGCGATTGAACAATATGACCATACTATCTCTGCTGGAGACCGTTGATCAATAAGAGCGGGTCAATAATTTGCTCCACCAGCTGCAGTTTATGGCTTTACTTTCTGTTCTGAAGAGAACCGCCCCCCTCTCCACCCTCCACCCTCCACCCTCCACCTTCCGCCCTCGGCCTGCTCGCTGCTCACCAACAACAACACACGCAGCTGAATATTTAACCTAAGAGGGATGAAAAGCTCCTGTTCTTGTGCCAAAAAAAGCAAATGACAAAGCAGTTTTATTGTTCCAGTAGTTAGCACGGTGATATATTACCTCCTCACTGGACGTTTTCTCCTGGATCTCTGCTCTAATTAGCCAGATTACTTCTCTGTGCCTGTTGGAGGAAATGTGATTGTATTGTTTGTGTCATCTACAGGCCTCCGTAGCTGGAGGGGACGTTATAGTAGTCGGAGACGTCTGGTCCTAATCAGAGGTCGATAAAGGTCACGGCGTACTAATTTTATAATGACCTTTATCAAAGAGGGATTGGGCTTTTCCTCTGTTTAGTCTGTCAGACTCAAATATGGTGTAAGGTATGAACGGAGAAAGGATTTAAAGGGACAGTACACCATAAAATCAAAAATACATGTTTATCCTCTCGCCTGTAGTGCTGTCTATTAATCTAGATCTTTTTTCTGTGAGTTGCTGAGTAGGACTGCAACTAACGATTATTTTCATTGAGTGGGTTTACATGCACAGTTTAATTCCCTTTTCATTCGGAATGAAAGTTCATTCCTATTAAAAGTGATCTTGTAAACACCTAATTCTGAATGAAAATGGCCAATGCGATTGAAAATCCATTCTGATGTAATGATGGGCTGGAATATTCTGTTTCTAATACAGAATGAAAGAATTTCTCACATTCCTCTTTAAGTTCATGCCGGTCTTTCTGCGCATGCTCGTTTCCTTGCCCTTCTGCCGCGAAGACGTATATAGTGCGCATAGCAACGGGCTGAGATAGAGTAGTCGGACTTGTTGCACTCACCGGTTTCCATTTGCCACAGCACGGTCTTCTGTCTCCCTTCTTCGACCTTCTACCTCCCTTCTCCTCCTCAACAGACAAAGCATTAGCAGAACAAGTTTGTTGTCGTACTGCTGCTTCAAGAATATAAGCAAAACAAGCCCGAAAAAGGCACTAAGAACGGCGTCGTCAAGCATCTTGTTATCCGGAGCGAGGACTACAGTGTTTTCTTCTGGTAAACGTAACATCCGCCCCGCTTCTAGCTGCCCTACCCTTTATTTATTTTATCCTCTGTTGCTCTCTCAAGGAAAAAGATAAGCGTATTTGGCTTAGTCTTTCTTCCAAAGCTAAATTGAATGGATGCGGTCCTACGGCAGCTGCCATCTTGCCTGTTTACTTTTCGACTCCTATGGTGCAGCGCTGTTGTCATCACGTTACGCCTGCCCAGAGCCCGCCTCTGTCAGATAGACTGATTTGATTGGTCTGATATGAAATTCATCGGGCTCTGCTTGTCGAGGCCAGATCCCCGTGCAGAGCAAATTTGCTAGGGGCGGGGCATCTGGATTTCCAGGTTAGTCGACGACTAAAATAGTCACCAATTATTTCAGTAGTTGATTAGTCATCTATTAGTCGACTAATCGTTGCAGCCCTATTGCTGAGTGTGGCCGTAGAGACTAATCGGCCACTTTATTAGGTACACCTGTTCAACCGCTCATTAATGCAAATAGCTAATGAGCCAATCACTTGGCAGCAGTTCAATGCATTTAGTCATGTAGACATGGTGAAGACGACCTGCTGAAGTTAAAGCCGAGCATCAGAATGAGGAAGAAAGGTGATTTAAGTGGCTTTGAATGTGACATGGTTGTTGGTGTATTTCAGAAACTGCTGAACTTTACCTTGTTGTGGAGTGTTTTCAGATTGGTATTATACTCCAGAAAAGGATCTGAATACGTCCTGCACCACGGCTAGAAGCTGATGAATGATACTATTGCAACATTTATCCAACGAGACGTGTGTTAGGTGTTACACTCTATCGTAAAACACTCTAAGCCCCTTAAATGTAACTCTCAACCTTTTCCTACAACAATAAATCTTCTAAATCATTCCAAATGTCTCAGTGTTGCCGATAAGCCATCGCTCTCTCTCTGATTATCAATGGAAACTATGACTTCTCTTCCTGGCCCGAGTGTTCCTGCTGTTGAACGGCGTCCAACTCTGAAACTCTCTACTTAAAGTCACTTTGTCGCCATAAAGCAGTTTAATGTTTCTGACTTCGCATCAGCTGTTATAAAAAAAAAGAAAGAAAAAGAGGAGGGGGGAATTAAAATGGTTTAAACGGGTGTGTTAAAAATGAAGCCTGAGAATGAGGACAGGCAGCCGTTAATAAAGTTGATATGTTAGTTCATCACTGTAAAACTTTACAACTTTATCATTTTTTATAATAACCAGCTCACTGTGTGTGTGTGTGTGTGTGTGTGTATGTTTTATTACATTACTGTTATCATTTTTATAATGTTAGCTGTGTGTGTGTGTGTGTGTGTGTGTGTGTGTGTGTGTTGCCTTACATGGCCAAGCCGACCCACCACGAGGGTGTAATAGAATAAAAGCTAATCTGTGTGTGTGTGTGTGTGTGTGTGTGTAAATCTGCAATAATAATGTATTCTGGGAGATTCAGTGTGTGTGTTTATGAAAGGAAAGAGCTGTGTGTGTGTGTGTGTGTGTGTGTGTGTGTGTGTGTGTGTGTGTGTGTGTCCACTGTGACCCAGTGTAAACTAATATTGATTCAGCTGTTGGTGTTATACACTAGTCATAAAACTGGACTTACTGTAGGATCCAGGCTCACCTTCTGACTCTGTGTGTGTGTGTGTGTGTGTGTATGTGTGTGTCTGTGTGTGTCTGTGTGATTTGGGGTAGTGCCGTGGATTTAGACCATGTGCAGTTCAATTTAAAAAACCCAGTTTACGTGTCAAACAGGGTTTTGTTCACACTAAACGCTTCACGCTGGAAATCGATGGAAAAACAGTTGAACTTCTTCGCCCCGATCTGGCGGGAAGTGTGGTCGGGTGAATCGACTCTTTTGACAAACATGGCGGCTCTGTTCTCATGAGGGTCAAGTTCTGCTTCACACCTGTGAAGGGCGGAAGATGATGTTGTTCTGGCCCAGATCGTGCTCTACGTTTGCTTGTTCTGGGTTTTGCTCTTATTCTGAAAAAGACACTGGGCCTCATTCACGAACAGCGTGTCCACACTAACCCAGTGGTTCCCAAGTGGTGGGTCGCGGTCCAAAAGTGGGTTGGGAGTACACTGCATCCATTAAAAACGCTTTAAAAGTCAACAATATTTAAACCATTAATTTGCCAAGGGTCCTAGTCCAGGCTCACAGTGGAGTATTGAAGAATATCTTTATTGTTATGGAAACGTTTCGGATTTTATTGTTTCTATTGAATCTGCCTGTTGGCTAATGATGGCTACTCCCACCAGTTTAATGCCCGGAAATTATTCTGATCCACAAGGCTGCATATCCAACTGTACGTTTGGACCAGAAGCTTTCAACGAGGCAAAGTGTCTCGCAGACGCCCAAGAAGCACGACTGTCAAAAATATTTGTGGCAGGTTTGGTCGCTCTAGTCGCTCATCAGGAATCATTGAACGTTCGATCGTGCTTGTCAATTTAAAGGACCTGCAGAGCAGACTACTGGCTTGAAAGCAGCATAGTTGCTGCTTGCTGTTGTCCAGTCAAAAAGCTCATAGTTGGCCAACAGAAAGTTATGTTTGGTCAATGAAAACAAAAAACGTATATCGTCCCATTCAAACCAAGCAAGGAAGACTTGCATGCTACGTCACAACATTAGCCTGCAATTCTCTCCTCTGTTACGAACATTACACACTTTAAAACTCACCAGACCAACCAACTACCTCCACGACGCCGTCCCAAGCCTCATTCTTTTTATTTTGGTCTCTGTACCCGAACAGCGACACATTATGAAGGACTGAGTGGGTGCGAATGCAAGTAATAAACTTCCTGATATCCATGGTCGGAACAAGTGTGCTGCAGGAAGCAAAGTTACATGGCTTGTTCTCTGGGACCCGCTTCACCGAAGCACGTCAGCGTTCTGATTGGTTGTTGCCGAACCGCGTCAGAGCTCATTACTATAAAGTTAAATGAGCTCCGGTCCGGTCCCTTTGGTTGCCCAAGATGCGCGGCTGATGACCAGGTTGACCAAGTCACCGGGCTCTCGTTGAAAATGAATGACTTCCGCCGTTTTGCAAGCTCTGGTCGCTGTTGGTGTGAACGTACAGTAATCCTGGATGCAGCTATCCGTGTTGTCAGGAGAAAGCGCATCAGACACAAGAGAGTGATGAGTGGATGTGGATCTCACATCGTCAATGGAACAGCTTGGCTGTCCTGAAGCCTGTTATTAACACTGGGTAATGTTAGCTTTGTGATGCTAACAGTTAGCCCTGCCACTGTGTGTCTATGACTCTGTCCTGGACACAGGGCTCTTACTCACTGCACTGCACTCACAGGCCTGCACGTCATGTTAGAGTTTCACTTTAGCTTTACCAATGAAATCTTGACAGATGATGACTTGACAATATCTGGTAAAATATGAACATGATTTTTAAAAAGCTTCATTTTATCGTCCGCACTTAAAACCTGCAGCTCATAAAGCTCCATGTTTGAGGGTGTAAACGGGAAGAAAGTGAGCAGGTCTGTCTGTTTTCTTTTTTTTTTTTTTTGGTGTCCTTGTGTGTTTGTTTGTGCTCAAGAGACCGATTCTGTGTGTGCGTGTGTGTGTTGCTACATGTGTGTGTGTGTGTGTGATGTATGGGGACGGTGAGTAATACTGCATGTGTCATTCCAAGTCCCCAGAGTTTTCTTCTTCTTCTCTTCTTCCTCTCTCTCCCTCTCTCCTTCCTCACGTCCTTCCTCCCTCGCTCCCTCCCATCTGTCTTTTCTCTCTCCCTCTCTCTTTCTTTATTTCTTCATCTCTCTTTTTTTTCGGTGACATTCCTGTCCGGCGCTGAGGGTGTCATCCTTGTTTTCTGCTGACTCGTCGCTTCACAGACACACAGACACACACACACACACACACACACACACACACTCCAGCTGTTGAGAGCGTGGGCGTTTATTGGATTGTCTGTGTCCTCTATTTGGATAAGGAGAAAGGGAAGAGGGAGCACGAGGAAGAGAGGAAGAAGGAGGAAACAAAGGAGGACAAGGAGTGACAAGAGAGATGAGAGGGAGAGAAAAGAGAGAGCAGAGAAGAAGAATCAGAGGACACACTGAAGGAAAAACAAGAGGAAGAAAATCAGAGATGTCTACAAGCTGATAATCAGTAATAATACAGTTATATAAATTAATATATGACATTATAATATGAATACATTAATATCTATAATATTGTGGGTATGTTTAATAATATGCAGTAGATGAAAGTGCCTTTGTTTTTTCTCCTGGTGTGTCAGAATGAGCTTTAAACCAAAATTAGGTTGGTAAACGGTAGAAAGCAGCATGAAAGCCAGTGAAAATGTTATGGTGGCGCCAGGCCTACAGCAGGAACGGCAGTGCTGTTCTGTTTCACAAGATGTGTAACAGCGCCCCCTATCTTTTAACAGTGAAAACACGGATTGCAGGAATATCTCATCAATAGCGGGGAAAGTGCTAACATTTAACCAAAATCACGATCTTTCCTTAACTTTAACCAAAGGGGCGATTAGGTTGCCTAAATCTTTCCCTCACAACATATTAAGGGGGATTTATACTTGTGCAGCAGACCCTACGCCACTGTGAGCATTTATACTTGTGCGGTGGTGTGTCTGTGTCACTCTGCAGTTACACCTCCAAAACACTAGTTGGCGGCAGAGGTTACTGTGAAGTGCTGTACACACATAAACACTCATTAAACACACATTAAACATGGCTTAATAGAGACAATTTCAAACACAAGTACACAAATCAGCTTCACTATAACTCCCAGCATTCATAGACAAACACTTGTCTTTATCTGGACACATTTTCCCCACGAATATAACATGCTAACATTATTAGCACAAGCCTGTGCAACACATTCTCACTCCGACCTCGTCACATATTCATGTTTGGTCATGGACTTTCCATGTCCACATGCGACGTGCAGCGTACCCTGGGTGTGTTGGTCTTCTTTCTGAGTTTTTTTTTTCATTCGACAGCTAACACACAAGGTTGGGTTGAGGAAAAAACAACAGGGTTTGTCTTTAGAATCGTACAGGACGCGAACACCGCTCTCTCGGGTGAAAATCAGTGTTTGTTGGACCCATCCACCACCCCTCCTGCCCGCCCCAGTCGGACTTTCACCGCCTTAACTTTTGTCCTTTTCCTGCTGTGTTTCCCCCTGATGCCGCCAGGCGCCGTCACACTAACTTAACAGCAACTGGCTGTGTATCATGCTCACGTTAAAGAACACCTTTTTTTTGTTGGTTTCTGACGCCTCAAGTCACTGCTTAAGCGCTGGATTTTGACGACTTCGGAGTGAGACCAAGCTCATCTTTGGCATTTAACAGTAACAAAGGTAACGCTATAAAATTCAGCTCCGTTACAACTCACAAGGTTCACTGACAAAACATCTGTCTTATACTGAACACATTTTCCAAACAAATAAAACATGCTAACATTATTAGCACAAGCCTATGGCATTTTACATTGTATAAATTAGCATAGCAACTACCACAGATTTCCTCTGCTCATATGAAGCCAGGAAACGTCACACACAAGACTTAAAATGCTATTTTTGTGGAGGCTTTATTGTCTTCACAATTTATTGTTTCTGTGAAATTAAAGTAAATAAAAGCTTTGTTTCCACTGAGGGAAATGGTTTCAACTTAACAGAAACTGACAGGAGGTCTGCGTCACCGTGCAGTTAAATTTCTGGGGAGGTGCACCTCGGCTACGGCGTAGGCTCTACATCAATGCAGAGCCTACGCCGTAGGTATGGTTTTGATTCTAGAAGTATAAATCCTGCTTTAGTCCTAACAAATTTGTCATATATAAACGTGATTACCAGGACGAATGGTTGTCAGTTTAACGGGACCTTATTTGGACCTTCTGAATGTAAGAAGTGTTGGTCTGTGTTCCTTTAAGTGAAGCTAGCAGGCTAAAGATGGACTGCAGAGACCTGAGACAGCAGAGAGAGAAAGAGAGATGGAGAGACAGGAGGTGAAATGAAGAGAGGCTGAGATAAAAGATGGTATAGGTAGGAAGAGAGAGAGCAGATGCTCCGAGAGAACAATGGAGGAAGAGAGAGACATAAATGATGGTCGGTGAAAGAGGGAGAGAGTAAAATGAAGGGAGAGGGAGAGATGAAAGATGACAGGCGTGGGAGGCAGTGGGTGAGTGAGGGAGGGAGACACGGGGAGATGGCGAGAGAGAGATAAAAGATGCGAGAGGAAAGAGCAGTCGAGGAGGGGTGTGAAAAAGAGAGAGAGATGACAGGACGATGAAGAAGAAGAGGAGGAGGAGGAGGAGGAGGAGAAGAGGTGAGCGTCCTTGCACTGTCAGGGGCGATCGATGGCACATCATTTACATTACACTGACTTAACTGCAGAGAGAGAGGGAGACGGAGAGGGGGGAGGAAGAGATTGATAGAGAGGGAAGGGAGGGAGGAAAGGACAGGTAAAGGAAGAAGAAGAAGAGGGAGGGATGGACGGAGGTGAGGGATGAAGAGTCGGAGGGGCAGAAAATTAACTACAGTTGAGAAGAGATGGAGGGATGGTGTAGAAAAAAAAGGGGGTGATATTGATCTGATGGTTGGGGCAAGTCTTTCTTTCTTTCCTTTACTGCCCTTCTTCGTTTTTATCTCTCGCCTCCCTCACTCCTCCCCCTCCCTCCCTCGTTCATGTGTCACACGTCTCTCCTCATTACTTTCATCCCTCCTTCTCTGTGCCATCTCTCTCTCTTCATCTCTCTGATGTTTCTCCTCTGAGCAAAGATCAACACTGTGAGCCACTCTGCTGCTCGCTAACTGGTTAGCAATGCTGCTAATCCTTTTGGGCTACATGCTAATGTCGGCACGCTAACACCGTAGACTGTATTAAAATAATGGACGTAGCCACGGTTACATCACTCGTTGGTTTGTGGACGGACACTTTGCACCTCGGGGAGCAAGGGGTGGATCTGGACATGGACTGGGCTGGGTCGTGGGCGCAGCAGGCCAAGCAAAGCACCCCAGACGTCCCTCTCCCAGGAAAGCTTTCCAGCTCCTCCTGGGGGACCCCAAGGTGTTCCCAGGCCAGATGAGATATGTAATCCCTCCAGTGTGTTCTGGGTCTGCCCCGGGGCCTCCTACCAGTGGGACGTACCTGGAACACCTCTAATGGGAGGTACCCAGGAGGATCCTGATCAGATGCCCGAGCCACCTCGACTGACCCCTTTCGACGTGAAGGAGCGGCGGCTCTACTCTGAATGTCCGAACTCCTCACCCTATCTCTAAGGCGGAGCCCAGACACCCCATGGAGGAAACTCATTTCGGCCACTTGTATCCACGATCTCATTCTTTCGACCACTACCCAGAGTTCATGACCATAGGTGAGGGTTGGGAGGTAGATGGACCAATAAATGGAAGTCTTCGCCAGATGGTCCGGCGCAGTGCCCGCCCTCACTGCAGAAGCCGCACCAATCCACTGATCCATCTCACGCTCCATTTAGCACTTACTCATGAACAAGACCCTGAGATACTTGAACTCCGCTTGAATGACTTGAGCACTAAATGATGGCTGTATCCACTGTGATGTCACGCATTCGTTTGAGGGCTCATACTTTGTACTTCCAATTTTGCATTTGGCTGCGCTGTCTTAGTTGTTTGGAGCAAGAAGTGACCATATATGGATATTTGGACGAGAGGGTGGAGCTCTGGAGGGGCTGGTCATGGACGTATTAAGAGACCTGGATACAGCATTGGTGGCAAGGCTCCATTTATTCCAGTGAAAGTTGCTCTGTGGCGCATAAAGCCAAAATCACTCTATTTGTGCCGTGTGGAAATTACCGGGATGATCAGTGCTGCTTCTTCATCGTTGGGCAACCGAGCACAGCTGAGAAGCTAGTTTCCCTTGGTGAAGCTTGAATTGAGATGAAATGATTCAATCATGCGGCTTTTTAGATGTCCAGATGTTATCACCGGGTCTCCCGGCAGCTTTTGAACCACCACACCTGGGTGTTTTTTTACTGACAAATCCCAGTGTTTCCCAGTGGCATTTGAGCTGTGAAACTTGGGTGTTTTCAGTGGCCCATTGTGTCGTTTCCCAGCTGTGTTTGTAGCACCGAACCTGTGTGTTTTTACCAACATAAGGTGGCTATTCCCAGCAGTATTAGTGGCACTGAACCAGGTGATCTAAACTGTCATATTGCAGCATTTCCCAGCGGCATTCGAGCCAAAGAACCTGGCTGTTTTTCACCGACCCTGCCCTGATTTTGCCGCATGTTTTGTGCAACCAAAACCTAGGCGTTTTTCATAGTATTTATATTAGTGTCTTATTATTGAATGAGCGCTTGTTGTCTGTCTTTAACTTGTCCTATTGCTTGCATTGCACTGACCAGGAGTAGCACTCCTAATTTCGTTGTACACCCTTACAGCTTTGTGAACTGAAAAGTTCGACGTATCTGCTCCAAAATAATGTACAGATGTAATATATCTATGGCTCGCACAAAGAAATTTGCTGGCGATTAAGTTAAAAAACAAACCTTAAAACAACGTTAATGTTGTTAGACGTTAATGTTCCTCCAGGGTCCGTGAATATCCAGTAAGAAAGATGAAGAAGCATAGATAGATAGATAGATAGATAGATAGATAGATAGATAATCCTCCCTCCCTGTGTCCATGTCTCTCCTCCTCATACCATATGTGACATTCCTTCTCAATGTGGTGCATTGAAAACTTCCTGTTGTTATAGTTTGTTATGGAGCACTTCAAAGAGACGGAGAGAGGGAGGGGGTGAGACGGACACGGAGAGGGAGACAGAGAACATGGAGTCTGTTATAGTTTTACCTCTTAAATGCTAACATGTGAGAGCACCGTGTATGAATTATCCCTGCCTCTGTGTCTGTGTGTGTGTGTGTGTGTGTGTGTGTTTGCCCACATGCCTAGGAAGTAAGGTAATGACGCTTAAAGCCATCACACACACTCGCGCACACACACGCACACATACATGCAGACACACGTTAGCCCATCGACCTGTATAACTTGTCTCGTCAGCGATTGTGTGTCACTCGCTCTGTGTGTGTGTGTGAGTGTGTGTGCAGTGTTTAATATTTAATAGGTGCTGGTTAAAAATGCAGGAGTGTTTTTGTCTCTTGTCCCGTAACACACCTGTTCTTCTACACAGAGAGAGAGAAGGAGAGGCAGAGGCTGAAGGATGGATGGATGAACGGATGAATAGATAGACAGATAGAAAGAGTATTTCAAACACCTCTGTGTTACACTGAATGAACACTTTCCTGAAAGGCAACAGGTCACAACCAGCCATAAAACTGCAAAGCATCTCAAATACGGGTCATTTTTTCTTCGTCCTGGTGATCAGCGCGCCTGGTGATGTTTTTAAATGTGTTGGGTGTGTTTGCATCACAGACTCTACGACGTTGGAGCGATGCTGACAAACCATCCTCGTCTTATACACAAGTATCTCTCTGTTGTAACAGATCGGGAGCTCGCAGGAGGGTCTCCCAGCTCTGCAGTTTCATTTGCACTCACTATAACATGACTGACTTGCACGGCAGTCTGCTTGCTGTGCTAACCTTGGCACATGTTGCTAACAGCCTATAGGGTTGGGTACTTTTAATCGTACCAACAGATTTATCTGAGTACTACTGAGAAACGAGACACGTTAAATCCCTCAGTGCCAATTTTTTTTTATACCTGAAATGGCTTGATCAGAGCGTTCCCGCGTCAGACACCAATGAAAAAAGGTTGACCTTTCACGTTGGCATGATGCGCAGATGGTCACTGTTATATTTTAACACGACAGCAACGAAAGTAAAAACAGCAGAAGGATGGATGGATCAAATTACACAAGCCCCAGCCATAGATAGATAGATAAATGGATGGATGACTGAAGTATGATCGTTGATTGAAGAATGGATTGATGTATAAACTGACGGATGAATGGATGGGTGGGTGAGTGGGCCAGTGGATGGATGGATGGATGGACGGATGGATGGACGGACGGATCAAATTACACATGCACCAGACAGGTAGATAGATGAATGGATGGATGATTGAAGTATGATCGGTGATTGAAGAATGGATGGATGTATAAACTGACGGATGGATGGATGGGCGGGTGAGTGGGCCAGTGGATGGATGGATGGATGGATGGACGGACGGACGGATCAAATTACACATGCACCAGACATAGGTAGATAGATGAATGGATGGATGACTGAAGTATGATCGGTGATAGAAGAATGCATGGATGGATGGATGGGTGGGTGGGTGGATGGATGGATGGATGGATGGATGGGTGGATGGATGGGTGGGTGGATGGATGGGTGGGTGGATGGATGGATGGGTGGGTGAGTGGGCCGATGGATGGATGGATGGATGGGTGGGTGGGTGGATGGATGGATGGATGGATGGATGGGTGAGTGGGTGGATGGATGGATGGATGGGTGGATGGATGGATGGATGGATGAGTGGGTGGGTGGGTGAGTGGGCTGGCGGATGGATGGATGGATGGATGGATGGATGGATGGATGGATGGATGGATGAAATTACACATGCACCAGACGCAGAGAAGTTAACACACAGTGAAAGACGGGGAGAAGAGGAGTGACTACAAAAAGCAGAGAAAGATAATAGATAAATGGAGGGATGAAAAGAGGAGAGAGGTGTCATCAGTTAATCAATGTAGTTTTCCTGTTTCCCTCCACTCTGCGTTTTAAGGTGATTTTTTTTCTCCCTTATTATTTCGCTCTACTTCCCTTATCAATCAATACTTATTATTGGCCACCTCTGTCTCTCTTTATATCTGCTCGTCTTTCTTCCTCTCCTCCTCTTTCTCTCCATCTTTTCCCCTCTCTCAGAAAAAAGGCAGAAGAGAGGAGGAAACACACACACACACACACACACACACACACACACACACAATGAAGTCATTCATCTGTCCAATCAAAGAGGCGGAAGCCCAGAGGAAAGTAAACATCCATCTCTCTCTCTCTCTTCTTCTGCTTTCTATCTACGTGTCTCTCCTTCACTCTGTGAGCGTCCATGATTATGATGCCCCTGTGTGTGTGTGTGTGTGTGTGTGGACAGACATATATCCCATTTCTCTGGTGTCTCTTTAAAAAGAATAGATTGTTCTTCTTCTTCTGCTACAAACAAAGAGTAAAGAGACACACACAGTAAAAGGAGGAGAGAGGAGACACGTCTGTGACACAATTTATGATGGGAGAGAGGTGAGGGGGGAGACAGGAGACGGACAGAGAGACAGACGGGGGGGGGGGGGGGGGCAGACATACAGACAGAACAACAAAACGACAGAGAAATAAAGACTGAACTGCAGAGAAAAAGAACAACAAACATAAAGACAGAATGAAAGGATGGCAGGAAAAAGGACAGGATGAAAGAACGACAGAAAAAACGACAGAATTAAATTAACAAGAGAGAACGAATGAATGACAGTGAAAGTAAGAATTACAGAAGGACAGGATGAAAGAAGAAGACAGTTAAAGACTGAAAGACAAATAAATACATAAAAATGACACAAACAGAACGAAAGAACAGACAGAGAAGGACAGAAAGATGAAAAGAGAAACAAGAGAAAGACACAATGGTAGAGAGAAACAGACAAACAGGCAGAACAAGAGAATGACAACAAAAGAACGACAGAGAAATAAAGACACAAAGAACGAAAAACATAAAGATGGAATTAAAGGACGACAGACAAAAGAGACGGACTGAAAGAACAACAGAGAAAGAAAGACAGAATGGCAGAGAAGAAGACAGAAAGAACAACAAACATAAAGACGGAATGAAGGACGACAGAAAAGGGGACAGAACGAAAGAACAACAAGAACGAAAGACAGAAAGAACAACAATAGCAAATACAGATCGACAAAACTACCAGAAAATGACAGAATAGTGGAAAGAAAGAGAAAATTTACAGAAAGAAATGATAAAAAGAAAGACAGAATGAAACGACAGATAAAAGGACATGCAGAAAGAGAGGTTAAAAAACTAACAGAGAAAGACAAATGAATACAGAGATGACAACGCAAAGAAAACGAAACAACAACAGGAAGAAAGACAGAACGGCAGGGAGAAATGGAAAGAAATGTTGAAAGAACAACAAAAAGACAAAACGAAAGAGGTTGTGACATCATCATTTGACCTCAGGTTGGGGGAGGACAGGAGATGAAAGACGGAGATGCAGGAGATGGATGGAGAGATGGTGGGTTAATGGAGCGGTAGATAAAAAAAGACGTGACACCGGAGATGGAAAAAGAGAGGTGAAATTAAAATTCAGTTTTGATATAAAGCCAGTGTCTTCTTAGATGGCGTTAGATCTATATACATCAGTCGACTAGTCGCCCATATGTTTACGATATTAATCACCATTCCATTGGTCAATCCAATACTCACAATATCACAAAACATTTAAAATTGTAATATTATTGTATCGTAAAATATTTATTGCGACATATCATATTGTATGGGGCCTCTGGCGTTTTCCACCCCAAATCTTGACTTATATGGTCAAAATTAAAGACATGTACATGTTATTTTTCTGTGCGGAGTTTGCATGTTCTCCCTGTGTCAGCGTGGGTTTCCTCCAGGTGCTCCAGCTTCCTCCTACAGTCCAAAGACATGCAGGTTAACTGGTGACTCTAAATTGTCCGTAGGTGTGAATGTGAGTGTGAATTGTTGTCTGTCTCTATGTGTCAGCCCTGTGATAGTTTGGCGACCTGTCCAGGGTGAACCCTGCCTCTCACCTGATGTCAGTTGGGATAGGCTCCAGCCTCTTGACCCTCAAGAGGATAAATGGTTATGAAAAATGAATGAATGAATGAACATTTTATTTAATTTTCTGAAGTGATGGCAGTCACTACATCAGCAAACATTATGTTTGGTCCAGTATCCGTGTAGACGGGCATTAAAACCTCGTGCACTCCACCCCCATTTTGTCGCAAAAACGCCTAAAATGACATACCCAAATTAAAATGACTGTAGCTTCTGAACCACTCTGACTACATGCATGCATGAGGTCTTGCCAGAAAGAAAACTCCCTGAAGTTTCAGAAACATTCTAGGTGATACAGAGGCAGAGTAATGAGCCTTTGAAGTCAGTAAAAAGTTGAAGATTTTGCCTAAAATAAAATAAAAAATAATTTTCAGGATGAATAACTGTCCGTGGCTTCATCTGAGCAGGTAAATGACACTGTGGGGCTGTAGGCACACTATCAATGAACACTTGTTTCAAATTTGAAGAAGACTGCTCAAAGTATGTCCACTCTACAGTGTTTTTTCCATGAAAACATCCAGGCGGAGCTCCACATGACAACAGCGCTCACTCTGCTTCAAAACAGTACTATCAGTGATCAAACAACACTCAGCCAGATTCAAACATTGTACCTTATTGAAAACAGGTGTGATTATGATAGCTGATTTATGACACAGAACCACCATAAAATATCACCAAATAAAGCCATGTGAAAGTTATGATCCCACTTTCTAGACGGTATATCTCAGCCAAAAATAGTGGTAGGAGTGAGAGTCTTACCTTTCATAAAACAGCTACATGTCTGCTAACGGCTCCAGGTAAGATCACAAGTAATTCTTTAGCTTTTTCTGTCGAAAAATGCCATGACATGACTTGTCACTACTTATCGCCATTTTGGACTTTGTGTGTTTAGGCTGCTCTGGTGCGAAATCCATAAGAAATAAAAGAAAAACAATGTTATTTTTGAAAAGCCGAGAACTTCCTGAATCCGGTCATACCAGCCATCACATTTGATGATGTAGTGCACCTGGGAGATACCATTTAACAGAGGAGGAGGGGAGCGAGGATGTCAGCGTCCTGGCGGAATTAGAGACGTTGAGTTTCAGTTATTACACTCTTTGAGAAAAGTGTGTATATAAAGCAACCAAGCACTGCCGTTAAGGGTGTGCTATATCACCTTGTTCACGGTAGTACCGGTTTAATAATTGTGATACTCGCAATATTTTGACTTGTTGAGATATTGACCTCATACTGTTACCCACGGCAACAACAAGCATGGCTTGATAAGTGATTACGGCCCTGGGCAACATGGGAAGATCCAGAGATAAGACACATCACAAAACTAAGGATACAAAACGGAGAGCATCCAGGGAATCAAGATAATAGAAATACATATCAGTAGTCTGTAAAGATGTGCTACCGACAACTCCAAATACCTTTTTCAGCCGTCTGTGATTAAAATTGTACTTTAAGTGACGTATTAGAGGTAAGAGTACAGTAAAATCTAAACTGATACTGTCTCCTAAAAGAAATGAGTGCAAGAAGTGAGGAAAAGAGGAAAACTGTCGAATGAAATAGATAAACTAAAAGTTTTCTGAATGCAATCCAAATTAAATCTGAGGAATGAAAACAAAATAATTCATTCAACACAAGCTCCAGGCACGAAAATTACTCTCATCTGGACTCCCAAAAATACACTGAAAAAACAAACACATTTCAGCTTTTTTATTGTCAGGGGGAAAAAAAAGAAGAGGTAGAATGAAAGAAAAAGACAGAAACCAAAGCTGACTGAGGATTGAAACAGAAGGCTGATAAATGAGCAACAACAGAAATAAAACAAGAGAAGAAGAGAACGGATCGGCCAACTGATGGAGAGATAAAAGAAAAGATGAAAGATTTTAGCTAAAGAGGGTTGACCCCTCTCTCTACCCCTCGTATTGACCGCACCAGGCTTTGATAAACTGCACTCTGTGTGTGTGTGTGTGTGTGTGTGTGACCTCTGCACGTTCTCAGCTAAATCAATCTGTCAAACGTGTTAGTGAGTCCGTGCTTATTCACCGCCATGCCTGTTTGTGCGTGTGTTTGAGTGTATGTGTGCGTGTGTGTGTGTGTGTGTGTGTGTGAGACCGACCCTGACCGGCCATCAGAGCCAATGACGGAGTATTGATCAAGGCTCCGTCACCATAGAAACGGCCATTTGGGAGGACAGGCAGGGTGCGTGTGTGTCAAAGTGGGAAGACTTACTTCAAGGTGGCTCATCAGATCATCGGCTGTGTGTGTGTGTGTGTGTGTGTGTGTGTGTGTGTGTGTGAAATGTCAGCTTCATGTTTTCCATCTGTGGCGTGTTTTTGTTGTTGTTTTCGGCCAATTAAAAGGTAATCAAGAAACAAAAAAAAACAAAAAAAACCTTAAGCAGCAAACAGTTTGAAAGCTGCTGTGTGTCTCATTTTAATTAACAGTGATAAATCATTACCTGTTTAATTATGAGACATTATTATAATTACTGCAAACACACACCAGCAGACCGTCTGCCTCCAACCTCCTCTCCGCTCTGGATTTTACTTTTTCGAACCACTGTGTGAGATTCTGGAGGGGAATCTGGTGGATTGATTTACAGCACAAAAACAGGACCTTTTTTATTTTGCGAGATTAGATGTCGTCTTCTTGAAATGTGAAGTATCTAAAGTTGGAGTCAGACTCTCTTTGTGTGTTTTGCGCTGCTGTCATCGATTTGTGCTGGAAACATTTCAGCTCTTATCCAAAGCCGGTGCCCTAAAAGAGCAAACTTATCAGGCGGCTAATTGTGGATTTACACCGCCAGTGACTTTTTTTAGGTCTGTTTTTATTCTGACAAAAGGTTTGACAAAAATTAAACATTAACATTCATGAAGTTCAGTATCAACAAGAACAATAATATCAATGTCAAGAATACCATTATCACAAAAATACCCTGAAACATCGTGATATTATTCTCTGATAAAATAAAGTCTGTTCTCCTAGCTCTCATCACACAGGTGTGTCTTGTTATTTTGAGCCACAGTGATTAATCAGAGTGTCAAACATCAACACTAAAACAAACTTTACATAAATGAAAATGCAGCTAAAATCATGTATTTAGTGTTGCAAGAAGAAGAAGCTCTGTTTTAAAACCAGTGGAAATAGAGCTCTGCAACAATGAAATGATTCCACTGACCTTTAACAACATATTAACTCCTCTTTTTTACCTGTCGCTCTGAACCTTTGTCAATGAACACTTTTTTTCTTCAGTGATCTGATTGGTCCGAGGGCAGGGTGTTTACAGCCTGTGATCCGATAGTCTCTATATACAGACTCTACATTCCTGGTTTCCGGTTGTAGGCTGTTTGTAGTCCGCGTGATATTGACCAATCACGTTTGAGCCGGCTGCAGTTGTTGCCAGGTTAAACGGTCCGTGCGGTGAACTAACAAGGCGGAACATAATTGGCGTCACTGCAAACAATGAATCCATCGCAATGGTTCAGCATATTTACTTATATATAAACGGAAGTCGGAAATGGAAATTCGCCTCCTCCGCCCAAATCAAACCGGAATGCCAAAAAATCAGGGGTCTGCCCCCAGAGGCTGTATCACCGTCTGCCGGAAGTCAGACGCCAAATACAGCTGATGGGTTCTGAGAATGGTGATCTGATACCCTTAAAGGAAATGGCCACTTTAGAATGAAAATACAGACATTACTTACTGACCCTCATGCCAACAAGAAGTCCAGTGTGTTGGGGTATCGGAGGATAACAGCTAGCCGGATTTTTCCATACACTAAAAGGGCATGGAACCCACGTCCAAAATCATTTTTAAAGTGTAATAAAAAAAACTCTGAATGCATTTCCAAAACGTCCGAACGGCTCATACATCGTAATCCAAATGCCCTGAAGCCGCGGCATGCAAAATTGACTTGAAAAGATGTAATTTACTCCACTTTGATAGCATCATTTCTCACCATGGTCAGTTAGCCTGCAACTCGCAAGACTAGAGAACAAGAATGTCTCTGAATGTTCTCGAGTCTGAGTCTCGTGTAAGTTGCCATGTAAACACAGCACGCCTGTAGGCTAAGTGACCACAGTGAGAAATGATGCTATAAAAGTGGAGTAAATTACTTCTTTTCATGTCAATTTTTGCAGCTTCAGGGCGCTTGGATTACGACGGACGAGTTGTTCTGACGTTTTTGAAATGCATTAGCAGAGTTTTATTACATTCAAAATGATTTTGGATGTGGGTTCTGTGCACTTCAAGTGTTTGGAAAAATCTGGCTAGCTGTTATCCTCTGATACCCCGAACGAGTTTTGTGGATTAAAAAACTACACTGGACTTCTTGTCTTCTGGAGGGCGAGTAAGTACTGTCTGTATTTTCATTCTAAAGTGGCCATTTCCTTTAAGTCAGGCATGTCCAGTGTCAATTTTAATCGGCCCTCGGCTTGACTTTCAAAATATACCATATGTGGTCCTTTACACAATAATGGTCAATCGAGCAAGATCACGTGGCATTTTTACCCTTCACCTCACAATGACAGGACTATCATACACTGCATTGTAGACAGGCATCAAGTAGTAATAGTTCATTAAAAGATAAAAATGGTTGCATTTATCTCACTTTAAGGAAAACAAAAAACAACCTTTGATGCGAGAATCAGTCAGCCCCCCAGGTGTTTTCACTTTGCTTTATCTGGCCCCCATTCAAAAACGTTTGGACACCCCTGCTTTAAGTTAACCCGAGGCCTATGCTAGGAAGCAGGATTTGGAGTTAGTGAGGTAACTTCGGGGCTAACTCTGGTTTTTCAGTACTACGAAGCTGGTCTACTTTTTACCGGGATAAATCACCGTTGCACCTTATGCTGAACAGCTAACCTGCTCCGGACCAGATTAACTTTAGAGTATCGGATCACAGGCTGTCAACAGCCGGACCACTGACCAATCAGTTCACTGAAGATAAGAAGTATTCATGAACAAACGTCTGGAGTCTCAGGTAAAGAAGTAGGAGCCAATATGCTGTTATAGGTCAGTAGAACCTGGGGATGTCCCTGTTTCAAACTAGTCGACTAATTAAAAAACAGTCAAAATAGTATTTGAAACATTGTCCCAGAAATACTGTGTGCATTAAGAGCCCTTTGAATCTTCATCAACCATGTCGGATTTTAAATGTTGCTGAAGTACAAGACACTTTGCGGTGTGCGGTATGAACGTGAACATGATGGCAACTCACTCAAAAGTTAACCGCTACAATAAAGACTGAATAAACTAGTTCGAGCATTACCGTGGGGAGGGGGACTGCTGCCTGACGGCTCTGTAGCACCCACTAGTGGCAGGCAGCTGCATGACAGTTAATCAGCCTTGTAGATGAATAGAACGCTGATTGGTTTAACCAACTAATATTCCTGGTGCCGACTAGCGAGGGGGCTGGCGCTTAATCGCACGCATCCCTCATAGAATCGCTTAATTGTTTCGGAGCTGTATTTCCACTGGTTTTATAATGGAGCTTCTAACAATCACAGATGACTTTAACTTGAGCAACGTTTATTTTAGTCCGCAATGACAGGAGACACCTATGTGAGACCTCGTCAGACATTTCCACTCCAGATAGCGAGAAGATTTCCTGGGTAAGATGAGGCCTCAGGTTAGCTGTTCAGCATCAGCTACCACTGTGATTTGTTCCGGTAAAGAGAGAACCAGCTTCATGGTACTAACAACCCTGAGTTAACCCTGAAGCTACCTGGCTGACTCCAGGCCTCAGGTCAGACCTTGAGTCACTCTCCAGGTAACACTCGTGTCTCAGACTAGGCTCACGTCCTCTAAAGGGTCTCAGTTGTCACACTCTGAGTAGGATTGCTGTGTTTAGAGGTGCTCAAACTTTTCGCACCCAGAGTCCAGTTCAACCGGACAACAACACAGGTTTGAGCACCTTTAGTCCACACTTGGGCCAAACCGCCCCGCATTAGTGAAATTCTTTGTCCAATTATTGATTTACAGATTTTCCAGTCACACTAGCGCTGAGTTCGGAGATGTTTATCCCTGTAAATCATCTTTTCTTTGCTTCTGGGACCAACTCACATCACAGGAGTTACTGCTCGCTATATTGCCCGCTGTGTCCGAAATGAAAAGCCCTCCAGTGAATGACTGCTCAGGTTGCCCGCAGTGTGTACGTTGCAGAGTAAGGAGGCCGGGGGTCAAAGGTCACCACCTTACCTGTCGTGTAATGACTCTGCGTACGAGGGAAGTGTTTGGGAGAAGAAATGAGAGCCAGAGGCAAACAAATGGATTTGTTTCTATTTAAGGGTTTGGATGCAGTCAAGGTTAAGGGTTAACACATGAATGTAGGTCAGTGGACTGGCTGTGAGTGTGTGTGTGTGAGTTTGTAGCCAAGCGTGTGCATCTATATGCAAGTGTGTAACTGTGTGTACATGCAGCATATATGTGAGTGTATGGTGTGTGTGTGTGTGTGAGTGTGTGTGTGTGACCTGCTCTTTGTTCCTGTGCTCGGTGCGGTAAGGAAAGTGGACCGTTGACGAGGATTAATGCCCAACATATGGCAACCCTACGGGACACACACACACACACACACTGCAGTCATTACTCTGAACAAAGAACTGTAAGGCTAATGAGAAGGCGATATCATGTGTCCTTTGCACACACACACACACACACACACACACACACACGTGGCATGGATTCACATGGATACACACACACACACACCTTAATGTTGCTTACACATGGATGCAGATGAACACACACATGCACACACACAGACACACACCTGGTACTGTAACATGTATCCATTGTGAGTGTGTATGTGGGAGTTGAAAAGGTAGCGGGGGTTTGTTGATGGAAAGGCTTTAAGGTTTGAATGCAAACACCTGTGTGTGTGTGTGTGTGTGTGTGTGTGTGTGTGTGCGTTAGCATGTAAAAGACAGAGTATAGTGTGTTTCTTGTACAGGTGTGTGTGTGTGTGTGTGTGTGTGATTGAAGGAGAAAGAGAAGGAGAGGTGAAGCAGAGTTCAGAGGAAAAGTGAAGGTTCATGTTTTCATTTCTTCATGCTCCTCTGCCTCTCCCCCTCTCTCTTTAAGTGTGTGTGTGTGTGTCTTTTTCTCACGTACACGATCACACCCCAAAACCTTGTCAAGGCGTTTTCTCTCCACATCCTTTTACACACTTTCTCTCTGCCACTCCCACTGGGATCTGACCGATATACTCACATGTTCCTGAACAGTCCAATATACACTCCACTCTTAGTAACTCTAGTATTATTGGATAGTAATTGACCTATGGCTAAGTCACGCCCCCTCCACTCACTCGGACAAGCTATCAACATTAAGTGAGCGGCGCTATGGCAGGTGTATGGCACGGCATTTCACAGGAGGCAAATGATGATTTTTGGGGACATAACGATCAGATGTCATTGAGAAGTAACCAAAAGGGCCTAAACTACACATTGGAGGGATATATTCATTTCGTTAGGCTAACTTTAGCTTAGGTTAGGGCGCTGTGAAATGACGTCATTGAGAATGTCATTCCTTTACTGTTTTATATCTAGTATGGCATTAATGTTTGCTTCTTTTAATAACTGAAGGAAACGTAGGAGGAGACGGAGACGTATCTCACGCTCCCTTCCTCTGCTGCCACTTTTTGACTGTGGACTCGTGGGGCGGAAGTGAAGTAGAAGTAGGATCCGCTAGCCTACACATCATCGTTTATTTGCTAAATCTGTTTCCCTTGCTAAAATTTTTCCTAATATCGATGCGCTGACTTTTCCACCCCCTCCAAATGTAAAAACTTTTTTGCGATATTTCTGCTTTTTTTTTTTTTTTTTTAATTTCTGGCATTTCCATTCAAGTTTTTTTTTTCCCCGCAATTGTTGAAAATGCGAATAAAAATAGGTGGATGGAAACCCAAGTATTGTCTTCTGTGGGGATCAGCTGTGATGTGGTGGTTCACTTTTACACTGTGATCTGTAGCCTATAGTTCGGCTTTAGCTTCTAACCATAGTTGTGTTTGTTTTTGTTGCCGGGCAGTGGCGGCTGGCTTTGAGCCATGACTCTTTCTATTCTGGCTCCCAATAACGCAACAAGATCACATTTTATGATCCCATAAAGAACCTTTCTTTTAAACAACAAGCCTACAATTATGATGTATCTTAGCTAGCTTGTTTAGCATCATGTAGTAAGCTAACTAGGTAGCTGGATGTGCTAATGTTAGCAGCTTATGCTAATGCATATTGTGTTTTTTCTCTTGTGTTTTTGATTAAGGAAATTTCAACATAATGTAGGTTTTTTTTTTAATATTCTTGAGTTTATGTTCTAATCTAATCATTTTGGGTTTCTTCTATTCTGTTGTTTTTTGTTCTATTTTCATCCAGTGACACTGTGGTGAAGTCTTGTACAGGTTTTAGTTTTTTGGTCCTCTCTCCCTCTCTCACACTCTAGGTGTAAATGACTTTGGACGGCCATCTGTTACTTAGCCACCCTGCAGAGAGTTGGCCTGCATGCGCTCCTCCTGTGTGTGTGTGTGTGTGTGTGTGTGTGTGTACCTTCCTTTATGTTTAGCCGCACGTGTGCAGTCACTGTATTCTTGTGTTTGTGTGTGTTTATTTATGCCTACGTGCACATGCATAATACAGTAGGTTATGCATGTGTGTGTGTGTGTGTGTGTGACAGAAATAGAGGGGGATTGCTTGTGTTGTCGATGTGTATTCAGGCTCACTTGCACATGTAGAACATGTATTCTTGTGCTTGTGTGTGAGTGTGAGACACTGGTTTACATCAGCGTTAGCATATTTAGCCCCAGTCAACACTAATGTCTGCTTTGCTGTCCTGCTCATTTCGTTTTAAACCAATCATTTAGCAAAACAATCTACAAATACGTATTTAGGGTGCATTCAGACCTAGAGTTGTCTCACTGTGGTGCAAATCAGGGACTGATTTTGTTAGAACTTTGCATAATTGCCTTGTGATTAGTCAGAATTTCCATGCAAGAAGTAAACAAACGTTGTTCTCCACACTGCTAGGTCGAAAATCATGGACCTGAAATACTGAATCATTGATTGATTTGACCTTAAAACAGTCAAAGATACCAACTACTTGTACATTTGTACTGTAGAGTGTAAGATCCCCATATAACACCCAAATTCCCAGAGTTTAGCTCCGGCCCTGGTTGTTAGAGGACTGTAACATGTACTAGTGTGAACAACTAGTACATGTTATTGTGAAAAGCCTTTGGATATCCAGAACACTGTTACTGGTGTCACGTGGTGTTGAATTAAGATCAAAGTTCAGTGTTTTTATCACATTATATGCCGCAGTCACAAATCAAACATTCGTCTCCATATCTTGGATTCTTCCTCTGTTGTCAGAGCGGAACGACTTGATAAAGATTGAGCTCCTTTCTTGTCCTAAAGTGGGGATATTTTAGGATGTGGCAGCTCCTGCTGTTTCTGCTGGTTGTGGTACTTCGAGGTGTGAAAATGTCACAGAGAAAAGATCACTTCATTTTCCCCCGGAGACGCCGACTCTAAGAACGACCAATTGGATTTCACTCCAGTGTTTTTTGTCGAACTCTCCTGATATCAGCCAATCAGGTGTGACGTCGCTGTCCTGCAGTAAGGCGTATGGTGGAAATGGAACGACTGTGTGCTCCCTGTGTGGTGTCAGTTTGTGATTTGATTATGTCTGAACGACCTGCTGGAACATCCAGCTGTCAGCTGCCGCTGCTGAAGTGACACTCAACCAACAGAGCAACAGACATTTTTAATTTTTCTACAATAAAAAAACAGATTTTAATATCAGGACACATTTAAAGTGCAAATAATGAAGATTAAAAAAAAAAATCACATGCCTCCTTGGTAAACAAAGAATCCAAAAATGGAGAAAATTCTTGATGAGTTGAAGTCATGTCGGGCTGCATTGAACAACACACATGATAAACACGCCTCTGCTTATTATGCTGTGTGTAAAAATGTTTAAACACAGTGTGTATGTTTTAGCATAAAGTGAATGTAAGCATTATATAGTTTAACATTACGTAGCGCAGCAGTATAACGTAAAGTGATAGGAAGTGAATCAGTCAGGATTCTTATGGCATTTTATCTTTTAAAAATTCAGAGTACGATTAAATATTAATTATCCCCTCCAGGCGTATGCCTTCGGTTGTGTGTGCGAGCATGTGTGTGTCTGTCTGTCCACAGCTTATCTCACAAACTACTGGACCAATCAGCCTAATATTTTGTATGCAGATTAGTGACTGTCTTGCATGGTTGCGGTGATTCACAATAGTTGAAAAACCTGTTATAAGACCCACCGAGCAGTCTGGTACAGCTCAGTCTGGGACACATTTTTTTAGTTTCCATCGTGAAAAGTAACAGCCAACTGATCCCTCCGTCTCTCCGTAGTCAACGCTGTGACTCTAATTCTATGTCATAGTAATTAATCTCTCTGTCTCTCCCCCCTCCAGCTCTCGTCCGGGCCGTCCTCCGAAGCGTTGTTCTGGTGCAGGGATCCAGGAAAGCCCCAGGCTGCTGCACCCGGGCCTCCCCGGCCTGCTGTCCCCCAACCTGCTGTCACACACCGGTGAGAGACACAGAGACACAGAGACATATTCTCTCCTCTCTTCCTCCTCTTCATTCCCTCCGTTCATTTATTTATTCACCAGTTTGTTTAACTGGGGCAGTACGGCTCGATACTGTCCTGTGGAAACCATGCATTACAATGCATACGTTATTCTGAAAGGAGCCGTTCTGCATGATGAGCGCTGTTACGTTTGGTACTTGTGTGTTCTGGACACCTTTTACACTGTGGTGTCGCCGCTTTTACTCAAGTCAAAGGTCAGAGCACTAGGGCTGCCTCGACTAAGAATTTTCCTGGTCGACCAATAGTCGTCATTTAGGGCCATTAGTCGACTAGTCACCCGCATGTTTATGATGTTAATGTAATGATTAAATGATGTATTTTGGTGGTTTGAGCTGAAGGTGTGAGAAAGAATAGTGTCAGTAACATTGTTAACACTGTGCTGCATTACAGAGAAATACAAAACCGTACTAATGAACCTTCATTAATATAGGCCTATATTTTATCTCCAAGTGCACGTCACACACTGAGCGAGCCGCCTGTTAATGACGCTGTGGGCTAATGGGCATGTAGCTACTTCCATGTTTCAGATGATACGTCATGTTTGTAGTCGACCAATGAAGATGAGTTTACATATCACCTTGGGTTCGTCCTTCACCTTCTCAAAATGATCCCACACTTTGGATTTCCTGCCCGACATGTTATTAACTAGCCTGTGGAATAACTGCAGGTACCAGCCCTGGAAATTAACATGACTCTGTGGCCACTTCCTGTGTCTGTCCTTTCAAATTAAAGTCCCACATGGTCCAGTCATATAGATTTGGATTTAAGGGTCATTCTCACTGCCGCAAGGTGGAAATGCAGGACGGATTTGCGGAATATTCACGCAGCGCTTTTCCGCGTTTAAACCATACACACAGGCGCAGTATGGACGCGGTGCAGAATTTCGCGTTGTTGAGTTCCAAGTTCGCGCAGTGTGAATGATTGTGGGTGAACATGGACGAGAGTAGCAGCAGCAGCGAGCTAACGTTTAAGAAGCGTCAACATCAACTTTCTTTAGCACTTAGCACTCTCTAATGTCACCAAGCTGGACTGCCAGATGTTGTCCTTTAACTCATTGTTCATAAAATCATCCCATCTTTTCTCAAAAAGGACGAGGTGCTGTGAAACAAGGTCTATCAACCTTTCTCCAGTACTTTCCTGCCTGACTGGATTTCGGACTCTCCCGGGTCTGCGCGACTATAAACAAACATTTTCATTGGCCCAGCTGTGTAGCTCCACCGGCGAATTCAGCAGGGCTCAAAGTCTGGGCGGAAACTTTTTTCACCGCAAGAAAGTTCCGCCCCAGTGTGCAAACTTCCATAAGAACCCATGAAATAAGCTTTTATATTTTTCCGCGAGAATATTCCGCACGGATATTCGTCCTCAGTGAGAATGGACTTTTATTCTGACAAGGCGCAGCTCCTAATAGAGTTTCACGTTCGCTTTACCAGTGAAATTTGCAGACTAATGACCTTTCTAGTTGACTAACGTTTAATATCCAACGTATAATGAATATATTTTTTTGTTGTAGTGTGAGCCGTTGTTAATTTTGTGTATTTACCGGACTCCAAGATGTACGTAAAGATGATTTCAGGCACAGTTTTAGAAAAATGAAACCTGCAATGTAGCTGCCTGAACCTAACCACGTGTTTTTGTTGCCTAAACCTGACCACGTGTGTTAATTGATGACGAAAAAAAAAAGAAAAAGGTAATTTGCGTTGTTGTGCCGATGTAGCGCGTTTATTTTGAAGGAGACTGGATGTAAATGTTAAATTTCCTGTGAAAACTGACGTGTATTTTGAAAGAAGACAATGCATGTAACAGGCTGAACTTGACGCAGCGTCCCAGAACGCACCCAGGGTACCTTGCATCGTGCGTGTCGTATCTGGACGTGGAAAGTCAACGACCAAACGTCAATATGTGACGACATTGGAGCAAGAATGTGTTGAAAATTCAGACTGTAAAAGACGTCTTTTATAACGGTGGTCAATGAGGGACATGCAGTACCACAGCTGGCCACTAGGACACATTGGCACCTTCTTCCTCAGGCACCTCTTCATTCCTTTAATCTCACTGATTCCTTTCTTCTCCTCTCTAATCTTTCTCCTTTCATCCCTCCTTTTCTTCTTCCTCTGAATATCAAATGCCCTCCTTCGTTTCCTCTCCTCCCTTTCCTTGTTTCATCTTTCTCTCTGCTGCTGCACCTCTTCCTCTCATCCCTCTTCACCTCTCCTTCCTTTCTCCCATCCTGTCACTAATTTCCTTGTCTTCAGTCCTCCCTGCCTTGCACGCATATCCCTCCTTCTGCCTGTCTCTCCCCTCCTCCTTCCCTCCTTCTTTACAACCTCCTTATCCTCGTCCCTCCATCTCTCCATCCCTCCATTCCTCCATCCTCACCTTTTCTCTCTGATCCATGAGTGAAAGAAACAGAAGAAGAAAAGAGGGATTTTTCTGTTTCTTTTTGGCGCTCAAAGTGAAAATGGATAGAAAGAAAAAGCTGTGAGAGCGAAAGAGGGGAAAAAACGGAGAGAGGGAGAAAGGAGGGATGTCGCCAGAGGAGACGATGAAACCTAAAAACGAGTGCCAAAGAGAGAAAAAGGAGGGAGGCGGAGAGCAAAAGATGGCGGGAAGAAAAGAAAGACAGATTGTTTAGGAGTTGACAGCAAACGAGTGGGGAAAAAAGGAGAAGGAGGGATAAAAGAGACGGATGAATGAATGAAGGTGAAGAATGATAGAGAAAGAAGAGAGAAGGACCTGCAGAGGGAGAGAAAGAGAGGGTGAACGAGTGCAGACTGCATGGTGGTGTGATGAATGACACGTCTCTGGGGTCCCACTCCTCCATCTGTCCATCCCTCCCTCCTCTTTCCCTCCCTCCCTCCCTCCCTCTTTTCTTCCCTCCTTCTTTCTCGACTCATCTCCCTCCGTTCTTCCTGCACTCTGTCCTCCTGTCTTCAGTGTTTCCTTTCTGTTCCACCTCTCCTTCATTTTCTTGCCTTCTTTCCACTCACTATCTCGTTCCATCCTTACCTCATTCTCTCCTTTATTTTCTCTCTGCTCTCATCCCTCTCTACCTCCTCCCTCATTTTTTCATTTCCTTTCTTTTTCCTCTGTCTCTCTCCTTTCCTCCTCATTCTCACCTTTATCTACCTCCCAGGTTCTTCCTTTTCTTTCTCCCGTTTCTCTCCCTCCTTCCTCGGCTCATTATCTCCTTTATATCCTTCCATGCTTCCTTTCTTTTGCCTCTCTTGTTTATCTCCCCGTCTTTCTCCTTTCCTTCTTTCCTCCCCTCTGTCCTTCATTCCCTCATTCTCTCCATCACCTCCTACTTTCCTTCCTTTTGACTCGATCCCTCCTTTCCCGTCTTGTTTCGTTCTTTCCTTCTTCCTCCTCGACTCATCTCCTATCCCCTTTTTTATTCTCATCTTTCTTTTCCATCTATGCCCCCTTTTATCTACTTCCTTCTTTCCTTTCTCCCATCCTTCCTCCCCATCCCCTCCTTTATTTCCTTCCCTTCCTAGTCTCCTCCCTTTCTTTCCTCCTTCTCCCTTGACTGATCTCCTGTCCCCTTTTATCTACTTTCTTCTTTCATTTCATCCTTCCTTCCCTCATTCCTTTATTTCCTTCCCCTCTGAACCTCCTACCTTTTTACTCTCTCCCTCCGTTCCCTCCTTTATTTCCTTCCTTCCTTCCTTCTTCTTCCTCGACTCATCTCCTGTCCCCTTTTTTTCATTCTCACCTTTCTTTTCTCTCTATGTCCACTTTTATCTACTTCCTTCCTTCCTTCCTTCCTTCCTTCCTTCCTTCCTTCCTCCCCCATTCCCTCCATTATTATCCTTCCCTTCCTAGTCTCGTTCCTTTCTTTGCTCCTTCCTCCTTGACTCATCTCCTGTCCCCTTTTTTCATTCGCATCTGTCTTTTCTCTCTATGTCCCCTTTTATCTACTTCCTTCCTTCCTTCCTTTTGTCCATCTTCCCTCATTCTTTCCTTTATCTCCTTCCCTTCCTTCCTTTTGACCCTCTCCCCCCTTCCTTACCTTTCTTCTTCCCTCCTTCCTCCTGGACTCATTCCCCTCCCTTTTTCATTTACTTCTTTCTTTTCTCCGTGTCCCCTTTTTTTGTAATTCCTTCCTTCCTTTCATCCTTCCTTCCTTCTTTCTCTCCTTTATTTACTTCCCTTCCTACCCTCCTGACTTTTGACTCTCTCTCCTTTCCCTTCTTCTTTTCTTCCCTCCTTCTTCCTCGACTCATCTCCTGTGCCCTTTTTTGTCTCCTTTTATCCACTTCCTTCCTTCCTTTTGACCTTCCTCCCCACTCCCTCCTTTATTCCCTTCCCCTCCTGGTCTCCTTCCTTCCTTTTTTTCCTCCTTCTTCCTTGACTGATCCTCCCTCCCTTGTCCCCTTTTATCTACTTCCTTCCTTCATTCCTTCTTTCCTTCCTTCCTTCCCTTGATCCTTCTTCCCCATTCCCTCCTTTATTTCCTTCCCCTCCTACCCTCCTTCCTTTTGACTCTCTCCCTCCTTTCCTTTCTTTTTTCCCCCACTTCCTAGTCTCCTTCCTTCATTCCTCCTTCTTCCTCGACTCATCTCCTGTCCCCTTTTTTCGCTCTCATCTTTCCTTTCTCTGTCTCCTTTTATCCACTTCCTTCCTTTTGACTCTCTCCCTCCTTTCCTTACCTGTCTTCTTTCCTCCCTTTTCTCTGTCCTCTTTCTTATCTTTCTATGCCCCGTTTTATCTACTTCCTTCCTTGCTTCCTTTCATCCTTCCTTCCCTTATTCTTTCCTCTCTTTCCTTCCCTTCCTGGTCTCCTTCCTTTTAACTCTCTCCCTCCTTTCCCTTCCTCTTTCCTTCCCTTCTTCCTCCTTGACTCATCTCCCTGCCCCTGTCATTTCTACATCCCCTTTTTCTTTCCTCCTTCACTCACTTCCTCTCTTCCTCCTTTCTTTTCCTTCTTCTTTATTTTTCCTCCCTTTCTTTCCTCTCCCTTGCCTCCTTCCTTTCCTTTTTGCTTTTTTCCTTCCTTTCCTTATTCTCTCCTTATTTCTCTTCCTTCCTCCCTTCTTCCTTGACTCCTCTCCTTACCATCTTTCTGCACTCTGTCGTTCCTTGTGTCCTTTTTCCTTTCCACCCTCCTTTTTTTCCTCTCTGCCTGTTTATTTTCTTTCCTTTCCTTCATCATGATGCCTCCTTTGTTTTTCCTCCTTCTACCTCCCTTCGCCTCCTGTCTCCTTTGATCCTCCCTCCTTCATTTTACCATCCTTTTCGCTTCCTATTCTTCTCCCTCACCCTCCTTTCCTCCCTTCTTCCATCCTTCCTTCCCTGTCTTTCACATCTCAGCTTCTACACACACCTTCATGTCCTTCTTCTTCCACCTCCTTTTTTCCCTCCTTTTTATCTCTTCCTTTCACTTTTTCTGTTCTAGTTTCCCTTCCTTCCTTACCTCCTTTTACTCTTCCTCTTTGCTCTCCTTCCTCCTCTCTGTTTGCCCTCTTTCCCTCTCTTTCATTTCCAACCTGCCATTTGGCTCTCTCTTTTCTTCCTCTTCTCCATCGCCTCCTTTGCTGTCTCCTTCTCTCCTTCCTGCCCTCTGTGAGTGCCTCCTTCTTCATCCTTTCATTTCTAACCTCTTCCAACTTCCTCCTCTACGCCCCTCCCTTCCTCTCACTCTTCATCTCACTTTCATCTCCTTAATTTTTCTCCTCTCCCTCCTTCCATCCTTCCCTCGTCCCCTTGACAGTGACTGTTGGCCTCCTTCTCTCTCCCCCTCTTTCTCTCCAGGATAAATAAAACATGGTTGTGTTTAGTGACATATGGACACAGCTCACTGTGGCATACTAATGACACACACACACACACACACACACACACACATTACTGACGGCACATACACATCAGGTGTGTGTGTTTCTGTGTGTGTGTGTGCGCAGAAGTGTGTGTGTGTTTGTTGAACATTAGTGGAACCCAGAGAAAACATTTGCTCACTTATGATCGCTCATTAGCTCACACACACACACACACACACACACACACACACACACACATGCGTGCAGTACATATATACAACACACACTCACACACACACTTGGCAGTTGTCGGATGTCGCATTCCGCCTCACACACACACACACACACACACACACTCACACAGGCATGCACACACGCAGAGTCGGTCGTCTTAGCGGCCCTGCGTCCATGGAGACACCACGTTGCCGGGGGAGACGGGCTGTTGTTTATGACCTCGCGGGCGCCACGGCGATGGGGGGCATCAGCCAATCACAGATGGACATTTATCACACTGTTAGAAAACACACAGAGTGAGCGGAGGAGAGGGAGAGTTCGGAGAAAATGGTGAGAAGCGAGCAAAAGATGAGGAGGGAGAGATGAAGAGAGGAGGAGGGAAAGGTTGTTGGTGAGATTGAAGGTGGATGATCGGAGGTGTTTCGGGAAAAATGGAAGAAGAAAAATCAAAGAAGGGAAGATTAAGAAAGAAAGGAGGAAAGACATTTTGAAATAAGAGGAAGAAAAGAAAAGATGAAGAAACAGAGGGAGGAAGTAAGATGCAAAGAAGATAAAAATGATGGAAGGAAGGAAGAACTGAGGAGAGATAAAAGGTGAAGAGGGAACGCTAGAGATGAGGAGGAAGAAGAGGAAGAAGGGAGAAAGGAAAACTAGCTGGTTGTTGACGAGATGGAAAGTGGAAGAAGAAAGATGTTTTGGGAAAGAACGCATAAAGAAAGATTGAAAACGGAGACCCAGAAGTAGAAATGGAAGAGAAAGAGGGGTGAAAGAAGAAGGGAGGATAAAGAAGAAGATGGGAGGAAATGAGACACTGGAAAAAAAGATGAAAGAAGGAAGAAACTTTGTAAGAAGAGGAAGAAAAACAGAGATAGAGATGGAAAGAAAGAGATGAGAGGGATGAAAATGGAATAAAAATTGAAGGAGGAGAGGTAGAGAAAGAAGAGAAAGGGGTGAATGAAGAAAGAATAAAGTAGAAGATGGGAGGCAGTGAGACATTGGGTAAGAGTGAAAGGAAGAACTATCGTAAAAAGGTGAAGACAAACTGTAAAACAAAGGGAGGAAGTAAGATGCAAAGGCAAGATAGATAGAGAACGGAGGGAAGAAATGAAAGAACAAAAGATGAGGAAGGGAAGATAAGAAATAAGAAGAAAAAAGGAGGGAAATGGTGGTTGTTGGCGGAAGGGAGGACATCTGGGCAAAAAAATGGAAGATGAAAAAGTGAAGGAAGAGGACCCAGGGGTAGGGATGGAAGAGAAAGAGGGGTGTAAGAAGAAGGGAGGATAAAGAAGAAGATGGATGAACAAGTGACTAAGTGGGAATAAGATAAAAGGAAGAACGGTGGAAAGAAACTTTGATAGAAAGAAAGAAAAGATGGAAGAACAGAGGGAGGAAATAAGATGTATAGAAGATAAAAATGATTGAAGGAAGGAAGAACTGAGGAGATAGAAAAGGTGAGGAGGGAAAGATAAAGAGATGAGGAAGAAGATGAAGAAGAAAGGAGGAAGGGAAAACTAGGTGGTTGCTGGTCAGATGGAAAATGGAAGAAGGAAAACTGAAGAGGGATGACCTAGAGGTAGAGATAGAAGAGAAATAGCGGTGAAAGAAGAAGGGAGGATAAAGAAGAAGATGACAGGAAGTGAGACGCCAGAAAAAGGTGCGAGAATTAAAAACTTCAGAAAGAAAGGCAGAAAGAAATCTTGAAATAAGAGGAAGAAAGAAAAGACGTAAAACAAAGATGGAAGTTGAAGAAACAGAGGGAGGAAGTAAGACGTATAGAAGGGTTAGAACTGAGGAGAGAGATGAGGTGAGGAAGGAAAGACAGAGAGAGATGCAGAGGAAGAAGAGGAAAGGAGGAAGGGAAAACGAGGTGGTTGTTGACGAGATGGAGGGTGGAAGAAGGGAGACGTGTAAGGAAAAAATGGAAGAAGGGAAACTGAAGAAAGAGGACCTAGAGGTAGGGATATGAGAGAAAGACGAGCGAAAGAAGAAGGGGGGATAAAGAAGAAGATGGGAGGAAATAAGACACTGGAAAAAGGTGAAAGAAGGAAGAACTTCAGAATGACATCAGGAAATACATTTTGAGAGGAGGAAGACCAAAAAGATGTAAAACAAAGGAAGGAAGATGAAAAGGGAAGATAAAAAGATGAAAGGATAGAAGGAAGAAATGATGAGAGAGCAAAAGGTTAAAGATGAGGAGAAGGAAGAAGGAAAAAAGAGAAAACGGTGTCTTTGTTGGTGAGATGGAAGGTGGAGGAAGGGAGACGTTTTAGGAAAAAGGAGGATGACCCAGAGGTACAGAAGAGAAAGAGGCGGCACCACGATGAGCAGCGCTAAAGTCAACCTGCGTAGTTGTCCCTCCATTGTGACATTAGAAAGTGTCACATTTATCTTGCAAGTGTACTCTTCTTCAACGTTTGCTTTACTTCCTGGATTTTTCCCACATGGAAATTCTGACCAATCAAGAGCAGCTTCCTCACACAAGGCATTTGATCTGGTCCGCTTGTAAATGCTGCCGTGAGAACACCAACCAACTCTAGACAATTATACAACTTCGTGACAAAATGAGTCCCTGATTCAGACCAAAGCAAGACAACTGTAGGTCTGAAAGCACCCTGAGACAGAAATGGAATAACAGAGGGAGAGAGTAAGACGTAAAGGAAGGAGGGATTGAGGAAAGAGAGCAAAAGATTGAAGGAAGGGAAACTGCAAAGAGAGAAGATGGTGGTAATGGAGGATGAAAGATAAAAGGTGGCCGAAGTAAAGACATAAACGAGAGACAAATAGTTGACGGCCGACGGAGCGAAAGGAAGGAAAAGATGGCAAAAAAAGAAGTGGATTAAACAGAGAAAGACGGGAGAACGAGGGAGGAGGCATAAAGGACAACAAGAGAGTGATATCAGTTTAATTGGCCTCATCTTCCTTAACAAAGAAGCTGTGATGATAAGCGTGGGAGTGTGTGTGTGTGTGTGTGTGTGTGTGGTAACCTATGCAGGGTGCTGCGGCACTCATTTGACTTGTTAATTCACTTCAAAAACAGCTCAATGGTTCGCCTTGTCTTCTAACACACACACACACACACACACACATACACACTTCACACACTTTGGCTGCAGAGACACATAAACACAACTACAAACACTTCACACACACACACACACACATACACACTTCTTCCAAAACACAAATACACTTTGACACACATACAGTACATAAACACATTTTTGGCACAAACAGTGATAAACATAAAGACATCTGGCGCATGAGTACACACACACACACACACACACACACACACACACACACATGAATAGTCTGTGTAGGTTACAGATGAAGTGCTTTCAATCTTGTCCTGAAAAGAATACACTCATCTGAGGACTCTTATGTGCACCTGCAGAGAGAGAGAGAGGAGAGAAGGGAGGGTGGTAGATGGAGGGGGAGATGAAGAGGGAGGAGGAGGAGGAGGGAGTTAGGAGGGCTGAAGAGGACTAAAGTGACATTAAGTCCTTTTCATCTCTCCTCCTCTCCTGTTTCCTTCCACCCCCTGCATCACGTTTTCACGCTTTTTTCCGTACTCAACTAAACACACACACACACACACACACACACACACACACACACACACACACACACATGTTCAGTGGCTGTCAGCGCCCCCCTCTGGTTGAGTTTGTTACTGAGGAAATTAAAGTGAGCATCAGCTGTTTCTGCTCTTTACAGGGTCAATTATACAGCAGTAATATGTGTAACAAAGTCAAATGTACCAAAATCTGTTTCAGTTGTTTTCTCCTGACACTCTCAGGCCTCCGTACTCGACATGTGGAGCGTCTGATACTCACGTTTCTGTACCCCTTCACGTTGACCTTTGGCGGGGCACAGCCTCACACATTTAGCTACAGATCAACTGTTCACTAACAAAGACCACGCCAATGGAGTTATAGTTTGCAGTTAGCTTATTTCGTGTAATCGATGATGGGAATGAGGGTCGAAAGGATGGAGGGATGAGGGTATGTAGAGACAGAGAAGGAAGGAAGGTGGGGGGAATGACGGGAGAAATTAGGGTCGCGGACAAGTGGAGGGTAGAATCGATGGGGGTTCGGAGTCGGCTGAAGGGAAGGGAACGAAACCAGGGAAGTTGAGAAAGAGTGGGGGAGTCATCTCTTCACTCATTTTACTATGGACAGAGTCATTGAGTGAGAAAAGGGAGAGATTACAGCAAATAGAAGAACGGAGAGAAGGGGTTTTCTGGGGGAGGGATGTGAGAACGGAGTCAAAGGGCAGGGAAACGGATAAGGTGTGCTCCAGTACTTTTGGTGCGGAGATGGATGAGATTGAGGCGTCGTCTTTGTTCCCCAACTTACTTATGAAACTTCATTTGTTTTTTGTTTTTTCTAGAACTTACCTTTCTCCTACCATTGCACCCAAGACGTGGTGTCTATATACTAAAGGTCTCCATCTACATCAGGGGTAGGATAGGTATCTGTATAGATATGCATCCCTCTGTTAAGGCCTGAACATACTCGGGGGAACGTACGTGGAACGGACTCCGCGGAGGTCCGTGCAGACTCAAAGCCGATGTCCGCAAGCCGTGTGCGCGCAAAGATCAGATTTTACAACCGTGCGGTCTCCGCTCTGCACACCAGTGACTGCTCGGCATGTTTTTTTCACATCGCGGGGATTTTTCATGGACATTTTTACAGGAAACTACAACGCGGAAGTGCGCTCGACTATGGAAGCCCGAATGACTGCGGACATTACTCGCGGAGTCCGTTCCGCTTGTAGTACGCCCGAGTATGTTCGGGCCTTAAGTCTATCATCAGTATTCAATGGTTGGACGCATACATGTACATAGATTGGGTAACCTAGATCCACATGTCAAAGTATGAGTACTGAATGTATGAATATTGACAAGACTGAAACTGTGTCAATAAGACACCTGATAAATTAAAAATACAACTCATGTCTCATTTAATTAGGGACATTAGTTCAAACTGAACATAAGTTTGAAGTGGAAAATAGAGAAAATGCACTCACACCGCGTTACAGCTGACGCTGCTGTGTGGACATTTTATCAAGCCTAGCTAACACCTGCTGGGAGTTGGTTACTTAGTTTTAAACAAAGCTGTGTTTTAGGAAACAACACATTAATGGTCAGATTTGGTGAGTCACAATGATAGCTCAGTGATCGAAAAACAAGTGTGACAAAGAAATTTACTTGTGTCGGCTGAAAACACTTTTTGTCATTGAACTCAGCTGAAACGCATCCAGTCTCTGTGGAACTTTGCCTGTCACCGTGTGGCGGTATTGTCGTCAACTGGACGGAAGCGCAAAAGGATCGACCCTGAGTAACCATGTTACAATTTACCCTGCGTTAAGTTGTGCCCGTCGCTCCGTCACGTATAAAGGGGCGTCTTTGCCTCTCCCCTTTTGCTGTTGTACACCACGGCAGAGGTAAGCCACATTGTTCTCGTAGTCACATCCATGTTTTAGCGCTGTTGAGCTGTTTATAAGTTCAGTTTTCAGCCTAAACTTATTGTATAATATGCTAACGTATTCCTGTGTCACTTAATTTGTGTAGGGGCTCGAGTTATATGGTCGTAATTGATGTAATTTTTACCTCTGGCTGTCAGTTGTCGGGAATAAACAGAGATCGGCTCCAAAGATATCAACAGTCTGGGCTTCGTCTTATCAACACAACGCAAACACCAGAGTCCCCAGGTTAAAATACAATAGGAAATCATGAAAAATCATTTTAGTTGAAGGCTCAGTGTGTGAGAGTTAGTGGGATTTAGCGGTGAGGATTGCAGATAGCAAATAGCTGAAACTTCTCCTGGTCGTACCAGTTCATTGTTCAGGGTTTTATTTTTACTGGGAGACGAATTATCCACAAAGGTCTCTTCTTCTCTAAAACAAACGGACCAGGGAACCTTCACAAAGCATCCTAGCACTAAGAGTTGCTCCTAGTGACGATATTCTAAGAAAATTCTTACAATTGTGACGTTTTCTTAGAAGACGAGGCCTTTGTAAAGATAGAAGTTGTTCAGAGAGCATCTCAGATCTTAAAAGAGCTCCTAAGGTGAAAAACTGTTTGGAGCAGCGACCAGGACTTTTAAGAGGTTTAAGAGTTTCTGAATCAGAGGAGAAAATGGTGGAAACACAAAGAGGTCGGAGAAATATTCTCCAAACTCTGGATGACAGTGAGTAAATGAAAGGCCATAGATTAGATTGTGCAGGGATGATACATTCTTAAGCCTCTTAAAAGTCCTTCTCCCTCATCTTTAGGGATACGCACACATGTCCTATCTAATGCTACAACTCCAGAAATAAAGTGACTTGGGTCTATCCCAACCTTCCATCAGCAGAGTGATCCCAGCAGTTCATTTCATGTCCACTGGGTGTCCTCACCTTGCAGGCTCACAAAAGGGTGTGTCTGTGACAACCAATCACATCTGTTAAAAGAATGCATCATACCTAGCAACAGGGTCGGCCACACCTTCTCACTAAGGTAAACGTTTCTTTCCCTTCCTTGCTCAGAGAACTTTCCTAAACCACTCCTGGGATAGGTTAGGCTAAGTTAGGAGCTCTCTGAAAGTGTTCTCAGTGTTTGTGAATCCGGCCCCAGACATTCAGGAGGATTTTACCGGCGGTGGAGTTATCCACAGAGATCTCTTTCTCTCCAAAACAAACAGACCAGGTGATTTTAAATCGGTAAAAACACTGAATAAAGCAGCAGTGTTTGGTTTGTCCTTTCTGTGCTACTGTAGAAACATGCCGGTGCAACATGGTGATATAAACGGCTCATTCTAAGGTAACAAAAACTATTCTTATTTTCAGCTGATTATATACTATAGAAAACAGACTTATTATATTATTTTCAGTTTCTGCTAATACATCCCCCTAAATCCTGCACACTGGACCTTTATCCTTTATTTGAAATAAAAATGAAAACTAGACTTTAGTAGAAAAATGATGACTGACTTAAACAAAACAGTGTGCTTAAAAGAAAATGAAAATATACAGGAAGTGTCTTTAGTTCAGTGAGCAACAAACAAAACAGGGCTAAATCAACAACAACGTATTTCCCGTATATTACAGTTTAATTTAATGATCTTTGCTCATAAACAGCTAAAAGTGTGAAGTTCTGCCAGAAGAAAATCAATGAGGTTCTAAACTATAATAACCTGCAGCGCACTTCATTACAATAAAACACTTGTTTGTTTTTTAACAGCCTGCAAGCAATTACTGCTAATAAAAGGATCGTTGGTCCTGTGAGTTGTTTTCTTTGAAAATTGGGGATTTGTTGGTTTTTAGAACTCATGATACAAAATCACTCACTGAAAGAAACAAACACATTTTGCATCATCTCAGTTTACCATGTTTCAGAGGTAAAGGGATAATGAACCTTCTCAAACAGACATACAGCGATACGGAAAGGAAGTCCTCATGCCTTTTCATATTTTCTTACTTTTCAAATTTCAGCATACAGCTCCTTAAAGGAATACTTTACCTGCAAAATGACCATTTGTGTATCAATTTCGCTCAGTTACCTCAAGTTCCTGAAGAAAACTTTGCTTTTCTCTCATGTCTCCACAGTGAACGAAGAATCCAAAAAAAAGGTGAACGTTCTTCATGAATTTAAGTGAAAGTGGAAATTTAACAGCAGCAAAACGTCATTTATAAACTCTCACACAACTCATGCAGTATAATCCAAGTCTCATTCATCCAGTCGTATTCTCAGTACTTCCCTAACACATGCTGTTTTGTTAAAATGTTACAATACAAAACACTTCTGCTGATGAGTAGTAATGTTTTATTGAAAATGCATGTGTTTGGGAAGTACTGAGCATATGACTAGATAACTGAGACTTAGCAGCCCCTTTACTGTAGGTTGTCAAGAATGTTTTTCAGGAATGTTTTTTGGATTCTCCATTCATCATAGATGTATGCAAGTTTTCTTCACAATTTCAAGGTAGTGCAGGATGAGTAATTGACATATGCATGGTCATTTTGCAAATGAAGTATTCCATTGACTGCTGACTGAAGGCCCCTGCCCATGGACTTAAAACAAGCAATAAAGGCTCTACCCTTTGAAATCAATCAGAGAAAATAATACACACAAAACCACTGCCATTTTTTATATTTTGTCTTTTTGTATTGACTTTACGCAGTAAAAGAACCCATAGCCACTGACGTAAAACAGGCAACACAACCTCTAATGATTCACTTCATTAGAAGTAGAACTAACCATTGAATTAAATGCGGAACTGGAAGTCCTAACCATTGATTTCAGTTGGCACAAAACCTCTAACTTTAAATAGCAAATAGAAGTCCAACCTACTGACTTTAAACAGGTAATAGAAGCCCTATCCATTGACTTTGTTTGGCAATAGAACCCTCGACCACTGACCCTTAAACAGGCTATACAACACATTCCTATTGACTTCATTAGGCAACAGAACCTTAATGATCGACTTTAAACAGGTATCCAGCCCCTAATCACTGAATTTAAAACACATGACTGTTGACTTTAAGACAAAATATAGTCCCAAGCCACTGACTTTCAACAGTCAACAGGACCCTCGACCACTGATTTCAAACAGGCATTAGAGTCGCTAATCATTGAATTTAATCAGGGAAATAACAACCAGTCTTTGACATTATAAACTAACACATAACCACTGATTTATATCATATTTTTTCATATTTTACCATTAAATGTTGACTTCTTTAAGCAAAATAACGAAATCGCTGAACTGATGGACAAACTTCCACGTGTACACTCTTGCCATCATGCGTCCCTAAAGGATATCAATACTGATTGGCTATCGCAGTGTGAATCGGCCACTAAAGTTTGTTTTTTTCAACTCTAGCGAATAAGCGTATGATGTGAAATTGTGCTACTCACTTCATTCACGCCACTTGATACACATATCACGAGAAACTTTCACCACTTCATTCACATCTAATCACACCTTTATGCTTTACATCATATTCACTTGTGCTAATTGTTTAATTTGTGCCCGGTGCCAGAGCATTAGATTCCAAATGATTAATGTCAACAGAAGAACCAATAATAATGACTTTAACTGGAACAGAATCCTCAATCATTGATTTTATTAGTCATTAGAACCCTTTACCATTCTTTACTATACAATAGAACTAATAATCACCATCTTTTATACATAATAAAACCCCCTTAACATTAAACTCAGTTGAACTTATTGTCTAAACACTGACTTGAACGTTGACTTTTAACAGGCTGATTCCCTTAATGTAAAGTTTTAATGGAGTCCGGTGACAATATGCCATGCTAAAGACTTCTGGTTCAGCTGTCTACAGACTCAAAAACATGGTAAAGTCAAAGACTCTGCAAAAACAATTACTCTAAATACAGTGTCTGTGTCTATTAGAGATGACACAAAATGGCCGCTGTGAAATGGTTCCAAATGGGCGTCTTGGACTTCCAGTGAAAGCTAAAGATGGGCGACCTAAGTGCCAGAGTGCGGGGCTGAAATCTATTTGACTCAGCACAAGAGCAATCGACTGCATTTGTAAATTGGCACTCCGAGTGCTCGCAGGAAGAAAGAGAGAAAAAAAACCCCAGCAAAACAAAAAAAGCCAGAACAGTGTGTTTCTAAATTCAGAACACAAAGAGCAATTTCTCTGTTTTCCTGTTTGTTTTATTCAAAGTGTCACTCCGTCTCTGAGAGCGCGTTCAGAGCACTTCGTCAGAGATGTAGGTGCAGCGGATTAAATATTTACAACCACAGCCAAATGGGGTGGGTTTCACGCGAGCTCAGGAGGGGGGTTTAGGACTCTCGAAGATCACCCAACAGCCTCCACCAGCAAACTCAAAGCTATTAAAGACCATCCTGACGCACTGTGCTGTGGAAGGACACTGTCAGATCTCATTTAGAATATCGCCTGCCATGTGGAGGATGCTTTTACTGAAAAAGGCCTTACAGTAGCAGAAGGTACACATTTTTTATGACAGGTGGGGCGTTAATGACTCAGTCTAACTGTTGTACTATGTAGGACAGAGTCCTCGACTCACCGAAGAAGACATGCTGTGTTGACTTTCATGTGTACAAAATGAACTTCAAAAGAACAAAGTGCATGTTAAAGTTGAAAACCTCCAGTCTGTGTCTTAGCTTAATTTTTGTTTTTTAATCTCATGCTGTCAAGTTTTAGACATTCACAAATGATGAAGCTCTTATTTTGAAAAGTGTGAAATGAAACATTTCAGCATTTTAAACTTTAACTGCATGAACAGAGACACCAAACTAGCTCAAGAAATATGATGCTGAATATATTAAACTGTGGCTGAACCAGTTGGGAACCACTGTTTAATGGTTTAAAATCAGAGTTGTAATTGACTCCAAGGCCTTTCATATTTTCTCCTTTGCCGTGGTGTTTTTGTGCTGCACTTTGTAGACCAGTAAATCAAACAGTGCAGGGGGAACTCTTATTTTTTTCCACTTAACTTTTATTTAACCAAGAAGTCTCTTAAGATACTGCATATTGCACACATATAAGACGGTATGGCTCTGTTCTGGGGCCTCCCTGCCCTTCCATACGGCAACATTTACAGCCTTAAGGCAGAGAGAGCAATCCTCTCTGCCCTTCCATGCGCCCACATGGAAAGAGAGCAGGGAGAGCAGCAGCAAAGACCTCCCAGGAACAGAACAGAGCAGCATCAATGACAAACAGAAATGACATTGATAAGTCAAACACAGCATAAAAAGGAGGAGCTGGGGTGGAGGAAGGTTGCAGAGCAGCTTGCAGAGGAAGCAGCAACAGCAGGCAGGCCAGAGCAGTTTAAATAGGGCACCCTGAATGAGATTCGCCAGTTGGTTGCATAGAAAGGAATCATGTGATCTATCAGCCGACTCCCTTCCATCAATCAGTTGCTCCATCAGTTGACCGGGCTGTTTGAGATCAGCTGATGTAGGTGGGATGTGAGTTGAGCTTAACATCGCTAGCTAACTAACGCTATGCTGAATTTCTTAGAACGCCATTTTTTTAGCCCCTATTTCGAAGTAGGTACACTCCCGATACAAAGGGATCCATGCGTAACATAAGTGTTGTGATTGTTTGAACACATGAGCCAGTGCCGCACTGGCGACTGCCACAACAGACAACACAAACAACAACTTGTAACGAAAGACAAGCAAAAAAATACAACTCAAATTTGACTCATAAAAGCGGACTATAAGAATCTTCGATAGCTGGCTTACGTAGCGTTGCTATCGGCAGTTCGAATGCAAACAGAAAATAAGCACTTTTATGTATGTTGTTCTTGGAGGAGCTTTCCTGTGGTTAACACCTCTCAGGGAGCCCCCAGAACTGTTTGGTGCAAAAGCAGCTAGTTACAGAAAGGTTTAACAGGACCGCTAGCGTGATAAAAATGACAAGTCTTTTTTTTTTTTTTAGTCTTTAAGAAAACCAACCCTGACGTCCCTCAGACGTGTGGCCTTCTTAATCCAGCAGAGCAAAGTCATCATCATGTGAAGGCTGGTGGGAAGATACCTCTCGAGTTGATGTTTTACGCTGACGATTGACTTCTCTTCTGTCATAATCCTGTTTGTGCTCCCTTTCTCTTTTCATCCCTTCTTCCTGTCCTCTCCTTCTCTCCTTTCTCTCTCTCTTTCGTCCTTCGGAAAGCATTAGGATGCACGGGAAGGAAAAAGAGATGGGTAAACAACGTATGGACAACCCACAGGGGACCACTGAAACACACACACACACACACACACACACACTAAGGGTCTATATGATGTGTGTGTGTGCCTTTGAAGCAGTCTGTCAATCAATCACACACTAATTCCCAAGGTTCCGTGGTCGCCATTAGCGACGGGGGTCGATGCTCGGTAACCGTGGACACAGCGGACAGCCATCGATCTGAGAGAGAAAGAGAGAGAGAGAGAGAGAGAGAGGGTGTGTGTGTGTGTGTGTGTGTGTGTTTGATAGTCATGATGGAGAACAGTATTGTGGCTCTGCCCTCACTATTGATTGTCTCCTGGTTGCATCGAGGCGAAGCGGGCGTTCGGACTCTGTGTCCGAGTGTGTGTGCGTTTATAGGAGTGTGTTTCTGTAATCTGTGTGTATGTGTGGACGAGTGTGTCTCTCCACCTGTGTGTGTGTAGGGCTGTTTCCTGTATCTGTACATGCATCTTTGTGAGTGTGTGTCAAGGTGTTCTTCGGTGATCAATGTGTGAATGCAGTCCTGGCCCCGCAGAGGGACTCCATTTTCCATTTTTAATCCCCCCCCCCTCTGTTCGCTCATCTGTTTTCTCTGTTACCAAGTGTTCGCTCTTAAATTTGAGGAACTTCGTTTGGAGACATTACCATGTGAACTTTTGCTACAGCAAAAGAGAAATAGTTTTGTTTTACCACCCTGCAAGAAATCACTCCCCCAATCCCAAATGGATCCCTTACAGACTCGTTGACTCAAGCCCTAAGCCCTTACAGACCAACGACCAATTCCATTTCTTCCCCTTAGCCCTTGTCTTGGCCCTTCCCATTGGTTTTGCGCATTCATGTGAGGGGAAGTGGTGTCTCAGTTCTCCGTCAGGTTAGCTCTTAACCTGATTGAGTCAACGAGTCTGAAAGGGATCCATTTGGGATTGGGGGACTGTGACTGGATTTGCTGGACAGGGTTTTTTGGCGCAAAATGTGGTACCGACATTTGTGGTACGAAGAGGATGTATCGTAATGACTTTGGTGATCCCTGGACATTTCTTCTCGGGTCACCATGACCTTAACCTTTGTGGTTTTGAGTGAAATATAACATCTGTATCAGAATCATCCATCCATTTTCATCCACTAGTCCGGGGCCAGGTCACAGGGGCAGTCGGCCAAGCAAAGCACCCCAGACGTCCCTCTCTCCAGCAACACTTTCCAGCTCCTCCTGGGGGACCCCAAGGTGTTCCCAGGCCAGATGAGATATGTAATCCCTCCAGTGTGTTCTGGGTCTGCCCCAGGGCCTCCTACCAGTTGGACGGGCCTGGAACGCCTCCCACCAGGAGGCACCCAGAAGTAGGGTTGGGTATCGTTTGGGTTTTTTCCGACACCAGTGCCGAACCGATACTTTTAAAACTGTACCGGTGCTTAAATGGTGCCTGAACCAGTACCTCAAAATATGAGTTTTTTATGGAGGTTCAAAAGTGGCACAAATGGGCCACCTTTCAGAAGTGTGTGAGTATTTTGTACAACCATTTTAAATTATAATAAACAATGTTTTTATTCATTTGTTGCTGAGGCAAATTATAAATACCTAGAAATAAATAGGTATATGAACTCTATTAACAGTTTTAAAATATAATAAAAAAACACTTAACAAATTAACATTGAAATAATATTAACTCTATGAAAGTCCGGAAGTGGAAACAAAAACATTTGGGTCCAGGCTGTACCAACCAGCCAGTGCGAGACCAGCGAAAGTAAGCACATACACATGAACGCGGTGCCCATGTCTCACGGTCTCGTGCAAGCGCGCACATGTGAACACGGTGCCCAGAGAGGCAGTTAGAGCTACAGGCTACAATGAGGCTAAAAAGTAGGGTTGGGATCCGGATCCGGTTCTTTTTTGGAACCGGGTCCAAAGGTCCGGTTCCGGAACCGGTTCCATCACATTTGGCATAACGGTTCCTGCAAACGGTTCCTAGATTGTAAAAAAAAAAAAAAAAAAAAAAAAACATCACGTGCATTTCCATTATAGTGCGGCACAGGCCGCATATTTCTGTCCGAACCTGACTGAGCCCGACATTATCTACACACAGTTGTCATGGTTACAGGCTATTTAACAGGCCGGGCATGCACCGCGGGTGCTCAGCGGAGAGGGAGACCTCCATGTTTGAGACGGGAGTGGGCGGCGGGAGCTCCGCTTCCAGCAAGAGGAGAGAGAGAGAAATATAACAAAATAAGATAAAATAGGAGACACCTGTCTTCCTCTTTTATTTTCAGCGTTTAATCAAGGCGGAGGCGGGCGGCAGGAGGTCCGATGCTTCCAGCGAGGGGAGCGGTAGAAACAAACAGCCAATGTGTGTCTGTGTGTGTTATGTTCAGGTGTTGTCACGTAAATAACAGTGCCCAAGCATGAATGCATAAGTATTTTTTATTACATTGCTGTGGTTAATTTGAGGTAACAGTGTTACTGTAGAAATCAGAGAATCACTTTTTGTTGTTACATATTCTCAGGGAGATGATACAAGCTCTAAATCTGAAATACACGCCACACACAAATGTGTATTTTCATCTAATTTCACTGTGCACCAGTTAGAATAAATAAAATAATTTTGTATTTGTATGATTGCATTTGTTTATTATATACTTGTTTACGTATAGCAAGTATAATGAATATAATGTGGAAATCGGTAAGGAATCGGACTCGTTAAAATCCTCAAATGACGTTTTTCCAAACAACTAGCAATGAGCTAGCGACGTTGCTTGATAACATTGTTGAACATAAACAGAAGTGAAATCTGCAGGCCAAACACAACGTAAACTGACGTCACAGCTCACTTTACACTAAAAATGTCACAAGCATTACTTTTCATACAGCATAACTTTGTATCCGTCTATTCTTGCTTCCCCACTTCATTTTCCCCCATTGTTCCTCCTTCTTTTCCCTTTTTCAAAGATCTGTTTGACCTCTTTGCCGTCATCAATCCCACTTCTTCATGTCACTCATTCTTCTTTCATACTGTTTTTCCATTTCCAGTCCGCCTTGCTTTCTTTCTCCAGCCTCTCCATCTTTATATCCTCTTGTCTCCTCCACCTTTTTCCTCCTTCCTCTTCCTCTCGCATCAATCCCACTTCTTTCTTCCTCGGCCTCCCTTTGTTTTCCACTCATTCTCTTCACCTTTGCTGCATTTTTCATGAGCGTCCTCTGCTGTAGTGGAAAACAAAATTAATAAATTGTGTGTATCGCCGGTAAAATCAGAGAAAGCATTTTGGAAAATTTGGCCTTTTTCCCCCCAAAATAAATTATTTGCGTGTGATTGATGGTATTTGTTGTAACCTTCATTCTATCTGGGTGTTTGTGAGCAGCAGCTCCTTATGGTCCTCTTCATTTTTGGCCTCCTTTCCTCCATCATGTTTCTCTATTTCTTTCCAGGTCCTCTCTCTCAGCAGGACGGCAGACAATACGTCTGGTCACTCTGCCTCGGGCTCTTTGAGTGGACCGCTTTCTTTCTGACTCTTTATTCTCCCCGTTTCTCCCTCACTCTGCGGCCTCTCCTGATTAGTTGTGTATTCGTGGAACAGATATTTTAGAAACCAGTTAACTGGTGGATTCAGGAAGAGCTTCGTGCAGATTAAGACGTGTTGTTGGGTGATTTAATCTGAAATAATCAGCTCTTTTAGAATCACAACTAAGTAATTAAATAGAAACACATTTATAGACATTTTTCCCACATCATTAGGTAAAAATATTTATACATTACGTCAGATATATTTTCATCTACCACCTTATTATGTTTTATGTTATATTTCATTTCTTTCTGTTCTATATATAGTATATATTTCTATATTTTAACTCCTGCTATTTTGTGTTTTATGTCTACACTTTAAGAAATATTCACCCCATAATTAAAAAAAACAAACATAGTTTTTCTGCTCATTAAGATAAGATAAACCTTTACTGTCTGTCACAAGTAACAGAAATTCATCTTTGGCAAGCTCCAAAATAAAATACACAAGAACACACAAAACACAATAGACATTATACAAGATATATGACAAAGCAGAAGCAAAAGAGAAAATGTTTTATTGTTTAATAGTATACCTACAGAACACAAACAAACAAAATTAATTCTTTTCTATAATATATTGGTGTGTTTATTGTGAAAGACAAAAAAAAAGTCTTCTACATCACCTCACCTCAGCAGTAGTTAAAAACATACACTCAGTGACCACTTTATTAGGTACACCTTGCTAGTTCTGGGTTGGACCCCCTTTTTAATTCCTGGTGTCACAAGTTGGGTTTCCATCCACTTATTTTTATTTGCATGTTCAACAATTGCAAAAAAAAACTTGGAATGGAAATGCCAGAAATTCAAAAAAAAAGGCCGAAATATCATTAAAAAAAAGTTTTTACGCTTGGAGGGGGTGGAAAAATTAGCGTATCAATATTAGGAAAATGCGACTTTCAGCAATGGAGACAGATTTAGCGAATAAACGAGGCTACCGGATCCTACTTCTACTTCACTTCCGCCCAACGAATCCACAGTCAGAAAATGGCGGCAGAGGAAGGGAGCGTGAGATACGTCTGGAGCGATGACGAAACTGAATGTTTCCTTCGATTGATAAAAGAAGTGGTCGTTGTTTACATCAGTTCGGGGTGTTCATTGGGTTCTTTTTTCGGGTGTTCTTTTGCATTTTTATTTTTCACTAGAAGCGCCACCTACTGCTCGATCTGTTGAATACTTGCAAAACAATAACGAATGGAAACGTGCATAAATTTAAAAATTTTTTGCGCATTTTCACAAAATTTGCTTAAAATTTGCGATACATTTGGATGGAAACCCGGTTATAGATTGAACAAGGTGCTGGAAACATTCCTCAGAGACTTTGGTCCATATTGATATGATGACATCACACAGTTGATTCATGATGAAAATCTCCCGTTCCAGCACATCCCAAAGGTGCGCTGTTGGACTGAGATGAGTGGATGACAATGGATGGACGGACATTTGTTATCTGTTGTCAGTATTCTGTGTTAGATTGATGTTGGCTTCAGATGTCCTGACATTGAGTATTGGTCACCTGACATCACAACCTGAACTTAACTGAATATCAACATGAGTAGCCAGCTTGAAAAAAGGTTTCTGTGTCTTTAAGGAGTTTGATAAACAAACTACAGTCTCGTAGATATAACTGACGAATCGAGATTTCTGTCAGAGCTCATCTGTACGTTTTTAACTTTGTGCCTCTTCGGTCAGTTGAGAAACTCCAGTGTAGTTTCACCTGCACACAACACACTCTTTCTCTCCTCCTCCTCCTCTTCCATCCATCCCTTCGTCCTGCTTTAAATTAAATTTCAAACAACGTGACAACTCCTCCCTCCTTCCCTCCCTCGTTTTTTTTCCTCCCTCTATCTTGTTTTCTTTATAGCTTGCAGACAACTGTACTGTGTGTGTAATGGACATTCCTCCAAGGCCGTCAACCGTGACCGGGGCAAAACCAACTGACCTACACACACACACACACACACACACACACACACACACACGGGCACAAGTATGCGCAGATAAGCATGCATGCATTCCCACACACACACACACACACACACACACACACACACATTTATACATGAAAGCAAACTGTACGTACACACTCAGCACGACTCAAAGGGCTCACATGCACACTTACAAACATAATAGTGCATTTACACAATAAAGCATACTTTGACACTCACACAAAAACACACACACACACACACACACACACACACACACACATACACACACAGGGTCATCGCTCTCACTCTGCTGGTTGTTGTGTATAGAAGTCAGTTCCAGGTCAGTGCACAGAGCCAGGGATCTTAGTCCATACAAAAGAGCATGTGTGTGTGTGTGTGTGTGTGTCGCGGTGGGGGTGTGTTCTCCATGTGAGTGTGTGTGTGTGTTTTGTTTTGCTGTGTGTGTGTGTGTGTATCAGTGAATATACATCAGCCCCGAGGCGTCTGAAACAGCACTCACACCCTGAGACACTTCAACAAAACGCTCAAACTGAAAGGAAAAATTTTGACAGCGACAGCCGGGCGCGAGCGACAGTGCTGTATGTGTGTCACGGCTCGCCGCAAAGCATCGTGGGTAGAGGCAGGCAGCACCTGTGAGGTCCGGGGAGGAGTCAGCTCAAGCTGTGATTGGTTATTTGAGAGGCTGGTGGACTTTTACGGCCGCTGATGATGTCAGTGCCTCCGTGAGAGTGTGTGCTGCTAAATAATGATGATGAGAATGATGAAGGTAACTGTGTGTGTGTGTGTGTGTGTGTGTCACAGGCCTGACAGCAGCAGCCATGGCTGAGCTCCAGAAGCTGCAGAAGATGAAGATGATGATGAGTCTCCAGAATGGCAACGAGTCAGACAACGACGACTTACACTCCAACACAGGTAACCTCAAACACATAAACACACCTGTACACAGTCGCAGAAAGAAACTGAGGACTGAACTTAAAGTCCAGTCAATCGAATTCAAAAATGGGCCCAACTTCGGAGAAATTGCGTCATATATTGAAAGTACACCGTCATGGATTTAGTGGAAGGAAGCTTCATCACAGAGATAAATCTTCAGTGGCACCACAGTTAAACCAAAGAATGAAAAAGCCAACACATGTTTCAAGTTTGGTCACATTAATTGTATTTAATTTGTGTTTGCTGAAAATTGAATGATAACATGCTTAATAACCTACTTTTACTGACTTTGTTTGGATTTAAAAAAAAAGGTAATTGTGGGGTAGGAGTACCCGCTAAGTGCACATAAACACTCAGGACAGGTCATATCTGATGGTTACTTGTGAAAAAGCATCCTAACAAACTGATGTTTGGATATTAATGATATGAAAATATGTTTAGAAGTAGGGGTGTGCGGTATGGACAAAAAATAATATCTCGATATTTTGGGGGATTTTGACGATAACGATAATTTGATGATATTCTTTTAAATATGTGTTTTTAACAGCCTGAGTTCATTAATTGTTTCTCATGGATGATATTAATGGAAAAATGTTCTTAACATTTCTTGCTGCTTTTTTACCTGCTCTCTCTGTTTGACTCTGGTGACGGCCTTTTGTAGCGTCAATGCCGGGTCCATTTGCAACTGTTCAGATAGGCGTTTGTCCCACAGACTCACCACAAGCCTGTCCCTCACCATCTCATCATGTAGGGCCTCGTAACCGCAGTGCTCCGCCAGGCAGCGCAGCGCCGTAATGAAACTGAATGAAACTCGCCCGTTTCTTGGTGCCGCTGATTAAACTTTGCTCTCTCAAAGATCACATTCCTGCGATTCTCTTCTGCTTGCGTCTCCAATCCAGAAGCAATGCGGAATTTGTCGAAGCGTTTAATCCATTTATGCCAGTCTTCAGCCTTGAAGGTGAAGTTTTCCGGCGGGGAGACTTGAAACTGTGCCATGTTGCCTCTTCGTTCAGCTAACTGTGGTTAGACTAGGTAGCTCCGTAGACGGTCTTCCGGTACTGCAAACTTTCCCGACCTAAAACTAGACACTTTTGCGTGTCGCTATACGCAGACTAAGTTACTAGTACTGTCGCTCGCGTCTGACTTTACTTCTGACACCATGTTCAGTTATTTATTGGTATAACCGCAAACCACTCATGAACCACGTAGGCTTCAGGTACTTGAGCAACCCGTTAATTGTTCCCCTGCAACGCAATACAGCATGAGTTCCCACCTGACAGGCTGGGACCTATCACTACAGTTGACCCATGTCTTTCGATGCTGCTGGAGCATCCGTGGGCAGTGTTGCCATGTTGTCTCGCTAATGTTTGCTTAGTAGCAGGCTAACTTGCCAGGAAGGTGCCAGTGAGAGATAATGTGACCACATAGGCATACTGCAGCGTGCTGCTGCACACAAGTTACGTAACTCTTATTCAGTGAACGTGTGGGGTTTCGAAGTGCTGTTTTTGTGAAGTTATTTGCATACTCGATAACATAAATTGATCCATTAAGTATTTAATCACATACTTATACTTGTGTTATTTGGATGTCCCAAGAGATCACAAAACCTTCAAAGATTACGACTGCATTTTTCACCAGGTCAAACCACGGATTGACCGGACGATTAAGTACTGCTGTGAGGTACTTGAGTGTTTTGATTTTATGCTACTTCACACTTTTTTCTCTCTCATAAAACTCGTCTAGGATCTGAAATCTTTTCTACCCTTCTGTCAGTTCTCACACCTCCACCTTTCCTGTCTCAGTTAACTCTATAAAACTGTGAAAAAAATAACACGTATGGCCGCTGGGAGGAAAGACAGAGTCATGACTGGAAACCAAAGACAGAAGAGAAAGTATTATGTAGTATTGAAACTCGAGCTCATGTCACAGATCGTCTCCTGGCTGGGATCAGTTTCAACATTTTACATTCAACGACTGCAAACATATGGAGACGTGACAGCGACCTCCAGTTCATAAGAGTGTGTGTGTGTTGGGTCTCAGTATCATTCAGTGTCCCCTTCTCTGTCACTAGCTTCTCTCTTCAGTTCTTGCTTTCGATATCTCTCTACAGTGTTTTCACGTCATGTTTCTGCGCTCCAGGCACCTGGCGTTTTTGCCGGAGCACTCTGAACTCTGCAGGCTGATGAAACTTCGACTCATGTCATCTCTTTTTTCGTATTCTTTTGTCCCATTGTCCAATTGAATGATTTGAGAGGCGGGCCTTCTGTGGTGGTCACGACAACAAGTTTACAGTTGGTAAACAATGGAGGAGAAACCGGTGGTAGCGGCTGCTGGATACCCAGAGCTACACGGCCTGATGATAGGCAGCAGGTTCTCAAACTGCTCCTGAGTCATCCTAAAATGAGAAGCTCCTGGACCAACTGGTGGTACTCCCCATGACCAACCCTCTTTTTTAGGGTCTGATATACCCACACAGATCTCTGTTTATCTGTGCCCAACAAACTATTAGATCGGTAGATTGGTGGAGGCTGGTATGTAAATGGATAAAGAATAACGATATAATGAAACACAGTTGTAGAGATGTAAAATATGAATTTGTAGGAGAAATTAAAACTGCTTTAAACCACATAAGAACGTGTAAAGTCAAGTTCCTTCTCTTTATCTTTTATCAGAAAGACTGATCGGCGCATTAAATAAAGTGTAGAATATTCAGCATTTCATATACCGTGCAGTTATGAGTTGAATGCATGCAATAATGTTCTACTGATGCTGTAAACATGAGTACTACAAGTATTTCTGTGGCTGTATGTGGCAACAGGCTCATGCTGGGCAAGAAAAACAGCTGTTGACGAGTTGGCAGTGAAAATGTGACGACTTTTCATACATTTCTATGAAAAATAATGTATGAAAAGTAACAAAAGCTTAGAGTGTTTCTCTCTGTAATGTAGTGAAGGAGAGGTATGAAGTGCTTCGAAAAGAAAAGACGGAAGCAAAGTACACATATCTCAAATCTGTACTTACACAGATGCAACATGCAGTCGGGAAACTAGGCTGGGACGATGTGTAATTTTCTATACCCTCATACCTTCCTAGAATTTTACCACAGTATTAATGTGTGGTGCTCCCAACCCCTGCCCATCCCACCTCCCCCAAAATAATGCATGTTTATGATATTATTTAATTATTAAATTATATATTTTATGATAATAATAATTAGTAAAGAGTGCAGAGAACTGAAGTGTGGCTTCTCACAGTGATTGTCTCTGATGGTAACAGCTGTCTTAAAGTATCTGCCAGGAGGACATGCTGAAGTACTCAGTGGCATATATAAAAACAAAGACTTAACACACACACACACACACACACACACACACACACACACACACTTTCCGGCCCCCGCTCCATCTCTGCTGTGTTTGCTTCTCTGAATTATTAAAAAGACAGAAAACAAAAAGCAAAGAGAAAAGAAAAGAGAGAGTGATCCTTCCCTCTGTTTCCATCCCTTCCTTTTCTTCAGCTGACCTGGCAAATGGGCTGATAGAGTTACTCCTTTCATTCTCTTTCGCCGTGTCGTTTTTTATTTATTCCCTCCTGCTCCTCTTCCTCCTCCTTCTTTTATTTCGTTCAGAGTGTTTTTTTTGTTTTGTTTTGTTGTGCGAGTGCGTTGGAAAGCCTCCTTTTCATTGTCCGACCTTATTTCCTTTGTAAGAGACACTCACACCGGCATGGGAAACTCCAGCGGACAATAGAGGAGAGGAGCGAGTGTACGAATGAAGGAGGAAATAAAGTGCGGGAGGACAGAGGAGGGGAAAAAAAGACTCATGATGAGAGAAAGGGATATTTGGGGCAGGAGGGAAAAGAAAAGATGTGTTGGTGTTTGATGGGTGAAAGTCGATAGCTGGCAGTGACAGTCATATCTGTTTTGTTTCTGTATGGAAGTAAGAAAATGCAGAGCAATGAATGAGTGGAGAGATGGAGGAAGAGAGGGACAGATTTATGTGTCAGTGGAAACCATATCTTTGTTTTTGTCAGCGACTGAGGGACAAAGGAAGAAGCAGAGAGAACAGGTAGAGACAAAGACACCGTAAGATACTGTGGTACAAGTAAAAGTCCTGCACTGAAAATTTTACTGAAGTTAAAGTATGTAAGTTTATATTTGAGAAAGTTTCTATAAGGGCTGTCAGCGATAGCAACACGTTAATCGCGATTCGATAAAGGTCTGATCATAATGCTTTTTTTTGTTAATCGCATTTATCGTGAGCTGTTAGTTTTGTCTCTTCGACCCGAGTCAAGCCGCTGCAGTGGCTCTCTGCTTCCTGCTGCCACAGTTTTAAATGGCTCATTTTCATCCATCCATTTTCAACCGCTCATCCGAAGCCAGGATGCGGGGGCAGCAGACTGAGGGAAGCACTCCAGACGTCCCTTTCCCCAACGCTTTCCAGCTCCTCCTGGGGGACCCTGAGGCATTCCCAGTCCAGATGAGATATGTAATCCCTCCAGTGTGTTCTGGGTCTGCTCCGGGGCCTCCTACCAGTTGGACATGTCCGAAACACCTCCAACATGAGGCGCCCAGGAGGATCCTGATCAGATGCCCAAACCACCTCAAATGACCCCTTTCGACGACAAGGAGCAGCAACTCTACTCCACGCTCCTTCCAGATGTCTGAGCTCCTCACCCTATCTGTAAGGCTGAGCCCAGACACCCCATGGAGGAAACACCGCTTGTACCACAAGCGGTCACTACCCAGAGCTCATGACCATAGGTGAGGGTTGGGACATAGATGGACCAGCAAATCAAAAGCTTCGCCTTCTGGCTCAGCTCCCTCTTCACCACAACGGTCCGGCACAGCGCCCACATCACAGCAGACACTGCGCCAAACTGTGGATCCATCTCATCTCAGTTAACAAGTCAAAAGTAATGTGCACCAGCAGCGATTATAAACTATGAGTGTCTCTCAGAGCTGCTGCTGTTGGTCAGTGAAGAAGAGCATGCTAGTTTTACCCTTGTAAGTCCACGCCTGGAAAGCAAGCTGGTGTCAGGAGGTTGATCATGACTGTGGACTTCCCTGACGGAGTTTCTCCAGGAGCTGCAGTCTTGAAAGAGTTGAAAGAGTGCGACACTGCAAACCTGACTCTGATTGACTGACTGGTCAGTGATACTGTGAGTACCAGGAGCCGGTTGCACAAAACACCTTAAGTTTTCTCCTTAAGTATGACACTTAAGGCTTAATTTCTCTTAAGCTGCGGGACTTACACAGCTGCACAGTATCCCTTAGAAGGCTTCCTTGGTTAAGGAAAAATGATAACTGATGACTCTGCTTGTTTGCGTTGACTCACACTTGTGATGCCTGTTAGTAGCCCTTTTTAGATAGAAATTGTGCATATTTGCAGGAAAGCCCAATCAGTCTTTTTTCAGCATTGGCAGTATAAAAACAAAATCGGGGAGTGCGGCAAAATGCCTCCTGCCTACTTTTGTTTATATAGAATGTGCCTTTTTTGGGGCAATGGGGGGCGTGAGCAAGTAACAAAACATGTAGCTCAGCGTGTGACGTAAACAGTGACGTGGGACGGAAGCCACGGCTGGTCAGTCCTTCGGCGATTCTCTCGTAAGTCGGCCTGTCCTTCACCGTCCCCGTAATCTGACGGTTAATGGCCTCTTTGTTTGTGAGGACAAGGAGGGCGCGCAATTCCTTGTCTCTCCAGTTGCTCATCTTTACAGTGTCTGTCAGGTTTGCGTTTTCCTCTTGCTACTAGCTGCTCGCTAATTCCTGCTATCAGCTGTTTCCTGTTTATCCACCGCCAGCGGGACGCATATGCGGCGTCATCAACAGCCCCTCAGTCTGTTTAAACTAAAAGGGTTTATGGCACAAAGGAAGTGTGTCAACCATTGTGCAACCAAAACAGGAAGAGGACAGTGCTTCTGTTTTCCCCAGTTACCAGAGAGCATCAGTGTAAGTTAGCAGGTACTGTCCCCAGTGTCAGGAACGACAGAACAACTGAAGTAATGGTGGAAAGACAAAACGCAATTTTCTGCAAAATTTGTTCCCAGTTTTCTCAATTTAGTTCCTGAAACACAAATGAGAGAGAAGGAAGAAGATGAAGAGATGGAAAATAAAAAAAGCAAAATATTCCAAAACAAGTGAAGGAGAGAAAAGAAAGTAACGGAGGAGAGAGAGAGAGAGAGAGAGAGAGAGAGAGAGAGAGAATAAAAGAGAGGCAGAGGAGGAGAGGAGGACAAGGCCGAGGAAAAACTGAGTGTGTGAGGGGGAGAGAAAGAGGGAGAACATCTGCCCATCTGTTTATACTTCTTTTCTTCCCTGGTGTAAATGGCAGAGGGGATGAGGCCCAGCTGTCATCACACACACACACACACACACACACACACACACACACACACACACACAGCACAGGGAGTTCAGTAGGCAATAATAGAGAGAGACGGTTGCTAATTCAAACTAATGGAGGGAGATGAAGATGGATGACAGAGGGAACGGGGGAGCAGAGAGGAAGAGGGGAGGCAGCGTTACAGAGAGACAGGGAGGTAGAGGAGTACAGGAACGAAGGTGTGAGGAGAGAAAGTGATGGTTTCACTCCGCAGATAAAGAACTGGTTTAATAAATGATCATTATTGCACTCTACAATGAGCTCGTATTGACTGACACTATAATGTATTTATTAATGATTAACCACTGCGCACATCATCTCTGAATCATTAACAAATGTAATTAATTTACTTTAATTAAACTCTTTGTTTACAGCAAATCTGAGCCGGAAATTTAACCAAGTGTAAAGGTAATGTTTGAGTGTCCACATATTTAAAGTTGTTTCTGCTGTAAAATGCACTCTTCACATCAGGTTACAATAAATGAGATCAAGAAATAAATAAGATGCTTTTGTGTTGAGTGCAGCTCAGCGATACAGAAAGCCAAAATAATAAATAAATAAATACATTATGTGTAATATATCCATATTCTGCTCTCTTTTTCTAATAATGCTAATGAATAAATAATTTATTTAAAAAAAGTAAATAAATAAAAAAAACAGTCAGTCATAAATGAATGAATATATATAAGCAACAAAATAATTCAATGTATTTTTTTTAAAAAGTTTAATGTCTATATGATATTCATTTAAAAAATCCAATTCCACTCTTTCTTTCTTTTTTACAATTAACACCTGTAAATGAACCAATTTAGAATAATGCTGATAAATAAAAAATCATAAATGAATTAAGATATTTAAGTCACAAAATAATTTTATGTAATTGTTTTTTTAAAAAAAGTTAAATGTCTATTTTAAAAAAATGCAATTCCACCCTTAGGTTTTTTTTTTTTTTTTTTTTTTTTTTTACAAATAACACTTGTAAATCAACTAATTTAAAATAATGATGAATAAAAATTCATAAATTAATGAATGTATAAAAGTAACAAAATGATTTAGTGTCAAAAGCCTGCAAATGTTTTTCTCAATAAATTTTCACTTCATGTGTATTATTATTTTTTTCACAGTTAACACCTGTACATCGACTAATTTAAAAATAATAACAATAATAATAAAAAAAATGAATAAGAATTCATGAATGGATGAATATATGTAAGTAACAAAATAATTTAATGTATTTTTTTAAGTCAAAAGTTTAAAAATCCAATTCACTTTCTTTCTTTCTTTTTTACAATTACCTGTAAATCAACTAATTTAAAATAATAACAATAATAATAATAATAAGAGATGGATAAAATGAATAAATAAATAAAAAAACATGAATGAATGAATATATGAAACAAAATAATTCAATGTAATTTTCTTACAGTTAAAAATCTGCAAATGTTTTTCTCAATAAATGTTCACTCAATATGTGTATTATTTATTTTTAAGTAATAATAAGAAAAGATAAATAAAAATGAATAAATTAAAAATTCATAAATGAATGAACATATGTAATTAACAAAGAATTTAAAGTAAATGTTTTTTTTAAAGTTGAAAGTCTGCAAATGTTTTTTCTCAATAAATTTTCACATATGTGTATTATTATTAAAAAATCTAATTAACTCTTTTCTTTTTACAATTAACACCTGTGAATCAAATAATTTAAAATGATAATAATAATGAATTTAAAAAAAATCATGAATGGATGAATATATGTAGGTAACAAAATAATGTCATGCATTTTTTAAAGTGAAATGTTTGCAAATATTTTCCTCTAATAATTTTTTAATATGTTTTATTATTTAATTTTTTAATTTTTTTACATTTTTTATAAACAACAAAACTAAAACTAAAAGGAGCGCCCAGCCCATGTCCCATTTGTTCTTTTCTTTAAATCCCATTGCTCACAGTTAACACTGGGTATTGTTTGGTTTGTTCCCAATACCAGTGCTCAGTGATACTTTTAAAATGGTGCCGGTGCCTAAATTGTGCCTGAATGGATACTTTACGAAAAAAAAGTCATTCTTTAATGTTGTTGTCATTTTGTGTCGTAAAGTAGAATTTAAAACCGGTATCAGACGCAAAACAAACAATTGCTCTCTCTGCTGTTGTGGCTGTTGACAGTCCTGTCACGTTATCCCCACCACTCAGAGTCGGGGCGTCTGTCAGCTCAGCCGCCTGTTCCTCTGGTACAGACTGGAGGCTGACGTGGTGCATGCTGTGCACTGTATTTATGACGGTGCTGATATTCAGACCGTCAGGATTTCTAAATACTCTAGTATATTGTAGCACCGTAATACTCAAGTCTAGTCCCACACCATACACGGTTTCACATAAATACACATAATTCAAACACAACATTTAACCAAACAACAAAACCCTGCTACACACGCTACATATACTGCACAGATCACTGCAGACCACAGACCAACAAACAACAGAAACTGTGGTTTTTAGGGAATTGTTCCCGTGTTTCCAGCTGATTGTAAGCCATCAAGCCTGGGTGTTTTGTCGGGACTGGTCACTGTTTTTCCTGCTTGGGTAGTTGCACAAAAAACAGTTGTTCTAAGGGAGTCATTGCAGTGTTTCCAGCAGATTTTTAGGCATTGAACTTGGGTGTTTTGTAGCAACACATCACTGTTTTTCCAGCTGGGATAGTGGCACAAAAAAAACCCTTTTTTAGGAAGTCATTGTGTTTTTTCCAGCGGATTTTTTGGCATCAAACCTGGTGGTTTTGTAGCGACACATCGATTGTGAGTTGCAGAGGTATCACTGCCTTTCTAGTGTGGTTAGTGCAACCCCGCGGAGAGCTAGTTTCAAGCAGCACAACCCGAGGCGCACTCAGTTTGGTAGTTTGGCAGACCGAGGTGCGCTGAGATGGGTGTGGCGGCGCAGCAGGGGGAGGTGTCGACAGATGCAGCTTGGCACAGTGACAGTTTCATGCCAAAAGGCTTCGCTGAAGGTGTGCTAAAAGCTCCCCAGCTGAAACCAGGTCTACTGTCAGCGCAGGGGGAGCGCAGCCAGTGTAAGCCGAAGTTTGGCTGACCGGTGGACAGTGCACACACGTCACCAAAACCTCACAGGCAGGTTTCCAGAATATCAGGCACATTAACAATGCAATAAATAGCCACAAAAACCACTATTCAATGCAACTATCTGCAATCAGCACATAAATGTATCTCTGTATCGACTGTCCCGTCACATCTGATGTCAGATCAAAGGGGATTGGCACCGTTTGGCACATTTGGCACGCGTAATGGAAACCCAACCTGATTTGATTAACACAGCTGCAAACTAATGAGTTCACATCCCTCTCAGCCAACCACAAACAGCCACAGCATCAGATAGGGAGTATATATTCAGCATCTGTCATCTTAGAAAAGTCAAAAGAAAAGAAACAGAGTGAGACTGTGAGAGAGAAAGAGAGAGAGCGCGCATGAGAGAATCGCAACATTGATTTACGATTGTGGTGACCTCCTCCCAGGCTACCTTTGCACCATCAGCCTGTGGAGGTCTGCTCGCAGTTCCGTATATTCGGACACTGCAAGCTTGGACCTCCCAGACCAAAACATCAGTTTCCTCCTGGGAGAAGTTTGGCCGTCTGACGCTGCTGCTCTCTTCTGCCATGGCGAATTGAGTAAACTCTCATCACGCCTTCGTGCGGCACATTTAAGGGCGAGGAGAGGGGCTCATTTGATTGGTGTGATGTGTGTAAAACCCACTCCACGCCTTCTCTCCTCCCTCTTTCCAACTTGCGCAGGTAGGAGGGACAGAGGTGGGAAAGAGGAGTAACTGTGCCAGGCGCACGGTGTGCCAAACTTACAAAATCTTCCTGGCCACACCCAGGTGGCGAAGTGCAGGTGCACTGCGCCCCCGCTGCGCCCGGTCTGCGAAACTAGAGGCCATTATCTTTAACTCATCAAGTGGTTTTTGTGTCTAAACATAACCACGTGTTTGAGACCAACAAACAACATAGTTGTGGTTTAGTGAGTCGTAGCTATTTTACAAGAGAGTTTTATTACTAAATGTGAGTGTTTTGTAGCAACTTGTCGCTGCTTTTAGCTTTTGGGAACAGTTCCATGGAAAGCAGTTGTTTTATACTGAGATTGTTCCCTGAAATCTTCATATTATAAGTCAAAACATCATCTTTTTCTGACTTAGTGTTTTTTTTGTTCGTAACGATACATTAATCATTGTTATAATGTTTTATCCGCTACGTAGTAATGTACAAATTGGTATGCAGTAACGTACATGCCAATGTTTATTTTAGCGGCGGGGTTGTCAGCTTGAATTAATCAAATATCCTCTGTGTCTCTTCCCAGGAGGGAGTGAGTGTTCCTGGGATAAGGAGCGTCTGACCAGCCCCCCTGCTGGAGCCCACGGTGGAGGACCAGGAGGTGGCGGAGGAGGCGGTGGTGGAGGAGCATCAGTAGGAGGAGGAGGAGGAGGTGGTGCAGCAGGTGGAGGAAGTGGGCGGGGCCCGGCCATTGGAGCTGTCAGTCAACAACAACTGCAGCAGCAGCAGCAACAGCTACTGGCCAACAGTGAGTACTCAGATATAAAGATGGATATGTTTCCAAACAGACGACACACTGAGAGACAGTGCATGAGAGAGGAACACACACACACACACACGCTGTGTGTGTGTGTGTGTGTGTGTGTGTGTGTGTGTGTGTTTAAAGGGGTGGCAATATTTGTTAATGTACGCCATTTAATCTGTTCCCATCTCCTGTATTAACACTCCGCCTGGATTAATCAGCGCACACTCTACTAAATGACTCAATTCATCAACACCACACACACACACACACACACACACACACACACACAGACAAACACACAAACAAACAGAAACACACTCATACTCGCTCTTTTTCTTATTGCAGAAGTAATGTGTTTGCACACACACACACACACACACACACACACACACATATGCAGTGGGCAGCGGGAGGCGACAAACACTCACATTGATTATTCTATCACTTCAGTCGTCACGACAACAGCAATCAGTGTTATTGTTTCATTGGAGTGAAAGCAGCCGCTGACATTTGTGTGTGTGTGTGTGTGTGTTCCACAGCTGAGGCGGCTTCTCTAAGGAGCGAACGTCTTGTGGGAGCTCGCCTTTGAAAAATCGGGGGGCTAATTTAAGGTCGGGGAGGGTCTGAGGGCAGAGGTCAAAGGTCAAGGTCGTGCTTTTAGGAGGTTCAGGGTTAAAGGATGAATTTAAGTTAATGGAACGTCCTCACAAATGCAGCGCTGTTGGTGCGAGGAGGGACAGAGGAGAGGGGAAAAATAAAGGATAAAGACCTCAGTGTCATTCTAGATTCTCATCATTTTAGTTCATTAACAAAAACTGCATGTTATCATTTAGCGAAGGTACGACCTCGACTGAGCAGCGAGATGCTGAGAAGCTTGTTCGTGCTGTACACACTGGCCCACCTAACACTGATTTTAAAATCCTTAAAAAGAGAGAAAAGAGAACAAAAAGCGACCTCCTTTTCTTTCGTCTCATCACCCGTTAACCCTCTGCCCTCCATATTTCCCCCTCCTCTTCTCTCCCTCTCCCTCCTCCTCTGCTTTGTCAACTTTTATTAGCGAGACATTTGACACTGAGGTGACACCCCTGCCTCTGTCGCTCCTCAAGGTTAAGTTCAACACAAGTTCAACACACAGCCTCCGCCTCTCTCGTACTCTCACAAAGCTTTCATTTCACAGTTTACTCAAAAGACAGATTTTAAAAATGATCAAACACAGAGAGAGAAAAGACGGACCTGATGCTCTCTGCTGTGTGATGCTTGTACAAAATTCAGGAGGCTGAGGATCAATTGTACTTGTACTTCACCAGGAAAGTCCTCTCAGTGTCAATAGCTCTTTCCAGGGAGTCTCAGATTCAAACAGTGAAACAATACAGCAGCTGACACAGATTAAATACTAGTGACAGTCTGCACAGTCGGGCAAGATAGCAGAGAGATAACTGACTGTGCAATGACAAAATGTGATGCCAGCGTTTCTATTTGACAAAAAACATTTGTTGGTTTTGTAAAGAAAAACATGCACGATTACACCAAACAAAAAAAGACACCGAACAGCACACTTATCCAAAAGTGAAGCTGCAAAGAGAAACATTAACTTTCACGTTTGGTAATATTAGAGCGCAGCAGAACTGTGAAGTGATTCACTTCAGTTAACCCTTTGAAACTTGAGCGAATTGGCTTGATTATTTTTAAAAAACATGGAAAGAAGGCACTGAGTAACGACAGAAGAAATGGCCCAAAAATAAATGAGTAAAAAGAGAAAATTATATTTAAAAAGTTAAAAACATAGTCACACAATTTCAAAATGTAAAAAATAAATAAATAAATATAGTTTCCCCTAGATTTTTCTTTTTCCCCTAGTTTTTTTTTTCAAATAATCATCTAAATCTATTTACCTGTTTTTTTAAAATAATCTTTTAAATCTATTTCCTTATTTTAAAAAAATAATAATTTTCTTAATCTACATCCCAATATTTTTTATATATATGTATATATATATAATTTTGTAATCTATTTCCCTAGTTTTTAAAAATAATCTATTAAATCTGTTTCCCTATATTTTTTTCTAAATGTATTTCCCTTAGTTTTTTTTTTTTAAACAAAACAACAATTCTGAATCTATTTCCCTAGTTTTTTTTTTAATTATCTTTGGAATTCATCACCTTAGTTTTTTTTTCCAAAAATCTTCTAAATCTATTTCCTGATTTTTAAAAATGATTTTCTAAATCTATTTCCCTAGTTTAAAAAAATTCATTTTCTCATTCTGTATCCCTAGTTAAAATTTAAAAAATAAATCAAAATTAATTAAAAAAATAATTCTAAACCTTATTTCCTTTTTTAAAAAATGTTGAAATCTATTTCCCTAGTTTTTAATTTTTTTTTTAATTTTTTTAAACTATTTTTATTTTTGTTTATTTATTTTTTTTTTGCATTGCATTTTTCCCCATATACCTGAAAGAAATTGCACCAATTTGCTCAGCCTCTGAAAGTAGCACAAGAAAAGTGATGCTGTTCCAGCTTTCACTGGGTTAAACAAGCGATTCCGAACTAAAACCGAAAGAGTCACTGTTTGTCCGTCCTTCAATTTTCTCGACAGCCTTTAATCTGATCAGCTTCACACTTGTCAGCTGTGTTACTAAGGACCCAAGGACGTGCAGTGTCAAGTGCGAGCTCTTGAGATTGCTTTACTAAGTACGTAGTACATTATCAGGTAATATATTGTTCAATTTCAAGTTCAAATTTGCCTTTACAATTATAAGATATTCTCACCTCATTTTGTTGCTTTATTTTTCTAAAAGTATCATTTCGGGCACCATTGAGGCACCAGCGACATTTTAAAAGATTTAGCACCGATATTGGAGAAAAACCCAAAACAAAACAAAACAATACCCGACCCAAGTTGAAACAGACTTAGCAAATTAATGATATGAGACAAAGATGATAGATAGATGATGAAGATAAAGATGATACTGAAGATACAAAATGGTGGCCAATGAAAAACATCGGATCAGTGTGGAGTAATGAGCAGACTGTAACCTTCCTCAAAATCATAAATTCAACTAATTAAACAAACATGATCACCTCATTTACATCATGTTTTTTCTATTGTTTTAGTTCATTTTATGTACCTGTTTTCTTCTGTAGCGATTGACGTAGGATGTTTTGAAATAATGAGGACAAGAGTCCCATTTAAACGTTAACTCAAGCGTAGTTCAAAGTTTCCCCTCTCCCCCTCTGTGTCTCTCTCAGGGCTGGACCTGCCCTTCATGATGATGCCCCACCCTCTGCTTCCCATGGGTCTGCCGCCTGCATCTGTAGCCATGGCGATGTCGCAGATGAACCACCTCAACACCATAGCCAACATGGCTGCCGCTGCCCAGCAGATACACACTCATGTACACCGGGCGCCTGTCATCAAGGTAAGACACATTCACTAAAAAAAAAACTTTTTAAATGAGAACCATAGAGGATCCCAGTAGGTTCCCTGAGGAACTCCTTGATGAAGAACCTTTACTGCTCTCTTTGGATGAGATTCAACTTTATTGTCATTCCAAAAAGCAGTGAAGAGCACAGTAATATACAGATAGATATAGAATGTACAATAAGCATCAAGAAGTAGATATGAGAATGTTATGATATATACAGTATGAACATGCAGCAGGCAAAATTAAATCAATGAAATCTTGCCGACCTCTCTGGTTGATTAACATGTGGTCGGCTATTAGGGGGCAGCCCTGATATTTTTTCAAACCTGGACTAATTTAGTCACAAAAAAACCCCAAAAAACATTACTTTATTATCTTCTTTCATTTAAGAAACACTAGATCAACAAAAAAGGAAAAATATTTATCCCATTCCATGCACCATTTATTTTATTCTATTCTTTTATTTTTATGCTCCATCTCCAACATGGCGGTGTCCTGTCTTTAATCAATGCCAGTCACTGGTAACCCATAGTAACCATATTGAAACCTACATCAATACACTTATTTACACCTCACTCACTCACTCACTCGTGCCTCCTCTGTGTCTCTGCAGGAGAGAGTGTGCGACAGTCCTTCCCTCTCTCCATCTGTCGACGAGACCAACACTCCACTGCAGTCGCAGCCCAGCAGCTCGGCCTCCAGCTCGCCTGAAAGACTGGGTACATACACACACACACACACACACACACACACACACACACACACACACACACACATAAAAACCTCATCATCACAGAAATATGCTGTAGATTAGAGTTGCAAAGGTTAGTCGATTATTTGATCAGAAGAACTTAAACTTTTTTGATAACTGATACGGTCAATTTGGCAAAAAAATCATCTTCTCCGATGTGTCTATTTCCCCCTTTTCTCTTCTATTATATATTAATATATTAGGCTTTTGAAGTTTTGGTCGGATGAAACACTGAGATTTTATAGACTGTTGTTAAGAAAATAATGGACACGTACACAGACCAAAATGATGAAAATACAAAAACAGATACTGTAGATACACTTTGGCACATATAGATGTACATGTACTCACACCTGGACAAAAACACACATCCATGCACTTAATTTACAGGCAGACAATCAAACTTAAAAGTCATAGGCTCTGTGTCCACATAGAGCCTATGCCGTACCCTATCTTGCCTGACGTGCACCTCCCCAGAACTGTAACGACACGTCACGGTGACGCAGACCTCCTGTCTGTTTCTGTAAGCTGACACCATTTCCCTCAGTGGAAACAAAGCTTTTATTTACTTTAATTTCACAAATAAGAAACAATACATTGTGAAGACAATAAAGCCTCCACAAAAATAGCATTTTAAGTCTTGTGTGTGATTTATCCTGGCTTCATATGAGCAGAGGAAATCTCTGCTTGCTGCTAGGCTAATTTATACAATGTAAAATACCATAGGCTTGTGCTAATAAAGTTAGCATGTTGTATTTGTTTGGAAAACATGTTTAGTATAAGACAGTTGTTTTGTCAATGAACCTTGTGAGCTGTAATGGAGCCAAATTATGTAATGTTGCCTTTGTTAAATGTTGCTGTTGTCCCTGGCTTCATATGAGTAGAGGAAAAGTCTGCTAGCTGCTAGGCTAATTTATACAATGTAAAATACCATAGGCTTGTGCTAAAAACATTAGCATGTTGTATTTGTGGGGAAAATGTGTCCAGATAAAGACAAGTGTTTGTCTGTGAATGCTGCGAGTTATAGTGAAGCTGATTTGTGTACTTGTGTTTGAAGTTGTCTCTATTAAGCCATGTTTAATGTGTGTTTAATGTGAGTTTTAAATCAACTAAACTGTACAGCACTTCACAGAAACCCTGACACCTACTAGTGTTTTGGACACACGACTGCACAAGTATAAATGCTCACAACAAAGTATAAATCCTGCTTCATGCCTGTGACCTGTTGCCAGGAGATTTAAAAAGCAGCTACCAGTAGTTAGCAGCTAACTCAAAGAGGAGGAACAGCAGCTGAAAATAAGTAGGGGGACAATAACAAGCGGGGGCTCCTTACCCCCAAGCAAAAGACGAGATCAGCGGCCACATAACAGGGATGGTAAATGATTGTTATTGCCATGTAATGCCATTGTTTTTATTTAGAAAGTGCTGCCCGAAACGTATGTTATATCACACTAGACGCTGACGCTGATGTGTTACGCATCACTCCTGCCAAACCCATCACTCATCTTTTGTTCCGAGACGCCACCATTGTTCGGTGCTGTATGAAAAAGTAGCGGCGTATTGAAGGGTTGTGGCAGTATTGTGAAATCTCTGTGTTAAAAAAAAGGCGACAGATACACATGCATCTGCAGACGTATTTATATATACATTCATGCACCAACACACACACACGCAAACTCGCTGTGCCTTTTTTTTTACAACAGGATTGGTGTCAGCTGATGCAGATGTTGCGCTGACCAACCCAGCTGCACCCATCAAGAAAATAACAAAGGACAAAGGTTGGACCTCACACACACACACACACACACACACACACACACAGAAATGTTTTCTCAGAAATGCACAGACTCACACACTCTTATATAAGTGCGGATATTCCATTACCCACCTTAATCTAAACCCTCACCCATTTCGTTTTGACGTCTGACAAATTGTCCTCACTTAGAGGGCTTTCCTCATCTACTGTATTTACACACACACACACACACACACACACACACACATAAAGACACAGTGACTGAAGACACACTCGCAAGGACACACACACACACACACACATACACACACACAAACAGAGAAACAGAAGCGTCAGGATGTTCAGCCCCTCCTATTGATCACCTGTCTCTGAGCCATCAATCAGAGGAATGAACGAGGGAGGCAGAGATAGATAGACAGATAAATAGATGGAGGGAAGGAGGAAGGGGTGAGGCTAAGTGAAGGAGGCATGGCTAAAAGGGGTCAAGAGGTCACACACTAAAAGCATGTGGGGCCTCTCCTCCCTCCATCACCCGGGCTGTATTTTCCATTCTTATAACACATTTTGTTTTCAGCTAATTCTTCACTCTCCTCACCTCTTCCCTTCATTTCCTCTGCGTTCATACTGCTGGAGTGGCGCTGCCGACATCAGCAGGAGCGGCTTCCTTTAAAATCGATACAAATCTGATGCTGCTTCTCTTAAAGAACGGAGCGTGGACCTGAGAGTGTGAGGTGGGACGATTCAGCTTCTCTGCATGCGTGTTCAGAAACCTGTTGTGTGATATGGGGCCGGGATGTGGCCGCCACCTCCTAAAGGACAAAACACACCGGCTGCGAACGGTGCGTGTCAAAAAATATGCCCCTATTATTTTCAATGTACAACCCCACACTGCTGCTAGACATGCGTCGGCACTCCTGGATGCCTCACGCCACTGTCCTGTTTCAAGCCTCGCTGCCCTGGAATTAACAACACATTCTCTCTCCAACATCGTCACATATTGACGTTTGGTCACGGACTTTCCACGTCCACAAGAGATACAAATCTTGCATCAGTGGGTGGGCCACTAAAAATTAACATTGTAATTAACTTCAGGTGGATTTGTCAGTTATATTCGTATTTAATAACCTTTATTTATATAGGACTTTTAAAAACAAAAAAAGTACTCACATTTTTTTTTCCGTCAGGCGCAAAATGACCAGCTACTGTAGATGTCAGACCGTCGGCAGCACCTTGTATAATACTTCCATGGCAACGCCCCATGTGAGGGGTCCTGAATCAAACCAGCGCCAAACCTCCTTGCCATGGATGCCAAAACAGTGAGAGAGAAATTAAAATCAGTAAAATTTGGGAGCGCTTCAGTGTCACTTAATGTTTGGCGCGGGTTGGGTGCAGGTCTCTAAATTTTAGAAGATAATTATGTCGGGTGGGTGGCGGCTGGATGACTGATGAGTGCACAAGGATTAGGGTGCGCTCAAACGCCATCCGCGCATCTCTAACGTCCACATATTACGTGCAAGGTATCCTGGGTGCGTTGGTTGTTGATGTTCTGGGATGCCGTGTCCGTTCTGCCTGTTAGATGCATTGTCGTCTTTCAAGGTACACTGGCATTTGTTTCCTTCGACAACAAAAACACGTGGTTAGGTTTAGGAAAAAAGAACAAGGTTAGGCTTTGGAATCTAACGGAACGCGAACACTGCTCATCTCGGGTGAAAGTCGGCGTTTGTTGGGCCCACCCGCCACACCTTCTGCCCGCCCCATTCGGACTTTCAACCCCTTGAACTTTCGTCCTAGTCCATCTGACGCCGCCGGACGGCATTAAACTAACAGCAACCAGCTGCGTATCATGCCTTTTTTCATAGGTTTCAGGTCACTGCCCAAGTGCCGAGTTTCAACAACTTCAGAGAGAACTCGAATAAATGCATTTTCCCCCACACCAGCTCCCGTAGCAGCTCTTTTTCTCTGCTCCTATAGCAGCTCGACTCCTCTCCTCACCATCGATGCATAAAGAGAGCTGTGTTGCGTGTGACGAAGAATGGATGAGGAGGGACTTGTTGTTGAAGTGAGGAAATATCCCAAGCTAAACGACCCATGATCCCGTCATTATAAAGACAATGACTGAGGAGAAATCTGGACCTTGGGTTGGACCAGGTGGGAACCACTGGTCTACAGAATATTAACGTTTCTCCTTCACTTTTGTACATAAAAGATTTAATGATTGTTTTTTGTGGTAGGCGGGAACACTATGTGGGATGTTGATCCAGGAGCATGCCCTACCTTATGCATGAGTAATAGTACATCATGTTGGACTAGGACATTGTACCAAAGAGGTCTTTGCCTCTGCGATTGTCTCATCAACTGTACCTAAAGAACTGTGGACGGCTCATTAAAGACACATGCAGGTGACCAGAAAACGCATAAAGTCCACTCAGACACAGAAAGTGTTTAACTGCCCATCTCAGGGGGAAATAACAGACAACAGAATGTCCTCCCTCCATCTGGAAGGTATATTGGAGCAATTACTGCAGCACGACACAATAAACCCAACTTGTGTTTGCGGTGTCACATGACCTCACCAAGTGTTGTATCCTCGGCTGCTTTACATGTTGTTTATTCTTAAGTTGTGACCAGTGAAAGAAAACAATCAGAGGTTCAGCTTGAATTACGTTCATAAACTCTGCTTATTCTTCCTTTAAATTTAAATGTTACTCACAAATTGATGAATTTTCAAAATAAAAGCATGAGATTGATCGACAGTGACACATTAACGCTGACACTAAAACCAGTGTTCAGTCTTCCTGTTTTCCCTCCCTTGCCTCGTTTTTGTAATCGTCTCCTCTCTGCCTCCTCCTCTTATCCAAACGCCTGTCTCTGTCTTTTTTAATCCTTTTAAAATGCTCCCCCTTTCCTTTAGTTTTATTCCAGCTTTTCCACATACTCTCTCCGACATCTTCTGCCATTTGTTCTTTACTTTGTTCACCTGTCATCCCTCTTTACTATTGCACTCTTTCTCCTCCTCCCCTCATTCTCGTAACACTGTGGCCTAAAAAACTAAACATTGTCATCAATAATTAAGTCCCAATGTCCTCAAATGAGACGATAATTATGTCCCAATGTCCTCAAATGAGACGATAATAAAGTCCCAATGTCCTCAAAGAAGACGATAATTAAGTTTCAATGTCCTCACAGAGGACGGTAATTAGTTTCAATGTCCTCAAACAAGACGATAGTTAAGTTTCAGTGTCCTCAAATGAGACGATAATAAAGTCCCAATGTCCTCAAAGAAGAAGATAATTAAGTTTCAATGTCCTCACAGAGGACGATAATTAGTTTCAATGTCCTCAAACAAGACGATAATTAAGTTACAGTGTCCTCAAACAAGACAATAATAAAGTTTCGATGTCCTCAAACAAGACGATAATTAAGTTTCAGTGTCCTCAAACAAGACGATAATAAAGTTTCAATGTCCTCAAACAAGATGATCATAAAGTTTCAATGTCCTCAAACAAGACGATCATAAAGTTTCAATGTCCTCAAACAAGACGATAATTAAGTTTCAATGTCCTCAAACAAGACAATAATAAAGTTTCAATGTCCTCAAAGAAGACGATAATTAAGTTTCAATGTCCTCACAGAGGACGATAATTAGTTTCAATGTCCTCAAACAAGACGATAATTAAGTTACAGTGTCCTCAAACAAGACAATAATAAAGTTTCGATGTCCTCAAACAAGACGATAATTAAGTTTCAGTGTCCTCAAACAAGATGATCATAAAGTTTCAATGTCCTCAAACAAGACGATCATAAAGTTTCAATGTCCTCAAACAAGACGATAATTAAGTTTCAATGTCCTCAAACAAGACAATAATAAAGTTTCAATTTCCTCAAACAAGATGATAATAAAGTTTCAGTGTCCTCAAACAAGACGATAATAAAGTTTCGATGTCCTCAAACAAGATGATAATAAAGTTTCAGTGTCCTCAAACAAGATGATCATAAAGTTTCAATGTCCTCAAACAAGATGATCATAAAGTTTCGATGTCCTCAAACAAGACGATAATAAAGTTTCGATGTCCTCAAACAAGACGATAATAAAGTTTCGATGTCCTCAAACAAGACGATAATAAAGTTTCGATGTCCTCAAATGAGATGATAATAAGTTTCAATGTCTTCAAACAAGACGATAATAAAGTTTTGATGTCCTCAAACGAGACGATAATTAAGTTTCAATGTCCTCAAACAAGATGATGATAAAGTCCCAATGTCCTCAAACGAGACGATAATTATGTCCCAATGTCCTTAAATGAGACGATAATTATGTCCCAATATCCTCAAACGAGATGATAATTATGTCCCAATATCCTCAAAGAAGACGATAATAAAGTCCCAATGTCCTCAAACAAGACTATGATAAAGTCCCAGTGTCCTCAAATGAGATGATAAAAGTTCCAATGTCCTGAAACGAGATGCTAATTATGTCCCAATATCCTCAAACGAGACGGTAATTATGTCCCAATGTCCTTAAACGAGATGATAATTATGTCCCAATATCCTCAAACAAGATGATAATAAAGTGCCAGTGTCCTCAAACAAGACCATAATAAAGTTTCAGTGTCCTCAAACGAGACAATAATTAAGTTCCATTGTCTCCAAACGAGTACTTCCTGTCTTAGGAAGTACTCGTCTTATTACTTCTTATTTTGTTACTGTTGCTGAAATTGGTCAAATTTGTTGCCATATCAAACAACAAACATTATTAATGAACTAAAAGTTTCAACCATAACATGTGATCAGGTTTTGGAGCTTGTCCACTTTTGTGTCAGACTTGGCTGCAGACTGACTTTGCAGAAATGGCTGCCATCTTGTTTTTACATGGATTAGTGTATTGTGCTCTTACTACCACTAGATGGCACAGAAAAGTGTCCATGAACGAGGACAACAGGTCTGAGTTGAGTGAAGTATAAGGTCAAGTAAACCCAAAATGAGATGCCCTCATTGGAGGACACAGGGCCTCAGGAGGATATGAAAGAAGTGGATCAGATGATTGATCACGGAGGTAAAGATGTTACCAGTGGAAACTGTGTCAACACCCTACAAATAAAGGAGCGAAACAACATGTTAGAAACACATATACAGAGAAATATACATCTTATACAGAAAAAAGCAGCACCGCAAACTGTGACATGTGGCTTTCTGGGTTGAGCTTTGTGTGTAGAGAAACTACAGCCTTGTATTTTCAATATTGAGGAAGTTGATCAGTTGATTGATGACGGATGCAAAGATGTTTTCAGTGGAAATACTGTTACGCCTCGAAGGAAACTCAAAGGACATATATTGTAACTTAATCACTTAGTGACGCAGGGATTCTTTCAGTGACAGACTTACAGACTAGTTTTACAGGGACAGTGGATGTTAGTGTTACAGAGTTATTGCTGTATTGACTCAACTAAAAGAAAAAGAAGCAAAGAAAAGTTGAGGATAATCAAAGAATTACTTAAGAAAAGGAAGTAATGAACAAGCAAGACAAGAGGAGAAAATAACGATGACGGACAAAGAGAAAGAAAATGGACAGGTGGGGAATGGGAAATAAGGAGATGTGAGGGGAGAAAGATGAAGGTTGTGAAGATGAAGATGAGAGAAAAACAAGTGAGGAAGTGGAGGAAAGGTGATGAAGAAAGATATGAGAGGAGAGGTGGAGTAAAGGGATCTATGGATGAAGTGGCAGATAGGGGATAGAGATGTGTGTGTGTGTGTGTGTGTGTGTGTGTTAGAGTGCATCTTAATCAGCGTTAATTTCACAGCAGAGTTAACCCAGTTGTCAGTGTGTTAGGCATTAAGGGCTGATCAGACACTGTGACGCACTCGCAATGAACACACACACACTCACACACACAAATCAAGGATGTCTTTAATCCTTGCCAATTAGTACCACACATGATTGTCTGAATACTAACGACCTGTGTGTGTGTGTGTGTGTGTGTGTGTGTTTGGTGTAATTGATTTCTCTGATGCTGCTTCGTTGCCTTTTATACCTTAGTAAACATCAACATTTTATAAACTTCACTCGAAGCTTGTGTTGAGGTATCGCTGATGGAGAATATCCACAAAACATTTATGTCCTAATTTTGAAACAAACTTATTCACTGAGAGTTAGATGAGACGATTGACATCACTATCTTGTCTGTTCCGTGAATACAAAGCTATCGCCAGAGTAGCTAAACTAACCTTCGATGCATTTTTAGCAACTGAATCCTTGAAAAGTTTGGAAGCAGGTTCATGGATGGTTTTGAATCTTGTTTGAGCCTTGTTTGTTTGATACTGAAATAATATTATTTTTACTTGAAAAACACTTTTCATAGGAAATTGGGGGAAAAGTATGTTAATAAATAGAGAAGCAAATTACTATTATAACCATGAAGGATTTGTTTCGTCTTCCCTTCACCAAGTTTAACCAACTGATCTGTTATAACCGTTTCAATGATTGTATCTAGTTTTGTGTCCTATGTTTGAATTTGAATAGCTTTTATTGTGTTTTTATGGAGAATCAATTTGTCCCTTTGTTTTAAAACGTTTTTCTGGTATTATAATGTTATTATTACTATGCTAAAACAACAAGGCTCTATCTTGTTATTTTCATAATGTGATATGTTGATATTTTATAACAGTCTGAAAGTGTTCAAAATTTCACGAAAAAGTCATAGTATAGTATGTCTTTAAAAATTGCATGAAAAAGTCATAGGATAGTATGTCGTTCAAAATTGAATAAAAAAGTCACAGCATAGTATGTTGCTCAAAATTGCATGAAAAAGTCATAGGATAGTATGTCTTTAAAAATTGCATAAAAAAGTCATAGTATAGTACGTTGTTCAAAATCGAATAAGAGTCATAGTATGTCGTTCAAAATTGTATAAAAATGTCATAGCACAGTATGTTTTTAAAAATTGCATAAAAAAAGTCATAGTATAGTATGTCGTTCAAAATTGTATAAAAATTTCATAGCACAGTATGTCTTTTAAAATTGCATAAAAAAAGTCATAGTATAGTATGTCGTTCAAAATAGCATGAAAAAGTCATAGCATAGTAAGTTTTTCAAAATGCCATAAAAACGTGATAGAATAGTATGTCAGTCAAAATTGCACGAAAAAGTCATAGTATAGTATGTCAGTAAAAATTGCATGAAAAAGTCATAGTATAGTGTGTCCTTTAAAACTGCATAAAAACATCACAGTATAGTATGTCCTTCAAAATTGCTTAAAAAATACTATGTTGCTCAAAATTGCATGAAAAAGTCATAGGATAGTATGTCTTTTAAAATTGCATGAAAAAGTCATAGTATAGTACGTTGTTCAAAATTGAATAAAAGAGTCACAGCATAGTATGTCTTTAAAAATTGCATTAAAAAGTCATAGTACGGTATGTCGTTCAAAATTGCATTAAAAAGTCATAGTATAGTATGTCATTCAAAATTGAATAAAGAAGTCACAGTATAGTATGTCGTTCAAAATTGCATGAAAAAGTCATAGTATAGTACGTTGTTCAAAACTGAATAAAAGAGTCATAGTATAGTATGTCGTTCAAAATTGTATAAAAATTTCATAGCACAGTATGTCTTTAAAAATTGCGTAAAAAAAGTCATAGTATACTATGTCGTTCAAAATAGCACGAAAAAGTCATAGCATAGTAAGTTTTTCAAAATGCCATAAAAATGTGATAGAATAGTATGTCAGTCAAAATTGCACGAAAAAGTCATAGTATATTATGTCAGTAAAAATCGCATGAAAATGTCATAGTATACTATGTTGTTCAAAATTGCATGAAAAAGTCATAGGATAGCGTGTCCTTTAAAACTGCATAAAAACATCACAATATAGTATGTCCTTCAAAATTGCTTAAAAAATACTATGTCTTTAAAAATTGCATAAAAAAAGTCATAGTATGGTACGTTGTTCAAAATTGAATAAAAGAGTCATAGTATAGTATGTCGTTCAAAATAGCATGAAAAAGTCATAGCATAGTAAGTTTTTCAAAATGCCATAAAAACGTGATAGAATAGTATGTCAGTCAAAATTGCACGAAAAAGTCATAGTACAGTATGTCCTTTAAAACTGCATAAAAACATCACAGTATAGTATGTCCTTCAAAATTGCTTAAAAAATACTATGTCGTTGAAAATTGCATGAAAAAGTCATAGTATAGTATGTTGTTCAAAATTGAATAAAAGAGTCACAGCGTAGTATGTTGCTCAAAATTGCGTGAAAAAGTCATAGTATAGCGTGTCCTTTAAAATTGCTTAAAAAACACTATGTCGTTCAAAATTGCATGAAAAAGTCATAGTATAGTATGTCTTTAAAAATTGCATAAAAAAAGTCATAGGATAGTACGTTGTTCAAAATTGAATAAAAGAGTCATAGCACAGTATGTCTTTAAAAATTGCATTAAAAAGTCATAGTATAGTATGTCATTCAAAATTGAATAAAGAAGTCACAGTATAGTATGTCGTTCAAAATTGCATGAAAAAGTCATAGTGTAGTACGTTGTTCAAAACTGAATAAAAGAGTCATAGTATAGTATGTCGTTCAAAATTGTATAAAAATTTCATAGCACAGTATGTCTTTAAAAATTGCATAAAAAAAGTCATAGTATAGTATGTCCTTTAAAACTGCATGAAAATGTCATAGTATACTATGTTGTTCAAAATTGCATGAAAAAGTCATAGTATAGCTTGTCCTTTAAAACTGCATAAAAACATCACAGTATAGTATGTCCTTCAAAATTGCTTAAAAAATACTATGTCGTTCAAAACTGCATGAAAAAGTCATAGTATAGTACGTTGTTCAAAATTGAATAAAAAAGTCACAGCATAGTATGTCTTAAAAAATTGCATAAAAAAGTCATATAGTACGTTGTTCAAAATTGAATAAAAGAGTCATAGTATAGTATGTTGCTCAAAATTGCATGAAAAAGTCATAGTATAGTAAGTTTTTCAAAATGCCATAAAAACGTGATAGAATGGTATGTCAGTCAAAATTGCACGAAAAAGTCATAGTATAGTATGTCTTTAAAAATTGCATTAAAAAGTCATAGAATAGTATGACATCCAAAATAGCATAAAAAGTCATAGTGTGGTGTGTTTTTCAAAATGGCATTAAAAAGGCATAGGATAATATGTCCTTAGAAATTGCTTGAAAAAGACAATATAGAATGTCGTTCAAAATTGAAGAAAAAAGTCATAGTATAACATGTCAAAAAATGTCAGAATTAAAGACATTTGCTAAGTGTGTTAGAAATTACTGTTTTTGAAAGTGCTGTTAGATAAACATTGATTTGGCTGGGGAAACTGGTAGTCTGTTGAAGTGAGATAAAAATATTCTGTTCCATGTGAGCAGTTTTCATTTGCAGCCCTCAATGATATTTTCACCATTTAAATAGGTATTCACTCATCAATGCTTTGAGAACTGGTTTTACAATACCAGGAAACATTTATGAGCAAAGACAATACTGCAACATGGTCTTGTTTTAATTTAGGAATTCATGTATCAGTCATAAGAAAATATCTCGAAAAAAAAAGAGTAACCCAAACTCCACAAAAAAAACACAAAAACAAACAAATGTGTTGTTAATTATTTTCCACAGAAGAGTCTTCACTGGGTCAAGCCCTGCCCCCAGGCTTCCCTGCTCCGTTCCTATTCGCTGACGGCCTGTCGTCTGTGGAGACACTGCTCACCAACATACAGGTATGACAACAGTTGTTTTTACAGTGGTGTGATATCATCAGTAAGGATCACTGAACACAACACAGCAAAACATTCTTTATTGTGACCATGGTTAGGTTCATTCCCTCCTTCGTGTTAAGTGCATTTCATACAAAAAATATAAACATATAATGACATACACAAAATAATCAGAATTAGGTTCATTGCCCAGGAAAGGAAAAGTTGGAAAGTTATGAGAAATACAAGACTTTTTAGTATTACAAGCAATTTTACCATGGAATATTATAATAAAAGAAGTTGACTGTATCTCTTAAGCCTTCATAATAATATAAATCATTTTACTCTGTTGAAATATTACTAAATTGGTTGATTATTCCAAGCATTCATTGAGACAAAAACACACCACAGCTGTGCAGGTAATCACTGTTGTTGTTCATGTTGTATTTGGACTGCAGTGCTCCCAACATATCCAGAAGTCCAATGAGAGACGCAGTGTTGTGGTTGAAAACTAACAGGTGTCGTCAGGATGTCTGTTTTCAGGAAAAGAAGATGTGGTGACAATATATCTGTCTGAACTTGTGTCTTTGGAAGTTATTTTGCGATAACCAGACGACTTCTTCTTCTCCGTCTCTTCTCCCAGGGCCTGTTGAAGGTGGCGGTGGAGAACGCCCGGGTGCAGGACAAACAGATCCAGGCAGAGAAAAGAGAGCTGAAGATGGAGCTGTACAGAGAAAGAGAGATGAGAGAGAGTCTTGAACGACAGCTCACCTCCGAACTACAGAGCAGAGGTGAAGATTAGCACAACAAAACAGCCCGTTTACATTCTGTCTGAACACCGACGATGCAGGGACACTTTTACTGTTTGACATCCAGAACATAAAGCGCCTAAAGAAAAGGCTGAACGTGACAAAGAAATGATTTTTGTTCATCTTGGACAACGTATACGATGTTGAAAGGCCCACTGAGAAATGTTGGAACTGAGAGCGGGTTTGCTAATGTAAAAGATGACCATTTAACACAGACTGACTGCTGAGACTTTTCCCCTCCTGATCGTATCTCTTTCTCGTCTCCTCCTTCAGCCTCCATCCAAAAGCGTCTGAAGAAGGAGAAGAAGGCCAAGAGGAAGCTGCAGGAGGCGCTGGAGTTTGAGTCGAAGAGGAGGGAGAGAGTGGAGGACGCTCTCAAACACTCGTCCTCGTCCTCCCCGTCTCCTGAGCCGCTGCATGCCGCCAACAACAACAAGAATGGTAAGACGGCGCGTTTGCGTTTTTGTGCGTTTCTTTGCTCTTTTACTTTTTTGTTCCTTATTCTTCCTGTCTTTGATTAAGATTGGGATGTCAATGGTTAACCATTAATGGGTTAACTGCTGAAAATATTTTTGAGTGGTTATGCATGTCGGTCTAAAGGTTAATTTTGCTGGTTCACTGCACTGCACACCGCCTGCGTCAGGTGAGAGCTGACATGCCTCATGCAGTATTTCTGCTGGTAATGTCATCCCGATCCAATGGCGTTGCTGTGGAAACATTGTGTCCACCCTCCAGTCCCCGCACAGGTCGCCCAGGTGAGTAAGCAGGTCAATTTTGAGACGCAAACTCCCTTTAGCAGCTTTACCAACGTTATCTCTGTTTACAGCATTAGCAGTCTCAGCATGAGTGATGCTAGCACAGTTGACAATGCTAAAGGGGTTTTGCGCCTCAAAATGAACGAGCTTACTTACCGAGGCTACCTGAGGGGAGACTGGAGGGTGGCCCACCATGTTTCCACAGCAATGCCCTCTAGGTGGCAGGACGGAGTTACCAGCAGTACTCGCGAATGAGCAGCGCAATTAGCTAGCTCCCTCTTGAACTGGGTGATGCGCGGTGCAGAGCGGACAATACTAGCGTAGAGATCAGAGGGTGGACAGTGGGTACGATGTTTCCATGATACTGTGTGTAACTGGTTGTCTGTCAGCAATAGGGATGTCCGGATCCGATCCTCAGATCGGGTATTGGCACCGATCACGTTATTTTCACAAAATCTGAATCGGTGATAAAAGATCGGAGGAATCAAAACAACAAAAATGGTTTATCATCTATATGTATGTATTGTTACCGAGCATCCTGGATTCACTTAACTGAGTGCAGTTAATGAGCAATAAACAGGCAGGAGTCGAGACAACTATCTTTATTCCGAGCAACACAGCCACACCTAACGGCGGAACCTCGCCTACCACAGCCCTACGGCAACTCTGGAGGGACAATTTGTTCACAATTCAGAATTTGTTTACAATTTGTGCTGCTGAACCACTGATGAGCTTTTCGGATACAACTCAAATAAAAAACACACCTTATACGACAATTTGGATGCATTCTTTTTTTTTCTTTCTTAATACTTTGCAAAGTATCGGACCGGACTCGGTTTCAAAATAAATGACTCGGTATCAGATTGGATGCAAAAAAAATGTGGTCGGGACATCACTAGTCAGCAAAGCTACCTGAAAATAAAAAGCAAGACTCTCAGGGTGCTGTCACACCTGCCGTTTTGTACGGTTCAATCAAACGCAAGTTCGTTCGCCCCCGAAATGCAGTTCGTTTGGGCAGGTGTGAACACAGCTATTGCACTCAGGTGCACACCAAAACAAAGGAACTCTGGTGCGGTTGGTTTGTGGTGAGAAGGTGTTCCGACCTGGATCTGAACCAACAGCAGTCACATGACACATTGTTTGGGTTAAACATGAGCATGTTACAGTCCTGGAGGATTATTAATGTGCACCTCCTCCTGTACTGCCTTAATATGCACATTCAGCACATCCAATGTATCAAAACATTGTTTTCTAGTTGGAGCCGCGCCTCGTTTTCAAACTGTATGCTTTGACTAAAATGAACAATGACAGCAATATAGTCCACGATGAGCAGCGCTAAAATCAACCTGCGTAGTTGTCCCTCCATTGTGACATTAGAAAGTGTCACATTTATCTTTATCAAGTGTACTCTTCTTCAACGTTTGCTTTACTTCCTGGATTTTTCCCACATGGAAATTCGGACCAATCAAGAGCAGCTTTCTCACACAAGGCATTTGATCTGGTCCGCTTGTAAATGCTGCCGTGAGAACACCAACCAACTCTAGGATATTATACAACTTTGTGACAAAATTAGTCCCTGATTCAGACCAAAGCAAGACAACTGTAGGTCTGAAAGCACCAATACATTGCACCAGACTAAAATGAAAGGCCTTTTTTGTTATGTGTCATTTTGCACTTTTTTTCTTAAAAATTAAGTGGTTAATAATGCATCTAGTTTTAATGTTTGTTTTTGGGAACAGGGACATCTTTTGAGAAGCGTCTACATTTTGAAAAGCTAAAACGTATGTAAGCAAGGGCAATTTTAAAAGTACCATTGTTTCAGGACTTTTTTATATAGTGCCAATGTCTGGTCCACAAAACACTGGAATTTATTTTAGTTTTTGGAAAGTCTGTGAGGGTTTTTGTGCCGGTAAAATTAAAATCATTTTAGGAAAGTGAGAACAGTTTATAAATTCAGCACATATTTCTTCAAGTAGGGGAATTGTTTTGGAGGGCCACGGCTCTGGATAGTTTTCGTCTTCTGGCTCGCCTCTCTCGTTTGTGTCATAATTCTCCATGCTTGAGTTTACCTTGACGAACACGTGTTGTATGTAACCGTTGTTGACTGAAGCTCTTAAAAACAGACTGCTGTTGTTCTTCTTTCTTTCTTCCATAAAATTCAGTGTAATCACCAGCAGCAGTGAATGTGTTAGTGTGTAGCTTCAGTGCAACAAAATGCTTAATATCAGCCCAAAGAAAAACGACAAATATTTGTAGGCTGCAGTTGTTTATTTGAGGATTTGATGCTTTTCTTTGTTTTAAACGACAGTAAAGTGAATATATTTGGGATTTGGACTTTTGTTTCAACCAAAGAAAGCAATATGGAGACGTAACTTTGAGTTCTGGTGAGAATTTTTCCCTATTTTTTGACGTTTTATAGACTAAAGAATTAACTGAGAAAATTAGTGGCACATCATATATGTAAAAATGAGCTGCTCTGTAAAATAGATACTTAAATAATCAACGTCTTTAGGTGACTAGTAACAGTAATAGCAGACCTAATGTTTTCCAGAACTCTGTTGAGAGAAAGCAGCCAATTTCTTTTTGTGTTTCTAATATCACAACATGTTTTTTAACAGAGCGGCTGAAGAGCTTTGACGATTAACATCAAGAGAAACAAGCAAAATAACATCCAAGAATCGAATCCTCTGGACAAATGGTTGTGTTTGTGGCGTCTTTGTTAATCCAGTTTGTTTTTGACCTGCACACAGTTACAAGGTGCTGTTTGTTTTTTATTGGCCGACCCACTGAGACTGTGTCTTGTCTTTGTGTTTCATACCAGACGCTGCTGTAGCCGAGGATAAGCCTGAAGTTAATGGAAACCAGCAAGACAACGGCGCTGTACAAGGTACCTGAACACACACATACACACACACACACACACACACACACACAAATAAAAATGATAAAAAAAAATCATAAAACAGGCACACAGTCAGATTCACACTCACGCATGCAGAGTCATGCTGATACAGACACACACACACACACAGCACATACAAACAGATACAACACTGTACACAAGTGTGTTCAAAGGCAGATTTACAAGTTGGTACAAACACACACACTCAGACACAAACACGTGGTGGGCATATGTGTGTGTGTGTGTGTGTGTGTGTTGGGGCCCAGGCTAGATTAGTGGAGACATTAAGCAGACACAGAGACACTGTGGCCTCCCTTTGATGTACGCACCTTATCAGACACACATGTGAGTGTGTGGAAATATTTCATTGAGCTCATGTCAGTGTGTGTAAGTGTGGATATTTGTGTTTTAAGGTTGTGCGTTTGTGCTGAATTATAGACCTGGACGGTGAGTTATTTTGGAAAGTAAAGGCGTTTTTGGAAAAATGTCATTTTGGGAAATCAGGACATGTTTTGGGAGACAGGGACGTATTTTGCAGGTGAGAACATTGTTGGACAGTTATAACATATGTAAAAAAAAAAAAAAAAGTGACATTTAAAGAAGGCTGCATAAAGACACTTAATGGAAACAACAAACACTTTGGACAGTGAGTGCAGTTTAGTATAGTGTCAAAAAAATGCCATAAAAAAACAGTTTAGTGTGTCACAAAAATTACTAGAAAAAAGTCCTTGTATGGTCAACGAATGTCATAAATGAGTCAGTGAAGTGTAACACGCCGTAGAAATAAACAGCATGGACACGGCCAAAAAAACCTACAAAAGCTGTCATTAAAAAATGTATAGCATGCCATAAAATGGTCATTTAAAAGTCATAGTATACCATGTTATAAAATCATGTCAGGAAAAACAAATAAAAAGTCATGGCCTAGTATAGCATGCCATAAAAAACATATACATATATTGTGTCATCAAAAATCAAAAATAAAATGCTACATAAATTCATAGTATAGTTTAATGTAAAAAAAAAAAAAAAAGAAAAAGTCATGGTTCACGGCCGTCAACCCTCATAGTATGGCCTTGCATAAAAATGGTTACAAAATTTTTTAGAAAAGTCATAGTACGGTATCCTATTAAAAAAAGTCATGTATAGCATGTCATTAAAAGTCACGAATAAGTCATTTTATAAAAAAACAAAAAACAAAAAGAAGTCGAAGTATACCGTGCCATAAAAACTGTCAAACAAAAATGGCATGGTATAGTTTGTCATCAGAAAGTTTCACAAAAATGTCACCAAAATGTCTTAGTATAGCATGCCATAAAAAGTCATAGTGTATTGTTATTTAAATTGTGTCATAAAAATGCTATTTAAAAAAGTCAGTGTAGTATGTTGTTAAAAATTCCACTTAAAAAAAACTTTTGTAGCATAAAAGTTTTTTAAACAGTCAATATGTAGGCATGTCGCGATATGCGATAAGCCGGTTAATTGCACGATAAATTAAAAGGAAGATGGTAACTTTTGCAGCCGTGATTAATTGCCATATTCATGCGTGTTTGTTTTCCTCGTCTCTCTCAACCAAAGAGACTGGACGACAAGAGCGTTCACTGCCGTGCATCGTCTGGCAGCCAGGTGAGTTGGTTCATTAGCGTAATGAAAGCTCTTGTCAACAAGTGTCTTTGTCTCTGTGGGGGAGGCGGGGCTATGCGCTACACACACACAGTGTGATCTTCGTGAGGGGGAGACGAGGCGGAGAACAAAACAGAGAGTTGAGCGTAACAGAAAGACAGGGAACATGTTGCTAAACCAAACGCCACGGCCCCTGTGTGGGAGTGTTTTGGATTTAACCCAAATGACAGAGGGCAGCCCAGTAATTTGGAATGAATACGACCAACTTAACTGCACACCTGAGAGAGAGAGAGAGACTGACAGTCTATTGTTTTGTATTTATTTTGATATTTTTACGTGTTATTTCAGATATATAAATTTTCTTTCTTTTTACATCCCTAAATATTCTTGTGTTTATTTCTCTTTATAAGCGTGTACTTGCGTCAATATGCCTTTATTATCATTATTTAAGTTTCAAAAATGGTCTAAAAACAGCAAAATTACAACAATAATAAAAACGGTCTTAAAAGCACATTATTACGCAATATTATCGCTTATCGCAATTAATCGCCGAGCAAAATTTGTTATCGTGACAAGCCTAATAACATGCTATAAAAAAAAGTAATCATAGCATGTAATAAAAAAGTAATAAATATATTATTTTAAAAAATGTCCTAGTACTACACCATAAAAAATGCCATAATACATTTTATATGGTGATGATATTTTTGGAGACTTTCTGAGAATGTGACCTATTTATTTCTTTTTTGGGGGGGAAGTGCGGAAATGAGGACTCTTTAAAGAAAGTAAGACAATTTGGAAAAGTAAAGACAGATTTTGAAAAATTAGAACATTGTTTTAAAGTGTGGACATTTTGGAAGGAGAGTGCAGTTTAGAAAGTGTTGAATTTTTGGCTAAAGTGGACATTTTTAGAAAGTAATTATATTTTTGGAGAGTGAGGACATCCTTTGTGAAGCAACATCATTTTACGCGTGTTTTTAGAAAGCAGGGACGTGTATTTGGAGTGAGATTACTGTTACTGCGAGGACATTTTTGGCCACTGAGGAATTTGTTTGAAAATGGGGACAGTTTTTGGAGAATTAAAACACTGTTCTAAATTGGGGAATTTTGGATAGTCTCCAAAATTGTCCTCATTTAGGGCTTATTCAAAAGTGACAGCAGTGATAACAAAATGGTGATATTTTGAATAGTGGAGACATTTTTGGGAGAGCGTGGACTTCTTTGTAAAGTACATTTTGAAAAGCAAGGACATATTTGGAAATTAAGTATATTTTTTTATTTTTGCAAAGCGAGTGTTGATATTATAGTAAGCAAAGGTAGTTTACAATGTCCCCTTATTTTTGGACATATTTTTGGATCGTTATTATTTCTGGTCCTCAGTTCCTCAAAAGATTGTTAGAGGGTTACGACACCGAAATTAGGTTGAAGTTATGGACTCTGGGAATGCATTATGCCAATGAGGGTCCTCACAAGTACAGTGCTGAGGCGTGTGTGTTAGTATGCATGTGTCGTCCTCTTTCCACCAGCTGTGCTCAGTCCTCCCTGACATTGAAAACCTTCACTTGAAACTCTGCGTGTGTATAAATGAATATCTACAGGCACACACACTCACCCTGTGTGTGTGTGTGTGTGTGTGTGTGTACTCTGTACCTGCAGGTGTGTATTTTAGTGTGTGTGTGTGTTTGATCCACACTCTGGTGAGACAGGGAACTCTAATTAGCTCTCTCTCCTCTTTAGACCCCTTTTAGATCCCCTCTCTTCTGCAAGCCAAGCACTCCGACAAACACACACACACACACACACACACACACACACGGACCCACCTGATTTCATTAATGTTGATTGGCCCAGTAGGACCCCTTTGCTGCCTTGCTCACACACACACACACACACACACACACACACACACATTGACAAACACACACTCATCCCTCCTGCCATAAAAGCATTTTGCACCTACGGTGGTTTACTTACACACACTCACACACACACACACACACACACACACACACACACACACACACTCCTCTCCCCTGCCTCTCTCACCTTCCACACTCTTAATTAACGAGTGAGGAGAAAACTGCTGAATACAAAGAAAGACATCGCATTACAATCAGAAAGAGGGAGAGAAAGAAAAAAAAACGAGGAGCAGGGGAGAGAGTGAGGTTAAAAAGAGAAGAGCTACGATCGGTTTATCTCGCTTGTTTAAAGACGAGTGGACTAATTGGCCGGTAAAGATATTAGAAAAGATGGGGAAAGAGAGGGCGAAGGAGATGAGAGAGGAAGAGGAGGAGAGATGAGAGGTGAGAGAGTGGGACAAAAGGATGAGGAAGAGCAGAGAAGGAAGAACAGGTGGAGGGCAGAAGTGATGGAGAGGAGGGGACAAGAGGGAAAAAGTTGAGAAGAGAAAGGGGGATGAAAAGGAACGAAGGGATAAAAGAGGAGGAGAGAAATTTGGTTATGAGGGGGAGGATAAGAGGAAGAGTCGAGGGCAGCTAAAGGGGTTACGAGGAGAAGAACTGGGTGATGAGGGGAAAGTAGAACAGGTGGAGGAGAAGAAAGACGAGAAGGAGAAAGTGGGAATAAAAAGAGGAAAAGATGGGGAAAGGGAAGATGAAGGAGATGAGAGAAGTGGAAGATATGGCAGGAAAAGAAGAAGTGAAGAAACGGAGTGTGGAGAAGAAGAAAAAGGGGGATGAGGACCACTAAAAGGGAAAAGAGGAGATGAGAGCTAAAAAGGAGAGGGTGTGTGTAAGAAGAGGGGGAAGAGAGAGGATGAAGATGGACATGTGGAGGGGATGATTAAAGGATAAGGAGAAGCAGAAGAAGAACAGGGGGAGGTGGAAAAGAAGGGATGAAAGAGGCAGCAAGTAAAGAGGAGGAGAGAAATATGGTTAAGGGGGGAGGATAAGAAAAGAAGGGGAAAATATGAGGAGAAGAGGAAGAGGGCAGCTAAAGGGGTTAAGAGGAGAAGAACTGGGTGATGAAGAGAAAGTAGAACAGGTGGAGGAGAAGAAAGATGGAGAGGGATTAGATGTGGAGGAGGAAGAGAAAGTGGGAATAAGAAGAGGAAATAGGAAAGAAAGGGGGATGTGAGAAGTAGAGGAAAGAGATGTGGTTGAAGTTGAAGAAAAGATGTGAAGTGTAGAGGAGAAAAAGGGGGAGGAGGACCACTAAAAGAAAGGGAAGAATTGAAAAGGAGTGAAGAGGTGGAGGAGTTGGAAATAGAGGTGTGGAGGATCAGAGGAGGAGAGGAAGATGAGGAGGAGAAGGGGAGAGGGACAAGAAAAACTAAAAAGGGGAAGAAGAGGAAGAGCAAAATAGGAGCGAGAGGAGATGAGTGAGGAGAGCTGGAAAGGAGGGAAGGATGTGAGTAAGGGATGGAGGAACAGGTGGAGTGGAGAGAAAAGTGATGGGGAGGAAGGGAAGCATGAGAGGGAGGAAGGAGGAAGAGAAAAGAAAAATAAGATGAGAGCAAGTGAAAGGACGAAGAGGAGACATAAAAGAGGAGAAGAAGAAAAGAGAAAGACAAGAGTGTAGAGAAGAAGGAGGGGAGGGATAAGGAGAGCTGTGATGAGGTTAGAAGAGGAAAAAGGAAGAGGGGATGAGGGGAGCTGAAAAGATAAACAGGAATAAAAAGGAAGAGGAGGAGTGGGGAGAAAAGAGGACAAACGGGAGAAGAAAGATGGAGGGGGAAGTGTGAATGAGGAGAGCACATGTTTGGAGGAAGACAAGAATGAGATGAAAGAACAGGAAAAAATGGGGATGAGAAGAGAGACAAGGACAGGATGAGAGGAGAAAAAGGGGGGATGTGGACAGCAAAAGGGAGTTAAGAGGAAGGAAGGAAAAGGACGAGTGGGAAAAAGAAAGGAACTAAACTGGCAGAAAAGGAGAGGAAGAACAGGTGAGAAATGGAGAGGAGTTGGAAAAGAAAGAAAAGTGGGGAACGGAAGAGGAGAGGAAAGTGAGGAGGGGAGGAGGAGAGGGAAGGAGGGGTAAAGAGAGACAAAACTAAAAAAAGAGGAAGAGAAGAGGAGAAGGAAGGAAGGTGAGGAGAAAAGAGACTGGAGGATAAAATAACAAAGGAAAGGATGTAAGTTGAGGGAGGAAGAACAGATGGAGGAGAGGAACTGGGGAGGGGAGCACAAAATGGGAAGAAAGGGAATAGAGAAGGATGAGAAGAAGAGGGGGGAAAAGAGAAGGAGCTGGAAGATGGGTGGATGGAAAACTAAAAAGTGGAAGAGGAAAGAAAAGACTGAGGGGGACGGGGAGACGAGAAGAAGGGATGTGGTCAAATGAAAAGAAGAAAGGATAAAGTGTATAGGAGAAGAGGAGAAAAGGGGTGATGAGGTCAGCTAAAAAGGAAAAGAATAAATGGACGACAAGGGAGAGAAGGAACAGGTGGAGAAGAGATGGCAGGAAAGGGAAAAGACTGGAGGAGCAAGGAGAACTAAGGATGGAGAAGGTGAAAATGGGAGCTCTGGAGAAACAGGTGGAGGAGAGGAAAGATGGAGAGGAGTCAGAAAAGAAAGTGGAGAAAAATGGACCATTGGAAAGAAATGAGGAGGAGGAGATGAAAGTGGGAGTGAGGAGAGCAAAAGATGACAGAGAGGATGGGGGGAAGAAGGAAAAATAGGATGGGAAAGGAGGAGAGGAATGTAGGACACTGAAGAGGGAAAGAAATTAGGGTGGGGAGCAGCATGGAGAGGAAGAGGAGGAAAGGGGAGTAAGACGGGCAAAGAAAAACAAAAAGGAGGACATGAGAGGAAGAGCAAAAGGGCAAGGAAAGGGGGGAAAGAAAGATCAATGTATATGTGTGAGGAGAGAAAGAGGAGGAAAAGGAGGACAGGAGAAAGAGGGAGGAGGAGGAGTGTGCAGGTTCCTCCGGAGGTAGTTGAAAAATGTGACCTTGTTCCGAGACCTGGTGACATTTCCTCCACCCAGCTGATAGACTTTTAACAAGGCAGGTCAGCGTCATTTTTAACCAAGACAGCCCGCACACACACACACACACACACACACACACACACACACACACGGGGGCTGGAGGTGTGTTTTATGGTGACAGATGGAGGTGAGAGTGGAAAGGAAACAGGGTTGCCAGGTCAAAACACAGACGGAAATAAGAGAATAAAAAATATCCTCCTGTTCCCTACATTTTGTCTACATCTTGTTGGAAAAATACGCGGATGAAAATGGGTATCCCACAATGCAATGCACACAGAGAAAAAGAATGAGGGAGTTACTCACAGGTGGAGCAACTTTAAATCGACTGCGGGCAGCGGCGAGGACAACTTCAGGAACGTCTTGGGAAACTGGAAGACAAAAAACAAAACATTAAATGCTTGGAAATGCCTTGGATCAAAATCTTCAACAACCATGGCAGATTTTAAATGCGGCTGAAGCACGAGACACTTTGCGTCATGCGCTGTGAACGTGAACATGACAGCAACTCAGTCAAAAGTTAACCACTAAAATAAAAAATAAATACACTGCCTCTGAAATGTGGGGCACAGAACAAGAATGACAGAAATGATAGTAATTGCATGACAGTTAAGAAGATGGCCCCGTCCCCCTTGGTTACTGTTGCTAGGCTCGACAAGCCAAGCCCTGCGGGGTTCATTCCCATAGGAAACAATAGAAAATACCGGGAGATTGAACTTTCTCGTAATTCGAATTGAATCAATCATTCTGTCCAAAACGTGGTGTCCGTGATAGAGAACAAACGTGGCTACAGTTGAGTGAACGGGCATTACATGACATATCCTAAAACTTGTGAAAATCGTTGTTTTGTTCCGATGTCTGACGGTAGCCATGGCCACTAACATGAGCGGCCCCCGCGGCTGCTAGCTCTCTCGCCCGTGTCGTCTCCACAGACGTGCCCCTGGAGTCTGTCAGTAGCCATGTTTCCATCAGCCTGTTTAGATGCGCATCTAGACGTATCGCATCGGAAAATTATCATGGAAACGCCAAAATTTGAATTAAAATCCCCTGATTCGCACAAACTAAAATACGCTTGCTTTAGCCCGGTTTTGGTTGATTTGAAAAAATGCTGATTCGCAAAACGGAATGGAAACAGTCATGTTCGAATTAAGTCTGACGTAGCGCACCTCTCTCCATGGTGATATCCACAGTCCGGGTCGGGAAGGCGGTAATGCATTTACAAGCTGGTTGCCAACCGCCAGAAAACGTAGAAGAAGAAGAATGCGAGACTTGTTTTCTTTCCGGTTCTGCGGAAAACTCGCACGAGTTTGTAGTTTTCACCAAAGTCCGTACATTTAATGGAAACACAAAGGATTCGTATTTCTTTTAATGCGCATTTCCCAATGATTCAAATCACTTTTGGATGGAAACATAGCTAGTGACTGGAATAACAACTACTCCGGGAACACGTTCTGGATATCTTGCGTCACTGTTGCAGACACCCCAAGCACACCTTTTAACCATGTTAAAATAATATAACACACTGATTAGAAAGCTCTGCGTTTCACTGTGATGCCATTAACAACAAGCCTGGGGCGGTGTTTGACGAACCCCAGTAAGTTAGCGACTGTTGCTATGGGGAGCACTCTGGTTGGTCAGAAGGCCAACAAAGAGTCAACTGGTTTAACCGACTAATATTTCTGGTGGCGCCTAGCGAGGGAGCGGACATTTAAATGTTGAGATGACTAATTGAGTGTATCCCTACAGTAAACCCTGAAACTGGAAATTGCTGCCGTGATGTGACTTAAAAACATTTAAGAACCATCAAATCTGAATTTAAGACAACTGAATACTTTCACAGCTTTTTATTAGTAAATATGAGGAAGACATTTTAAGGACTCAGGATGTTTTATTATAACAGGGAGTCTACAGCTATCAGACAGTTAAATTTAATGCTAATAAGTTTTAAACGATTCTTGGACAAATCATGTTTTCCTTATTTAAGCATGGCAGGTTATTAGAGTGAGTTAAGTCAATCTACATTTTGCAAGTATAGTGAAAGTATGACGTAAAATAACAGTGTTATAGTTTTAGTTATAGATTAGTAACATTAGAAATGTGGACTTGTACACAGAAACACTGCACTCACTGTCACAGAAAGTAATTAAAACACGGATAAATTAAATTAGATCAAATGTTTGAAGCAAATTTAAATTCAAAAAAATTCAAATTTGAGACTATTTAATGACTTTTAAGGCCTTACTGTTGTAACACTGAATTTAAGACACCCTGTGTAACTACATTGCCTGTTTGGAAATCCTCGACATGTTTAGGTGAATTGAACACATTTTACACTTCATGACAATTACAGATTTTTTGCACATCAGTTGGTGTATGTCTTCTTTTATTTATGTCTGGATCAATATTTAGGAAAAAATTAAAATAATATTATATTTTTTAACCTAACAGAAATCTTTTTAAAAATATTTTACAGAGTGAAAATGTACTGATTAATCAATTAAGTGAAATAAACGTCAGCACTTCCTCTAGTTTGAAGATTGTATTAATTAAGTACTCAATCTACAGACATTCATCTTCATCAATTTTGGTCATTTATTAATTGTTTCAGTCATTTTCTTAAGTAAAAATGCCAAACATTCTCTGGTTACAGCTTCTCTGATGTGACTATTTACTGTATTTTATTGTTGAAAATTAAGTACCTTTTGGTTTTGGGCTGCTGGACAAGCAGAACAAGATATTTAAATGTGTCACCCTAGGTTGTGAGAACTTTAATTTTATAAATCAAACCATTAATCCAAAAAGAAAAAAAAATGGCCACTTTATTGATAATGAAAAAAGCATTAAATGCAGGGGTTATCGTCAGGCAGACGGGCAGCGTACTAGAATTAATTCAGCCACAGAAAACGCACAAATCTGAACTACACTAGACGACGCTGACATGAAATGGTGAAGGTACAGATTCAAGTTTTAAGGACAACAGTGGGGGGATCAAAGCTGCGACTTTTTTTCAAGTTGCAGGACAGTTTTTAAAGCAGTGGGCCAAACCTGCTGCCTAAAGGAGAAAAAGAAAGGACAGGAGAGGACAGAGAGAAGAATGGGTCGGGATAAAAATAATATGAGAGTAACAGATAGAGGACAGGAGGGAGCAGAGGGGAGGTGAGGAGGAGGAGGGGATGCATGTAGAATAGAGGGATGAAAGAGGAGGAGAGGAGGGGGTTTGAGTGGATCGTGGAGTGATAAAAATAGGGAAGGGCAGGAGATGAGAGGGATGAAAAGGAGGGAAGGCAGGGAATATGAAGGAGGAAACGAGGGGCGAGCGCAAGATGAAAGAGAAAATTTAAGAAAGTTTTTTTTTATTCCAACACGGAGGACCTGTTTCATATCTAAAAAAACAAAGAATGATGAATAGAGGACAAAACTAAAGGGTAAGATGATGACAAAGAGCAGAGGAAGATAAGTAAAAAACGTGGTGGAGGGCAAGGGAAAGAGAGAAGTGCAGGATGGAAAGAGGAGAAAGAGGAGGGAGGGCAGGTTTATGGTTGCTGTTATGCAGAAATGTAAACACTTTGCAACGTTCGCAGAAAACAATGACACCGCAGGGAGAGGAAGGTGTGCATGTGAGTGTGTTTCCGGTTCTGTTATATGCATGTGTGTGTGTGTGTGTGTGTGTGTGTGTGTGCGCGCGCACGTGCTCCTGTGTGGGTGGGTGCAGCAACAGCACTACAGGGAGCGGAAGGAGAACGACGGAGGTGAAATGAGAGAGAAAGAAAGACGGAGGGAGAGAAGGAGAGCCGACCCTGGCAAAATTGGAGATATGAGATTTCTATCATAAACGGATGCTGCATAAAGGGAGAACAAGACGCAACAAATTCAGCTAAAAACACCACGTCCTGCTTTAATAATTATCATCAAACTATCAAGTTCCTGTACAAATAGAGCTTATTAGATGTGCTCTGGAAACACTGGGAGAAGCTGCATCAGCTGAGTGTGCAGGTTGGGGGCGACGAGAGGTTTGAAAGCACAGTGATTTCTTACAGTGGGGACGGGGTGATGCTGCAGACATGTTAGTTTAAGGCCTCTGGTTTCACGGTGGTGTCGTACAGCGGTGAAACACCACTGACAGTACATGCCCAGCTGAGGGTAACAAGGCTATACTGTACTTACTGTATATCAGGGCTCTTTAATAAGGATCACCTGATTGCCTAGGGCATGTATAATGGCTCATGGCCTTTTAAATCTAGCTACAGGCAGGTGGTAAAAAGGAATTTAACACAGGGAGTAGCTAAGGAGTGAGCCATCTCACTTCCTTCTCATCTCAGGTGAAAGTTGCGCTCGTACAGTACTGATCAGCCACTCACGATTAAATGGCGTCGGGTAAACACTAAGTGTAAAAACTGAAGGGAGCATTTCGAGTTTAGATGGATGGCGTTTGGGAATGTGGGAGTACCTCCTGTGTACTGCACAATTTGCTGCAAGTTTAAGAGCAAGGCAGATAAAACGTGAATCCAATTTGGTCTTTGTTATATTTAATTACCGCTAATAAATAAAACAACTTTTCCAAGTCGAGGAGGGCAAGTTACTCACATTTGCAATGGTTATAGAGCTGAACAGTAGAGATCGACCGATATGTTTTTTCAGAGCTGATGCCGATACTGATTGTTATGAAACAGAGATACCGCCAGTATTTACAACCGATATATGTCTGCTGTAAAAATCATAGTCACACACACACACACACACTCACACTTAGACACACACATAAATTCAGAGACTGTAATGGTAAGGACTAAACAGTAACAGGCTATTATAACAGCACTCATAAAAAACACTATCATGAGTAAGGAAACACCAGAGGCAGGATAAAAACTCAGAATAAAGGACGACATTTTAGATCTTTCAATAAATAGGAAAATAAATAAGTTAAAAATAAATAAACAAGTAACGAAGTTGAAGAATATGCCCGCTAAATAAAAGCAGATTAATAAAAATAAATAAATACACAATAATCATAAATACAATTTTTTTTTTAAAAAAAAAAAGAAAAATAATAAAATTAAATAAAGGAGAGCTCAATTAAAGGCCAGGCTAAAGAGGTAGGTCTTGAGTTTGCTTTTAAGAGCCTATAACTGAAAACCCTTAAAATTCATAATATCGGCCCCGATATCTGTTGACCCCTACTGAACAGTTAATTGAAATATTATCAAAATCACAGTACCACCAAGTGCAGGACCTGCACTTTTGATAAAAGTAAAATGTGTAAGATGTAATGTAATCCAGGCACAAGAGAACATGCTTCTTTGGTACAGACTACATCATTATTTATATATGTGTGTATGTTACTTCGTGGAGGGCCGCCACAATTCAGACATCTGCCGCCTCATTTAAAGTTTATATTTTTGGAGCTGGATCGTTCATTAGGTGTACTGCATTTATTCTGTTTGCTTATTATTCATAGAGATGTAACGATACCGCCTTCCTTCCCGATGCCGATTCCGATCCCCGAACCTTAGGTATCTGCCGATACCGAGTACCGATCCGATACCAGCACGTAAAAAAAAAAGAGGAATGAATTGTTGCATGTCTCAACTCCTAAAACTCTATGTAAAATAATAATAAATAAATACATAATAGTAGAATGAATGCCATAAAACTTTTTCTTATTATTATTGTTATCCAGTGTTGTCACAGATCAAGACACAGGTTAAAGTGCAGCCACACAATTTGGTAATAAAGACATTTTTACAGTAGAATGCTTTTTAGACTCCGCTCCGTGTCCGTTTCGTTTGCCTGTAGCGTGCGTATGCGTAATGACATGAGGCATTACATGCTATCGGACTGGTCATAGGCTGTACTCGCCGATATCCGATACCGCATTTTAGGCAGTATCAGAGTCATTTATATATATTGGTACAACTCTAATTATTTACACCACAGATGGATCAGCAGAATGCCAGGTGCAGAAAAACGATACCAATACCAATACCAGTATAGGAAATGCCTCCGATATTGCCTAAAATGCGGGTATTGGCGAGTACAGCCTATGACCAATCCGATACCACGAAATGATGTGATGCATTACGTGGTATATGCACGCTACAGGCAAACACAACGGAGCAGAGTCTAAAAAGCATTCTACTGTAGCCTTTAAAATGTCTTTTTTACTAAATTGTGTGGCTGCTAGGGGTGTAACGGTACACAATAATCTTGGTTCGGAACGTACCTCGGTACACAAGTCACGGTTCATTTTTTTTCGGTACAGTAATGAAAAAAATAGACAACTATTAAATATCTTTTACTTATTGGTAACCTTATTAAAACATACCACCACAGCAGTTAACTCTTTTTACACAATTTTTGAATAAAACAAATATATATAAAATCCTAAAATAGAAATATAAAAGTGAAAAATAAAATCCTGCTGTTTTTTTAACACATTTTTTGAATGAAAAATATAAATATTAATTTCTGCTTAAACAGTTTTACTCAATTAAAATAAAAAGTATAGTGCAGCTGGTCAGCTTTAAAGTCTGCTCAGATTCAGTTTTACTAGGAACTTACTTAGCTTTGTTAAAGTGCAGTAAACAAAACATGCTTATATCTAAAGTGCAGCTTAAACGATTTTACTCAACTCCAATGGCGTCAGTTATTTTCTTTAGCACGATGGTCAGGGAAACGTTCTTTCTTTTTAAACGATGACGATATCGTAGTTTGCACCAGATTGCTTTTTCTAGTCGTGCCGGTTAACGTTCAAATTCGAGTGGTGTCGCTTTAGTTTGTTAGCATGTTAGACGTGTTTCCAAGTACATACCCAACCGCTGTTCTGTCGTGTCGGCACACTGCTTTTGTCTTGTCCACTTGTTTATTTCCATCTTCGTATTTTACCCTGAAACCAAAGCGTTCCCGAACGGAGAACTTAAGGTTTGCGGGTGGGTCTTCACGTTAGTCAGGCTCACTTGCCATGGGGTCCATGTCATTGGTTCGACATCCCATTAGTCCGACTGTCCGCGGTGCTGAACGGCTCACGGCGGGCGTATGGTGCGTCGCGACCAGCTTGAGGCGGAGCAGGCTCACGGCTTACGTGTTTGTCACTTTCATTTTCATTTTAACCCACACCATGCACAAAGTGAAAGCGCAGATTTACGGGACTCGGTGCGTCATTCAGTTATGTCTGTCAGGGAACTAGATATTTTAAATGGTTCGGCTCGCAAAAACGGAATTAAAATAAAACAAAATAAAATAAAATAATATCCTGCGCCCAATAATTCGGTACAGGGTCATGCCGAACCGAAAGTCGCGTACCAAATGGTTCGATACAAATACATGTACCGTTATGGCCCTAGTGGCTGCACTTTAACCGGTGTCTTGATCTGTGTCAACACTGGATAATAATAATGCTAAAAGTTTTATGGCATTCATCCTACTATTATGTTCTTAATATTTTACAGTCAAAAGTGCCTATTACAGTCTTCCAAATGATTAATCCATTACCCGAGAAAATACATGGCAGATTAAATCAATTAAGAAAATGACTTTGGTTTTAGTTCCTGCCCTGCGTAGCTGCACTCGCAAGAGAATGCCAATTTTACTAACTTTTTTTATTAACGAATTTCCTTTGTGTGTTTATTTCTTTACCCAGACTCCCGGTCGTTTCTGAAGACCCCCATGATGTTCTAGAAAGAAGGACTCCGCCTCCAGAAACCCCGCCCCCATTCCCCTCTTCCCCCCTCCTGCACAGAAGAACTCCACCAGCCCGTTTCCACAGCAACCACGGCTTCCACGGCAGCCTGGATTCACCATGGCAACGACCTCCCCAGGCGGGAAATCTAATCTTTGCTACGCGCAGACTTTTTGATGTTGCTATGAAACAATGAGACTACTAAAGAGGGCGCACACCCCTGATTTGGACTCAGTGGGGTCGTCTGTCTCTCTGTCTTTACTTCCTTCTTCTCTTTCTTCTTCTTTTTAGATAAAACTCACTCCATTCATTCCTCTTTTTCTCTCCCTGCACCGGGACTTCTCTCATCCCGCGTTTGTTTCAGAAACTGAAAGATAAAAATCATTCCCGAGCAACGGCGAGGAAAACCACAAAGCAGACGGACTGGACGTCAACGTGTTCTCACAAATCAACTTGGAGAATAACACCAGGGATCATTGTGATTGGGAAATTCCAGACTTTTAAATGTGATCCACGGGACCAAACAAGTGTTTCTGATTGGTCCTGGAAAGACAAGAGTGGATTAATAGAAAGATTAAACAATTTTAGAAGGAAAAATACGATTTAAACCCCTTTGGATTGGACGCAACTTAAGTCAACCTCACTGGCTGGCTGTCAACACCCCTCTGATTGGACGGTAATCAGCTAATCGGAGGAGCTCAGGACTGGAGGAGGAGAGGTTTAGAAAAAGAAAGAAATGTAAAAAAAATATTGGGACGGGGTTTTAAAAAACAGAGGAAAACAACTTGGGAGGCTATTTCTGTCTCTCATGTTTCATTCATTTTTGTTTTCCGTACAGGGACTGAAAAGAATGCATGGGAAAACTTTTCTTATGTTGTCATTTGGCTTATTTTATCCTCCGTACACTCCTTACATCCAACTCTCTTTCTGTCCTCTTCCCCCTCTCACTCCTCTTTCTTTTCTATAAATCAGCTCCTCTTCCTCTTATATCTCCTCCCCCTTTCCTTGCTTCCTCGGTATCTATCTTTCCTTTATTCTCTCCTCTTCTCTGTCTCTGTAAGGAGGCGTTACTCTGAAAATGTTGGATGCAGCTTTTCGATGTATGAAGTTTTTTCTATCACCCTTAATAACCTGTGAAATCAGTTTCTGAAATGATGCAAAAGTTCAAAAAAAGAAACCCTTTTTTTATTACAATGGAGTGATTTTTAGACACAATATTATCCTAAAAAAGGTACGTTGAATTCTCTTCCTCGACTTTGGACGTTTTCACCTTTTGACCCCCCCGTGAGCAGGAAGTAGTGGTCAAGTTTCTGGTGTTTGTCGAATGTCAGACGAGAAGCGCTTGGTTTGTCTTTTTAAAACTACAAAAACATTTTAAGTTAGATTTGAGAACTTAACCCTGATCACCCCCTTCAAAGTGACAAAGAGCACTTCAGGTGTGAAAATCAAGCGCTCCTCTGCCACAACAAACGCAAGGAACTTTTTATTCCCCTGATTTTCTGACCTACTAAGAGTGCAGACTGTTGTGTTGCGGTTTTGTTTATTCCACTGCGTGTTTTATTTGTTTGTTTATTTGTTGATTACTATTTGAAATGTGTACGGGAGGGATGAAGGGGGTGGGAGGGAAGAGGGGCGGGCGGGGACGATCGGGGTTAAAGGGATATTCCGTGTAGATAGAAACAAACATTCAGCGTTTCCCTGTTTTATTTTTATTTTTTTTATTTTTTTTCTCCTGATGATCTCTCAGTCTGTCACTGTTCTCTGGGTTTGAGCTGACTGCAAATATACAGTATTATAATGACTGCTGTCTTGTGGTGTTTTACACACACACACACACACACACACACACACACATTTATAAAGCTGTACCGAAGTCAGAATTACGTTGGTTGCTTTGTCAACACAACTGTGTCCTATTACTCACTAAGCAAAGGAGAGAAGATACCCGTACAAAGTTTCTCCTCCCTTGTGTTGCTGCATCACGTCCGCAGCTTGGTTGGTGACGAAAGCTGGCCACTTAGCACCAGATCAGCCAAAAGCAAATAAACTTGCACTCAAATGTCAAGATTTGAACCTGAATCTATCTACAGCACTACTAAATACCCAAATATATTGCTTTTCGACTGAAAAACCAGTCTGAGAATTTAGTTACACTTTAATAATTTATGTAATTTAAAAAGTAATACTTTGCGTACATGTATCGATACAATATTGCCACGGAAAATATCTAATATATATATATATCTAATATCTAATATATATCTAATATATATATATTTATATATATATATATATTTATATATATTTATATAAATATATATATATATTTATATATATATATATATATATAATATAAATACTTTATTGATCCCCTTTATTGAATGCGTGATTAAGTTAACTGTTTATTAATTCATGCAGAAATATGACACTCCGTTTCTTCGACCAATAGGGCTCTCGTTTTAGTGTTGAGTGTCAGGCCTCATTTCACAGCATGTGATGTGTCCACGTAGCGCTCGTAAACGGTCGCTGTTTACTCTCATTTTCATTTCAGCGAGCATGTTAACAGGTTAGAGCCTTCACCAAACCTGTCCACCCTGGGCTTTGGGTCCAAACTCACTCCTTCTTCTTCTTTGGGGTTTATTGGAGATTTGCAAACACAGTGCACTATCATCACCAACTGTTCAGGTGTGGTTTGTATTTTGACGGGACAGCACCAGCCACTGTTCGACGCATCTGTTCACACGTGTGCTGCCGCTATGCTTGTGGACCACTTTGCAAACGTATCACTTGCGGCATAAATGAGACCTTAGACTGAATTTACCAACGCACCGTGTCAGGCCGCTCACTCTCCGGGACTGCCAGCGTTCCTTGAATAAGGCCCTGTTTAGACGACAACGGTTCCTCTAAAAATGGAAAAGTCTGTCCTTTGTGTTTTAAAAACTTCTGCGTTTATATGATGACGTTATTGAAACGATCAGCGTTCACACGGAACCGCAAAATCTACTGGAAGCGCTGTAGTATGCACACCAGGCCAATGGGTGGCAGTGTAAATTTGCAAAGCGACACCACAGCATGACGCCATGCGCCTGCACTGAAGCGCCTTCCTCTACAACGCGTAGATTACAAACCAAAACAAAGAAGACACACTGGGGAAAGCATGCACAGATAACTTTGTCTGGATGGACGACAAGGTGGAGTTGCTGCAGGAACAGATCTACACTTCAGTTCAAATGAACAGGATGAGCAGCACAAACAGAGTTCGGCATTGCTGTTGTGACGGTCGACTTTCTTGCGCATGCCTAGGGACTGGAACCGTAATGCACATGTGCGAAAGGTCTCCGTTTACAGAGGAACTGCATATTGCAAGTTTACATGACAACAGAGACGCTGCTGTTTCCAAAAAGTTGCACTCTGGAACCCGGACATGATAACCCTTAATACACATAACGTTATTCATCCCTACAACAGGAAATACTTTTTCCCTAACCAGATATGAAAAAATGACGTCACTGTGGTGTCAACCCAAAAAGCGTAATTTTGCTCAGATCCAGCTGTGGCGGAAGTGCAAATAAAGACAGACAAACACCACCACACCAAATGTTGCAGCAAAAACATCCTGGTGCGTGTAACTTTAATACGAGTGCATCTACACAGAAAAAAAGTTTTTTAAACACACACACACACACACACACACACACACACACACACTGTGGTATTTTAGAAGACACACACTACAAATACAGATAGGCATTCTGGTATTCTGGTAATGTATTTGGTGGGCACACGCACTCAGTCACACAGAAGTCTGGGAGTAAACACACACATACACACACACACACCCGTTGTCTATGTTCCATTTAGACTGTATATTTACTCTGCATTACGAGGTTAATGAGGTGAAGCCTCTCACTCTCTCCCTCTCTAATGGATCTCTACCTCTCTCTTCCTCGTCTGTCTTTAATCCTCTCTCACCTCCGTCACTCTCTTTCCTCTCCTCTTGTTTTCCTTTTCCTCTCTTTCACAATCACTCCTAATGTCACTCTTTTGATCTTTGCTTTCCATTTTTCTCTCCTCTGTTTCATCTCCTCTCCCTCTCTCTCCCTCCATCTCTCTCCGTTTACCAAATAGCTGATGTCACTTTTTCCATTTCCCCCTAATGGAGGCAGAAACACAGAGCGATGGACGGAGGGGGGAAAAATAGCCAGAGATGAAGAAGGATGGATAGAAAGCGAAGGAGGCAACGAGGAGGGATGAAAAGGTGACAGTGCGGGGGGAAAAGAGATTGAAGGATCCGAGAGGAGACGTGGGAGAAAATGAAAGGGAAAAGGGTGGAGGAGAGAAAGAGGGGGAGGAAAAGAGTGAGAGGAGAGGTGGGGGAGATGACGGACAGAGGTGGGGGGGGAAGAGGTGTAACATGATGAAATGATGTGTGTTTAAAGATAGGGAGAGGGAGCAGAGGACGGTGGGTAATGAAAAGATAAAAAGTGAGAGACACGTCTGCGACAAACAGTGACCCTTCATAAAAAGGGTTGTTATTGATTTTTAAAGGGGAAATCCACCTGAAAACACCAACGCTGGTCGATCCAACCACTCACTACTACTTCTGTTTCCTCCAAACTAAAAATATTAAATGCATCACTTCCTGTCTGATGGTTGGTCTATCGAACAGCTGGACTTTAAACATGACGACAGAACAAAGAGTTAGCGTTACATGGAGCTTAAGAAGAGTATGTTAGTGATACGCAGTGTTTGTAGATTTATTGTTCAGAGGTAGATGGTGGGAAGGAAAAAAAACAAAAGAGGGATGAAGGGATGGGAAGAGATGATTGGAAACAGATCGAAGACAGGCCCTGTTTATATAGAGTGATACGATTACAAGTGGACAGCGCTAAATACAAGTGTTAATGATCACCAATGCACACTGTGATCCAGTCACTCAAACCACTTGCCGAGGTGGTCTGGGACGTATTTGACCATTGACTATGCCATCAGTGCAGAATGTGGTGGTTGTTTTGGTGACAGCCTGCTAACACTGTATAGCATACCCATTTTATGTCGAGTTGGACCAAGTGTTCAGTGACCATCCATCGTTTTCCCCAATGCAAGGTTCCCACACATTCTCATGGACAAACTTTCCAAACTCTTCATTACTTTTCATGAACCCATAATAAAATTCCAATTTTGGAATAGCGTGCCGCACTTGCCAGCCTGGTTTTGGTACTATTCTATACACACACTCATGCACGCTTCCCATAACAAACGCTGCCACACATAAGCCCCTTTTACACTGCCAGATTTTCGGCAAATGTTGGGCCGTTTTGCAGGCAAGCTGCAGGCAAGCTAAGCTAGTTTTCTACCTCGTAGGGTAGAGATATAGATTGTGCCAGTAAACCCTGAACTCCGTTAGCGCTTTTAGCACCGGTTCTCTCGTCTAAAAGTCAATACGTTTTTTGAACGGGATTTTAGTAAAATGCCTCAAATAAGGTCTGTGGTTAACAAAAGCTTAAGCGAGTTTCAGGTTTTGTTCTACGACATAAAACACGTCAGTAAATACCCTACTTGTGAATTTTGAAGCTTTTACGTGTCATAAAAAAGGCGGTTGCTAACAAGTTGCTCAATACGACTACAATCCCTGTCGGGGACATTAAACGTCATCACCCCCGAACAGGCGAGAGTGCTGGCAGTCCGCCATTACAGCCTCTTATTTAGCTTAAAAAGTCCAGTTTCCCCATTATACAATGTTTTTAAAATAAAGCGGCAGAAATCAGTTGAAAGCTTAGTGGCGGTGACGTCAAGAGTCATGCGACCGTGGAGTAGTCATGTAGTCCGTTAAAGCCTAATGTTAGCTTTTTACTTCTGGCGATCACATTTAAGCTTCAAATGCGGTATGAAAGGTGTTCATATGTGAAGATTATCTCGCTGAACAAAACCTGTAAGTATCATAAACTTGTGTTAGCCACAGAGCTTATTTTCTGACATAATCCAAAATGCAATGCAAAAATCACATTCACTTTCTCTTCCGGGAACCAGCGCAATGCTAAACTTCCGGGTTTTGACGTCAGCCCTTCCGCCACGAGCTGTTGATGAGACAGCTGATAGCAGGAATGAGCAGCCAGAAGCAAGAGGGAAACGCAAACCTGAAAGACACTGTAAAGATGAGCCAAGGAATAGCGCGCCCTAGAAGAGTAGAAGAACGGGGCAACTTATTACCGAGAGAATCACAGAAGGACTGACTAGCCGCGGCTTCCCTCCCACGTCACTGCCACACGCTGAGCTACATGTTTTGTTACTAGCTCACACCCCCCATTGCCCCGAAAAAGGTGCATTCTGTAAACAAAAGTAGGTAGGCGACATTTCGCTGCACTCCCCGATTTTGTTTTTATACTGCCAATGCTGAAAGAAGACTGATTGGGCATTCCTGCAAATTTGCACAATTCCTGTTTAAAAACGGCTTCTTTCAAAAATACACGTGACATCTAAAAGCAGAAGGCGTGGCCAGTTTAAGTCATGGAAAGTCAGAACTGTACATGTTTTCCATTTGTATCAAGCATCGAATAAGTTTTTTAGGTCCTCCAATGTGACTAGTGCGCATCACAGTGTCGATGCTGAAACAATATATCTCGCAGCCCTAAGTTGACACATATTAGAGCTACAGGTATCTTACAGAAAATAAATTTACTGTTATGTTACATTATGTGGAAGGTTAACCCCTGAAGATTACTGTAACAAAAAATTTAACTAAAAACAGCCAATTTTTGACTCTCAATGAATTTTACAAATTCCATGACTTTTCCAGGTTTTCCATGACTGTCAGAACCCTGCCTAAGGAAGGACATGTATTGAAATATCTTGTGACTAGCAAGCATGCTACAGAGCAGCTACCAAAGGTGTGGACGTAATAACTGTGCGTGGGGCAGTAATGAAATCTGAACACAAGTGGTCAGCTGGAGACGCATGACAGACACAGGTGTGAACGGTGATGTGCCTCAGCTGTCCACCCAAAACACATGTTAACACCAGGTCTAAGCAACCACAGAGAGCACACGGATGATGAAAACAGGAACACAATAAACATGAAAGGACTGACAGACAAAATAAAACAGAGGAAACTAAAAAGGGGGGGGGGGGGGAAAAAAATGGTTTAAAAGGGGCTAAATGAAATGATGGAGGGATGGAAGGAGGAAGGAGCGAGAGGAGAACAGAGACATTCCCAGACAGAACAGCCAGGCTGTTAAAACACACACACACACACACACACACACACACCTCGCTCCGTCATTAGTCTTCATTAGAGTCTTTATGAGGAAAATTAGAAAGGGAGTTTCCTCCCAAACTGAGCCCTGGGGTCCAACCTGCCGGTGTGTGAGTGTGTGTGTGTGGTTAATTTCTACATGGGGTTCAGTGGATGAAGGAAGTATGTGTGGGTACATGCATGATACACACACACAATCATGATGACCCTGTGTGTTTTCATTATGAGACAGCGATTGGAAATGAAGAATAAAGGGACAGAGAAGCACTAAAAGACGTGAAGACGGAAAGATGCAGGATTAAATAAGAGGTTGGAGGAAAAAAAAACATCCATTATTGAACTACGAGGGAAACATCACATCGGTTTAAGTGCACGCTGCATTCTGCAAAGTAACATCAGCTAATTTTGTTAGTGGAATCATCACGCAGCACTACAGCTGACGGCCGTCGGGCGATTATTACAGCTATTATATTTCTCATCATTGTAGGTGAGGTGTTTGAGAATTTTTAATAATTACCCGAGGATAAAGAACAGGGACCACAAGTAATTAACTGTAAAATAAAATACCTCACTATCCCCTCAAAAAGTCGGATATTGAGCCTAAACTTTTGATTCGGGTACAGCTCTACTCTGTGCCGCATAATGCTGTCATACACTGTTTTGTTGACTGAGGAGGACGAAGACAAAAGGCAGCAACTTTCCTTTGACTTCTAACTGTAATGGAATATATTTACACTGTGATACTGATATATTTTTACTTAAATGATCTGAACACATTGTCCACTCATCTGTTCACATTTGATCAAGCTATGAGTAATTCCAGGCATGGCTGCTTTAAGTGGCTGCTGACAAGTCCCCAACACAGCGACAAAGTTGGTAACAGGGCTGCAACTAACAATTATTTTCATTGTCGACTAATCTATTTCTCCGATTAGTCGACTAATCATTTTATCGAAAAATGTGTGAAATTTGTTGAAAAACGTTGGTCTGTCTCTCCCAAACCCCAAAATGATGTCATCTAATGTCTTGTTTCGCACTCACACCAAAGAGTTTTAGTTCACCGTCATGGGAGAGAGTGTAAAGCTGCCAATATTTGAACATAAGAAGCTGCAGTAAGAGTATTTTGGGGTACTTTTATAGTACTTTTCTATGAAAAATTACTCAAATGGAATAGCCGGCTCCTTAAATAGTCACAGATTATTTTAATAGTCGATTAGTCATCGATAAGTCGACTATTCTTTGCAGCCCTAGTTGGTAAGGTAACGCAGTAGCTGTCACTATTTCAACTATAACAACATTTTGGCTAAAAAGTCTTTTTAGCATTTGGTTGTACTAAAAGACCCTCTAAGGAGTCGAATGTTCCGTTTCTTACTAAGGACATTTTTTAATTTTTTTTTGTATTTTATTTTTTCGTTTTAAGTCTGTTTTTAGCTAGCAGAAATTAGCATTAGCTTTGTCATAGTTAACTAGGGATAGACCGATATGGATTTTTTAGGGCCGATGCTGATACCGATTTTTTTCCATCACCCTTAGCCGATGACCGATTATGGACTGCCGATTTTCTTGAGCCGATATTTGGGGCCGATACTGCTTTTGCTCCCTCAATTTACATCAAAAAAATGACACAATGATAACAAATATTACAGGTCTCAAGTTTAAAATAAGAAACATTTATTGAACAGTAAAAAATACTAAAACAAGATGGAAAGTTGAGGTAGAATATTATTATTATTATTATTATTATACATTCAAACAAAAAAAGTTCAGTGCTCTTAAATCTTCCAGTAATGTCTTTATAAAATAAACAAATATTTAAGCTGAAGCATAAATAAAACAACAACTATTGTACACAGTAGGATTCACTGCATGTGTGCTGCAGGGTCTTCCGGCAACACAGAGCTGTCCGTGGATGCCTGTCTGTAAATCATGCCAGGGAAAAATAAATCCACGAACCCACACACGTATCGGCCGATGCCGATACAAGTAAAAAAATCAAATATTGGCCCGATATATCGGCCAGCCGATGTATCGGTCTATCCTTATAGTTAACCATAGCTATAAATGCACCATGCTCACTAAGCTAGCAGCTAGTGTTGAGGTAAGCTCCACCCATAGATATATATTAAATCATAGATGACTCATTCCTGTGGCTACTGTGCGTCAACGTCGCTGCCATCTTGGGGAGGTCACACCCGGCTGGCTAGTACTGCTGTGTATGGAGATAAGTCTTCAGCAAATTCGGCATGCTCACTCAAAAGTCTCAAAGTGTAATTGTGTGCCGGTCCAAAAAATTACAGCAAAGCAGAAAAAACCAACAGCACTCACTAATAACTACAATACATTTTAATATAGAGCTCGAAAGTCATGCCCCTTCCGGAAGACCCCCATCAGACATCTAGGCTCGGAAAATATGAACGGGAGTCAATGGAGAGAAAATTATTATTTTCTGGTCCCAGTCATTAAATGCCTTGGATTACACAAATGTTTTGTGGGGGTCTAAGTAATATTTTTTCATGTTAAGAGTTTGACAGTTTATTGTATGATTCTTCAGTTAAAGGCTGTGGAAACAACGTAATGAGAAAGACTACATGTCGCCTATGTGACGTCACGTCATCACACTTTCCCTCCACTTCTCAACTCACAGTGCTGCTACTGCGTCTTCTGCCTCGTCTAATGGCGTGGACAACGCCAACCATCTCCCCACTGGCGTTGCTGAAACTTTCCACATGTCCAGACTTGTAGTGGTTTTCGCCACGCTTAAGGCTTTTCTCCTCTCCTTGGAAGAAGGCGGTGAAGTGCACCAGAGACACAGCCATGTTCCGAGTGCAAGTGGTGACCTATATCATACGCGTCGAGAGCAGCAAAGACCTGTAGTCCACAATCGCTCTCACACAAAACCTAACAGTATCTTTGTACGAAAAAATATATTAAAAATTCACAACCAACAAATGTGAAATTCATGGTACAATTCAAATGGGACCAGAAAATAATTTTTATCTAACCATTGAACTACATTATGAGAAATCGATTTTTAAGGTCCCATGTACCGGAAATGTAAACACGCAACTTGCGAGTTCTATAGTGGATTGCACAGCAGCAGTCGAACGGACGGGTTTCAGCTCATATCCGTCCTCAGCGTTAGGAAATGGCCACTTTAGAATGAAAATACAGACAGTACTTCCTGACCCTCACACTGACAAGAAGTCCAGTGTAGTTTTTTAATCCACAAAACTCGTTAGGGGTATCAGTGTTTACATGAGACTCACATTACACGAGACTAGCTGATGGCTAGTGATGGTGCTAGTTCTCAAGTCTCGCGCGAGTTGCCATGTAAACGCAGAACAAGTTTTGTGCATTAAAAAACTACACTGGACTTCTTGTTGGCATGAGACTCAGTAAGTACTGTCTGTATTTTCATTATAAAGTGGCCAACGCTGTCGACGGCTATGAGCTGAAACACGTCCGTTCGACTGCTGCTGTGCAATCCACTATATTAAAAAGTATTATTCTTATTAGTGAGTGCTGTCGGGTTTTTCTGCTTTGCTGTAAGTTTTTGGACCAGCACGCAATTACATTTTGAGATTTTGAGTGAGCACGCCAAGTTTGCTGAAGACTTCTCTCCATACACGGTCAAATTATAGTACTGGCCAGCTGGCCATGATATAATATCTATGAGCTCCACCCTACAAAAATCCAAGATGGGGACGGCCAAAATGCCAAACATGAGGCTTCAAAACTGGACAAAATGAGTTTTGTCACAATGGCTACGTCCATTATTTTATAGTCTTTGACCAAAACATCTACACCTGACCAACATAATCTTAAAGCCCTTTCACACGTACCTAGTTCAGCCCAAAAATTACAGGTGTGAAACCTCCCCTGGACCAAACACCTCAATCGTGGTCTGACATAAAGAGGCGGTTTCTGTCCAGATCAAACTGAACCATGGTATGGTCCATTTTTGTTTTTGAATAATTTGGACAGTAAAACCAATGACAGGAGGTGCTGGTAAGCTACTGTCATAACCAGAAAGAAAACAACAAAATGAGGGTTTTACATCACTAAATATAATCCTGCTCCCTGCTGGACCTCATGTTGTCCATGTAACTGATGATCTGGTCATGTAAATGAACCATACTGACACGCAGCCTGCGTCACTGGGACTGGACCACAGAGTGAAGGGTTTGTGTCCTCATAAACATGTTGAAAGCCTCCACAAACAGCTTCATCCCTGGACGTTTACCTGACATCGCAGCCGGATGAGAAACTATTTACCTTCACACAACCTCTCTCTACTAAAATCAAGAACATAAAAAGTGATGTGGGACACACTGAGTTTGTCTTTGTGTGTCTTCTGTTGAGCAAATATCATGTGCATTTGTTTGTGTTACTGTGAATGTGTGTGTGTCGTGTCCTCTCGCTGCTGACAGCTTCTCATTATCCACAGACAGCTGGAGGAGGTCATCACTGCCCCCGTCACACACACAGACACAGACACACATGCTATACTTGTGAGGACCCACAGTCAGATTATGAATTCTGCAGACCCTAACCCTGACGTTAACCCAAACCTAATTGACCCTTTTCAAAATATCATTACTTTTAGTTTTTCACAAATTATCTGACAAAACTTCACTTGTATTAAAAAATGCCTCTTTTACTTTTCCCCCCAAATGTCCTTGTTTCTGTATAAATGCCCAAAATGTCCTCGATTTCAAGAGATATCTTTATCTTCCCCCAAATATCCTCACTTTTCAAAACCTCATCTTAGAAAAAAGGTGTCCTCACTTCTCAAAATGACCCCGCCTTTTAAAAATCATCACAATCACAAATATCCTCTTACAAAAAATTGTCTGCACTTTCCAAAATGACCTTACCTAAAATAAAGTCCTCCTACCCAAATGTCCTCTCTTTACAAAATGTCTCCGTTTAAAAACTCTACTACTCTTTGGTTAATTATACTGCACTGCGCTCAACCAGTGTCTATTGGGAGCTAGCTAGCTAACCGCTTATTTTGGTGTTTACCGCCATCTCGACCTACGAGCCTTGCTGTAGAAACATTGTGCCCACCCTTGGTCTCCCCCAAGGTGGCCTCAGTGGGTAAGTGACTCAGTTTCACATTGTTAACTATGTCATCACTGTTATCTATGTTAGCACCGTTAGCAGTGTCCACACAGCTAGTGGTGCTAACATAGTTAACAATGCTAAAGTGGCTAACAGCTCAAAATGAAGCCGCTTACTCACAGGGGCTACCTGGGGGGAGACCAGCGTTACCTGCGTGGCACTGCTAGCTATCTCCTAAATAAAATCAAAGACATTTACAGCACAAAACATTAAAATTTCACTATATCTAAAGAGGTGGCGCTTTGAGACGCAGCAGTAAAGTTCAGTGAGTCAATGGAGCGCTGCACTAAAAGCAAAGGCTTCTTGTATTTCATGAACGTGATTTTGTGTTTTTTTTCTTAAAAATTAACCTGCAAAAAGTAAGTGAAAGCAAAATTAACCAGATCTGTCATCCCTAAATCAGTATAAATGTTGCCCATCGATGAGGTGTCATTATGAAAATACTTGCTTTTGCAAATTTAAGAGAGTTGCAGGAGTCTTCAGAAATAAAGCACTACACATTCACAAGGTGCAGTTAAATACATTAACAGTGGGTGTGTTACTGTACATCAAAGGGAAGTGAGGTCACAACTGCAACTCATGATTATTCTAGGTGAACAGAGCAGCAACGATTAGTCAATTAATATATTAATGTAGGGATGCATAAAATATATATTAGACCGATATATTGTTGGACGACAATGGGACGTTTTCATAATTATGTATCATTCCAATAATTTAAATTACAGCTAATAAATAGCGCGGATAATATGAAGCATCTACACACCCGACATAGTGGGTGGCGGTACATGTACCTTTAAACTTGGTTTGTGAGCTGCCAATAAACACAGAGAAGAAGAACATGTCGTGGTGTGGATGGGTTTCACAGCTCCAAAGGCACTGAGGGTCTGATCTCCGACCACCCGACACCCCACGAGATCAACAAACTACCTGCAGCTGTTAAACAGGTAAGACACAGTGCATAGTCTTAAGACTCTACGTAGCATGAGCTAATTAGCAGCAGCTGCTTACAACATAAACTACTACAGATTATCTGTTGTCATATTGGTTGTCAGAGCCTGAAATAATCCAAATCGGCACATCCCTGTATTAATCAATAAACAGAAAAATTACTTGGCAGCTATTTTGATCATTGAATGATCTTTACTTATCATTTTTGAAGCAAAAAAGCCATTTGCTGGTTTCGTGTTTCTTAAATGAGAGAGTTGATGTTTTCTTTTGTCATACATGATTATAAACTGAATAGCTTTGGATTTTTGAAATGCTGGTTGAATTTAAAGACGTCACCCTGGGCCCTGGGAAATGACACGTGAACTTTAGTAATTAATTTAGAAATTAACTGTTTGATTATTTGAAAATGAAAACAATTGTAAATTGCAGGTAACGATTAATCTGCCAATTATTTTCTTGATTAGTTGCTTGGTCTATAAAATGATGGAAAATAGTGAAAAATGTTCCACTGTGTTTCCAGAGCCTAAAGGTGGCAAACTCACGCTCTTGTTCATCTTTCAAACAGTATAAAAAACAAAAATATTTAGTTTAAAACACAGTTTAAAGGGATAGTGCACTCAGAAAAGAAAATTCAGCCATTATCTACTCACCCATATGCCGAGGGAGGCTCAGGTAAAGTTTTAGAGTCCTCACATCACTTGCAGAGATCCAAGGGGAGAGTGGGTAGCAGCACAACTCCACCTAATGGAGGCTGACGGTGCTTCAGATTCAAACGTCCAAAATCACATCATTGAAACCACAAAATATATATAGGTGCACTTTCCCTTTAATCAGAAAACCTGGGGGAAGGAAAAAAGAAGAAGCTGGTAGCGGAAAATGGAACAGACTGAAAACTTTGTCTTATGAGGAAAAACTGATGTTGACAGCGTTTTCCCTTGGGGAAATAATTTGCAGTTGGGAAAAAGGTAATAAATCACAATATTTTGTTTCACAAAACTCAGCATATTGAAATAATATAGTGTCATGACCTAAGTATTGTGATAATATCGTATCCCAGGTCCTCTGGTGATTCCTACCCCACTTAATAGCCGGAGTGTTGCCAAGTTAAGGTTTACCTGGACACAGTTTTTCCTCGTCCAGGTGCAGCTGGTAAAAAGCAAGTGTATCACGAGCCTAACTGGGATTGAGTGGTTGAGTTGGTCATCCTGGAAATATTTACTTTGCATGCTCACTGAGCGGGATAATAAGTGTGTGTGTGTGTGTGTGTGCGCGTGTGTGTCCGCCTACTGAACTGGTAAAACAATAAACACCACCCAATTCTCCTTTCTCCATCTCACTCATCTCTCACACACTCGTTTGCTTTGTCCTTCTCTCTCTTTCAATTTCACCCACACACACACACACACACACACACACAAATATATGCATACAGACAAAAATACGTACACACAAACACACACGTATACCTTCGTCTCTTTCTCTCACACACACACAATAAACACTTGTCATTGGTCGGCATCAGTCGTTTATTCTTGCCGGAGCGAGGGATTTGTTTTTGTTCTTCCTGTCATTCGCCCATTTGACTTGATGGATGGTGGGTGGTGACGCAAAACACCTGCCACACACACCCACACACACACACACACACGCACACACACAAGTGATGTATTTGCATATCTACAAATACTTTGTTTGAAAAAAAAACAGGAAGGAAAGCAGATACACATATTAATATACACAACAACATTTAAGGTCATGCATACGTACATTTTAACACGTGGACACACACACACACAGGTTTCAATTAGCAACATTACTCCCTGTCCTCTAATTTCTTTTAAAAAATGAAAACTAACTTTTTCTATTCTTGTGAGGGCCAAATTATGAACCAACACACACACACACACACACACACACACACACATGATCCAGACCATCAGGGTGCACAGACAGATTCCTCTTGCCATGGTTGACTTCCTATGTGGCCTGCAGTGTAAACAACAGTTTATCTCCATAGAGGACAAATGGACAGCAGCAGCAGCACAGAGAACATGAGGAGCAGAGGAGGATGTGACCCTGAGGGCTACGGTTCAAATCCCACTAAGAGCTGGGAAATGTGAGCACCGCTCTCCTCAATAACTACCAACCAAGTTACCCTTGAGCAAGTAAATATCTCGCAGGTAAAGAGCCAGGGATTTGTTGCGAGGGGTTGGTGGGAACACAACACCAAACTAGAGGTAATATCGTTCTGTGTCTGCTGGATATGAACATACGTTGTTGGAACAAAGACATGTTTATGCTGTGCACTCAACAGCTCGTTTAGATGCTTTTCTGCCCCCTAGTGGACAAAAAACAATTCACTTCAATTGCTGATTAATGCATTTTGATTAAAAAATTGTACCGTGTCGTCCCAGATAAGTCGCACTGAACCAATATGGATTCTTTCAACTGATACCAGTAACCGATAACTACCTGCTTCTCTTGGTCGATAACCGAAACGATAACCGATAATTGCACATTTTTGTGTTTTAAAAAGAAGTGTATAACCTGTGTTTATGTACACCTGAGGATGAGAGGCTGAAATATAGTGAGAAAATATGGCCGAATTGAACCAAATCAAAGTGACGTCACTACTGTTAACATGACGAACACAAAGAACAGTTGTGACTCAACGTTAGGTCTACCCTCAACACCCCTGCCGCCACATAACCCTACGCTACAGACGAACATCAGAAATATGAGGATGTGAAAGTAAAAGGTCCACGTTACATCTGGTGTATGCAATGTTTATGTCATCACACACCCAGGCACCATCTCACCGTCCCACGACAGACGAGCCTACAGCTACCAGAAGAAGCAATGTGCTATTGATTCACCTCACACATTCACACGCAACACAGACAAACAAGCGGCTGTCACTCACACACACACAACCAGAGAGGTAACGATACAAATAATCGCTAAATGTAGCATCACCTGTTTAGCTATTATTCATAAAGATAGCAACAGAGTCCAGGCCAGGGTGTAAAATTAACTTTTAACCTCATCTGCCATTGGCTAGTGACCTCCAAAGATTCACCGGCTAAACATATTGTTCACTAGCCAAATAAAAAAATCATGCCTTGTTTGACTAAAAATAATTACCATACGTTTTTAGTATGAAAATCGAACTTCAGGAAAATCCAACCCTGTCCTCGGTAGGGCTGGGTACCGAAGTTCAGTTCTTTTATAGCACCAACCGAATTGCTTCGGTGCTAATGAGTATCGAAAAAAGTTTCGGTACCTAGGAGTCACGTGATCTGAGTCACGTGACTCCTAGTGATCGAGGTCTGATATGCTGCCGGTGATTGGCTGTAATGTTACATGTACAGGCAGGGATGCGTATGTGGTCAGTGTTGCCAACTATATTCACCCCTCTAGCGACTCTTTTTCAAAAAAGCGACTAGTGACAAATCTAGCGACTTTTTCAGATGTTACTGGAGACTTTTGGAGACTCTGACGTGAAAGCACGTATCGTTCTTATTCTTCTCAATGAGCAGCGGATGCTGCCGTGGGCCCGTCCCTCGCCCCAAAGCACTCACAGGCAGCCCAGTCCTCCCTCCCAGCAGCAGTCAGAGCAGGAGATGTTAACCCCTCCGCATCCAGACTGCAAGTGAATCACGCATGAGCGGAACCGCCGCTGGCTGATCCCGACCTGGTTTACAGTCAGGACGGGATGTAAATGTAAAATTTACTTTGTCTAATATAAATCACCGAAAGAAGGTTCATTTGTAGTTCTAAACATATTCAGGATGTTTTTTTACTCAGCTTTTGTCTCTCCCACAACGTTATTCCTCTCTCCTACAGCTGTATTTCCCTGGGTTAAAAAAAAATCCATATCGTCACAGCCCTAGTTGGGATGGCAGTGGCTCAGGCAGTAGAGCAGTCATCTAATCTGAGAGATTCTGGCTTTTGTACAATTTTTTTATTTTATATATTTATTATTTTTTATTGTTTTTTAAACTGCTTTGAGTGAAAAATGCCTGAAAATTAAAACCCAAGATTTGTACCGTATTTGTAATGTCATTTCTTTTTGTTAGAATTGATTTTATGAAATTGGTATCGGAAAAAGTATTGTTCAGGAACCGGTATCGAAATCAAGGCATCGGTATCGGTACCGGTATGGAAAATTTTTGAACGATACCCAGCCCTAGTCCTCGGTGTTTCTTTGGTGTGCTTGTGGCAAAGGCTGCAGCTCATCATGTTGGTGTGGGGGTCGTAGGTCAGCCATGGCCGCAGCCGGCCAGCCTCGTCTAGTTTCCATTTTTCAATAAAACGCCGTGTGACATTTGTGCTCCATTTAACTGTCTGTTCTTCTTGTCCAAGTCCAACACGTTCATCTTCGCTTTTTCTCTTGTCTGGCGGTGGCTTCGCGGCAGGAATGTGTCGCCACATCTTGCTCAGAAGTTAGCTGACACAGCTGGCAGAAATGCTCGAAGCACATAAAAAACCCACATGCAATTCAAAATTTTCCATCGGCCACTGGCCACTAGCGCTTGGCAGGTGTTAATTTTACACGCTGATCGAGGCCTTTAAAAGTTCGGTGTTGGATGTGAGCCGTTGTTGCTAATTAGCTCGTGCTAACACTCTGGAGACGATCCTTCAGTGTTGCGTCTAACTGGTGTCGGGTCGTCGGAGATCAGACACTCGGCGCAATCCCATTGTCTTCCTCTGGAACTGTGAAAGACGTCCACACTGCGACATTTCCTCTGTGTGTTTATCACCGGCTTGCAAACCAAGTTTAAAGGTACATGTACCACCACCCACTGTGTCAGTATATAGATGCTGCCCTTGTTCAGTCAATGAAAGCAGTCTGGCTTTGTATCGGCGCAATTTATCGGCTATAATTTAAATTAACAAATTAATGCATAATTATAAAAATGTCCCGTTATCAGATGAAAATGTATCGCCCTGATATATGTCATGCATCCCTAAAAAGACTGGCTAACTTGAAGCAATCTCAGCCAACTAAGGGGTCTCCGACAGTCGATTCAAATCTCCGACGTTCAAGGGGCAGCCCTCACACTAGCTACAACTTTATGATACCTCATTATTAGACAGTCGAACAATGTGAGTCATATCATGTGTAATAATACTGATAAAATTTATTTGATACAGCACCTTTCACAGAAATGAAAGTGCCTCACAAGTAGGTGATATAACGTATCCTGAAAATGGCACACGGCATGTAGTCACTGCGCCACGAGTGCCAAGGATTTAAAGTGTTACTGCAGCTCTAGCACGACATCAGGGCACTTTTCTGTCAGCTTTAAATGTTAAAGTGCAATTTAACAAATTCTGTCGTAAATAATTAACAATGACGAAGCCAAAAAATAATGATCATTTTAGAAAGAGACAGATGAACACTGACACTGATGTCAACATGGACAACAGGATGTGAATATCATCAGCCAAAATGTCAGAACAACTATTTCTGTCAGTTGCATTTCTGGGGGTGGGAACGTGTTTGTGTGTTTGCATGTGTGTGTGTGGCCCATATGGTATCATGGGAATAAAAAGAGAAAGCCACACACACACTCTTGCTCTCTCACACACACAGAGGGTAATGACAAAACTGGACTCTTCAGATTGATACCAAATTAGAAACTGTTTTTGTTTTTTTCCAAACAGACCTAGAGGAGCTTGGCAGGCGGGATGAACACTTGACGAGAGAGAGGGATGGGAGGAGGAGGAGGAGGAGGAGGAGGAGGAGGGGAGGTATTGAGAGGTGGAGGGAGAGAGAGAACGTGAGAAAGAGAAAGGGAAAGGATGGATGGAGGAATTAAAATAACTGTAAAAATGGAGTGAGGGCGGGTGAGGTGGAAATGGATCCATGGGGACTGTATGTGTGTGTGTGTGTGTGTGTGTGTGTGTGTGTGTGTGTCTGTTGTTTTAGCTGGGCGGCCTTGGATTCCTTGTTGACCTTTACAAAGATAGCAGCTGGTCGTCCCTTACAGTTTTAAGTTTGGTTTGGTTGGACCACAACGATCTGAAAAGCAGATGGAGGGAGAAGGAGAGAGTGATGACGGAAGAAAAATTCTTCTGTCGTTCGTCGACCTCCCTGGAAGGAAAAGGAAGTGAGACAAATGGCTCGAAACAAACTGAGAGGAATTAATTTGGCAATTTTTTTTTTAATGTTCTATTTAGTCTTTCATCCAAATAAAGCTTTCACTTCGACTGAGGAAGAAAGAGAAAAGTAAACTGTGAGTTTGGCTGAGCTGCGTTCTTTCAACTCTCATGCCAAGAAAAAACACTTTGAATTTAGTTGAAAGGAAGAAAGTTAAGAGCTGGTCGACTCTGGACAAAAAACTTCTTGCACATTGTCTAATTATTTAGGGATGATTTCATCAAGTGCGTACCATCATGGGCACAAGCCTTTAACTTAACCAAATTTAGCTTGAGCACACCCCCATTTAGGGAGAATTCATACAACTAAGGACAGTGGATCTTATCCAGATCCAAGTGATCAGACAGTTTTAGTTCAGGGGGGCGGAGTAAAGCAAACATCACTGACCTTTTCCTTTTGTCTAGAGGACAGAAGTACTTGATGTTGTATCGGTGCAGACTTGGTACATAACGAAGCCAAGAATCAACTGAAAACTGTCTTATTCTGGCTCCAATGAAGCTGTGCACTTTAGTTCTCTCGAATGACAGTGAACCAGACAGCGGTGGCAAACTAAATGTATTCAAGTACTGTACTTAAGTACAATTTGACATACTTGTACTTTACTTAAGCATTTCCATTTTATGCTACCTACTACTTCTACTCCACTACTACTCGAACAAACGAAGAAACATAGGGCTCCAACTAATTATTATTTTTAACATCGATCTGCAAATTGTTCTGCCCTTTCTCATTATTCATTGGAAGGTTTATGACAATTTAACTTGACAACACCGACTCTTGTGTGCGCACGGCGAGAGAGGAGAGGCAGAGACGCTGTGCTGCTGCCAGAGGAGCCGCTGATTGAGTTCCCTCTGAGCGGTAACTCACTTAAAGAGTCTGAGAAGTCCGGGGCTGTTCATAAAACATTCAGGACGCCACAGTTTATTCCACACTGCTGAAGCTGCTCCTCTTTTTGGAACCACCGCAGAGTCTGTAATAATTTAGCTTTCAGCCATGTTTGTTGTTGCCGTGTCAAATCATATTAAAAATCATACTGGTATTATCGTGAACAAGATTGCGTGTTCTGTCCAGGGGTGAACGAACAAAGTTAGCATGCACGGTTTGCAATGGACTTCACATGATAATATTCACATCTTTAATTAGGTTTGATGAAAAACCCTTTTGATTTTTTTAATGGACCCTTACAGACTGAGGAAAAATAAATAATTGAGGATTGGACACATTTCAAAAAGTAGGAAGTCACCACTTTTTTTCATCTCTTTGTTCACCATAGCAGTAACTGTGAATAAATTACACTTTGGTGCTCATGATTTCTGTAAAATATACTCAACAACTGAATTGTGAAAAATCTAACCAAGCTAACAACGTGTAGCATGACCAACTTAAACAAATGTTTAAATATGTAACGTTACGTTTTGATTCACGATGCTAAGCCACTTAGAACTAGCTCAAGCAGGTCACCAGAGGGTTTTGAGGTTTAAACATTTTGAGAGCCAAGACTTTGTTTGTTTGGAATCAGACAAGGACCCACTGTCAGGATTAGTGATGTAATGAGAACCGATACCAGCGATATCTTTGGATTCCATGATGAAAAAACCTGGCGATACTCATTTTTTGAGAAACCGGAAGAACCGATCCCAGCGTAGGAATCGGTGCGATGACTCTTCCAGAACTGATGGGGGCAGTATACGCCATATAGCGGTAATGAGGAAGAGGAGAGAGCGGCTGCGTGCTAAAGCCCACATTCAGAACCAGTCACAGCCGCACTTTAGGCCAGAAAATTGATCTGCTTGCAATATATGCAGTTTTAAACACCACTTTGTCTGTTTATTAGCTTCCGGTGGTCTCCTATGAGCCCAGCCTTCGAGACGTGCAAAACTCCATTAAATGTCATTCAGTTAATCAAAAAATATCCCAATTAAAATCAGCAGCATCATAAGCAGATTTGTTCCATGTTATTTTGTTTAATTTCAACAACACAGATGACAGCTTGAACCAGCTGCATGTGAGCTAACGATCAGGGATTTCACTCTCAGCAGTACGTGACTGCGCATGCGTGTCTACTTCTGAAACACAGCAGTTGGGGTGCGTTTGATTTGCTGTACTGGGACGTTTGATTTTTCCACAACTGGACCACGGACGTCAAAAAACGCTGTTTGCACCAGGACAGAACAAACAATAAATGAAACCAATGAAATTCCACACATTCTTGTGGCTGGCTCAAACGCTGTCAGCGTGATTTAAATAGTAAATAGTTTATTGAGTTTATTGTGGATGTTGATTATGTTGTTTTTCCACAATGAAAAAGAGAAAAAAAATATAAGGAATATCAATCTGTTGATAGAAATGTTATTTTATATGCAAATATTTTAATAACGTATTTCTTGTTTAATGGTGCGTTCGTTTTGTACTCAGAGGTCGGAAGTCAGAAGTGGGAATGACGTCACCTCTGAGTTGACAACAGTTTTTGCATTCTAGTTGACAACGGTGGACAAGTCGGAAAAAAAAAACGTGGACGTTACCGTTCTACCGTTGGGCTAGCCGTAGCCACTGTTAGCAATATCAATTGATAACAACGCTCTACGTGGCATTTTGCACATACAGACAGCATAGCAACATGCCCATGGATAAAAATTTAACAGTACTATGGGTATGGCTGACCTAATGTAAAACAAATAAGATACAATTGCTATAAACAGTACTTTAGAGTGTTTACTCACTATGTATGTTACCAGCAGCCATCATGAATTTGCAAGTCGGGGTTGATGCAGTTACTGATGCCGAGTTTCCGAGAAATCCGACCTCAGGGTGCATTCGAGTTTAAACTTTCGACTGGGAACTGGGAATTTCTGACCTCTGAGTACAAACAAACGCAGCATTAGTACATGGGATCTTAGGATTTATTTTTTTTATTTTATTTTTACCATGGTATCAACTTTGGTATCAAGAATTGTGTAATTTTATTGGTATTGTGACATCCCTAGTCAGGATCCTGCATTGTTACCGTAACATCAAGCCTTTCATTCAGAATTTCAGGGAGAGAGGTTGAGTGGCACTTAGTAGGACCACAGTGCAGCTGCTGATGGTTTGTTATCATGCCTTCATAAGCTTTTACTGACGAAATTTGGCGGTAAGAGTTTCATATTCCGAGAGCACACCTTAAATTTGCATTTGACTAATTCATTGTTGAGCCAACAAAATGTCAATAAATTGTTAAAAAAAAAAGAAAGTAATAATGATATTTTTGGACATTTTTGCACATTTGATAGTGAAATTTGTTTATTTTTCTGTTCTCCGTTAACATGTTGTGTTGCTGGAAATATTAAAACGCTTTCTATCTTTTAATAACTGAGGTTTTAAAAAGGTTACACAGCTCCTGCCTTGTTATGACCAAACTGTACGACAGAAACAGATCTGACAATGGTGCAAAAATAGCAAACAGACACCGGCGTCTCCACGGGGATGAAATGATGGATAGATGATGGAGGGATGATTCGAACAGAGGGAGAGCGAAAGAGATGGAGGGATGAAGCGATGAGACATAAAGGAAAGTGTGATAAGCCTTCCTCAGGTCTGCTTTACTATCATTTCACAGCCTAAACGTGCAAAGGTCAGCTGTTATTAATGGCAGGCCCCGAGGAGTGTGTGTGTGTGCGTCTGGGTATGTAAATGTGTGTGAGACAGTAAGTGTGAAGGCTTGCATGTCACACCTTTCTGCTCCAAATGCCATGTAGCCTGCCATTAGTGTCGTTGCTGTATCATCCCCACGAGGCTCGAGGCTCAGGGTGCGTCTGGAAATTTGACCTGACGCTCCCTTTACTGCTTCCATCTACAACATGAGCAGTTTTATTTTTCTGTTGTGAGCTGTGATCTGCTCAGGAGGAGACAAACGCTGTCTGATCTGACTTCGTGTTGCACAGTTATTATCCAGACCCTATGTATTTCCATGAAAATGGAGACAACAGTCGCAAAAGGTTTTATGTTTGGAGAGCTCCTCAACATGATTACATTTTGATTATATATTTTATTTTGTTGGTAATACTTGTTTAATTACAATCTTACGCACTTCAGTAATGCGTACAGCCCTCAACGTAAGCGCCCTGGCCCTGACTGCATTACTGTCGTGCCACAAATGACATTAAAGTACACCTTGAAGTGTGATATTGCTTAATGTCCAGTCATTACTTGCAAGTACCTTAGTATACACCTTCAAGTGCCCGAGTCTGCAGTTAAATGCCAAAGGAAGAAGAACGTATACCAGCACGAAAGAACAACAATAGTTGGGTTTTCATCCACCTATTTTTATTCGCATTTTCAACAATTGCGAAAAAAACTTGAACGGAAACAAAACGAACAGAAATTCAAAAAAAGGCAAAAAAAGTATCGCAAAAAAGTTTTTACCCTTGGAGGGAGTGGAAAAGTCTGCATATCGATATTAGGAAAATGCGATTTTTGGCAATGGAAACAGATTCAGCAAATAAACGATGACGTAGGCTAACACACTCCCAAAAGTCCTTTATGTGCCTACGTTCCCATGCACGTTGACAACAACGCGGTGGTCCCCTTCTCCCAGTTTCTAACAGTAGTACTCTGGTCAGTGAGTGTAGTCTTTCTCGTTTCTTTTTCAGGACACTTGTACGCTGACAACGCTGATATGAGTGTGATGAGAGCTCTGGCAATAGCCAAGAAGTTCCCAAGGAATCTCTCCATCTCGTCGTAGTCATGGATGTGCCGGTAGTTGTTTACATCAGTTGTGGACGCTCCCAATGACGTCATCTCACAGCGCCATCTTCTACTACGGTTGTTCTTTTGTATTTTTATTTTTCACGAGAAGCGCCACCTACTGCTTGACCTGTTGACTCACAATACTGGCAAAACAATAATGAATGGAAACGTGCATAAATTCGCATTTTCTTTTGCGCATTTTCACAAAATTTGCTTAAAATTTGCGACACGTTTGGATGGAAGTCCATTTAATGTCTAGGCTGATCAAAAAGAAAAGCATTTTTTCCTGAGGCCAGCATATTTTTTAAAATATGCAATGGGACCAACATGTACTTACACTATGCTACAAAATGGCAGCCGCATGACGAGGTGCTGAGTGCTGCACTTTGTTTTTCCTGGATGCCAAAAGTTGGAAAATGTTTGACTTTGGGTAAAACGCTGCACTTGTCTCTCACCCTTCATACCCAGCCATCCAATCATAGTGGAGGAGGGACGGGAAAAATAGCCTTGCACCAAGACTAACCGTCATATCTTACATGTACAGGTGCTGAACAAAAATAACGCAGAAGAAATATTTAAATATACTGTAGACTGTACAAAGACTAAAACTTGTGTTTGAGGCGGATCATCAAGAATTAATAATAAAATTAAAAAAAATTTAATGTCAGTGCTTTCTCAAAGGAGTCTGTGTTTAAGTACATGGGATTTTTTGCTTTATTTTTTTTACTATGGAATCGACTTGGACTTTGAGAATCATTGACTTTTACTGGTATTGCTACTGACTACTTAATTTCTGCTTTTGTGACAAACCTATAAGTTACAGGTACACTGAAAATGCAATACGTTTATCAGTGAGACGCCATCGCATTGTTTTAGCAGTGTTGTTCTTCATAACAAAAACTGGCCTACACAACAAGATATGGATATATTCAGCACTGTTTTGGTCAGTTTTAGGGATTGTAGAGAGAAAGGATGTTGCTCAGTAGTACAATGTACTCACCCCTATTCAAAAACTACATTAGATTAATTTAGAGATACGAACTTTGTGAGTCCAACATAAAAAAACGATCCAAACTACCTAACACGATGTGATGTCAAGAGATTGATTATTACTGCCCCTTTAAACACAACGTTAACACTGTTTGCTCCAAAAACAATCTCAGTAATGGCTCTGTCTAATTGGCTAAATTGGATTGTGATAGATGTGTCTGTCCAGGAAATGTCGAGGATAAACTTCCTCTCAGTTGAAGTAAGAGTTAATCTGTGGGAGACGGATGTGTCATCAGCTCTGCTACACATGTAGACAGGCATCATTCAGTCCGATTCACCAAACTTAAAAGCAACCAAATGTCACCTCGTCCCGGTCTTTTGCTCCTTCTGAAAGGACAACAAATGCGGCGTAAATGCAGAACGAATGCGGTGTAAATGCATGCAGTGTTGCTGCTCCGCTCCACCTGATGTATTTTTGGCCGCGGCTGTGTCCCAGTTGTGTGCGGCTCCTTGGTGTTGGGGAGCCAGGTGAAGGGTGTCTGGTGACAAAATGCCTGGTGTGTAGCCTATTTTCCGGGTTTTGACCTTCCCTGAATACACCGCTGTGAGGAGAACGAAGATGAATTGGAGCTCCGAGGCTGTCCACTCGGAGAAGAAAAAAAACAAGAGAAAAGACTAACTGATGGATATTAGTCTCATTTTCTCTTTCTATTTGCCTGTTTCTCTGCCGTCCCTGTTGCTGTTGCATTTCTCTCTCCGTCTCTTTCTCCCTTGATCAGAGTAATGGAGTGTTCGAGGTCAGCTCAAGGTTCACAGTGAGGTTTTGGACAAACAGTGCAGATTGTCTGTTGTTTAACCTGCGCGACATGGAAACACAACACGCCACCGCCAAACAAAATAGGAAAATGGATTACAGTTAACGCAGAAGCAGAGAAGGATTTGATTTTAACCTCTACAGCTCCAGACGTGATGGTGTTTGTTTTTCCAGGTCATCGAGGGTTAGAAATCTTATCTTTGTCTCAGTGCACACATCTCCTTCATTTTACTCCTCTCTCCAACTCTCAAAGGTTTCCTCTTGCTGTTGTAATTTCTATCACCTCCTGTTTTTCCTTTCACTGTCTCGTCCCTCAGTGTCACGTTCAGGTCACATCAGAAGAGGCCGGGGAGCAGGGTGACATTTCGTTGCTACAGCCTGAGAGTGTTAATGTGAGTGACTCTGAAGGAAGTCAACTCGTCGAAGATAATAGTTACGACAGCATTCGCCAAAGTATTATTATGAGACTGCTACAAACAAATTTTTAAAATTTGGAATGAGAGGTATCATTGGGGTTTTAACAAGAAAACGCAGGGATGCAGCTGCAAAAAAATTCTCCAAAATACCTAATCAGATTGCTACAGTATTAGCTGAGGGATGTTCTGTGGCGGCAATGGTTCAAGAACAGCTGATAAGTTTTTGAGATAACACTGGACCCAGTACCAGCACCCTGTTCCCATTAAAGGAGCACCTGTTTCCCCTATTCAACTTTACATATTAATCATTATTAGCATCCATGCCTACTTCTGCCTTACACAGTTTGTGTGATGCTGAGCAGCTTTTGAATCACTTCTTTAAGTCCCTCCAGTTTTTCCTCTCAAAATATAATGTATTACATATAACGAGTTACCCTCCATTAAAATCAATTAGTTATGTCACATTATTACTCTGTGAAGATTTGCGTTACTTTGATCAAAATGACGTCAGACGAATGAATAGGCACACATCCTTGGATACAGGGAGGGTCAGCAGAAGATCAAAGTCTGATAATAATATATAGATACACAGATAAATATTTTTGGGCCTATGACATGAAGCACAATAAATATTGAGGTTAGCACAACAAACGCAATGGCTTGCAAGCTAGTAACTATGACAGGCACAAGTTCAAACGCCAGAGCTGAGCTTTGCCAGTTCCCAGTGTGTCGGTCAGCTATCAGATAGATAGAGTTATGCATAAGAACTGTGTATGGAAACATATCCAACATACACTAGTGTTGTCACAGTACCAAAATTGGGACCCACAGTATGATACCAGTGAAAGTATCATTGTTCTGAGTAGTATCACGATACCACAGCAAAAATGAGACAGATGTGCCTTTTGTCATTTATAAAAAGATAAATCACTTTTCTATAATACATCAATGATATTTCAATGGAATAAATTACTTATTGACTTATTCATACTTCAAAAACAGCATCAATAAGTGATTAACATAGGGGGGATCAAAATAAAATGAATAAATAAAATAAAAATCAACCAGCCACCCTCCTCCCCTGACAAATCCCTCCATAAGTAAGACCAGTCCCTTCAGCGCGGTGATGTTTGTGGACCGTTACCTGCCACAAAGACAGAAATGTGAACGGCTCACTTCTCCTCTGACACGACACATACCTGTGTGTCGCCATGGCTCAGCAGTTCAGGTACTTCTGGGCAGTCATGACACCAACGAAGGGGAAATTATTAGACCTGGAGCTGGGTTTCTCAGTCGCCGGTAAACTGTGTAATCTTGTGTGGCTATAGTGATCCGCCATATTCCTGTCTGTGACCCCCGTTCAACCCACAACAGGCAAGATTCGCCTTTCATTTCTGCTGCTGGCTGAAATCTGTACTCACACAGCATGCTGAATGATTTATTTTGCTCGCACAAAACTATTGTCAGTCGCAAATGCGAGGAAAAACGATCACACCGTAGAGCTCTGTGGAAAACAAATCACTGTAGCATATATAAACAAATCAAGCCTACAAGTAAAAATAAATTAATAATAGCTGCTTAAAGATACTCAACAGCTCAGCTAATACCTGAAATGTCACTGGATGCAGCAGCATGTCGAGTGCCAGGTGGCCAGCGCGCGCTGTTATTGGACAGCGCAAGGACACTCACCCTCTTGTGATTGATCTTTGAACTTACCCCACAGGAGTGGTGCCTGAGGTACCGTAGTAATACGGTATCATATGTACCGTCGTGTTTAAGTAACGTGGTCCATGCAGCACTAACATATACTAACGTCACCCAGGCCAGATGTGCCGATCACCAGGACGAGGAAAAAGGCCAGCTCCTCATCCCTGCTGCTTTCTCAGGGGATACGCTGTAGGTATATGAATGGAAACATACCGGATAGGACAGCGCACATGATCGCCAGCTCCTTCAAAGGAGGTTTTCTCTGGTGGCACACTGGCTGCAGTGGAGCCGTGTGGATGAATAGAAAATTCAAAAAATAATCTGTTCATTTCAGGTGGTTACGCATTACGTGATATTGTAGTTCGATGTAATAATATCACCCGAAATCCTGTTGGTAACATGTTATATTACTTAGTTACTGCTAAAAAGTAATATATTACTGTGACGCCTTACTTTTGTAACACGTTACCATCAACACTGCCTATTATTCTAGTATGCCATGAGAGACAGCAGGTCTGTGGCATGTCATAGTTGTATGCATACACACACATATATATAATTTACTAGACGTCACTGTGTGCTTGTTTCATGGGACAGAAAATCATTGCAGAGGGCGTGTGAGAGACGGAAAGAAAGGTAAGCTTGTACATCACACACACACACACACACACACACACAGGTAGAACAGATAATACCAGATGAAGATTGAAATGGGAGGAAGAATCAATATTTCCATTCAAACGTCCGTTTCATTTTCTCCAGATTAGAGGAGACCGTTTTTCTCTGCTCCATCACCGACCGACCAACATCCACAACACTGACACTGTGTGTACGCGCCTCTGTGTGTGTGTGTGTGTGTGTGTGTGTGTGTGTGTGTGGCTATGAAACCCTGCGTCCTCACAGGGATGAAAAAAGGTGAAGACATGGGACACATGAAGCCACTGACGGCTCTCCGTAGGCGACATAAATGTGAGCGTGCTCGTCCACATTTTGTCTCTCTACATCCAATTTCCACGTCCACAGTGTCCAAATAAACTGTCAACCCTGGACCGGCTGATAAAGAGTGTGCGCGTGTGTGTTTGTGTGTGTGTGTGTGTGTGTGTGTGTGTGTCACAATATTTGTCCTGTGTTATTGGAGCTCTGAGGCCACAGAGTCTTCTATAAACATCCAGCTGTGAATTATTCAACAAATAAACAACATCTAACACCTCACACACACACACACACACACACACACACATATTGTATTTGCGCTCAGACAAACACAAGCAGCACGCATACACACACACGCACATTCAGACAAAACACATATTTTAAAGATGGATAAATGTTATTCAATTCACTTCATAAAAACACACACACACACACACACACACACACAAACCTGTCAAGAAATAAGACTCATGTGTCCACACACACACACACACACACACAAATATAAAAGTGTGTGGATTTGATTGTTGAAAGGAGAAAAAAGGCTGATGGATTGAATTCACTTCACACACACACACACACACACTCTCAGAGGCCATTTCATTTTGTCTCATCTTAAGTGGATTTGGCTGTCGGTCAGTTCAGTGGAAGGTGAAACAAAACCTGCTGTGACATCCAATAACAGGGCGACACCTACAGTCAGATTACAGGTCCTGCACTGGATCTACCTGCTCTGCTCACACTGTCAAGGTGTGTGTGTGTGTGTGTGTTACATCACCATCGGCATGTGATGTAATAAAAGATTTCTTTTTTTCTTTTCTTACATTTCAAGTACTAAAATGAGTATTATCAAATTAAAGAACCTGAGTGCACAGATTTCTCATTCACAGTTGTGGTTACTCAAAATCTATCAGGCCTGTAACTAATGTTTACTAAATTAGGTCACTGGTTCCCAATATGGGGGTCCTGACTCCTACTAGGGGTCACCAAAGCTTCATGGGCCGTCTCAAGGCCTTCTTGATTTAAGGGTCAGTGGCAAATAAGGGCTGGCAGATGAGCATTCAGAAATACCTTAAAAAATAGTTTTCAAAGCATGCATCAGATTTGTTAAAATGTACATTCGGTATTTTTGTTGGTTTTATGTCATTTGAAATGACATTTGCACCATTTTTTTTTTAATCAAAAGTAAGACTGAATGCTATTGAAAATGTCAAATGGTGTAACCACAAAAGAACAATAAATATTATATATTTGATCCACCTACAGTAGATTTAAGTGTTCTAATGAGAAAATACTTTATTTTAAAAGCATTAAATTGAAATAAGATATTTTTGGAGTATTTTCAGTAATTCTGATAAGGGATAAAGTCACCTGACAAAGCTCTGCTACTGATATATTTGAAATGTTTCCCTCTCTTTTTCTCCTTTGACAACAAAGAATAAAAGGAAAAATAAAGCTCATAAGAAATTGTCTGTAAAAACAATTACCTGGCTGTGGTTGTGTGTGTGTGTGTGTGTCTATGACGAACCACTTTTTCCTTGTTAGAAACTGGCATCTAATGGGGAAAATCGATTTTATTTATTTAGTTTGATTTTAGTTTTCTATAAATGTATCATATATTGTCATGAAATAGCAGAAATGTAAATAATTGTATTTTACAGACAGAAATTTTAAAGGGAAATTTCGGTTTCTTTCAACCTGTCTCCTATCGTCCTAAATTTGGTTCAAGTGACTAGTGACATACAGATAATGGTTAGCATGTTAGCCGTTAGCCTAGATACAGCCGTAGCGTCAGACCTGTTAAAACGTAAGTGAACGGGCAACCTTCAAGTGCAAAGTTAGTCCATTAAACAAGCTTTGTTTCCACAAAGACCGCCTCATATCGTTAGGATAAATGTCAGAGAACATATAGAAAACGACATGTAAACGTGTTGTCTTACCTTACCGGTGTGCTGCCATGTTTGTTTACCATCTAGCTCTGCTTTCCAAAGCGCGAGAACAAGCAGCGATCTCATACCGTGCCTGAAATCTCGCGAGAACAAGCAGCAACAGCTGGAAGGCAGAACCAGACGGTCGCCTGAACAGAGGAGGAGGAGGAGAGAGAGAGAGAGGCGCAACAGGTAACGTTAGAGGACTAGAGAGGAGGAATGGCTGTTGCAAGGCTGCGTAGCTCTGGAGATTGGTGGTGGACCTGTGAATGCTGTGCCCCAGTGCCCACAGAAGAGGAATGCCTCTGTTGCAAGGAATGGGACCGGTTGCAGCCTTATTTTCAAGGTCTGGATGTGACCGAGGACGAGACACCTCCACCTGGAGTAGTATCCAGCTGGGCTTTATCTAGAGCTCGCGAGGTATATTTTGGCAGCGCTTTGGAAAGCAGAGCTAGAGGGATAAACAAACATGGCAGCACACCGGTAAGGTAAGACAACACGTTTACATGTCGTCAAATGGTGTAACCAGTTACACCATTTGACATTTCATTTTAAAATCAAATTTGACAGGTATTACCAGGCCTGGAATTTCGTCATTTTAGGGGCGAGGCCACTTGGCCTTTCGTGTTGTCAATTTTTTGAGGGCAGCAAGGCCATAAAATAAAACAATGATTTTAAATCCACGTCCATAAAATCGCGAGAGCGAGGTGTCCGCAGTTTCTGATGAAGTCTCTTGGTTGGCTGGTGATAGACTGGTGTCAAACTGTCATTATAGCTGGTCTGAGTGTTTCATGCCAGGCTCGAATCAAACCCGCCACTGGTGATGTACGCATCGTCTCATTTGTTGCTCAATAAGAATCCAGAATGTCATCGCATTTTTTTTTCTCAATAGACGCAGGTGTCAAAGCTGTGTTGACAGGAAAGAGGCAGAGGAGAAAACCACAAAATCACCTGGGGCAGTGCAGGCGGGGCATCAAGGCCACTGTGGCCTTAGGGCAGATATTTTTTTCAAGGGCACAAGGCCAAATTGCGAGGGCACGAGGGCCATGGCCCTTGTGGCCCTCGTGAAATTCCTGCCCTGGGCAAAGCACATGGCCTTGGTCTCAATATTTCAAACATAGATTTTAAAGTAAATATTCATTTTTATTATTCTTATGAATTATTAATATTTTTCTAGGGTCATACCATTTGACATGTAAAGTTACCAAACCTGACCAGAGTCTAAAAACATCAATTTATGAGTTTACCTTTATTTAATATAAAAAAGAAATAATGTAAGATCTAGTTGACATGGCGTTTTATTGAGAATTTTAGTGTTTATAAGCAAGGTTAATTATCTGGTGCAAGTTTTTATGGTTACACCACTTAGACATTTTTGCCATTATCCTCTAATACTGGATTCACACAAAAAGAAAGTTTGTAAGTTAATCATACATTTATTTTCAAATTTTAACCCTTTTAAATTTGACTAAACCATATGGACACAAAAAAAGTAGCATCACATCACTGACCCTTAAAGAATTGTAAGAAACTTTATACAGTAATATATTCAGTCGGCCTACAACTCAGGATTTCGTTCAGCTATGTGAAGAAAACTAATTGAAACTGGTATTAATCCAGAAATCACCACTGTGGTTTGTGTCATTTTGAAGCCTTGAGTTCGGCATTTCAGCCATCGCTATCTTGGTGTTTTGGAGCCAGAAGAGGCCATATTTGGACGAGAAGTTGGAGCTAAGGAAGAGTGAGGGGGGGATCTGACTGAGAAGCCAAGGACACTATCAGTAGACAGCCTGTCACTCAAAGCAGCGTTGTCTTAAAACATGAACTGCAGCTTTTGGCGCTTGCACACTGGCTTCATTTGTCAGCCTCAGAGGTAGCCGCTTAATCCACACATTAGCTTTAAAGAAATCTCAGAAGATGAGGGCCCGGTGAACACCTGAACACAAGCTCTATTCACAGAGCCCTCCAAGAAGGTAAACTCCTTCTCTGATGTACCCACTGAAACCACGAGCAGCACTACCACTCACATGTAAGATGATAGCACCACTAACCTCCTTTTCCTCTGAAAACAGTGACAAAAGTGATGATGAAATAACCCCAGAAAAGAAAACTGCATTCAAGAGAAGAGGGAAGAGACAGACGAGGAAGCCAGGACAGAGAAGCAGAGAGGAAAAGGCAAATGATTGCATCCATAGCACTCAACAACCTCCTCAATACTAACACACTCATTTAGGGAAAGGGTGAGAACAAGGCAGGCGAAAGAGCCCCCAGACCTCTCAATCGGCCCCTGACAGCAGTGTAACAGCCTGGTGGCACAGCAGCCAACTAACAACAGACCGACACATCTGGCAGATGCAGCAACGTCAACACACACTTCAAAAACACCCAATAAGTCTACCAGGGCTGCAACTAATTACTATTTTCACTATCAATTAGTATTTCATTAATATCATTAAAGGTTTCTGTTGATTACAATTGATTAATCGACTAAACACAGGGGTGTAAACTAACTAAAACATTTACTTATTATATGGGTTTGAAAAGTACTTGTCCTTGGGTATTGTGTCATTTTATTCCACTACATTTTGGAGAGAAAATATTGCACCTACTGTTCATTAGGGCTGCAACTAACAATTATTTTCATTGTCGACTAATCTGTTGATTATTTCAATTATTTTCAATGTCGGTCTGTCTCTCCCAAACCCAAAATTATGTCATCTAATGTCTTGTTTCGTACCCATGCCAAAGGGTTTTAGTTCACCGTCATGGGAGAATGTGTAAAGCTGCCAATATCTGAACGCGAGTAGCTACGCGATTTGTAATGACAATTATATTGCGTTATTTTCAGGCTATATCTCGATACACAATATATGTCTTGATATCTTTAAATCTCAAAAGCACTTCATTAATGCTTGGACTGGGAGACAAAAGCAATTGTAACAATATTTCTTGCCAGATACCTGCAAAACAGTTGTTTTGTTTTTTGTTTGTTTTGTATGTTGTTTTTCTGGTAAGTGGATAAATTCACATCACCTTATTGTAATGCAGCCTTTAAACCGAGGGAAAAACACCATCTATGCCATATCACGATACGATATTAAAAATCTAAGACGATATGTAGTCTTATATCTCGATAACGATATTTGCCCAACTTCATTTTTTTATTGCAACATCAAATTCGTGTAAACATTGATCTAGTAACATAATATGTATTTTTCTGAAATGATTTGGCATTACAAGTACATTAATTTTTTGTTCTGATGCCAATATTGAGGTACTCAGGCTTAATTAAGATGTTAAACATAAGACTTTTAATTGTAAGAGTGTTTGTACACTGTAGGATCGCCATTTTTACTCAAATAAAACACCCATACACTTAAAAGTTTCAGCTCTGATGTCTGAAACGACACCATGCCGTGTCTGGTCCGTCAAGAGCTCCTAGAAAGTCCCTCCTCTGTGGTCTGTTTACAAACCGCCATGTTAGCGTAGCCATGTTGGGTGTGGCGTCCTCCTCAGCTGCTGTTAGCAGGTGCTAGCAGACTGGTTTGAGGCTAATGTTAATTAGCAGCCATGTTTTTCCGCGTTTGCTAATGTTAGCCGGAACAAAAAAACGCGTGAGCAGGTGTATCTCCGAGAATGACGGCGGAAGTTGAAGTTTTCTTCTTTTCCTCGCGACATCATCCTGTTACGAACTTAATAAAAGTGTTTCCGTATGTTTGGGCTCCATTAAAAGCAGTTGCGATAGTTTTAAACTGGCTTTCCTGCACAGTCGCTGAGCGACGACTGGTGAGCACAGCAGGCGGGTGAACTGCTGACCTTAGCAACAGCTAAGTCTATAGAGTCCCCTTCAGTACCTCACACCACTACTAAATAAATAAATATATTTTGACTTGTCACCAACCAAACTTTGGAAACTAGTTAAAGTATTTTTACATCTCGATCACACAAAAGTGTTTTAGCAGCTGGAGGCAGCTTTTGTCATTGTTTTTAATGAGAATGAAGCTTTTTGACCAGAGTTTTTGCATTGCAATGCGCCTCGCGTTTCTGCGCTCTGGGTGCCTGGCGATTTTTGCTAAAGCACTCTCTCACTCGTCGAGTTGAAAAAACTTCAACTCAAAGCAGAAAAATGGCCCATGTCATCTTTTTCCCCATTGTCCAATCGGATGATTTGAGATGCAGGCCTTCTGTGGTGGTCACGACAATGGAGGAGAAACTGGTGGTAGTGGTTGCTGGATACCCAGAGTTATATGGCCCAACGATAGACTCCTATTGTTACTCTTTCAGGCACTGGTTTTGCTGGTTTGGTTTGGCCATGGTTATCTGCTGGAAAACGGCGGACTGCCCCCTCTGGGTTGGGAGACAGTTCCTGCCTCAAGCCAGGGAGTTCAAGTATCCGAGGTCTTGTTGACAAGTGAGGGTAGGATGGAGCGGAGATGGATCAGCGGTTTGATGCGGCTTCTGCAGTGATGCGGCTTCTGCAGTGATGCAGGCGCTGCACCGGCCCGTCGTGGTGAAGATGGAGCTGAGCCACAAGGCAAAGCTTTCGATTTACTGGTCCATCCACGTCCAAACCCTCACCTATGGTCATGAGCTCTGGGTAGTGACCGAAAGAATGAGATTGCAGATACAAGTGGCCGAAATGAGTTTCCTCCGTGGAGTGTCTGGGCTCAGCCTTAGAGATAGGGTGAAGAGCCCGGAGTAGAGCCCCTGCTCCTTCACTTTGAAAGGGGTCAGCTGAGGTGGTTCAGGCATCTGATCGGTTGGACGCCTCCTGTTGGAGGTATTCCAGGCACATCCCACTGGTAGGAGGTCCCGGGGCAGACCCAGAACACACTGGAGGGATTACATATCTCGTCTGGCCTGGGAACACCTGGGGTCTCCCGGGAGGAGCTGGAAAACGTTGGGAAGAGGGATGTCTGGGGCGCTTTGCCTGGTCTGCTGCCCTCGCAACCCGACCCCTGGATGGTTTTGCTTTTGTTCCTTGAAAACACTTCTTATCTTGTATATTTGTATATTTTGCCAGATATTTAATATTTTATTGTTTCTAAAACTGGGTCGTTAGTGACCCTGACCCGGGGAACCCACTGGTTGTTCTGGTTGTGAAAGTGTGGTTACTGTCCTTGGTGTTATCATAATTTGAAGCACTCTATGGCACAACAGTTTCCCTCAGACTAAATAAAGTTCTATTGAATTGAATTAAATTTAAAAAAAAATCTGATCTAATAATCAGACTGTCAGGCCTGAAAAACATGAATTAGCCTATTAAAAAAAAAACAACACTTTTTTTTTTTTACTGCAACAAATATTGCTAGGAAAGATGAAGTGTTGACAGAGGGACTCTAGACCTCTGCCTCCCTCATGTGGTCTGAATTGTACATTACACCCACATGGTTACTTGACAGCAGACTATCTAGATAATTTATTGTGACTATATTGTTTTGATGTCAAAGCTCTCCTTTGACACAGTAGTAGAAATTGAGTTTCACATTCATAATCATCAATAACTTCATAACATTCATTTTAAACCTGGAAATGATCGAAGCTTTCAGAGTGTTCAACCTGTGTTTATTGATCCACTGATGTGTCTGCTCATGGTTTCATAAAGCGACTCAGATACAACACAGCCAGGATTTTACTTCAGAATAGAAATCTGTAAAAACACACACATTTGAAAAAACACACACACACACACACACACACACAAACCTTCATCGTCAGCTTGGAAGTCGACAAACTCACACAAACACACCTTAAATAGCAGCCGTTGTGCAGCAAAAATAAGCAAAGACAAAATAATTAATGGAAATCAAACTATTACAGAAACACAAATCACCTACATTTAAAAAACGTACCTCACATGTTGTATTTACTTATTAAAGGGGAATGTCACTAAATCTGAGACCTCAAGATCACATTTCTGCATGAACAAACAAAAACAAGGGAACAAGAAAACTCAGTAATCTGTCGTGCATCACTTGAGATGGATTAAAGGTCCGTTTCTTCCATTTTGAAATAAAAAAAATATTAAAACTCCTGGAAGGAAAATCAATTCTCCATGTGGATAAATTTGTTTTATACACCAGTAGCGTGGTGACTGTCTCAGGAAACTCAATCCGAGCATTTCAATAAGGTCCTTAAAAAATAAATTAACTTAAAACAAATTATTTAAAGGTCCCTGTTTCCAGATGGAATGAATATTTCAGTAAATACAAGAGTTTTAAAAACAGCAGTAACATTATGAGGAGATACAGAGAGGAAGCCTCACTGCTAGTCTACATTCAACTCAGAGAGAAAGACAGAAAAATTAAAGTCCGCGTTAGATGTGGAGCTCGGAGGATCAAGTTCTCCAAAATCATCTCAGCAAACTGATCACAGGTTTGAACTGGATGTTGGCGTACAGCCCTGTGAAACCCGGCAGGCTGTTAACACTGTCTCACAGAAGTTAGTGGTTGGTGTTTTTCAGAGCTGCAGCTGATACTTTTCTTCTAAATCAATAAATTATTTAGTTGACAAAATATCAATAAATGGTGAAAATCGCAAGTTCCCAGAGCCCAATGTGACGTCTTCAGATTCTTTTTTTGTCAGACCAACAGTCCAAAAGCTAAAAATATTCAATTTACAATCATATAAACCAGAGAAATACAGATATTAATTTCTGCATAACAAAAAAAAGGTTAATCCACTTTCAGATTCCGAAATTGTTACCTCTTAAGCTGTTAATCGAATGATTGACTTATCATATCAGCATTACAATTTTCTGTAACTGATTATTTGGTTGACTTTAATTACAGGTTTGTGCAAGTCTGTTTATGACCTGTCTGTCTGACTGCTCCTGTTTCTTATCCTGTGGACTTAATTTGATGTCAACACGCACCCAGATCTTGGCAATTAACTTGGAGAGTATAATGTTATCATAACTGATGGAAACAATCGACATTTGTACCAAAATAACACCAGAGTTAAAGTAAATTGGATCCAACTCTTAAATGAAAACTTGAACTGCAAAATGACCGTTTGTTTACAGCTATTCCCTGCGTTACCTTGAATTCATGGAGAAAACTTTGGTTTACTTGCATGCCTAAATGGTGGACGGAGAATCCAAACATTTGTATGTGGTGCCCATGTGGGTAGTAAATGGGCTAAAAAACTGACCCTATATAGGATTGTCAACAGGTTCCATAATAGCCTCATGCCAGTTGCCCACAAAGTTTGGTTAAATCAAGTGGGCCCCACATAGGTTATGCCAGGGCTACCTGGGTACCAAGTGGGTATGGGCCATAAAGGAGCCCTGTTTGGTAAACCCACCCATGTGGGCTATTGGCATAGGGCCAATTGTGAACCATATGACGTGTAAGGTATCCTGGATACGGCATGTCAAGTTCTGTCTGTCACATGCATTGTCTTCTTTCAAAATACACTTCTGTTTTCACAGGAAATTTAACATTTAAATACAGTCTCTTTCAAAATAAAGGCACTACGTCGGTACAGCACTGTGAACTGACGTTTTTTTTCACCCTTCAACAACAAAAACAAATGGTTGGGTTAGGAGAAAGAACAGGGTTCGGCTTTAGGATCTTACAAGACGCGAACTCTCACCAGTGAAAGTTTGTGTTTGTTGGACCCATCCAGCACCCCTCCTGCCTGCCCCAGTTGGACTTTCACCACCTTAACTTTTGTCCTTGTCTTGCTGCGTTTCTCCCTGATGCCACCGAGCGCCATTAAACTTTAAAGCAACCAGCCGCATATCATGCCGATGTTAAAGGACGCCTTTTTTCGTTGGTTTCTGACACCGCAAGCCACTGCCCAAGCACCTGATTTTGATGACTTCGAGTGAGACCAGGGTCGACAATCCCATATAGAGCATCACGTCCATTTACGGCCAATGTGGGCCCCACATACAATTGTTGACTGGGAAGCTGGCAGCTGACGCTGAGCAGCTCAGCTGGAAAACGAAGGTTTGCCCAGATGAAGTGGGCTACAGAGGCTTCATAGGCAAGTCAACTACCAGGCTGCTTAAAGAATCAGGAATTCTAGACCAAGCCCATTGTCAGGCCATCAAAGCCCTCTCTGGCTATGGATTAAGAGAGATGCCACTTGGGCCTCGAAATACCACCAACAGCAGGGTTTGAGGGAGTAAAAGCAGAGGGGGGCATGCCAGTTAGCCCTCCAGTGGTGTCGTGGGTCCATCATCGAAACAGCAGTGATGGTACCCACCTGATGACCCCTTTGAAGCTTTTGCCCTCCCTAAACCCCAACCCCTTCCTCTAGCATGGCTCCAACTTTCACTCACAATCGCAACTATGCGCAACAACAATTGCCCAGTTAAAGTCCACCTCGATTTAAGTTAGGTAAGTTTTTCTTTTCCCGCATCAAAAAGAGAGTGGGGGAGGTAGAGTGTATGGCCTTGTCCGGCAAGGGACAGTCCAGTCCCCTCAGACATCTCTCCTTGGCTCTTCCTTCCCTATGTTCCTTCTTATCTGTCTATCTACCTTTGCCATGTCTTTTGGCCTTTGGCTCCCACTTGGACCCCCAGGTGGCACTATTACTCTGACTCATAGTTTGAAATATGTTCATCAAAGGAATGTAACATCTAGTCCTAAACTGAACTTCTCGGACGCAGATGATTTAACAGAATATTGCTATTTTTAAACATAGTCTCCTATGACTTAAATTTATCTAGAATGTTTGCTGTTTTTGGATTCTTTGATCACTGTAGAGACAAGCGACACAAACAAAGTTTCCTTTACAAAGTCAACGTTACACAGGGGGAGTAACTGACGTACAGATAGTCATTTTGCGGAAGTGCTCCTTTAAGCAAAGATTAAAAAGTAAACCAAAGCAGACCTTTAAAATGCTACAGTTTGGATCACTGTTGATAAATGTTGATGATACAGCCGATTTCTCACACACCCAGGAACTGCAACATGTTTCAGACACTTTAAAACCGTGTGTAACAAGATCTCATTTAGCAAAATCAGTGACTTGAACCAGATGTTTCGAGAAGCTGCAGACTGCTTTTACTAAGTTTTGAACCGGAGAGCTGATCCAGGTTCAGAGAGGAGCCAGAGTGCGTCACAGCTCTGTCTTCTGCCCGGACAGAGGAATCTGTGGCTGGATCTCCTCATCCGACGACGCCCCTCCGTCCGTCTTCTCCACTGGAGCTTTGCTCTTTTTCTTCTTCTTCACCTTCTTTTCCTTCTTCTTCTTGGTCGCCTTCTCACCCTCCGAGCCCCCGTCTGCGCCCTCTCCCTTCTTCCCCCCCTTCTTCTTTTTCTTCTTCTTCTTGTCCTCCGCGATTGCTGCCTGGTCTCCCTTCTTCTTTGAGGCCCATTCCTCATTCAGGCAGGCTGGGCAGAGAGAGGGAAACAGAAATGGTGAATGAAAGAGAAGAGTCAAAAAAAACAAAAGAAAAACAAAAAGAGATTTAAGAGGGAAAAGGTAGAAGAAATAAAGACGTGTGTGTTACCCATGTCCTGTCCTTTGAGAACGTGTTTCTCACATAAGTAAGTGGTCAGGTCTTCCTCCTGGCTTCCTTTGTACCAGTCCTCAATCACGTCCTCATATTTCTCTATCAACGTATCGCACTGAAACACAAGTTCCCAAATATCATTTACAAACACATTTCAGAAGGTTGTTTTGGTGATTCTGCAGCAGAATTCACTCCATAAAAGTAAAGCCCAGTTCAGACCAAAGATTCACAACGAGATGAGTTGAAACTTGTTTCGTCGTGAATCTTTGGTCTGAACTGACCTTAAGTAAGTAAGTAAAGTCTATTTATAAAGCACTTTTCACCGACGTACAGTACAGGCCAAAAGTTTGGACACACCTTCTCATTCAATGCGTTTTCTTTATTTTCATGACTATTTACATTGTAGATTCTCACTGAAGGCATCAAAACTATGAATGAACACATGTGGAGCTATGTACTTAACAAAAAAAGGTGAAATAACTGAAAACATGTTTTATATTCTAGTTTCTTCAAAATAGCCACCCTTTGCTCTGATTACTGCTTTGCACACTCTTGGCATTCTCTCCATGAGCTTCAAGAGGTAGTCACCTGAAATGGTTTCCACTTCACAGGTGTGCCTTATCAGGGTTAATTAGTGGAATTTCTTGCTTTATCAATGGGGTTGGGACCATCAGTTGTGTTGTGCAGAAGTCAGGTTAATACACAGCCGACAGCCCTATTGGACAACTGTTAAAATTCATATTATGGCAAGAACCAATCAGCTAACTAAAGAAAAATGAGTGGCCTTTAACTTTAAGAAATGAAGGTCAGTCAGTCCGGAAAATTGCAAAAACTTTAAATGTGTCCCCAAATGGAGTCGCAAAAACCATCACTGTTTGGGACTTATTCAAAATTGAAGGCACACTGAACCAGCATGGCTACCACAGCATCCTGCAGCGACATGCCATCCCATCCGGTTTGCGTTTAGTTGGACGATCATTTCTTTTTCAACAGGACAATGACCCCAAACACACCTCCAGCCTGTGTGAGGGCTATTTGACCAAGAAGGAGAGTGATGGAGTGCTGCGGCAGATGACCTGGCCTCCACAGTCACCGGACCTGAACTCAATCGAGATGGTTTGGGGTGAGCTGGACCGCAGAGTGAAGGCAAAGGGGCCAACAAGTGCTAAACACCTCTGGGAACTCCTTCAAGACTGTTGGAAAACCATTTCAGGTGACTACCTCTTGAAGCTCATGGAGAGAATGCCAAGAGTGTGCAAAGCAGTAATCAGAGCAAAGGGTGGCTATTTTGAAGAAACTAGAATATAAAACATGTTTTCAGTTATTTCACCTTTTTTTGTTAAGTACATAACTCCACATGTGTTCATTCATAGTTTTGATGCCTTCAGTGAGAATCTACAATGTAAATAGTCATGAAAATAAAGAAAACACATTGAATGAGAAGGTGTGTCCAAACTTTTGACCTGTACTGTAGGTCACAAAGCATTTCACAAGGGCAATATAGAAAGACAAAGTGACACTGTGAGCCATGTCGTACCAAAACTATTTGCAAACACACAAGAAAAAAAAACATAAGAATTCACACTACTCAGCAGCAATACATAAATTTGAAAAAGTCCAGCTCCAGTGCATACAGGTTATCCAAAGGCTTGTCATAAACCGGTGTGTCTTCAGCTGGCTTTTAAAAGAAACCAGAGTCAGCAGATTGTAAGAGAGCAGGCAGAGAATTCCAAAATTTAGGTGCTACTGCCGCAAAAGCTCGATCACCTTTTTTTTTTTTTGGCAGATGAACAAAAAAACTCAATTAGAAAATGTGTTTTTAGGTACAACTAATGAAATCTTGTTTGTTTATATTATTTTGCCCAGTTTTTCTTTGTAAATGTTCCTGAAAAACACATTTAAATTTTTTTTTAAAAAAAATGCCAAAATATCGGCAAAAAAAACATAAATTTGGTTTAAAAATCCAGACTTTCAGTCATTTCAGTGAAACTCAGAGAATGTAGAAGCACCTGTTTTTTAAGGTCGGCCACTTCTGCCGAAGTCTCATTCCACAGCTCGTAGGGAATATCCATCACCACATTCACTCCTTTATTCACCAGACCATGAAGGGTGGAGAAGGTCTCTGACATGCCCTGTAGACAGACAGACAGACAGACATGATGGTGCTGTCACCCAGGACACAAAAGTTCCAGAAGATTCCACCATCATGCATTTCATTCACTGGCAGAGCTGGAGGGCTTTTATTATAGTGTGTGACGCCAAACTAACTTGTATCCTGAGACAGTTCATGTCAGTGTGAAGTTAGGCTGCCCCCTAAAGGTCAACCAAATGTTAGTTGACCGTAAAAGTCATAGGTGGGCAAGATTTCAGTGGTTGCTTAGCTGCAGAAAAAGACACACATGGGATATGGGGGGACGTCTAAAATCTACGCCTATGGCATCTGTCACCATGGTCGATGCGGTGTGTTCTACAACATTGCCCCTCATCAGCCCCCATTTTGGCTAATTCAGCATATTAAATCAGCGCCGGTAACAGTGGAGTCCATGAGTGAATGAAATCACTCTGATTGGCAGCTCAGCTCAGCGCGCCAGAAGAGAAATGAAGTGAGGAAAGTAAACAAAGTGCTAAAGTCAAGCGGGAGTGCGACCAAAATAAACTTGTTTCATATGGTAAGATTATTTTTCCTTAGCCATTGAGCAGAAATGTTTCCTGATGGTTTGTGTTGTTGTTCACTGGCGCACAATACATAAGCTCCGTTCTTTCATCACTGGATTGTATTGTTAATGTGCTAACTTGCATCAAGACGGTCTTCTGGTTTCCCTTGTTGAGGGACGATTATAGACAATTGCTGTCGGCTGGTGTGGAGAGATATGTCTTCTCACGCAGTCACAGAACATGTGCTGGTTGGGTGACCCCGTAGATTCAATGTGTAGATTGATGATAGGTTGTATTATAGTGATGTAAGTGGAGTTGATTGGTCTACAGTCTTTCAGGAGCAAGATTCTAATAGGGCCTTAAATGTGTTTAATGAATTGCTAATGTCAATTACTGATAGACATGCACCAATAAGGAAGCTCACAGTGAGAAATGTTAAAGCTCCATGGTTGGATAATGAACTTAGAGATAATATGGCAGAAAGAAATTGAGCCAAGGCTGAAGCAATCAGATCAGGGGATGCACTACAGTGGGATATTTATCATAGTTTAAGAAATCGGGTAACAAAATTGAATAAGACAAAGAAGCGAATGTATTATCAAAATAAAACTGTCTGTGCAAAATTAGATAGTAAAAAAATCTGGAGTACACTTAATGAATTAATGGGCAGAAAAGGAAGATCAACACCACATTTCTTAGAAGTAGATGGACAGTTTTTTACTAAGCCAAGTGATATTGCTCATTATTTCAGTAGTTATTTTAGTAATAAAATTCAGAACATGCACGATGGTTTACAATCTAGTGATGAAGATGATGGATTTTCTAATAAACTGATTAAAGATAAAATAATGCATAATAAATTGTGTAAGTTTACTTTTGAAAGCATTGATGCTGAGAAAATATTGAAATTACTCCAAGCAAGTAAAGTAAAACCTTCAGGTGTTGACAACCTTGATATGAAGTTATTGAAACCTGAAGCTGATCTGATTGCTCTGCCTGTTGCTTATATCATTAATTTGAGTTTAAAAATATGTGTTTGTCCTTCTGAATGGAAAGTAGGCAAGATTTTACCATTACCGAAAAATAGTAGAGAATCATTTTCGGGCAAGAATAGTAGACCAATTAGTTTATTACCTGCCCTCAGTAAAATAATGGAGCGAATAATATATGATCAAATTCAAAGTTATTTTTGTAAAAATGAGTTGAATACAGCATATCAACATGCATATAAAAAAGGACACTCCACGGCTACAGCACTTGCTCAGATGACACACGACTGGATGAAGGAAATTGATGATAAAAAAATTGTTGGTTCTGTATTACTAGATCTGAGCGCAGCATTTGATGTTCTTGATCACCATGTGTTATTGAATAAGCTGCGTTGTTATGGTTTTGAGCCATCTGCTGTCGTGTGGGTTAAAAGTTATTTGACTGATAGGAAATGTACTGTATACTATAATGGTAGTTATTCTGAGCTGAGAGCTGTGAGTTGTGGGGTGCCACAAGGAAGTTCTTTGGGGCCGCTTTTGTTTTCAATATTTATTAATGATTTTCCTCTGATTTTGAATCATGCCACTGTTGCAATGTATGCTGATGATTTGACAATTTACACATCAGCATACACAACTGATGAATTGACTAAGATTTTAAATAAGGACGTAGAGTTAAGAGAAAAATGGATGATAAGAAATAAACTGGTCCTAAACAGGGGGAAAACCAAATGTATAGTTTTAGGTTCGAAACATTCATTAAGAGAAGCACCTAAGCTTCACATATCCATGGGTGATACAGAGATAGAACAAGTAACCAAGGTAAAACTATTAGGAATTACTGTAGATAGTCTAATGTCCTGGAACAACCAAGTAGATCAAATAGTGCAAAGAATGGGTAGAGGTATGGCGGTGATTAAACACTGCAGAAAATTTATGTCTCATCATTTATTGAAGCAAGTGGTGCAGGCACTGGTGTTGTCACACTTAGACTATTGTTCTGTAATTTGGTCTAGTTCATCAGGAAGTAATCTGAATAGGTTACAGGTAGCCCAAAATAAAGCGGCTTGTTTAGTCCTTCAATGCCCATACCAAACGAATGCAAGTACAATGAATGATCGTTTAGCTTGGTTACGTAAGTGTAAAATGCAGGGTGCAATATTCACTAATATGTCTTACATATTAGTGAATAATAACAACAAAAACACCAGAAATATTGTACAGGACTTTAGCATTTTTTTCAGACACACACTACCATTTCACTCGACAGTCGTCTGAGGGTCGGTTTTTGTTACCCCTATGTAGAACTAATTTAAAACAGAAAACAATGCATTACAGAGCAATGGTGGCATGGAATGAATTACCATTTTTTCTGGTCTCAGAAAATAATGTTATGAGTTTTAAGAAAAAACTTAAACTATTTTTATTTACCCAGCAGGTATGACAGAATATTTTTACTGTTTATATGTTGGACTTTATATATCTGGTTGGAAGGTGTAAAACTGAGCTATTTGCTTCCTTTTATTATTATGGTAACTCAGAAAAGGCAATGTCAAGTGATCCTAAAAATGAATTTAAAATGAATTGTCAGCATGTAGATCTACAGTATTATTGGATTAGGTTTGAGCAAGTGTCTTATGTCGTGTTTGTTTGTGAGTATGAATGTAAATGTATTTTATGTAAGCTGCATTTTTGGTTGATGAACTTGGTGAGACCCCAGCAAGAGTAGCTGCTGTTAAGTTCCAGCAGCTAATGGGGATCTAATAAATAAATAAATAAATAAATAAATGTGTTTCATTCAACCGTAAATAAATCACAAAAGGAAACTGTTCTTACATCTACTAGAAGAACTGAAATACAGCTTTGCCAAACAGCTAACATCACAGTACAGCTGCACAACAGCCAAGTAAAATAACAGCAATAAATATCTGTGACAAAACACACACACACACTGACCTTGGCAAAGCGGTTACTTCCAGTCCTCTCCTTGTGCAGATTGTACTCTAACAGCCTCTGACACACATTTTCAACAACCTCGATGAATCGCAGGTCTCTGTGGAGAGAGTCAGGGTTATCTGCAAGAGTTTCACGTTTAAACCTTCAGTCAGACATGTGAGCGCTGCATAGTTTGTTTATAGCCTGATGTTAGCTTTTAACTTCTGGTGACTGTACCTATACTTCAAAAATCATATTAGTGGTGTTATTTAAGATCAAGTTGCTGAACTAAACTCATAGGTATCATAAATGTTTGTTTGTCACAGAGCTTATTTTCTATAACGATCCACCAGGACCCAGAGGGATGTTAAAGGGTAACTCTGGTATTTTCTAACCTGGACCCAATTTTCTTATGTTTCTGTGTGTAAGTGACTCATGGCAGAAACAGTGTTTGAAACTGGTCCAGTGTTGAGTGAGACCGGTGCAGCTGGCAGCAGCGAAACAGGCTGCAGTGTGACCACATGGGGCAATTGTGCATCGTCAATGTACATCCACCAAAAGTGTTTGTTTTTGTCACTGACAGGCTCAGATTGTTATTATAAGTATGACATAATTATGGAAAGTATCCCTACAGAGATAGGCCATTTTTCAAAGCGTAAGATTATTTTTGTTGAACCAGAAACAGCCTCGTAATCACTATCACTCAACCCACCAGACTCCATTTAAAAAAGCAGGAATTTTATCGTCATACAACACACAAAAGAAAGTCCACAAATACAAAATAAAACTCACAAAAGCTATCTTGATTTGTCTGTCAAGTGTTCCAACAATCACAAGCTCAGGTTTGGTTAAAATAAACCCTTAATTCACTCAGTTAGATGTTAAAATATGCTCCCTCTATACATGTTTAAATTACTGTTTATTTAAATGGAGTCTGATGGGTTCATCAAAAAGGATCTTACTCGTTAACAAAAAGGTTTATCTCTGTAAGGATCCTTCCCATTATTTTGTCAGATACGTGGCAGAAACAAACACTTGTAGTGGGTGAGCAATTGCCCCAAGTGGTCACATTGCAGCCTGTTTCACTGCTGCAGGCTGCTGCCCTCTCTCTCAATACTGGACCAGTTTCGAAAGTTCCTATTGGTCACTTAGGATGCATTCACACTGGCACTATTTGGTCCGCTTTAAACGAACCCTGGTCCGCTTCCAGGGATAGTTCGGTTTGTTTGGGGTGTTGTGAACACTCATTCGAACTCTGGTGCGGACCAAATGAGCAAACCCTGGTCCGCTTGAAAACTGGGGTCTTGGTTCACTTGTGGGAAATGCAAACGGACTAACAAGCGAACCAAAGAGAGGAAGTGATGTAGAGCGCAGTGCATTTTGGGTGGAAAAAAAAACAAAGCCAACAGCACAAACCGCAAGAAGCAGAGGTAAAAAAAGAAAAAGTTGGGGTCGTGGGGTCGAATAGTCCTGGTCCTGGCCAATCGATGAGACAGGTTTTCTTCTTCCTCATGCTTTTTTTCTTCCTGGTCAGTGGTCATTCTGGGCAATACCGCCCTCAAACGAGCAGCTGTTGTAACTGCGTGATGTTGCCCAGGCGGTTTGGTCCACATTAAAAAGTGCAGTGTGAAAGTGAACCGAACCAAATGAAGGTGTGAAATTTTTCAGCAATCCCTGTCCAATCGAACCGAGTCCCCGGACTATCGTGGTGTGAATGTGCCCATCAACACAAATGTGGGACAACAGAGTCCAGGTTGAAAAATACCCTTACTCTTTAACTTCAACAATCGTCCTCCCAGCAGCACTCCATACAGCCACTGCAGGACGGAAACAAACGTGTCTACGTGTAACTGAATTTGAAACAATTCCACTGTCTAATAGTCCTGAATCTGGAAGAGTTTAAGACTTGTTCAGGCTCTCTTATCACACACACACAGCACAATTAACACCAGCTCTCCAGCTTCCTCGTTCTATAATGAGCTCCACCAAAGGAACTGAAACTGACAAAGTTCCTGTCCCCTGCTACCTGAGTGAGTGTGTGTGTGAGAGAGAGATCCAGAACCATCCCAGCACACTCCGTCCATCCTCAGACAGCAGGGATGGAGGTCTGAAACTAAGCTGAACTGTGTTCTGCTTTGTCATACTGTGACATGTAAAACCACAACATACAGCACACACACTTACGACTTGACATATTTGATTGGCGGCGCCCCCTTGCTGTCTATGAAGCGGTAGTTCCTGTCGATGACCTCCTTGGTTTTCCCTGTCTCGTCGAACGCCGACTTCATCTCGATGCTGACAAACTTACACACTGGGGAGCAAGACACAAAGAGAGTGTTACTAAAAATAAAAGTTCTTCTGAACTGGGAATAAATATATCCTTCCTTAATCATGACACAACTTTGTAAAGTTGTCTTGATCATTCAGCGACTCTGCAGGTTGCCATTGGTCTGAATTCAGTATCATCAGCTGATCGACATATATAAATATAGGCACATATACAGTATGTAGATGTGTAAATTATAGTATCTAAATGCCAGAAATGTGTTTTAAAAGCTGAATTAAAAACAGTGTCTGTCTTTTTTTTCTGTTGCTGTTATGATTTGTTGTATTTTAACGGCTGATCTGTGAATGTCAATACACTCTCTACATATACTGTGCCTAAAAGACTAAACATTTGATCACAAAAACGAGTTTAAGTATTATATGTGGTATAAAAAAACCCCCACTGATGGTGGATTTCTGTAGCCTTCAAATTCCTCCATCGATATTGGCCTCAAAATCCCATCGCCTTCATCACATAAGGGAGCTGCCAAACTGTTTCATACTTTCTAAATTTCAAGGTTACAAGGCTCATGTATTTGGCATTTAACAACACAGGGCTGCACAATGAAATAGAGGTTGTAGCCCCTTCATGCTACACACATATAGAAAATATGTTTAAACATTCAGCCTCTCCTCATGAGGAACACATTTACCTCAAGAACCCATAACTTCTGGTTATATAGATTTTCCGCCATTTTGCATTTTTTGAAAAACACTTCAAATCGACCTCTTCCTAGGAAGTTTGAGTGATCTGCATGAAACTGGGTGACCATAATCTAGGGAGCAATATCTAAAGTTCCCTCTTGGCAAAAGTTGGAAAACTTACTAAAACTGAGCTTCTATAAGGCAATGAATATTGCGGAGGGCGTGGCTCATCACATAAAGGTGTATAACATCTCAAGGGTTTCACCCATCACCACGCAACTTTGTAGGCATGTGACCACACATAATCTGAGGGGACCCCTCCATTATTGACCCCATCAAACAAAATGGGGGCGCTAGAGAGCTCATTTCTTATCTAGGCCTAACCGCCATATGGATTTTTACTAAACTTGGTAGATATGTAGAACAGGACGCCTCAAGGTGACTGGAGAAATTTAACTCTAATTGGCAACTGGGTGGCGCTATAACAATATATATATTTCTACTACGTCTAATAATATATATTTCAGGACACCTGAGGATAACAACACGGCATACCGACACAACACCACTATGTCCTGTTAAGACAATATTGATAACTTGGATTAATTTTTATGAAAAACCCTTTTGATTCCTTTCATCTGTGGAGTACGGACTAACCTACCAATAGCCTACCAAGTAATCAAGGAACTGACTTTGACAGCTTCAGATGAAGGGAGTCACCACTTTTTTCGACATGCTGGTAAATCCAAATGACTTACGCTCTTCTCTGGTGCTCATAGTTTCAGTAAAATCAAATAAACCAAGCTAACGATGAGTAGCATCTCAAAGTTTAAACATCTATGTTCGTAAGTGCGATCTACACAGCTTACTACATTTAGCTCAAGTGGGTATTCAACAACCGTTTCTATACATCTGAAGAACCCCCATAAATATGGATAGCTTGGCAACCAGACCAGGCCTCTAATAGAGACAGGCCTTTATTTGTCATAATGTGTAGCAGCACCAGGCCGGTAACTGAACACCAGGTGTTCAACTGTTTTAAGGTAAATTAGAATAAAATAAAACAAATACATAAGATCTGTGGCAGGAGGGGACTGTGCAGTAACTGTGAGGAGGTCTTAGCTTAGCAGCTAACACATGAAACAGTCAACAATTATCAGAGAGAGTCTGTGACACATATTGTAAATTTAAAATAAATTCAAGTCACAGCTAAAAGACAATCAAGTGTGGCCATACTCTGTAATAGGGCTGTGTGATATGACGATATATATCGTTAGCGTGAGAAAAATGTCTATCATTTCATATTTTGCTGTATCGTTTATATCGTTGTGACGCAAATTTTTACGGCAATATTTTTCGTCATTTGGAGTCTGTCCATCTTTTGCACGGATCTCATTGATAAATTACTCTTCTTGGCTTTTTAATTTGCGAAGCTTTTACAGCACTTACAGCAACATAACGAGTTCAGATAACTACACTGTAACTCTGGGGCAACTTTTCATTCATTGGATTAAAACGTGCTATATCGTGATATGTATCGTTATCGGGATATGAAATGACCTATATTGTGACATGGGATTTTGGTCATATCGTCCAGCCCTACTCTAAATTGTGTTAAATCTGAAGTGTGCTTTTTTTTTTTCATGTTTCATGTATATATGTCCTTGTTTTTACGTATTTTATGAGCTCTTCTGAAGCATAATCTGTTCTATGTACAGTACTGTTCTTCCTGTTTTAATGTATTTCACTTGATATTGTTATATTTTCTATCATCTTATGTTTAATGCTGTGTCTCAAATCGCTTACTTCTGTACTTACACTTAATATGTTGAGTGCATAAGTGCATTCACACGCGGATGGTGCACTCAAAACGGTCAAGAAGTTAAGTGTGGACCTATGGACACTTCTTGCCCTCAATGGTCGCCATCTTGGCTACGTAGCGGAATGGGAGGGACCACTTTTCAAACTGGAAATGGCCAGCAGTATGTTTATTAGTTTAATGATTTGGTACCATGAGCGATAATGCGAATGCTAATGCTAGTTTGCTAACTAGCCAACAGCTGCACGTTAGGCATTAATAGAAGGAGAAGAGGTTGAAATGTGCGGTTGTCAATTCCGGTGAGTGCACAACGGCCGTGTTTGGATTGAGACAACACTACCCTGTTGAAATTCACACATTACGCCTTTTGAATCTGGCTTTTAATGTTGAGTAACATTACAGTCTTGACTTTTCAGTTTTAACCACTGATTATTTCCTACTTTTATTTCTCCTGCTCATTTTTATTCTATTTTATTTATTTATTTACTTTCTTTTTATTCTGTGGAGTTTTAATCATCTTTTTTTGTTAGTTTGTTCTGTCTTGGTTGGTTTGCTTTTTAATATTTCATCATCTTGTGTCTGTCTCATTCCAATTTTGCCATGTGAAGCACTTTGGGCTGCATGTTTGTGTGAGAGGTGATGCATATATAAAGTTGAGTTGACTGTTGATGTCATCACGCCTGCACAGAGACTGCGGATAAAAACCCGCCAAGCCGGCTGAACTGGCACCTTCACAGAAATGTTTATTAATGTGCACTGTCCCTGTAACCTTACACTGTGTTTTAATTTTAACTTATTTAACCTTTATCTATCTAAAAACCTCTTGAGATTAACAACCTCTTTTTCAAGAGTGTCTTGGCCGAGTCAGGCAGCGACAGACGTTACAGACAACATCGAACAGAAATGTAAAGCTGTAAAACAAGCAAGATTAATACAAAGAAAAGCCCAAAATAATGTAAATATGTTCAAGAAATGAACCATAAAAATGCAAAAAAAGGCAACGACACAATTACAAAGAGCAGCGAAGACACACTGTGACACTGGCATATGAAAGACTGCAACTTTGAGTCCTTCTGCAGAAGAATATACATAGATAGATAAATAAAAATAAACAATACACAGAGTTACTTATAGACAAATCCTTGTGAACATATATATCTAGAGAGACTTTGGTTTAGTGGGAATGAGGCTAGTGTAAAGATAGTGGTGTGGCAATGTGCAAAATCATCAGATGAAGCTATGTGGAGGATGTTGTTGACATGTAAACAGTGGTTGTTGTGGTTAATTAAACAGCTGTCTCTTACTGTGAGTGAGCAGACAGTTAAATGACAGAGACATTAATCCATTCCTCAGTGTGCTGTGGACCCTGAAGGTCCCTGGACCCTGGTTTCAGGACCCAAACGTTGCTAACAGCCACAGTTACCTTCACATTTGTTGGGAAGATGGACCCAGTCATCGTCTCCTCCACTCTTTGCTGCTCCCGCCGAGATTATGGAGAAAAACGACACGTATGTCGCTAAATTCATATCGTCGGTTGTGTCTGAGTCTTTATCTGCTCATAAAAGTCGGGTTTTGCTTTTAAAGAAGGCGGAAAAGGAGCGTGATCTCTCTGTTTCTACATCCTCCTCTGCTTCAGCACAGCTGCAACAAAATAGAGAAGTGATCACTTCCGCTTTGGGCTCGACGGATGCGGAGCTCCGGGCCAATCAGAGAGGGATAAGTGGCAGCGGCTGGGCCAATCAGAGGCAGAGGAGGGGCAGCGAGGGGGAGAACAGTAAGAGGTATCACTCTGCGGCGAATTTATGAGACAGCCGAACAGGAAGTGAACCTGTGTGTGTCTGACCTTTAGTTTGTTCTTTCAGTGACAGATTTTTTCTTTCTTTATTTCAGTGTCAGACTTTGTTTTGTTTTTGTTTTTTTTCAGTGACAGATTTTTTTTCAGCGTCAGATTTATTTTGTTTGCTTTTTCAGTGTCACATTTGTTTGTTTTTTTCAGTGTCAGACTTTTTGTTTATTTTTTCAGTGTCACATTTATTTTGTTTTTTTCAGTGTCAGATTTTTTTTCAGTGTCAGATTTTGTTTGTTTTTTCAGTGTCACATTTTTTGTTTTTTCAGTGTCAGATTTTTTTCAGTGTCAGATTTTGTTTGTTTTTTCAGTGTCACATTTTTTGTTTGTGTTTTTTCAGTGTTAGGCTTTGTTTTGTTTTTCAGTGTCAGATGTTTTGTTTGTTTTTTCAGTGTCAGATTTTTTTTCAGTGTCAGATTTTGTTTGTTTTTTCAGTGTCACACTTTTTGTTTGTGTTTTTTCAGTGTCAGGCTTTGTTTTGTTTTTCAGTGTCACATTTTTTGTTTATTTTTTCAGTGTCAGATTTATTTTGTTTTTTCAGTGTCAGATTTTTTTTCAGTGTCAGGCTTTGTTTTGATTTTCAGTGTCAGATTTTGTTTGTTTTTTCAGTGTCACATTTTTTGTTTGTGTTTTTTCAGTGTCAGGCTTTGTTTTGTTTTTCAGTGTCAGATGTTGTGTTTGTTTTTTCAGTGTCAGATTTTTTTTCAGTGTCAGATTTATTTTGTTTTTTCAGTGTCACATTTTTTGTTTGTGTTTTTTCAGTGTCAGGCTTTGTTTTGTTTTTCAGTGTCAGATGTTTTGTTTGTTTTTTCAGTGTCACATTTTTTGTTTGTGTTTTTTCAGTGTCAGGCTTTGTTTTGTTTTTCAGTGTCAGATGTTTTGTTTGTTTTTTCAGTGTCACATTTTTTGTTTGTTTTTTTCAGTGTCAGACTTTGTTTTGTTTTTCAGTGTCACATTTTTTGTTTATTTTTTCAGTGTCAGATTTATTTTGTTTTTTCAGTGTCAGATTTTTTTTCAGTGTCAGATTTTGTTTGTTTTTTCAGTGTCACATTTTTTGTTTGTGTTTTTTCAGTGTCAGGCTTTGTTTTGATTTTCAGTGTCAGATGTTTTGTTTGTTTTTTCAGTGTAAGATTTTTTGTTTTTTCAGTGACAGATTTTTCTTTTAGTGTCACATTTTTTGTTTATTTTTTCAGCGTCAGATTTATTTTGGGTTTTTTTCAGTGTCACATTTTTTGTTTATCTTTAGTGTCAGATTTTGTTTGCTTTTTCAGTGTCACATTTTTTGTTTGTTTTTTTCAGTGTCAGACTTTGTTTTGTTTTTCAGTGTCAGATGTTTTGTTTGTTTTTTCAGTGTCACATTTTTTGTTTATTTTTTCAGTGTCAGATTTATTTTGTTTTTTCAGTGTCAGATTTTTTTTCAGTGTCAGATTTTGTTTGTTTTTTCAGTGTCAGGCTTTGTTTTGATTTTCAGTGTCAGATGTTTTGTTTGTTTTTTCAGTGTAAGATTTTTTGTTTTTTCAGTGACAGATTTTTCTTTTAGTGTCACATTTTTTGTTTATTTTTTCAGCGTCAGATTTATTTTGTTTTTTTTTCAGTGTCACATTTTTTGTTTATCTTTAGTGTCAGATTTTCTTTGCTTTTTCAGTGTCACATTTTTTGTTTGTTTTTTTCAGTGTCAGACTTTGTTTTGTTTTTCAGTGTCAGATGTTTTGTTTGTTTTTTCAGTGTCACATTTTTTGTTTGTTTTTTTCAGTGTCAGATTTTTTGTTTTGTTTTTTTCAGTGATGGATTTTTTGTTGTTTTTTAGTGTCACATTTTTTGTTTATTTTTTCAGTGTCAGATTAATTTTGTTTTTTCAGTGTCAGATTTTGTTTGTTTTTTCAGTGTCACATTTTTTGTTTGTGTTTTTTCAGTGTCAGGCTTTGTTTTGATTTTCAGTGTCAGATGTTTTGTTTGTTTTTTCAGTGTCAGATTTTTTGTTTTTTCAGTGACAGATTTTTTTTTTAGTGTCACAATTTTTGTTTAATTTTTCAGCGTCAGATTTATTTTGTTTTTTTTCAGTGTCACATTTTTTGTTTATCTTTAGCGTCAGATTTTGTTTGCTTTTTCAGTGTCACATTTTTTGTTTGTTTTTTTCAGTGTCAGACTTTGTTTTGTTTTTCAGTGTCAGATGTTTTGTTTGTTTTTTCAGTGTCACATTTTTTGTTTGTTTTTTTCAGTGTCAGATTTTTTGTTTTGTTTTTGTTCCAGATGGATTTTTTTTAGCATCACATTTTTTTTTATTTTTTCAGTGTCAGATTTTTTGTTTTTTCAGTGTCAGATTTTTTCAGTGTCAGATGTTTTGTTTGTTTTTTCAGTGTCAGATTTTTTGTTTGTTTTTTCAGTGTCAGATTTTTTGTTTTTTCAGTGAAAGATTTTTTTTTCAGTGTCACATTTTTTGTTTGTTTTTTTTCAGTGTCAGACTTTGTTTTGTTTTGCAGTGTCAGATTTTTTTTTTTTTTTTTCAGCGATGGATTTTTTGTTGTTTTTTAGTGTCACATTTTTTGTTTATTTTTTCAGTGTCAGATTTATTTTGTTTTTTTCAGTAACAGATGATTTGTTTTTTCAGTGCCAGATTTTTTTTCAGTGACAGATTTATTTAGTTATTTATTTATTTATTTTTTAGTGTGAGATCATTTTGGTTTTTCAGTGTCAGATTTTTTTTTCTCAGTTTCAACTTGGTCATTGAAAAACACATCTGAATGCAAAAAAGAAATAGAATAAAATAAAATAAAATTAAAATAAAAAACTTTTTATGCCTGTTTTTTATTTTTCAGTGGATTCTCTTTTCAGTGCCAGTGTTTCCTTTATCAGCGCCAAATTTTGTTTTCCAAGCCAATACTTGCTGTTGTAGCTCCATATACTGTACTTATAATATATATTAAGTGGGTACACATCCCCCCGAATATTTAAATATGCTCAATATATTGAGGGAAAAAATAAAAACCTCTAAAAACACAAGCTGAAATAATCATGAGGAAATGTTATTGTAATAGTAAACAAACTTAATAAATTGCTAGAAAAATAAATTAATAATAAACAACTGATAAATTATTAACAATTAATTAATAAATTGTTGGCATGACCCAATAGAAGCTATTGCTCAGCTGCTGTTGGTAGATACAATTAATAATAGCCTTAAATACTCATCAGTAAAGTTAATATTTGTACAACCTTAAAGAACCCTCTGTAAAAACCTTCAGAATATAGACAAGACTAAAACTGGAAAATTTGGAGTATTAAAGTGCTAAAGTGGAGAAAAAAACATACTCTAAGAAAGAGATAATGTACAAACCCCTCTGTAAAAACCTTCAGATTATAGACAGGAATAAAATTGGAGAGGTTGGTAAATGTAAATGGAGATGTTTGGCTCAGTGCATGAAAAAAGACCTTTTAATTGTACAATTTTATACATTTTTAGACCAAAGACAACACTACAGGTGAAGAAGGTCAAAATTTTAACTTGGATATCATCAAGAAACTTCCCCAGTTGATTATTTTAATTAAGGTGATTATTTTTTTCATTATAAGTTCTCTGAAAGTTATGTTTAAATATGCAAATGAGTCATTATCTAATTAAACGTGCTAATTTGCAAAACAAAGACTTAAAAGGGTATTCTGCACATTTTCTTTCCACAAGTCTGAAAGACACAAAATAGCCAAAAAATCTCTAAATTAACAAAGCATATAAAAACAATGCTGTGACTCCTGTTAAAACCAGTTGGATGCCAGTTTGCCTTTTTCATTTGTATCTTTGGCTTCAGTTTTCATCAGTTGTTGGACAATTGCTGATTTCATCCAACAGAGGGAGCCATGCACACACCCACAGCACAGGCAGGTATCACGAGTTATGCAACACTGAATTGAAAACAAACCCTAAGTGTGTTTGTGTGTGTGTGTGTGTGTGTGTGTGTGTGTGTGTGTGTGTGTGTGTGTGTGTGTGTGAGACCGTGCTGCCCTGTCAGCATCACCGTGATCAGAGTTCTAATATGTCTAGGCCGGTTTGTTGCCAACGGTGACACACGTGCCGGCATTTGTTCAGTGCAGGGTCACCGGACATGATTATTTAGCCAATAGCCTTTGACGAGCTGCATGCCACGCTCAAATAGGTGTGTGTGAGTGAGTGTATATGTGTGTGAAAAATACAGAGTGGGAAGAAACACAAGAGTTGTTACATTCAACAATGACATTAATCATCAATACTCAATAATGAGTCACCTGCAGCACACACACTGCACGCAGCAATATCCTGTGACTGCCTCCCCAAAGAGAGCGTAGTTAAGATCAGTTAAAACAGATCAAGTGTCCAGTCAACAGTTTAATCTCTTTAAAGTGGTGCTCATACAAGTCTGGCATATGTTAGACTCCAAGTAACCATAGAAACCATGCTACAAATGCTTTGACGGCTAATTCAGACATCTTGATATCTGAAAACTTTTTTTTAAATAAATATTTCTTTGTTTTTATTTTGACCAGGATACAAACAGTTGATTGTCTTTCATGTAGACTCTGATCCTGAATCATCTCCCACAAAATGAAGATTTGAACCAGCTCTAAACGATTAGCCTATGATTCTAATTAGGTAATTAAAGCAGCAATCTCCCATTGGCTGCTTCTTAATCATTTCTACACCATAAATCAATCTCAAAGCCTTTTTCTCATAATTAAATAAAGCATCTAAATTCTTGTTAAGCTTTTGGCATCTTTCAACGAATTAAGTTTGTGGAGCATTTAGGGGAATATATTGACAGAAATGGAATATAATATCATAAGTCATAAGTGTTTATAATCACCTGAAAATAAGAATTGTTTTGTCCTCATCCATGTTGTACCACCATTTTTCTACAGTAGCCCTGAACGGACAAACCAAACAATGGTTCTAGATCAGGCCATTCACGTTTTAGCATCAGCCAATGTAGTTAGCAACCCCTCCACAATGAGCAGCATCTGAAAAAATGCAGATTTGGGGATTATTTGCAGTTTCTTGTCAAACACAGAGGACCTCAGAATGTTCCCTGAGGAACTCTTCAACTCTCCTGCAGGGCTTTCACATGTTTTCAGAGCCAGAATCAGCAGCCGAGTCACCAGAAGAAAATGTTGGCATTTCGACTAGTACATTACATGTTCAAAATTCTAAGGTGATGCAGTGTATGAGCTGACGCCTGCCAAGCTGCAGACCACTGTTTAAGACCAACAAACAACAAAACTGGTTGTTTTTTTAGTGAGTCATTGCTGTGTTTCCAGTGGCTTTTTAGGAACCAATTGTGGGTGTTTCTTAGGGACCCATTGTGTTTTTCCATTGACTTTTTAGCTGCCAAATATGGCTGGATTTTGGGGACCAGCTGTATTTTTCCTTTGGCTTTTCAGTCCTAAAATGTTGGTGTTTTTTAGCGAGCTGTTGCTGTTTTTTCAGCAGGATAGTGTCATGAAAAATGTATATTTTAAGTCAACCACAGAGGACCTCAGAATGTTCCCTGAGGAACTCCCTCCAACACAGATCACAAACAACCATTGAATGTTTTTTTAGTGAGTCATTGCTGTGTTTCCAGCTGCTTTTTAGACACCATAAGTGTTGTCAGCAATGTGTGACTCTTTTTCCAGCGGCATTTTAGGAACCAAATGTGGGTGTTTCTTAGGGACCCCCTGCATTTTGGCTCTTTATTTAAGTGGCTTTTTAGGCACCAAATGTGGCTGTTGCTGTTTTTTCTGCAGCTTTTTAGCAGACAAACGTGGGTGTTTTTTAGCAACCCATCACTGTCACCATAAAAAGTGGGTATTTTAAGCCAAAACATGATCTTTTCCTAACCAAGTGGTTTTTGTGTCTAAACCGAACCATGTAACCACCGTATATCTGTGGTTTTCAGGAATGTATGATGACATTTTTTTTTCCTGGCGATTGGGTTGCCAAGTAGGTTTTCGCTTAAAAGGAATTTATCTTAGTATTTTGGTGCACAACGGTAAATTGGTAAGATAGAGGATAAACAAGTGTTGTAAAAGTGCTTGTACAGAGTGTAAAATGAAGCGGATGGATTGTGCAAATCATTGACTAAAGAATGTGCGGTTGCATAAAGAGCATATGCAATGTGCGGAAATATTAACCTGGAGAGGAGTACCACATCTGTGTGTGCACATGCATCCTAGAATGTATTGCGATTTTGTGTGCTTGAGTGTGTTTGACTGCGTTTATGTGTGTGTGAGTGAGAGGGAATAAAGCGATGTGTTTCACAGTGAGATAAGAGTGTTTCTCAGTAGTTCAATAATAGTCCAGTTTTCTGAGAGGTGCTTCAGTTTACTGCTGCCTGCCAAAAGGACAGCCAGCTTCTCATTCCACAGCACACACACACACACACACAAACGTACACACACACACACACACACACAGATCGCTGTGTGTCTCATAGCAGAACTTGACACTGAGTTGGTGGAGGGGAGGTTGATGTAGAGAGAGAGTGAGAGTGAGAGAGAGAGAGAGCGAGAGAGAGAGAGAGAGATGAAAGCTGGTTTTTATTCAGCAGTGCAGCCCACACAACGGGCAAGCGAGGGCTTTGTTTAAAAAAACTCTCATCTCTCTCTCTGTCTCTCTCCACTGCTCTCCTTTTCAGCAGTTCCTTGAATAAAATAATAATAATACATTCAGATTATATAGCAGGTTGTTGAAAAGCTCTCTCGCTCTCAACACATACAGTATAAAAAGAGCAAAAAAAGGAGGCAGCTTTTAACAGTTTAAACCAATATACATGGACGTGAACTCTAAACTGAAACAGTGACACCAACCTGATCGCTAAAAGCATCCACACAAGAGACAGAACAGAGAGAAATAATGATGACAGGCTTTGTATTTAAACAAAAACATGTTTTCAGTAAAAACTGGCATTGAAAGTCTGAATGCTGAAAAACTGGTCAGCAATAAGTTACGAAACATTTTCTGACACTTACATAACAAAAAATCTTAATTTGGGGCAAATTTTAACAGAATTTCAAGAAAATCTGCAAAAATGAAATGTAAAATGATGCACGTTCCCATCCACACCTGATGTGCAAATATTAGGAGATGGTTCATCAAGATAAACAGTCAATGGTGCAACTCGAACATCAAAAAAGATGTTGGCATTTCTGCAAACTGCAGATATATTACATAAACTTTTTTTTTTTCAACAACGCTGGTTAACGTAGGTTTAGTCATAAAGACCACTTGGTTATGGTTGGGAAAACATCATGTCTTGGCTTAATATACTAGCTTTTTGTGGCACTATCTCAGCTAGAAATGGTGCACCAATTTTTGTGGCACTGCCCCAGGTGGAAAAACAACAACAAGTTGCTAAAAAACACCCACGTTTGGTGCCGATAAAGCTGCTTGTAACACAGTGATGGGTCACTAACAATAACCACATTTGGTTCCCAAAAAACTGCTAGTAAAACAACAACGGGTCACTAAAAACACCCATGTTGGCTGCCTGACAAGCCGCTAGTAAAATAGCCATGGGTTGCTAAAACCACTTACATCTGATGCCGATAAAGCTGCTTGTAAAACAGCAATGGCTCACTAAAAACGTAGCAATGACTTGGTAAAAAACAACCAGTTTAGTTTTTGGTTGTGTCATGAGCAGCGGTCTGCAGCTTGGCCAGCATCTTGCCCAGATGTTACACCATCCACCACCGCCTCCACGTTCTGAAGACAAAGTCTGCTCATGTACTGCAATATTTTAGAAACACTGGTCCATGCTAGCTACATTTGTCCATTTCATATGAAACGCTAACATTTCAGCAGTTGTTTCTCAGCACAACATCACTGCATTTCTTGCTGGGATTGTGGTCCCAAACTGGGTATTTAGGCTGAAACAGATTTTCTCAAATATAACCAAGTGGTGTTTGTGCCTAAACCTAACCCACACAATAACCAGAGCATTGTTGAAATGCAAAGAAACACAGAGAAACATAGAGCTTCACTGTATCTGCTACATGATAATGTAGATGTATCTGTATCTAGAATGTGATGTACTGTATTTATGCTTTGCAGAAATGTATAATTCATTTATATCAGTATCTTTATCAGTATTTTGAGATTTCAAATTCCTGGCGTTACTGGTCAGGTTCTTCAATGCGCAAATTGAAAATCTGCAACAGTGTTCTGAAACACACTTACAGATAACAGTGATTGATTTATCTTCAAATTCACAGTGATTTCTAAAACAATGGGTCATCTATCTACCACAGAAGAAAACTTTATTTCCATTTGCATAATTATATATGCCAGTGTGGCTCTGTTCTGGGGCCTCTATGCCTTTCCTAGGCCTGTGCAGACAGGCAGGAAGAGCACACCTCACTGCCCTTCCATGCGCCTACATGGAAAGCCTAAAGCAGAGAGAGCAGCAGCAAAGACAAACCCTGATAAGTCAGACACATCACAAAAAGGAGGAGCTGGGATGGAGGCAGGTTGCAAAGCAGCTTGCAGAGGAAGCAGCAACAGTAGGCAGGCCAGAGCAGTTTAAATATGACAACTGGCTGCATAGAAGGGAATCATGTGGTCTATCAGCTGACTCCCTTCCATCAATCAGCTGCTCCATCAGTTGATTGGCTGCTTGAGATCAGCTGATGCATCTGGGATGTGAGCTGAGCTTGACATCATGTCCTGGCACGATGTAGCTAACTCTGTAGCATGGTTGCAATGTCATCTCCTGACTTTATATTGTGTCCAGCTGGCTCATGTTGAAACAACGATCTTGTAAAAGGGGTATAAATCTGCACATGATGCCTGCGTACAGGATGTTGCGCTAAAAGACTGAGGCTAACACGATTGTCTTAACATCTTTGTATGCTGTAGCTTTAAGATTTCCATTAACTGGAGCTAAGGGAGCCCAGCCTGATGAAAGAACCGCCCCAGACTTGGCTGTGCTCATAATTTTGGCCACACAGTGTAACATTAATAAATGTACAAAGACATATAAATGAATAAATCCAGTACATGTAAACCTCCGCTACAACCTCCCACTGCTTACATAAGTAAAAAATTACTGCACTTGACCTGATTTACATGGATCCAGACTATATCTGGCATTAGAAACCACATCCTCGCAGGTTTATGGTGAGCAGGTCTCTCACAACTCGCTGCACTCGCTCTGTCAGAGGAGACAGTCGGAGACGTCTCAGAGTGAGTCTTCGTCTCAAAATGGGTCTAAAAATAACCCAAGCTGCAGAGCTGGAGCAGACAAAGCAAGTGTTCCTGTCAAGAGTGACTTTTGTCAATGGCAATTTAAATGTGTAGCTTCTCTTTATAGACCTGGAGCAGGTGTTTGGCTGCTGAGACGTGTGGGGGAAGATTCTTTAAATGATATTATGTGGAGGACGCTGCTGCTGCTGTCAGCAACAGTTCACCTCTGCAGGTGAACAAGAGTTCATTTTAAAAACCTGTTCCATCTCTGATTTCTCCTCTCTTATGGGGACTTTACCCCAAACATTACATCATCTGAAAACTTTTGATGGAAACTGTTGAAGTAAAGACAGACATTCATACTTTTCTACCAGTGCTATAAAGGCAATTTCATTGATGCTATAAATGAGGAATCAATTTGAACAAACTGTTAGAAAACCTTTTATCTTTAAGTACTGTGCCAAAATTAGAGGTGAGACCACTCAACTCAACTCAACTCAACTTTATTTATATAGCCCTTTAAAACAGCCACGGCTGAAACAAAGTGCTGTACATAAATAGACAAAGCAACACAGGGACATAAAATAATTAACAGGAAATAAATACTAAAATAATTGTTTATTGTTTTTAAAACAATTTAAAAACAATAAAACAATAAATAAAACAAACCATAAAACACTAAAACAGATGCAGAGTCTCATGCGGAGTTGAAAGCCAAGGAATAAAAATGGGTTTTTAGACAAGTTTTAAAAATGGACAGTGAGGAGGCTTGTCTAATGTGGAGGGGTAGCTCGTTCCACAATTTAGGAGCAGCAACGGAAAAAGCTCTGTCCCCTCTGAGCTTCCGTTTAGACCTCTGCACCTCCAGAAGCAGCAGATCAGCTGACCTGAGGCACCGAGCAGGAGCGTAGGGGTGAAGAAGCTCAGAGAGGTAAGGTGGGGCCAGACCATTTAAAGATTTAAAAACTAATAAAAGAATCTTAAAATGGACTCTAAAGTGCACAGGTAGCCAGTGGAGGGAGGCCAGGATGGGAGTTATGTGCTCCCTCTTACGTACTCCAGTTAACAGGCGTGCAGCTGCACTGACTATATGATATGATGGACGCAGACACCATGACATCACCCATTTCTTTGTGGGTTCCAGTTTTGAGTCCTTGAAATTGGCATTTTGTCATCTCTACCATAAGTTTTGGCCAAATGTTGAGAGGGTGGAGCTAAATAGGCTCCTAGAAAGTGCGCCGGTCGTTGAAGTCAATTTTCATAGTGGCCAAACACTGGAATTACACCATCACATGATGCCCAGTGACCCAAACAGACTTTTCCCCATAGACTTACCTTTTACCTTACCTTTTCTGGCAAAAGAAACATCTGTAAAGCTGGATTTATACTTCTGGAGAGTCAGAGACAGGCAGGATCAACAATGAGGAAACAGTCTGGGAATAAACGCTGGAAAGTCTTGCCTGTCTGTGACAAAGGACAATCTGGCAAGGAGAGTCTGAGAAGCAGGAGTCTTCATACTCACAGGAGGTGATGATCAACAGGTGAGAGCAGCTGGCTTGATGAGGTGGGTGTGGGAGATGTATGGACAGGTGAGACTGGACTGAGAGAGTGGCATGTATGGCAGGTTGACAGTGCCCACTGTGCAAGTAATGCCAAACCCTGATCTTTTTTCCCTAAACCCAACCATGTGCTTTTGTCGGCTAAATGCAACCATGTTTGTTGTTGAAGGAAAAAACAGTCAATTCAAAAAACAGAAAAAACAGAAGAGTATTTTGAAAACAGGCTGAAGTTGACATGGCGTCCCAGAATGTCAACAATCAACATACCCAGGGTACCTTGCGCAACATCTATTGACATGGAAAGTCCATGACCAAATGGCGATATGTGACGAGGTCAGAGTCAGAATGTGTTGTGCTGGCTGTTTTGGTGGCGCAGCAACTTCAGACACAATTTCACAAGATGCCTCTGCACCCATGAAAGTTGGTCCAGAGTAGCACTCAGCACCTAACCTTGCATTTTCCAGGTAGTTAAAGACTGGGCAGGTTGCTGCTTGGTTGAGAGGAGTTGCTCGTCTCTGCTACCAACCTTTTCAAGGATCTAATACCAAAATATGAAACAAACAAAGAACTAGCAAACTGAAGTCACAGGTGAAAGGGGAAAGGGATAGGAGTCAAATAAAGAGTCAGACCACAGCCCAGTTTTCTAAGGATGCCTTTATTAAAGAGTCAACAACGTGCGCTAGCCGTCCGGTTCTAGAAAAATAACACAGTCATACATTCATCCAGTGGAAATCCAAAAAAACAAAAACAAAGAAAAAACAAGGACAGGTTTTTATTTTTAAAGCTCAAAATCCCTTTAAAAGGTGAGAGGGGAACCTGAATGATGCCATATACTGTATGTACTCAATATATGTGTGTGTGTGTGTGTGAGTGTGTGTCACTGTGTGTGATGAGCAGCAGCACCAAATTGTTTTGCCTTTTTCTTAAAGGAATAGGAAGTCAGATATTCACTCAAACAAAATGACAATGACACGTGCTGAGATCTGATTATTGATCGACACCAGTAACTGAAGCATTACTCCACCAGCTGCTCCGGCTTTCTGCGTTCCCATTTTGATGCTTTCGGAGTTATACTGTTTTACGTGTTAGTTGTAGATCAGATTTAGAGGTTACAGATGAGTTTGTGAACCCAGTTTGGAGTTGTGTTCATAGATTTCCAGCTGTGTGATGCAGCTTAGATTCGAAGCCTGTGCACGAAGCTGACGTTGCTGATGTGCACATCCTCAAAGATGTAACAACACGTCTTGGCAACAGTGGCTACAGATAAACCAGATGGAGACAACAAAACCTGCAATTAATGAATGAGTGAAGACAACGTTAAAGACAGACTTGATAATCTGCTTTCTTTGAAAAACACGTATATAGCAAAGACATTTTCCTCTGCTTACTGTGGTAGCTGCTCCACGGTGTCCTCAGGTATCAGACACTTACATTTAATCCTTTTAAAGATAGTTTTTAACCACATTTTAGAACGACTTTCAGATGAAATAATCTTTTTCTTATTCAAGCATTGCAGGTATGTGTAAAGGTAAGTCATATATATGTAGTCCCATGTAGAGTTAGGTTTCATGTAGGAATTTGAAGACCAATGAAAACAAAACTGGTTGTGTTAAAGCAAGTCACAGCTGTGTTTCCAGTTGTTTTTTTAGGCTCTAATTGTGGCTTTTTTGTAGCAACCCATCTGCGTTTTTCCAGTGGCTTTTTAGGCTTGTGTCGTGGATGTTTAATAGCAACCTGTCATTGTTTAATTGTTTTGTAAGGCTTATATCGTGGATGTTTTGTAGCAGTTCTTAAGTGTTTTTCCGTGGGCTTCTTGGGCTCCAAACGTGTTTTGTAGCAGCCTGTCAGTGTTTTTTCAGTTGTTTTTTTAAGCTCCTGTCAAGGATGTTTTGTAGAAATTCTTCAGTGTTTTTTACTGTGGCTTTTGGGGTCCTTTTGAGGGTGTTTTGTAGCAACCTGTCTGTGTTTTTCAATGATCTTTTAGACTTCTGTTGTGGATGTTTTATAGTGATCAGTCTGTGTTTTTCTAGCAGCTTTTAAGGCTCCAATCACAAATGTTTTATAGCAACTCATCAGTGTTTTTCAATGTTTTTTAGGCTCCTATCAAGGATGTTTTGTAGCAATTATACAAAGATTTTTTTACAGTGGCTTTTTAGGATAAGGAACAATCTGTGTTTTATCATAGGTTTTGTTTGGCTCAAATCCTGGGTGTGTTGTAGCAACCTGTCAGTGTTTCTCAATTATTTTTTAGGCTTCTATTGTGGGTGTTTTGTAGTGACCAGTCTGTGTTTTTTCAGTGGCTTTTTAGGCTCCTATCACAAGTGTTTTATAGCAACTCAGTGTTTTTCAATGGGTTTTTTTGGGTTACAAATGTGGCTGTTTGTCGCGACCTGTCAGTGTTATTCCATCAGCTTTTCAGGGTACAAACACAATGTTTTGTACCAACCCATCAGTGTTTTTCAATTGTTTTTAGGCCTCTATCATTGATGTTTTGTAGCAATTCGTAAGTGCTTTTCCATGGGTTTTTAAGGCTCCAAATGTGGGCGTTTTATTGCAATCCGTGAGTATTTTTTCAATCACTTTTTAGGCTCCTATTATGGATGTTTTATAGTGACCCATCTGTGTTTTTCCATCAGCTTTTTAGGGTCCAAATGATGGTGTTTTGTAGCAACCTGTCAGTTTGTCCAACGGCTTTTTGAGCTCCAATTGTGGGTGGCGTTTTTTTTCCAAAATCTTACCATGTGTTAACCACAGCAACCAATTACAGTCTCAACATATGCACTACATGTTATCGTCCAAATGTATTGTATCCATGGCTTGCAGAAACGTAAATGCTAACTTTTTTTTCCCTGGTGATTGGATTGGAATAACGTTATTACAGAGAGTTGGGTTAAATTCATCAACATTTTGACAATGGTGATTCTCTAATCTTCTTCAACGTTTGCTTTACTTCCTGGATTTTTCCCACATGGAAATTCTGACCAATCAAGAGCAGCTTTCTCCCACAAGGCATTTGATCTGGTGTGCTTGTAAATGCTCCCGTGAGAACATGAACCAACTCTAGCCAATTATACAACTATGTGACAAAATCAGTCGCTGATTCAGACCAAAGGAGACGAATCTAGGTCTGAGAGCACCCTTAAAGAGATATTGATTTTTTTTTTAGGTGTTTAAAATACATTTAGCTGCTGCCCCCGTCCACAGCAGCACACTGCTTAGCTTCTGTGATAGTGCTCCTGTCTGGTTCTACATCTACTGTAGGTAACACACTCACTATGGATAAGTACCTCACACAACCCCGCTTCAAAAGACCCAAACTATCACTCTGACAGAATCTACTGGATGGTGTCTACATCTGATGGACGTCACTTCACACCCTTCCAAAAAATAAAACCTATGTAGTGTTTTTAGATTTTGTTGCACAAGAGCTGAAATATTTTTTTTGAATCTCTCGTCTTTCTGTCTCACAAACGAAAATTCAACGAGAGTCTACCTCGGTGTGTGAGCTGAGCGTGTGTACCTCTGCGGGTGGTCTGTCCTGATGGATTCATGTGACGCAACAGCCCCCCACTTGCACACTCACTCACATTTCTGAGATCTATAACAGTGGACAGGGCCGTTGTCCTCGGTTGCCTTGGAGGCAGTGAAGCCTCACAGGACTGTTAGCGCCCCATGTGTGTGTGTGTGTGTGTGTGTGAGTGTGATTCACATTACAGAGATCACACAGGGTTATCAAAGTGGACTGCAGGCTGCAGCCGCTGCCTCAGACTATTTACAGTCAGCTGGTCAGTGGTCATATGTCTGTGTGTGTGTGTGTGTGTGTGTGTGTGTGTGAATAATGCATGAGATCAACTTTTCCCTTCCTCATGCCGACTGCTATCAAAGTGTTTACTCTGTGTGTGTGCGTTTGTTGTCCCATCTGTCCCTTTAGAAGACACATCTTCTTCAATGATGCTCAATTTGTTTCTCTATTGCATATTTCCTCTTTCAGCGACACACACACACACACACACACACGCACACACAAGATCTTCCAAAACCTCTCCTCAGACGAAACCTTAATTAATCATTTAATACACACACACACACACACACACACACACACTCTGTAAACAAGTCTTATCTTCACGTATCAATCAAAGGCTCAACATTTAATTATAGATTCTGGCTGGATCAATAATCCCTATGTGGCAGGACTAATCGATATTGATCGATCAGAGTGATTGACTATTGGTCCCATCTGTGCTGCCTAATAACATGTGTGGCCCCATGTTACTACGTGTGTGTGTGTGTGTGTGTGTGTGTGTTAGTGACCCTGAAGCCTTGGTAGCCTTCTCCTTTCAATCGATCAGTGCTCTTAAGTGTTCATTTCAAAATAAAACTCTAAAATAACAAATAGTGTGATTATGTTTGGGTGGAAGTGCCTTTTAAAAAAAAAAATCTCAGCCCCCACGGGCGTCACGGCAATTGAGGAGGTGCAATTGATTATCACAACCCTCCGGCTCGGTTCACGCGTGGCACTATGCGGCCCTGATTTATGGCGGGGTGGTTACATGCAGGCTGGTTGCCGTGGTAACCGAGAGAATCCAGGGTTTTTGGGTTTTTTTTTTAACAGATGAACAGCAGCACTGTCTCTGCCATGACAAATGTGTTAATGGGCCACAGTTTAAGTGTGTGGACTGAGAGAGGAGCCGTGTGGATGATAAACTGCTCTCACATATGAATACTTGTGAGGCTTTAACATGATCTCGCTCCACTCTCCCTTCGGAAAAGCTATGAAAAACTTATTTCATTAGCCAGAAGTTGCGACAAAGTTTTATTTTGTGGAGCAGGGCTGGTGCAGCAGGACGGGTCACCTTCACTGTTAAACTTCACTAAACACCTCCACCTCCTCCACCCGCCTTTCCTGTCTTTCTTTATTCACCTTCTCCGTCAGACACAATCATTCTCCTGAACCAGCAGCTTGTTCCCTCTGTGGCTCCGACCTCTGCTGTCCTGAACACCACCAACTTCATGGTCATCTCAAATCTAAACAGTTCAACACATACATAAACATTTACAGTTTATCTGTGATTCTGATACCTGACGCCTAACTTTGCAGGTTGCAAACCACCCCATCACTTAACCTTCCCATGTAATCAATCTACCATTTATTTATGTTTTCACAGTAATTAGTATCTAGTTCCTAAAATGTTCAGGCAGAGGGTACTTGCTCAGCAAATAGTTTGCTGGGCACAGGGAAACAGAGATCTGTGTGGGTGAGACCCACATGAGACCCTAAAAAAGAGGGTGGGTCATGTGGAGTACTACCAGTTGGTCCAGGAGCTTTGCCTCCATGATGGATGTTTCAAGGCATATTTAAGGATGACTCAGGGGTAGGGATGGGAATCGAGAACCGGTTCCAACTGGTTCAATACATCGACATCATTAGCCTTCATGCTTAACAACTGGCGGCACACAGGTATGTGACGTGTCAGAGGAGAAATGAGCTGTTCACATTTCTCTCTTTGTGGCAGGTAACGGTCCACAAACCTCACCGCACTTTAAGGACTGTTCTTTACTTAAGAAGGGACTGTCAGGGGAGGAGGGTGGCTGGTTGATTTTTATTTCATTTATTTATTTATTTACTTTATTTTGATCCCCCCTATGTTAATCACTCATTGATGCTGTTTTTGAAGTATGAATAAGTCAGTAAGTAATTTATTCCATTGAAATATCATTGATGTATTATAGAAAAGTGATTTATCTTTTCATAAATGACAAAAGGCACATCTGCCTCATTTTTGCTGTGGTATTGTGATACTACTCAGAACCATGATACTTTCACTGGTATCATACCGTGGGTCCCAATTTTGGTACCTTGCCAACACTAACAGCTTCTGTAACGTTATTTAACGTAGATGAAAACAAATGCTGTACAAATATTCTTTCATTTGTTCCATTTTAGATGATAGCAGTGGACCAATTTCATATTTTGTTTACTTACTTAGCACTTATCTCTTGTTTAGAATGAAACTCAATAAAATTTATGTTGCTGACACCAAAAACTGTACGGTCTACTTTTTCTACACAGAAAATTCACAGGAGGAATTGATAAAGAATTGGATTGATAAGCAGAATTGATAATGGCACTGATATCAATAAAATCCTATCAATTCCCATCCCTACTCGGGGGCAGTTTGACAACCTGCTGTCTATTATCGGCCTGTATAGCTCTGGGTATCCAGCAGCTGCTACCACCAGTTTCTCCTCCATTGTTTACCAACTGTAAACTTGTTGCCATGACTACCACAGAAGGCCCGCCTCTCAAATCATCCGACTGGACAATGGGAAAAAAGATGGAAGCTTTTTCAGAATTCAGTTCAGTGCACTCCGGCAAAATGCCAGGCGCTTAGAGCGCAGAAACATGAGGCGTGCTGCAATGCAAAACCAGTGAGCACGAAGATTCATTTTCATTAAAAACAATTACAAAAACGCTAAAACACTGGATACGCAGCTGAAACACTTTCTGTGTGATCGGGGCCTAAAGCATGCTGCAGTGTCTCTATTAGATGCTGTAGGCTTTCAGCTGACTCTAATGTAAGCCCATCTGCTGCACTATTTGACGCTAACAGCAACTGCTGTAGTGTAAAGATCGAGGAAGTTTGTGTAGGGTAGATTCCACGTAGGAGACCGCTGTTCATGTCCCGTGTGAAATCAAAAGTCAATGCTGTTAACACAACGAGACTCGAGAACTAGCACCACCACTAGCCATCAGCTAGTCTTGCGCAGGTTGCCATGTAAACACAGCCCGACTGCAGGGCAGGCTAACTGACCGTGGTGAGAAACTATGCTATTAAAGTGGAGTAAATTACGTCTTTTCGAGTCAGTTTTGCATGCTGCAGCTTCCGGGCACTTGGATTACGACAGACAAGCTGTTCTGATGTTTTTGAAACGCATTAGCGGAGTTTTATTACATTTTCAAAATGTGGGTTCCATGCAGTTCAAGTGTAGCTGTTATTCCGGCTAGCTGCTATCCTCCGATACCCTGAATGAGTTTTGTGGATTAAAAAACTACACTGGACTTCTTGTTGGCATGAGGGTCAGTAAGTACTGTCTGTATTTTCATTCTAAAGTGGCCATTTCTTTTAAGTCTTGTTTTCTCCAAGCAGGTCAGTTCAGTTCGGTATACTTTCACTGTGAAAAGTTGTGGATGGTCCCAATGGAACCGCTCTGTACTGTCCCCATGTTTGGTCCCCCCTCTGTTGGGGTACCTAGCACACAGATGTGGTACTAAAAGGTGGAGCTGTGAACACTGCAGTCTGATTGGTCAGTAGAGGACGGTCACTCTGCTCAGGGCTGAGTTGTGTCTGGTTTTGAGGCTCATGTAACCACTGTTCATACTGTGGAGTTTTATTAGTAAACTGTAACTATAAAATGAAAGGATGTTTTGCTGCCTCTCACAGCAGCTGGAGTCTGAGAAAAAATAACTTAATTCACTGGGCCGACTGCCGGAGACTTTTAAGGTGGAACGTTAACTTGTAATGTTACTCAATGCATGAGCTGATGATGTGAATCCATCAGCACACCTTAAATTTCACTGTGACAACTTTGACCATCACTTTAGTTTGTATATGACACACACTTGAACTGCTTATATTCTAATCCTCACCTGACGAAAAGAAAGCATTGTGGAGCGCTGTTCCTGTGGGCTACAGCAACACTAAACCCCTGAGCTTGCCTGAGAAGGACTAAATGCACAAAGCTGCTGTTTTTAAATATCCCATGGAGAGAGACTCTCACTGCAGCCTGTTCTGTGGATGATAAACCAGGTGCAGACTGATAAAGGAGGAAATACAGTGAGTGCTGGATGGAGCAGAGAGTGACAACAACCCCGCCCACATTTAAGAGGACTGTTTGCGGTGCAAACGCTCGGGTCCAGGTGCCATATCTGAGGGGTTACTGTTGGCTCCAGAGGTACCATACTGAAAGTGTTTGGTGAAATGGGGCTTAAGACACCAAAGAGGCATTCTGCAACCAGTTATTTTGAGAATAAAGATGAATAAAATCCTACTTTCTGTGTCTCAGCATTTTTAAGACTTCTGTGAAATTGATTTAAGACATTTTAATACCCATTAAGGCTTATGTATGACTGACTTTGATGCCTTCTAAGACTTTTAAGGATCTGCAGGAACCCTGCTGAGCTCCTTGTCAGGGAAATGTAATTACAGGTCATTTTACGCTTCTGAAAACACATTACATACTGTTGTGTTTCCTGTGAGGACAGTCTGGTGGTTACAGTAAGGGTTAAAGACGTCTGTGTCTCTGTGTCATTGGCTGGATATAAAATGGCATCAGGTAGATCGTTTTTAAATATTAAATAGACGGGTGTCATCACTAACCATTTAGCCGCACACATGCTGCCTGCGCCAGGATGCCCGGCAGTGTCTGGCTCTGGACGTGACATTATGATTACAGGATGTTGAGCGGGGTAATCGGGTCTCCATGGTTACACCGTGACATTTTGGGATGTTGATTCATCGAAAGGGTTGAGGCTTTCTGCCGCCGTCGCTGCCAAGACAGCTGGTGGTGAGGTCACAGTGAGTGTGTGTGCGTGTGTGAGAGAAAAGGAAAGGTACGGGGAAAGAAAATGGGTGAGGACAGGATGTAACATAAGAAGGAGAGACAGCTGATGTCATCCTGCTCAAGAGGGAGATGGTGGAGGACTCAGGAGAGATCTCATAAAGGGCAAAACATTTGGCCAGGAGCTACTCATCACACCAGATGATATGTCAAGTGTGTATTCCTATGTGTGTGTTGCAGGTAACCGTGTTTTTTTTTTGATCATACATGCATAATTTCTCTACTTCGCCTCTGACAGTCGTATAGTAACCAGAGTAAAATTCAACAGCCTCTGCTCATGCCAACTTTTTGAAGTCGCTGCGCCGAGCGACTCCAAGAGGAAAAGAAAATAATAATCATGATGAAATTCTGGTGAAATTTCCCTTTAAAATAGATTTCCCAGATAGAAAGGCAAACTCATCTCTGCTCTCTCCGTCTGCTCCTCCTTTCCTCTTCTTCTGTCTCCCTTTCCTCCTCCGTTGATTCCTCTGTCCTCTCTTTCTCCCCTCCATTTCCACCCATCTGTCCATCCATCCATCCATCCATCCATCCATCCACCCATCCATCCATCCATCCATCCATCCATCCATCCCTCCTCCTCACAATAAATATCACCGTATATTTTGATTCATCAGGTTAAAGTGTACTTATTAAGGAAGAGCTGAACGAGAAGCCAGGATATCGTAGGCAACTCAAAGAGAAGCAAAGACAGTCTTTAGAAACCAGAATAGTCCTCATTACTATTATTAGAAGTCTCTTATTATTATTATTATTATAGTTATTATTATTACTAGTATAACTGTTATAAGGATAAAATAAAGTTCCTTGGCCCTTGTTGATGCAGAGAGAGACGGTGCAGGCTATCGACAGCTAAGCAATGGTTCCATGCCGTTCCATTACATCCATGTTAAAGGGGAGGTTATTCCGTGTGTCCCATTTGATTCACGCAACTTGAAGTTCGCGTGGACGCTGGTTTCATTCCATTTGGCTGAAGGTAACGTGAGCTGACTTCCCATTCAAATTCCAGTGGTTTCAACTGAATCTGTTTCCATTTTTATTCCATTGCAGATTTGAAGTTTGGTTAAAGGGAAAGAAGAAATTGCGTTGAAAAACAAACACACCAAAGTCACTTTGGATGCTTGTAATTCCGTAATAATCATGCGTGTTTGAATCTCCCAGAAGAAAAAAATTTGTACTCTCCCTTTATGTCTCGTCCTTTGTTCTGTTGTGGCACGCGTGGAAAATGGCAGATGTTGATAAGGACAGGTTAGCGTGATTTTTTTGATTGTGACTGAAACGTAGACCAATATAACTCAAAGTCAATTATTACTTTCTCTGTTATGAACTTTTACACTCTGAGGGTTTATTGACTGTAAAACATTCCCAGAGACTATAAGCTATTTCACGTAAAACGTAAAGCCGGAAAAGTTCAGGTAAAGTGATAATAAAGGGCCGTCCACACAAAGAATGATTCCTGTAACAATGAGTATGATAAACATCATTTTAAAAACTAAATCAAGCGGATGGCAGAACAATATTGTGGGGATCACTTTCAGAACAATTCGATGAAAGACAAACACTGACAGCCAATATAAAGTCATCCGCATTTACTTGGCGTCACGTTCAAAATGGCAGATGACATTGTGGAGAGAGTCAATGTGAAAAAAACCCACTCTTGTTTAATTAAAAACCGCAGTCTTTGTGTTTCATTATTCACAAAGATGAGGAGACGATTAAAAACACTTTATAGAACATTATCGTTCATCCGTGCAGATGCCAGATGTTTATAGTTATCATTCCTGGTGTGGAAGGCCCTTAATAACAATGGAAGCTAATTTTAATTAGCTTGAAATCCAGTTTTTACTGTAAATGAAAGTCATGAATCTCACACTGTTGGTATAAAGAAAGGCTTGGCTTAAAATCTGCTCTTAATTTACTAGCTAACTAGCTAGTTAACTCACTGACTGGCAGCTTAGCTAACTGGCAAGTTACTTTGGTAGCTACCTCTCTCTCAAGCTAGTTATCTCACTGACTGGCGGGTTCGCTCACTAGAGATATAGTTTGGTAGCTCCCTTGCTTTTTAGCGAGTTAGCCCCCCTGTTAGTGGGCCAGGTTAGTATCTCGCTTGTTAGCTAAATTGTTTAGGGGGTTCTTTTTCAGCTGAGAGCTAATGTTGTCTGCACCATATTCCAACCATGGTGTCAAAATATATTTATGAACATCTGCCATTTCAGGATCCCTTCTGTCCTCATGATGAACCATCACAGAGCACGCTCCCTTTTCAGAAACGTCGCATCCCAGCATTCCACCGCACAATTCCAGAACCCATCCTGCCGAGTTAACAGATTCCGTTGACACCTGGCTCCCCCGCCCGTCTCTCTCTGTGTCTCTCCCTCTGAATGTGTTCAGCCATTTTACAAACAAACAAAGAAAAACAGTTTGGTTGTCCGTCTCTCCTATAGCTGCGTGGTGACAGAGTCCTCTATGACCTCACAGCTGTCCTCTATGACATCATCGCAGGGTCCCACCCACCCGCCAATCATCATCACCCCTCCTCTTCCCCCTCCTCCATCCACGCCGCCCTCGCCCGCTCCACCCACGCCTCCGCCCTGGAAAACGTCCTCGCTGGAGTCCAGGAGGCGCGAGCTGGACTCGGACATGTTGGAAGCACAGTGCAGGGATTGGCAGGGGCACGGGGGAGGGAGGGGCAGCGTCAGGAGGGAGTCCCGCCCGTTTGTTCTCCGCGGGGAGAACGAGGGGTTATTGATGTCGACTGAGCGGCCCACCTCGTTCAGGTGAGTCTCGCTTCTGGTCACGTCACTGAGTCCGAAGTCGGAGTGGCTGTGGGTTCCCAGGGGGCGGAGTAACCCATCGGAGATGGTGTATGAGGGCGGGGACTGGAGGGGGAGAGGCATGGGCGGGGCTTTGCGTTTGGAGCGTGAGAACAGGTAGGAGAGGCGCTTGAAAGAGTCCGCCTTTGTTCCTGGAGTGGAGAGGCGCTGCAGGCGGCTCCTCGTGCGAGCTAATGATGAGGAGAAGGTTGAGGAGAATGATGAAGACGGGGAGGGGAGGACGGTGGTGGAGGACGGAGGGATGACGGTCGTCTTTAGCCCGTTGCTCTTTGGTTTCCCCTCCTCTTCCTCCTCCTCTTCCCCCCATCCAATGCCCTCCTCCAGCTCCTCCTCCTCACCCTCTCCCCCTCCTTCTATTCGGGTCATCCCAGAAATGGAACGCACCAAGGCGGACACACCAAGCGTCGGTGACGGTGTCGCGTCGTCCTCCAATGGGGTCATGAAGGTCACGCCCTTTGACCTCTGGCCTCCGCCGCCGTCACCTGATTCGCTGTCATCCTCTGAGGCCACGGCGCCATCGTCTTTTGCTGTCTCACTTGAGGAGGAGTAATTTCGCCGGGGAGGACGCCGATTGCCGAGGAGATCCAGGACCTCGTAGCGGAAACTGGAGATGTCCTGCTTCAACTCCTGGAAAGAGACAGAGAGAAAACTGTTGTGAAGTAAATGTAATTTAACATTTAAAAGTCTGGATTTAATGACATTAAAAGTTGTTTTTTAGTGATAGGAGGTGAAATATTTCTTCACCACATGAAAGTGTTGAGAAGAACAAAAGGAAGACCATGTCAATATCGACCATGAGAAGCAGGTAGTTATCGGTTACCGGTATCGGTTGAAAAAATCCATATCGGTGCATCCCTAGAATAATTATCTGCTATCCGGGGAGAAAACATGAGATAAATAACTGAAGAAGAAGAAGGAGAGGGGAAGTGGAAGAGTTGGGACTGGTGACTGAATAAGAGGGGAGGTGAAATATCAATTTGTAGAGGCAGAGGATGAAGAGGAGGGCAAGGGCTCAGGAGGATGGAGATGAAGAGAGGAGGCTCAGGGTCAAAAGAGAGATAGAAAAAGAGAGTGGATAAGTGCAGGAAGTAGTGATTGAGCAGAGAGGGGTCGTTCGGGAGAAAAGACTCCAGTAAACTCTGTCTCACTTAAATAAATTGCTTCATTCACTTAATTCATTTTAAAGTCTCTCCTGCCACAGTGCCGTTCTAATACAAATCCACCCGCAACCCACTGGCCCCGTCCAAGAAACGCCATCCTAACGTGGAGAAGGGGTTTGTGTGTCCCTGTGATCCTGGAAGATGGGTTATCAGCAAGGCAACGCTTTCCATTTACTGGTCCATCGACATCCCAGCTCTCACCTGTGGTCATGAGCTCTGGGTAGTGACCAAAAGGATGAGACCGCGGATATATGCGGCTGAAAGGACTTTCCTCTCAAGGGTGACTGGGCTCAGCTGTAAGTGGAATTTAATTTATCCTGGCTTCATATGAGCAAAGGAAACCTCACTAGGCTAATTTATACAGTGTAAAATGCCACAGGCTTGTGCTAATAATGTTAGCATGTTGTACTTGTTTGGAAAACGTGTTTAGTATAAGACAGTTGTTTTGTCAGTGAATCTTGTGAGTTGTAATGGAGCCAAATCTTGTAACGATACCTTTGTTAAATGTTGCTGTTGTCCCTGGTTTTATATGAGAGGAGAAGAGGAAAAGTCAGCTAGCTGCTAGGCTAATTTATACAATGTAAAATGCCATAGGTGTGTGCTAATAATGTTAGCATGTTGTATTTGTGGGGAAAATGTGTCCAGGTAAAGACAAGTGTTTGTCTGTGAATGCTGCGAGTTATAGCGAAGCTGATTTGTGTACTTGTGTTTGAAATTGTCTCTATTGGGCCATGTTTAATGTGTGTTTAATGTGTGTTTGAATCAACTAAACTTCACAGTACTTTGCAGAAACCCCACCGCCAGGCTCAAAAGGCAGCTTTCTCACTGGGGAGACCAGAGGGTGACCACCATATTTCGGCAGCAACACCATCTTGCCGCAGGGACGACGCTACCAGTGGATGAGCGGTGTTGCTAGCTAGCTCCTACCTGCCCCAGGTAGTGAGCAGTACAGAGCAGCTAAGGCTAATGTTAGCTAACCAGTGGAGACTGCAGGGTGAGAGTGGGCATTTTTTTCTGCATGTTAACGCCCTGATCACACAGAAAGCATTTTGAGTTAAAGTTTTTTCAACTTGAGGAGGCACCAGGCGCCATGAGTGCAGGATGCAAGAAGGCTTTTAGGGCTTTATTCCTTCACCTTCTTCTTTGTCTTTGGAAAACATGTATTAGAAGATCATTTTGAACCAAACATGTGACATGTTAAGTTTGTTGCTCAGTGCTGAAGCAGTTTTTATTTTGATTCAGTTGAGTTCAGCCCATAGCTTTAACAGAGAACATAAACGCAGACATAAGCATTCACTGTTTACCTCTGCTGTAACTCTTTGCTTCTGTCTCTCAGCCCGACTTCCCTACAAGCCAAACAACTCAGCAAACTTGAATCCTTTCATTCTTTAAAAAAACATGATCACAGTTCCTCCGTCTTTTTCTTTTTCACTCGCCATATGGGATCCAAATCCTGCACACACAGCTTTACTCCTCAGAGAATAATTTACTTCAACATGCAGCTGATGTTAGATACACACCTCTAAACACACAGACACACTCTCTGCCTTTTTTTTTTTTTTTTTTTACCACTTCTCATCTCTCACAAAAAATGCACACACACACACACTAACACACACTCAGGGTGTGAAAGTGATTCAGCTCTATGTGCACCTGATGTTGTTTTTGCGTTAAAAAGCCCAAAGGAACGTTCCACTTCAAAGCCCAGGCTGGGCTCCAGAGGCATCATGGGAAACCGAATCTGGAGCTCAGAATAATTTACAGCTTAGAAGATTTGAATCTGTCCTACAGGATTATCGACGGCGAACTGTTGGTATTGATCAGCGCTGACGATTCTGGGCAGGAGATGAGGAGAAGAAGTGCCTGAGAGTTGGCAGGTGGCAGTTATTAAAAACCTTTTAATCTTTTAATAAATCTTTGCACAGCGATGTAAAACCTGCGTTGTTTATCGCAGCACGGACACAAAACAGTGCATGTGATGTTCCTGCAGCTCGTCAGGCGTCACACTGATGTGATTCACTGCAGAACAATAGGCAGATTTATGTTATTGTTTATACTCTGCACCGTTTGAGCCTTTCCTCTTTTGTTACCATCTCCTCCCTTTGTTCTTCCCCTTGTTCATTTATTTGGATCCCCACAAGCCGTCGCCATGACAACGGCTGCTCGTCCCAGTTTCTCCACCTTCAAAAGGCACCCACCTTAAAGTTCTCCTCCGTCAGCCCCTCGTCCGTCTTGGCGCTGCGTATCATGGCCGCCACGTATCTCTTCACCAGGTTCCGGATCACTTCCTGTTGGAGACAGTCGCCATGGTTACTGACATGGTTATTTCACTGGCAAAATATTTAACCATATATTGGGGATTGTCTTTTCTTTCTGATGGTAAAGTAACACTTTTAAGTAATTTTAGGAGCGCTAGGTGTTCCACTTTAACTCTTTCCTTCTCCCTGTTGTTGTTTTATTGTGTCGCATTTTGTATTATTGCCATTTCAATCATGTAAACCTGTACTGAGGCAGATCCGAACCCATCTGCCTCGACCTGAAGGCACTTTGGGTCAACTCCTGCTGTTTTCTGAATGTGCTTTATAAATAAAACTGACTTGACTTGAGTCTGTAATTTGCTGCTAATATCCTGAATGCTTTCCTGGAAACAACTATGTCATTTGGTGCTAATTACAGAGTTCAACTTGTACACTTCCAGGTCATTAATTCCACTGAATTGCCAACATGCAAATATATGACAGCAACAAACAATGTCAGAAAATAATTTCAGGAGACATGGGCTGTGTTTTAAACCTGTGTTTTAATGACAACTCTATTAAAAATAACATGCTATTCAAGTTTAGTTGGTAACTTTTCGTCATATTTGTCACTATACTCCCACAGCAATAAATGAGACGGATAGTCTGTAAAAAAAAATCACATTTCTCATGACCTTACTGCATGTGAACAAAAACACTCAGTCAAAATGGAGGAGCTGTAAATCATCAGTCACTGCTTGTAAACTGTGGTGAAACCGTAAAACTAGGCAGTGCTGATCAAATGTGAATTCTGTTAGAAACAAACTGTAGTGTACTGTTTAGCTGTAAAATGAGAAAGTTGGACTGGCTGGCTTTGATTTCAGGCTCGACTGTCTCCAGTATCTCATTTTACAGCTAAACAGTACCCTAAAATTTGTCAGTGCACATCACGGGACCTGCTATACCAACTGTGGCCACTATGCCAAAATCACCTCCATACAGACTCACACAGAAGTAATCGCCCTCAATCATCGCTCATGACCTGCTCTCAGTGTGTGGCAGTGTACTTTTCTGCAGACACTCTTCCCTCTACTTGTATTTTTTATCAATTCATTCATTTTCCGTGACCGCTTATCCTGATAGGGGTCGAGGGGGGGTGGAGGCAGGGTTCACCCTGGACTAGCTTTGCGTCACCAGGACCTTCACCAGTGGCGGCTGCTGGTCTTTCAAGGAAGGGAAGCTCATTTTCGGCCTACATCATAAAATGTGTCCGTTTATTTATAGGCAAATTCTACCCTCTGGGGCTGCTGCGCGAGGCTAGTGTGACCGCCTGTGAGTGCTTTGGGGACGGTGGAAGGGCTCACAGCAGCACCCGCTGCTTGTTGGGGACAGTAAAAGTCAGTAGACAGTAGAAGTCAGAGTCTCCAAACACAAGTACAGTCTCCAATAACACCAGAACAAGATGCTAGATTTGTTGCTAGTCGTTTTTAAACAAAGAAAAGGTCACTAAGAGGATTGGAAAAGTCTCCAGATCAACTCGGAACAACGGAATGAATCTTGAAAAATGATCCGGTGGTGGTTTATATTTCAAAATCGCTGATTCGCTTATTTCACTATCAATCAAAAAGGGATCCAGCCTCAGACAGATCATCCAATCATCATGCAGAAGCCCAGCATCCAGGCCAGCCGAGGCCAGCCCACTGCCCCATAGACCCCCAGAGACGCTGAGCATCTGATGGGCGGGACAAAACCGAGCATTTATCCAATGACTGTCTAGTTTTGCTGCAGTGGAACAACCCACTCTATGCTTCCTCATTAAAGTCTTTGGACGCTGAGCTTCCACTGTTTAATGCACTGTGACGCTACGGGAATGAATGAGAAGAAAGTTGGGTCAGTGACCTGTGATAAGTAGCTGATTCTGAACAAAAGTTGAATGCGTTCTAGCGCATATTTAGTCAATGAAATGTAAACACAACAGTACATATTTGACCACTTATTTTTTGACATTTTAGGGGAATTTTGTCTGGATTCTGGTTCCAGTCTAGAGAGCGGATCCAGAATTCACCAAATTCACCAAAGTAAAACTTTAAATTCTGGCGCACCATTGATTTACGTCTCTGGTTTCTCCACTTTTGAAAGTTGAATCGGAAAAGAAAGACGAGTGAAGACTGTCGCCACAATCGATACATTTTAATCATTTAAACATGGATGTACAACAGTCTGCTTTAGAGGAGGTTCCTCAACAAACTTGTCGGGTACATAAAATAACCTCTTTAAAGCCGCTACAGAAGCTTTGCCTGACGAATTTAATCGCATCCATTGAATTCTGGATCCTGTCTCTCTTGCCCTGGTTCCAGTTGCTTACCAAAACGGCCACTAAACAGCCGCAGACTACTCTGGACAGGTCACCAGACTATCGCAGGGCTGACACATAGAGACAAACAACCATTCACACTCACATTCACACCTACGGACAATTTAGAGTAACCAATTAACCTGCGTGTCTTTGGACTGTGGGAGGAAGCTGGAGCACCTGGAGAGAACCCACGCTGACACAGGGAGAACATGTGTGTTAAAGCCAAAATAATCTGGTGTTCAGATGATTAAAAAACTGGATTGGTGTTTATTTTCTGTGAGTTTAAGTTTCACAGACTTTGTGTGAAAAGCCTTTTAAATGACGACTGACTGTTCTGATTTCTTCTGTAATATATGTTTCTGTCAGTGACTCATCAGTTTTGTTGTCACATTAAAGACCTACAATCTGATCATGATTACTTTCATGTTTGTACGTGTTTTTAATGGGACTAAATTAAACTATTACATTTTTAACTTGCTCACTTTGCTGCTTCGTCACAAAATACTGAATATTTCGACCCAACTGATGAATTTAAATGTTATTATCTCATTAAGAATTCAGCCAATGAGGCGAGTGACCCTCATTGATTTAAAGACCAAAGACAAATTTCACCAGCATTTGGTGCTCAGTGGGCGGTAATTCAAACCCTGACACACTGCTACAGTACACACACACACACACACACACACACACACACACACACTAACACACTAACACACTGCATCCTCCCACAGTCAACACCTGTGACTGCCAAACGGGACGGTCTGGCATGCTGTCACTCTCCGCCTCTGCCAGAAACACACCACACACTGTCAGAGTGAAGGGCACATTCCTACAACAATCCTTAAAAACATGGACGCCTCTCAAAGCAACAATCAGCGCTGCCAAACACAAAGTACTGGCGTTGCTGCGTCTGCATTCGCTGCCAGTGCAGAGGTGTCAAAATGCAAGAGCTCCGTCTCGCTTGATTCGCCGCACAAACTCTTGCACGCATCCCCCAAAAAACTGGACATCAGAATAACAGTCGCAACCGCCAAAAACAATCCACTGTTTCCTTCACAATCAACAAGTGCTGAAGAGTTTAAATGAGGCGCTCGCTATCAGTTTAAGAGTTGCTCTGTTACAGGAAGAGATTATTATCACTTTCTCTGTCAATACACTCTCATACCTGCCAGATTTTAGGCCTTCTTTGTTTAATTTTTGGGGTGTTATGAGGTCGCCTGGTTAAAAAAAGAGACTTGTTGCTGCCACGTTTTTACCCGTCTTGGACTACAGGGATCTTCTGTGTGTGCACGTCTCTGCTCAGGTATTGCATGAGATGCTTCCTTAAAATTCATCGAGCACAATCTTACTTAATGTTTACCGAATGTTTACCGCCTTACTGATGTTAAAAGCTGGATGTCAACAGGGCTGCCTCCTAATAGTCAACCAAACATGAGTCGACCATAAACGTCATTAGTCGGCAAGATTTCATTGGTAAAGCAAACGTGAAACTCTATCAGGAGCTGCACCTTGTCAGAATAAATCCAAACCTATATGGCTGGACCATGTGGGATTTTAATTTGAAAGGGCAGACACAGGAAGTGTCCACGCTCAGCAGTCAGACAGGAGTCAGGTTAATTTCCAGGGCTGGTACCTGCGGTTATTCCACAGGCTAGTTAATAACATGTCGGGCAGGAAATCCAAAGTGTGGGATCATTTTGAGAAGGTGAAGGATGAACCCAAGGTGATATGTAAACTCATCTTCATTGGTCGACTGCAAACATGACGTATCATCTGAAACATGGAAGTAGCTACAAGCCCATTAGCCCACAGCGTCATTAACAGGCGGCTCGCTCAGTGTGTGACGTGCACTTGTAGATAAAATATAGGCCTATATTAATGAAGGTTCATTAGTACGGTTTGTATTTCTCTGTAATGTAGCACAGTGTTAACAATGTTACTGATACTATTCTTTCTCACACCTTCAACTCAAACCACCAAAATATATCATTTAATCATTACGTTGATATCGTAAACACGTGGGTGAGTAGTCGACTAATGGCCCTAAATGACGACTATTGGTCGACTTGGAAAACTGTTATCATCGGACAGCAGTGCGTTACTCCACAATTCTGCCTTTGGCTCGTTCCCTATTGGGTAATAGCAAATCTGTTGCAAGAAGTCTGGTTTGACAGTAATTTCTGTTTTGAGCAGCACGTCACAAAACTTGTGCAATCATGTTTTTATCATCTTAGAAATTTTTCAAAAATCTATTTTAACTTTTAAAGACACGAACACAATTGACTGTTCGCCTCCAGACACAGACTGGCCAATCATAACGTAGCATGGGCCGGCTCAGACCAGGGTCTGACAACAGCACAGCTCTAATGCAGTTGTTTCAGATTTCCTTCATTTTCAGGCTGGTGTTGTGGATTTGGAGCTAAATGTGTTGTGTATTAATGATACTCGTTACCTGGAGAGGTTGGAAAAAGATTTACGTTTCTTCCCTGTTCCAAAACCAAAATCAAACCCTGAAAAGTGTCAGCTACTGAAGATATAGCCTATTGAATGCTGCTTTTGCTTTTTAATGATGACTAGTCCATACCCATTGAGTGCACAGTTGCCCATGTACAGTTTCACATGGTGTGTGTTTGGGATACAGGTCATAGGAAACTGCAGATTAAATAGTCAACTGAACCCGTTAAGAAGAGCGTCCTGTTCTACATATCTACCAAGTTTAGTAAAAATCCATATGGTGGCTAGGCCTAGATAAGAAATGAGCTCTCTAGCGCCCCCATTTTGTTTGATGGGGTCAATAATGGAGGGGTCCCCTCAGATTATGTGTGGTCATATGCCTACAAAGTTGCGTGGTAATGGGTGAAACCCTTGAGATGTTATACACCTTTATGTGATGAGTCACGCCCTCCGCAATATTCATTGCCTTATAGAAGCTCAGTTTTAGTAAGTTTTCCAACTTTTGCCAAGAGGGAACTTTAGATATTGATCCCTAGATTATGTTCACCCAGTTTCATGCAGATCGCTCAAACTCGCATCCTCCCATGACCCTCTACCACTGTGCCAAATTTTACATGGATTGACCAAGTCAGTGAGGAGAAAAACGTGAAACAGACACACAGACAGAGTTTTCGTCATAAAAGCTAAGATAGTAAGATATAGTGAGATAACAGTGAAACAAAGAGCGACCCTGCTGTACAGGAACCAGTGAAGGGAAGCAGGGAATCTTTGCTGATATTCAACCAGCTGTGTGTCATCACAGTGTGTGCAGATGAATGTTGTTTGACTTCCCCTGGAGATCCCTGCCTGTCTGGCGGTGGAGGTCCAGGTGCTGGCAGCAGCCAAACACTGTTCATCTGCACGCACTGCGATGCCACACAGCTGGCTGAATATCAGCAAAGTTTCCCTTTATATTCATTGTCTTCTGTGGTGATCAGCAGTGATGTTGTGGTTCACTTTTACACTGTGATCTGTGGCCTAGAGGAACTAGATTTTTGTGGAGGACACACACACACACACACACACACACACACACGCACATGAAGCAGTGATGGTGTACCGACCTGGTAATGCTGATTCTGTATCAGACTGTCAGCGTGGCGTTCCTGCAGAGACAAAAAGAAAGCATGTTCAACACATGATGTTTCAGGCGACAACCTGATTTCAAAACCATAAAACACTTGCACAGTTCTTTTCTTTAAAACAGTGACGTCCGCTTTTCAAAAATGATGAATAGCACCAAACTAGAACAAAAGTGAACAGGTAACAAATTGCCTCTGGCTGACAGACTGACACTTTTACAGCCTGGATCCTCCACACTGCAGAGCTGCTGAGTAATGAACTCCAGTTAATCATTTTCCTCCTCTAAAAATGGATATATGACTTTTATTTTTTTGGGTGGCAGAAGTTCTGCTCTTCATTTCCATTTTCAGACCTTTAGCTGACGCTCAGATCATCTCAGTGTGAGCATCTCCTCTCTAACACGCCTCTCCTCACCTCATCAAATGTTGGAACCAATTGAATCAAGTGCACTGAGAGCGTTCAGGTTATTTTTAGAGAGCAGCTACAGCATCGAACCAGACCTATAGAAGTCAGAGTGGGTTCGCTCTGCAACTGATGCTGCACTCTTATCCATGCAGCTGAGCGCTCGACAAAGAAGACAATAAGAGAAAATGCACCATCATACACACATTTAAATAAAACAATAAGAAAGCATTACAGCCAATCTCGTTATGACCTTTGTGATTTTATTTTAAGGCACCATCAGAGTCATTTCTTCCTCCTTTTACTGTGAATACATTTGGTTTAATATGTGATTGTTATGCAGGACCTTCGGATGCTGTGCTTTCAAACTGAGATTTGATGTCATGTTGCATTTACTTTTGTATCCCTTTGATTAAAGCAGCGGTGGTAAATAAATAAATACATTTACAGTTTTGAGGCACCTAAACTTTACCTTTCTGATCGGCAGAAGTCAAGAGGGCCATTGAGCTCTTTAGCAGGAGAGGTTTGTAATTGTTTGTGTTATTGTTCGCTAGCACACGGTAAATATCTGGATGTCAGCCTTCGTTTGGTGTGTCTGCTTCTTAATGCCGGGTTCACGCTACACGACATTTCTGTCTTTTCTGACAGTCACCATGTGACATTACACGATTGTGGAGTCATAAAATCATGCCGTGACTTGGCCGACGAACACGACAAACTACACGATGGTCCACACCAATTATCCCCGGCTGTCTTTCACAGCGTTTGATGTCATCAGGTTACTCTTGTCCTATTGTTATTATTATTACTATCATTTCAGTCACTGTCTGTTCATGTGCCAGCCAGTGAAGTACCGTACACAAACATACAAGAATCCTCCACAACAAGTTCCTGCAAATGTTTCACAATAAAAGCCTATTTAGAAAATGGAGGGATTCTCTCAGCCAAGGTTATAAGGGGCTTTTAATTTGAAACAAGTGTTGAGTTTGAAATGATGGTGCGATATGTTAACTTTACAAAGACAAGGAGCGCATAAAAAGTAAATATATAAACACACAGAGGGATTAATAAATAACGGAGCGTCTATAATGTAGTCTGTTTCAAATGAAGCTGGGAGCCTCTGCAGTTGTGGTGAGTAAAAGCCCCGCCGCTATTTGTTAATGTTATTACTTTGTGTCCGACCGTGAGGATGTACCACTGTTTTCTAGCTTGATGCTAATGACAGTAACGTTAACTCAGCGGGTTGACAAAGTGCCTCTGCTGTTTCACACCATCATTTCCCCCTTTTACTCTGTGTGGTAACATCCCTAGAGGAAATATTAAAAACACTGGGGTGTTGTTGTCATACAGTTGTCTACGACAGCAGATCGTTGTGTGTTTCTACTGGTCAAAGTGAAGGCTGTGATGGGAGAACTGGATCTCAGTGAAGGGCAAGTGGTCCATAACTTTAATTTTGGAGACAAAAAATGTAGGCTTAGCGCCCTGTGGTCCATTGCCCAATAGGAAATGTAGAATACTCAAAAGTACTTTAAAAGTGCTTGAGTTACTTTTCTCAGGGAGTAACGTTGGAAGTACTTTTAAAGTAACTGAGTTACTTTACTCAGGGAGTAATGCAGTAAAGTAACTGGTTACTTTTTTAAAAAGTAACGCAGTAACGTACTGAACGACAAAAAGAAAATCACACGTGCTCGACTTTCTGTTGGGACATCATGAGGCGTCCCAGACGTGGCATCAGTTGTCGTCTACTATGACACACTACACCTCATGAGCAATGGATTATCACATACAACACTTGTTGTCGTTCACGATCTGAGCCGACACCATACGTCGCTGCGACGGGCTACAATCAGGCTGATATCGTTTAGTGTGTACATGGCATTAAATGACAGTAAACTGAGTCATCGTGAGGTTTGGACTGTTGGTGGGAGAAAAGACATTTAAAGCATGTCTCTACTTTTATCTAATGTTTTACAAACCAATCAAGAAATCAATCAGCAAATTATCTGCAGCCAAATATAAAGTACATAAAATTAGATCCACCACAGAGAAGAAAGTATTATCAACTTGTATGTTTCTGATACAAGCACAAATAAGTGCTGAAAAAAATCAATAAATATTAAATATAATAATAATTAAAAAAAAAAAACAAATAAATAATATATATATTCTTGTAACAGAGTATTTTACAGCGTGGTATTAGTACTTAGTACTACAGATCTGGTGTTCATCCTCTCCACATCTTCCTGTAACAATCCCTCTCCGCCTATCAGCGCCTTCCATATCTCATGTTGTTTTCCAGCTTACTCTGTCAACACACACACACACACACACACACACACCATGGCTCCCTCCCTTGATCAGATCTCTGCAGAGCTGTGTGGCTCTGTGAACCTATGTGGGCTGGTTGGCTTATATAACTCAGCTGACTTCAGCTGAGGTGAACATGCCAGCTGCACTCAGTGTGTGTGTGTGTGTGTGTGTGTGTGTGTTATCACTACTTGCTCACAGTCTCTCTCTCCAGATGACTGGAGTGTTAAATGTGTTTATCAGGACATGTTTATCTGCTGATGTTCCTTCTGTGCTCACAGACACACAGCTGATGTCGCTCCACGTGCTGTCTGATTGTGTTCCTGTAAGACGATATACGTTCGTCCACTTTGCTCCTGCACTGCTCCGTAACTCTGAGTCCCTCTGCTGTGGATTTAGTTACTCTTCGTGGCCTTAGTTACTTTTCATACTTGTTGATTTTATACACAAAACATATGATCATGTTACAAAGTATGAGTTGTCGTTACAGGCAGTAGTGGAAGGAGTACTCAAAGCATCTACGTAAAGGAGAAGCAGCAACACCACAGTACAGAAATACTCAGTCACAAATGAAAGTCTTGCATTCAAAATTTTAAGTGAAAGCACAAAAGTATTAGTATTAGTTTTTTGGTGGGCGGGGCTTAGCTGGAGGCAAAACAGCTCTCCGTAGAGCCGTATAGCCAGCGCTCACTAGCAAGTTCTGTTGGCAAAAATTCGGAGCGCTGTCTGAATGTACCTCATGATTGGAATTTATTAATATAAAATAATACACACGTGCAGTGTAAATTCATATGTAGCATATTTATTAAACACAACGTTAGCATTTTCTTTCTTTACTCAAAAATTCTGGGGCCAGTTGCACAAATCACTTTAAGTTAAGATTTTCCTAGTTGAGGTTCTCCGTCAGCCTATCATCTTAGACATCGGTAGACATCGCCATGACTACCACCAAGCAAGAGACGGGGAAAAAAGTTCATATATGTACGTATAATTTCGCAAATACACATGGAACTTTTGTAAAAATGTTTTCAAATAACTGTGTATTTGTGTAGACAATGGAATAACAATTTTTTATTGCTATTCACAATGTCTACGTTGGAGTTTACAGAAACCTAGCCAGCTAGCTAACGTTACCATTGTCAGGTTGTTTGTTAGCTAGCTAGCTAGCTAGCTCACACTATCCGGCGTCTGTCATCTTTCCTGTTCTGCAAAATTGTCGGATTTTTCAAGTTACGATAACATGCCGTATAGTATAACTATGCTACCTCGTAATGTTAGCTGGTTAGCCAGCTAGCTATTCAGCTAGCAGAAGTCCCCTGTTGTCTGTTGTTCATCAAACGAAGCATGATGAATACAGCAAACACGATCGGTAGAACTCAACTGGAGACTCCACTGTAGATGGCTCGCAGCTTCCTGTTCAAAATAGTTACGTATACGTGAATGTAACTGTGGTGACAGAGTGAGTGGTGTCCCAATTCCTAGGGAACAATTTCAACCCCTTGTTGCTTCATTTCAAGGGCCAAGGGGTAGTGGGCAAGGGGGGTATTGGGATTGGGCCTTACTCTGTATTAAATATTATCGTTACTTCACTTCTCCTGATTGAAACACTTAAGGAATCTCGAGACTGTTGCACAAAAGACCTTAGCAACCAAAGCACAGTAAAAAACACTTGAGGTCTCTATGTTAACTGTAACGTGTCCGAGTTTAAGGTGGCAAATGAAAAAAGTTCTGATTCTACAATTTAGATTTGACTGAATTAATTTTGTGTTGCTTCTTCCTACAGTCGTTTTCTGTTCTCTGGTATTTGGGGATCAAATTTACTTTGCTTTCTATGATTGTATTCCTCCAGAAGTTTAATCCTTTGCTCCTCTGACCAGTATGGTTTCATTGTCTTCTTTTCTCCTGCTATATTTCCATCTCTTTCGACGCTATCTTTTTCCCTTAACTAAGGTAACCTTAGTTGAGATGAAATTAATACTTGAGGAGAAAATTTAAGGTGTTTTGTGCAACTGGTCACTGACTATAACTGTTGATAGGAGTGTGATTTTCATGCGATCTGAAAAGTTGCACTGCTGTCCACCAGATTTCAAGACTTGAGACTGATCAGAACAAATGTTGTTCTTTTAGCTCTTAGAGCAGAATAAAACTGGCAAAATTAGGATGTATGTTGGGAAAAATCTTCTCGAAAAACATGTAAACAAGACCAGTGGCAGCACAAGACACATTTTGGTCAGGACAGAAGAAGTACTGTTGTTCAAATCTGGCCTTTCTCGATCAACAAATTAAATAAAACATGTTGATTTGTTTGTGTTATCTTCTATTTCCCGTTGGACTCTGAGCGATGAGTGGTGAGTAAAGTATTATCATCAAACTGACACAATAAAACTGAATTTTCCCTGCAGAGAGCGCACGTTCCTTCAGCTCGTGCAGCTGCTTTCAACGTACAGCAGCGTTCACAGTAACCAGAGCTCAGTTTGCATGTGAAGCCTGCGAATCCTCCGGTGACTTGTTAACATGAATATCAGCATATGGCCTTACAGCCTGGCTGAGGTCTCCGCAGCTTGTTTGCATGACTGTTGGGTGACAGGCATATGGCCACGGCAGCACGTTAGGTTACACATGAATAAATAAAGCATTTATTCAGGAGTTCGTGAACTTTGGGAGTTTTGTCTGAAGTGGAGCAGCAGAGAGACCGACTGTCTCGTAACTGCAGAGCTCACTGGTTTGATGCGGGCCGCTGCAGCTCGTCCTGTCATGAGCCATCAAATTCAAGCTCAACTTTAATTTGAAATTTGTTTTTTTCATATGCAGATGGATGAAATGTTCCTCTGTGGGGCGCAGAGAGCTTAGCCTGGTTGACACAAACAATAAAGGCAAAGAAACAAGACTCCTGGTCAGTGGCCTGTCGGCATCAGATACCGATGCACTGAGGCAGGAGTGGAGGTGGATGGGTCAAACAAACTCAAGACTTTCACCCTGGAGACCGCTGTTTGTGTCCCATGTGAAACCAAATGTTGATCAAGTTTTTAAAATAACATGGTGGGCAAGTGTGTGTAGCATACAACGCCAGTGACACTCCCCTGGGTGGGGGAGCCCCTCTGTGCAGAATGTGACTTGTGAGCGTGGGTTTCCTCCAGGTGCTCCAGCTTCCTCCCACAGTCCAAAGACATGCAGGTTAACTGGTGACTCTAAATTGTCCGTAGGTATGAATGTGAGTGTGAATGGTTGTCTGTCTCTATGTGTCAGCCCTGTGATAGTCTGGTGACCTGTCCAGGGTGAACCCCGCCTCTAGACCAATGGCATTTTTGGGGGTAATAAACTATCACGAACTATAATGAACTTACTTCTGTCACGTCTACAACAGCATTAAAGTGATTTTAAATTAAATATAGATTAACATAGATTATCAGTCTGCATGTCGAAGCACCTGTGGGCAAGATACTGAACCCCAAATTGCTCCCAATGACTAGCTTATCAGTGTGTGAGTGTGTTAAAGTTGAGTAGCAGCTGACACCTGTATGGGTCCTTCTTATCTGATTTTTCTCTTGCTGAATGTGCAGTAAGTATTTCAAAGTTTCAAAGATACTGGGAGTTTATTCTATTCAACAGCAGCTGTATATAAAAAGGTATAATTCGTATACGGACAGGAAGCCAGTTAAGTTATTGACAATGTGCTGATTCAAGATGTGAACGTGGAGGTAACGTTAACACAACAATGAGCTCACTGACGCTGTGTGGCTGGATACTGCCTCTACCAAAAGCAAGAAATGATGACATAATAACAAACATTAAAGACTATGATTAATAAGAGTATGAATATGAGACTTACGGTGAACTCTCGGAGGTTTTCACATTTGTGCGTGTCGTCCCCAGGCGGCTGGCCTCTCCTGCACAGCTTGTTGTGGAGCCACACGAGCAGGTACAGGATGGACTTGGGGCTGGGGATGATGTTGAACGGAGGCGGCAGCGTGCCGCCCTCGTCAAAGTAACTCATCCACAGCTTGGTGCGGGCAAACTTCCACTCGATGTCGGCGTGGTCCTGCAGGACAAAGACAAGACAGCTGGGGGTCAGGACACAAACTGACACGTGGTCTTTTTTTTATTCTGGTAAAGCTGGTACACCACGGCCAGGTGAAAAATCACTGACCTGTAGCCTCCTGCAACAGCTCACGTGGTACATTTAGAATAACGTGTCCATCAGTCATGTTGTAGTCACTGCTCTGCTGCTCTCAGTGTCTCTTTTTGAGCATAATAATGTCTTCATAATCTCATTCATTCTACTTAGTTACAACTCTGAAGGTTTTGTCACAATAAAATCCTGCCTAGAAAGGGACGGCTGCTTTTAATGTAAGTAAGATGATGAGGCAAAGTAGACTGCCTGAGTTTGCATTAACTGGAGATCAGAAGAGAAATTAAAGCCTGAGGTAAATATTTGGGCCTTTCGGGTGTTTAACTGACTGACTGACTGTTTAACAACAGAGGTACACTCTTCTGAAGCTTGCTGAATGTAATAGAGAGGGTTCCTCTCATACATATGAGACTAGAAAGTAGCAGTTTATCCACCTTATTCCTGAGGGCGCTACAGTAGAAATGATTATGGGCGCAACTTCCTGTGAGATAGCGGAAGTAGCTGTAAGCTAGTTCGTCCCATAGACTGTCTGTGGTGAGTCCCTGTGGCTACTCTTGGTGGCTAACGTCCAATGCTGGTTCTTTTCCAAAGTAATTTGCCTTCACTTTAGCAAATACAGTTTTATATTAGAGTTTTTAACAAATATTTAACTAATGTTAGCTTAGCATTTTCTAAAATGTCTCTGCGCAGCTCTGGTACCTGTTGCACTGTCCGTGTCTGTAATGACTAACAACTGGTCCAGGCTAAATTTTTGTCTTCAGCAACTGTGTGTTGAACATTTAACCAGAGCAAAAGGGGATTGTTCCTGTTGCCATGGTTGGTATGAGAAATAAAACCACAAGAGTTTAATGAGACATGGCGAAACAGTATTAAATCAGAATAAGCAGAAGAGAACAAGACGTAGACCGTCAGGTCCATCACTCAAAGTCAGCACATGACATCCCCGTCTCTCCCCGTCTGACTTCCTTCTCAGCCTACATTAGAAAATTGCTCGTCATAAAATAAACTCGGCAACATACCTTGAAATATGCATTTAGTCATTAGGGCTGAGAGTGTGTTACTGATTTACCGCACTCCACCTCATGGCAACAGCACTCCCCAATGGCAGTTGCCCCCCAGCAGGATCAGGCACGATGCCGTGTTGACCTGGCTTCCAAAATTCTGCTCAAGGATTCTTGTGATGTGCCGGTACCCCAGATGTACCCCTAATCCAATGGGGCCTCCTTGGATCGGACTTGGCTCTGACCTGTCGAGGCATGGACGCAGGATCTCTGGCAGTGTCCTACGGTGCGTTTGGCGGCAGACCCATTTAGTCCAGTGGGTTGTGAGGTGGGTTAAAGGCACGTGCCACAGATGCTCATTCAGATTGGGATCTGGGGAATTTGGGGGCCAGATTGACACTTTGAGGTCTTTGTCACATTCCTGAGCGATGTTTGCCAGCGATGTGGGCCACTGCCACTGGGGAGTACTGTTGCCATGAGAGGGTGGGTGGGTGGAACATGTGAAGTGGTATCCACATGAACGCCAGAACCAAAGGTTTCCCAGAAGAACAATCAAAGTTATTCACTTTACTGGGACCATTTGGTAGTTAGCATTAGGGCAGTTTTGTCTCCAGATTTTTGGTTAGTCTCAGGAGTTTTGTGGGTTATAAATGTTACTGTATATCAAATGTACTGTCTTTGTTCTTTAATCTAGACAACGTGTTCGTGAACTCATTTTAGAATACAAACTGCTTCATGTCTGGGCCCCTATTCTCAAACTTCCATTTCACATCCCATTATTTCTTGTGAATTAAACTTGTATTTTGTGAACTGAATTGATCTAACATCGACCTGTTGTGATGCAGCCTTGCAGATTTTCATCTTTTTCATCTTTTCATTAATTTGACCTGGTCCACACCTGTTCTTTTTTGGTATTTGATGTTACATACTTAATAAGTCTTTTATCTTTTTAATTAACTCATCATTTTTTCTGTTTATCAGGGTGAAAAATTAGAGCTGGCTGAAAACTTGCTGCTATTTTGATAAGCGTTTAATCGTTTGAGTCATTTTTCAAGCAAAACTATGAATCTGTTTTTTTATTCTGTGCTCTTTTTCTCACTTATGATAGTGAACTTTAATATATTTGGGTTATGGACTATTGGGTCGACATAAAAAAGTAATTTCAAGACATTTTATGTGGACATTTAACAGAGAAAATGATGTTCAGGATATTTGAGCGAGCCACTAAAGGCTGTGATCATGTGACCACTACGATGGGTCGGAAAACATTTGACGCTGTGACTTACAGCGATGAGCTGGTAGGAGTTGTTCATCATGGCGATGAGCATGTTGAGCAGAACAACCAGCGAGATGACGTTGTACGTCCCAAACATGGTCGCCCCAACAAACTCGGTGAACTCGTGCCGGGCCTTCACGTTGGTGACGTACAGGTTCAGCAGCCCGAATATCGACCAGAACAGAGACTGGAGAGTCTCGAATAACCTGAGGACACACGACAAGAGAAAACTTTTAGTTTATGTGAAGGATTCTTTCCTACGTAGAGAAATACAAAAGCAATGAAACAGTCCTTAATAAAGAGGCAGATGTTCAGAGGGACGAGAGGGAAACACTTAACTTTAGCTTTAACTCTTTTAACTTTTATCTACAAAGAGCTACATGTAACATTGAGTTCAAATAAATAAATGATTGCAGAGTTACTCAGCAGTGATTTTGTATGTTTAGGATCCTCAGAAACATTCATCTTTCTCTGGGTGGCTTTTAAACAAACATGCACAACCCTCAGTGGCTCTTTAACAAAACTGTGCAGCGAACTAGCTTCTTGTAAATGTGCAGTTAATATGTGTTTGATGAGAGGCAATATTCTCAGGTCCTTCTTGGTACATATAAATGTTGAGTATAAAACTCTTCAGGAATATGGCGTTATAGGAGTGCCGTAAAAAGGAATAAATGTGTTTTTAAAAAAAAGCAAAAAACAAAAAACAAAGAAAATAAATGTGGAAGTATTAGGAAGAACACATAACAAAGCAAATAAAAATATTAAGAGAATTAATAAAATAATTGTAATAAAAATAAAAATGTGGAAATATAAAGAAAAATAAATAAATGAATATCAGGGAAAAGAATAATAAAAATGAAGGGATAAAAATATATAAATTAAATTTTATAAAAATAAATACAGAAAAAAATAATTTATATGTGATATCTATATATATTAAAAATAATTAAAAATGGATATATACAGAAATACATATGAAAATAAAAGTAAATGCTATTAATTATTATTTTACTATTCATAACTATTCTTTTATTATTTTATTATTTCAACTGTATTATTATTTTAATTATTTTATTTATTGAATTGTATTACTATTGTAATATATTTTATATATCATATGTTTTTGTATTTTCCACATTTATTTATTCTATTGTTTATTTCATCTATTTAGTCTCTTATTTATTCCTCTATATCTTCACTTTTTTTTGTTATTGCTTTACAGATTTATTATTTTTTATGACGCTCCTGTGACTCCACAGGGTGGCATTTCATTTTTAAATACACAAGTATCGAGGCTAAAAGGGTTCATGGTAATGATATTATTGTGATATCTGTAGAAAATTAAAAAAAGGAGACAAAATCTATTAAACTCAAAATACGAGTGTCAGGAGGCAGAGAGAGAGTCTGTAACTATAACTGTCCAAAAGCACACAAAAAGAGCAATTACACTTAATGGATCATGTAAAGGAAATCAGATGGTGTTAAAGGAGAATAAAATGAAACTGAGATTATGTAAAAGGCCCTGGATTATTTACACTGTATTATCACGTGTATTATCAACATGAAAGCAATATTTTATTTTTAAATATCATGGTTATTGTCAGCACTGCTGTATCATGACACCCCTACTCCTTGCAGTCAGGCTGAGTTCAGAGATCGGAGATGTGTCTTGGCGCTGTAAAACTAAACAGTACCGACCACAGATCCATTTACTGCTTGATTTTTACTCCGACAGTTCGTGGCTGTGTGACAGATCAGTCTGAGAAACAAACAGGAGACAGCCAGTGAATGTTTAAAAGAAGAGCTGGAACTGTTGATAGATGACAGTTAGTGAAATTAGTCTTAATGGTGCTGAACAGAGACAACTTGTTGGCACAGAGTGTGACTGACAGATGGCAAAACACACACACACACACACACACACACACACACGGCAGCAGGAAGAAACAGAGATTCAAGGAGCTAAAATAAACTGAAAAAACCTACAGAAACTATAAACGAAAAAATGAAATCACTGCCTCGTGGTTGTGCGCTTCTAAAACCTGTCCAGTTTCTCTTAAAGTTTACATCTTATTTCATAGTTATTAGTATCTGGCTCCTAAAATGTTGAGGCAGAGGGAGCCTGCTGTAGCTCTGGTTGAGGGTGAGAGGCTGTCAGCAGATAAACAGATCTTTGTGGGTACATGAGACCCTAAAAAAGAGGGTGGATCATGGGGAGTACCACCAGTTAGTCCAGGAGCTTCTCCTCCGTGATGGATGTGTCCAGACATATTTTAGGATGACTCAGGGGCAGTTTGACAACCTGCTGTGTATTGTCAGGCTATCTGAGGAATGTTTCCATCACCTTGTTGAATCAATGACACCAAAAATGAAAATGGGGTCCAACCTGGTACTAGCATGGTATACCTAAGTGGGTGGGTGTATGTCCTCCTCCTCTTCATCATCATCATCCACCTGACTATCTGAATTGTTGAAAGTGAACTGTCTGGGCTATAAGGCGATTGTGTGCGCCCCGTTCTTCTGTGGTGTCTCGGCTGTGTCCCGCCGCCACATTGTCCTCACTGATTCTTGGTCAGACGTCTCTAAAGGCTCTGACGGAGGCGAAAAACGCAGGAAACCTGTTCTGAAAATTTCATTTAATTTGGAATGAATTGGGACTAGTGTTGCTTTCATCAACGAAAAGTATGACTAAATATCGTCATCAACGAACCTTTATCACATGACAAAAACGAGACGGGATGCAACGTAAATGGTGGTCATGTGATGATAACTATAATTAAATATATAATGCAATGTTGACAAATAAAAACGAGAATAAATGTGGTTTACAAAATAAAATCTCTGCTAAAATGTCTCTTCATTTTCGTTGACCAAAACGAGACGAGACGAAATAACGCTGTAACGTTTAGTCACGTTATTATTTTGCAGTATTTATTTCCCAGGCTGTGCGTCGCACTGCGCAGACGGATTACAGCCGTGACGATATACAGTACAACATCACAACCTCTCATGTGATATTGCTTTTATACAACAGTTCAACAACAGCTTAAAACAGCAATGCTGGGTAAGGAAATGTTAACAAAAGGTGATGAAATAAATTATTTAAACGTGCAATATGTAATTTTCTGCTGCTAGGGGTCTCAAACCAAAATAATAACAGAGGACGGAGTTGGATGACATCATGGAGTAGCGTGGGATCATGGGAGTTGTAGTTATATAACAGATACAGATCTAACGGTCCTCACTCCGTGTAACTGAAACCGACCGTGGCAGTTTTTCTGGCAGAGCGAGCTTCAGCAGCAGAGAAATGCTCATGGACGAGGTATATTACTAAAGTTATATTCACTTTATGCAAATGGGGTCCGTCGGCCGGTGTAGCAGCCCAAGCCGATCTGGTACCTACACCGGATCGTCAAAATCTGATCTAACTATCAGTAGTAATGTTACTTAGGCTGACCAAATGTCCTCTTTTGCCCGGACATGTCCACTTTTCACTGTTAAAGTCATGGTTCTCTTTTTTAGCGACTGTCTCGCTAACCTCAGGTATTTACACTCTATTCAGAAATGCTACTTACTTTAGCTGAGCGGTTAGCAATCTGCTAGTTATTTGAGCAAACTGCTAGTTACTTAGCTTTACAGTTAGCGATGGCTTCTCCCTCTCTGCTGCTCTCTCTTGCTCAGTGTGTCTTATGTTTAGCTATTCCTCTGCCTCTTTTATAAATGCAGTTCATTTACCGGCATCAGCTCAGCATTATAGAAACCTATCGTTAGATGGTGTGTTAGCCAGCCTCCGCTCCACACCACTCCGCAGCGGTGGCCGCCGGCCGCCGGCCGGAGTGCTGGTGTCCTGGTGGGCAGCAGTGCTTGCAGTACACTGGTGAAAACGATTAATATTTTGATAACATCAGCCAGATGTTTGCTTACCTGTCTAGTAGAACACACGCGAGGTCAGCGTCAAATTGTAGTCATAGATTTTCACGAAGCTCTCTCCATCTCGGAAAGGCCACACCAATATTTATCCTTGATTTAGCTCTCTTTTTATCCCAAATTCTTCTGGGATCGCTTGGTTGACCCGTACGTTTCCATTTTACCGGCTAGTTTACCGGGACAGCTTTGGTGTCAGAAGGTGCAGCAACTGTCAATGCATAATCATGAGCCATGACGAGTTAGCTTAGCCTAGCAACAGTAACGTTCATTCTCTGACGTCTCATCCGGTCTGGTTCTTCTTCTTCTTCTCCTTCATTTAATGTCTATGGTAAAAGGAGTTACGCCGCCATTGCGGCCTAATGACACGGTCCGTAACTGTTATTAATATTTCATATTTATCTGGGTTTGAAAAATCGTTGGAAACATTTCTGATAATCAAAGTACACAACTAAACAAAATATATAATATTGGTTTAGTCGTTTTTAGAAATTTATTGTACCTTTAAGTATGTTACGTAGCTCCGCGAAAAAAAACAGCTCCCCGAGTCTGTTGCCAGGGAACGTGGCACACACACCAGGAACTCACAAGCTACTTTGTATTTACATTGATCTGCAACTGTGTAACTTTGTCCAGTTTGGCTGATGAAACGTTGGCAAACCTGGATGTTGGCATGGCCGGATTCAGCTTCCACTCTCCCTCATCCTCATCAGTACCTCATCAGATGATCATTGATGATAATTGATAAGACCGTGTTCGCTTCATTTTTGCTCCTCTCCAGTTTGTCGAGGTCGGCTGATGCTACACAAACACACCTGGAGGTCTGCACAGAAGAGTCCTGGCTTTCCTTTTCCTCGTCCTCTCCTGATGACCACTCATAATTTAATTCAGATGTAATTTTGGGGAAAATAGCCATCTTCTTGGTGTAACGCTATAGTTACCAGCTAGCATCCTATTCGTTTCTTTTCTCTTTGCGGTTGTTGTTGTTCTTCTCCTCTGGCAAAAGACGACCGCATTGCATTGTGATATACGGGAATAACATGTAGGGTACATCGTTTGTTCACTCACATTTGCTATGCATTGTGGGTATTTTATAGTCCACTATATAGTGAATGAAATCAACCGCGGAGAATTCGATCAACACTACAAAATTGCGAATACACTATATAGTGCACTATATCCGTGATAGGGAGTGATTTCGAACACAGCTTATATCAGCACTCACGGAATGCCTCTCGTCCAATCGAATTACTCGGTCCTAACTGTTGTATAAATAAATATATATTTAGCTCTAACTGGGAGCTAATTTAGAAAAGAAAATTTTGGTTTGGTTATACTATACTAGATACTTATACTATATTGACTGGGTATAATAGAATTGCATTACTAAAAAGAGACCAAAATACAATTTTCATTGACTAAAACTAGACTAAAATGTCATCAGTTTTTGTCGACTAAAACAAGATGAAAATAGTCATGGATTATTGTGACTAAAATAAGACTAAAATGCTCAGACTTTTAGTTGACTGAAACTTGACTAGACAAAAAGAGTATGAATGTGATTAAAACTAATAAAAACTTAAATGACAGTTTGACACAAAGACTAGACTAAAACTAAAATTAAAACTGGCCGCGAAAAAAAACACTAACTGTGACTGACACAACGTGAAGTCGCATTTATTTTTAGACGCGCGACAATATCAGACGAAGGAAACGGACTCACTGTACGAAGGCCTTCACCGTGTGCATGTAAACGCAATCTGTGACGCAAGACCTCCTCTCTGTCCCTTCCTCCATCTTCCTCCCCTTTCTCTCTCCATCTCTCCCTCCTCCTCCTCCTCTGTCCTGTGTTCCTCCCTCTGTTTGTGTGACAGTCACAGTAACAGCGCAGCTTATTGAATGTTTGATGAAGCAACAATTGGCAGAGCCCCGACACCACATCACAGACAGAGGGAGAGAGAAGGTTTGTCTGCAGGGTGTTATACTGGTGCTGCATTAAATATTCATGTGTGTGTGTGTGTGTGTGTGTGTGTGTGTGTGTAGCAGTCAGGTATGTGGGTGTGAATGATCACTCTATCAATCAGTATACAGAGTGTGTGTCGGAGTGTGAGTGATGGTGTGAATTTCCTGTAAATGTACAAGTGTGTGTGTGTGTGTGTGTGTGTGTTGCTGTGTGAGAGCCTGTGACGAGTGTGTAAATGAAGAGAGCGCGAGGCGATGAATGGAGCAACCGAGCGTGATATTGCGTCGCCGTTATGAAACGAGAAAAAAAAAAGATGGACGCAAGAAGAATGAGAGGAAGGAGAAATTCAAACTCCTCCTCCTCCTCCTCCTCCTCCTCCTCCTCCTCCTCCTCCTCATCACACACACCTTCATTTAATTTAGGATCCATTAAATAATTACACTCTTATCTTTCCTCTCCTTCTTCACCTCCTCCTCCTCCTCACTGATGTCTCCTCTTGGCCTCCTCTCATTTTTAGCTCTAGCTGTTTTAGTTCTTCCTCCTCCTCCTCTTCCTCCTCTCTGTTTTGTTTTGTAAATATTTTAAGTGAACATGTTGTCGCTCTTTTCTGATGCGTCTTGTTTCCTCTTCTGTCATCTCCTTCTCTCCTATTATTTCCTTGCCTTCCTTCTTTCGTCTCCTTTCCTCTCCTGCCATAATTTTGTCCCCTTTCCTTTCCTTGTTTCCTTTCATTTCCTCTCCTGTCATCTCCTGTCCTTTTATCCTCTCTTCTTCTTCCCTCTCTTTTACTCTCCCTCTTGTTCTATCCTCCCATTTCTCTTCTTTCCTTTCCTTGCCTTTCCTCCCCTTTACCTTTTCTCTCCTGTTCTCTTCTACGAATGTTTCTTTCCCTTCCCTTTCCTTTCCTCTCCTGTCATCCCCTCTCTTTGTTTCCTTTCCTCTTCTGTCCTCTCCTACCTTTAAGTCTTTCCTTTCCTTGTTTCCTCTCCTCATTTCTCATCTCCTTTCCTTTTATCCTCTCTTCTTGTCTATTCTCCTTGTTTACTATCCCTTCTTCTTGTCTCCTTCACTACTTTTATCATTTCCTCTTCTTTCCTTTCCTTGTTCCATCACCTCTTGTATCCTGTCCTTGTTTCCTCCCCTCGTTTCTCATCATCTCCTTTCCTTTTATCCTCTCTTCTTTCTTATTTTCCTTGTTTACTATCCCCCTCCTTGTCTCCTTCCCTCCCCCTTTACTCTCTTCCTTGTTCTATCCTCTCATCTCCTTCCACTGATTTCTCATCTCTCCTTTCCTTGTTTCCTTGTCCTTTATTGTCCTTTACTTGTTTCATTTCCTCTTCTTTCATATCCTTTCCTTTCCTCTCCCCACCTTGTTTCCTTCACTTTCTTCTCTTTACTTATTTTCTTTACCATCCTGTCATTGACTTTCCTCGTTTCCTTTTCTCTCCCATCATTTTCTGTCCTCTCCATTCCTTGTTTCCTTTTCCCTCCCCTTCCATCGCCTCTTGTATCCTCTCCTCATTTCCTCTCATCTCCTTACCTTTTATCGTCTCTTCTTCTCTATTTTCCTTGTTTACTATCCCTTCTTCATGTCTCCTTCCCTCTCTTCAACTCTCAACCCACTGTTTTCTCTCCTCTCCTTGTTTCCTTGCCTTTCCTAGCATTTACTTGTTTCCTTTCCTCTTCTCTTCTCTCATTTCCTTGCCTTTCCTCTCCTGTACTTGTTTCCTTTTCTCTCCTACCATTGTTTTCTATCCCATCCTTTGCTTGTTTCCTTTCCTCTCCCCTTCCATCGCCTCTTGTATCCTCATCTCTCATCTCCTTTCCTTTTATCCTCTCTTCTCCTCTATTTCCTTTACAATGCCCTCTCCTTGTCTCCTTTCCTCTCTTCTACCTGTTCCTTGTTGTCTCTCCTACCACTGTTTTTCTCCTCACCTTTCCTCTCCCTTTATCACCTCCTAAATCCTCTCCTGCCTTTTCTCCTCTGCTTGTTTCCTCTCCTTGATTCCCCTTCTTCCCTCTTTTCTCTACTCATTTATTGTTTACTACCCCCTCTCCTTGTCTCCTTCCCTCCTTCTCCACCTCGTTCTATCCTCTCATCTCCTTCAGTTGATTTCTTTCCTTTCCTTGTTTCCTTGCCTTTCTCCCCTTTACTTGTTTCATTTCCTCTTCTTTCACATCCTTTCCTTTCCTCTCCCCCTACCTTGTTTCCTTACCTTTCCTTCTCCTTACGTATTTTCTGTCCCCTCCTGTCATCAACTTTCCTTGTTTCCTTTTCTCTTCCCTTCCATCACCTCTTGTATCCTCCTCTGGTTTCCTCTCCTCATCTCTCACCTCCTTCCCTCACTTCTACCCTCGCTTTGTTTTCTCTCCTTTCATTGTTTCGTTTTGCATCTCCTGTGCTCTCCTGCCATTTCCTTGTTTCCTTTCCTCTCCTCTTTACCAAATTCTAAATCCTCTCCTTGTTATCTCTCGTCTCTCCTTTTATCCTCTCCTCCTCTGCTCGCTTGCTCTCCTCATGTCTCCTCGTCTTCCCTCCTTCCTCTACTCACTTCTTCCTCTATATTTCTTGTTTCCTACGCCCTCTTCTCACCTGGCCCCTTTCCTCTCCTCTCCCCCCTTTGTTTACTCGCTTTTGGTCTCCTTGTTTCTTTTCCTTGTTTCTCCTCGTCTCCTCTCCCCTCTCCCCTCTCTCATCTCCCTCTCCACTAAGCCGAGTCATAAACTGCTCCAGCTGATCCTCACGGCTACTCAGTCATTTCACTGTTATAGCTCTGCAGTTGTGTGGGAGGCAGCGAGAGAGAACGAGGGGGAGAGGAAGAGTGTGTGTGTGTGTGCAGTGTTTCTGTGTGAGAAAACAAAAGTGTGTTTAGACTTGGCAGCCCGACAGCATGCAATTAAATCATTCCTATAGTGCTCATGAATATGTTAGATTTTCTGTGTGTGTTCTTGGCAGCAGTGTTCAGCCTACTGTGATTATGAGCGACTGCAGAGTAGCTCGCTGTCACCTGTCTCACACTGCGTCCTTACAGGCCACGTCCGTCTGAGGAGTTTCTCCTCACACTCAGTGTCTGTTCTTGTGACACACTTTTGAGTTGTTTTGACTCCATTTTCAGTTTTTTTTCAGTGGTCCTACACATTAAAACATCCTGCGTCTGCTTTGGACGGTCGAAATGTACAGTTTCTGCTCGTTACATGCATGCACTTTTTCAAAATAATGTACCCCACAGGTACCTGCAAAAACAGCTGATTTGCGGGTGGTTTTTAAAAAAGCATTTTTTCCCGGGTTCGGATCTGAGTGTTAAAAATAACATGCGGGTCGGATCGCAGTTTTAGATAAACACATCAGTCATTAGTTCGGTAAACTACAGATAACTATCTTGGTCATTATTTACTCTCTGAGGATCGCCTCCGCTATTGCGCAATGGTCACTGGTTCAGCTGTTGACACGCGTTTCACCATCTAATAACACAATTTGTGACTGGACAACAGAATCAACATGGCTGCCACCGTCTAACAAGCGCCGCTTCCAAAACAGTAAATAATTATTTAGGTATTTGAGAAATAAGTGGATAAAACGTACTACTATCACTTTATAATGTTTCTGAAGCGTTTCCCTGATGGATTACTTCTCTCCTCGATGGATTCTAAAAACACGTGACCTCTCGTAACTGCTGACCGTCGCTCTGGACAGAAAGTAAGTCTATTATTACACATGTAAAGTTCCTTCACATAGATTAAAAGTTTAAAAGCATTAAACGTAACAAACGAGCTTCATTCAGGTCGTTGTTTAGTCACTGGCACCTTAACTGTGGCGATATGCTGTTCAGTATTTAGCCAATATGACCCAAAATGATTACTTTAAATCCGGGTTACGGGTCGGGCTGCGGGTCGTGTTTCAACGGGTCGGACTGGGTTGCGGTACTAATTGGCCTGATGCACGGGTTTGCGGTTCGGGTGCGGTTCTTTACGTCACCGGGTCAGGTCAGGGCGGATCTTGAAAACTGGACCCGTGCAGGACTCTGACGTGAACACCACTCTCCGGTTTGTAGAACATTATTATATCACAGTGAAGTTGACCTTTGACCTTTTGAATATAAAATGTCACCACCATAATTCTATCCTACTGGACAGTTTGTTATAATTAGCTAAGTAAGTCCCGAGTTATGGCTAAAACCATGTTTGTGGGGTCACAGTGACCTTGACCTTTGATCACCGAATTCTAGTCAGTTCATTGTTTCCCGTTTCCACCAAACACTTTCAGTATGGTACCTTTGGAACCAACAGTAACCCTTCAGACAAGGTACCTAGACCCTAGTTTAGTACGAGATCTGTGCGCTAGGTACTCCAACAGAGGGGGGACCAAACATGGGGATGGTACGGAATGGTTCCATTGGTACCACCCACAACTTTGCTGTACTGCTTGGTGGAAACAGGGCTCATGTGGACATTTGTACCAAATTTGAAAAACTTCCTCAAGGCCTTACGGAGCTATAGAGTGTGCCAGGGCTGACGTCAAAACCCGGAAGTTTAGCATTGCACTGGTTCCTGAAAGAGAAAGTGAATGTGATTTTTGCATTGTGTTTTGGATTATGTCAGAAAATAAGCTCTGTGGCTAACACAAGTTTATGATACTTACAGGTTTTGTTCAGCGAGATAATCTTCACATATGAACACCTTTCATACCGCATTTGAAGCTTAAATGCGATCGCCAGAAGTAAAAAGCTAACATTAGGCTTTAACAGACTACATGACTACTCCACGGTCGCATGACTCTTGACGTCACCGCCACTAAGCTTTCAACTGATTTCGGCCACTTTATTTTAAAAGCATTGTATAATGGGGAAATCGGACTGTTTAAGCTAAATAAGAGGCTGTAATGGCAGACTGCCAGCACTCTAGCCTGTTCGGGAGTGATGATGTTTAATGTCCCCGACAGGGTTTGTAGTCGTAATGAGCAACTTGTTAGCAACCGCCTTTTTTACGACATGTAAAAGCTTCAGAATTCACAAGTAGGGTATTTACTGACGTGTTTTATGTCGTAGAACAAAACCTGAAACTCGCTTAAGCTTTTGTTAACCACAGACCTTATTTGAGGCATTTTACCAAAATCCCATTCAAAAAACGTATTGACTTTTAGACGAGAGAACCGGAAGTGCTAAAAGCGCTAACGGAGTTCCGGCTTTACTGGCACACTCTATTGCATTCACGAGAAGGCCACGGCTCTCACTGTCACAGCAGCATTAAAACACTCGTTGTAACCTCTCTCATCTGTGATGCGGAAACACTGCAGCCACACTAATAACATCTCTGACTGCTGTATGAAATGTCACGTTACCAGTCTCACCATGGTTCTTGGCAGCAGAGAAACACTCCAATCAGGCGCTGAAAGAACTTCGAGTTCCTGTGGCTATTTAGTGTAATAGCTCTATATGTTAAATTTGGGTGCAAAGGTCTCTGAATTCCAGTAGCACCCATGCTGAGGGAGAGAGACGTGGAGAAAGTGAGCAAATCCCCGAGACGGAGACAGAACAATGTGTGTGAAAGGAAATAGACTGAGGTTTACAGAGTGTGAAATACGGCGGTGAGGAAGTGTTTACAGCTTTTGTGTGAAGGCAGAAAAAGAGAGAGTGAAGTATTGTAGAGGCAAACAGAGTGACACACACACACACACACACACACACACACACACACACACACACACACTTGGTGCCTGGTGTAAAGCAATGTAACACATTAATGGTGATAAGTGAGTGCGAAGAACAGATGAGTGAGAAGAGGAGGGGAGAGACACCTGAGCAGAAACAGGAAATGATCTTGCAAAAGAACTCATAAATGTTGATAAGTCTGTGCAAATTACGACACACACACACACACACACACACAGAGGAAATAATCCTTGTACTGTAAACTCATGAATGCTGATGCAGGCTGGGGCGCCCGCGGGGCCACGATCGCTCTGTTTGCATAATGCATCATCTCAGCCGTCACCGCGGCGATCAGCGCGCTCATTTAGCTTCAGCGTGAGGCTGATTTCTTTCCAGCAGACTCCTCTGATGCACCGGCAACACGTCAGGGTCGATGTGCAGATGAGAAACTCTGACAGCAGCTGTGATCAACATGATGGTCCTTTGTTTATTCAAGTCAAGGTTTGCTGAGTGTGGATGTTCTCTTTCAGCGTCGCAGCGAGGAGGTCGCCGTGAAAAGACTTCAGGAAGTCAGGATCGAATTGTCAATATTTTACCAAACCTATATTGTTTCCCTCACACTGAAGATATACTCTGCGTCGTCACTGATGACCCAGTTTCAGTGCATAGCGGTGGATTTGGTGTTCGGGACTTTCTGGGCTGCAACCTTTGGGCAAAGGTGTGTAGCAGCCACAGACAGCATGAGCTGAGGTCAAGATATGTGATGTTGTATCAATACACAGATGCCAACTTTTGGTGCCAGAATAATAAAGTCAGCTGCTTTTTCGCTCCACTAGATGGTGCTGAAGTTTTTTTTCCTGGTGAGGTCAGCGGAGGTCTCAGTCAGCAGCATTTGGCAGGAAGTTCATCAAAGCAAAGATGGAGGCAGCGGAGAAAGAAATCAGAAATGTGCCAATAAATCAAATGTCTGGATTTATTTTGGATTTTTTTAAACACAGACGGAAAGGAGGACTTGGATATGACACACGTGATTTACGAGCAGAGTCATATGAGAGTAAAATACCGTGGGAATACTACGAGCATGAGGGCTCACCTCACACTCGCAGCTACTGACGGCCAAGCTAACACTAAACCTGATCTGCCGAATAATCAACCAACACTGGACACACTTAGCTCGATGTAACTACCATCAACTGTGAGAGCGAAGAAAACAGCACAGTCCATCACCGACCTCATGAGCAAAGATCTGCGTCCATACAGCGCTGCTGAAAACAAAGGCTTTTGTTACATGCTAAAAACATGTGAACCCAGGTATGTGACTCCGCCCCCACGTTTGTTCACCGACACAGCCGTACCCAAGCTCTACAGAGAGGTGGAGCTTAAAGCTGAGGAACCTTTGAGTGCAACAGGAAGGGTGGTGTTAACTTGTGACACCTGGACTTCAAGGTCAGAGGATTCATATGTGACGATAACGGCACATTATCTGACAGAGGACAGGAGACTGCGGTCTCACGTTCTTCAAACTAGAGCGGGATATTATCTGACAGAGAATGTAACAGACGACACCTCTAACATGGTTGTTGTCATTCAGTTAGCGAGATACCTGCATGTTAAGTGTTTCACTCACACGTTTAATCTGGCCTCACAGTAGGCGTTAAATCTGCCCACAGTTCAGTCTGTCAGGTGTATGCAGTATTTCTGACAGGTGTTATGACGGTGTTGGTCAGTCTGTCTGCTCTGTGTCACATTTAGCTGCAAAAAAATGATTAAAGACGGTGAACAGCCTGAAAACTTTATCTTATGAAAGTTACCACCTTTGTGTAAATCATTAGCAGCTGGAAAAAACTATATTTCATCACAATACTGAGCATATCACAATATCGCAATAATATCATATTGTGACCTTAGTATCATGATAATATCGTTTAACTGTTAGTTACCTTCGTGACTGTCACTGGAGGTAAATAATTTGCTGCTGGAAAAAAAGGTAATGAATCGCAAGATATCGCAAAATATTGTATCGCAATGCTCAGCTAACATAGTATTGCAATAATATCATATTGTGACCTGAGTATCACAATAATATCATATCCTATCCTATTGTATCATATCCTCTGGTGACACTTGAACCTTTGATAAAAACACACTCAATTTAAAGTTAGCTGTGTGATCTTAGCCTCCCATAACGGTCCCGGCGCTTTACTGTAATGGAATCGATCACAAATCAATACGGCTATTATCTAAAACAAACCACACGCCTCATCAATATTCAGCCCCCTGACTCGGCTTGGCTCTCACTCTGCATCCCTCAGCAAAGACACGTTGGACCTGATAGTGTGTGTGTGTGCGTGTGCGTGTGCGTGTGCGTGTGTGTGTGTGTGTGTGTGTGTGTGTGTTGCAGAGCTGGTGTATGAGCCATTATTCAACCTCGGCCTCTTCAGTAAGCTAAAGCTCAGCCGTCTCACGCTAAAAAAAAACATCACATTAATATTCTTCATGTCCACTGAACGGGCCTCCTCAACACCAAGGATTGTTTCCATATCATTATCTGGTGCAACGAAGCATAAGAGTGTGTGTGTGTGTGTGTATTAGTGAAAGTTTGCATTCTGGTCGACGCAGCACCTCAGGACACACACACTGTACTTCGACAGGATTTGATTCTTAGGGTGATGTGTGTAATGAAATATTCAGCCATCGATCCTGGCTGCATTTAAATGGTTGTTTAAATCACTGCTGTGTGATTCTATCACATCTATTATCCCAGAAACAAACCAATAAACCCCCCCGAAATATTCCCAGTTTGTTTTACATCACGAGACAAAACCGACCAAAATCACAGACCTGATGATGTACCACAGGCCGTTTTTTCCAGTATTTTTGAATATAGAAAAATATACATGAAATTTTGATTGAAGAAATTATTGTTTGTGGAGAATAGGTTTCAATATGTATACATAAATAACTGTGTTTGACAACTATTAAAGACCATCTGCGGGGTTCCCCATGGCTCAGTGTTGGGGCCATTGTTGTTTATTTTGTAAATTAGTAATATATGTGAGGTTTCCAAAATACTAAAATTGAATTATTTGCAGATGACACAACTTTATTTTATAGTGGTAAGAATTTAAAACAACTTATGGATACAATGGGGAAAGAATTGGTAATGCTTAAGAGATGATTCACTGAACACTGAACTTAAGTAAAACCAATTTTATACTTTTTGGTAATCGTGTAGACGACCCAAACAGCAAACTTGAAATTGAAATTGAAAGAGTATAGGAAATTAAATTTCTAGGCGTCATTACAAATAATAGACTACACTGGAAGCCACACAGCCAAATTACATCAAAGCCAAAATTTTGAAATCAAACGCAATATTACAATATTAATATATAATTCAAGCCTCATTATACACATTATACCGTTTGTTTATTCTGCCATACGTTGCTTACTGTGTGGAAGTGTGGGAAATACATATGAAACAAATCCAATTTTCATACTTCAACTGTATTAAACTAAAAACTCTTAAATATGAAGATTTGGTCAACATTAAAACCGCTCGAATTATGTACTGAGCAACAAACCAATTATTACCTGAAAGTATCCAAAAGTCTGCAACTTTTCTCTGCTACGCTCCGACATAGTTTCATCTTGTTGCAAATCTGAACTGAGCTTTAGTGTAAAAAAGGGGCAAAAATCTGTTAACTTCCTTCGACTTCCTGAATCAGCAAACATTCCCAGCAAATCCACTCCTAATTCATCAGCTCAACTTTGCTTGCACCGATGTGACAGCGTCCAGTCTGAGAATTCCAGCATGCAAAATGTGTGGGTTGAAAATCACAGACAGAGATGCAACAACTTCCAAGAAACTTTAATCAACTCAAATTTTAAGAAGCGTTTATGATTTCTGTAAATTTTATATATTATTACTCTGTAGTTAAAATGGTATTACAACTGTTGAGGCGCGCATTATGACTAATTCAGGAATGGAAACCTCTGGCAGCTAGCACGGCTGAAGACTGAACAAAAAGTAGAAACACATCCATGCTAATCTGGTTGACTGCAGATCACAGTTTAGGTTTCCCTTATTAGATTTTATACACTATACATATTTTTTAGACCAGGAGGTTCAAAAACAAATATTTTAGAGACTTTTTATGGATCAGCTGACTGCATAGTTTCTATCCCAGTAAACTCCCAGTTTGTCACAATTTGCTGTAAAAAAAAAAAAAAAAAAAAGAACCATTTTTCCTTTGAAGTCTTCACAAATGTCTACTTGACTCACACTGTGCATATCTGTGTATAAGTGCAGTCACCTTTATTTTGGTCTCCACAGCTCATTAAAGACACACACATGGATATACGGTGGATTACACTCACGTTGAGAAGGCGTTGTTCTGCCTCTCACAGCGGATGCCCTTGCAGTTGTTAGGTTCCTCTGAGGCCTTTGTCTCATAGTAGAAATACAGCTGGTTCAGACCGTTGGCGAATGCCAGCAGGACCTAAACAGGAAACGTGTTATTTCATCACTCTAAGCACGGCAATCATTTTCAACATGGAGTGTAAGTAAGGGAATCAAACTTCATGTAAGCAGCTGTTTCCAGTCTGAAATGAAGCTGTTCTGTTCCAACATCCCATTTCGTTCCAGAGGTCAATCCTCTGCTCCTCCAGGGCGTTTTAAAACACAGTGTTCTCCTCAAACAGGAACTCGAGCATTACAGTGTTACGTAAAAGCTGCTACTGAGTGAGCATGAAGCGCTGTGGCTGCTGCGCCTCAGGCTCACTGGGATTGATTTTGGGACTACAGCGAGCGGAACGGTTCTCATGTGGATTGTGTTGTGGGTTAGGAGTTCCCCTGAGAAGGAGTTAATGAGTTTTGGATGTAATGAAACCGGCCTGTAGTGTCCTTCTGCCATCAATGAAGGATTCTCTCACTCTCATCATCATCATCATCATCAAAGTGTTGTTCAGTCTGAAAGTAGATGTTAAACTCCAACTGAAATGTACCCAGTAGATGTTGACGTGAAATATCTTCTTAATCATTTTACACAAATATTTATTTCTTCTGCTCAGTTTGGTCATTTCCTGATTTTCATTCAGGTTAAAATGTCCTCACACAGATCATCTCGTCTTGTCGTGTTATATAGATTTTCCCTGTTGTGCGTATTGTGTTGTTTTCGATGCTGTATTTTTTACTTTTATTCTTGTTTATATGTCAAGCACAGTACTACATGTTGAGTATGTGACAAAATCCTTGAAACTCAGCTGCTTTAAAACTCAAGACCAAATTTCAGTCAAACTTTGAGCTAACGCTAACATGTTAGCACCCTACAAGCAGGCTACATTGAATATGCTACATATTATATAAAAATAGGAACTATTTTAAGGTCTACATTCCTTTAAAATATGAACTACGCTTATATTTAATTTTTAGCATTATTAATTTATGATAATTGTATTTTAAATCATATATTATTTTATTATTATCGCTTATTTACTGAGTTAACTGTACAATAACTTATGCAATAATTCAACTGTGTAATATGCTACCATAGTATTATCATTAATATAAAAAAACACTTCCTATTCTTAATTTTGATTGACGAAATGATTGCTTTTTTCACCCGTATTAAATCAGCTGACTCTAATATGGAATTAGAGGGGTAGCGATATTAAAGACCATCTACGGGGTTCCCCATGGCTCAGTGATGGGGCCATTGTTGTTTATTTTGTAAATTAATAATAAATGTGAGGTTTCCAAAATATTAAAAAAAATCAATCATTTGCAGGTATAGTGGTAAGAATTTAAAACAATGTATGGATACAACTGGGAAATAATTTGAAGTGCTAAAGATTCCAATACACTAACACAGAACTTAAGCAAAACCAAATTTATAGGTTATGCTAATTCTATTCTTAGCATTTTTTATTTGTTAGGAATAATTTTGTTTTACTTTATTTCAGTTTTTATTCAGACTGTGTTTATATTTTCTCTGTATATTGTGCTATATATTCTCATAATTTCTATACACATGAGAAAGGGATGCAGCAATTGTAAGAATGTGAGCGAATACCTATGTTTAAAACAATGACACAAGCATAGCTGATGCACATATCGATGTTTTTGTTTGTTTGTTAATTTAGCAAACAGTGGGCCTGCTCTTCTAAATATTAATGATAAAAAATGACTTGTACCTACTTCTTGGTGAGACGCAAGTTTTCCTAAACAAAGTTACATGTATCTGCTTCATTGCAGCTCAGTCTAAAGCAAACAGTAACATCGAGAGCACGCTAATTACACACATAAACAAAACTGAGTCCTCAGTCTGATACTGTGGCGCAGCTCCTATATTGCGTGGGTGAGCCGCACCACCAGCTCTGTGTCTCACCAGACAATAAATGAAGAGGAACTTGAGGATGTCCAGCAGCATCCTCCCCAGTGAGATCTGCAGGGGCCCGAGGTGAGAGTTGGCGGTGAAGAGGGAGATGAGTCTGAGCGAGCTGAAGATGTTGGCGATGGCGAACAGAGCCTCGGCTATCAGCGTGGGGTGCCACATCTCCCACTCCTCTCTGGGACGAGAAGAGTTATACTGGGGGGGGGGGGAACCATGGGAGAAAGAGAGGAGGAGGGAGGAAAAGAAAAATAGAAAGTTTATTAATATTACTTACTTAAGTGAACGTTACAGGATGATTCAGAAGTTCAGAAAAGAGTGGTGTTACATCAATCTAATCTGAATAGGAGCATTGTTTAGACATGTATACAGCACAACTGGAATATGCGTCTCACTTCAGGTATTTAGTGTGGCCCTGTTTATGGCTTATTTAGGAGGTGCTCTTGTGGGTTGTATTAGAGGGTAGAAACAATCAACCTATGTGGTCACATAGTTTGGAGGACTTGTAAAAAGTGCCAGTCAAACATAAAACGATGTAAAAAACAACACGATGGAAAAATGGCAAAGACGTGATCTTTTTTCTGCTTGAATGATATTTAAGTAACCTGCTTTAAGTATTTATCGATTTAAGTCTTCATTGTTTTCATCGCACTTTGACGCAACATTGTGACATTTCAACTTGTCTTTGAATTCAGCTGCTAAAGAGGACAAAATTTCCCTCAGGAGCTGGTGGGGACCAAAAATAGAGCAAAAAGAGAGCTAACATTGGATTTACTTTTGCCAGGTGGACAGATAAGACCCGTTAATGAATATGCAAATTATGACTGCTGTCAGTCAGAAGATTAAGATGAAGATCCACTGAAGCATCGGTGCATCTTGGACAGTATGACATTTTTCGTGGGCGGGGCTTAGCTGGAGGCAAAACAATTCTCTTCAGACATTAGCTAGTGCTATCTAGCAAGTTCTGTTGGCTTGTTTTAGCCAATGGAGGAAGATGATGTGAGTGGCATGTTCAGAAATACTCATTCCAAGTGCCGGAGCGACTGTAGCACAAACTGGATCATTAGTAAATTCATAATGCTGTCAGAATGTACTGTTCGGTTATCCAGAGCACCACACTCTCCGGGACCGCCAGTTTCACTTGAATAAGTGACACTGACCAACGGGACCAGACTGGCCGACCCGTATGCTCTCACTTAGTGGATGGATGATGTCACAGGAAGCCAATCTTACAAACGACACTTGTTTGTTTTGCTATGGACGCTAATGTTAGCTAATGTGCTAAAAAGTTAGTGTTCCAGAGAAATCCAGTATTCCTCTTAATCCCTCCCCAGTTTCTGATGAGGTGGACTACAACAGGAAATACTTTTTCCCTAACCTGATATGAAGTGTGCGCTGCATATGTGAGCATTTTTGATGATGGTCTCCGTCCAGTCCTTTGCTATTATCACATTTAACCAGTTGTTTTTGTTGATGGGCAGCGGCGGCTGGTTTTGAGCCATGACTCCTTCTATTCTGGCTCCCAATAACACAACAAGATAAACACATTTTAAGGCTCCTATGTAGCAACAGCCCTGTGGTGGAGTCAGGTTTTGTCTCCAGCTAACAAACATCGGCACTTAAAGGGTCTTTATTTGATCAAACTGAACCATATCTGACTGACGGACTTCAGAAACTGTCGTTGCGTATTGCGCTTTAAGAAGAAGGATGATTGGATGGCTGAGTCAGGAAAGCATCTGACACTGACATATTCTGTCTCCTACCAACAGTCACCATTACTAACCGTGACCGTGACGTTCCCCCGACATTATCCAAGTAGTCTTTGATACTAACCCTCACCTAAACCTCACCAGACAGCAGCACTCATGTTTTTCCTCCTCCTCTCTTTCAGACCTCAAACGTCTTCTTCTACCGGCTTTCCTCTTAATCCTGTTTTATCCCGTCATTTGTGTTTCTCTGACTCTGACTCTCCCTCCGTCGTCTGACTGCCTTTCACCCTCCTTTTTTTCCCAGCATTCTCTCTGTTTCTCTGACTTTCATCTGCCTCTGTCTCTCCATCCTGTTCCCACCATCCTTCTCCCTCCACATCCCTCTCGCTTGTCTCATGCTTCGCTTCCTCCTCATTCCAAATTCAGCCATTAGACTTCCACAGGACGTCTGTCTTGTTAACTCTGCCGCTATTAGCATTCGCCGTCCACACACGCGCGCACTCACACGCACACACACACTGAAGGGAGGATGGCCGGAAACAGAAGCATGCACACAGATGCACACTCATTAATTTATAGACTCTCTCGCACCTTCTCTCAGATGCACTCACTCTGTTTGCCTGTCTGTCTGTCTGTCTGTCTGTCTGTCTGTCTGTCTGTTTCTCTCTCTCTCTCTCTCTCTCTCTCTCTCTCTCACACACACACACACACACACACACACGCTCACACAATGACAGAGCAAAAAATTTTGCGAGAGATTCTCCAGAGGATTTTAACTGATGCTGAATATTTCACAGAGGAAAGAAAAACACAAAAAGTAAAATATCTTATGCCGACAGCTGCTTCTGTGTGTGTGTGTGTGTGTGTGTGTGTGTGTTAGGATACAGTTGTGTGTATTTGCTCAGCTTATATCTGCATGTATATGTGCCCTTATAAAACTGTATAATGTGTGTGTGTGGGACCTGTGTAGGAGGGCCACCCGCCACCATCAGTGACTCACAGCTGCTGCAGATGGCCCGGCCGTCTGGCGTTAGCGTGTGTGTGTGTGTGTGTGTGTGTGTGTGTGTGTGTGTGATAACACCATTGGCTCTTAATAAAAAGACAGATCCTGTATGTATGTAGAGTATCATTAAAGCTGAAAGATGCTGTGAAAGTGAGAAACTTATTTCATCAGAGTTAAACTCACTGTTGAATTATTTGCCCCTCAGAGGTCAGAGGTCACGGCTGGTGTTCACAGTTGCTGCTGCTCATGTTACGGCTCTTTGCGGCGGAGCGTTCGGCTCTCTAACGCAGATTCTTGATGATGTGGTTATAATTCTTATCAAGGTGTTAAAAGATTATCTTTATGATGAAGACATACAGAAAAATAGGAGGAAGTTACTTATCAGCTGAGACCAGCAGCTCTATAGATCGCTCTGTTGGTTGGCTGGTCAGTTGGCAGCCATAGTTTTGCCCTAGGAGGCTGAAATTTGGCATTGAGGTCGACGCTATTGCAAATTCATTCTTGTTTGTCTCAGATTGACTTTTACGTTTCTTTCTGAGGGCAGTGACACAGCAGGAGCACGGCGAATTAACAACAAGAAAAACTCAAAGACTTGCCTGCGTATATTTCACAACAAATGTTGAAATTTGCGATAAACACTGGGATCCTATTGACCCAGAGCAGCGTCTGACAGTCTGTCTGAGGTAAGTTGTGCAGCCTGAACTACTGTGAGCTGTTTATTGAGTGTCCTTTTAGCAAAATGCTCTTAACTTGAGTTACCTTACCTTAACGTAGGCCACGATCTTCAGTGATATGGTGGCCAGGTAGAGAGAGTTCATGGCAAAGTCCATCAGGTTCCACCAGTCATGGATGTACTCTGTGAATCCCCCGTCCCACATCTCCTTAATCTCCGCCCAGATGAACCCTGAAACACGCACACTGATGGTTATTTACATGCACACAGAGTCATGCATGTATGAGCGCATTAATGTCACCCATCAGTGCTTTCTGTTTGCCTGCTTCCTGCTCTGTGACCAAACTTTTGTTGGATATTTTCTTTTGGCAGCAGCCTCGGGCGCTGAGCGCAGAGCCAACACATTTGTTCTGTACCACTGAGTTTAGACAAAGTCAGGTTTTATTCTGAATAATTCACGAGCCATTTTACATTTCATCTCTTCCCCCTACAATATCTGCTCCTCTGAGTTTCTAGAATAATGAGGAGACAAGTAACACATGTGATTAAAGGTTAAACAATCTGACATACACCATAAACCCTTGTTTGGATGGATGGCTTTTTTCATCAGTGTCTGACCAAGCGCCATTTTTGGACAACTTTGGAGTGAGACCAGCTTGGTTGTGGCAGTATAATACGTCACTGAATGGCGTCAGTTTGGACTTTCACCCGGGAGACTGGTGTTCGTTTCCTGTATAAATGTAGAGCCAAACCATGGTGTTTTTTTCTAAACCTAACCACGTGCTTGAGTTGACATCTCTGCGTTGGTTGTGGTGTCCCAAAACGTCAACAGCAGATGCAGAAGGATGCATAATATGTAGACGGGAAAGGACGCTGACAAAGCAGCGATATGTGACAACTTAGTATGGGAACGAGATGATTAGAGGCAACAATGTTACGATCAACAGCATCTTTTGAGACTTTGCTCAAATTTTCTTTTTCTAGTTTATTACTATTACTAATCATCTTATAAATTAATCTAGTCCATACCCATTGGTAGCTTTGTCACCTTCTACCTATGCCAATCCTCAATGCCTATGTGCAGTTTCACATAGATTGACCACGTCAGTGAGTAGAAAAACATCAGTCAGACAGAATGACACGATGACAGTTTCCGTGATTATGTACAGCATACCATACCATGACTTAGTCATACCGAAAACTAGAAAAAACAACAACAACATTGGTCCACAGGGGGAGCCACAGCAATCGGTCGCATTTTAGCCATTTTGAAGCATTTTTCTGTTGTTATAGCGCCACCCAGTTGCCAATTAGAGTTAAATTTCTCCAGTCACCTTGAGGCGTCCTGTTCTACATATCTACCAAGTTTAGTAAAAATCCATATGGCGGTTAGGCCTAGATAACAAATTAGCTCTCTAGCGCCCCCATTTTGTTTGATGGGGTCAATAATGGAGGGGTCCCCTCAGATTATGTGTGCTCATATGCCTACAAAGTTGCGTGGTGATGGGTGAAACCCTTGAGATGTTATACACCTTTATGTGATGAGCCACGCCCTCCGCAATATTCATTGCCTTATAGAAGCTCAGTTTTAGTAAGTTTTCCAACTTTTGCCAAGAGGGAACTTTAGATATTGCTCCCTAGATTATGTTCACCCAGTTTCATGCAGATCGCTCCAACTTCCTAGGAAGAGATCCATTTGAAGTGTTTTTCAAAAAAATTCTAAATGGCGGAAAATCTATATAAGTGGAAGTTATGGGTTCTTGAGGCAAATGTGTTCCTCATGAGGAGAGGCATCTCTGTGCAAAGTTTCATGTCTCTACGACATACGGGGCATGAGATATGCCCATTCAAAGTTTGCAATTTCAATCGGTTGCTATAGCGCCCCCCTTTGGCCAATTGATGTAATATTGCTTCATTGGCATCCTCCCATGACCCTCTACCACTGTGCCAAATTTCATATGGATTGACCAAGTCAGTGAGGAGAAAAACGTGGAACAGACACACAGACAGAGTTTTCGTCATTATGTAGTTAAGATGATGCTGTGTTGTGTTCATATGTTGATGTTCATATCCAACATGTGTTTCAAATGAACCTTTTCATTCACGTGTTTCGGACAACTACATAAATTAATTCTTAAGCAATAAAGCGACATCTTGATATAGAACAAATGAGGGAACAATACATGCTCTAATTTTTATCTTGAACAATAACCAGCTGATGATCTTCTTTCTGTATCAAAAGCTTTTTGTAGTCGAGTGTTTCAAAGAGAGGAAGAGGAGAGAGAGGAAGAGGAGAGAGCGGAAGAGACGACGCAGGAGAACAGATGGTTTTGTATTTTTCCAAGTGATTATGGTTATGATTTGGAAATCATCGGTGTCAGTTCTGAGAGAGAATATGGAGATGCAATCACTCATTTTCACACCCACCCACCCTCCAACACACACACACACACACAACTACCTCCTTCACACACTCACAAGCATCCCACCACACACACCCACATACCAACACACACACACTCGTACATACACACTCAGAGTCCTCTTGCTGATTAGCAATCAAAGTTAAAAAAAAAAAAAAAAAACAGATAAGAAGTTTTTTTTCCACATCCGTTTTAAATCTGGTTGTTTTTTACTGTCTGGAAGAGACATTTCTTCACCAGAGAGCGGGTGCTCGAGTCTTTAGTGCAGCGATACTCAATTTACAGCCCTCTGCCCAAAGGTGGCCCAAAACAGAGCACCGGGTGGCCCTTGAAACCATTTTCTAATGTCCTTACACCGCCACGTGGCAACTGCCCTGACAACTGCCTACCCACAAGATCCATCCATCCATTTTCAACCGCTTATCCGAGGCCGGGTCACAGGGACTGCGGGCTGAGCAAAGTAGATGAGTGAGTTGCTGCTCTCAGCAGCAACACTTTCCAGCTCCTCCTGGAGGCGTTCCCAGGCCAGATGAGATATATAATCCCTCCAGTGTGTTCTGGGTCTGCCCCGGGACCTCCTACCAGTGGGACGTGGCCAGAACACCTCTACCAGAAGGCGCCCAGGAGGATCCTGATCAGATGCCCGAACCACCTCAACTGACTCCTTTCGACATGAAGGAGCAGCGGCTCTACTCCGAGCTCTTTTCCCTATCTCTAAGGCCTGAAAGAGGCGTACGCCACTCCTCACGCAAAAGTTAACAGACTTGATGGGAGAAACTTCGGTCCATGCTTACGAATATTTTGGGTACAGGAAACTGGTGACGCAGATGGTGAGGTGGAGGCCTGATTGTTGACATGCACTTGCCAGTTTTGGCTTTTGTCTGTATGTGCATTTTTAGTACGGATCCTATGCATTGTTTTCTTAATAAGACCCCAGGACTGTTCATACAGTCCCTTTTTTCCTTGAACAGCAAATATGGGTTTAGGCAACGAAAGCATGTTTGGCTCTACAGTCTTACGAGAAGCAAACACTGGCCTCATGGGGTGAAAGCTGGTGGCTGTTGGACCCATCCCCCCCACTCGGACTTCTTCCCTCTTTACTTTTCTTGATGTCTCGCTACATTTCCTCTTGACACTGCCGGGTGCCGGCCACATCAGACCAGGTTGTATGAGCAGCTACAAGTACCTCAGCGTGCAAATCATAGATGACCTGACTTGATCCACACACACACACCACCATGCTGGTGAGGAAAGCGCGGCAACACCTACACCATCATTTAAAATCTGCTCAGCGCTGCATTAAACTTTCTACAGGGCGCCAACTGTGTCTGTGCTCTGCGGCTGTGTCACTGCCTGGTTTGGAAACTGCTCCTTTCAGGACAAGGAAGCATTAAAGAGGGTGATAAGGTGCGCCGAGCATATAATGGGGACCACTCTGCCCTCCCTCGGGGATATCTGCACCAAAGCAGACTGGATCATTAAAGACTCACACCACCCTGATCATGGTCTGTTCTGGTGGCTACCTTCTGGCAGACATATCCGCTGCCTCGGAGCAAGAACTGAGAGACTGAGAAAGAGTTTCCACAAACCATATGGGTTATAAACTCCTAACAGTCTGCACACTGTCTTGAAAAGATAAGCCCTGCTGGTGTTGTCGCACACATATTTGCAGAGTTTTATTTGAATCATGTAGATTTTACTGAGAGAGATTTTCCTACCAGAGCTCTTTACTTTACATTGTGTATTCATTACAATTTAAGCTATTTTTACCAGCGCATTTTCAGCAGCTTATAAAATCTTAGTTCTGGTTCTTTACCTTCTTAGTAGTGCATTGCAGCATACTTCAGCTTTTAGGTATGTTTCTGTTGTTTGCCAGCAGATGAAGCGACATGAAGACACGTTTACGCCAAAGTCAATACATAGCGATGGACTGTATTCCCTTGTGGTGACTTCTGTCATGTTTTCTCCTCTCTGTTGTCCTGCTTTTTCTCTCTGTGCTGTTAAACTGTTTTTAAAGTATAAAGTTGAGCATAGTGTCAAATGTCAATACTCTGAATAATCTATAACCAGAGTTTTCTACTTACACTGCAATAATCTCAAACACTTATCAGTGTGGTACTTGAGACCGGCCTTGGGCTTGAAAAGGCTTATTGAGGGCCTCACATTTTTTTCTTGGTCTCAGACAAAAAGGACTCGGGATTTTATTTCATAGCCACTCAAAACCACAACTGTGAGGATATTACTAGAGTGCCTGTGTGAGAAAGAGTGCTGATTAAAGATGGTATAAGAACACAAAAGAAAATCCTCCTTTAAGTGACAAGGAACGTGGCATGGTTGTTGGTGCCAGACGGGCTGGTCTGAGTATTTACTGGGATTTTCACCATAACCATCTCTAGGGTTTACAGAGGATGGTCCCAACAAGAGAAAATATCCAGTGAGCCAAAATGCCTTGTTGATGCCAGAGGTCAGAGGTCAGAGGAGAATGGCCAGACTGGTTCAAGATGATAGAAAGGCAACAGTAACTCAAATAAGCACTGGTTACAACCAATGTCTGCAGAAGACCATCTCTGAACCAACAACATGTCCAACCTTGAAGCAGATGGGCTACAGCAGCAGAAGACCACACCAGGTGCCACTCCTGTCAGCTAACAACAGCAAACTGAGGCTACAGTTCACACAGGCTCACCAAAACTGGACAATAGAAGATTGGAAAAAACGTTGCCTGGTCTGATGAGTCTGGATTTCTGCTGCCACATTCAGATGGTAGGGTCAGAATTTAGTGTCATGGATCCATCCTGCCTTGTATCAACGGTTCGGGCTGCTGCTGGTGGTGTAATGGTGTGGGGGAGATTTTAATTTTTTAATATCTGTTTATACATGTTGACCTTAGCACCCTGTATGTTGGGTAATATTGCCGACACTCAGAGAAAAACATGATGTTCTGCAGTGTTATGCAGGTCAGTAATGCATCTTCAAAGGTATTTCCCCGATTCTACAGATGTCTCCTGTCTGAACGGGAAAAATAAAATCCAGTGAGGAAGAAGAGCAGAGCGGAGCAACACAGTCTGTGGGTTTAAACTCTGCTGTTGCCCCGGGGCAAACATTTCGGTGTTCCGGGCAAACAGAAGACATCTGTCTGATCACAAAACCCCCCTTGAAGATGCAACTCACTGCTGTATAACAGTGAAAAAAAATTTCATTTTCTTTTTGAGTGAGCAATGCTATGTTACTGAATCACAGAGACAGTCTGACATCACATCCTGATGCTTTCAGCAGCTACGGCTGATCTGTGATGGACAGCAGCAGTCGGAAAATTCACAGCCAACCCTGTGATTAACAGACGACCAGCTCTACCTCCTCAGAGAAGAGACAACTCATTTAAAGAAGCAGAAAACAGACCAGATTGCAATCACAGGTTACACTTTGAGGATAGTTATACACCAACGTGTCTGACAATGATTCAAAGTAACAACCTTAAGCATCCAGAACTGTAGTGCTCCTAAAGTTCCCAGGATGCCTTGGAAATAGAAGCAGAAGGAGACAAGGCAAAACTAGAATTACCGCCTTTGTTGCCCAAGTTACAGTTACAGTTTACATCCATGAGAGGCAAGGTGATTTTTGTTTTGTTTGTCTCCTAGGGTCTGGGATGTTATCTCCTACATAAGACATAAACTTAAGGCAGATTTATACATGTTCCTCTGCAGTTACATCTCCAAAACACTAGTTGTTGGTGGAAAACACACATTAAACACACATTAAACATGGCTTCATAGAGACAGTTTCAAACACAAGTACACAAATCAGCTTCACTATAACTCGCAGCATTCACAGACAAACACTTGTCTTTATCTGGACACATTTTCCCAAAAAATACAACATGCTAATGTTTTTAGCACAAGCCTATGGCATTTTACACTGTATAAATTAGCCTGGTGGCTAGCAGTCTTTTCCTCTACTCATATGAAGCCAGGGACAACAGCAACATTTAACAAAGGTAACGTTACAAAATTCAGCTCCATTACAGCTCACAAGGTTCACTGACAAAACAACTACACACGGGGCGTTGGTGGCTTAGTGGTAGAGCAGGCGCCCCATGTACAAGGCTGTTGCTGCAGCGGCCCGGGTTCGACTCCAGCCTCAGACCCTTTGCTGCATGTCTCTCCCTGTCTCTCTCCCCCGTCACACTTCACTATTCTAACTATTAAAGGCAAAAAATGCCCCAAAAAATGTCTTTAAAAAAACAGCAAAAAAAACCCCAACTAAACACGTTTTCCAAACAAATACAGCATGCTAATATTATAAGCACAAGCCTATGGCATTTTACATTGTATGAATTAGCCTAGTGGCTAGCAGACTTTCCCTCTCCTCATATGAAGCCAGGGACAACAGCAACATGTAACAAAGGTAATGTTACAAAATTCGGCTCCATTACAACTCACAAGGTTCACTGACAAAACACCTGTCTTATACTAAACACGTTTTCCAAACAAATACAACATGCTAATGTTATTAGCACAAGCCTATGGCATTTTACATTGTATATATTAGCCTGGTGGCTAGCGGACTTTTCCTCTGCTCATATGAAGCCAGGATAAATGACACACAAGACTTAAAATGCTATTTTTGTGGAGGCTTTATTGTCTTCACAATTTATTGTTTCTTATCTGTGAAATTAAAGTAAATAAAAGCTTTGTTTCCACTGAGGGAAATGGTTTCAGCTTACAGAAACAGACAGGAGGTCTGCGTCGCTGCGACATGTAGTTACATTTCTGGGGAGGTGCATGTCAGGCCACGCCGTAGGGTACGGCGTAGGCTCAGCGTCGATGCAGAAGTATAAATCCTGCTTTAGGTTTTGGTAAACGTTGCCTGCACCTTTTACCTTTTATCACTTTGGGCCTCCGTAGGGTTTTTAATCTTGATTTACGGTAGTCTAATAAAACCTTTATTTGATTTTATCTAGTAATTTTAAATATCTCATTAGTTTCACAGGAGACTGAAAATGCATTTAGTTTCTGTACATACCCAGCACCCATGGGAGGATCATCCACTCGACGATGGTGGGTGGAGGTCCCTGCATGTGCAGGTTGGTGCGGGCGATGTGCTGCGAGGCCAGCAGCAGGAGGAAGAGGAAAGTCAGGTAGGACGCCGTGTGACAGATGAATTTGATGAAAGGCTTCTTGATGAAGCGTCCCAGAGAGCTCTTCGGAGCCAACAGGTAGATCTGAAGAGGGAAACACAGGAGTTGAAACAGGGACGGAGACGGAGGGGAGAAAGGAGGGAGGAGAAGAGAGCAAAGGAGGACAGAGGATGAAAGGAGGAGATTAGGGAGAAGAGAGACGAGGGAAGATCATAAGAAGGCGATGAAGATCGAGAGAAAGATTAACAGGTTTGTCCTTAAATGATCCATAATTACATCCCTTTGAGGTACAAAACAAAATGACACCAACTGAAGAGGCAGGAGGAGAAGAAACAGCACAGAGGGTTTAATAAGAAACCTAATGCTGCTTGTGTACTCCAGCTTTTTTCACTTCTGTTCGAACCGTGAAGCAGAGAGAACGAGATAGATTGTACATAAGTTTGATTGTGTTGATGCTCAGCCACCCATCACCTTGCATTGTTGGAAAGCTGTTACTGTTATTGCCAGCATTATTGCTGTTATGATGCTTGTTTACTGCTTGTTCTGCTCATCTACTCGCTCCTGGCAACCTCAACTTACTCTGAGTCACGCCAGCGAGGCTTTAAATGGAAATGAATAACAGAGAGACGGAAAGAAAGAGAAGGAGAGAGTTGTTTTTACATTATTAAGACAATATTAACTTAATCACATTAAGGGAATTCTCTGATTATTGACTGTAACCACTTTAAGTGAATTATCTGACTCGTATTAACAATACAGTCAGAGTAAACATAACTTAATGAACATCTGATTTCTTTGTCTTGTCTTGTGCTCTATTTAGTCTGCTTCATTTTGGTATATCAGGTCCTTGAACGCACCAAAAGAAAGGCAAAACAGCAGGAAAAGAGGGAAAACTGTAACTCTGATCTCGGAGTAATCACTAAAGTTTACACTTTCCAAAAAAACAGATGACTTCAAAGGAATATTTCACGTGCAAAATGGCATTTGCATCTGGCATACTCACCCGTGTTACTTTGAATATGTTAAGCAAAATTCTGTTTTTGTTGCATGCCTCAGCGGTGAATGGAGAATCCAAAAAAGGCAAACAAACTCTGATTGACGCAGGGGTAGACCAGCAACTCCAGTGTTCAGAGATGGTTAAATTATGGTTTCTGTCAAAGGAGTCTGGTGGCTTTGGAGAGAGCAATATAACAGCTTCAGTTTCCCATTGAAAAAGTCTATCGGACAGCAAGGTAAAGTGGTAAAAGTACTCTAAATATAGCGCACACTTAGAGTGTGTAGGTGATTAAACAAATCCGCCCAGAGCAGTTCACTGCTTAGATTCTGTGCTGACTTACATCTACTGCAGGTAATACACTGACTATGATAAGTATCAACATATAACTCCACTTCAAAAGATCCAAACTATCCCTTTAAACTTCATATTAGTCTATAAAGAAAATATTTCTGGTGCAAACTTTGTAAGTAATCAGTATGGAAGATCAGAAAATTGTCACTTACTATGAAATGTGTTTAAAGGCATTCATATTTAAAATGTATCCCGAAAATACATCGCAAGAGGAAAAAAACAAACATTTCGATGTAGTTCACCTTGATACAATAGATGAATTCAGGTTGTAGGAGGAGGTAAACAATACGCCAGTGCTGCGGTGGCATCTCACTTGTAAACCCACACAATAACCCTGTGATATATGAAAGGATTTTACTTTGAAATTTGCATTTGCCAAGAAACATGTCCAGGAGATCCAGAAGAATGTGTTACTATAGAATGGAAACACAGGCATCAAATGGGATTAAAATAAAGGGTATAGTTTTAACAGACCCCCTGCTAGGGGGTATTCTTTCGTGTTTACTGGCTGAAATTCAGCTTTTAAACACATTTCTGATTTTTATTGAATGATGTGTTTCTTCTGCTTACAGTGCAAGAAATGATGGATTACAACAACTGCACTTATGTACAACTTTGAGGTACTTGTACTTTGTTCCATTTAATGCTGTGTTACATGTGTACTCTCCATTTCAAAAGCAAATCACCACTACATTAATTTGATTAATTTACTTTGCAGATTCAGTATATTAATACAAAATAAAATCAACTAATAAATTATGATACAGTATTATGCACTAAGCTACCCAGTTGTTTATAAAGTAGTTGAAATGAGCCCCACATTTGCAACTGCAACACATCAGTGATGCAGCAGAAGATAGCAACAGACCACTACTTGAGACCAACAGAAGAAGTTATTTTTTAAACGACGGGTTGGGACATTTCCAGCTGTGTCTGTAACACCAAAACCAAGCATTTTTTAATGAGACATCAGGACATTTTCCAGACATTTCGAATATGACATTTTTTTGATAACATGTCGGGACAATTGTGTCTGTTACGACAAAACCAGGTACTTTTAGTGACATGTTGCGACACTTCCAGGCTTGTTTGTTGCAACAAACCCGGCAAGTGGGGACATTTCCAGCCATGTCTGTAGCACCAAAATCTGGCATTTATCAAGGACTTTTTCAGACATTTCTGATGCGACAAAACCAGTTTTGATGTAAGGTTGGGACATTCACAGCTGTGTTTGTTGCAACAAACCAAGTACTTTTTAACAACATGTCAGGACACTTCCAGCCATGTTTGTTGCAACTAGACTAGGTATTTTTTAACAACATGTAGGGATATTTCCAGCTGTGTCTGTAACACCAAAACCTGGTATTTTTAATGAAACACCAGGACATTTCCAGACATTTCTGGAGTGACAAAACTGGGCATTTTATGATGACACGTTGGGACATTCAGAGCTGTGTTTGATGAGACAAACCAGGTACTTTTTGACCAGAGGTCGAGACATTTCCAGCAGCGTTTGCTGCAACAAAACCTGGTATTTTTTAAAGACAGTTGGAGACATTTCGAGCCGTGATGGAACACCAGAACTGGAGCAATTTATTTATGACAACATGTCGGGACATTTCCAGCCGTGGTTGTTGCGACTAGACCAGGTAGTTTTTAACAAGACGTCAGGACATTCTCAGACTTATTTGTTATTTGTAACTAGACTGGGTTTTTTTTAACAACATGTTGGGACATTTCCAGCCGTGTCTGTTGCAACTAGACCGGATATTTTTAATGACGTGTTGGTACATTTCCAGCCGTGTTTGTTGCAACCAAACTGAATATTCTAAGCCAAAACACAATCTTTTCCTAACTCCAATCAAGCATAACATATAAATGTAACAAACCCGTGGCACGCAGAAACATACAATAACAACATTTTGCTTATTGCTCAAATATCCAGGTTAAAATGACCTGTGTTAACTCACACAGTGTTCTCCTAATGAGCAGTCTACTAATTTCTATTTCCTCTTTCAAACATCCTCATAGGCGTCTTAAAGACAATAAAAACAGTCCCTCTGTTCACTGTTTTTTAGGTCGAGCATTGTTGTCATGTTGCGGTCTCCTAGCAACAGCTCCTTCAGCCAATAAACATAGAGTTTTGCTTAAATTGCTGCCTGGCAACAAATTTACTTTGAGGAAGAAACAGTAGTTTAGTTGCAGGAGCTTGTTTCCCCTTCTTCCCTCCATCCCTCATTTCTATCTTTTCATTTCATGTTTCTTTACTCACTCTTCTTCTGTCTGTCCGTACTCCCCTGCTTTCTTTTATCCTTTATTCTTCTGCTCATTCTCTCTTCCTTTATATCTTTTCTTTTGCTTTACCAATTTTTCTTTACCCCATCTGACCCTTGTTTCTTCTTTTTCTCTTCTTCTTCCCTCCCCTCCACTGATGCCTCCTTTATTTGTTTCCTATATTCCACTCCTTACTTGCTTTCTATTTTCCTCATTCATTCCCCCATCAGCTCTTCTCTTGCTCCCTCCTTTCCTCTCTTTCGTTCTGCCTCCCTTCCTCACACACCTCCGCTCTCCTGTGCGTCTTCCTAAAGTCATTTTCCATACTTTCTCCTTCTTCATCCCTTCCCCCTTTCCTTCCTCACACTCCCACTTACTCCCTCCCTCCTTACCAGTGAGAAAACAGGAAACAGGAGTCCGATGATGAAGCAGGTGACCAGTTTGACGGCCCAGTGTCGTCTCCTCCAGCCCGGGAAGCCGTCGTACCACAGCGTTGCCAGCAGCTGCTGGCAGTTGGGCTGAGCCACAAACTGCAGAGACAGAGAGAAAGAGCAGGACGTGCACGGGTTAGGAAACACAACTTGAGCGTAATGTTGTTTTTAATGAAGGACAAATGAGCAAAAACACCTGAAACCACAGCGTGACTTTGAAAATCAGTGAGTTTACAGTACTTCCTGCTTTGATGAAAGCTGTTTTAAGTGGCTCATATATCATTCAGAGGTATTTTCTGGGGTGTAAAACTGCTGATAAGAAGCTGTGTCACCTTCAAAACAGACATTTTAATTCTTGGTTTTAGTGGAGCTGAACTGTGCACAGCTTTTCCTTCGTACTGCCTTTCTCCTGGCGGCTCATTGGTGTTTGTTTGATAGCTTGTGTCTTCAGGATGATGCCATTTGCACATTGATGGTCTTCAGACTGAAATGTTCACTTTTCCCTTAATTTTTTTTCTACTGTAACAGCTTGTGCAAAGGAAATACACAGATCCTGCTTTGCATCCTCTAATTCTTTGCACAAACCTCTTTAAATTGCTTATTTACACATTATAAAGTAGACGACACTAAAAAACACATGTGCAGAGGCTACACTATTCTAAATGTGTTTGCTAAATTTGTGTTTTCTTTTCTAGTTTTTCTTTTCCCCTAAACTTTGGAATAGTTTTGCCTCTCACTATATCAGTAGATTCATTTTTTAGATTTCATTTGTTGACATTTTCTGCTTTTATTCACATTTTTTACCAAGACGTCACTGCGATTCCTGTGGGGATAGTGCCACGAAGAGCGATCGTTTTTTGTTGAGATATTGCTGCGTTTTCTGCCGTGATAATGCCACAAAATGTAGTTGTTTTTTAGCGAGCCATTTCTGCATTTCCTGCCTGGGATAATACTTTGAAAAGCATTTAGTATTTACCAAGACATCAATACATTGTCCGCTGGGATACTGCCACAAAAGAGTTGTTTTTAATTGAGCCTTTAGGCCTGTTTCCACTGCAGGAACTTCGGGGTAATTTTCCGGGGCCGGGGCCATTGGTGCGTCCCCAAAGGACAGAGTTCTGGAACTTTTACAGGGGCTAAACAAGTTCCCCCCTCGGAGTAGGTACTCAGAACAGCCCTGAAAAACTCCTAGCTGTGGCTTGGGGTTTAGTTGGTGCTGATTGAATATACCCAAGGAGGGATGTGATGTCCACAGAAAGCGACAAAATCTTTGCCACATCGCCCCGGTCAAAATGGTCGCGCAAGGATTACGTCACATCCAGAGCCCCGTAACTTTACAGGAACCTTGCTCCTACTCCGCCCTCTCAGTGGAGACACGCTGGTTGAGAGAGCCGAGTGAGAGGACATTCCTGTAAAGTTCCTGCCCCCCAAATAGTACCAGGAACGTCTTCAGTGGAAACGGGCCTATTGCTGCATTTCCTGCCTGGGATAGCTGCACGAAACAACGTAAACATCTGAGTAGCTCTTCATTTATCTCTGATCAAATCTTCTAAGACATCTATCATTCCTTTAAACACTCCACAATGAGCCTCAAACAGGTAAATCTGTCCGAGCGTTATCGCCCTCTGTGAGCTGCGACGATAAACCAAAGGTTACTTCCTGCCCTGACACAAGTGTAGCTGCTCTGTTGTTCAGGTCGCTTCCATTTACATCTCATTACAGCTCATCCTCTAATACAGCTGGCATTACACCAGAGGCTGTTTGTCCCCGTCAGCCCTTCAGCTGCCCTCTGAGTCACCACCAAGCAGCTGACTCCTTTCTTTTTATCTCCTTTTCCTCTTTCCATTGTGTGCTTCCATGTCTTTCTTCCATCCCTCCTTTCTTCTCTCTCCACAGCTCTGTACCATTTCATCTCTTCAGCTCTCTCGCCAAGCCTTTCTGTCTTTCCTCTTCCTTCCCCGTCCTTTCTTCCGTCTTTTCTCATTATTTCTGAGTGATTAGTCTGCACTTGGATTGTAGAGTCTCATACTCTAAAAAGACTTAGGAGACAGCAGGTTATCTGTCACTCTGAGCGTGTGTGTGTGCGTGTGTGAGAGTATATAAAAAAGTGTGTTTTCCTATTAAACAAACAGCCTGTTTAATAAATGAGTGAAGCAAACATCCAGCTCAGTTCGGCACATCCACCTTCACACAAGGACACACGACTGCACATTTAGCTAAAAGCTAAAAAAGAGGCAAACTGCCAGAAACACTCAGGTCGGCACCCGCAGCCATCAATCACTCGCTGCTCGGCTGCCGTCTCCGAGAGATGAACATTTGGTGGCGGCTGCAGATTTTTCCACACTTCCTTGTTTTCGTACAAGTGTGAGCTTGTTTCATAAATAATTGGTCCTGGCACATTTTGTTTGGACAGTCCATGACTGATAGCTCTGCCGTCACGGCTTCTATCGGCACCGCGTGGCGATACTACATGTCACAAGTGGTGCTGATCCCGTGGGAGCCATGGTTTTAAGGTCAATGCAAATATGTCACATACAAGATATCGGCCACTGTGGTATGATTAAGGTGAGGGAAAGATCAGAGTTATGGCAAACAATTTATGGATAAAAATTTGCCGCTTTTATGACACTGTCAGTGTTCAAAGGATCAAAATACAGACGCAGAAGAACCACGAAAATCTATCTTTTTCAATAGTATTGAACATGTTCTTCTTCCTTGTCAAAACCCGCTGCCCACATTACCCACAGTTCAACTCAGTGTGACAAATAAACATGATTTTACAACCTGGTGTCACTCTTAAGTCCACAAATACCAGTGCTCGGGTGATGACTTCGGGCGTCAGATGCAAAAAAGCCATCTTTTCAAGTCGGCATGCTACATGGCCGGTTGCCATTATTGTTTAACATGTTATACATTTCATGTACAGTTTCTGCTTGGTTGATTCATACTGTCTTTTTTTTAAAATATACTTACAATGTCATTGTGCAACCAAGGCATGTGGTTAGGTTTAGAAAAAAACATCATGATGTGGCTCAACATTGACAGGGGAGTCGAACACTGGCCTCCTGGGTGAAAGTCCAATGTTGTTGAACCCATCCACCCTATATGGACTTTCCAGGTCTTTAAATTATTATTATTACTATTATTATTAACAGTTAGGGGGTGATCACACAGAAATGAGACGCTAGAGATGCGGACACTTCAAAGACACTTGAAACGCTGGAAGCGCTTATTCAATGCGCGCTAGCTACTGGCGTCTGATGCTTGAAAAGTTGAAAATATTTTAACTTTTCAGTGTCTATGCGCGTCTAAAAAGAAGCGCGACAAAAATGTCTAAAAATACGCCAGAAAAATGTCCGTCTAAAAAGACATTTGAACACCGGTCAGACGAGCCATATCATAGGAAAACAATGGTTTTGCTGGCATTGCGCTTCTGGTGGTTCATCTCGGTGTGATCGCTCCTTTAGTTCTAACCGAGCAATTGGATTGGACAGGAGACATTCTGTATATCAGCACGGCTGTGATTATATCCGACCGAATCACAGCCGTGCTGACATACAGTATGACAGCCTGACCTCAAGTGTGATACTGCCTAGTGCTGGGCAAAGCAGTTCTTTGGATGTTACTGAATCGCTAGAATCAGTTCATTAAAGAGATTCGTTCAAAAGATTCGTTCACCAAATCGTTCAGTGCTTGGCGGGAGGAGTCCTGACTGTGTACTTGACTCCTGGCTACATTAGCCGTTAGCTTGGAGAAAACAGTCCCTATGAAAGTGTATCGCTGAGAGGAAATGATTTGAATCACTCAGGGATCGGGGTTACGTCACCGAGTGATTCGTTCACCGAGTAATTTTTTCACAGAGTAATTTGTTCACTGAGTGATTCGTTCAGCAAGTGATTCGTTCACCAAGTGATTCGTTCACCAAGTGATTTGTTCACCGAGTGATTCGTTCACCGAGTGATTCATTCACCAAGTGATTCGTTCACCGAGTGAGTCATTCACCGAGTGATTCGTTCACCAAGTGATTCGTCACGTGGTAGGCAGTCCCTGCACGCTGGCTGCCTCGTGACACACGAGTAATTCATCGCTCGCACGAACCAAAGTTTGCCAGTTCCACTCCCGGCCTGCACGCTCACTGCTGAGCTCAACTGAACTGAGAAATGAACGAATCAGTTCCGGAAGTGATTCACTTCAGTACGTTCACTCAACAAATTAGTTATTTTGAACGATTTGTTCGCGAACGACACAACACCAATACTGCTTTATTGTTGTGGCTGTGGCGTTACTAACTGATGTTGCCCGACAGCTTATCATACCACCACGAAAAGATGCTTGTCTTGTTGGTGTCTGATGCGAAAATCGCTGACAAATCAGCAGATATTTGACGACTTTGGTCAAAACAGAAGCGCTTGCCATCAAACTGCACCAGGCCACAGGGTGAGTGAGTGCATCACAACTCTGCTGATATACAGCACGATCTTGAGCGTGATATTATTTCATCATTTTCATTTTTACTCTTGTTTTGTCTGTTTAACTCTTTTTGCAGTTTTTATTTCACTCTCACTGCTGTTACAGCTTTTAAATATATTTTATATTGCCTCAAATTGCTTAATGGCACAAGGTCTGCAACTGAAAACACACTTTGATCTCCTGCAAAGAGGTGTGACACATGACGCTCTCATCTCTGACCACCTTCACTCAGCCTGGCAGTCGTCCTGTATGAATGTAACACACAGAGATGTAAGACTCACCGCAGCCAGTCACCGGACCAACGGTGCAGACACACTGTGTGATAATAACGGTGACGCTGCAGGTTTACTGCACGCTGCATGTCTGACATGTGTGTGTGTGTGTGTGTGTGTGTGTGTGTGTGTGTTATTTGTGCGACCTAATAAATGAGAGGCAGTGTGTTTATCTCTTCAGCACGGGAGGGTTTTATACTCTCACTTTAATCATCTCAATGTCGCCTCACACCTGCGATAACCAACAACCTGACGGAGCAACAGCAGATATGACCTTAATACACACACACACACACACACACACACAGATAAATCTGTCATGTACTCCGTCAGCTGCCGAGCAAGTTGTTCACGCTCTTATCTGGTTATGTGTTGCATGTAAATGTGTGTATACATGTGTTATTGTGTGTGTTCATATGTGTGTGTTCATATGTGCGTGTGCGTGTGCGTGTATGTGTGTGTGTGTGTGACAGACAGAGGGGGAGAATACTGGATAATGAGAGGATTTAATTATATAGATGAAATGATAGAAGCAGAAAGAAAGAGAAAAGAGGAGGAGACAGATAACGTGTTGGAAGTCAAACCAAGGTGACTGCTCCTCTTTCCTCCTCCTCTTCCTCACTGTGCAACTGCCAAGCGTCTTCTTCCTCTTTTTGTTTTCCATCCCTCTACGTTTTTCTCTCTTGTCCGTTTTCTCCTCCTCATACCCTTTTCATTCTCACTGCACCTCTTCTTTTTTTTGCCCTTTCTCCCTCCCACTCCTTCCTCTCATCTCCTCTTCCTCTTTTTGTCTCCTACATGATCCATCCTTCCTCTCTGCCTCCTTTTAATCTCTCCTGTTTCTTTGCATTTCTTCTCCTCCATCCATCTTCTTCTCCTCCTATCTTCCTCTTCTGTTCTCGTTGTCCTCCTCATCCTCTTTTCTTTCTCTCCTGTCACATATTCTCCTCATCCTGTTTTCCTTTTGCCCTTTCTCCCTCCCACTCCTTCCTCTCATCCCCTTCTTCTCCTCTTTCCTCCTCTCCTCTGAACCATTTCATTTCCCTGACTTTGTTTTTAGCCTCCTCCTCTTTCTTCACTCCTTTTAATCTCTCCTGTTTGTCGCACATTTCTTCTCCTCTATCCGTCGTCTTCACCTCCTCACTTCCTCTTCTGCTCTCTTTTCTCCTCCTCATCTCCTCCTCTGTCTTTCCTGTAATAACATCTTCATTCTCAGTCCTCCTCCTCCCCCCATTTTCTCCTTCTTCTCCCTCCTTTCTTTTCACTTCCCATTTTCACTCTCCTCCCATTTTTGTTGTTGTCTTACATCATCCTATTTTTGTCTCCTTCACTCCTTCTCTCTTTTCCTCCTCTCCTCTGAACAATTTAATTTCCTGCACCTCTAATTTCTGTTTAGCCTTTACTCCTCCTCCTCCTCCTCTTCCCTCTGGTCTCCTTTTTCATTTCCACCTCCTCCTTTTGCATTTGCTCTCTCCTCTTGCATCCCTTCTTTTCCATCTGTCTTCTTCACCTCCTCACTTCCTCTTCTGTACTCCTTTCTCCCCCTCATCCCCATTTACATCTCCTCTTTCCCTTTCTACTTCCTCTTGTCTTCCCATCTTCGTCCTCCTCTTTTTTGTCTTCTACATCACCCTATTTTTGTCTCATCCCCTTCTTCTCCCCTGTCCTCTGAACCATTTTAATTTCCTTCACCTCCTCATCTTCCCTGTTTCCTCCTTCTCTTCCATCTCCTTTTGCATCCTCTCTCTCCTCCTGTTTATCTCCTGTTTCTTTGCATTTCTTCTCTTCAGCTCCTCACTTTCTTTTCCTAATCTTCCTCTTCCCTTCCTCCCTGTCTCTCTCCATCCGTCTCTCAGCTCCAGTTTGGTTTCCTGTTGCTATGGCAGCAGTATGCTAATGAGCGAGTTGATCTCTGGGCTCAACTAAACTACAGCAGCCTGCTCCTTCCTCTCCTTCTTTTTCCTGCTTCAGCTTCGGTTGCACCGTCAGTCGGCGAACATCCTTGTCACAGTTTATTGCTCAGACAAAAACACTACGCGTTGACGTAACAGCTCTGGTCAAAACAGCTCAGCGACGAATCAGAGAGCCAGATCAGACCGGGACAGAGAACACCCCCCCGATCAGATCTCAGACGTAATACTGCTTTTTTTTTAGGCTACGTTATCAAAGTGAGACATCCTGGGTGCCACATAAATAGATTATTAAAGTGACCAGCTTAAATTACATAAGACATGAGTGAGAGCTGCAGTGGTGAGGTGTGTTTCATCATCGGCCAGCAGCAGTGAGAATATTTAGAGAAGTGTAAGGTGTGTATCCAGAAACTGACCCGGACGATGAGCCGATATCTGCAGCTATAGCTACATTAGAGTTGGCGCACAGATGGGCGACACACAGAAGAGAAAACTTGAATAAATGTGCAGAAACAGACGGAGCAGGAGCGCTCATAAAATGGTCTGAGGGAGAAAATTATGTAATGAATATGTTACAGTAAAGTGACATTGTGAACATGTTCACACAACAGATTCTCACTACTACCTCGTCGCACATCGACGTTTGGTCATGGACTTTCTACGTCCAGATACGACGTGAAAAGTACCCTGAGTGCAAGGAATTTAAAGGGAAATTTCGGTTTATTTCAACCTGTCTCCTATCGTCCTAAATTTGTTTCAAGTGACTAGTGACATAAAAATAATAGTTAGCATGTTAGCCGTTAGCCTAGATACAGCCGGGGCGCATAGTAGCGTCAGACCTGTTAAAACGTAAGTGAACGGGCAACCTTCAAGTGCAAAGTTAGTCCACTAAACAAGCTTTTTTTCCACAAAGACCGCCTCATATCGTTAGGATAAATGTCAGAGAACATGTAGAAAACGACATGTAAACGTGTTGTCTTACCTTACCGGTGTGCTGCCATGTTTGTTTACCATTTAGCTCTGCTTTCCAAAGCGCGGCTGAAATATCATGAGAACAAGCAGCGATCTCATACCGTGCCTGAAATCTCGGGAGAACAAGCAGCAAAAGTCTCTGAGGAATGTTTCCAGCTCCTTGTTGAACACCAAGAATTAAATAGGACGTCCAACCTGGTACTATCAAGGTGTACCTAATAAAGTGGCCGGAGAGTGTATCTATTTATATATTATTTTGTCTTCTGTCTGGTCTGGTTTTAATGTATATAAAGAAAAGTAGTATTTATTTGCAGATTAATCGTGTCTAAACTGACACCAGCTCCCAAACAAGGACGGTTGCTGTGATGTAATTCAGAGGCATAACTGATGAGTACTTGTGACATCAAACCCCCGGTCCTCCCTGCGTCTATTTCTATCAGCATGTGTCTCCCTCCATTCAGATTCTGTCTTCTCTCTCTCACTCTCTTCATGCACTTCATTTTCCCCTTGAACACTAGAAAAGCGCCACTGCACCACCAAGATAAATTTCCAGCCCGTCACAAATTGATTACCACGGTCTGTCCCCCCTCTCTTTCCAACAGGCCAGGTCAGTGATATGAAAACTGCAGAGGACAAAGTCTTAAATTTAATCTCAGTGTGCCCCACAGCACAGGAACCACACTCTTTCATGCTAATCCAATCGCAGCTTTACATAACACACACACACACACACACACACACACACAGGCAGACACTACTTATACCGCTAGCAGTGATGTGCTGGTTGGGGAGAGATGTCTGAAAATGCCCTGAAGGAGGAGTTTTCCTTGTAAAGCGACACATCTGTGATCCGGCAGAACATCTGAAGAGCTTCATTTCAAAATGACAAATTCACTCTTTGAAAATACAAGCTGAAAAACAAAACACAACAGGAAACAAAACACATGAATTGACTTTTAAATTAAAGGAACAGTTCAACATTTTGAGGAAATACGCTTATAGATAAGACTATAGATGAAAATGTATATCAGGAGGGAAAGCGCTGAGCAGCAATTCAAAATGAAAAAAGCGCAAATGTAAAAATATAAGATTGCACTAAAAACAAAGAGCTCATGACTATGTCTATGATATTGGACTTAAAAGGTCTAGTGTGAAGGATTTAGTGAAATTTGTCGCTTATCGGAAGATTACCGGAAGTCATCGAATACTGGAAGTCATCAAATACTGTAAGTCGTCGAATCCAGGAAGTTGTCAAATAGCGGAAGTCATCAAATACCATAAGTCGTCAAATGCTGGAATTCGGCGATTGCCGGAAGTCGTTGGATACTGGAAGTCATCAAATACCATAAGTCATCGAATACTGGAATTCGTTGATTACCGGAAGTCGTCGGATACTGGAGGTCATCAAATACCAGAAGACATCGAATACCGTAGTCGTCAAATAGCGGAATTTGTCACTTACCGGAAGTTGTTGGATACTGAAAGTCATCAAATACCGGAAGTCGTCGAATACCAGCGCTTGGGTAGTTACTTCTCTGTCAGACACAGACAAGAAAAAGGCATCCTTCAATGTCCGAATAATATGCGACTGGGCGCTGTCAGTGTGTAACAGCCCCAGACAGTGTCGGATGAAACACCGCTGGACAACAATGTAAGTCAAAGGGGTGAAAAGACAGAATAGGAGGATGGGTCCAACAATAACTTAGAGTGCTGACCCACCTGCCCTGTTTGGTTCGGTTCAATCAAACTCAAGTTCGTTTGCCTCCTCAGTGCAGTTTGTTTGGGCAGGTGTGAACACAGCAATCACACTCAGATGCGCACTACAACAACCAGACCGAGACCTTCTTGAAGAGGTGGTCTTGGTCCGTTTACAAACAAACTCTGGTGCGGTTCTTTAACTAACTAGCTAACAAACTGATATCATTGTGATGTCGACCATGGGAGGGTCTAAAGCTTCAATGTATTATGTTATTAACATTAAACACTGAAAAGTCTGCAAATATTTCAGTGTCACTCTGCAGACTCTGTACAGAGACTGCAGGATGTGTCATGATGTGCAGAAACATTTCTCTTCAGTTTCCCTCCACAGCAAGGAGGTCACAGGTCAGGGAAATCTCCTCCAGAGTAAAACTACAGCTGATCTGGGTTCTGTTAACTGTTCACTGACACCAGAGCAGAAACCTGCATCCTCTGATTTCACAGCTCTTTTTAAGTCGTTTGAAGATCGTCGAGATTTCATTTGTACTGCTCGTCTTTCATAAAACAGAACACAGGCAGCATAAAACAACTCACTTACGCCCACGTGCACCCACACTAACACACGACAACAACAACTAGAACAAGATATACCATAAAATCTGCACTGCTGGCAGCCCACTGAGTTTCAAGTGACATTTAAAAATCAGTCACAAAACATAAAGAGATGAATCAGACGGTATTATGCTCACTCATATTAAATAAGCATTGCTGGTAAGTTCCTGAAAATATTCCGGAGAGGTTTCTTTAGTCTTTACTCACACAAGTTGTGACGAAGAGGACACAGACTAAAAATACTGGTCCTTAATGCTGCTTGGCTGCCTCAAGATGAGTGGAACCACAAACACAAGAGTCATACCAGCTCCGACGTCGCTCGGGTCGACATGGTCTGCGTCAGGTGTTGAGGAACAAGGGCAACCTGATGAGAAATGGCCTACTAGAACAAAAGACGGATGGACTAGAGCAAAGAATATGGAACTTACTGTACAAGTAACCCAAGCAAGAGGGGATTTGGGATTTATGGATACTTCGAAACCCAACATCTAGATTGACAAAGAAGCAACCAGAAGGCAGCATTGCAAATGTTCAGGACAGCTACAAATACCTTGAGGAGGCCACAAGACAGTCAAAAAATCGTCTCAACAGAAAGAACAAGGTCTGAGCCATCAACAAGTACGCCCTGTCAGTCATCAGGTACCCCGCTGGAATCATGAGCTGGCCAAAGGAGGAGATAGAGTCCACTGATATCAAGACAAGGAAGCTTCTCACAATGCATGGAGGGTTTCATCCCAAATCCAGGAAGAGTGCAGTCCAAGGAACAGCTAAGTTACTGAGCAGAACTCTCAAACTCCCAGGCCTCTGGTACAGGACCTGAGCTTGGAATATATATACACAAGTTAGAAGTGTTTTAATTGCTGATAAATGCAGCCAGTCATCCAGCAGAGATTCTTGGGATCCGGCGCACACACACCAGGAAGTTAGCCGAGTGGAAAACCTGACACTCCAAAAGGCCCCCAAACCCCCGTTTTATTAAACTCTTGGTGGAGAGGAGTTCTGATGACTCATGTGAAGCTGCAGCAGCAGCAGCCTGCACAGCTGCGAAATGAAACCACTTTCACGTTACATTTGCAGAGCGGGAATGTTTAGGAAGCTCCGACAGCTTACGGGGCGGAGGGGGAATCAAGTATGACACCTGTGTTTTATTGTAGGGTTTGAGCACAGGTGGAAATACAGGTACAACTTTAAAGCCACATTAATGCATTTTTTTACCTCATCACCCTATAAGTTTTCTCTCTTCTGACTGCGGAGAACAGTTTCTACACAGCAGTGTGCCACGGTAAAATAAAGAGAATGACTCTGAGGTACTTATTTGAGTACTCCTCTTACTCCACTACATCTCTGAGGGAAATACTGTACTTTTTACTGCTGTCCAACAGCTTTAGTTACTTTTCAGATTCAGATGTTATGTTTCTTGCAGAGTACAGATTAAAATCCACCTTCATCAGGCATGTTTTAAATGACAAGAAACCACAGTATTTTGTTGACCAAGTAGTCTTGATCAGTAGTGAACATAATCTGATAAAACAGGCCAGTTCAAGATTCTCTTACCCCATTTTTCTGGCACCTTACAGACCAAACAACTTATAATTTAATCAAGAAAAAACTCAACAGATTTATAAACACTAAAAGTAATTAGGGATGCACCATAAATTATCAGCTGATAATGGAATATTTTTATAATTATGCATTATTCCAATAATTAAAATTATAGCCGATAAATAGTGCCAATACTATAAAGCAATGACAGCATCTACACACCCAACACAGTGGGTGGCTGTACATGTACCTTTAAACTTGGTTTGTGAGCTGCCAATAAACACAGAGAAGAACAATTGCAGCATGCTGTCTAGGGGGTAAAACATGTTGCGGTATAGATGTTTGCAGAAAGAGAAAGGGACAGAGGTTCCCACATGAGTGAAGTTAGAGCTATAGTTTGAGACAGGGGCAGAAGTCTCAGCATGGGCTCAGTTTCTACTCTTTGGTGTGAAAGAGTCGCTAGTCAACTTGGTAGTTGTAGGTTCGTCTATCGTGGGATGGTGAGACGGTGCCTGGGTGTGTTTATAAAAATGCATGGCGGATGGGTCCAACAAACACCGACTTTCACCCATAAAAATAATTGTTTGTTGCAGCCCTGTCAGTCAGTCATCTCCTTATCGGTAACACACACCTACCAACTGGAGAAATCTGATGCAAACCTATAAATCCAGCCGAGTTCGCACTACACGACATTTTGTCCATTCCGACAGTCAGTATGTCAGTTTAGGTGATTGTGGAGTCATGAAATAATGCTTTGACTTGGCTGACAGACGTGACAGACCACAAGTTGGTCCACCACCAATTGTTGCTGGTCATCTTTCACGATGTGCTTGATGTCATCGGGTTATTCTTGTCCTATTTTTATTATTATTACTGTCATTTCAGTCACTGTGTCTGTTCATGTGCCCGCCGAAATGTTGTTGTAGTAACGTAAAAAGCTCCACCAGATGGCAGGCGCTACATTTGAAGTACCAAACATGCAAGTCACTGAATCCTCCACAACAAGTTCCTGCAAATGTTTCACAATAAAAGCCTGTTTAGAAAATGAAGGGATTCTCTCAGCCGAAGTTATAAGGGGCTTTTAATTTGAAACAGATACAGGAAGTGTTGAGTTTGAAATGACGGTCTGATGCATTAACTTTATCGAGGCAAACGGGAGCGGATAAAAAGTAAAAATATAAAAATACAAAGAGCCCATTTATAATGTAGTCTGTTTCAAATGAAGTTGGGAGCCTCTGCAGTTGTGGCGAGTAAAAGCCTCGTCACTATTTTTTGATTTTATTCCTTTATATCCTCCATTATGAAGAAATAACATTGTTTGCTAGCTTGATGCTAATGACAGTACTCAGCAGGTTGACAAAGTGCCTCTGCTGTTTCACACTATCATTTTTCCCTTTTAATCTGTGTGGTAATGTCTGTAGAGTAAAGATCAAAAAGCCCGTGGTGTTGTTGCCCTACAGTTGCCTGTGTTCCTATTGGTCAAAGTAACGGCTGTGACGGGAGCAGTCATGGACGACAAAAAGTAAATCAAACATCCTAGGCTTTCTGTTGGAACGTCATGAGGTGTCGCAGACGTGGCGTCGGTTCACGTCTGCTATGACACACTACACCTCATGAAACGATGGATTATTCCGTACAACACTCATTGTCGTTCACAATCCGAGCCGACACCGTACGTCGCTGTGTCACAACTCTAGTCTCTTTGCGGTCGGCTTTATGAGTTTGAGAATAGAGCTCCTTTCTGGGATCACACGTAGCACCCTGCACAGTCAAACACATGCAGAGCACTGACTCCAGTCCACTAATACTACACCCGCACATCACACTCTCCTCACTGCAGCATGTATCCACTGCACCCATTTAATCATGGCTGTCAGTGCTCTGCTGCATGCCTGCTGCTGCACCGCTCATCTGAAAGCTGCTCATACAGCACAAAAAAGCTCCACTGCAGCCTCCACCATGTTCCCCTGAAGAGGAAAGCCTGTCTGCGGGGATTTTTTCCAGCTTTCTGCTCAGTGCATGTCGGGACAAGAGCATCTGTGCTGCACAAACATCAGCTGCTACAAAGGAAGCTGAGCTAACCAGTTCAGTGTCACAGGCTCGGGTCACTTCATTCTGCTGCTGACATTTAACTACAATCTGCTGCCCAAAGCTTTCTTTGGAGCTAATTCAATTTCTGGGCAGTCTGCCCCGGCCACTAAACTCAGAAATATGCTAATGGCGGCTACGCTACGTAGCAGCGGGTTAATTCAATTTCTCAGCGGCCTGATGTAATCTAAACAAAGCAATATGCTAACCCAGAGCTATGCTAGCACTAATTCAATCTGGCTGTGCACACGCTTGTGATTTATATGCAAATATGGAAAGTGCTCATGTGTGTGCTCTCTCACTTATTCATATTTGATCTGTCTCTGGCTCCGTCCTTCTGCGCTAATCCTGTTGCTCATTCTCATAAACACAATTCTCTCTTTTTCTGTGTCCCAAACTGTATTTAGATTTTTGTCTCTTTCTGTTTCTTGTCTCGACATCTCCTCTGCTGTCGCCCTTTCCTCTCCCCTCTCATCCTGTCTCAATTCAATTCAGTTCAATTGAACAATAATATTGGCATGATGTTTTGATCTGAAAAACATGACCATATACCACATACATGATAAGTACAATGAGGCCACAAAGAAAGAAGATTCTGTGCATTAGGATGTACATGAATGCAGAAATGACTTCAATAAAAACACAGGAAAGATCCAAAAAGAAACTGTCAGCGTACATTTAGAGCTCAGACTACAGGAGTGTTTAAAATCAGGTTGCATCACGTAAACTTCACAGATGTTCCTCTCTCTAATCTTAAACATGCACAGACTACAAGATTTGAAAACAATAGCACATGGCACATGACAGCAGAGGTAACCAAACTTTTTTCTTTGAGGATCCCTTTTTCTATCATGGAGTGCACTGACGACTCCTTACTAAGTGATATATTTTATCCATTTTCAACAACTTATCTGAGGCCGGGTTGCAGGGGCAGCAGGCTGAGCAAAGTATTCCAGACATCCGTGTCCCCAAGAACACTTTCCAGCTCCTCCTGGGGAACCCTGAGGCGTTCCCAGGATCCTGATCAGCTGCCTGAACCACCTCAATTGACCCCTTTCGACACAAAGGAGCAGCGGTTCTACTGCGAGCTTCCTCCAGATGTCTGAGCTCCTAACCCTATCTCTAAGATTCCAGACACCCCACGGCGGAAACTCATTTCAGCTGCTTGTATCCGCGACTTCATTCTTTTGGTCACTACCCAGAGCTCATGACCATAGGTGAGGGTTGGGACGTAGATGCTCTCTCTTCGCCAGGGCGGTCCAGCACAGCGCCCGCATCTCTGCAGACGCTGCTTCAAACTGCCGATCCATCTCCACTCCATTCTAAGCTCACTTGTGCACATACTTGAGCTCAATTTTAAAGGGGAACAAGAGAGGTTTTAATAAGCTGTGGGCACCTTTACTTTCTGAAACCACTTTCCAAATCGCACAGCTGACCTACTATACAGGGGACATGGCAATATAGACTAGCATCCTTTGAGTAACCTGACCTGTGCTTCTTATCCAGGCTCTGTAATCTCTTTACAATGATTTCCCATGTAATGTGAATGCCTTTATGCGATGCTGCTGCTGTCACGTTTTGTTCTCAAAACTGAAAACTGAAATAAAACTTGTACCCCCCCCCCCCCCCCCAGAAACAAATGAAATGTAGGCTCTACAGTGTCTCAGGAATGAGTCCTTAAACCAGGAAATGAGTTAGCATGCTAGCGCTCCTTGTTCCCTCACCTCAAAGTCAGTGGGTTTTGGCTCAAAGCCTGAAATAAGGTCTGTGGTCAACACGAGCTTAGAGACTTAAAAAAAACTACAGAACATCATCACGCCGAGCCACGTCAAACACAACTTTACAGTTTTGTTATGGTGGTGATGTTAGGTCATGTGACCATAGTGTAGTTTACTTTTAGCTAACATTAGAGTTTACTGGCCACTTTATTAGGTTCACCTGTTGCGCAAACAGCTAATCAGCCAATCACGTAGCAGCAACTCATTGGGTCTCATTCATGAAAAGTGAGTAAATATGTGTGTAGATTTGCACATAAAAGCCTACTCTACTAAAAACCTACTCCGGATTCAGGAACGCTGCGGGAAACTCAGATTTGATCGTAAACACGTGTGTATGATCATGAATGCCAATCCATTGTAAAGTGACAGTGCGCTCCCGGTAATCAGCAATTAGCATAAATCCCCGCCCATGAATAGCCAATGACCACCATATAAGGAGCTGTCAGTCATGGCACAAAGAAAGAAATAGAGAGAAAGAAAAAAGAGTTTTTCCGAAGCGGAGACTGAAATAATTTTGGGTGACGTGGACTTAAGAAAAAACATTTTATTTTCTTCAGTTAGTAGTGGTGTGACAGGGACAGGCAAAGTGAAGGCCTGGAGGGAGGTAACAGATGCTGTTAATGTTGTCTCCGTGGTACAAAGAACCATGTGAGAGGTGAAGCGTAAATGGTTTGATATGAAACTGGAGGCAAAGAAACACATAAGCACACACACAAAATACAGCGGTCACCAAACAAACAGAAGATTCATTTGTGGGGTTTTGAATGAAGTGGGAACGGGAAACCAGAGATGTTTTGTGCGTAATGGATAAACTTTAAATCAGTGATGGCTGTCGGAATGTAAAGCTATTTAACATTTATTTTAACAAATGATACGGATAACATATAGCCTGCAGCAGTTTGTATGCATCATCTTCAAATTATTTGAATCTTAATAGCCTAAAGCTCTGTTTTATACAATTAAATGTTTCAGATCAGATTTATTCATTCAAATGATCAAAAAGCCACAAAAAAAAAACAAAAAACAAAAACGTGTTGTCTCAAATAATTCTTTCAGCTGGTGCGTGCTCCTTCGTGGCTCCACCACCTGCTGCTCCTGCTGAACCCAAGCACCGAGGCCGAAGAGGCTGTGATCCGGCTGTCCTTACGGATATTTTTATTATCATCATTCAACATGTAGAAAGAACGTGTGGTCTGTTGAGTCAATTTACATAGATAATTCACAATCATGAATCTAATCTGGATCTTAAACCTGCTAACTGCTAATTTCACTAAATGTGTTATATTTTTAGTATTTTGTCATGTTTAGATTACGTGTTTGTGTACATAACAGAGGGAAATACAAGTTAAAATTGTCATTTCCAATAGTGACAAGCAATATTTATTTGCTTTACTAAATTTACACAAGCACTACGAGTGGTCAGGAGCAGAAGTAGATATTGTTAGTAGCTACGAAAAGATCGGAGCTACTAAAATACTGATGAATGCGGACATGCACGTGAATTTCCGTCTGTGAACAGTTTACACACAAATTCCTTCTGCTCACGTTTCATGAATGAGACCCAATGTCTTTACGGTGAAGACAAGCTGCTGAGGTTCAAACTGAGCATCAGAATGATGAAGAAAGGTGATTCAAGTGACTTTGAACGTGGCATGGTTGTTGGTGCCAGACGAGTATTTACTGGGATTTTCAGAACAACCATCTCTAGGGTTTACAGAGGGTGGTCCCAGAAAGACTGAGGTACTTCTACTTTTGATACTTTAACTATACGTTGCCAATGATACTTCTGTAACTTTGTAGTAGCAGTGTGTGTGTGTATACAAGACAGCAATCTGTGAGTGTGTGTGAACCCCTTTAATTGAGGACATGTGTTGATAGATTAATTAAAGCAATAATTCATTTGGATGTGGTGAATAAAAAATGAATGAAGGTAAATATATTATTCAGCTGCTGCGACGGATTACTGAACTCTACACACACACACACACACACACACACACACTCACACAAACACACACACTCTCAAACAAACAAATATGGTCGCACACTTGAGTTGACGTTTGTCAGCACACAAACACACAATCCATTTATTATTGAGACGACTGTTAATGTATAATTTAGCGGGACTGCAGGTATCACAGGCCCGCAGACAAAAAAAGACATTTAAATGATTCAAACACACACACACACACACACACACACGTACTGTACAAGCTGTGCTGCTCTCTCTCACGCACACACATGAATGTTTCAGGGGTTTTATCGTGGGTTAAACGGAGGTTAAATGGTGGAAACGAGTGAAGGGTTTAATCTGCAGGTCGACTGGGGAAAAGAGACGGATCGAAGACAGTTAGTAGAGCAAGACGAAGGAGACAGAAGAGGAAAAAAATGAACCATGAACGTCACTGTGATGTTCTTTCTTTAATGTTCACAGGCTGGAAGAGTAAAGGAGAGAGAACAGAGCGAGAGGCCAGAGGGGAAGAGAAGGAAAACAAATGAGGGCGAGGATAAAAAGACACGGGGGGATAATGGGGTTCAAAGGGGAAAAACTGCAAAGCCAACCCTGAAAATGTGCACGTGTTTGTGCTCAGAATGATAATCAGGCAAAATTACCCTTAAAATTAAGACAGCTTTGGTTTTGCAGACGTCAGCCAAGATTTCAGTCTCCATCCAAACACAGCGGAGGTGAAATAATTTCCATTTGCTGCTCGAAGCATCATAAAATGACATTTAAAAAAGACAAACAATGTGGCTGCAATGGTTACTTCACAAAACGGCTTAAACACAGAGGGTCTCGGAGGGATCTCCGACCTTAAATTAACACCTTAGACTCGTGAAAATGTCAGCATCAAATTTTCAAGGAGGTCTTGAAAGTCCAATAAACAGAAACCAGCACAAACACAAAAAGCGGCCCATATTTATGCAATGGAAGAAGAGGAAAAGTTCTGAAATATCTTTGAGCAACTTAAAGGGATAGTGCACCCAAAAATGAAAATTCAGCCATTATCTACTCACCCATATGCCGAGGGAGGCTCAGGTGAAGTTTTAGAGTCCTCACATCCCTTGTGGAGATCCAAGGGAAGAGTGGGTAGCAACACAACTCCACCTAATGCAGGCTGACGACGCCCCAGATTCAAACGTCCAAAAACACATAATTGAAACCACAAAATATCTCCATACTGCTCGTCCATAGTGATTCCAAAAGTTGTTTGGAAAAACGTCATCTGAACTCTGTTTTTAGTCTTTTTAGGCCACAATGAGGCTAAAAACAGAGTTCAAATGACGTTTTTCCAAACAGCTTTTTATGTCAGGGCTTCAGGACACTTAGTATGGAGCAGTATGGAGATATTTTGTGGTTTCAATTCTGCGTTTTTGGACATTTTAATCTGGGGCGCCATCAGTCTGCATTAGGTGGACTTATGTTGCTACCCACTCTCCCCTTGGATCTCCACAAGTGATGTGAGGACTCTAAAACTTCACCAGAGCCTCCCTCAGTAGCAAGAGGGAAACACAAACCTGACAGACACTGTCAAGATGAGCAACTGGGGAGACAAGGAATTGTGCGCCCTCCTTGCCCTTGCAAACGAAGAGGCCATTAACTGTTAGATGACGGGAACGGTGAAGGACGGGCCGACTTATGAGAGAATCGCCGAAGGACTGACCAGCCGCGGCTTCCCTCCCACGTCACTGTTTACGTCACACTCTGAGCTACACGTTTTGTTACTTGCTCACGCCCCTCATTGCCCTGAAAAAGGATCATTCTATATAAACAAAAGGTAGATAGCATTTTGCCACACTCCCCGATTCTGTTTTTATACTGCCAATGCTGAAAGAAGACTAATTGGGCTTTCCTGCAAATTTGCGCAATTCCTATCTAAAAGGGGCTATTGTTTGGGTTAAACATGAGCATGTTACAGTCCTGGAGGATTATTAATGTGCACCTCCTCCTGTACTGCCTTAATATGCACATTCAGCACATCCAATGCATCAAAACACTGTTTTCTAGTTGGAGCCGCGCCTCGTTTTCAAACTGTATGGTTTGACTAAAATGAACAATGACAGCAATATAGTCCACGATGAGCAGCGCTAAAATCAACCTGCGTAGTTGTCCCTCCATTGTGACATTAGAAAGTGTCACATTTATCTTGCAAGTGTACTCTTCTTCAACGTTTGCTTTACTTCCTGGATTTTTCCCACATGGAAATTCTGACCAATGAAGAGCAGCTTTCTCGCACAAGGTGTTTGATCTTGTAAGTGCTGCCATGAGAACACGAGCCAACTCTGGGCAATTATACAACTTTGTGACACAAATAGTCCCTGATTCAGACCAAAGCAAGACAACTCTAGGTCTGAAAGCACCCCGACTCTCTCTCCTTGGCATGACAGTGTTAGCATACTGACAAGTTTTGTCAAGTGTCACAGCACCAGCCTTGACAGCAACACATTGATTGACACACACAGAGACAGATCAGTGTTGAATGCAGACATGTGATGCATTATGTTTTTATATTAGGTTAGGTAATGATGAGTGGGACAGAACATGACAAACGTCTGTGTAACCGTGGAACACAAGTCTCATCTTATTATTTTATATGTGGTGACAGTTTGGTTGTGCGTCTGTGCACTGTATCATGTCTGACTCTCTGCAAGACAGTGAATCAGCGTATATATTTTACAAAATGACGGACGAGATCCATGCAAGACTCAGGTCAGGCAACAAATTCTCACTCCAACCCTGTCAAACATCAACGTTCAGTCATGGACTTTTCTAGGTGCATTGGTTGTCTCGGGTCAACATTGGCTCTGCTTTCGAGCGATGGCGAAGACCGATGCAGCTTCATCCTGAGCTAAAAAGGGACGAGACGGTCGCAGAGCCTCTGCTGTACAGGTATTTTTAGTTTGCCTCTAATATAACATTGGCTACGACGTTATATATGACAACACAGCATCCAGTTGCTAACGTTAGCCTCCTCGTTTGTTGCCAGTCACCAGTACTATCTAACATTAGCGTTTACGTTATATTATAGAACTCATCAGTCATCACTGACCCCGGATAAGTTTCAAAACACCAGGGTTGCGTTATCTTCCTTGTGCGTTTCCACTTACTAGCAACGTTAACACTACTTTCTAACGTTAGCACTGTAACCTTATTCTAAAACTCATCAGTCATCATTGACCCCGGATAAGTTTCAAAACTCCGGGGTTGTGTTTGACTGTGCAGGACAGGTAACGTTATGTTTAGTTTGCTTCTAATATAACGTCATATATGACAACACAGCATCCAGTTGCTAATGGCTAACGTTAGCCTACTGTAGCGTAGCCTCTGAAACGTTATCTTCCTTGTGCATTTCCACTTACTAGTAATGTTAACGCTACTATCTAACATTTGCCTACTGTAACCTTATTCTAAGTTTTAAAACTCTGGGGTTGCGTTTGGTGGTAACGTTACACTCGCTCTCCTCTTAAACTCTTCCATGTAGCTTATGTTACCTTGCCAACGCCTACGTCTATCATAGACGTAATGAGGAGGAGGGGGGAGTAGGCCTTTGGAGGAAGGTGGAGTTGTGGATGTTCACATTTTTTCTAAGTGCTGTGTGAAATGCAGTAAAGCTAAGAGTAGCTTTAAGTCACATTGTCATCCCACTGCATTTCCACCTGACGCTGCCGGGTGTTGTTCCACAACAGTGACCGGCTGCGTGTCATTCAAACGTTAAAGGATTGCTTTTTTCATTGGTTACTGACGCTGGAGGTCGCTGCCCAAGCACTGTTATTAGATGACTTTGGAGTGAGACCGCTTTGGATCAGGATATCAGAACTTTTTTTATTCTATTATCTCTCCATTTCAGTTTTGTTCCTAATAAATCTGTTTTGTTTCTGCTATCTGTTTTATAGGTATCTGTCGCATGCTCTTTTTTTTTGGGCTTGTTTTCACCGTTCTCCTCGTCTGCCGCCCCTCAAAATAACTCCATCTACACCCACTCTTTTAATATCACTTCCTTTCCCCTCCATCTCTCTTTGATTGCTGTCATTTATCAAAATGTCGCGCAAACTTCATCACCCCCAAATATCCTGTTTGTGTTCCCTTCTTCCTCCAACTCCACTCCTTCACTGTCAACACTTTTCCTTTCTCATTCTTCCTCGCCTCCACCCTTTCATTTCATTCCCTTTCTTCCTCTCTACCTCTCAGTTTCCCAAATCTTTCTCTCCGCAGGTTACTTAAAAAACACGAGACACACTGAGTGAAGTAAAAGAGAGCGAACAAGGAAAGATATATTCCACCGCCCCGCTGCTTGTGACTCACTCGTTCTTTTGCTGACTCTATTTCTGTGCCGGTTTCCTCTGTTCCACCTCTCCACCTCGCTCTGGTTTTGTTTCTTCATGTCTTCCCTCCACCTGCCATGTCAGCTCACAACCGCCAGTCTGTCTATCGCTCCATCCCCCTTTCATCCTCACCTCCTGCTCTCTCCTACATGTTTTTTATCATCTGCTCCCCGCTTCCTGTTGCGTTCCATCAAATGAAACCTTGTAAACATTTAAAATGTCACCGGAGCGTTTCAGCTGGCATTCCATCATCAGCGCGGCTGCGGCGAACAGAGGCGCTTCCTTAGTGTCAGAAATAAACACATCAGCCAGAGAGATGGAGAGCGCTTCAAGTGAGGATCAGGGCTTGTACTGTGGTGTCTTTTTCATGCCTCTATTCACAGATGGAAACAAATAAAATACATTTACTGCACATCTAACCTTCACAGCACTGTGGAGACTGTAACCTGAGCAACAAGTAGTGTGTATGAGTTCTAAAGGACAATTATGTGCAGCAGATTTGTAGATTCTCAGCTCCACTCATTTCTGTGTGACATAAAAATCAATTAGCAGACTACTGAAACTCGTTTGGCGTGTGTAATCTGTCATAGTGAGTATTTGGTTTTGCATTTTTGCAGACTTAAAAACACTCCGATGACTGATCTGAGCTTTGCTGTGTTTACAGCAGTCTCTCGTTGCCTGCAGATATCAGGCTAACATCATTTCATGAACACACAAACAGCAGGAGCAAATTAATCAGCATGTTGACTTTTCTGCTCTGTCTTTGGAGAAACTTAAGAGATGTTCATGCTCTACAAAGTTCTCGCAACTGGTGCAAGTGTTTTGTTTCTCCTGCACATGAAGATGAAAGTTTAGTCCCGAAGAACTAAAGAAGAATTGTCTCCAGATTTTAGAAGAAATCTGTAGCAGCAGTAGACTGATTTAAGAAGTTGCAAGAGTTTCAATTATAGCAATAAAACGTTTTTAACCAACAATAAACCTTCAGTTTTCATTCCTTTAAGGGTCATTCTGACTGATAACAATATAAATCCTGTGATACCGTGATAGCTTGAAACTAAATATTGTCTGAGACGGTTATCGTATCGTTAAAATTTATCTTTTTTACTAAATGATTCTGAGACAAGACGGGGGTAAAGTAACAATTAACACAAAAGACAAACACAGGCATACTGGTGTGTGTGTGTGTGTGTGTGTGTGTGAGGGTGATGAAGCAGTAAAAATGGGGAGTGAGTTAGAACAAAAGGAACAGGCCAAAGTGGAAGAGTCACGGGTGCAGACGGATTAAGCAAACCTGAGCTAATAAATAAATAAATGAATACATATAAAAATAAAAAGTGAAATAATTTTTTTAATAAATAAATGCACATATAAATAAAAATGAAAATAAAACATTTAACAAGAAAAATACATAAATAAATAAATAAATAAATGAATACATACATATATAAATAAAAAGTAAAATAAAAATTTAACAAGAAATTTTAAAAATGTAACAAAAAATATCAAATAAATACATGAATATATAAATAAAAGGTAAAATTAAAAAAAATTAACAAGAAAAAAAATAAATAAATACACATATAAATAAAAAGTAATATAATATAATAATTAAAATAAAAAATTAAACAACCTCCAGACCCAATGGGAGGGGATCTGTTCCTGAGGTTGGAGATGTGTGTATGCATCCATCAAGTTAAATGGTCCTGTTTTTCACTAACCCTTTCTTTGAATCACCTGTCACCCCCCCTCTCTTTTTAACGTCATGTCTTGTATTTAATTCCTGACTCTCTCGGTAGGCGAGTGAGGTCGGGGTTAGGTGATGTGGTGTGGTGTGGTGTGGCAGGGTCAAGGGAAAGAAACAGGCAAGGTAGGAGGGGAGATAAAGAAAAAAGACAACTGACAAAAGAGAATAAAAACAGGATAAATAATATAAATCATAAGAGATCTGCAGTATTTGGGATACATTATGTAAAATCACAGATATTAAAGTCACCTTTTGAACAAGTGCAGTCAAACTAAATCCTTCTGTTTATGTGATAATTGTGAAATCTGTCTCCATCTGTTTAACTGCAGGATTCCTTCACTGATACATCCTTAAATGTTTCAAGTGAATGGTGGCACTTATTGCAGTTTTGGGGATGTTACACCGGCGTGTGCCTTGTTTTGAAATTCCCTCTGTCGCAGATGGAACCTCAGCATCTCCCCTGCTCTCTCCTCCCTGCGCTCTCGTTTCTCTGCAGCAGCAGCAAAAGAGGAAAGTGAATAATTTGGGTTGTTTTGGAGAGTCTCCAAGCTCTGCCTCTTTCTCTCTCTGTCAGCAGTGTTGGACAGATTAACACACACACTCTCACACACAAGCAACACTTAACAGTGCCAAGCAACACGGCGAGGAAAAATTGATTTACGGTTTCTCTCTCCATCCATCTCTTTTTCCCTCCTTCACTTTCTGGATCTGTCTCCATCACTTCTCACCCATATCCCCCTCTTTTCGTTTTTTCCTTTTCTCCTTCATTTACCCATCTCTTTCTTCTTTAGCGTGCCGTCCTCTTCTTGCAATTTGAAGTCAGTAAGTCAAACACATCGGATGTCATTTACTGGCTCGCTGTCTTGTGCAATATATGCAGTGCATTTGTCTCCATTCAGACTTTTTCAGCAAAGATTCAGTATCACATTTAAGATTTTTCTCATTTTTCATTTGATTCAACTCATTTTCCAAATTTTGACAAACAAAAGGGGGAGACAAACAAAATGAGAGAGATCCGGACATTTTCAGTTGTGTTTATGGCAACTAAAGTAGGTATTTTTTAACGAGTGTTTGGGACATTTCTAGCCATGTTGGTAGCATGAAAATGTGGGATTTTTTTAATGAGAGGTTAGGACATGTCCAGTTGTGTTTGTAGAGCCAAAAACAGTAATATCCTAATGAGAGTTTGGAGCATTTCCAGCTGTGTTTGTAGCAACAAAAGAGGATAATTTTTTAACCAGTGGTCAGGACATATTCAGCTATGTTGTGAGCAACAAAAGTGGACATTTTTTAACAAGAAGTTCCACACATTTTGGGCCTGTGCTTATTGTGACAAATGCGGGCATTTTTTTAAGAGAATTTGGGACATGTCTAGCCATGTTAGTAGCGTGAAAAGTAGGTATTATTTAATGAGAGGTTGGGGAATTTCTAGCCATATTTGTAGAGACAAAAGAGGATATTTTTTTAGCCAGTGGTGGGGACATATTCAGCCATGTTTTGAGCAACAAGAGTGGACATTTTTTATGAGACATTTTGGGCCTGTGCTTATTGTGACAAATATGGGTATTTTTAAAGAGAATTTGGGACATGTCTAGCCGTGTTGGTAGCGTGAAAAATAGGTATTATTTAACGAGAGGTCGGGACATTTCAAGCAGCAACAAAAGTGGGTATTTTTCAAAGAGAGATCAGGACATCCAGCTGTGTTTGTAGCAACTAAAGAGGATCATTTTCAACACGAGTTTGGGACATTTCCAGCCATGTTCGTAGTGACACAAGAGGATGTTTTTTAAACAGTGGTCGGGACATATCCAGCCATGTTGTGAGCAACAAAAGTGGAATTTTCTTTTTTTTTTTGTTTTTGCGATAGCTCTGGACATTTTGGGCCTGCACATATAGCGACAGAAGTGGGTAGTGGAAGTATTTTTTAAAGAGAGCTTGGGACATTTCCAGCCATGTTGATTTCAACAAAAGTGGGTAATTTTTAGTAAGAGTTCAAACACTTCCCGCTTGGTTTTAACCATAAAAGTCAGGTTTTCTCATGAGATTTAATGACACTTTTAGCCATGTTGATATTGACAAAAGTGGGCAATGTAAGCCAAAACATGGTACTTTTATAACCCTAACACAACATCATGCAATTGCATGATGCAGCTGGTTTGTTGGATCAGATGGGATACTTTAATTTACACTCAGATGTTGGCTGTCCAGCCTGAAATGATGAGGTGGATGCATCAGAGCCTTCTGTCACCAAAAAGGTGTAGAAATCCCTTTTCTCTGTCCTCCTCACGTCATTCCTCCCATCTCTTGATCTTCTTCACCACTCGCTCCTTCAGACCATCCGTCATCACACTGCTGTCATCACTTCGTTATCACCTCTGCCCTCTGCTGCTCCTCCTCTCTTTCACTTCCCTTTTTACACGGATTGGCCACAGGTTTCGATACAGCTGATCATGACACACTCACACCCCGGGGCGATTTAACTGCAGCATGTGTGTGTTTGTGTGAATCAGTTTCACTCAATAAAACTGCATTTAGCATGTGTGTGTGGCCGTGTGTGTGTGTGTGCGTGTGCGTGCGCACTGGTGTGTGTAAGCATGCGTGTGTTTATCTTGTCGCTGCTCTCTCGCCTCAGCGCTAATAAATGCAGATGACCCATGAAGACAGAATTCCCATTTAAATGGCAGCCTTAATTATTAAAGGTGTTTGAAGTGGATGGCAGGGCATTAAAGGCTCAGTCCGTATAATCTCTGCATGAATAATACAGCGTGGTCTATAGCGTGCAATCAGGCTTGATTTTTCATCCGCGCAAACATCAACCTGAGACCTGGACCTGAACTGTAAGATGCGACCTGACTGAACCAAACACTGCCAAACATGCAAATCTGAGGCCTGGTCTGACCTGACAAAGAAGACGAAGAAGAGAGAGACATTTTTTTCTTTAAATCAGGCAAGAAATCCACGTATGTATCAGGCAAAACAGACAGACAAACAAAACACACAAATACAAGCCAACTACTCGCTCTATACTGTTAGTGATCCTTTTCTGCTGAGCTCACCTTTTCGCAACACTCTCTACAGCAAGTTCCCCGAAACTACAAATGTTTAAGTGACCGCAGCCTCCAGCAGCTCTAGGAATTATGATGAGAAGGTCAGGTGACATTATCATGGGGCAACAAAGTCTGCGTAGGGAGGTTGGGGTCGATGGACTAGTCAACAAAACGTCAAACTCTAACACCAGAGACTGCTGGTGGTTTTTTTGTGCCTAAACCCAAGTGAAAAATTTCCACATCCAACCCTGCTGCCAGAATACATTTGCCACTGTACATTTCTGCAAACCACAGACATGTGACATTATATACTCATTATTGTCACAACAATCACCGCTGGAAAAGTCACAGAAGCCCTTTTTAGATAGGAGTTGTGCAAATTTGCAGGAAAGCCCAATCAGTCTTCTTCCAGCATTGGCAGTATAAAAACAAAATCGGGGAGTGTGGCAAAATGCCTCCTACTTTGTACAGAATGCGCCTTTTTTGGGTCAATGAGGGGCGTGAGCAAGTAACAAAATGTGTATCTCAGCGTGTGACGTAAACAGTGACGTGGGAGGGAAGCCACGGCGATTCTCTCGTAAGTCGGCCCGTCCTTCACCGTTCCCGTCATCTGATGGTTAATGGCCTCTTCGTTTGCGAGGACAAGGAGGGTGCGCAATTCCTTGTCTCCCCAGTTGCTCATCTTTACAGTGTCTGTCAGGTTTTGCGTTAGCCTATTCCTGCTATCAGCGGTTTCCTGTTTGGCAAATTGGGCACCTCGGATCAACTTGCCAATCCGGCTCTGTGTGTCTAAACGCTCGCAGCTTGATGGCAAAACAGCCCAACATTCGCAGAAAATCTGGCAGTGTAAAAAGGGCTAGTGTGTCTCAAAAAAAAAACATGGCTGGTCTCGAATAGTGGTCTGCTGCTTGGCAGACAATTGGACCTCAGGTGGTCAGCTGATTAGGCGGTCCATTGATGTGGTGCAGGACACATTGGTGTTCACACTGCCGAAAGAATGCGGCCGAATGCGTCCCAGACCACCTCAGAATCTGGTCTGAGTGGTCGGATTTCAAGACAATTTTGGTGCATTCACACCTCTACGTAGAACTGTCCGCTTGAGATCTGATAAACACATTCTGACTCCAAACACAGATTGTCTGACCAAAAACTTCTTTCCGTCCGAGATCCAGGACTAACTGTTGTCAAAATTCTGGACTTCTCTTCCTCCCACTTTCTGATTCTCTGTTTCGTTTACATTCAGTTGCTTTCAAAATAAACACACTACGCCGGTACAATGGCTCAAAGTTTTTTTCCTTCAAGAATGAACAAACGCGGTTGGGTTTAGGAAAAAAGAACAGGGTTTGTCTTTATATCTACAGGATGTGAACACCACTCTCGTGGGGGAAAGTCTGTGGTTGTTTGACCAATCCACCACCACTCCCGCCCACGCTACTTGGACTTTCTTCCACCTTAAGTTTCGTTCTTGTCCTGCTGCGTTCCCCTGTGATGGTGTCAGTTGCCGATATCGTATTGACGTGAAAGGACGGCTTTTTTGGTTTTTTTGGAAGTCATTGCCCAATTGCAGGATTTCAACGACTTCGGAGTGAGATCAGGTTGAGGATGCATTAATACCAGGTGTAAAAAGGGCCATGTACATTTACTTTAGTAGAACTTTAGACTCTATAGAACTCTAATATTACATTTGATCTTCTATCTTACAGTTTTATTCACTAACATTTACTGACATTTACAGGCTGCTTGGGACTTTTGGATAAATCACAGTAATCCTGATGCATTAATATCATAAGTCACTGTAATGTTCCTCCTCTTGAGTTTCTGCCTCACCAGTTATCCAGTCCAATCTGCCGTCTGTGTTTTCTTTAATTTACCATTTTATTCCATTTTTATCCCTCCCTCCTCTTTCCTCGCTGCTCTGCGTTCTTCTTCTCTGCTTTTATTTCCTCTCCCTCTTTATTCATTTTTCACGCCTCCTTTGCCGCTCCTCTTCCACCTGTTCACACTTTTGCCAGCTACGCGTATTTATCAGAACAACTCAGAATGCACTGCAGAGGTGTTGTGAAGGCTACCTGCCACTACACCTCTTTGCCAGCCAGCTGGACGCAGTTCATTACTTCCTGTGTGTCAAACAGCCAATCAGAGAGTTTATTTCAGGTTTACAGGCGCTCGGCATGCTGGGTAACCCGTGCTGTGTGTGTGTGTGTGTGTGTGTGTGTGTCTGTCTGTGCAAATTACCCATTAAGTTGGAACCACTGAGTCGAAACCCCAAAGTTACTTTGGCGTTACGTAACTCCTCGTACTTCAAACCTTAACTCCCTGTTCACCCCCTCCTTCCTCTTCCTCCCTCCTCTCTGTCTCCTCCTCCTCCTCCCTCCTTTTCGTCTCTGTCTCTGTGTTTGGATATCAGAGGAAAGGTTAAAGCTGGATCAATAACCATGACCACATCTACCAGGAGGAGAGGAGAGGAGAGGAGAGGAGAGGAGAGGAGAGGAGAGGAGAGGAGAGGAGAGGAGAGGAGAGGAAATGGATGAGAGAGGAGATAAAATGAGGATGTAGGAGAGGAAATGAGAGGAGAAAGATGGAGAGGAAACGTGAAGAGAAGAAAGGGAACAAGGAAAGGGGAAGAGGAGGAGAGGAAAATAAAGGAAAAGTGAGTAAGAGGAGAGAAAACAAGAAGTGAGGAGGACGGAAGAGTAGAGGAGGGGAAAGAAAAGGAGAAGGGAAGGAGATTAAGAACAGAAAAGGAAACGAGAGAAGACGAGGGGAGGAGAGGAGAGGAAATAAGAGAAGAGAGGAGAGGAAATGGATGAGAGAGGAAAAAAGAGAGGAAATAAAATGAGGATGCAGGAGAGGAAATGAGAGGAGAAAGGAGGAGAGGAAACAGGAGGAGAAGAAAGGGAATGAGGAAAGGGAAAGAGGAGGACAGAAAAATAGAAAAAAAAGATGAGAAAAGAGGAAATAAGGGGAAAAGAGAAGAGAGGATACAGGAAAGATGGACAGATGAAGAGGAGAAGAGAAGAGAGAAGAGGAAATAAAAGGAGAAACAGAGGAGATGAAGAACGGGAAAGGAAACAAAAGGAGAGGAAAGGAAATAAAAGGAATGGAACAAGGAGGAGAAAAGAGGCAAGGAAAGAAGAAGAGAGGAAATAAAAGGAGGAGGACAGAGGAGAGGAAATGAAATAAGAGGAAGAAAGAAGAGGGGAAAGGATACAAGAGGAGAGGGAATAAGAGGAGAAGAGAGGAGAGGTTATACAACGAGAAAGGGAGAGGAAAGGAAACCAGATAAACAAACAAAACCAAGAAGACAAGAGGGAACAAGAGACAAAGAAAAAGGGAAGACATCAGGAGGAGAAGAGGAAAGGAGACAAGTAGGTAGGAGCAGAAGGAAATAATGAGGAGATGGAGGAATTTTAAGGACGGAGGGCGAGTCAAGCGGATGACCAGAGGTTTCCCAGGAGACACAAGGTTAGGAAGGAAGAAAAGAATGAGAGGATGATGAAGGAGAGACGAAGAGGAAGGAGTGTGTGGAATGCTGAACTGGACTCTGTGTGTGTGTGTGTGTGTGTGTGTGTGTGTCCCCGGCAGCATGTATTGATCCCAGAGAGACATAGAGAGTATATTGGAGATGTAATTTGCATTGATCACATTGGTGTATGCTGAAGAGGATGGACTCGCACACACACACACACACACACACACACACACACACACACACCCTTGCAAAAATACATACAAACATGGATGTATATGACCTCCTTCAGGTCAGAGGGCCCAAACAAAAAGTGTGAACACTGCAGCTGATGGCTCGTAAGTGTTTGGTTGGTATGTGGTCCTCATTTGCAAATCGCTAAAAGCATGCGCTAATGCTCCGACACATGTTGGGGGTATTATAAAAATGTGAGCTTCTGTTTGAAAGGTCATACTGCACGCACACACACACACCAGAGTACAGATGTTAGAAACAAGAATCTACAGTCATGCGAGCAGCTCTGTGAGGCTGCTAAACTAAACCTACAACTACCAGAATGCATTGCACCGGACTGTCCATTTGACAAGATGGCGGCCGGCTGGTAACAAACAATCCCATATTACAGTTAAACAGGAAGCTAAGACATGTTTCTGAGAGCATCTGAGCCCAGGAATAGGCAAAGCAGTAACAGAATCTTGGATTATGTTTGATCAGAACCACTTAGTTTGGCTGTTTGCTTAGATTTCAATCCGAGAGCGGTGGATCTGTCTCTTGGTTTTTGTGTTCGTGGTGGCGGTATGGGTGGTGGACGATACGAAAATGCGGAAGTACAGCCTGTAGTTAGAGCAGGGTAGCAGGGAGATCTAAGCCAACGCATCGACGTTTGGTCGTGGACTGTCCACACTTTCAATCACCAGCCTCCAGGGTGAAAGTCAGTGGTTGTTGGACCCAACCACCACCCCTTCCACTCGCCCTCTCTACTTCTGCCACCTTAACTTCATTCTTGTCTCGCTGTGTTTCCCCCGACATTGCTGGGCACTGCTCAACAATAACTGCAACTGGCCATGTAACATGCAAACATGAAAGAACAGCTTTTTTTGTCCGACACTGGAAGTCACTGCCCAAGCGCCGAATTTTGAAGACTTCGGAGTGAGACCAGGTTGTCTAGGAACTGGTTATACGAAGGGAAGACTGCACCAGACAGGAAGGTGAAAAGTTAAAACACTCTCAACCATAGTTTTGTTCTCTGTTACTCTTTTTAACAGTAAGGGTTTTCCCTGCCTATCTAAGACAAAGGCAGGCCGCCTAGGTGATTCTGGCCGCCGCCTTGGTTAAAGCATGTGTGTGTCCATGGGGGGTGTTCAGATGTAGCGTCTTTTGCGCAAACAAACCCATTACTTTCAGTGTAGATGGGTGTCAAGGGCACTCATGATCCAAAGCAACACCATAGCGTTGTGTCAGATCCCAGTATCCCCCTCTGTGTCTCTCCTACTGTTCCCCACAGAGCTCTTCAGAGTTTGAAAGGAGAAGGAAGACTGTATGTGGAAAGACGTCACCTTCGAGATGTAGAATGTGTATTATAGAAGAGAAAGACACATTTCAGGACCGCTGACTTGTGTCATCAGAACAGACATGTTCTGTGATTTTCAGCCTCCTTTCATATTTAATAGAGGGGGAACAATACCTGACAGTGATATTCTCAGCTGTCAGGATGTGCCTGCTGTAAAGGGTAAATATAATCATAGAAGGCTGAAAATCACGTCTGTTATACAAGTCAGCAGTGTGAAGCTCAAGCATGTGGGGGCCTCCTTTCATATTTAATAGAGGGGGGACTGTATCTAAAAGTACAGCTGTCAAGATGCCCCCCACCAAAGGCCTTTGCCACCTTGTTCCTGAACAAACCGAGTGAAAACCCTGAAGGTTCTGCCTCAAAGATGGAGTCACTCATGGAGAAACGTTTTCACCCAACCACAAGCTTCGTCATGACCTTACAGACTATGATGCATCGCTGCAGATTAAACTACCCAACACTTTATAAAGCAATTAACATGAGCACAGCCTTAAACATGTACGGCAGGAAAATTCAACACACACATTAACACAGCAGTAATAGCAACCCAAAAACATCAGATAGAAGAGAAAAACTCTGACAGCAGCACTATGGACAAGTGCATTTCGCTTATACAAACTTTAACCTCAGTAAAGTATCTCAATACTTCCGGCGCTGTGTACAGCTGTGCGTGTGATTTTTTTGTTGTGATTGGACACAATAAAGGATTTGCAGGTCTCAGTTTTCCATCACACACACACACTCCCAGCATTATATAATTTGCTCTAAAAGCCTGGTGTTGGTAAAACATTGTGGCAGCACTTAGTGTGTGTCACCTAGACCCCCATCATACAGCACACACACACCGACACATGCAAAGAGAGCATGAACACACACACACAACAAAGCGGGGAGCTGAACGGAGGTTATCCAGGGTGAGAAACGGAGCAGAGGAGAGGGACGTGAAAAACACAATGAACCAGTCAGCAAGACGGAGAGACGGAGGGAGGGTGTGATGAAAGGAAGGATGAGAGGGTGGGAAAAGGAGGGGAAGATGTAATATTAAGTAACGTGGAGACGAGAGGAGGGAGAGATGGAGAGAAAGGGAGGGTGACAGCGAAGGTAAAGGATGTGACAGTAAAACAGGGAGGAGAGAACGAGGCTGCGGTACGGGGAAGGCTTACGTAAGTGTCCTGACAGTGTTCATCAAACATCTCCTGAGACTGCCACACACACGAAACACAAATTAAATGAACACAAGACCAAAAGGGCATCTGGAGAGGCTAATGTGGCATCTGTTTGTTTGTCAACATCTGCTGTTGTCATGGCGTCCAGGGGCCAGTGTCCGTTATGGCCACGTGTCTCTCACATTGCGTCCCTCTGTCTCCGACATCTCTCTCTTTTCCTGCCGTTACATCTCTCAGGATGATGTGCACTAAATGCCAGCAGGAGCAGAAATTCAAATGTAAGACGCCCATGTCCTCATTACATTTTTCATGTATGACTCTGAAGATAACAATGATACACACGTGATATTTGAATGGAAATGAAGAGAGTTGGTGTAGATTTAAAGGGCCTACAGTAGATTGAGATCCTCTAGATCTGAAACGGACCCTAACACGACCTTGACAGGTTAGACTGTTTGAATTTTTTTGTGACTTTCACATCCAAACTACAGTAATGTCGCGTCTACAGCAGGACATTGCTTAGCAGTCAATATTTTAAGACATTAAAGGTGCTGCGCATAATGCTGGAGGAAGCTACTTAATTGTTGAGTCTCATTCCCAGGTCGTCAAATGCTGATGGTTTGGGTAAGCAGGTGGACTGAACCACTAACCCAAAGGGCCTGTCCCAATACCCACACTTCCCCTAGAAATACCCACTTGCACTTGGTTGTGTGCATTCACGTTAAGGCTAGTGGTGTCCCAAGACAGAATTGGTGTAGTAGTGGAAGTGGTTTCCAACACTTAAAACCCACCCTAGATTCCAAGGGAGCCCGACCCACACTGTCAACAAAGTGGAAGATGAAATGTCCCAGAACACCTTAAGAACTACAATTTGTTACTGTACAATCAGAATGCGGGCTATACAGTACAAAAAACAAATGGTTGCACTAGCGTAAACTCATCAGCAACTTGGCTGAACACAGCGTCAAAATATTTAAACAAATCAACTTACCCAAACAAAATCGATGAGAACTAGAAGACGTCGTAGGCGCCTTCTGTTTTCAGGATTTCTCCTCCGTTGATTCATCAGACGGAGAAGAATAAATACAGCACACGCCACAACATAAGCGCTGGAGCTGGTATTATGACTACCGGTGTCTTGTGTTGTTACTATGCAACGCCACACTGATTTGCATGAAGTGGTGTCTCATTTCTTAGGGAAAGATCTCTACCCTAATATTTCTCACTTCCCTCATCAAGGGTTATCTCGCAAACGAGGGCACTCAATACCAAGTGGAAGAGGGTAGAAATGGGATTGGGCCAAAGCCTTGACAGTTGACGACCTGGAAGTGAGACTAAAGGCCAAAACACACCGCCGGCGAACGCCCTATTATTTTCAATACACAACCCCTACACCAGTGGCTCCTGGATGCGCCACCCTACAGCATTTTACGCCACTGTCCTATCTCCAGCAATGCGCTCCCTGGAATCAACCCCCCACTCACTCTCTGCTTGTACAGACCAGCTCCCGTAGCAGCTCTTTGTCTCACCTCCTGTAGCAGCTCGACTCCTCTCCTTACCACTGATGCAAAGAGAGCTCTGTTGCTGTGTCTCGTGTTTGACAAAGACTGGATAACGAGTGACTTGTTGATGAGGCCAAAAAGATAATGCCTGGTGTGCCATATCTCTGGCGATCGGCTCTTAAGGCGAGATATCAAGTTTAGTTATAGGATGGCCACACATGATTTTGAGCTAATGCACAACACCTCCGAGTCTGAGGCCATGGTCCTCAGCTGGAAAAGGGTGGATTGCCCACTCCAGGTCAGGGGGGAGGTCCTGCCTCAGGTGGAGGAGTTTAAGTATCTTGGGATCTTGTTCACGAGTGAGGGTAGGATGGAGCGGGAGATTGACAGGTGGATTGGGGCGGCGTCAGCAGTGATGCGGGCGCTTAACCAGTCCGTTGTGGTAAAGAGGGAGTTTAGCCAGAAAGTGAAGCTCTCGATTTACCGGTCGATCTACGTTCCAACCCTTACCTATGGTAACAAGCTCTAGGTAGTGATCGAAAGAGGAACGAGGGACGGGGTTGCGAGTAAGCGGCCGAAATGAGTTTCCACTGCAGGGTGGCTGGCCTTGTGAGGTGTTTCAGGCATGTCCAACTGGGAGGAGACCTCTGGGCCGCCCTAGGACACGCTGGAGGGATTACATTGCCTGGGCAGCCTGGGAACGCCTCGGGGTCCCCTCGGAAGAGCTGACGGAAGTGGCTGAGGAGAGGACTGTCTGGGCTTCTTTGCTGAGGCTGCTGCCCCCGCGACCCGGGCCCGGATAAGCGGGGACGAAGAGTACGAGTATGAGCACAGGTGGAAGAGGAACAAGTCTGTCAGTAAAAGTACTAATAACTCTGTGTGGTTGTCTGTTAATGAAGTGCAGTGCAGTGCCTCCAGTTTGTGCTCATGGCGGCACTTGACGCACGTAACATGACGTGCCGTGGCTTTGTTTCTCTGCAGTAACATATAGCCCCTTTAAGTATTAATTTCCTTTTCTCCTCTCATGTCCGTCCTCCAGTCCTGATCACCCACAACACGTCTCACTCGTTGCCATCACTCCACACAGTTCTGTTTGTTGACATCTCTCTCTCTCCTCTAAACTCCATTAACTCCCACACACTCTGTTCTCTCCTCCGTACTCGTCCCTCTCTCCTTCTCCGTCTCTCACTTTAGCAAACACTTGTGAATATGGCTGATTTTTGCTGACAGCTGTCTCTCTCTCACTCTTTCATTTTATTCATCTTTGTCTCTCTGTGTTTGTGTGTCCTCCTCCATTCTCTGCTCATCTTTCACTTTTCATCTACGCGTCTGTTTGTGTCACTTCACTGACTTTTATTGGCATGAACGTTTATGCGAGACAATACTGACAAACAAGATTGTCGGGGCATCTGGAGTCTGCACACTTTAAGACTGTGTGACAGTTTTCTAATGCGACCAAGATTTGGATACGTGTACGCAAAACAGACTCTTTGATTTGCGCAGAGATAATGCAAGGGGGATGAGAGCTGCTTACTGTGCGACTGAATATCACCAGATTCTAAGATCTTATTTAGAGTTTTATCTAAAGACAAATTACTACATTTGGAAAAAAAACCCTGCTCAACATGGAGACAAAACATGACCAGGCTCATACTACAACAAAGCAATGGATATAACGTACATCACACAAAGTTCTGGGTATCAAATCGTAATAGAATAGAGGCCAGAATAGAAGGAGTCATGGCTCAAAACCAGCCGCCACTGCCCGTCAACAAAAACAAAGACAACTATGGTTAAATGTGATAAGACCAAAGGATAAGGGAAGGTTAGGGAAAAAGTATTTCCTGTTGTAGGGATGAATAATGTTATGTATATTAAGGGTTATCATGTCCATGTTTTAGCACATTAGCTAACATTAGCTTTGATAGCAAAACAAACTGGAGGAAACCGTTCAAGTGTCGTCCTCCTTTGTAAGATTCATCCATCCACTGAGTGAGAGCATACGGGTAGGCCAGTCTGACCCCACTGAGTGAGTGACCAGACATGTTGCATTCCACGATTAAAGGGTCTATATCTTTCAGAAAGAGTACAAATAATGGTAAAAAATCTGTGTTACAAGTAAAAGTCCTGCATTCATAATGTTACTAATGCAAAAGTATGTACGTTTAATCAGGAAAATGTACATAAAGTATTCAGAATAAAAAAATACTCAATACAGAAAATTCTAGAAGACTGAGATGAACTTTAACTTATTTTAAATAGATTAGAAAAAACAGTTAAACGGTACCATTTGTATTTATTTTTCTGCTTTAAACCAATAATAATTAAAAAAATAATAAATTAAAAAAAGGAAAAGTAAGAAAAGCTTTTCCAAAAAAAAAAAAAAAAAAAAAAAATGGACCATTTTTTGGATTTGGTTTTCCTCATTTTTTGATCCAGAGAAAAATAAATACATAAATTAAATTAAATGGAAAAACTGCTCTGTTTTTCCCTTTTTAGTAAAAATGGGGGCAAAGATAAAGAAAAAAAAGGCCTGTTTACTGTTTTTAGATTTTGGCAAGAAAACTGATTAAACTACTGAACTACTTCAGCAAATTCTCACATTTATGAAGCGGAAACCAACATTTCTTGCCGTAATGGCAAAAAAATGACTAAGATTTTAGAAGTAGTCTATATGTTTTGTGTGCAAAAATCTAAATTTCTTAGCCACTAAAGCTGTGAGCCTAATGTAATGGAGTACAAAGCACAGCATTTGTTCTGAAATCTAGGGGAGCAATACAGAAAGTGGCATGACAGACTTATGTAAAGTGCAAGTACCTCAAATATGTAGTCAAGTACAGCTCTTGTGTACTAAGTACTTAGATCCCACCAGCGTAGGTATCATACTTGAGGAAGCTGGTGTTGTTTGCTGTCGGCAGAACAAGTTGCGGCCATAATTACGCAAAGCTAAATAGCTGTAATTTCCTTTAATGATATAAAGAGTAAGTTACACTGTGAAATATTGCAACATAAAGAACTTGTAGTATCTCAGCCCCCACCGTCTGTTTCTCCCACTCATGTACTGTCTGTCTCAGTGGCAGATATTTGGCGACATACATATTTTCTGTAACAGCTCTCTTCATCACTTGGTCTCTCTCTCTCTCTCCAGCAAACCCTCCATCTCTCACTTCTCAAGAATCTGAGAATATCTTATTAACCGCTGACAGCTCTCCTCCCTTCCTTCCTGCTTTCTAGCTCCTTACATCTCCTCATCGCCCTCCTTATTTCCTCCTTCTGTCTCCCCGCTCTAAATTTGAGAACATGTCTTATTTTAGTGGCTGAGAGTCGATCCTGCAGTCTCCAGAACGCCACGGGATGTTTTGAAAAATAACACTTTCTACTTTCTGTATGAGTCTTGCTCAAAGGACTGCTCTGCCTGAGCCGCAGCCAATTATACCTCCCAGCAAGGTGTAGTAGATGGCAGCCCACTTCCGCGCAGGCAGACAGCAGAAACGCAGGCTGGAGTCGAGTTTCTGTGAGTCACATCACAAGAAAGCATGACGGATATTTAATTAGTGTGTAACCGTCTAAGGTGCAAAAATAGGGAAGACAATATGAAATTACAACTGATTGTTGGGATAATAATGAGATTCAAACATTTTGCAATCATGTCTGTGAAAACATGGATGCTTCACACACATCTTTCCCTGGGCAGCACAGAGGATCTACACAATCAGCAAGGTGGACACCCAAGATCAGTGTCACCAATTCAGTATCTGACCAAATGAATCCTTTTGGATCAACACGTTCTCACTCTGACCTCGTCACATATTGACGTTTGGTCATGGATTTTCCATGTCCACATACGACGTCCAAGGTACCCTGGGTGTGTTGGTTGTTGACATTCAGGAACGTGTCAAGACATCCAGTCTCTTTCGAAATAACACTGTGAATTGACGTTTGATGAATTGACACCTAATGCACGTGGTTAGGGTTAGAAATAAAGAACAGGGTTTGGCTTTTGAATCTTACGGGATGTGAACACTGCTCTCTCGGGTGAAAGTTGGTATTTGTTGGACCCATCCACCACCCCTCCTGCCCGCCCCACTCACACTTTGGCTGCCTTAACTTTTGTCACTGTCCTGCTGTGTTTGTTTCTGATGCCGCAAGTCACTGCCCAAGAGCCGGATTTCGACGACTTCGAAGTGAGACTGGGCTCTTTGCATATATTATGTCATCACTTCAACATTTATCCTATTAATATACATAGTATTACTTGCTAAAAGGCCAAGCATACTGAATATTGGCACCACCAACGTCCTGAATTGTAGCATGTGAAAATGTTGCCAACATATGTGTTCATGCATGAGCAGGTTACCCTGCTAGTTGTTTACAACACATTCTCACTCCGACCTTGTCACATATTGACGTTTGGTCATGGACTGTCCACGTCCACAAACGACGTACAAGGTACCCTGGGTGTGTTGGTTGTTGACGTTCTGGGACACTGTGTCAACTTCAGCCTGTTACATGCATTGTCTTCTTTCAAAATACACTTTTGTTTTCACAGGAAATTTAACATTTACATGCAGTCTCTTTCAAAATAAACGTACTCCATTGGTACAACACCGCAAATTGACAACCTTCAACAACAAAAATGGGTGGTTGGGTTTAAGAAATAACAACAGGGTTTGGCTGTAGAATCTTATGTGACGTGCACACCGCCCTCTCAGGTGAAAGTCGGTGTTTGCTGGACCCATCCATCACCACTTTTGGCCGCCCCAGACGGACTTTCACTGCTTTAACTTTCGTCCTTGTCCTGCTGTGTTTCCCCCTGATGCCGCTGGGAGCTGTTAAACTATAACAGCAACCAGTCGTGTATCATGCCGACATTAAAGTACGCCTTTTTCTTTCGTTTCTGACACCGTGAGTCACTGCCCAAGTGCTGGATTTCGACGACTTCGGAGTGAGACTGGGCTAATCATTATGCTAAAGGTTTACAAAATCACGCACATTCAGATGACGAACATCTGAATGTGCTGAACATCAAGGTGCTTGATAAGAGATCCTGCAAAAGACACAGAAGAACAGAGTCCGCACACTACTCTATGTTCCCATGAAAATAAATAAATTACCAGTGAGGTGACCTTTCAAGCTTCATGCCTTTCAAAAAAAAAAAAAATTCTGACTGTGCCAAAATGAGTTTAATGTTGGTGTGTTAACTGACCAAACATCAGGACATCATCACTTTTGTACAGTCAATGTGTGCAGATTTTCAGAGGATGAAATGGACAGATAAAGTTAAAGAACTGTATGACTTTTTCACCCTTGAAGGCGTGTCGGTGCTGCAGAACCTTAAACATGATGAAGGGCTGAATTGAAGTGAAGATGGGATGAAGTGGAGCGCTTTTCCAGGCTGAAGGATTTAGGAGGATGGAGGGATGACAAAGCAGTGATGAGATATTTTGCAGAGGCAGCAGTGGTGACGGAGGGGAAGATTTAGGAGGAACTTTATGTCCCTGGTGGACAAATATAAAGGAAGGAGGGAGAGCGAAGGATGGAAGGCGTAAAGCTCTGTGCCAGAAATTCACTGTACTTAAAGAGTACGTATGTTTTTTACAAACATGACATGTTTGCAGGTCACTTGTGATCCATTCAGAATGGACCCAAGACCCACTTTTGGACCATGACCCACAAGTTGGGAACCACTGATTTAAAGTTTTTTCCATCAAAAGGTGGTACAGAGAGAAGAGAGCCCCCAGAAAATAAAGCATATCAGTGAGAACAGACTTCAACAGAGTCTAACTGGGTTTCCATTACAGTTTTGTGCAAAATTAAAGCGATATTTCGACAATTTTGATAAAGTACATTTAAAGTACAATTGCATTTCCACTGAAAGGTGTTTGACATCTAAGCCGTAATTCTTGTAAATTTCCGTCACGTGGGACTGCGTAATTCTCGTCTGTAAAAATGGACATCCAGAGTCTACTCCGTAAACTTATTGACGTTGGAACTTACCCATGCTGTTGATAACTGACGATAAGATTTGCACGATGGGTTGATGACCTAAAGTGCTGTCCGTGGCATTGTAATACTTACATTTTGTCTTAGTTTCTCCCATTTTGTTTTGGTTATATGGCAGCCACTGTAAAACTGGAAAGAAAAGAACCCGTCCGGTGACGTAGTGGGGTCACGTGACGTTTTAATGCCCTAAAAGTGCTTCCATTACACTTTTGTGTCTGTATCAACACATTTGAAGAACCACCTCATGAGAGCGTAAAAAACTTTTTAGCAATTTCTGAGAGGTTTTGCAAGTTTCCATTATCTGTTTTCTATTGCATTTCTAAGGGTAATGGAAACCCAGCTTCTGAACGAAAGACGGCCTGCCACAACTAAAACATCGACTGCTACATTTTGATTTTCTATTTTTTGAGCTGGAGCGTTCATTAGGAGCGCTGTTGGAATGTATATATTGTTTGGTTGTTCTTTGCATCACACTCTCGCAACAGAGCGTATTCTGGGCACAGACGGAGCAGCAGAACATCAAGCGTAGTAACATTGAAACTTAACTGCTGGGTCTAAAAACTTGTCTCTGCAGCAGCTGCTCCTCTCACCACCGATCTGATCTGATCCGACCTGTCAATTACCCACCAGGTGACTCTAAACTCCACAAACTGACTCCTGCTCATGCTGCGTTCACAACCCCGCAAAAACCTTGGAATTTAGAGAGGCAACATAGACCGATACACAAGGGGTGTGTCTGAATCATATACTTTTTATTTTTACTTTTAGTAGGTACTGCAGCTACAATTAAAAAGTACGTACTGTTGCATGCAGTATGCACACAATTTGGACATACCGACATACAAATTGATCAACTTGACAAGATAAACACCACTTACTGAGTCAGTGTGAGGTTTCGTCCGCTGCGCAGACGAGTGTGTGTCAGAATAGCCAGAAAAGCACGCTGGCTTGCATATGGCAAAATCTGACCGGATGTAGTAGAACATTCTGGTATTTTTGGCAGACTGCATTTGACATACTTTGTATTGGGACATACTAAATTTTTTTCTGGCTTACTATATAGTATGGTAGTATGAATGGTGGAATGCACAGGAGGACACAAAGGCAAGGGATAAAAAAGCGAAGATTAAAATGACCAATGCACAGAAGAGGAAGTTTTGGCTCAGATTTCTACTGGCTACACCACATCAGCCAGAGTCTCTGCAGATGTAAATGATGGTTGCGTTTATTTGTAAACAAATGCAAGAAGTTCCTGTGTGTAATGACAACTGAAAAAAACTTGGTGCAAACCTCCAAAATCTTTACCCCTGTGATCTTCCCTACCTGGAGGGAGAAAACATGTCAGCAGTCCGTCTGGTGCTCTATCTATCTTCCCTCTTCAGATCTTTACCTTTGTCACCTCTGCTCCTCCAGAGACAGAAAGCACTTCACTTCCTGCTCTTATGTCTCCCTCAATCCATCTACGTATCATCCCGTAGCTGCTGTCACCCCGCCTCTCCTCCCCTCGCCCTGTCCTTCCACTCCAGCTTTCATCTGTCTGGCAGTATCCCTCTGTTGCAGAATGCTGGAAACAGCAGGGAACAGACAGGCGGACGGACGGAGAGAGACGGAGATCGCCTTGGGGTTTTCTAACTCTGTTTCTTTCTCTGACTCCATCCCATCAAATCTCCATCTCTTTGTCGCTCATGCGCTTGCCTGATCCCTCCAGCTCTCTATTCGTCTCTCTTTCTGTCCCATTAAATCTCTCGCTCGTGTTTATATCCGCTCACACTTGCTCCGGCTCATTATCCCGCTCAGCTCCGTCCTTTCCCTCCCTGCCCCATTCATCCCGCCTTTCACCTGCTCACCCGCCCTCCCTCTGCTCCCCACACTTTGTGTCTATTGTGTACATCGGCTTGCGTTCTCACTCTCCTCTGATGAGTCCCATGAGGAGAGCGACAAAGTCCCTCAATCCCTCAAAGATGAGGAAATGTTGTACAGCATGTGTGTGTTTTAACAGATGTAACTAGGGCAGAGGGTTCTAGTCCATTATCCTCAAATGGCTCCACAGTGAAAAGTATTATACAAGCATACATGCCACTGTGGCAGTGAGATTGTGCCATATGGAAATATACTGCAGACACATCAGCTACGAATGCTTCTAAATATGATTGTACATGTATAACACATTTATGTTGCCAATATATGTGTTAAAATGCCACACAGATAAAGGCAGCCAACTATAACAAGCTCTGATGGGAGGGAGAGCTAACCATGCCCAATTAGGAGACAGGAAGAGTGACCGTTTTCTTAACATTGGATAAACCTACGGTGGGGTATCTCCTTTATCCAATATCTCTGGGCCTACTAAGCATGTTAGCATGTTTAGCATGTTAGCATGAACACTGTTGACATAAGCCCTGTTTCCACCAAACACTGTCAGTATGGTACCTTTGGAATCAAGAGTAACCCTTCAGATATGGTACCTAGACCCCATCACTCACAGTATTCCCTGTATTCCCTGCATTAAGTCCGTCACAGGCAAGCTCAGGGGTTTAGTGTTGCCGGAGTCCACAGGTCTGAAGCTCCTGCCGCTTTCTTTTTCACCGAGTCAGGACTGGGATTTATGCACTTTATGTAATCTGTTGGAAATTAATAAATATTTTTTAATGCTTGAGGGTCGACTCATTACTACAAATTTGTGCCATCCGAGAGAAACGATAAAAAATAAAGTAATGGTCAAAGTTGTCACAGTGAAATTTAAGGTGTGCTGATGGATTCACGTCGTCAGCTCATGCATTGAGTAACATTACAAGTTAACGTTCCACTTTAAAAGTCTCTGGCAGTCGGCCCAGTGAATGAAGTTATTTTTTCTCAGACTCCAGCTGCTGTGAGAGGCAGCAAAACATCCTTTCATTTTATAGTTACAGTTTACTAATAAACCTCTCCACAGTATGAACAGTGTCTCAAGGCAACTGAATCGAATGCAACTGGACTTAGTTTTTGTCTTGGAAGATGTTTCACCTCTTATCCAAAAGGCTTCATCAGTTCACGCTTGTCAGACTAGGCTGGAACTAGTCTGACAAACTGGTGTGGAAGCACCCAGGTATTTAACCTCTGAGGAGGTCTTCACAAGGCCAATGATGTCACTGGCTCGTTAGTGCTCCAATGGTGTGTCGACAGTTGTTGAAACTACTGCTGCAATGGTGGTCATTGGAGTCGTTAGAGTCACATGAGGCCTGAAAAACTCAGGAGGCTCTCAAACAAACACCACATCCCTGTGTATTTCAAACCCAGTAACACACTCAGACAAAGACTGGTACATCCAAAAGACCCTACACCACACACCCAGAAGAGCAACCTGGTTTACAGTGTCCAGTGCAGTGAGGAATGCCCAGACTTACACTGGTGAAACAAAACAACCACTAAACAAATGCATGGCGCAACACAGAAGGGCTAACTCGTCAGGGCAAGACTCAGCTGTCTATTTACACCTCAAGGAGAAAGTACACTCCTTCGAAGACAGCAATGTGCACATCTTGAACAGGCAAGACTGATGGTTTGAAAGAGGTGTAAAAGAAGCCATCTATGTGAAATAGGAAAAACCATCTCTCAATAGAGGAGGAGGTCTGCGACACCACCTATCCCCCACCTATAATGCTGTCCTTTCATCCTTGCCCAGGAGATTTAACAGCTTAACCTCTAAAAATAATAGTCGTTCACAAATGGCCTCATGTGACCCTAACGACTCCAGCAACCACTGTTACAGCAGAAGTTTCAACAACCGTTGTTGACACACCATTGGAGCACTAACGAACAAGTGACATCATTGGCCTTGTGAAGACCTCCCCAGAGGTTAAATACCTGGGGTTTTCCACACCAGTTTGTCAGACTAATTCCAGCCTAGTCAGACAGGCGTGAACTGATGAAGCCTTTTGGAAAAGAGGTAAAACGTCTTCTAAGACCAAACGAAGTCCAGTTGCGTTCGATTAAGTTGCCTTGAGATAACTATGACCTGGATAAATGAGAATATCCACAGGCAGTATGAACAGTGGTTACATGAGCCTCAAAACCAGATACAACTCAGCCCTGAGCAGAGTGACCGTCCTCTACTGACCAATCAGACTGCAGTGTTCACAGCTCCACCTTTTAGTAGCACATCTGTGTGCTATGTACCCCAACAGAGGGGGGAGCAAACATGGGGACGGTACAGAACAGTTCTATTGGGACCATCCACAACTTTTCACAGTGGAAACGGGAAAAAAAGCATACCGAACTGAACAACTGAAGTAGAAATGGGGCTATAGTATCATGCATACAGTTGGCAACGTGCCACCACAACTGGTGCTGTGAATTAAGGCTCATTTATGCTCCCTTTACGTACGAAAATGTATACGTCTGTTTCAAACGATGTTACGTCACTGCCCACATACCTCCATGCGCCCTTTACGTTGGCATGGATATATCCACCAGGAAGGCAGCCCAGCATCAAAAGTTTATGACAACAACAAACTCAAAAACAAACATGGCGACTGTGGAGGAGATATTGATAATGTACCTCTTGCATAAAAGACAAAAACAGGGGCAGCATTGTAGGAGGCGATGGTCAGGAGGACGGAGAATTCTTTTCTCTAGTACTGTCGATGAGAGAAATTGAATTGTTATTTCTTCTTCATGTCTCACTAGAGTTACGTATCGGGTAGTGACAGCAACACTGCCCCCATGGTTCCCGGTGGTACTGCTCCGTTTGGCCCATATCCGTAAGCTTTATGGAAACGTGCAGAAATACGGATGAAATCAACACGGGGCATGGACAGAAGGCTCCGTCCGTATCCGGATCAGTATTTAACGTTGAGCAATAAATAAATAAAATTGACTTGACTAACATGTTAATCCGAAAATTTGAAGTGTGAAATGTTTACTGTGTTAGCACGTAATGTATTAGCCTATGAATACAGTTAGCATAACGTACGTATTTTGCATCATGTAGCAGTCAGCATGTGATAAATGCATTTTACCATGGAAAGGATGTTGAAGTGTAATGCTGATTTATACCAAAGACATACCAAAATTTAGTAAGTCTTGTTCTTAGCATGAGACATTCAGCATGTGAACATACATTAGCATGTGAGTACATCGACATGCCTTTAATAAGCAGGCCTATGTAATGTTTAGCACATCTGCCGATTCTTGTTGTTCTTAAAATCTGAACATATAATGGATATTTAACATTTATATGCGAAGTCAGGCCATCACTAAAGTCTAAAAATGCTAATTCTGGATGCTCAATGTCAATATGGAAAGTCCTCTAAAAGTTTCTGCAATAGTTTACTCCGGACCAAAGCGACTGACATTTCAACATTTCCATCCCTGGGGCCATGTTGCAAGAGTGGCTATAAATAAATCTTATGGTAATATCTATTTCTGCTGGTATCTGATAACCAACCAATGAAGGTGCACATACATAAGCTACATAAATAATAAATTACATACGCACACACGCATCACCTACTATACTCTCATGGTTGTCGGTGATATTTTCACACACAAACACAACATCTCAGTTTTCAGGTGAACGAGCTTGCACCTCAAAATGTCAGGTTTCAAGTAACCAAGGAAAACTCAATTACATCAGCTGGATGACTGTGTATTTCTGAGAGCCTAAAGAGACTTTAAGAGACTAAAGGTTAAAAAAAAACATCTGAAAAATATAAAATCAAAATTGCTTAACTCTCCAGAGATCCCATGAATATAGATGACTATTCAGGGCGAGTCCCTACCTCTTTTTGGTGGTATTTGATGGCCAGTTTGAGCTTGGCCAGGTCGTGGCACTGCCTGGGGTCCAGTTCCTCGCTCTGGTCGTTGTCTCTGTGGTTCAGGATGGTTTCCAGCTCTCTAGAACTCCTGGCCTGGTCCAGAAGGTCTTTGGCGAACCGCTTGCACTGCTGCGACAGCTCCTCGTATTCCTGACGAAACTCATTCTCCACCTGACGAGAGCAAGGTAGCAGAGGTGTGGACGTGAGTGACATGGCTTGAACTTGAGGCAGACTCAAGGCACAAATTTGATGACTTTAAACTCGACTTGACAAAATCAAAAAGGATTTGCAGCTCAAAATGGACTTTAACACCTATGACTCATGACTTCACTTGGACTTGAGCTTATCAACTTGAAAATACTTGATACCTTCCCCCAAACCCAAAGATTAAGAAGTATGTAATTTAAAAAAGTGTGTCACGAATCAGTCCATTTCTGTTTCTGTTCTGCACTAGTTGGAAAAAAATGATGCCAAAGATAATTCCCATCAAGTACAAAAACTACGTGGTGGTCAACAAAAAATATGCAAAATGTGCGACTCGATAACTGACGACAAAGACGCAACAACTTCCAAATTCCTACGACATCTGAAGTTGCACAAACAAGAGTAAGTTGAAACTAAAATTAACATAGTGAGTGAGCTCACAGACCTTTTTTTACAAACTTGTTTCAACAAATAAACATACATTTTAAAAAGCACTCACAATTTTAATTTGGCATGACAATTGTTGAGAAGCGCATTATGACTTGTTTGGGTCCTGAAACTCAAAGTTTAGGACAGGGGTCAGCAACCTTTAATATTAAAAGAGCCATTTTGGCCTACTTTTTCTTTTTCTTTTTTAATCCGTCTGGAGCTTCAGTACAAATCTGTTACGTATAATGAAGGTAACACAGTCTATTAAGGCCCAATCCCAGTACCCCTAGCCATTGCCCACTACCCCTTGGCTCTCGAAATGAAGCAACGAGGAGTAGGGGTTGAAATCTTTCCTTAGGAATTGGGACACCACTGACTACATCACTGTGTCGGTTACGTTAATGCATACGTAACTATTTTAAACAGGAAGGTGCGAGCCATCTACATTTCCAACCGGCATCTACAATGGAGTTTCCAGTTGAGTTCAACCGTTTGCTGTATTCATCATGCTTTGTTTGATGAACAACAGACGACAGGGGACTTCTGCTCGCTAGCTAGCTAGCTAACCAGCTAACATTACGAGGCAGCATAGTTATACTAGCTGGTGTGTTATCGTAATGTGAAAAATCCGACAATTTTGCAGAACAGGAAAAATGACAGACGACAGATCATGCGAGCTAGCTAGCTAGCTAACAAGCAACCTGACAATGGTAACGTTAGCTATGTATGAATTTTTTTCCCTGTCTCTTGGTCAGTGGTAGCCATGGCGACGTCTACCCTTCGCTGGCAAGTCAGCATCTGAAATCCCTCGCTCCAAAGGGCTAGTTTCATACTTACTACCCCTCGTTATGCCCCCTACCCCTACACGCAAAAAGGCACTAATTTATATGTTTTACCACAAAGTTGTTACTCTGCAGTGGGCTATTCATGATAATTGGTACTTTTATCTTGCAACTTTGGTGATGAAAGCAAACAAATCTGTCCAAGCACTAATAAATTCTTGATTGTCCTCTAAGATTTATTCTTCTTTGGATTTGGAATCCGTAGCTAGCCTTGCTCCAGAAACTCAACACCAGCCCGGCTATTGGGGTTCACCTAAATTTAGGAAAAAGGCCCAGGCTCTTGACGTATGACGCGCATTTTAGTTGATGGAACGTTAAAACTTTTTCTTTTTTTTAAATTGAGTGTGTAGGCTACACATTTTTACAATCGGAAAATGTAAGAATCACTTTTGGCCTACAACAATGATAAATGAAATTAAAAATCTAGAAAATAATTGTTATTCATTTCCACATATTGTTTTTTGTCAAAGCCACACAGAGCCACTGGAGAAGGGCTAAAAAGCTGTATGTGGCACCAGAGCCGCAGGTCACCTACCCCTGGTTTAGGACCTAGGACTTGACTTGGGACATGTCAGTGTTTGCTTCAGACTTGACTCAAAGCTAAAGTGCAACAACTTGAGACTTACTTGTAACTCGCTAAACAATGACTTGGCCCCACCTCTGCAAGATAGTACAGCAGAGGGTAGAGTGCAGAAAACCTTGTTCCCAAGTATTTATGACAGGTCTATAGCTGTCCATAAATTTGACTTTCATTGCTCAATACAGTCCCCAGCTCTTTAGAATTTGTGCTGCTGCAACAGCTTCATATGCTACTACTCATAAAGATACTGTTTCTCAAGATAAAACATAAAGAGATCCCAATACAGCGTTCTCTGATAACAGTGCTAGAACTCACAGCAGAAGAAAAGCAGAGAGTACATATAAATTAGAGACAAATAGTCACTTATAGTGGCACAAGTGAAGGACGCACTTGAGGGAAATGAGTAACATAAATGATATTTGATGCCGCCACTGCTTCCACAAAGGCGTTAACAGCCCATTAAGTTTAGGATGTGGCGTTCATCCAGTGGAGTTCACTTGGGTGCTTGGAGAATCGATGCCAAGGAGGACTGAAGCTGCTCTGGAGGCTCCTGCTGGAACAGCACTTTATTGTGACATTTTAAATTGGTGTCTCATTTAATCTGACAGTAAGCTGTATATCCTGGACATAAAAGCTGGCAGAAATCATGAGGCCTAATCCTGTCCTGGTCCAAATACTTCACTGACAAGTCACTGTGCAGCAGACTTAACCTTTTCTCCACAAAGACAATAGGTGCAAACTATTTCCCCTGCAAAAGGAACAAAAAAATAAGTTTTGTCCAAACAGAAGGCATCGATATCAGCACCTTGCTGAGCTCTTTGAGTTCCCAGCCCAGTCTGAAGGCAGTGAGGATGGGATCTTCACTGGACAGAGCGATGAGGGAGGGTGAGGCCAGAGCCTTGTAGATGTTGAGTCGAGACCTTGAATGCCGAAGACTGTCGACCTACAGGAGAAGACGCAGAGAGACAAACAAGGAGAAAGCTTGATTTACCACTTTAAAGTCCAACTCAGATCATACCATGATCGGCTTCATCTTCTCAGGAGCTCTCAAGTGAGTCACTCTTAGAAAGTTTACAAAAGCCTGATTGAGGGTTGAGTTGGGTGTTAAGATTTCATTTCTCGTTATGGCCTAAGCTGTAACTTTAGTATTAGTGTGCAACAGAATCCTTTGCTATTAGTACCAGCTGGAACTGGGCCTTCTTGAGATATTGTGTTCACCAGAATGATACAAATGTCACAATGACCTTGACCTTTGACCACCAAAATATAATCCCTTCATTGTTGAGTGCAAGAATGGATGAATGTGCCAAATTTAAAGAGCCATTCATGAGATATCGTGTTCACCAGAATAGGACAGACAACCTGAAAACACAGTGTCAACATAGTTTGTCGCTAGACGGCAATTAGTTGGTGGGGGTGACCAAATACAGTGATCTGAAACAACAGTGGTCATCGAACACAGCCATCAATATCAGCATCATCATCATTAACATCACCACCATCAATCAACCAGCCAAAAGAGTATCCTCATTACCAGGTCTGACTCTTCCACTGCCGTGACAGTAGGAATGACGTTCCAAAAGTTTGTACGGAAGACTTTCAGTCTTTTTACCTTATTTACAGTGAATTCAGACCCAGTTTCCTTTTGTATTTCCTCAGTGTGATTACATAACAAGAAGAAAACTGAGTGGTTAAAGTGTTTTACACTACAGAAAAAAGACTTATTAATGAGTAGAGATGGAAAAATACAAGTGGGCATTGATTCATGGTGGGGAAATATAGAGTATCTGACTATTTGAGATAAGATGCTGAAAATAGTGCTGGAAGTACGTATTGGGAGTAATTATTGTGCATTAAAATATAGATTTTTCTGCAAACCAAACTGTGCACAGCAGGAGAAATAACCACTTACCTCTGAACTGGATACACACTCGACACAGTCACATCGTATCTGGTGTGGTCTGGGAATGGTGACCTGTAGAGAACAACAGCATAATGAAGGGCAAATCATCATCATCACAGCTGACATCTAGATAATTCATTGATATTATTCATTATCCGTAACCGCTTATCCTGTTTGGGGTCGCAGGGGGGCTGGAGCCTATCCTAGCTGACACTGGGCAAGAGGCAGGGTAAGCCCTGGACAGGACATAGAGACAGACAACCATTCGCACTCACATTTACACCCTCGGGCAATTTAGGGTCACCAGTAGAGTGTGCCAGGGCTGACGTCAAAACCTGTAAGTTCACGCTGGTCCCCGGAAGAGAAAGTGAATGTGATTTTTGCATTGTGTTTTGGATTATGTCAGAAAATAAGCTCTGTGGCTAACACAAGTTTGTGATACAACACCTTTCATACCGCATTTGAAGCTTAAATGTGAATTGCCAGGAGTAAAAAGCTAACGTTAGGCTTTAACGGACTACATGACTACTCCACGGTCGTATGACTCTTGACGTCACTGCCACTAAGCTTTCAACTGATTTTGGCCGCTTTATTTTATAAACATTGTATAATGGGGAAATCGGACTGTTTAAGCTAAATAAGAGGCTGTAATGGCGGACTGCCAGCACTCTCGCCTGTTCCAGGGTGATGACGTTTAATGTCCCTGACAGGGTTTGTAGCAACTTGTTAGCAACCGCCTTTTGTACAACACGTAAAAGCTTCAAAATTTACAAGTAGGGTATTTACTGACGTGTTATATGTCATAGAACAAAACCTGAAACTCGCTTAAGTTTTTGTTAACCACAGACCTTATTTAAGGCATTTTATCAAAATCCCATTCAAAAAACGTATTGACTTTTAGACGAGAGAACCGGAAGTGCTAAAAGCGCTAACAGAGTTCCGGGTTTACTGGCACACTCTATTGACCCTTTGCTAAGCCTCTCCCATAATCAGTTACTGTCCAATCCTACGGTAGCAACCATGTGTAGCAACCGAGAGGTCCATCAAGTTTTCAGCAGAAGCTAATATGCAGAAGCGGCGTGCATATGGTAACGTTACCTTCACGTCCAACACCTGATACCCAAAAAGTGTCGAAGGTGGTGTTGAATTTTTCCCCTTCTCCAAGCCCAAGACCCAAGGAAGATATGACTAAAACAGTGTGGAAGACCACACAAACAGCTGAATCCGGCAAAGATCAGTAAAAACACCTACGTTTGTTCCAAGTTAAGATGCTAACATTAGCTATGTGTGCTGGCTGCTCTCCCTTTGTCTGCCCCAAGGAGGGAACATAACTCAACATCAACTTAAATTTAAACCATATATTGACCCTTCACGTGAAGTGTCAAGACGTGGGGTGCCTGACGCTTGCATTGTGACTGGTGAGCTTGTCCCTCTATTTTAATGTTCTCGTGATTTATACTCCGCCAGCAGATGATACTGTGAATGTAGCTCTCACATGCACATTGAAGACCTTTCTGTCGTCTTCCCTCTGATATCTCCGAACAGTTTTTCCAGAAATGTGATATTATTTCCTTTGTAATATCTCTCACTGATATCACTGAAAACTCCATATTTCTTATGCTAGGAGCGAAAGCTTGATGGACGTGGCAACAGTAACTAAGGGGGCGGGGCTTAGCGATGGGTCAATTAACCTGCATGTCTTTGGACTGTGGGAGGAAGCTGGAGTACCTGGAGGAAACCCACGCTGACACAGGGAGAACATGCAAAATCCACACACAAGGGCTCCCCCAACTTGGTTTCTTGGTACCTATCTTTTTAAATATGGAGCTACTGACCTTCCGCTGGACGAGGAGCTTGATGATCTCGTAGTTGTTGGTGTGAGCAGCGAGCATGATGGGAGTTATGTCCGGGGTGAACTCTGAAAACTGACTGTCCATCATCAGTGAGGGAACCTGAAGAAAAGCAAAGAACAAAAACTCTTTCATAAAATCTCATATCTCAAATGAGAGGTGGACGATAATGACCAGCTGATATCTACTACTGAATAATCCAACATCAGCTTGATAGTTGGTTAAACCTTTCTGGTTACACGGCCATTTAACAAGAGACAAAAACAAAACTCTAATGAGCCTTTACAGTGCAGTTAAAAAGCCATGATTCAGCTCTACATGTGGTGCTGTTACGTGAGGGGAACAACTCAAAGCAAAAGACAAATTAGCCAAATGATGAATCCAATTAAACTCACTTGAATCAGATTAAAACAAATTAAATTAGTGTAATGCATTCGACAAAAGAAGTTTCCCGCTGCAGAGGTACATTTATTTAAAGCCACATCCTCTCCAAACCTCATTATATCCCTCATTGACGCCACTCTGCACACCTGCTGTAGTCTGAGGAAAACAGAGAATAAAAGAGCGTTTTATTACCGAGCGAGAACCAGGTGGTTTGTTACAACAACAGATAATGGATATATTAAAATAAGAGAGTTTAAAGGCTCAGAACAGGAGAGCTGACCATTCTGCAATCATGCTGCCGTGTTTTAGATATTTGGATCAATGTCCCGACCTTTACAAGCAGACATTGGTTCCCATTCATTCCAACACAATACAAAAATCCATTAGCAGACTCTTGACACTTGTTACAGTATATAATAACTATACCAATGAATGGACATCAGTGGCTGCCTGGAATGAAACGACTAACAAAAAAAGTAAAATTTACACAATTTGTGTAGTTTTCTGCAGTTAAGAAGTGAAAACTTTAAGTCCAGCAAAGCTATATGCAGCAGCCACTGATTTTCACTGTACATGTCTATGAGTTGTGAATTCCTTTTCCAGTTTACTTAATTTCAATATTTTAGATGATGGAAAAAGTTATACTCTCATATCTTAAAAAAAAAGTTTTGTGTATTTTAATTACATCTAATTTAAAGACAGAACTTGCTAAGTAAACCAAAAAAGTATGATTTATGTTGCAAATGTACTGACATGAACAGACTGAAATGTATGGCAATATAGCTAATAGAATTTACAATTTTTTATTTTAATGAATGAAATGAAAATAAATAAAATAATAATAATTAAAAAACTATAAATACAATTAAAACATTTGAATTTGTATTTCAGCTATGTGTTGAATTTACTTTTTATGTTAGTGATGTAATAACTAAACTTCATTCTGTTTTGCTTGATTTAATTACATGGTAGTTTAAAGGGTTTTTTTTTGGTTTATGTTAGAATGAAATGACTCAATTGATGGAAATTATGTAAGAAATTGAAATATATAATACTGACATGATAGATCAAACCAGGCTGGGAATCACCTATATGAGATTTGAAGCTGCAAACACACCTCACTCCTGACTGATGATGATGCTAACCTAAATGTATCATTTGTTCACATACTTTTTGTTGCTGAGAGTAAGACGAAAGTTCAAAAGAGTTCAAAAGAAAAAAAAAAACAAATTTGTTTGAATTGATTGTTTTGGCGGAGGAGATCTTTTATTTAAAAAAAAATAAATAAATGAAATTACCAATCTATCTTTTAAGGCCCTCAGCACAAAAAAGTGTTTTGCGTTTCTCCTCCATTGTTTACCAACTGTAAACTTGTTGTCATGACCACCACAGAAGCCCCACCTCTCAAATCATCTGATTGGACAATGGGAAAAAAGATGATGTGGGGTCCGTTTCCGCTTTTTCAACTCAGGGTGTTCCCAGAGCTCCGGAAAAAATGGCGGGCGCCTGGAACACTCAGAACTCCTCGAGTTCTCTCAGAAACACAAGGCACGTAATCTCTTAAGCTGTCGGCAGCTCTGTGTGAAAGACAACTACAGAGGGGGGCGGGGCTTTGAGGTTGAACGATGCTGCGCTTTAGCCAATCACAATGGAGGGGGCGGGGCCGAGACGTGCAGGTGTCCCCAGGAAATGTGTACCTACAGAAACCGCAAGCTCCGCGTCCATGGCGACTGCTCCACCCATAAAGCCGTCTCGTCAACGTGAAAAACGGACAACAGCACAACTTACAAGCCTTCCACTCCTCATGACAGGAAAAAAAGGGCATTAGCGGCAACGTTTTTCCCGCTGTTTGGTTTGAGTTGCAGGTAGGAGTGTAACGCTGGGGGTACCAACTGAAGTGAAGGGGGTGAGTGATCCCCAAGGCCCCTGCACTTCTGTTAGTCGAAAAACTACCGGGCTTAAAGTTAAAAGAGTTAAAGCGAGATTTTTTTTTTTTTTAACCGATGGATTTCCAGATTGCAAGGTGCGTCGCAACGCAACAACAGCAAGCAAAAAGCTTCATTATCATTAAAATCAATTTCAAAAAGCTGCTAAAACGCTGGCTTTTAATTTGGAGTAATGTAATTGTCTCAGTTTTTAAATTTTAATCATTTGCTTTTACATATCTTTTGTTTACCCTATTGACTTTAATTCATTGATTTTTTTTTATTTTTTATTGTTGTAATTTTTCGTCTTTCAATTCTTTTTGCCTGTATTGTTTATTTTTGTGTTTATTCATACAATTTGTCTGTATTGTTTCAGTTTTGCTCTGTGAAGCACTTGTGCGTACATGTTCATATGAAAAGGTGGATAATCTCCAAAGAGCTGCTGTCAAACGCACTCCGGTCCAACAACACAACAAATTAAAGCCTTTATAATCTCTATGGAGCTGAATCAACAGCTTTCTAATAAAATTTAACATCACTTTATATTTATTTTTTAGTGTTTCCACCTCCTCTACATTTTCACACACGATAAATAATGAAAGATAAAATACATAAAACAAATTAAGGATAACACTTCACTTTAACCTCCTCTACGTAGCATTTAAAAGCACCGGATAAACATTTCTGTTTTTAACACATCGCAAGTTGACAGTTTTAGGTGTTTATTTATGCACAGTACTTGTCAACAATTATAACTTCTCCTATTTTATATAAGCTGTGTTCTCCTGGGCGCCTACAGGAGGAGTTACAGTTGTTGATAAATACATTAATAAACACTTATATCTGTGTACAACCATAAACCATTTATTAAATGTAGCTTATAAATGTTTGATACAGGGACTTAAAATAAAGTGTCACTAAACTAAGAATAAAGATTGATATGTGCCTGCATGTCGCAAAACATAAGACGTCTAAATCCTGTGATACAGACACACACTCACACACTCACACTCCACGACATCAGAAGGAAGGAGTGAGAGGATCGGATTTGAGGAAGAGGAGGGAACGAGGGAGGAGAGGAGAGGAGGGAACACATGTGGACTCTCTTTCATCTCTCAGTGGGAGAACCAGGCAGAGTGCTTCTCCCCGTCCTTCTTATCTTATCTTCGCTCTCTCTGTCTCTGTCTATCTTCTCCTCTGCCTTTCACTCCTCCTCACCTCCTCTGTCTGACTGCCATCTCCTCTCCTCCCTTTACACAACCTCCTCTTCATCGTTTTCTCCCATCTTTCTCCTCGTCCATCCTACCTCCATCTTTGTTTTTTCTGCTCCCTCCCCTCATCCCTCTCTCCTCCTTTTCTGCCGCTCCCTCTGTCTCTCCCTCCTCACTGCTGCCAAAAACCTTTTGCCTCATCTGATCTCTCTCTTTCTCACTCCCCCTCTTCCTCTTTTTTTTTTTTTTTTCTCTGGTGTGATAAGGAGCGTTAGAGCAGCTGCCACGGGCTGGGCATCACACACTAATTAAAGAGACAGGGAGATCACACACACACACACACACACACACAGGTAAGTATAAACAAACTCACAGGTAAATGACCTATATAGTTTGTGTGCGGCTGTGTCTTTTCCTTGATGTTTAGTTTGAAAGGATCTGTTTTAAAAGCTTTTATCTTTTGATGCATCGTAATGTTCCTGAGTTTCCTGCTGCTGGTGACGAAGACCGTTCAGGATACACTCCCACTACGGCTGACCCACATAAGAAGAAAAAATATTTTACACTCCGCAATATTTCGCGTTGTCACATTGTTTTTTGTGCTGTACGTTACATCAGCGGTTTTCCAAATCAGAGGTGTGGAGAACCTGTACTCCAACCAGAGGACAGTCAGACCCTGTCCCAAAAGTACAGGGCTTCATTTTTCAATTATTTATTTATTTTCTATTGAAGCCACTATGTCCACCAATGTGATCAAAAAATGATGAGAAACGTCTAAAAAAGTAACTCAGTATCATTCCTTAATCTTCTGATACTGAGTCAATATTTTGTGAAAGTTTCTTATTCTGAGATCATTTCTTTGAGATGCTATTATGTTTAGACACCAACTCATTATATTAAGACACATAGTTTTTACTTTGAGACACCAGCTGGTTCAGCTAACTGAATATGTCAAGATGCTAAGTCATTACTTTGAGACACTAACTCATCATTTCAAAGGACTAAATCATGATTTCAAGAAACTAAGTCAGTTTTTGACAAAGCAAGGGATTACGTTAAGATACCAATTATTTCGAGAAACTAAGTCATTATTTTTTAATCACTTGGTCATTATTATGAGACACTATGTCATTATTTCAAGAGACTAGATGTGATTTTGAGAAACTAAGTAATTAATATGAGACACTAAGTCATTATTTTATAACACTAAGTCACCATTTCTGAAACACCAAGTTTTATTTTGAGACACTAAGTCATAATTTCTGAGATAATAAGTCATTATAATGACATAGTGTCTAAAAGTAATGAAGTAGTATCTCAAAGTAATGACTTAGTATCATAAAATAAAGACTTAGTGTCTCGAAATGATTTAGTGTCTCAAAATAATGAAAAAGTGTCACAAAATAATGACTTAGTATCTTAAAGACTAAGTATCTCAAAATAATGACTTACTGTCAAAAAATAATGACTAAGTATCTTAAAGACTAAGTATCTCAAAGACTGTCACAAAATAATGACTTACTATCTCAAAATAATGACTAAGTATCTCAAAGTAATGACTTAGTATCTTAAAGACTAAGTATCTCAAAATAATGACTAAGTATCTTAAAGACTAAGTATCTCAAAATAATGACTTACAGTCTCAAAATAATGACTAAGTATCTCAAAGTAATGACTTAGTATCTTAAAGACGAAATTTCACAAAGTAATGACTAAGTATCTCAAAATAATGACTAAGTATCTTAAAGACTAAGTGTCACAAAATAATGACTTAGTGTCTCAGAAATGACGACTATGTATCTCAAAATAATGACTTATTATCTTAAAATAAAGTCATAGTGTCTCAAAATGACTTAGTGTCTCAAAATAATGACTATGTACCTCAAAGTAATGACTTAGTATCTCAGAAATGATGCCTCAGTGTATCAGAATAATTTTAAGACACTATGTCATCATTTCTGAGACACTAAGGGCTCTAGTTTCGCAGACCAGGCGAGGCGGGGGCGCAGCGCATCTGCGCTTCGCCAACTGGGTGTGGCCAGGCAGATTTGGCAAGTTTGGCATACCGTGCGCCTGGCGCAGCTACTCCCCTTTCCCACCTCCGTCCCTCCTACCTGCGCAAGTCAGAAAGAGGGAGGAGAGAAGGAGTGGAGTGGGTTTTACACACATCACACCAATCAAATGAGCCCCTCTCCTCGCCCTTAAATGCACCGCGCGAAGGTGTAATGAGAGTTTACTCAATTCGCCATGGCGGAAGAGAGCAGCAGCGACAGACGGCCAAACTTCTCCCAGGAGGAAACTGATGTTTTGGTCTGGGAGGTCCAAGCTCACAGTGTCCGAATATATGAAACTGTGAGCAGACCTTCACGGGCTGATGATGCAAGTATCTCAAAATAATTACTTAGTATCTCAAAGTAATGACTTAGTATCTTATAGTCTTAGTGTCTCAAAATAATGACTTAGTGTCTCAGAAATTATGACTAAGTATCTTAAAATAAAGTCATAGTGTCTCAAAATAATGACTATGTATCTCAAAGTAATGACTTAGTATCTCAGAAACAATGACATAGTGTCTCAGAAATTATGACTTAGTGTCTCAAGATAATTTTACGAAACTATGTCAACATTTCTGAGACACTAAGTGAGCAATTACTTTGAGCAACTAGATCCAATTAAGAGAAACTAAGTCATTATTCTGAGACACTAAGTTATTATTTTAATAAATTATGTATTAATTTCTGAGACACTAAGTCACTATTTTGAGACACTGCGTCAAGTTTTGAGAAACTAAGTGATTATTCTGAGACACTAATTTGTCATTTTGAGATGTTCCATCATTATTTTGAGGAAGGTTTCTCATTATGTTGAGCCACTAACTGATTATCTGGATAAACCTGGACCCTGTCAGACTGAACGTAATTTAAACCCAGCTGTAGTCAGGTCCAGGAGTGGAGTCTGAAAGAGCAGGAACTAAGAAGGCTTACAGACAGCTGCTGCTCAGCACCTGCTATCTCTCCATATCAACCAAACACAAACCAGCAGACGAAGTATTACTAAGGGAACAGTCCTTTTGATGTCATCTTCCTCCTTTCCTCTGTGATGTTTCCCTGTTGTTTCTAAATATCGTCAGAATCTGGCTATTTATTATGAGGTGGGAAGAAACCCACCATGGAGTCGCTGATTTTTCCTGTGAACGCAAATTAACTGCAGACTCCCTTGAAGTTATATAAAGGAAATCAATAAACAGTGAATGTGCAGATTTGTGCTGCGAATTAAGATTTGTGATTCAATTTTGATTTTTAGTGTTACTGATTTTTTTTTTTACAATTCTGTTTTTTTTAAATACATAAAAATAAAAGATAAACTAAAATGTAATTAAATAAATACAGATTTATATAAAAACAGACAAACTGACGTTAACATGCACATTTTATACCCACTGACATCCACTGACAAAAGTGCACATGTGCATCCACACAGATCAAAACAACCAAAAAATTATCTTCGACTCCAGCAACACACACACACACACTTAATCTTTTTTTTCCACACACTTCACACATCAAAGGAAAGTGTGAGAGAGAGGCTGCAAAACCTTTTCCTCATCTGCATAGCTCTGTCTCTCTCTCTCTCTGTAACTACTTCCCTCACGTCCTCTCCGTCACTCCTTATGTCCCCCTGTTCTTATTCCTTCCCTCGCTTCTCCTATTTTTATTTGGCTCTGCTTCAGTCTCACCATCTCCCTCTCTGTCTCTTATCTCCCTCCATCACTCATGCAACTCTCCTCCTTTTTTTGATTTTTGGGTGCTCAAGGCAAAGACCTTCAGATTTCATCCGTGTTTTATCGCTCCCCTCTGTCCTTCCTTCCCTCCTCTCCTCCTTCCTTGCGTTGCTGCCTCGCTCCTTCCATTTCCATGGAGCTGCCGGTGTAGAAAACTGCATTTGCTCGTAGTTAATCATGGAGACGGAGAGGAAGGGGAGGAGGGCAGATGAAAAGGGGAGCGAGGGAGGAGGATGGCGATGAGAGAGGGAGAGAGGGGGAGTCAGATTGAGTCAGATGGAGAGGGACGGCAGAAAGGTCAACAGTTTTGCTCGCCAGGGGAAGATAAAAGGCATCGACTCTACCTGTCAGCTGAGGAAGAGCGAAACACACACATGCACTTCTTTATATAGGCATCACATGCAAACACGCACATGGACAGCTACTTTAACATGTGTATACAATTCTGCACACTTATGCGTCCGACCTCGTGTGCATCTGAGTATTAGTTATGCCACTGCTGCTACATATGTGAAGCTCTCACACAACACAACAAGCAGTTTACAGTGAGAACAGTTTCAACACCTCCTTATGCAGAGCACTGTTCAGCTGTGGCCCCTTTTTGAAGGATATGCAATCACTGTTCCCATGGTGGCAAGTTTACATATATTGGTAAAGTATAGCTATTTAATGTAAGGTTGTTCTGCTGCTTTTTTGTCTCAACAGCAGCAAAAGACAGGGTTCCCATGGTCAATGGAAACCTGGAGGTCATGGGATTTCATAACCACATTTTACAAGCCTGGAAGACTTATGGAGTTAGTACAAATTTTCATGGAATGATAGCCATCTCATAAAATATTGCTGTGTCACGGTATCACCGCATTACAGAATAAAAATTATTATCAATCAGAATGACTCAAACAAACATTTTATTACTATAACTGAAATATGAAACCAGTCTTATCAGTAGGGTTGTCATGAGAACCGATATCGACACCAAGACGATGCCAACACGCAAAAATACGTCGGTACCTGTTTTTTTTCCGGTACTGTAAGTACCGGATACAACTTTACCCTCAGCGGGCCGTGTCGATTTCTGTCAGAACTGACGGGGGCAGTATACGCGTGTCAGTCTGTGCCGAGGACGAGTGCCAAAGAAAACTGCCTGTTCTCCGTTGTCTTTGCTAGAAACAATGGCTTCTATTTGGGCTGCTGGAGCCTCAACACCTCGGCTTGTCGAAAAGTTTGGTAGTAGGAGTCGTGTGTGGAGATATTTTGCATTTGAGGCAGATGAAAGCATGTGCAAACGGTGCCTCCGAAGTTTCCAGACCAAAGGAGGAAACACTTCAAACCTGGGTAAACGCTTAAAAGACAGACACCCTGACTTGTTTAAAGAATTCAAGGTGAGTGAGTTTCAATTTACTGTCACTTGTGTTATGTTATACTTATCCTGAAACATACGTTACATTATTTGGGTTTGAGAGCCAGCTTACTACGTTTATAGGTGCGGCTACGAGTACTCGCTACCTTACGTTATAACTTATCCTGTAACAGATGGCTAACGCTACGTGACAGTAACGTTACTTAACGTTGCGTTTCAAGCAGTTATTATCGGACTCTCTGTCACCATATCCGTAAATTCAAATTACTCTGTAGATTTATATGCATAATGTTATCAGCTGCTTTCTTACAGTCTCTGAGCTTATGTTATTTGAACTGAAACTTTATTTTCTTTTACAGTATCAGTCTGGGGATGATGTTGACCAGGAGATGCAGGAGAGTCTGACAACAACACAGCCAAAACTTTTTGAAAGGCACAGAATTTATGACTCAAATTCATTTGAAGCAGTGCAAAACAGTTTTAATAAAGTAGTGAATTGAAAAATACATGAGTTCTTTTTTTTTTATTTTATTGTGGTATCGAATGAGTATCGAGAATCGTGGAAATTCACTGGTATTGGTATTGACTACTGACATTCTGGTATCGTGACAAGCCTACTTATCAGTTCTCTCAGAGTTGATGATTAAAACTAAACTCTTATCTCTGTCAGAGAAAACTGATCTGAGTTCAGACTGTACCACAGCACAGCTACACTCACAGATAACTGAGCCTGCTGTCAAACAGCATCAAACTATAAACCATCTCGAGACCTGGCTGAGTGGAGTCCCACAAGGATCAGTCCTGCTGCCGGTGGCCACTTGCTCCGCTGCCATTCAGCGGCTAACAAGCAAAGCTATCAAACTCCACAAATCTATTGAGCAGCTCCACCGTCCACAGTCAAACACACCCAGCTGATTATTTATTCATGAATTACAGCTCACAACTTGCACCAACGGCTGACGCCTCACTCTGGTGTGAGTGTTTTTGCTGGCTAGCTAACATCGTGGCGCAGACTATTTGCTGGAGTTTACCAGCGACTCGCTCATGTGGCATTTGAAGATGATTAAAAGCACGGACATTCTCGGCTTTCAGTGTCCAAAACCTTTTTGTCACATCTCCTCAACAAAAATGAAGCATAGGTTTTTGTCTTTGATTTTAATATCAAGATCTGTCTTTGGTTCCTTTTCGTCATGGAAAAAAAGTTGTAGTTTTGTCAACGAAATTAACACTGGATTAAAGTCAAACTAAAGGCTTTCACGAGGATGAGCTTTAGCGATGATTGGATCTTCAAACTGTATACGAATTTCAGTTTCACTGTAAACTGCGAATATTCTATTGCCTCATTTGGAGAAAAACAAAAAATCAGTGGAGCGTCATTTCAGTATGCTCCAGCAGCACCTTCACCTGCCCCTGGTGTTTTGGATTCTGTAATTGAACTGAAATGCAGTATTCCAGCAATTATCCTTTCTTACACATCACCACAAATTATTAACATAATCATATTCTAACACTTTGCTGAGTATTTTTAGATGCTAATTAAGTAATTTAGCTGCACAATTATCTGTAAATGATAATGAAAGAGTTCAACATTTAAAAATGCTCTCACATCTGAGTGGAGATAGTAACAGCGGCTCTCTGGTTTATCCATCAAATACTAATAAACGTGTAACATATTACAGTTCATTTTTTATTGTTCTTATTTTATTTATCTTAAAGACTACAGCTGAGCAGACATTTAACACCGCAGAAGGCTGTGATTATTGTCTGTGGCAAATAAAGGGGAGTGAAAAATAAGAAGACGAAAGGTGAGACGGACGGCACGTGGAAAGAACGAGAAACTAACAGGGAGAACAGGAAAAAAAACAGAAAAGTAAAATGAGAAACAGAAACACAGCAAGAACAGATTTGTTCCCATCCTCGTCCAACTGAGAGGCGACCAAAAACCTTCCCACAATCCTCTGCTCTCGGCCAAGGGTTGGTTGCCACGGCAACGCGGAACCTCACAGCCTCAGACGGTCCAGGAATTAATGCACAAGAAGAAGAAGAAGTCTGTTTTTTTTTTCCTCCTCTCTCATCTTTTTCTCTTTCTCTTTATTTTTAAACATCTCCTTGTTCATCTGCGCTCCCTCCTGATTTTAAAGCTCTCTTTTTTTACTTCCTCTCTCTGAATCTCTCCTCGATCCTCCTTAACACCTACACGTTAACTGAACTGTGCAACATGTTCTTTTACTCTCTCTTTCACTCACACACACACACACACACACACACACACACACACAGAAATGAGGCAGGCATGCAGACAAATATAATGTCTGTCTCTAAATCCTATTTCACAGTGTGTCTATAAACGAGCTGTTTAATTTCCATCCTCTGAGCAGAATGTGGCATGGAGCATTACAATGAATGGATGTACTACTCATTACCACACACACACACACACACACCGCCATACATTTACTGATGAGTGAATGCAAACACATGCATGCATGAATGAGCCTGGATACAATGGATTAATATACATCCACTGAGGACACGTCTGCAAGCACACCTGTTTCTCGCCACTGGGCCTCCTGTGCGACAGCAGCAGCTCCACGGCACCCACGACCTCCTTCCTGATGGCGTATAGCAAGGCGTCGCCCGTGTGGATGCCGTGGTCGAGCAGGAGCTCCATGATCTCCAGGTTCTCGTTCTCAATGGCGATGAGGAGCGCGCTGCGGCCCAGCGGGTCCAGGCAGTTCACGTCCATGTTGTAGTAGACCTCCGCCTCCCGGAGGGCATGTTTGACACCCGCATAGTCACCTGGTGGGGCAGAGGGAGGGTGGAGGGGTTAAGGAACAGATGTGGGTTTAAGCGTTTCAGGGCAGTGGCATCCAACTGTTACAGGGGCCAGATTTCTCCTAAAGCGGGATTTATACTAGTGTGGCAGACCTGTAAGTGCTGTAAAGGTGACTTGATTCAAAACACACATTAAACACACATTAAACATGGCTTAATAGAGACAGTTTCAAACACAAGTACACAAATCAGCTTCACTATAACTCGCAGCATTCACAGACAAACACTTGTCTTTATCTGGACACATTTTCCCCACAAATACAACATGCTAACGTTTTTAGCACAAGCCTATGGCATTTTACATTGTATAAATTAGCCTAGCAGCTAGCAACTGGCAGAGATTTCCTCTGCTCATATGAAGCCAGGATAAATCACACACAGGACTTAAAATGCTATTTTTGTGGAGGCTTTGTTGTCTTCACAATTCATTGTTTCATATCTGTGAAATTAAAGCTCTACGTTGACACAAACCTTATGCTGTACGTAGGGTGTTTGTTTAACGCAGGAGTATAAATTCCACCTTAGTCATTATTATTATTATTTAAGGTCCACACAATTTAATTTATTCAGCATCATATTTGTCTTTGATCATGTCATCAAGTTAGTTTGCTGTCCCTGTTCGCTCACTCTACACCAGGAAATGGCACTTCAAAGTAAGAACCCTGTGCTAGAAATTCACTGTACTTCAATGTTACAAACTTGACATGTTGCGAGACACTTGCAGTCCATTAAGAATATGTCTATGACCTACTTTTGGACCGAAACCCACCAGTTAGGAACCACTGTTTTAGGGTTTAAGTCCTCACTTATGACCCACTCTCAGTGCGTGGAGGTGTATTTATCTGTAGAAACTTTGCCCTGAAAAGCCAAAAATCACAAATACAGCGAGGCTAAATGCCAAGCAGATAAAGGTTGTTCCAAATCAAGAGTGAATTTGGGGTTGGCTTTGGCGAGCACTGGAGCTGGGCAATTCTCTGTTGGACAAACAGGTGCCTGCAATTAGCTTAGTTAGCTCGCTACAATAATAGCTTTTCCATTGCGACAAATCAGACATTTTTACAGTTGACCTATGGCTAAGTCCCGCACTCAAATGTGATGAACCAATCACAGTGCGTATAGCCATTCCCATACACTGGGACATTCTCTGCCTGGACGTCCATTGAAATGCATTACAGAAAGTCAGTTTTGTTCGGTTTTATGAGCTTTTTTCAGAGATTTGAAGTTTAAAAATGGTCAAACGGTGTGCATGGGGTACATGCAACTCTGACGCAAGGTATCCTGAGAGGCTGGGCGACCAGGTGTATTTTTACACTTTAAACCACATCTCAACTGAGAAAAGTGTCTCCTTTGGATAAAGTTGTGTGGTAACGTTAGACCACAACATCTGTTCTAAGGTAAGTCAACATTGTGTTTGAGGCAACATATTGTCACTTTCCTGGAAAGAAATATAAAGTTATCGTTGTTCATCATGTCACCTTGTTTGCTGGGAGTTCATTAGCCTATTTTGTTCTAGTTTTGTACTTTGGTGATGGTACATCATTGTTAGCTGTTGTCCAAAGGGCTCTAGTTAAGCTAACATTAACTTCTGGAGCTTAGCTTCATTAACTTATCTGTAATGGCAGAGATAACAAAGGTTGGCAAACGTTATGCTGAATGATTCAGTGTAAATACTGTAGCACCAAACTAACGCAGAGACACTCTTGGTAAAGATGGTAAAAAGGCCGTTATCCTTTTCTCATATTCTGAGCCAAAAACCTTAACTTCAGTGGCACTTTAACTTGTTGTCTTTGATGGTGACGGCAACCAGATGCGGTTCACAAACGTACACTGTGACCTGTACATTTTGGCTTGTAATTTAAGCTTTTCATTGAGCTTCTCAACAATAAAACGATGAATATATCCCTCCAATGTGTAGTTTTGGCCCTTTTGGTTACTTCTCAATGACATCTGATTGTTATGTCTCCAAAAATCATCAATTGCCTCCTGTGAAATGCCGTGTACTGTGACACCTGCCATAGCACCGCTCACTGAATGTTGACATTTTGTCCAAGTGGAGGGGGCGGGCTTAGCCATAGGTCAATTGTATCTTCCAGTGTACGTACAAGCGGTGTTGAGAAGAGGGACTAAGTCTGAATCTTCAAATATGACCTCTTTGTAATCACAAACTTTTGTAAGCTACTCTAATTTAATTCCATATTCCATACAACCCCAAAAATTTAAATTTAAGACATTAAGAGTTTTTATTAAATACAGTGTAAGAAAGATCTGTTACAAGTAAACAGTAAATAGTCCTGTTTAAAAATACTTACTTAATTAAAAGTTACATAAGTATAATCAGGAAAAAGTACTTGAGACATTCACAGTGGAAGCACTTCATGCTAAGAAATGAGGCGGAGCTCATTTTGAACTAATGATTATGATCATTATGGATGAATCTGCTAATTGTTTTAAATACTTAGCCATTTCTTGCGACATTAATTTGGTTTACATGACTCATAACTAAACAGGAAGAATGTGATTTGAACGTGCTCTTATGCAGAGTGATTTTTTTTCAGCATCTTGTTCAAGGGCACACCGACAGGACAACAGTCAGCTGTTGCTGTGATAACACCTGTGAACTGTTGGCAGCAGCAGAGTCTGACTGACCAGCTGCTGCCACTATTCAGCCAACACACAGTGTCGACAGCATCATTTACGAGGTGAGTGGATCAGCAGGATGGCGGTGTCGAAATGTTATACTGTTAACAGAGATAAAACGCACCTTTCTCCACGGCAGTGAGGTAGGCCCTCTCCTCTGCAGACAGTTCCACCTCAGCCCGGACGATCTGAAGCGGGATGCGGTCGCGGTACGGCGAGTACGTCGCCTAAACAAACACAAACAATAAGAACACAAAACACTTTAAAATACAGAGAATCATGTCTGTTAAAATACAAAAATTCTATTATGGCCTTGTGGTTGTATGCTTCCACAAACTAGTCAGGCTGCAGTTACAGTTTTCATACATGTCTGTGCAAACATAGATGCTTTACACACCTTCCCCCGACAGCACAGAAGATCTATACAATCAGAACAGTTTAAAGATGGACACGCAAGATCAGTGTCACCAATTCAGTATCTGACCGAATGACTCCCCTTCTGTTCCTGAGATATCACGTTAAAAAACGGCCATAGAAATGTTTTATGCAGGACCTTATGATGTCACAGTGAAGTTGACCTTTGACCTTTTGGATATAAAATGTCACCACTTCATCATTTCATCCTGTTTGACATTTGTGTGAAATTTGTGAAAATTAGAGTTCGAATTCTTGAGATATCTCCAAACAATGCTTTGTGAGGTCACAGTAACCTTGACCTTTGATCTTCAACCATGAAATTCTGATCAGTTCATTCTCGAGTCCAAGTGGAGGTTTTTGACAAATCAGAGAAAGCTCCACCAAGGCCTTGTTGAGATGATGTGCTTAAGAGAATGAGATGGATGCAAGGTCACAGTGATCTTGACCTTTGACCACCAAATTCTAATGAGTTCATTTTTGAGTCCAAGTGGATGTTTTTTTTTGCCAAATTTTAGAAAAATGCCTCAAGGTCTTCTTGAGGTATTGCATTTATAAAAAGGAGACTGACGCAAGGTCACAGTGACCATCACCATCAAAATCTAATCCGTTCATTGTTGAGTCCGAGAGTCATTTGTGCCAAATTTGAAAAAATCTCCTGAAGCTTTTTCTTGAGATATTGCCTTCACAAGAATGAGATGGATGCAAGGTTACAGTGACCTTGACCACTGACCATCAAAATCTAATCCGTTCATTGTTAAGTCCAAGTGGATGTTTGTGCCAAATTTGAAAGTCCCTCAAGGTGTTTTTCACAAGAATGAAACAGACGAGGTCACAGTGACCTTCGACCACCAAATTCCGATCAGTTCATCCTTGAAACATTTGTGAGAAATTCGAAAAAAAATCCTCAAGGCCTCTTTAAGATATTGTATTCTCAAGAATGGGATGGATACATAGATCTACGAATAAACAGACAACTTGGAAACATAATGCTTTAAGCCACAACTATCGCCTGCGCTGAGGCATGAAACATAATCTTAGCTACTGAAGTCAGATTTTTTCCCTTCTTCATTGTTAAAGCACATTAGTAGGTGTCACTTTTTCCACAAATATTGACATGGAGATAAACTAGTATGATACAGGGATATCCCCGTTAAAGGTTTTTTTTTCCCCGTTAAAGGGTTTTTTTGGGGAGTTTTTCCTTATCCACTGTGAGGGTCCAAAGGACAGAGGGATGTCGTATGCTGTAAAGCCCTGTGAGGCAAATTGTGATTTGTGATATTGGGCTTTATAAATAAAATTGAAATTGAAATTGAAATTGATATCAGCACGTCATCGGTATTGGCTAGCAGTGCGGGAAAAAAACAATACAGCAGTAGTATAGTATTGCAATATTTGTGTATGGCAATATCGTATCGTCATATTGTATCAAGGTGAGATGAACAGACTGAAAACTTTATCTTATTAGGTGAGACAGATGTTGACACACAAATATATTTTATCGCAATACTCACAATATATCTAAAATCGCAATACTATTGAATCGTGACTTAAGTATCGTGATAATATATCTTGGATACTCTGGTGAGTCCGACCCCTAGCATTGGCCGATATTGGCTTTGTAATGAGCTATCAGAATTAGTTAACATGCTTTTTCTTAATTTGCACAATGAGTAAATATTACATACACAAAATATCATATATTGTCTCCATTTGCTGGTGGGCCATCACAACAAGAGTACGCATATATGATATGGTGTTAATTCCACTAAAGAAGAGACAATTAGGTAGGTATATCAATATCGGCAAATGGGTTTTTACATATCGGCATATCAGATATCATCAAAAAAATCCAATATCCTGCATCCCTAGTATGACGCCATAAAAACAAGGCTTTCCTGCAGCTTCAGTGATTTATTAAAAGCTACTGACAGACTTGTCGTATATGTGTAGACTGTCACTGTGAAGCCTGGAAACTTCTTTTAGTCTAAATCCTGAGAAAATAGTTCGATGTGACTTCTGTGATGACAGTTACGGAGTGTCTCCGCTCGTGTCAGCAGTTATTATTACACTTTTATTAAATATTACATCAAGTTTCAGGGGAAATTAACAACAGAGGTGGTTGTTTGTACTGTCATCTGGAAGCTACATTAATAACAAGACGAGATGCGTCAGGATCTGTGTGATTCAGCTCAGCGGGTGACGATGATTGATCAGTCACATGGTGATTAATCAGAGCAGCGATGTCAGGACAAAAAGGAAAGCCTTCAGAGGTTTTAAACGTCTCAGTCAGTCCCAATTAGGCAGGAATCTGTGGGGGAAAACTCATCATTTGGACATACGTCTTATCCATCTGCACTGATTTAACTTTATTTAAACTGTATTAACCGGATCTGTTGAATCAGTGACTCTGTGTCAGTGACTGTGAGCAGACAGGGAGTGGCGTTAAAGACACAGACTGACATTGCCGTCCCCAGAGCCATGTGGCTAAAACTGTAAATATCTGATTAATGGCTGTTTGGTTTGGGGCTTAAACGGGCCTGCAAGTCAAATAAATCAGCTGTTTGTTCATTTGCAAAAATCCTCTTTCATATCTGCAGTTTTCATGCAGTGGTGATTTTATTTTATTAGTCAACCTTTCAAAACAGAGTCAACAAAATCCATCATTATGTTACAGCAGAACGAGACACATGAAACAGACTGCTGATGAAAATACAAATTTGGTGTTGAATTAACCTTCAAGTTAAAATGAAAAGCATCAGTGATGGGAGGTGATTCTCTCATGGATGATTTCATCAGTCAGCTGTCAGCACTGACGGACTTTTTTGCCTCTGTGTTTAATCTGGTACATCTATCTTTGTGGGGACCAACAAACTGAATTACAAATATCACTTCCAGTTAGAAAACCGGCAACTGATTCCAGCCTTGGAGATATGTAAAACCGGCAAACTTGTTGATTTCTAGTGCTATTTTCAGGCATATCTGAAATGTTTAATCTTTTGAAACCTGAGCAAATTAGCGTGAGAAGACAGCAGCAAGCAATGAAAGAAGAAATTACCCAAAAATTCGGCAGGAAATTAGTAAAAAGAGAAAATTAAAAACAAATTAGTAAAAAAAAAAAAAAAAAAAAAAAAAAAAAAAACAACCGGAAAAGAGTGTTTGAAATTTTAAGAATTCTGTATCATATTTTTTAAAAATGTAATAATAATAATAATAATAATAATAATAATAATAATAATAATAATAATTATTATTATTATTATTATTATTATTATAAATATATAGTATTCCTTAGCTTTTTATCTATTTTTTAATTTTTATTTTTTTTTTATAATTTTCAATTTCATTTTTTTTTTCTTTAGCTATTTGTAGGGCATCTCTTACCAAGTTGCTCACTGCCTCTTTCAGAGTGAAAGCAGCACAAGAAAGGTGATGTCGCTCCAGGTTTCAAACATTGAAACAAACACCTATCTGACGTTTCAGCTGTGTTTATTTAATGTACACTTTAATGTGCTTTGGTATCATGGTTTATAAACCAAATCTATAGCCACAGGGACTTCATGTCAGTCACAACATTGTGTGAATGTGTTTGTGTTTGACTCACCTTCTTGTAGTACAACTGTGTCATGGGATTCATCTGGCCAGTCTGGAAGAAAGACAGAAAGGAAGAACAAGAAGAGGAATATCAGCAATACTGCAACACATAAAAGCAAAGGAAGGAAAAAACTCACGAGAAAGAATTAAAGATATTGTTCACTTTAAACATCTCACAAAGTCACAAGAAAGAAAGAAAAACGCTGTGTTTAAACACAACAAAATAGATCAAGATTTGCTCCAATGCCAACACTCCTTCTCTGAGTCATAACCCAGTCAATCCTGAACAAACAACCACAAATCTGCTCACAATCCCGTCCACCTCTGACTCAGATAGCTTTAGTGCCCCATTTTGAGGCACTATCCATTTCAAGGTGGTGAAACGTTAATGTTTTGTTGTGTAACTGTCCTGCTTTTTATTTTATTTTCTGTTGGCTTGGCTGACAGACAGACAGCTAGCCGTGTTAATATGCAGAAACCTAGCACCCACTATCCATCCTCCGGTCTCCACTGGTTAGCTAACATTAGCCTTGGTCACTTTGCACTGTGCACCCCCTGTGTCGTGAAGGAGCTGGCTAGCAGCACCGATCATTCACAGAAGTCGCCATGTTGCCCCTTGTGAGTAAGCAGATTCATTTTGAGCTGTAAACCCCCTTTGGCATTGTTAACTATGTTAGCGCCACTAGCCGTGTTGTCACTGCTAATGGTGCTAACAAGGAGACTGCGTTACTGGCGGTGATTGCCAAACAAGTGGTGTGCAGCGCGGTAAAATGAAGAGGACCAGAATTAACCGGCTGACATTCGTAACCGCTCCAAGATATTCGCAAGTGTTAACTGATTAACATTTGAGTGCTGATATTCCTAATCCTAGCACAATGGAAGTGTAATAAGCATTTCAAAACCTCAAAGTCAAAATGTCCTCATAAAAACAATGTCCCTGTAAATCAGGATAATCACACGACCTTCTGTGGATTATACAGACTACACTGTACAGTGTTTCTGAAAAAGCGCATTGCTGTTGAGTTTTTTATCTTCCTTTTTTTCAAATGTTATTTTCCAATGCTGTGAGTACACAAACAAACTCCCACTGGTTGAAATCCCAGCAGCGAACATCTCAGAATCATGGCAAATGAAACCCAAACTGTCTGCATGACTAGATAGATACCACTATGGGTTGAGCAGGAAACTTTTTTTTTTTTTTATGTCAGTAAAGCTTAAAATTTAGACAAGTGAACTGTGAACGTCCTTATCTGTGTTGCTGCATGATTACACAGAGGAATGATAAACAACAATAATGAATTTTCACCCAAATCTGAGATGGGCCTGAGTAAAATCTTAATATAACATTTCCAGAGTTCTTAAAGTAAAATTAAAGACCTTAGACTGCATATTTTTACTTGACTAAAGACCAGTGAGAACCCAGTCTGACATTTGAAGACTCGCAGAGAACCAGCAGACAGCAGGAGCACAGTAAGTGTACTTCCAGCCCAGATAAAACCCTGCAGCCTGAACCTGAACTGACACAGTGCGGGACAGTGATGGACGGGCGGACAGTTGAAGCAGTGCAGATTAGTGACTCTACATACATTCAGCACAATATACAGCATACAGACCAAGGATAAGCCTCATCCCACAGTGAAGACGTTCTAGTCTTGTTAATACATGTAATCCCCATGAACCGCTGCCTCCTGGAGAATGTTTAGAAGCTCTGCCTGTTTGCACCTTTGTTTATTTGTGTAGGTTTTATCACGTCGACTTATTGCACTGTAATTGCCCCACGTTTGTTTATTTTAGGAGTAAGCATTGTAGACAGATGATGCATTTTGATTGCTTTACATTTACCTACGCAGTGTGGGATTAATTTTCCAGCAGTGGGGAGCCGTCAGAGTAAATCCAAATGAAATCAATAGTAGCGTAGGGTAGGAGAAAAGTTAATAGCACTTATTACCAAGGTTAGCAACACCTTCTTTAAATACTGCTGATACAAATGTTAATAATGTAGATATTCTGAAGCCTGCTACTTCAAATATCAGAATATTAAACACTTTACGAATCGAGCTGTCAAAGCAATATTTGCATCAATGGGAAAAAGATACTAAAGGGTTTGATTACATTCTTTTACACGATGCCTCTGTTTGTGAGCAGACCGCTGGCTGCTCACCATGCACAAAATCACGCTGATGATGACAAATACACCACACACACAGTCACAGATGTGGGTTAGGACTCGGTCTGACAGTGTAAATTGAATCTATTATTGCAGCTGTGATACAGATCTGTTTTTCAACAGGGCTGCTCGAGGAGCGGGAAGCAGAGACCATATATAGACCACCAAATACACATCCACAGTCAGTCACGTATAATGCAGCCTGGAATTTCAACCAAGCTGTTGTATCGTCATGCAACACTGTGGTAAAGATGGACAAACAACCTTGTTGTAGTGATGGGCAAAGCAGTTCTTTAGATGTTACTGAATCACTAGAATCAGTTCATTAAAAAGATTTGTTCAAAAGATTCGTTCACCAAATCGCTCAGTGCTTGGCAGGAGGAGCCCTGACTGTGTACTGCGTAGTCTGACTCACTGAACTGATACACAGCTGAGCTGCTGCTGCGCCTGCCCTGCACTGGTGACTCTCATTACTGGCCAGTGTGTCTGCCCTGCACTGGTGACTCTCATTACTGGCCAGTGTGTCTGCCCTGCACTGGTGACTCTCATTACTGGCCAGCATAACGTTTTGAGTTTGTTTAATCTGGAAACTAAGTCTGTTAAAACAATGGGGAGGTGTGTGACTGTGTTCATGCGGCTTGACTCCTGGCTACATTAGCCGTTAGCTTGGAGAAAACAGTCCTTATGAAAGTGTATTGCTAAGAGGAAATGATCTGAATCACTCAGGGATCGGGGTTACGTCGTTCACTTAGTGATTCGTTCACGGAGTGATTCGTCACGCGGAAGGCAGTCCCTCCCTGCACCCTGGCTGCCTCACGACTCACAAGTGATTCATCGTTTGCACGGACCGAATTGGCAGTTCCACTCCCGGCCTGCACGCTCACTGCTGAGCTCAACTGAACTGAGAAATGAACGAATCAGTTCTGGAAGTGATTCAGTTCAGTACGTTCACTCAACAGATTCGTTCTTTTGAACGATTCATTCGCAAACAACACAACACTACCCTGCTTTTAATTAATGAAGGGGGCATTAGAGCTGACATTACATTTTTGGTAATTTGGATCTTAATACTGCACCTGAAATAACCAAATAACCGCCATGTGGTTGTATGCCTCCACGAACCAAATAAGTTGCACTTACAGTTTACATGCATGTCTGTGAAAACATGGATACATGGCACAAGGTGACCAACCAAGAAGGGTGTCACCAATTCAGTATACGACCAAACGTCTCCCCTTGTGTTTCTGAGATATGATGCTGAGTCACGTCCAGAAGTGTTTTTGCAGAGCATGATGATATCACAGTGAAGTTGACCTTTGACTTTTTTGATATAAAATGCCACCACTTCATTCTTTTATTCTGTTAGACATTTGTGTGAAATTTTGTCATTATTAGCATATGCATTCTTGAGTCCTTTGACTACCAGATTCTAATCAGTTCATTCTTAAGTCAAGTGGATGTTAATGCTAAATTTGAAAAAAAAAAAAAATCCCTCACAGTGTCCTTGAAATATCTCGTTCACAAGAAAGAGATAGATGAGGCCACAGTGACCTTGACCTTGACCCTTGACCACAAAAATCTAGTCACTTCATCTTTGAGTCCAATTGGAAGTTTGTGCCAAATTTGAAGAAATTCCCTCTAGGAGTTCTTTAGATATCACATTCACAAAAATAATGTCATGGTGACCTTGACCTTTACCCGTGACCACATATATGGCGGGATGGACAGACAACTCAGAAACACAATGCCTCCGGCCATGGAGCCACAACAACACTGCAACTTAAGCCAACACGTGCAACATACAATGTATACATGGCATAAATCAACACGCTGTAATCACAGAAAACACAAGCAGTGAAAATGTGCAAGTCATACACAACAAAATGGCTCAAAGTTACAATGCAACAAAAGTTTCCAGCAGACTCTAAAAACAAGGTGACGCACTCATTAATCCTTTGGTGTTGGAAAATGAACACCATTTTAGTTTTAACATTCTGGGGGCCAGACTCTGATATCACTCGAGATACCAACCTGTCATTATTCTTGTGCTTTATCTAACTGCATTTGCTTCCTTTAAAGTTGCACTGTGTTGAAGGCAGATCCATCAGCATTTTTTGTGGGTTATATATATTATGCGCTTGATATCCTACTGTGTCTGCTGTTGATGTTTCAGGACACCACAAGCAACAATGGGATGTCAAAAAAAGCACGTGGTTAGACTAAAGGCTAGTTCACATTAGACGATTTTCACCCTGATTTTGCGTCGCGGAGACTATCGTAATCTTTTGAGTGTTCATACCTGGGGACGTATTTCTGTCAGCGGGAGTGTCGCCAATTGCGTTATGACCTGTGTGCACACCACAAGATTTCTCCACCGAGGCCTTGCCGACAGAGCCCCAGATAACGCGGTGACGTCACCAAACTACGTTTTTTAACTTGGAGACGATAATTAACTTATTACGGATATATACAGAAAAAGGTGACATTTAGAGGGCAAGCCCAAATTAGCAACTCCACTTTAGAAACAAGCCCAAAGTCGCAGCTAATAAGCAGACCTGGCAACCCTGTGGCTTCTCCTCCTCACATTTCTTTCGTCCTGCAGCGTGCTGACATGGGACGTATCCCGCCTCTCATTGGCTGACGCTCTTTGTCAGTCGTGTCAGACTTCTCCGGTTTTCTAGCACGCCAGACATCCAGTCCCAGTCGCAGATGAGGGGGCGACTTGCTCATAGGCTACATGAGGACTCGTCGTGGCAGACTATCTGCCAACTCACCTCCGACCCAAGGTGGCTCTCAAGATCCTCTGCAACGTCAAAATCGTGGTGAAAATCGTGTAATGTGAACTTGGCTTGAGGCAACAAAAGCGTGTGGCTATCAATGGCAGGACGTCAACAAAACCATGTGGATAGTAGGGTTGGGTACTGTTCATAATTCAACCGATACAGTACAGTCCAAACTTCTTAGTTTCAACATTTTAATGAGAACATTTAGGAACAGTGCTGCACATTAACTTTTGACTGCACATTTTTTTTGATGCTATTGTTGCTGAGTCTGAGGTGCGAGTCATGCACTCTCGCTCTGCCTCCACCTCAGGTGCCGAAATTTGGCACCAATTCATTTTAAGTGAATTGGTACTCGGTAGTACCAACGTGAATCGGTACCAAGTACAAAAAGTACAGAGTTTCAGTACCAAACCCTAGTGGATAGGTTAAGAAAGTAACTTAATGGTTTGGATCAACATTCATACAGGAAGTTGGGTCAAAGTCTGGGGTTTGCTGCAGCCTTCCACCAGCTCGTATATTACGTTGTTACTGGCAGAGCTCCCAACTGACGCTGTTCTGCGGTATATCATACAGGAGATAGAGGTGCCATCTGGATGACCGGTGGTGTATCATAACACTGCAAAAGGTTCCGTCTGGCCACATTAGAAACTGATGACACCTGGCAGTGTAGCATACCACCATGAAAGGTGGCTTGTGCCGTTTGGTGTCTGGGTCCGAAATCACAGACAAAGCAGCAGTATTTAATGACTTCAGAATGAGAACTAACGCAGCATCCACAGCAGTACAATGCTGGTAAATAATCAGACAAGATTAGATAATAAGATAAATAATAGGCAAGGACACCACCAAGGTCAGACACTTATGGATATTTGTTGAGACTGTTAGGAAGTGGCGAAACTAATCATGCGACAAAATGCATCAGGATCTGCCTCCTTCAGCAAACGACTGTGCTCTGTATTTTTGTTTCTAATCACAGATTGTGAATCTAAACCCTTCAGTTGTCTGAGGAGTATATACACAAATCACATGTCGCCAAATGAGTTCCCCCGCTGCTTCCTTACAGTCAAAAAGCTTTAATGAAGCTGAAAAGAACAAGAAATCTTCAGCTGTGACGCTCGGCCCCCAGCTGAAGTGTTGTTGGTGTTTAAAATCTGCGTCCTTGTCAAGAACCCTAAACCTTTAAAATACTCAAAAGGCCACAAACACACTGCAGCTAAACACACTTGTGGCTCCTCATCCTGTCAAGTTCAAACAGAGTTGGCTTGTAAAGAAGAGTGACAAATCACTGGCAGAGAGATACAGACCCTGAATCCTAAATCTGAGCGTGCACCCACTAAGCCCGCTGAAACAGAAATCCCTATCTCTACTGGCAGATAGCGGAGGGCTGACGCGGTCACAAGCGGCAGATTTATTGGCCTTAAAGTGATGCAGAATGTTTTGCTCCGCTGACATTGTTGTTGCTTTAAAGTATTGTGTTTGTGAGAAGAGAAAGAAGATGTCTCTGCTGTCAGTGGACCCTTTATCAACAGCTGACAGATAAATTAATGCCTCCAGTTACCAGCTTTGTCAAGTGGACTGAAAGTACTGACTCCGCTGGCAGTTTCCATGGTGCTTTGGAGTATAAATGTTACCAGGGGTTATTTACAGTTACTGCGAGACTGACAGTCATTCCCCCCCAAAAACTGAATTTATGTGGATACTTTTACTCAATGTACTTTAATTTATTTCAGCAATAATGAGGCTGATTAAACTCTATTAGCCACAGAGGAAGAGGCAGGAGGAAACACTGTGACCTCGGCATCTTGTATGTGTTTGACCTTTTTGTAATGAGTCACTGTTTGCCATTTTAATTCTGCTGATTTATTTGCAGTGAATTAATTCAACATCCAGGAAGACCTTCAGTGACCACAACAGGACCGGACTGGTTTGGGTCTCAAGTGACGTGAACTGATCTGAGCTGAGTTTACTGAACCAGACGAGATTAGATTGGACTGTAACAAACTGAGAAATGACTTGATCTGGAGTTAACTGTGTTATTTAATCTATCTGGGAGCTGCCAAGTAGAGTTCCGGTAATCAGCTGGTAGGATGAAGGAGAGGTGCAGCTCAGCTGCCAGAAGAAAATGTTGGCATTGTACATTTTTGCAAACCAAGGATGTGTTACATTTGTATGTTTTATAGGTATAACAGCAACATTTCTAAAGAGCCATCGTGTGTGTGCTGACTGTCATCTGGAGGTGGAGGTGGGATGGTGGATGGCGTGACACCTCAGTGAGACCCCTGCCAAGCTTCAGACCACTGCTAGAGACCAATAAAATCTGTTGTTTTTCAGCATGTCAATGCAATTTCAGCCACTTTTTAGCCATCAAACATGGGTGCTTTTTATTGGCCCATTGCAAAAACAGGACCTGTCTGAATCACTGAAATTAAAAAGACCTCTTCACTTTGTATTATGTGTTGTGATTTGATCATAACGTTGTATGGAAAAATTCAGATCACTAATGAATGAAAAGCTTTTCCTTTAGTTATGAATACACATAATTGTTATTCTAACATATATTTTAAATGCATATGATGATGATGGAGAATGCATGCATAAGAAGGAAATTTATATGACAAGCAGACCCATCTGAACTTAAATGAGTCAGAATAAACATCCATAACAGCCACAGTGACCCTGCTAAAATGTCTTAAAGCAAGAGCAGAACCTTGTCTATCTAACATGCTGCACACAGCCAAGCTAAAAATAAAATTCAATACAACAAAATTGTATTTCCAACAGTGGATAGGGTTATAAGGCAATGTAACAGTGCAGGGGAATATGTGGAACTTCAGTTGCTAAACGCTCCCCCATGTTCATTAGCTGCTCTTTTAGTTTTTTAAAGCTTTTAAACCAGAAGATTGAAGTTGAAGGCCTTCAGATGGACAATGAGCTGAAATGTACAATAAAGCTCTGTATGTGGCAAAGGCAAGGTTAGCTGCAGATTCAGCTGATCATTCTCTGCAGGTTCATCACTGCAGACACATCTTTCACACTGTCATCAAAACAATATCAATATAGCTGTTTTCTTAGTCTAAACCATCACCAGTCCGTTGTTTTGTAAGACCACCATCCACTTGCATCACCTCCATATGAATTCTGTGTGGTACAAGAAACAAAGCACTTCCTGGACAAGCAAAAATGCGCAGACCAACATAATTCAGGCAGCATTTTGTTACCAAAATAAAGCCATTTAGTAATAAACACAATAGAAGTATTCGTTTTTTTAGGAGGCAGGGTTGCAAGGGGACAAAGCACTGCTGAGAAACAGAGTTACTGAGGTCAGCAGCTGCTTTATAAATGTTAGTGCAGCACTAATGTACTAAATACAAACAGCAGCAGCTACAACATGGATCGAGCAGAAATTCATTCAAATCACCAGAAATATTGTTGCCATTTCTGCAAAAAACAACCACTTTTCATGGCATTATGCCCAATGGAAAAACATAGATAACACCCATGTTTTGGAGCCTTAAAAGCTGCCGGAAACAAACCAACAGGTCTTGATAAAACAACAAACCAATGTTTGGTGTCTAAAATGCAGCCAGAGACACAGTGACAGGTTTCTACAAAACACCCACATCTAGGGGCTAAAAAGCAGCTGGAAACACATTGACAGGTCGCTACAAAACACCTACGTCTGGTGCCTAAAAAGCCATTGAAAACACACCGACAGGTTGCTACAAAACACGGACCCTTTGGTGCCTTAAAAGCAGCTGGAACCACAGTGAAAGATTGCTACAAAACATTTACATCTCGGGGCTAAAAAGCAGCTGGAAATACACTGATGGGTTGCTACAAAACACCTATGTTTGGTGCCCAAAAAGTGACTAAAAACACACTGACAGGTCGGTACAAACACCCAAGTTTGATTCCTAAAGATCAACTGGAAATATATCAACAAATCACTACAGAATACCCATGTTTGGTGCCTAAAAAAACAACTACAGTGACAGGTTTCTACAAAACACCCACATCGCGGGGCTAAACTGCAGCTGGAAACACAAAGACACGTTGCTACAAAACACAGACTCTTGGTGCCTTAAAAGCAGCTGGAACCACAGTGGAAGATTGCTACAAAACATTTACATCTAAGGGCTAAAAAGCAGCTGGAAATACACTGATGGGTTGCAACAAAACACCCATGCTTGGTGCCTAAAAAGCAGCTAGATATATACCAACTAATTGCCACAAAAACACCCATGTTTGCAGCCCTAAAAGCATCTAGAAACAAACCAACAGGTCCCTATAAAACAACAAAACCAATGTTTGGTGCCTGAAAAGCACCTAGAAACACAGTGACAGGTTTCTACAAAACACCCACATCTAGGCGCTAAAAAGCAGCTGGAAACACATTGACAAGTCGCTACAAACACCTACGTCTGGTGCCTAAAAAGCCATTGAAAACACACCAACAGGTTGCTATAAAACACAGACTCTTAGTGCCTAAAAAGCAGCTGGAAACACAGATTGCTGTATGAAAGTTCTCAGTGACAGATTGCTACAAAATACAAAGATCTAGGGGATAAAAAGCAGCTGGAGACACACTGATGGGCTGCTACAAAACACCCATACTTGATGCCTAAAAAGGAGCTAGAAATATACCAACTAGTCGCTACAAAACACCCATGTTTGCAGCCTTAAAAGCTTCTGGAAACTCACTGACAACTAGCTGAACAGAACACATTTGGAACGTTAGAAGTCGCTGGAAACACACTGACAGGTGGCTACAAAACACCTATGTTTGTAGCCTAAAAATCTTCTGGAAGCACAGTAATGTCTCACTATCAAACAACCTGTTTTCTGTTTGTTGGACTCGTACAGCAGTCTGCAGTGGTATGCAGCTGAGCAGGCGTCTGTGATGTCTCAGCTATATGACATGCCATCAATCATCCCCTCCACCTGCCAATGACAAAATCAGCTTATATACATTGCCACTTTAGAAAGCTTGATATGGTAACAGAAACACACAGTGCCAACATTTTCTTCTGGCGACTGAGCTGAGAGATGAGAAAGTTTTTTCTTTGACACAGTGTTATAACAAGTCAGGTCAAGTCAAGATGAGCTGATTGAAATCTATATTTGGTCATGTTTTTTTTTTTTTTTAACAAATTACTTTTCTCACCAACTTTAGGGAAAATGTGTTGTTAGTAATTCTTAAAACGTATTTCATATAAATGTTTGTACGTTGATATACATTTATTTTCTATTCCCACATACATGTTTTTATTAATGTGCTGCATTTTTCTTGTTTGTCTTGCGGGCTGTTTTGACAAATCATGTGTAAAACCCTTCACGGCTGTTGTGACAGTTAAGCAGTGCAACAAATGATATTTTCATGCATCCCAGTACATATGTTTTGCTCCGGGAGGTCGCTGTGTGCCAGCAGAGCATCCAAAACCGTTAAAATTTCACAAAAAAAAGTCATTTTCTGACCACACTAGGAAACACTTCCTGTGTAGGACTAGTGAATGGAAGCAGATTTAGACCTGCTGAAAGCTGCAGTGCTCTTACTGCCCCTTTGCTAATTAGTTTTTTTTCCTAGTAAGAAAACCTCACAGAGCTGCTGAGTCTGCTGCAGAGGAACAGCAGTTTGTTGCACTTCCTGTTAGGATAAAATGAAGCAGTGCTATTCCTCAGTCTGACCTTTGCACTCTGCACACATATTTTTGGGGTCAAAATGAACAATTGGAGCGGTCTCATTTCCTGCAAAAGATAACTTCATTTAACCCTGATTTATTTGAGGGGCAAGCCTCGCTGAAGGTGTGAGACTGTTGCTGGAAAATAAATACATCCTGCACTGGACTCTACATTAGTGATTGAGATCTGCACACGCCTGCAGGTTATGCTGCTGAGAGTCTGTTGCTGCCTAAATTATGTGGATGAGATTAAATTATGTGGATGAGATTAATCCTGCAGTGGCGGATGTGCAGTGGCTGGAATGCCGATGCGTTTAAGATCTGCATAGTGAGGCAGAATTTATGCTGACGGCTTTACAATGCTCCACTGACTGTGGTACAGCAATGCAGATAAACTCCCCTGCTTGGTTCCTATCTCACACCATCGCTCCTTCTTTCCCTTTTTCCCACAAGTTTTTTAGGACTCTCGTCCACCAGGAATTTCAAAATCCTTCTTTTTCTGCCACATCCATCAGTAATTTCCTGTTCCTCTGTAGCCCTTACCTTCATTTCCCTCCTGTCTGAACACTGTGTCCCTTTTTAACTCCCCTGATCTCCCCTCATCTCCCGCCTGCATTCACACCTGCATTTTGAGCATGTTGCTATTTGTAGCCACACAATATTTCCCTCTTTCTTCTTATCTTTCCTCCCCGGCCTGAACATCCTCATCTTTCACTCTCTGCGTCTTTCAGATTTTCTGCTCTATTTTCTGTCTCTTGTCTCCATCCTTGGGAAGAAGAAGAAGTTAAAAAAAAAAAAAAACTCCATCTTGAACTCCCCTCATAATTCTTATCTTTCCTCTCTTTCCGTCTCATTGCCTTCTCTTGCTGCTCCCATCTTGTTTTCCCCTCGGCTGCAGTAGAAACAATTCTCCTCGACTCTCCACATCTGTCCCTCTCTCTTCTCCTCCTGCATCTTTTAAACAGTGGTGTTTGTTTACAGTCAGTGTGGAGTATCCGAAACCTCATCATCATACTGAGTTGGCCCCTTTTTGCACAAATCCTCATTTGAATTTTCTTAAAAAAGAACAAATCCTACTTTACCAAACATAATATGCGACTAACAAATGGAGCACAAAGCTTTCAAAATAAACCCACTGGCAGCATAGTGCCCCGTCATTTGCATAGCAAACACTAGATGCATTATAGACAGAAGTTAAGGTAGCAGACAGGAAGTGCTCATAAGAACACATCGACTGTTTTTCTGGAGCGTTGTTGGAAGTCAGTTCAGGGAAATAGGACATAAACTGATGCAGCATGGCAGCAATCTGCAATGATGCTGCTCGCTGCCAGCAGCGTGTCACACAAACAGACACACAATAGTGGCACGACAGGCTGCCATTCACTCTGACTCCAAAAGGCAGCCTGGTGCAACCCCCCCAGCGATTCTAATCTCTCACCTGAGAAGGTAAGAAAGGGTCAACTCTATGCCAATTTCCTCCATCGTGACGGAGCAGCAACCCACAGACAACCAATCATGCGGAACCACAGCTGTTAGCTCCAACTCAGCTATGTAAAAGCCTTCCAGCGAATGTGGAAAAGGCCGATCGTCGCAGTGCACAGCTCCCCTGTTCGTCTTAATGAGGTGCTGGGGTTTGTAATGGCCCTGGAAATGAACTACTTTGTTGTTCGCTGGTATGGCAGCAATGGGAGAAAATCAATGTCCAATCACAGCCGAGTATGCCAGTCACAAAACACAACATTCCTTCAAGCTTCTCTTGTACGCCCGCTACTTTGAGTCTGTGTGTGTGAAGGCAGGAATATCTATACAGTGGGCAAACATGCACCTAACCTGCATTCATGGGGTGTCAAAATAATTGGGAAAACGAGTTCTTGACAGTGAAAATGCATGTAAACACCCCCTAAAACTGCAACAACAACACAGAAAGTCAGCAACAATTTGGGTGCACAAGTTGCCGAGCTGCTCACACGTAATTTCTAATATGGTATTAGGTTTTAACTATTAGATGCTGTCCACGTAAAGTGGCTAAGACTAGCTAGAAAAGGTAAAGCAACATTTCAATATAGTCCTGGGGGATGAACTGGTGTAGCAACAAGTCTGGGACAAAATCAGTTTGTAATATAAAGCCTCAAACTGCTGTCAGAAGAATGGAACCATCCAAGAAGCACATGAATGCAGCATTAGATACACATACCAGGGGTGGAGCCCGATACTGTCAGCATTCAGGGCTCAACCCCAACATTGGGGATCTGGACGCTCCTCCTATGTCATATGGGAAAACCACAATGGTTGCATTAGATTCTGAGATGGATAGGTAGTTTGGTGCAGCAGGATGAAGACAGTTGTGATGAAGAGAGAACTGAGCCAGGAGGCAAAGTTTTCTATGTACTGGTCCATGTATGTCCCGACCCTCACCTGTGGTCATGAGCTTTGCGTAGTGACCGAAAGAATGAGAATGAAAGAATGAATACAAGCAGCCAAAATGATATTCCTTTAAAGGGTGGCTGGGCTCTTGCTGGGAGGAGTACGAGCTTGCCGAACTGGAATTGAGTTAGGACAATCCAGGAATAAAGCCTTGGTGCAAAAAGGGTTGAATGCAGGTATCCTTTAACTGAAGACATTTCGATACGACTTGCTACATGGCAGTTTCGATCAATACCCTAAAGGTATGGAGTACCCATACCCTGCCCTAATAGGTAGGATAGGAATTTGGTGTAAGGGTGCTTTCAGACCTTGACTTGTCTTGCTTTGGTTCGTGTTCTCACGGCAGCATTTACAAGAGGACCAGATCAAATGCCTTGTGTGAGAAAGCTGCTCTTGATTGGTCAGAATTTCTATGCAGGAAAAATCCAGGAAGTAAAGCAAACATTGAAGAAGAGTACACTTGCATGATAAATGTGACACTTTCTAATGTCACAATGGAGGGACAACTACGCAGGTTGATTTTAGTGCTGCTCATCGTGGACTATATTGCTGTCATTGTTCATTTTAGTCAAACCATACAGTTTGAAAACGAGGCGCGTGTTTAGCTCTAACTTCAAAACAGGGACCAAGCAATGCCAAGTCAATAACCTGAACTGAATATCAGACCAGAACAGAAGAACATTTAAAAGCATTGGTTCAGGTCTTTTGAGAAACAGTTTCCAGAAGCCACCCTGTCTGCTCCGCCCCTGACACACACCAATAAAGATTTTGAGTACAATGTACAACAAAGGTCCTGTTTTCACCTCCAAACCCCAGAATACTCTGTGGCCAGCTGATGTAACTTTCTACCGAATATTTATGGTTGCATTTTAGCACGTTTGCCAATCTCCCGTCTTGTATTGGCAGAAGCGTTAACTCAACTTTACATCAAACGTCCATTCAAAGAGCAGCAACAGCAATCTGTAAATCATCTCTTGACAATCTACACAATGCTATAAATATCCCAAATTCACATTTCATGATTTCGTCTTCTAATACAGTTCAATTCATGAGAAATGTTGGTTATGAAGATTATATTATTAAGGTGAGCTTATTAAAGTATTTGGACAAATTGTAATGATGCAGCTGCAGGTAGAGAAAATTCATCGCTCCTGTTTAAAGTGGCTGCAGGAGATTTTATGATACTTGTAGTAGCTGTTAAAGACTTTGATGCACTTGTCCCTGAGCAACTTAATGACCCGCCTGCTGCTCTGACTTCCTGCCAAACTCCCCTCAGATCCTCTAACTCTGTTCTTTAAGCCCAGCTTAAATCCAGGACTGACTTATGGCGAGGGTGTTTTCTCATCCTCACAACCAGAAAACACAGGACAGCTTCAAACACAAGATCAACACTATTGTTAGGGGTTTGCAGCTCAAAGTGAAGCCACTTACTGAGACCGGAGTGTGGCCAAAATGTTTCCACAGCAATGTTGTCCCGCTAACAGTAGTGTGAGCAGCAGTAAGATGTCGCTAGCTAGCTCACACCAGACCGCGTGGTGTGCAGTGCAGAGCAGCAAAGGCTAACATTAGCTAACCAGTCTGTTCTCATGCTCACTTTTCTTATTGGAATGAATACACTAAGGGCCACGGCTCGTCTCCTAAAGGGGCGGGCAAGTGGCGAAACCCATGTGACACAGATACAGGAAATGAACCTAAAGTGGGACAGCCTGGACAGACTAACTAACTTAAACAAGAAAAACTTTGATTCCTTGTATCTTTGTATCTGCACTCTCTTGTTAATGAAGCACGTATTGTCAGCGGTAGACATTATATAGCCGTGTGAGGGCCAAACAGCAGCAGAAAACAGTGGAATAAGCAGAAAGTGTCCCTTCGTCTTCAGCCACTCAGCAATAAAGCTGCAGGCCTAATGAGAGAAAGTGCTGCGAGCAGAACTTAAGAGCCAAGCGGTTACTGCTTTTTATTATATGTGGGTGGTTCTCCCACGCTCATCACTCATCCTTTCACATTTCTTCTTCTTAACTCTCTCCCCATCTCTATCGTCCTCCGTTTCAGCCTCTCTCCACCTCACTCCTTCTCCCTCTTTCTTCATGACTCTTTTCCCTCTATCTTTGACCTTTCTGTCTCCCTTCCTCCAGTCTGTTCACTCCCTTTTCTGCCTTATCTCTAGTGCTTTCACAGCAACATTGTGCAGCTTCTACAATAATCAAGCTCAAAGGTTTCCATAAATGCACATAAGTAGGCTCCTCCAGTGCTCGGTGACACGGTGAAACCTCTTCAATGCTTTGGGGTGCATACGGGAAAATGTGCCTTACATAAAACATTACTTTGGACATGTTTGTCCCTGTGAGGGGCAACAAGTCCTACAGATTAAACAGCAGAACACATTTGGAAATCCTTTAGGTGCCTTCACACCTGCTCTGTTTGGTTCTATTCAATCAAACTCAAGTTTGTGTGACCCGTAAGTGCGGTTCGTTTGGGCAGATGCGAACACCGAAATCACACTTGGGTGCACACCAAAACAACCGGACCGAGACCTTCTTGAAGAGGTGGTCTTAGTCCGGTTACAAACTTTGGTGCAGTCTGGTCCCTTATACAGACCAAAGCAAGACAACTCCAGTCTGAAAGCACCCAACTCAGCTATGAGGGCACAGAGAGTACACTGAATGTTATTTTGCAATTCCTCTTCAAAGGAGGCAAGTGTTTTGGTGAATTTCAAATTGAATAACCTAATTATTAGCTCTACAAGGTAAAGGTGAGGCATTAATAACTGCTATACCTTCACTCACAAACAACAAAATGGAACACCGTACTCATAGACAGGCCGGCCGCCCGTCACACACTGCAACACACTGAAAATATCTCTGTCCACAGTCTTTTTCATTTTAGAAGCCCTTACTTTCACTGGTACCAGCATCACAGCAGAGCTGCTGCTCTGCACTGCTGGAGACAAAACACACTCTCAGCTTGGGTTGCAAAGAGTCTGTAAATCTTTGGAAATGTTCCAATGGAAGTTAAGCTCAGGAATTGTACCTTTTAATAGGGAACTTATTTTGAGAGATATGCACATAAAGTGAGAGACATGGAGAGAATATGAAAGCCTGAGAGGAAGAGTATTTTTGGAGGGGGATTAATGGGAATGTTTTTTTTTTTCTGAAACAGAAGTTCAATACAATGTTAAATGAGTCAGCTCATTTAGTTGAAATTCAACTCAACAAAATCTTTTTTTGTTACGTTAAACACACATTAAACACACATTAAACATGGCTTATTAGAGACAATTTCAAACACAAGTACACAAATCAGCTTCACTATAACTCGCAGCATTCACAGACAAACACTTGTCTTTATCTGGACACATTTTCCCCACAAATACAACATGCTAACATTTGTAGCATGAGCCTATGGCATTTTACTTTGTAAAAAGTAGCCTAGCAGCTAGCAAACTTTTTGTCTACTCATATGAAGCCAGGGACAACAGCAGCTTCTCTCCTTTACAGCTCACAAGGTTCACCAACAAAACAACTGTCTTCTACTAAACATGTTTACCAAACAAATACAACATGCTAATGTTTTTAGCATGAGCCTATGGCATTTTACATTGTTTAAATTAGCCTAGCAGCTACAAACTTTTTGTCTACTCATATGAGGCCAGGGAAAACAGCAGCTTCTCTCCTTTACAGCTCACAAGGTTCCTGGACAAAACTGTCTTATACTGAACACGTTTTCCAAACAAATTACAACATGCTAACATTATTAGCACAAGCCTATGGCATTTTACATTGTATAAATTAGCCTAGTGGCTAGCAGAGATTTCCTTTATTCATATGAAGCCATCTCTGATATTTCTTTTTTGTTGTTGTTGTATTGAAAATGTACCGAACAGTAACACTGCTTTATTGAACTGAACCATGAATTAACCAACTGTTATACCCCTACCAGTAGATACGCATGTACTTGTACACTGTAAAAAGTAACTGTTTAATTAACTAATTTCACAAACGTCACCTCCTTCTGTCTCCCTAAATATCAACTATCTGCCACCTCATCTTTCTCTAATCCTTGCTCATCTTTCACCCTCAATTTCTCCCTCCTCCTCCTCCTCATTTCGATCTCCCCCTCTTCCTCTGCTACAGTTTAACCGTCCCTTCATTCATCTTCGCAATATTCCCCCATTACTTTAGCCATTCATCTCGCCCTCTTTAACTCCACTCCATCACTCCTCCCGCTGCCCTCTGGTAGTTTTTCTCCACCTGTCTCGCTCCATCTCTCCCGTACTTCATCAAACTCCCTAGCTATCTTTTACTCCTACACTTTCTTCCTCCTCTCGGTGTCTCTTGCTGCCTCGCTGAATGTTTTAGGTTATGATTTTTGCTAAAACCATTTCCTCTGCTTTTAAAGAGTCTGTCACTTTTTCCTCTAAATTCCACCTTCTTCGTTTCTCTCTCAAGCTTTTGTCTCTGCCGCCTCCCCTCGTTGATCTTCCTCTTCATCTCCATGTTTCTCTTTCACTCAGTAGACTCCCTGATCTCGCATTCTTCTCACAACCTCAACCGTCTTCGCCTTCCTCTCTTTCTCCCTCTGTTCCCACAGGACTGCCTGTCTTCCTCCCTCCATCTTTGCCCTTTTCCTGTCTATAAACAGATGTGTTTGCATAAAAGACAGATGGAAGGAAGGCAAACACAATGATGCACATTATACGATGAGCTTGTATCTATTGTTTCTGCTCTTATTAGGGAACCTTTATGAGATACATAATTTAAGTAATTATTCCATGTGAGTAAATGCTGGTAAATGGAAGGGAATGCTAATGTTGCTAATGCTAATAACAAAGTGTCCAAACCACATTTAGGTAAATATCCCCTGTGACCTCAGGCCTTGCTGGGTGACGACTGCAGGAACGCAGAGACTCCAAATTTAAAATGTTGTGTGTTCACAGCAAAACAGAGGCACTGCAGCAAACACACACACACACACACACACACACACACACAGGCCTCCTCATTCATTCCAGTGAGACCACAGAGATGGCACAGTGAGGAGTCCTGTCACTACTGGATGAAAAACAAAAGCGTCACGCTGGTTCTGGTTGTGGTTCAGCATCCTGTTGACTTCCTGAAAAACTGCACTCCCTCCACTAAGTACCACAAAAACTTTGGCGTCAGCAAATCATTTTCATGTCGGTATCTCGATGTTAGAAACCTAAAATGCTGCAATAAACCGCCTATACAAAGACACGGTCAAACAGCTATTAGAGCGTCTCTAGCTTCATATGTGACATATTTCCAGGTGAATATTTGGTGTGGTTACGAGGCATGTGATCAGACTGTGGTTTAGTTAATATGATAAAATACAGAGCTGAGGAGGACTGTTGGCCTCCACCCAGACCTCCATCACCACATTGATGAACCAGAACAAGGACATGGGAAAAATAAATAATTAGACCTCAACCATGTTTGGCGTAGTTTTAACAGAAACAGAAAAGAGAAACATGTTTTTGACATCTAACAAGAGGGACCAAAACTTATAAAATGCATTTGTAATATTACTTAAAAGGCATTTTATCAGATGTCATAATTAGCTGAGTACTCAACTCCAGTTCTTTTAAGGTATAGACCATATTATTTTGATACTAATGAGTATTGGAAAATGCCTGGTCATTCTGTACTAAATTTGACACCTAAGGAAAAGTACTAGCGACATGAGCCAATAAGCATGATGCATGCTTGTACCAGGATCTAATAATGCTGGTGACAAGCTGTCTGATGTTACATGTCGTACAAAAGCATGCAGGAAAACATTGTATCATGTCCAGGGGCGGCGCTCGTGTGTGTTGTTGTATTTTGAGAGGCTTGATGAAAGTTTTTTAGAATATGGGGTGTGCCATGTCATCTCGTTCACGGTACTACTGGTATAATTTTTATTATGATTTAGGGCGCATTTTGGCTCCCAAAAGGACACTTTAGCGCGCTCTTTGGCTCCCAGGAGGGCACTTTAGGGCACTCTTTGGCTCCCAGGAGGGCACTTTAGGGCGCGTTTTGGCTCCCAGGAGGACACTTTGAGGGCGCGTTTTGGCTCCCAGGAGGGCACTTTAGGGCGCGTTTTGGCTCCCAGGAGGGCACTTTAGGGCGCGTTTTGGCTCCCAGGAGGACACTTTAGCGTGCGTTTTGGCTCCCAGGAGGACACTTTAGGGCACGTTTTGGCTCCCAGGAGGGCACTTTAGCGTGCGTTTTGGCTCCCAGGAGGACACTTTAGCGCGCTCTTTGGCTCCCAGGAGGACACTTTAGGGCGCGTTTTGGCTCCCAGGAGGGCACTTTAGGGCGCGTTTTGGCTCCCAGGAGGACACTTTAGGGCGCTCTTTGGCTCCCAGGAGGACACTTTAGCTCGCTCTTTGGCTCCCAGGAGGACACTTTAGGGCGCGTTTTGGCTCCCAGGAGGACACTTTAGTGTGCGTTTTGGCTCCCAGGAGGACACTTTAGCGTGCTCTTTGGCTCCCAGGAGGGCACTTTAGGGCGCGTTTTGGCTCCCAGGAGGGCACTTTAGGGCGCGTTTTGGCTCCCAGGAGGGCACTTTAGCGCGCTCTTTGGCTCCCAGGAGGGCACTTTAGGGCGCATTTTGGCTCCCAGGAGGACACTTTAGCGCGCGTTTTGGCTCCCAGGAGGGCACTTTAGGGCGCGTTTTGGCTCCCAGGAGGGCACTTTAGGGCGCGTTTTGGCTCCCAGGAGGGCACTTTAGGGCGCGTTTTGGCTCCCAGGAGGACACTTTAGGGCGCGTTTTGGCTCCCAGGAGGGCACTTTAGGGCGCTCTTTGGCTCCCAGGAGGACACTTTAGGGCGCTTTTTGGCTCCCAGGAGGACACTTTAGGGCGCGTTTTGGCTCCCAGGAGGGCACTTTAGGGCACGTTTTGGCTCCCAGGAGGGCACTTTAGGGCGCGTTTTGGCTCCCAGGAGGACACTTTAGGGCGCGTTTTGGCTCCCAGGAGGGCACTTTAGGGCGCTCTTTGGCTCCCAGGAGGACACTTTAGCGCGCATTTTGGCTCCCAGGAGGACACTTTAGGGCGCGTTTTGGCTCCCAGGAGGGCACTTTAGGGCGCTCTTTGGCTCCCAGGAGGACACTTTAGGGCGCGTTTTGGCTCCCAGGAGGGCACTTTAGGGCGCGTTTTGGATCCCAGGAGGACACTTTAGGGCGCTCTTTGGCTCCCAGGAGGGCACTTTAGGGCGCTCTTTGGCTCCCAGGAGGGCACTTAAGGGCGCGTTTTGGCTCCCAGGAGGACACTTTAGGGCGCGTTTTGGCTCCCAGGAGGGCACTTTAGGGCGCGTTTTGGCTCCCAGGAGGGCACTTTAGGGCGCTCTTTGGCTCCCAGGAGGACACTTTAGGGCGCGTTTTGGCTCCCAGGAGGACACTTTAGGGCGCTCTTTGGCTCCCAGGAGGACACTTTAGGGCGCTCTTTGGCTCCCAGGAGGGCACTTTAGGGCGCGTTTTGGCTCCCAGGAGGACACTTTAGCGTGCGTTTTGGCTCCCAGGAGGACACTTTAGCGTGCGTTTTGGCTCCCAGAAGGACACTTTAGCGTGCATTTTGGCTCCCAGGAGGACACTTTATGGCGCGTTTTGGCTCCCAGGAGGGCACTTTAGCGTGCTCTTTGGCTCACAGGAGGGAACTTTAGGGCTTGTTTTGGCTCCCAGGAGGGCACTTTAGCGCGCTCTTTGGCTCCCAGGAGGACACTTTAGCGCGCTCTTTGGCTCCCAGGAGGACATTTTAGCGTGCTCTTTGGCTCCCAGGAGGGCACTTTAGGGTGCTCTTTGGCTCCCAGGAGGGTACTTTAGGGCGCTCTTTGGCTCCCAGGAGGGCACTTTAGGGCGCTCTTTGGCTCCCAAGAGGGCACTTTAGGGCGCTCTTTGGCTCCCAGGAGGGTACTTTAGGGCGCGTTTTGGCTCCCAGGAGGACACTTTAGGGCACTCTTTGGCTCCCAGGAGGACACTTTAGGGCGCGTTTTGGCTCCCAGGAGGACACTTTAGGGCGCTCTTTGGCTCCCAGGAGGACACTTTAGGGCACTCTTTGGCTCCCAGGAGGACACTTAAGGGCGCGTTTTGGTTCCCAGGAGGGCACTTTAGGGCGCTCTTTGGCTCCCAGGAGGGCACTTAAGGGCGCGTTTTGGTTCCCAGGAGGGCACTTTAGGGCGCTCTTTGGCTCCCAGGAGGGCACTTAAGGGCGCGTTTTGGTTCCCAGGAGGGCACTTTAGGGCGCTCTTTGGCTCCCAGGGGGGACACTTTAGGGCGCTCTTTGGCTCCCAGGAGGACACTTTAGGGCACTCTTTGGCTCCCAGGAGGGCACTTTAGGGCGCGTTTTGGCTCCCAGGAGGACACTTTAGCGCGCTCTTTGGCTTCCAGGAGGACACTTTAGTGTGCTCTTTGGCTCCCAGGAGGGCACTTTAGGGCGCGTTTTGGCTCCCAGGAGGGAACTTAAGGGCGCATTTTGGCTCCCAGGAGGACACTTTAGGGCGCTCTTTGGCTCCCAGGAGGGCACTTTAGGGCGCTCTTTGGCTCCCAGGAGGGCACTTAAGGGCGCATTTTGGTTCCCAGGAGGGCACTTTAGGGCGCTCTTTGGCTCCCAGGGGGACACTTTAGGGCGCTCTTTGGCTCCCAGGAGGGCACTTTAGGGCGCGTTTTGGCTCCCAGGAGGACACTTTAGCGCGCTCTTTGGCTTCCAGGAGGACACTTTAGCGCGCTCTTTGGCTCCCAGGAGGGCACTTTAGGGCGCGTTTTGGCTCCCAGGAGGGAACTTAAGGGCGCATTTTGGTTCCCAGGAGGGCACTTTAGGGCGCGTTTTGGCTCCCAGGAGGGAACTTAAGGGCGCGTTTTGGCTCCCAGGAGGGCACTTTAGGGCGCTCTTTGGCTCCCAGGAGGGAAATTTAGGGCACTCTTTGGCTCCCAGGAGGGCACTTTAGGGCGCGTTTTGGCTCCCAGGAGGACACTTTAGGGTGCTCTTTGGCTCCCAGGAGGAAACTTTAGCGCGCTCTTTGGCTCCCAGGAGGGCACTTTAGGGCGCGTTTTGGCTCCCAGGAGGGCACTTTAGGGCGCTCTTTGGCTCCCAGGAGGACATTTTAGCGTGCCCTTTGGCTCCCAGGAGGGCACTTTAGGGCTTGTTTTGGCTCCCAGGAGGGCACTTTGGGGCATTCTTTGGCTCCCAGGAGGGCACTTTGGGGCGCGTTTTGGCTCCCAGGAGAACACTTTAGGGTGCTCTTTGGCTCCCAGGAGGACACTTTAGGGCGCGTTTTGGCTCCCAGGAGGGCACTTAAGGGCGCGTTTTGGCTCCCAGGAGGGCACTTAAGGGCGCGTTTTGGCTCCCAGGAGGACACTTTAGGGCGCGTTTTGGCTCCCAGGAGGACACTTTAGGGCGCTCTTTGGCTCCCAGGAGGACACTTTAGGGCGCGTTTTGGCTCCCAGGAGGACACTTTAGGGCGCGTTTTGGCTCCCAGGAGGACACTTTAGGGTGCTCTTTGGCTCCCAGGAGAACACTTTAGGGTGCTCTTTGGCTCCCAGGAGGACACTTTAGGGCGCGTTTTGGCTCCCAGGAGGGCACTTAAGGGCGCGTTTTGGCTCCCAGGAGGGCACTTAAGGGCGCGTTTTGGCTCCCAGGAGGACACTTTAGGGCGCGTTTTGGCTCCCAGGAGGACACTTTAGGGCGCTCTTTGGCTCCCAGGAGGACACTTTAGGGCGCATTTTGGCTCCCAGGAGGGCACTTAAGGGCGCGTTTTGGCTCCCAGGAGGGCACTTAAGGGCGCGTTTTGGCTCCCAGGAGGACACTTTAGGGCACGTTTTGGCTCCCAGGAGGGCACTTTAGGGCGCTCTTTGGCTCCCAGGAGGACTCTTTAGGGCGCGTTTTGGCTCCCAGGAGGGCACTTAAGGGCGCGTTTTGGCTCCCAGGAGGACACTTTAGGGCGCGTTTTGGCTCCCAGGAGGGCACTTAAGGGCGCGTTTTGGCTCCCAGGAGGACACTTTAGCGCGCTCTTTGGCTCCCACGAGGGCACTTTAGGGCGCTCTTTGGCTCCCAGGAGGGCACTTTAGCACACTTTAGCATGCGTTTTTCGACAATTTGGCCACTGTGCACACCACTGGCTTTGATACTTTCAGCCTGTCGACCTATCAACATTATACTGTTACCCATGGCAACAACAAGCATGGCTTAAAGCGAAATCAAAAGTTCCAAAAAGAGGAGCAGTTTCAGTAGTGTGGAATAAACTGTGGCGTCCTGAATGTTTTGTGAACAGCCCCGGACTTCTCAGACTCTTTTTGTGACTTACCACACAGAGTAAGCTTTTACTGAATATTTGAAGACAAACTGTAAAACTATATCACTTATTTTGTTACAATTCTATTTTGTTCAATTAATAAAATGTTTTAATACTAATTTGTCATATCAAGAATATCGTTATCCCAAAAAATATTATTTTAAGGCCATATCGCCCACCCTTAGTTTGGGAGCTGGTACTGAAGTCAAGGTTTTGGTACCAACATCATACATTTCTGAATTGTTCTCAGCCCTGGTCATAATGCCTTTGTTCCTTGGTATCTTCTCATGAACCCATTCCAGAGTCCTGTAGTAAGGCTTTTTAAATTTTGTACTGTGAAACGATTAACTGATTAGTCAATATATCAATAAGCTGACTGAAAGAAAATGAATCACCAAGTAATTTGAGGATCAATCAATCGACTGGGTCATTTTTCACGCTAAAACACTGTCCGTTCTTTGGCTCCTCTAACGTGAGGACTCTCTGCTCTTCTCTGTTTCATATCACAGTAAACTGAACATCTGTGGCGTTCGGAGTGGTCAGATGAAACTAAGCAAGAAGAAGATGTCACATTGGGCTCTGGGAACTTTAGCGAAAATAATCAATAAATTGATCAATAATGAAAGTAATCATACGCTGCAGCCCTAAAAGTTGGTACTAAAAGCATTTTTGACAGCAAGCCAATGGAGAAGAAAATGAACGTCCTTATTTGAGTCCTACTTTTTTACACACACACACACACACACACACACACACACACACACACACACACACACACACACACACACCAGTTAAATTAACTTGCACAACTATAATAATTTCCTTTTTATCTCACAAATGGAGACAGAAGAGAACAGTTACTGCTGCTGTGACGGAAGTTTCAGAGCTGTACAGAACCAGGACACAAGCCAGCCTCTTGGACGGCCGACTCACCGGTTTGTACTTCCTGTTCTCTACCTGTAGCAACACACCCACACAAATGTGTCCTCCTAATGTCACTATAAAGCGTACTTATTGATCCCCAGGCGGACACAGTCTCTTCCCCCTTCAGCAGTGAGGGCAGGTTCAGGTTCTACCACCCATCATGTGACTCTGCGGTGTTAATGTAAGGCATAATGAGATGAGATGATAAATACAGCTACAGGGCAAAGGTAGAGCAACTGGAAGAAGAAAATAAGGATTGTATATTATATGATGACATGAGAGCGAAGGAGAGAAATGGAAGTAATTAAGAAAAGGGGAAGAAAGTCGTCCACGGGCAGTGAGACTCGGCAGTAACATCTGTACTTGTCTCAGCTCTGGAAAGGGAATTAAAATACATAAAGCAAGAAAAGCAAAATGTGAAGATTAATGGAAAAAAAGAGGAGAAGAAGAACGTGTCAACAAAGGGAACGTCATGCAAGAAGTGGTGTAAAATGGAGCAGAGAGGGAGGAGGAATAACAGAGGAGGAAGAGGAGAATCTTAATGAGCATCCTCATTTCATGTTGAGGGGCGATAACCCAGGAAGACAAACCCTGCTCTGCTCTGTTGTGTTTGAGGACTGTAGTGCTGCAGCTTTGATGAAAAATGGCATAAAGGGGTTAAAGTCAGGGCAAAGGGGGATCTTAATTGGAATCTTAATTAGTCCCCAAACAATTTGAACCCTGGAAATGTAACCCGAGGAGGAGTGAGTGTGGCTGCAGAGCTGCAGCTTTGATGGAGGATGGAGGGGGATTTGGAGCGCAGCCTGCAGGGCTTTCCTGCGGCTGATGAAGGGGTTTAAGGTGCTGGGCGTCACAAGCAGGGAGGTTTTGGCTGGAGTCGGGGTAGGGATTCAACATGCAAACAGGAAATCAGATTGTTAACACTCTGCTGAGTGCTGAACATGAACAGCATGCTTAGTGAAGCGTCCATTAGAGCCAGAAGGCACAAAAGTTTTGGCTCTCTGTGATGATCATCAGTGCAGGAGGTCTTTTCACATTTAGTCTGTTTTTTGGAGAATTTAATCCGGGGCGACACGCAGTGGAGTCAGGGTGCAAATTCTGACTGAATATGTGGACTTTCTTGCAACAAAAAAAAAAAATCACACTGACAACCAGAAAAGTGCACTCAGATGGAGTAGAGTGCAGATCTCTGCCAGGAGGGCTGCCTGACCTGAGCACGGCCACGCTGGACAATTCTTGCTTCAGAGGCTGATAAAAATACATGCCTTGTCAATTTTTGACCGAGTCGCAGCATGTTGCACAGAGCAGATTGATTTCTGCTGCTAACAGGCACTGTATGTAAAATATAAACACAATTATTATTATTATTATTATTATTAATTATTAAGCCAAAAATATCTCACCAATATTTCCATAACCAGATTTTTAAGGAAAGGAAAAATGACCAAATCAACAAAATCTGCATGTCTACAAAATTGGACAGGCAACAAAAGGAGCAAAACCTGTAGGAATTGTCCCTCCCAGCTCCCTTAGTCAAGATAGTGAAGACAACAAAAAAGGAATGAATGATATATTAGGTATGGATTTACTCTGCAGATGCTCCGGTTCAAAATGAGACCAGACCTTTCTATGGACGTCAGTGAGCCTCAGTTAAGGCCAAAATGTGGCTTGTAACAGAGGTTAAGGTTTGCTGTTTTCAGATGAGATGATTTTTGGAAAACCTGGAGCCTCTTCCGAACAGTTAAGAGGAGTGAGGAGTCAATGATGGTATGAAACAGACAATAAAACAAGTTTACAACAACTGTGACTCACCCTGAGTACGAAAGGTCCTTGAGCAAATAGTGATATATGTGCAAACAAAAAATTAGGCTTTGAACTCAATAGTCAATATGTGGAATATCTGAGACTCAGTTTCTGTACCCCTACATCCACCTTTTGGGGTACCCCACCTATAACGGGGTGTCTTTGCCTCTTCCCTTTTGCTGTTGTGCTCCACGGGAAAGGTTAGCCAAATTGTTCTCGTAGTGAAATTGTTTTTAAGGTCAGTCTTCAGTCGGAAGTTATTGTATAATATCCTGACATATTCCTGTGTCACTTAATTTATGTAGGGGCTCGAATCATATGGTTGTATCTGATGGAGGATTTTGTTTTTACCTCTTGCTGTCAGTTGTCAGGAATAAACGGAGATTGACTCCAAAGATATCCATGGTCTAGGCCTCTTCATGTCCGCAACCACTAGAGTCCATCGGTTACCTGTTAGTGGTGAATTTTTCTCACCTGGCTCAAAGTCATGCATCGTTAAGGGTATGCTGCTTTGAGTGACAGGCTAACTACTGATAGTGTCCTTGGCTTCTCAGTCAGATCTCGTCCAAATGTGGTCCCTTCCATCTCCATAACCCAAGATGGCGACGGCCAAAAAGCCAGCTTCAATATGGGAGTCAACAAACTAATGAGTGACGTCACAAAGCCATACTTTCATACAGTCTCTGACACCTCGCAAAGCACTCAAAGCTGCCTCTGTAGTAGTTCCCACTACAATAGGTGTCTCCAGGACCACATTCTGCAGCACACATGCAGACACACAAAATAATACCAGCTTGGCCGTGGCGGCTGGTAACAAGAGTGACTCCCCTAAAGGCTCCACAGAACATGTAAACACATTTTCTTCTCTTTAACCTTTCTTTAACAGGCCGACTTAATTACAAACTTCTTATTTACAACCTCAGCCTGGCACGAGAGACAGGAGGAGCCGCAGCAGAAGAAGAAAACGAGACAACAGAGAGAATTCTGGCAAATAAAACTATGTTGGCAGATGATGCAATCCTTTGTTGTGTAACTCTCTAAATATAGAACCAAAAGGCATTCGGCATTTGGGGAGACGAGACCGCCAGCTGAACTGAAAATATCTCAACCCCAGTGCTACCTGCAATCCTGGGGGAGCCTCTGCCTGTGTCTCCCTCCGCCTCTAATCCCTCTATCCCCCCTTGTCCTCCTCAACCATCCCTCTTTTCCTCCATACTGCCTTTGGTTTCATGTTGCCGCAACTAATTTCACTTCTCCTTCAGTCCTCCATTCATCCCTTTCTCCGCTAATCCCACTTCTCCTTTTTGTTAATTCTTTTTTCTTTCACTTCCTTTTAGTACGCCATTTTGGTAAAATCTCATTCCTCCAGAAGCCCTTCACCTCTCTTCTCATTCATCCACCCAGCTTTCCTGTCCATCCCATAATCCTTCTGGTGTCTCCTCTATCCATCCTCCCTCCCTGGACTTTTATTCCTCCTCTCTTCTTTTTCTGTCTCTCGTTTCCTGTCATCCTTCACCTCCTCTCACCTTTATCTATACTGCCGTCTGTTCCCTCCATCATCCCTCACCTCTTCTCTTCCACCTCTCTGTCTTCTCATTTATCTGCGCTGTCATTTCCTCCCTCCATCCCTCATCCCCTCTCCTCATCTATCCTGCCATCCCCTTCTCCTCCTCATCCCTCCTCCTGACATTTATCTACCTCTTCTCCTCTACCTTCCTTGTAAATCCTTCATTCCCCTACCTCTCTCTTTCATCCCTTACTCTGTCACATTTTATGATTTATCCCCAAAATCCTAGCTCATCCTCCTCCTCCCTTTCTGCCTCACCTTTCTCTATTCATCCTTTCATCCCCTGCCCTCTCCTCCTTTCAGCCTGCGTTTGATTCAATTAACATTCCTCCTCCTCTCCCTCCCGTTGTTCCCTCTCCTCCTTTTTCTCAGTACATTTTGTGCATTTAGCCGACGCTCTCACCCGCGGGTCACAGCACTCAAGTTAAACACGGCTCATGGCGATGTCAGTGTTTTAATAAACACCTCAGACATAACAACAAATAACCTCCAACAACAAAACATTTTCTCTGAGACTGGAGTGACTTTTCGTCGTCAAATCTCTCAGGAGAAGAAGAAACGTCTGTTTCAGTGAGTCCGATTTAATTAAAACTCTCATCTGTTTATTCAGTGCTTCAGTCAGTTTCCTGATGTGACGTATCTCTTTTAGTTTGACTTTTTCAGTTGGCACGAAAGTCAGAAAGTTAATTTTGAAAGCTGGTGGTGGAGCGCTACATGAGTCGCTTTTGATTAGAAAGCAAACGCAACAAAGAGGGACATCTGTGTGGTTTAAGCTGCAGCACGTGTTGTTGAGTGCTTACAGGAAGCAGCTGACACTGCAGGGAAAAACCTAATGTAGTCTGCTCAGTCTCTAATTCAATTCAAAATCAACCTGAGCTTGCAGAGATCAATTCAACTTAAATCAATCAGTGAATCCCTGGTGCAAACGCCCAATCGGCTTTGCTTTTCATGTGGCAACCAGAGCTGCACGATTTGCATTTGAGGAGTCAATGATGGTGTAAAACAGACAATAAAACAAGTTTACAACAACTGTGACTCACCCTGACTACGAAAGGTCCTTGAGCAAACAGTGATATATGTGCAAACAAAAAATTAGGCTGATTGATCCAGTAGTTTGCGAGATTAGCTGCAGACTGACAGATACATACACTCAAATGACAATCACTGCAGCCAGCTTGACTAAAATGCCTCCCAATGTCTTGTTTGTCAATATATATATATATATATATATATATATATATATATATGTACACAACACAACAGTGTCAATCCAACCTGGTCTCACTCCCAAGTCATCCAAATCCAGTGCTTGGGCAGTGACAAAAAAAGACAGACAAAAAAAGCCGTCCTTTAATGTCGACATGATAGGAGGCCGGTAAACGTTATAGTTTAACCATTCTGGGAACCCATCAGCTGTATTCGGCATCTGACTTCCGGCAGACGGCGAATACAGCCTCTGGGGGCAGACCCCCCATGTTTTGGCATTCTGGTTTGATTTGGAGGCGAATTTCCGTTTCCAACTTCCGTTTATATATAAGTAAATATGCTGAACTATTGCGATGGATTCAGAGTTTGCAGTGACGCCAGTTATGTTCCGCCTCGTTCGTTCACCGCAGGGACCGTTTAACCTGGCAACAACTGCAGCTGGCTCAAATGTGATTGTAATCCGCATGATATTGACCAAACAGCCTACAACCGGAAACCAGGGCTCTTCTGCTCTTCTTCCGGAGGTAAGATCTCCAGGGTTTGCCTACAGACTCTACATTCACTGACCCAACCAGGTGCTTTTGTTGTTGAAGGAATAAAAATGTAAGTTCTTAGTGCTTTTATTTTGAAAGAAGACAATGCATGTAACAGGCAGAACTTGACACGGTGTCCCAGAAGGTCAACAACCAACACACTCAGGGTACCTTGCACGTCGTATGTGGACGTGGAAAGTCCATGAGCGAACGTCGATGTGACGAGGTCGGAGCCAGAATGTGTTGGTCGATCTGCAACTTCAAACAAAAGCAAAGGGCCAATGCCCCCTTTTCCTACTTCCTACCCCCCTCAAATCACATTCATCTTTGAACTCAATAGTCAATATGTGGAACATCTGAGACTCAGTTTCTGTACCCCTACATCCACCTTTTGGGGTACCCCACCTATAACGGGGTGTCTTTGCCTCTTCCCTTTTGCTGTTGTGCTCCACGGGAAAGGTTAGCCAAATTGTTCTCGTAGTGAAATTGTTTTTAAGGTCAGTCTTCAGTCGGAAGTTATTGTATAATATCCTGACATATTCCTGTGTCACTTAATTTATGTAGGGGCTCGAATCATATGGTTGTATCTGATGGAGGATTTTGTTTTTACCTCTTGCTGTCAGTTGTCAGCACTCAAGCCGTGTTTAACTTGAGTGCTTTTCATGTGGCAACCAGAGCTGCACGATTTGCATTTGTATTTATTTGGATCCCCATCACCTGACGCAGATACAGCAGCTACTCTTCCTGGAGTCCACACGTAAACAAAGCACACAACAACAACAAACAAAACACCAAGACACAGAGTAAAAGTACAACTTCAAGGTGAGACACTGCAGGTGAATAGGGTAAAATTTTGAAATAATAGATATCATCATGAAACTTCCTCAGTTGATTACTTACAATAGTATGGAAAAAAAGTGTATTTCAAGATTTTTAAATTTTAATGTTTAATTATGCAAATTAGACATTATCTCATTAAATATGCGCTACTTTGCAAATATTTTAGGAAGATAAATCTGAACATCTGATAAAGCCAGGTGCAAAATTATTTTTTCATTTTGTTAACATATAAGATTACAGAGATTTCAGGATATCTGCTTTTATTACCCAGAAAATCGAAATATACTGTCCATAGCCTTTTAAAAAAAATCAATTTTCTTCATATTTTTGGGAATAAAATGTCACATAAATCAGGCTAGGAATGATTTATTAACAAAACCCTGTGTAGATATCTTCAGAATATAGCTAGGTGTATAATTGGAAAGTTTGGTGTACACAGGTGCTACGGAGGCTGAGATGTTCGACTTGGAGTATGACAAAAAACTCATTTTGAGAAAACCGCATTCAAAGAGTTACAAAGGAAAATTTAATATATTTCTATTGGAAACAATTGCTCACAAACAAAATAAATGTTCAGGCCCTTAGTAATAATAACATAGTATATTTCAAGCTCATGAAAATGGATCATTTAATAACATGACAGGCATATAAGGCCTACAACTGTAGAAACCCAACTAATAAACATATTGGCCTACACTGCACAGTGCTAACTTTTTGGTAAACTCGGGAGAAACTTACTGCTGCAAGTAGACAAAATGTAATAAAATAAACGTCTAAATGTACAATTTGAATGTTTCCTTTATTTTTAGCAGTTTGAACGAATAAGGAATAAACTAACCCAAAATCTCAAAACTGACCACTGCATGAAAAATCTGTTTTTGTCTGCTATGTCTCGCCTCACAGAAATTTCACACATTCATATTCCAGCCTGCACTAACTGAAAAACAACCACATAGATCAGCTGTGCTAGCGGCTTATTATGACCCTACTTACATTTATAGGAAGAGAGCAGTGTAGCCAAAAAAGCAACAAAGTCCATGTAATGTACAAATATTGAAAAAAGCCCCTGTAGGTCAGGAAGGAGGGTGAGTGGCTGATGGGTCAAACAAACACAGGACTTTGACTCAGGAGACCAGTATTTGTGTCCTGAACTCAATGATGTGACCTGTTTGTGACAATATCAAGTGAAATATGTGGTTATGTAAGGTATACCAGTGTGCATCTCTCCTCTCTCACACCCTCTGCACAACTCCGCCCCCTCATTCACTCACAACTTCACTTTTAACACTCAGAGAGACACAGAGCTGCTCCTCTGTTTAATCTGTCTGTTCTTTAGTCTGCAGTGAGACATCAGTCTGTATGTTGCACAAGCTACGCTCCATCAGTCTGTGAGATGGATGAAGTTACCGCAACACTCGTGCAGTACAGTGCTGCGCCGCATGTGTGGGAGACAGAGCTGCTTGATTTTGTCAGGTGAGCGTTTGTTTGCTAGACTGTGTGTGAGGTGGATCATAGCGCATCCTCATTTTTCCTGGTAGTTGTAGTCTAATGTGTGACACTGAGACAGCACCTGGATGCAGGCAAAACGGCCTAAAATGACACACACAAATTAAAATGACTATAGCTTCTGAACCGCTCTGACTACATGCACGCATGAGGTCTTGCCAGAAAGAAAACTCCCTGATATTTCTTGTGAAAGTGTCAGAAACACTCTAGGTGATAGAGAGACAGAGTAATAGGCCTTTGAAATCAGTAAAAAATTTAAGATTTTGCCTAAAATAAAATAAAAATGTTTTTCCAGGATGGATAACTGTCTGTGGCTTCATCTGAGCAGGTAAATGACACTGTGGGGCTGTAGGCACACTATCAATGAACATTTGTTTCAAATTTGAGGAAGACTGCTCAAAGTACGACCATTCTACAGTGTTTTTTCCATGAAAAGATCCAGGCGACTTTTTAACTCCGCCCACAAAGATTTTTAATTATGTCAAACCTACTTGATATTGTTATACTCATGTTATAGTTTAGTGCGCTGTGCTGCAAACCTTTACACCTCTGTAGCTCCAGTGCTGTGTGCAAAAACATTAACGTACAACACTATTTGTTTTATATCATTTTTCATTTATATGTTGTGCAGCTGTATATTTTCAAATTTTATTTTGATCACAGTCTCATTATATAAACATGTGTGTGACATCTCAAATGTGGCTTTGACTTGCTGCAGTTCATTTAGTCAAAAACGATGTATGTGTACAGTAGCTTTGAGTAAACTGTACAGTGCAGAAGACAACAGAGCTGTTAGGACAATCACACTGTATCACCAAATACGTTTCTATATGTAGCTGCAAATAAACACATGTACAATTTTGGGAAGCAAATTTAAGTAAAAGACGTTCCACTACCTCCTTTTTCCTTCCTTCCTTCCTTCCTTCCTTCCTTCCTTCCTTCACTCTTTCCTTCCTGCCTTTAATTTAGTCATACGTAATTATACGATGAGCTATAATTGAATTTGTTGCGCTACATCAATCTTCTTAATTGGCCTGGTCTCTGTGATGCAGTGTGTGTGTGTGTGTGTGTGTGTGTGTGTGTGTGTGTGCGCAGAGGGTTACGTGGCTCTGCATGCAAATGCGAGGTTGAAAGAGTCCTCTACGAGTATCGGTAAGTGTGTGTTTGTAAGTGTGTGACTGTCTCTAATCTGTGAGTGTACGTGTGCCCTGATCTGCATCGTTGGACCTGGTATTAAAGGAAGACGACACACACACACACACACACTGGGAATTTTCCTAAACAGTGATAAATTGAGCTATTATCACATCTGTGTGAGGCGACGGGGTGTGTAGTTTCTGTGTGTGTGTTAGAAGAAGTGAGGACACTTGGGATTGACTACACCTTTAGATTCTCAGCACGTTCAAGTGGGTGTTTGTGTGCGTGTGCGTGTGTGTGTGTGTGAGAGAGAGAGACAAAATAAAACTCCTTGTATCAGTGTTTGCTGCTGTTTTCCCAGCATTCATAAATTCTCTCATACACACACACACACACACACACACATATACACACATACACATACATGTCTCTTGTGGCGCTTAGTCATGACGAAGGGAGGCAGAGGGATCGCCATGGAAACACTACTTGGAGTGGACCAGTCAGATAGCAGCTGTGGTTGAAGCAGCAGGATTGTGTGCGCCTCATCCTCCCATAGGGCCGTCACTTACACCACTCAAACAACAGACCATTTTCCGTCGTCTACTCAGTGGTCCAGCAGAGGGCGCTCTTTAAAGTCACTCGTCGCTTGACCCAGTGCCAAATAACTAACAGTAATGTTTAGATCTTCAGATTAGTCGATCAATATTCTATCCACTGACTCTGATTTTAAATCATTATTACTTAATGCGGGAGCAATATGAGTGAATGATCAGCTGTGAATTCAATCAATATCGTGATTGAAAGCAAACACAGGAGCGGGAACATATCAGTGTGACTAACAGATCGATATTGTTTTCAGAGGCTGGAAAACAGCAGCAAAGAAAAACAGCATTAGTCATTTCTTTTATGAAACGTCCTGTTTTGACTCTCCCGTCTCCAATACTCGCCGCCTTCTGCAGAAAAACGACAACATCTGTCATTTGTTCAAACAGCTTAAAAAGATTTATGAGTATTCCCATTGTCAGAGAATAAAGTAGTGTGATGACCTCGCAGCGCAGCGTTTCACTCTCTGAGCTCGACAGGACTTCAGTGCAGCACCATGGACAGCTCAGCAACATTGTCCTAGTTGCCTTTTTTCCGTCTGAATGTATTGTGTTTTTGCAAGGCTTTTACTACTTGTAAATACACGATGTGGCCAAAAGTTTACAAGCCTGTACAGTTTGTGTGGAGCATCAGTTGTTTCAAAGGAGAAAGAAGGGTGATGTTGTTATAGAGTGACAAATCTGACATGAGGAGGAGGTCATCTGCTTATCCGGGGTAGGGTCGCGGGAGCAGCAGGCCAGGCAAAGCACCCCAGACATCCCTCTCTCCAGCGACGCTTTCCAGCTCCTCCTGGGGGACCCCAAGGTGCTCCCAGGCCAGACGAAATATATAATGCCCCGGGGCCTCTTATCAGCTGAACGTACCCAGAACACCTCTAATGGGAGGATCCTGATCAGATGCCCAAACTGCCTCAACTTTTGACATGACTTTACTCCAAGCTCCCTCCGAATGTCCGAGCTCCTCACCCTCTAAGGCTGAGCCCAGCCACACCAGGGAGGAAACTTATTTCGGCTGCTTGTATCCTCGATCTCATTCTTTCGGTCGCTACGCAGAGCTCATGACTATAGGTGATGGCTGGGACGCGGATGGACCAGTAAATCAAAAGTTTCGCCTTCAGCCTCAGCTCCCTCTTCACCACAATGGTCCAGCACAGTGCCTCCAGTGACACAGTGACTTGGCAGGGATGGCTGCCATCTTGATTTATATGTATTGTGCTCTTACTACCACCAGATGGCACAATAAAGTGTTCACAAACGAGGACAACAGAGTCAAGTGGAATGAAGGAGGTCTCAGGAGGTGAAATATATCTTAGTCTCTATATACAGACTCTACATTCAGTGAATGTAGAGTCTGTAGGCAAACCCCGGAAATCTTGCCTCCGGAAGAAGAGTGGAAGAGCCCTGGTTTCCGGTTGTAGGCTGTTTGTAGTCCGCATGATATTGACCAATCATGTTTAAGCTGGCTGCAGTTGTTGCCAGGTGAAACGGTCCGTGCAGTGAACTAACGAGGCGGAACATAATTGGCGTCACTGCAAACTCTGAATCCATCGCAATGGTTCAGCATATTTACTAAACACATAACTTTTTATGTCAGGGCTTCAGGACACTTGGATCACTACGGACGAGCAGTATGGAGATATTTTGTGGTTTCAGTTATGTGTTTTTGGCACCGTCAGCCTCCATTAGGTGGAGTTGTGTTGCTACCTCCTCTCCCCTTGGATCTCCGCAAGGGATGTGAGGACTCTAAAACTTCACCAGAGCCTCCCTCGGCATATGGGTGAGTAGATAATGGCTGAATTTTCATTTGTGGGTGCACTATCCCTTTAAGACAACCGAGTGTTGGCAAATTTGTGGCAATAGTTTGTCTTTGTCTCTATCCAAATTCAACATGACAACATCCCTGTGCAGAAAGCCAGCTCCACTGGGATGAAAGGGAGCAGCGACTGTGAGCCAAGTCTCATAACTCGACATCAGTGCTGGACCTCAGTGATGCAACTGTGGCCGAATGGGAGCAAATCCCTGCACATCTGGTGGAAAGAACAAGCGCATATGGTGTCAAGTTTGTACACTTCACACAACAAAAGCAACTCCTTCACATCTTGTTGGTTTCTTTTAATTACAAGATGAACTTTCCCTTACCTTAACAAAGTAGAATTAATTTCCTAAACAACCTGCCAGTGTCTCCTCAACAAATGATCAATGATTTTGTTGTGTGGATTTGAGCTCTGTTGGTTATCAGTGAGATCAGTGTTCATGTTAATGAACTCACATGCAAGAGCAACAAGGTTGAATATGTCAGTCACCTTGTTTACACACTCAAAGTGTGTTATCATTACTGTGAAAAACACACACACACACAAACACACATAGGCAAGTGTCCATAAAAACAGGCCTCGGGCTAATTAGTCTCCCCTGTACACAACCTGTGTGTGTGTGTGTGTGTGTGTGTGTGTGTGTGTGTGTGTGTGTGGGATTAATAAACCAGAAGACAGCAGGCAGACATTAAAACGGGTCCCTTTCATCTGATGCAGCTAAGCACTTCCCGGAAACACACACACACACACACACACACACACAGAAGCTTTCTCAACAGAGATGACAATAGCCAGTTTTACTGTGACATCTGCACTCAACTCTTGAGTCAACACACACACACACACACACGTTATTGTTGCTCTGACAGCAGAAGAAAAACAGGCTTTCTTATTATGGATCATTCAGCTACACACTCAGCAACACTAAAAATGTGGTGAACTAACCTGAGTGAGTGTGTGTGGGTGTATAGGTGTGTGTGTGTGTGTGTGTGTGTGTGCCGATGAAGGTTTACAGTACAGCAGGTCACGTGAAGGTCAGTAACACACTTTGCATTTAAAATCTGAAGCAAGTAAAACAAGACAAGACGGCACAAAGGGGAAGAAGCAGAAACGCATGAGAGACAATAAACAAAAATTAATTGTGGGTGGAAACGAACTAACAAATCTTTGCTCAGGATGGACTGCGTCAGCCTGTTGAACGTCCGCGTGCATGACACGTATCCTGCCAGCGCAGCGAGAGCACCGAATGAACAAACAGAGGTCGATTAAATTGGAGTCAAGGCCAACGGTGCATTCAGGTGCTCCTTGGATGGCCGTTCTTCTGACTTCAGAGTGTTTACGAGGTTTAATCTGTAACGTGGAAACAGATGCTAACCAAATCACGTCTTATTTTTCAAAGCATTTAAGCACGTCGCTAACGAAGGGAGGGAGGGAGGGAGGGATCCTTTGAAAAGAATCAGTCCACCCAGTGCTTGAAGGAATAAGTGAAGAAGAGATTTTAGGAAATGAAGCAACAGAAGGAGGAAGTAACACCTCGAAGATTTTTGACTTTTCTAGCTGCTTCGTCCACATAGAGTCAGCTGGTCAGCTGAAATCCCATTAACATGCACAATGATACATAATATGAATAATTAGCTCCATACATCATCAGCAGTGATGTGTCATAAGAGTGTGAACAGCCTGTTCCTGTTACAGCGTTGCATGATGGATGTGCCGATGGTTGTTTTTTATACCTTGATGTGTATCAGCTTAAGTAACTTTTAATGAAGTGGGCTTTGAAATTAAACTCTCTGTCTCTCCTACAACAGTAAGGCAATGCGGTCTTCTCTGTCCATTAAGTAGCTATTAGCCCCGTGGAACTCATTACAGACTGTGCTGGCAGGCAAACGACAAAAACATCAAATCCTGATCGTGAAAAGCCGCTGAGCGAGCAGGCGAGGCTGAGAGAAAGAGAGTTATCAAGATAAAAACAGGGACTGGAGACAGATGTACTGAGTCAGCTGTCCTTTTACAGTCTGTCTAAGGTCCCGTCAGCCCATGGTTGTCAAAATGTCAAAATAAAAATTGCCCTGCCAAAACAGAAAAAAGCAAATCAAGAAACGAGGAGAGCTCCAAAGATATCAACGTGGGGGAAAATGATTGACAGCTTCAAATGACAGAAATGAAACTATATTTGAAACACAGGTTAGTGCAAGGCACTTTTTGACAAAATAATGAGTTCAAAGTTTTTGTCTTTGAAATTATAGACAAAATAAATGACGTTTCCCCAAATGTGGGCGCACTTTGTAAATGAACATTTCTCAAGTGGAAGAGAGATTAAAAACAGAACAACGACAGAGACAGAAGGAGACAGATGGAGGAGATTCACTTCCTCCTCCTCCGATGTGAAAAGCAGCCCCGTGAATATACCAGCACATCTTTACTTCAGTGACACGGAAGGGAAAAGTCTAAATATTCATCGTTGAGGAAGAAACTGCCAGATAAACGTCTCACTGTCACCTGAAGAAGAGACACTGAGGTCATGAGGCATTAACTGTTCATACACTGACGCTGCCAGGACACTATTGTAATCCTAGGTATTCTTCTTCTTCTTCTTCATCTTCTTCTTCTGAGGAAATCATACTTCCCATGGGTGAAAACTCACCAAACTTTGCACAAAGGTCCAGTCTCATGCCAGATATCCTCAGCTGTAAACTCAAGCCAATAGTCACGATGGTGGCGCTACAGCAAGCGTCTAAAGTTCAAAAATTTGAAAATTCATAACAAATCAACTATATGTGCTACAACTTCACAGCTTTCATCAAATTGTAGCCCCAATACTGAAGAAACTTTTGTACACTTAAACCTATTAAAAATTATGAAGTTCATCACTCTGTTTTTTTTCAAAAACTTCCCACAATTCTTGCTCAACTGACACCAAACTTGCTACAGAGCATCTTCAGACTGTCCTACAAAAACTATGTTTCTCAGATTTTTGATTTATCAAAAATTGAGCCTACAGTGCATCAAAATGTTTGACTGTAAACGGTACTGTAAACATATACATGCAAATTCTTGCTAAATAAATCTTCAATGTTCATGAAAAAAATGACAAAATTTAAAACATCAGTTTTTCACTTAAAGAGCAAATCAATCATTGTTACAAATTACCAACATCTCCATGCTGTCTAGATGCAATATGTGTATTTTCAGATTTTTGTCTTAATAACTGAATTTTTTACAGTGGTTTCAAATCTGCCTTTCCATGCACAGATGGCTGCTTTCCTACACAACAGTTAATGGCTTATTCAGTTTGTGAAGCCACTGTTGAGTTGCTACTTGCCAATTAGCTCAGAGCGGTAGATGACCGTCTTAGGTTCTAGAGGTTGCTCAGAATTGCCTAAAAATGCCTGGACACGACCCATCGCTGCGCAGCAGCTATAATTATCATCAACTTCTCAAAAACAAAGACTTTAGGAAAACTGTGACTGTTTATGTAAAAAGTGTTATGAAAGCTTTGCAGACTAAAGCAGAGTGAAACAGAGGACAACAGAGAGAAGGAGTGATGAGGAGGAAAAAGTGACAGAGTTGGAAAGAATGAGTAAAAGAAAAGAGAAAGGGACGAATTTTTGTTTCTTCTTCCTATGTGATGCTCTTACAAACGGATATTAGTGTTTGAATGCAGATAAAGCTTCACTGAACTCCACTAAAGTGAATTTGCAATGGGAGAGTTGGAGGTGGATGACAGCCAGAGAAAGATGAAGGGGAGGAAGGAGCTGCAGGGATTTTGGGGACGGAGAAAAGAACGAGAAGGATTAACCAATAATTGTTCCGGAAAATTGCTGAACAAGATGCTCTCGCAGTTTTCTGAACCTTAAAGGCATAGTGTGGATTTTGTGAAGAGGGGTTGTATGAGGTACTTATCCGTAGTCTTAGTAGTGCCTACAGTACATGGCGGTCGACATGCCAAGAGTTTGGAGACGCAGGCAGAAGTACTGACAAGTGATAAATTTGACAGCTATTTTAGGTTTAGTCTTGAGATTATATCACATTTAAGTCATTTTTATCCTTGATGTTGTCATCAACCTTTGTCATTATGTTTTATAAATATGCATTTTTATCTGTAAACCAATTCAGTGAGACTAATTCATACATCAGAAATTAGAATCAATGTGACAGATTGTACAAAAATTTCATTTAGACATTTTTTTTTTCTGCTACAAATAAATTCTTCACATTTCTACAAATTTCTCCAGCAGTGTTTGACAGTTTTAAGGGCTGATTTACGAGTGCACGCTCACTCATCATCATTTGAAAAGCTCAACATCTCTCTATTAATGCTTTCAGAAACTCTGCCGCCACAAATAACTAATCTGAGACACCTATGATTTGTCCCCAGGCTCATTGTAAACTCTGACGTATCCATCTGACTGTTAAGAAGCAGAAAAATAACTGGTCTGATTTCAGACTGTTTACTTGCAGCGCAGATCCGCCGTCTGTTTGCCGCTTGCTCCGCTGCCATTCAGCGGCTAACAAGTGAAGCTAACTGCTAACAGCCCCCGCTGCGACTAACAAACTCCACAAATCCATTCGGCGGCTTCACCATCCACATTTGAAGATAATTACGAGCATGGCCGTTCTCGGCTTTCAATTTCTGGTAGTCCACCACAACATTTTCGACACATCTCGTCTTGTCGACGAAAAAACACTGACTTAGTTTCGTCTTGTTTCTGTCATGGAAAAAAAGGTTGAAGAAATTCTTTTGTCATAGTTTTCGTCAATGAAATTAACACTGGTACTGACATGGAAGTTGAGCAACATACTGCTATGGATGGGGGTAGCAGCAAAATGTATTTTAGCCAATTAAAAATATCAATATCAGTTTAACTGTATGCTATATTTAGAAAATTTTCACCCCTTTACCTTGCTGTCAGAAAGCCCTTGCTGACAGGTAAGTGAATCTGTTTAATTACACTCTTGAAAGCCAGACTCTTCAGACAAAAGCATTCATTCTGCTTGCAGACCATGGCAGCTGCCGGTCTAACGCTGCCTTGCTCAGTTAGCCTGTGAACCTTGTGAAACTTTGAAACACCAAAGTCACACAATAACACAGTTACACTGGATTTGGTTGTTTGAAGGACTTTCAATGAGAAGAAACTCAACAGGTCTTTGTGCTGATACAAGCTCTGATGTCTCACGTTTCAGACTTTATGAGCTTTATGTAGCAGAAAATTAAAGACCTGCAACCAAACGTGGATGTTGGAAAAAGGATAAAGCAGATTTCCTGCTTAAAAGGGGCCATAAAAAATTAATTTGGATAAATTGTGAGTTAGGAGGTGACGTTCAATTATACTAAGGGATTGGTCTAATAGTTCACCTTCATTAATATAAATGGGTTTGACAAAGTATTCAGCATGCTCAACATGAGCACCTGAACGCATCACAGCCAAAAATGGCTTATGAGGAAACCTCCCCTATTAAATAACATATACAAAAAGGAAAAGATAAACTTGAAGATTGGATAATTTATATTCCAAACTAAGAAGTAATACAAAATTATTAGAGATGTACAATTTACAAAAAACAAATGAATCAATGAAGTGTTGAGTCGTTGCAAATTAGAGTCCTTTTCAGATGCTTATTTAATAACAGTAACATAGATGATTATTATAGAGAAGGGAGAAGGTTGTTCAGACAATATGGAAGATAAAAGTCCTTAGAGTGTCTTGTGGAATATGAGTGAGTGTCTAAGGAAGACTTACAAAAGTTCTGGACAAATGCTCATCAAGTCATAGATGAGATGTCACTATAGCAGTGTGTTGTTGCAACATTTTGGTTGCCAAAAAAAGTTGCGATCAGCTTTTCTTTGTACTACAACACCCTCTAAGGAGTCGGATGTTCAGTTTTTCTTGAAACATTTTGTTTTAATGCAATAAAGTCTGTTATTCAATGGTGAAAGTTAGCATTAGCATGATCACAGTGGACCATTGATTTAAATGCACCATGCTAACCAAGCTAGCAGCTAGCATTAGGGTTATCTCCATTCTCTCGTCTAAATAATGTCACTTCTGGCTCCAAAAATCCAAGATGGTGACGGCCAAAATGCAAAAGTCCAGTTCACAAACAAATGGATGATGTCACAGTGGCTACATCTGTCATTTTTATATAGAGTATAGAATGAATCAGTCTTAATTTGGCAAATAAGTGATTTAAAACAAAAACTCTCTGATCAAAGAAAAGGTGTACAAGAAAATGAATCTCAGCAAACACCCACAGCCACCTTTCAGCTCTACTTCGGACACATTTTTGTCTGTAAAAAGTACTGAGGTTTGAAACCCAGCTCCTGTCCTGTCCTCCTCCTGCAATGTGACACGTGTGATGTCCCACAGCGTACCAAGATGGGCAACCATTCTTTATGACCTGACCACTCTCGTCTATCCACAGCCGTGAGGATAAAAAAAATAAGCTGCCAAAATCGTCTGCACCACAGAGCTGCATGCTTTAAGCTGCAACATCAAGAGACAAAAACAGACTTTTACAAAAATAGATTTAATGAATGTTCAGAGAGATCGAGTCACTGCAAGCGTCGTCTTATCCGCTCGGTGAACAGTGCACGCCAAATTTTCCCGCACAGGAGAAACCAAACCACTGCCTAAAAACTGATCTCAGCGAGAGGCGAAAAATTATGAGATGAAAGGAAATAATGAGAGCGAGAGAAAGTGGTGGAGGGAGGAACGGGAGGATGTGAGATGTGACAGCGTTTCCTGTCCCGAGGGTCGTCAGTCGTTGCAGCGGCTCCCTAACGACCGTGGCTGTCATGGTTACCGGCATGGCTGTCCTGACAACTAGCGCGGTGTGTCATACATGCACAATGCTGTCTGGGGACAATCTGTCGGGGTATGACACATCACACACACACACACACACACACACACACACACACACACACACACACACACACACAAAATAACATGCATGTTGCGGAGAAAGGCACATACTAACATACAGACATGCAGCACTGAGAATGACACAAATACACACTGAAACATTCTTACACACACACACACACACACACACACACACACACGCTACTGATACTGAAACATAAAAACAAACAGAATATAGACATAGCACATACACTCACACACAACTTAATAATTCCATATCATACAGCTGGTGGGGCAATCTCAAGACACACACAAAAACATGTACACACACATACAGTTGTTCTCGGCTCTCCTCGGTGCACGAAACCGTGTCTCGAAATCCATCAGCCCACTCAGTAATTTAGAGCGAGAATCAAGAAATGCTCGAGTCTTTCAGGTGTGTCAATTAAGCAGCGCCGAGAATAGCTTTAGGATGCATGCTTCTGTTTCTGACGACAAAACTATTACTTACTAATTTACTTACTTACTTACTAACTTACTAATTTAGTAGGAGATGTACAATTTGTTAAAAGTAGGGAAGACAGTGAAACATATGGTTTATTTAAAGACATAAGATCTAGTTTTAACCAAACAGGAGCAGAGTTAAGTGATTCATAGCCTGGAGAACCCCACTGCCAAAATGCCAGTGCCCTAGCATTAGCTGCCCAACAATAATCTTTAAATACTGGAAGACCCAGACGTCCATCCAATGTAGGCCTTAACAGATGCTTTTTGGACAATCTATGTTTTTTATAACCCCAAATAAAATCTATAATAACTTATATTGCTTATATTCTTGAAGCAGCAGTACGACAACAACCTTGTTCTGCTAATGCTTCGTCTGTTGAGGAGGAGAAGGGAGGTAGAAGACTGTGCTGTGGCGAATGGAAACCAGTGAGTGCAACGAGTCCGACTGCTGTATCTCGGCCCGTTGCTATGCAGCCCATTGCTATGCGTGCTGTATACGTCATCGCGCCAGAAGGGCAAGGAAACGAGCATGCGCAGAAAGACCGGAATGAACTTAAAGAGGAATGAGTGTATCTTCCCTACTTTTAACAAATTGTACATTTATCTGAAAGAAACATGCAATATTTACATCTAAGATCATAGAAAAATAGTCAGCCAAGTGCAGTGATGTCCTCCAAGATAATATTGGCCACTTTGTTTGCAGTAAACAAAGTTTGTTGTTGTTTTTCAATTTCAGTTACATATTGGGGGAACACTTTGGACATTGGATGGGGGGCACGTGTCCCCCTCAATGTATATGGTGACTACGGCCCTGTCATGCATGCATAATTAGGCCTCAGTTGACTGGGTGCACAAAGGTGAAGTGGCTGGTCTTGTCATACAAAGTTTGCATCTTGAAAGCCGGACTACAAATGTGGATAGACAGGGAGAAACACACGCAAGCCTAAGACGTGGTAAGATACGATATTCCTCACTATGTGAAGTGACTGATAACAAGAAGAAATGCGTCAGGGTTTTATTTTGTAGACAATAAATTTGGATTTATAGCGTGATGGGATGACAGCACAATGATGTGTGTGGTATCACATGAAAGCTCCTGTCTTGTGCTTTCATGTGATATGCGTGGCATTTCTGTGCGAACCTGCATCCAAGAGTAATGTGTGTGCGGAGCTGTATGAAAGCTCTATTATACATAATTCTAGTGTAACTTTATCATTGTTTTTTGCTGTGAAAACACAGAGAAAATCAATAGAGAAGAACAGGTGTGAATTTGGACGCACTGTGTGTCGTTCGGGCCCATAGGGTTAATTCTATTATTTCAGTCACTGTGTCTGTTCATGTGCCGGCCGAAATATATTGAAGAAACGTAAAAAGCGCCACCAGATGGGCGGAGCTACATTTGAAGCACCGCATGCACACATGCAATTCACTGAATCCTGAAATGTCACAATCACAATAAAACAATAACAATCACAATAAAAGCCTCTCTAGGAAAAGAAGGGATTATCTCAACCGAGGTTATAAGGGACTTTAAATCTGAAACAGATACAGGAAGTGTTGAGTTTAAAATGATGGCTTAATGCATTAACTTTATCAAGGCAAACAGGAGCAGATAAAAAATAAAAATAGAAAAACACAGAGGGAACAATAAATTACAGCCCGTTTATAATGTAGTTTGTTTCACATGAAGCTGGTAGCCTCCGCAGTTGTGGTGACTAAAAGCCACTGCTTTTTAATTTTACTACTTTATATCCTCCATTATGAAGAAATAACATTGTTTGCTAATGGCAGTACTCTTGATAGAGTGCCTCTGCTGTGTCACACCATCATTTTCACCTTTTTACTTTGTGTGGTAACGTCCTAGAGGAAATATCTAAAACGCTGAGGTGTTGTTGTCATACAGTTGTCTACGGCAGCAGATCGGACTGTGTTCCTATTGGTGAAAGTGACAGCTGTGACTGAAACCTTATTGTTACCTCAGCCTTAAAACCAAGTCTTAACCCTCAACAGCCCTTTGAAGAAGCCACAATGTCCTCACTTTTGAAATATGTCCTCACTGTGTGGTTAAAAAAGTGTGGTTTGGTCCCCACTACGTAACAAGTACAAGTACAAGCACACACACGCATTCAGCCGCACACCTTCTCTGCAGTGCTTGAGTGTGTCTGTGTGTAGATATGAATACGCAAAAGCATTAATATTAAAACATGCAGCAAGAATGACAAACACTCTCCCTCTCTCTCTCTCTCTCTCTCTCCCTCTCACTGGTCATGTGATCTAATCAGAGCTAATGTGTTGCTGTAGCAGCCTCAGAGGGCTGTCCATCAGTCAGACAGTCCGGCTAAAGACACCATGGATCCCTCCCTGGGGGGGTGGAGACACACACACACACACACACACACACACTGACATGTTGCTACACAAACACATAAATGAAGCACGTACACAAAAACACAAACACACTATAATGATCAAGCTGCAGAGAAATGTCATTGAGACAAACACACACCGGCAAAAATCACACACACATACACATAAATGAACATAATGGGATTCCATGACGGCACACACACATTACGGTGTGCTGCATAGGTCAATGAGTAGTTAGACAGATGGAGCACTAGATGAGGAAATGGAGGCGATGTGGAGGAGTCATTGTGTGTGTGTATGTGTGTGTGTGTGTAAAGGGAGTTATTGGTATTGATCCAATCTCCTCTCCGTGGCTCCAACATGCACATTTTCCCTCCTGCAGAGCCGCAGCATTTGCATTTCAGACGTTGAGTTCAGGGCCTCATCGTGGCCATCGGACATGCAGCTGTGTGGAGGGATCAAACGTGTGACATTTAAGCAACATTGGCTAATGACTGGGCTTCAGTCAGACAAATGTTTGAAGCACCAGTGTCAAATCAGGGTGTTTGAAGTTTGTTTTTACTGACCTAAAAAATTCAAAGTTTACAGTGAATGCATCAGCTGTGTCTAGCTATACATACATACATACAAGTACATTTCAAAATATATATATATATATATATATATATATAAAATAATTAAAACAAAAATAAAAAAAATGAATACACTTTTATTAGCTTTGTGCCACACATACAAAAACATTTTTAAATCTTATTAACACAGTTTGTTCATTTTCGCTTCACACTGATTAAATTAAAATGTATTAATACATAATAAATAAAAATCAAATTTAAAGTAAAATGACTTAAAAAAGTAACAAAATGAAAATAATAAATAAAAAATATCTTTTTATCTTTTCATGTGCTTGTGTACATGTTTTGTTTTATGCATTTGCTAAATACAATGTAAACCTTTAATAGTATATAATAAACTATAAAGTGTTTAGCAAGAAAGGGTTATCTTTAAGGTTTGATTTTTACCTGTCTATTTGGGTTATTGATTTATTTAAGACCTTGTAGTGAATTTACTGTCTGGATAAAGAGGAATATTGACCTTTAAACCTACTTAGTTCCTTTTATATAAACCTTGTTGTCTTCCCACCACCTCTTATTATTTATAATAATTTTCATGACGATAACATCGATAACCAGACTGAAACAGAGCTTGTAGAGTGAGACACTAAACTTTTTTTTTTTTTTTTTTTTAGAAAGAGGATGAAAAGAGATTGCTTGACCTTTAGTTCCCCTTTAAATGTTCCCCTGTGGCCTGAATAAATATGATCTGTCACAGGCATGGAGTTCATCTCCTCCCTTGACTCATGCACAGCCTGCAGCTGTAAGGTTAATGTACGTGTTGTCGTTTACCGGGTGACGCCACAGCTCAAATCAGATTTTTACCACCGGCGACAGAAGCTGAGAGGCAGAAGAAGAGCTAGGCTAATCGCAGAGCGAGGTTAGGGAGGCATGTAGACGAAATGGGGATAACTTTGTCAACACAATATACTACTGGAACCTGCATATTAGCGTACATCAATGCATGCAAGTTTATTGCCAAAAACTACATCTGAACAATTCATGACAATGTTATAACTTACCTTCACCTTGGAGTCATTTTTACCAAAGAGAGCTTAAACGCATCATAAAGTGACTCAGTGCAACCTCAGTCGGCAGCTAACTCCAGCCACCAGCTGCTAACAGCTAACGTTAGCTAGCTCTCCTCCTGCTGATGTCAACACGGATTTGTTGTGCACAACGTACAGGCTGTTTGTACATTTTCCTGCGACAAGTTATGGCTCCAAATTTGTGCAAAACCCAGGTATTTTTGAAGTCTGCGATCACGTGACCAATTCGCTGATGTGAGTACACAAGAATGCAAAACCAAGCAGTCTTGTAAGAAGGCAGGCTGGGGTGAGAGATGGGTCTCAAAACTAAAGACTTTCCCCGAGACATTCCCCAGGAGATACGTGTTTGGAACCATGTGAACTTTGAGCCATTTTAAAGTGTGTCCTCACCATGTTTCTTGTCTCTAAACCTAACCTCCATAACTTTACATTAGCTGCGTAACTTCATGTTAAGGATGTAATGTCATCCGTGGGGTGCTAAGAACTGTTGTGTGTGCATCTGTCCAGAAGAAAGATCTTTGTTTGTCCCAAACATGTTTTCTAAAGTCCTGGGGATGCTGGGATGCTGTTGGCTTCGAGCTCTGCTTTTCAGCCTGTGCAAAATTGATGTGACACAACGGAAAAACATCAGCCACTGCCATCAGTGAATGTCATCTTATTTGGCTATAGGCGAAAGGAAGTGAACTAGGGCTGCAACTAATGATTATTTTCTGTGTTGACTAATCTGTCGATTATTTTTTCGATTAGTCGACTAATCATTTTATCAAAAAATGTGTTAAAATGTTGAAAAATGTCAGTCTGTCTCTCCCAAACCCAAAAATTATATCAACTAATGTCTTGTTTCGTACTCATGCCAAAGGGTTTTAGTTCACCATCATGGGAGAGTGTGTAAAGCTGCCAATATCTGAACGTAAGAAGCTGCAATAAGAGTATTTTGGGGTAGTTTCATAGTACTTTTCTATGAAAAATGACCCAAACCAATTAGTCAACTACTAAAATAGTCACTGATTATTTTAATTGTCGATTAGTCATCGATTAGTCAACTAATCGTTGACTGAAGTGAACAAGGTGAATATCGACCAATACCGATGTTTGACCAATGAATCAGTGCATCCCTAATTATGTTGAGTTGTGTACTTACATTCTGCCAAACGCTTTCAACAAAATCCTAATTTTGATCAAAGACACAGTCCGTGTCATTTGGTTGCCGTCATCTGTCAGTGGTGTCATATCCCGTTCACATTGTGTGTCAGTGGCCGTCATAAACTGACCTTTTATCCAGTTTTAAGCCACATTTTGATGCTACACATTTAACATTAGATACTGACAATTAGATATTGTATGTTTAACAATAAGAGAGAGCGAGAGAACACAGCTGGTACAGTGTATCCATACTGAAGAAAATGAGTAGTGAAACCGTTTCACATATTCAGAGTCTATCTGTATCTTCTTTGTGACAACACTGCCTGACAGAAGACGAAATGCACAGAGCATATAATGCACGCAAATGATGTTCCATCTTTTCTAAAACGTAGACAAGAAGCACATTAATAATTCCGACCACAGCAGTTTAAATATAGCCGTGAGAAACGTAGACTGGCGCACGTTTCTGGTTTGAATAATGCATCAGCCCCTCGTGCACATCAGATCTGTCTTGGTGGGATTTGTGGTGGTGAAGAGACAATGCAGGATTACACAGTGCAAGACAGATGATGGGCAGCAGACAACACACACAACATGATATAATCAGTATGTGAGGTGGAGGAGTCATCGGAAAAGAGAAAACCAGAGGTTGTTGCTAATTGTTAGATGGAAACCAGACCAACACACGAAATGAGTTGTTGCAGTGTGCTGCAGTCAGCCGATCCACTCCTCTAAGTTAAAATGGTAAAATCCCCTGTGTCTTTGTGTGTGTGTTCTTGAGCCCTGATCAATGTATGGATTGATCCTAAGCAGTAAACTGAACCTCTACATCAGTTTGGGGCGACCAGCAATAAACCAACACAGACATGTTTATGGGCCATGAGGTGCAGTGATGCACAGGGAGAAATATCAATAAAGTGCAATCAGAGAGGGAAATGACCAGCAGCCTCCAAACACAAGCTGCTAAATGATTACATTTCACTGCAGGTGGTGAGTTTGTCTGACTGATTTTTTTATTCGAAAATGTAAAAAATTACATATATCGATTGGTATTTCATGTTTTTGCTCTCAGGTCTCATGTTGAGCAGTTCTTTAGGAAGTCGAATATCAAATATCAGGCAATAAATTGGAAGTCAAATCTAAAATCTTTGTTTTATAACTTAAGTCGGAAACCACTTCCAAGTAGGACAGGACGCACCACGGATCTTCCTTAAAACTAGTGGATCACGCACAAAAAAGTGCCCAGATATACTAGACACGACAACACTCAGGGTGCCTGTTCATCAAGCTGTTGCTCTGAGAACACGTTGGAGGTGTTCAAAGCGTTGCCGAAATAGAGTCAGCACAAGCGAGTTTCAAACACGCAACACATCATTTAACTTGTTCATTGACACATGAAGCAGGTTAGGACATCGTCATTAGAAACACTGAAACAATCTGATGTGCGCTCACACGCTCGTTCACATTGTAGCGTCAGGGAAACAACAAATCCTCCAAATCAAACTACAAAAACATTCTGACTCCCATCCAGAATAATTTGTAGATGTTCTTCATTTTCTAAACTGACACTCGGATGAACAGGATGACATCATTTGGATGTGTCCTCCAAAAACGTCACAAGTAATGCAAGAATAAAACTGGTCTCTGACCAAACGCCACTTATCGTAAAGTAAGGTTTAGGCAGTGTTGGGGAAGAAGTTGTTAAAAGCAGCAAACTAACTGACGAAATAATCTAGCTTGATTGACGAGAGCTACTTAGAAAAGGAAGTTTAAACTACTTAGTGACAAAGTGATCAAATTGACAAGATTGGATGATATAAATTTATAACATGATATAATACAAAAAGTCACATGCCAGAAAAAATAATGACACTCAAGTGCTGTATGTGCCATTCACTGACCCAACTCATACTGTTTTTTTTCTTGGTAGGATAGTCTTAGTGACGTAAAGACTTTATTAGGTACACCTGTTCAACTGCTCGTTAACGTAAACAGCTAATCAGCCAATCACGTAGCAGCAACTGTCTTCATGGTGAAGACAACCTGCTGAAGTTCAAACTGAGCATCAGAATGAGGAAAAAAGTTGATTTAAGTGACTTTGAACGTGGCATGGTTGTTGGTGCCAGAGGTCACAGGTCAGAGGAGAATGGCCAGACTGGTTCAAGATGATAGAAAGGCAACAGGAAGTCAAATAACCACTGGTTCCAACCAAGGTCTGCAGAAGACCATCTCTGAAGCAACAACACCTTGTCCAACCTTGAAGCAGATGGGCTACAGCAGCAGAAGACCACACCAGGTGCCACTCCTGTCAGCTAACAACAGGAAACTGAGGCTACAGTTCACACAGGCTCACCAAAACTGGACAACAGAAGATTGGAAAAACGTTGCCTGGTCTGATGAGTCTGGATTTCTGCTGCCACATTCAGATGGTAGGGTCAGAATTTGGTGTCATGGATCCATCCTGCCTTGTACCAACGGTTCAGGCTGCTGCTGCTGGTGGTGTAATGGTGTGGGGGAGATTTTCTTAGTGACCGCAGTGTACCCATCTTCTGATGGCTACGAGTTAGTACAACTCTTTATTCAGCTTCAAATCCAAAGTGTTGCCATATTGGTCGAATCTCATCACCTCAAAGCACATCATAATAACAACTGCTGGCTCATTCTGTTAGTATAAAATCAAACCGGTTTAAGCTTGTGCACCAGACCGGACGAAACAGAAAGTGATCTCACTCCATGACAGAGTAACGTAAGTAAAAATATACTGCACCAATACTAATCAAAATGTGTAAAATACTTCATATTCAGTGGTCTGTAAACATGTTTTAAGGACTACCTTAAGAAGGGGAAGACAATAAGATCCGTACAGGTGTATTACTGAGTTTTCTGACATGAATATGACATTACATCACGGTGGAGTTCACCATAGACTCAGACCACAAAAAAACTGAAGCAGTTTGAGTCACTCATGGTGGATTGCACTCACTCAATTAACTAAATTTAATCTGAATTCATTTATTTATTTTGCTTATAATCTATCGAAATTGAATTCACCATAACACAGTAAATTCCCCCAAATGCAGATGAAGACTAATGTAGTCCCAATTTTATATTAATCTGCGGCTGATCGCATTTACAGAGGGTCTTTTCCATCCTCGCCATCCACAGTCAGGAGCATTTATATGACAGGCCGCGCACTTATTTTCACATTTCACAGACTTTAATTAAAGACTGCCGGCTTGTGTCCTAACGAATGACGTCCTTGGAAATTGAAAGAGAGAGAAAGCGCTTGACGTTCTCAGAGCTCATTAAGCAGAGTAACTGATCTGTGGCTTTTTAATCATGGTTGCCATTGATCTGAACATTTTACTACAAAAGGTTTCATATTTCAGCTTTTTTTTTCTTTACTGCTGTCAAATGATGGAACAATTCATGTTATTGATGATGACCGCTGAATGAGATCAGGCGCTGGCCCGAAGTCAGTTTGAAAAATTAATTGACAGAGAAGTGATGGTAGCAGGATAAATGTTACAGTGATGGAGGTGTATTTGACGCTTGATCTTCTTAAACTATGATTAGTATTATAAGTACACTTTGTTATCGGTTAGTGTATTTGATTTTGTCCTTAGGTGGCACTGAAGAATTTGGTGTTACAAACTTTCATGAGATCTTACCCTGTTGAAATGAATACAGAGGATTTAGAAGGATATTTCTTTGTCTGGGAACAGGTTGGTAAAATATTTACATTGGCATTAACATTAACATTACATATTATAGGGGAACCGTTCCCTAACCAAAGCCCCTTTTACACTGCCAGATTTTCTACAAATGTTGCTGTTTCCCATCACTTGTTGTGTATGCTAACCTGAGCATACGTCAGCGTCAGGCCAGGTAAGCCTAAAGCTGGACATACACTGTACAACTGTGGTGTTTTTCTGCCCCCATTTTTGAGCTGAACTCATTTTGGAGTCTGACTTATTGTCAGCTTCATCAGGTAACGTTTGTTGTGCCGTGTACAGGGGGAGAGAGAACCGACCATGGCCCCATCAACTGCCCCTGAGCAGCCTCCAGACATTTGGATGTATTTCTGACATGTCATAAATTATGGCCGGGCTGTCACAAGGCTCTCACACAGATGAAGCAGAGCAATGAGTCAATTCCCCAAGGTTATTTTTTTCTTTTTTTCTCACTCAATCTATTGCACACAGTAGCTGATACCGAGCAAGTTTGTTGGTGCTGCTATCTTGCTAACTTGTGTGCATGTGTGAACTGTGCGGACTGACCCTTTTTGGGATATCTGTCTCTACAATATTGTGAACCATATCTCCGATAGCAAAATATGCTCCCCACAATCCCAAAGCTTTCAGACTAATTTTTATTGACAGTCACTCGACAGGCCGTCTATTTTACACGAACAGTATGAGCACTCAAGTTGAGACAACATTTCTAAACCTTGTTGTGTCATAAACTTAATGTCCAGCTTAACAAATCTAACCCTTGGGCATATTTCCCAAAATGCCAAATGACTGATTTAATGCTACACAGCCCCTTAAAATCCAACATACTCTCATCCAAACTCGTCAAATGTCACCGTGAATTTCACATCCACATAAGACATGCTAGGTGTCCTCCTGCATCTGTTGACGTTCCAGGACACTGCTTCAATTTACGCCTGTTACATGCTTTGCGTCTTTTCAAAATACATTTCTGTTTTCAAGGAAATGTTAGATGCACGCAGTCATTTTCAAAATAAATTAACGTCACTAAAACGTCTCATAATTACGCGCTAGGTGACATGAGGCAGCTGTGGCTCGGAGGTATAGCAGGTCGTCCGCTCGTCAGAAGATCAGCGGTTTGATCCTCTGCTCCTTCACTCCACATGGCGAAATATCCGAGGGCAAGATACTGAACCCGAAATAGTTGTTCCATTAGCTAGCCTCGGCCACCAGTGTGAGAAAGTGTGTGTGAACTGGTGAATGTGACATGTAGTGTTAAGTCTTGTTTTCTCCTTTCAAACATGAAGACACTCCACGCTAACAGCGGTTTGATAAACTGTGAGCAGCAGAGCAGAAATCAACTCATGAGAAGCTTCTCTCTCACAGTTCACCTCCATCTTCAGGAGTTAATGTGTATCCAGGCAGATGGAAGTTATGATCGCAGGCTCTAACACATTCAATGGTAAAGAAATTGAAGACGCCTGTTTATTGATTTTTAAATTAAATGTCAGAGCTCTCTGTGGTGCACTATGATAGACTGCAATGAGCAGCTGCTTACTAAAGCACTCCTTAAAGGGTGAGATGTCATAAAAAGCTGAAGTGAGCGTGTGATCAAAACTGTGTGCAGCTTCAAAGGCAAACCGGGTGCAGTCAGCTTCCACACATTAGCACATTGTCTTCCCCTGATGTCTTCCATTAAGTGGTGAAATCTGAGAGTGCACACACAAATGTGAGCCCTTCTGGTACTCAGAGTGGGAAACAGCTAATCAGCTGAAGTTGAATGGTCCTGATAACCAACTACAGGACATACTGCAATTGTAAACTCTGGATTATAAAGAAATGACCACAAAGTGCATTAAAAAGGACAGAAAGTGAAGTCAGTATTTGAGCTATTTGTTCAATTAGGTGCTCCTCGTTTTCTATATGATGATAATTAATCACAAAAAGTGTTGACTGCTGATGCTCACTGGGAGACACTTCAAACCACACGATGCATGCCGGTTGATTTGTGTTTGACTTGATCCTAATTTGCTCTGATGTCATGCACACGTGGGCAGATATAACCTCATGAAACTGACGCTGCTGCAGTTTTTATAACCAGCTGCTCCAGTTGCTCTTCTCTGACTGTAGGACCCAGGGCATGACAGGAAGTGCCTGACTGTTGCCTGATCAAAGAGCTGATTGTCTTATTTTGTTTTGTAGAAAATCCTAATTTTCTGTGTAATTGTATCATTTGATGCTAAATTGTAGAAGGACTGGGTGATGTAACGACTGTGTACGATACATCAATTTATTTTCCAGCAGGAAATAGATTTAGACAATACTGTTTGTATCAATGTGGGGTCAAGTTGCGTTACATAACACCGTACTTCCGAAAAAGCCATGCGTGTTCCTCTCTCACACCCTCAGCACAGCTCTGCCCCCCTCACTCATTCACAAGTTGTGCATCAACACTCCACCCCCATTTTGTAGCGAAAACGCCTAAAATGACATACCCAAATTAAAATGACTATAGCTTCTGAACCGCTCTGACTACATGCATGCATGAGGTCTTGCCAGAAAGAAAACTCCCTGAAGTTTCTTGTTAAAGTGTCAGAAACACTCTAGGTGATACAGAGACAGAGTAATGAGCCTTTGAAGTCAGTAAAAAGTTGAAGATTTTGCCTAAAATAAAATAAAAAATGTTTTTCAGCATGAATAACTGTCCGTGGCTTCATCTGAGCAGGTAAATGACACTGTGGGGCTGTAGGCACACTATCAATGAACACTTGTTTCAAATTTGAAGAAGACTGCTCAAAGTATGTCCATTCTAGTGTTTTTTCCATGAAAACACCCAGGCGGAGCTCCACATGACAACAGCGCTCACTCTGCTTCAAAACAGTACTATCAGTGATCAAACAACACTCAGCCAGATTCAAACATTGTACCTTATTGAAAACAGGTGTGATTATGATAGCTGATTTATGACACAGAACCACCATAAAATATCACCAAATAAAGCCATGTGAAATGTATGATCCCACTTTCTAGACTATACTTATAAAAGATCTAAGTCCCCACTAACAGCTCCGCATGAGATCAAAAGTAATCCTTTAGCTTTTCCTGTCGAAAAACGGCATGACATGACTTGTCACCACTCATCGCGATTTTGGACTTTGTGTGTTTAGGCTGCTGTGGTGCGAAATCCATAAGAAGAAATTAAAGAAGAACAATGTTATTTTTGAAAAGCTGAGAGCTTCCTGACTCCGGCAATACCAAACATCACATGGTTTGATGACGTAGTGCACCTGGGAGATACCATTTAACAGAGGAGGGAAGGCAGACGCCGGCGTCCAAGCAGCGTTAGAGAGGTTTTAATTTGTCTGTTCATTTGTCTGCAGTGCAACATTGGTCTATATGTTGTACGTGCTACGCTAAAACACTCTGTGAGATGATGGAAATGGCCGCAGTAGCTCATGTGCAATCCAGTGCTGCGCCGCATGTGTGGGAGACGGAGCTGCCGGATTGTGTCAGGTGAGCGTTTGTTTGCTTGTGGATCATAGCACATTGCCGTTCTTCTTGGTAGCTGTAGTTACTATGTGACACTGAGACAGCGCCTGATGCAGGTAACAAAACACAAACAAAAATGCAGCAACATTTGTTTCATATACAACACTTTTGTAACACAGAGCATCTCACACACTGTTCCTCTGCCCCTCTGTTGATGGCTGAAATAAATTAAAAAAATTAAATCATTTTTCAGAGATTCATTTAAAAAGCCAACAGATGGAAAACGACTACAAACATAAAAAGATATTTAATAGTTTCAGACAACATGGATTTAGGCCTAGTTGACACTTACATACTCTTGTTATAGTTTTGTAGATGGATCTAACAGGTTGTAACTATTTCTGTGACATTCTGTATATTCTTTGAAGGCTGCTCAACATAGAGCATCTCTGCTGAAAACAGTTCAACCGAACTCGTCCATGTTCCTCGCCAGGAGCTGTTTTTCTTGAACAAGCCTAATGTTGAGGTTTGGACTGTTGGTTGGACAGAACAAACACTGTATCTTTGGGCTCTGAGTCACTAGCCCTTTTTAAACAGGAATTGTGCAAATCTGCAGGAAAGCCCAATCAGTCTTTTTTCAGCAGTATAAAAACTAAATCGGGGAGTGCAGCAAAATGCCACCTACCTACTTTTGTTTATACAGAAGGCGTCTTTTTTGGGGCAATGGGGGGCGTGAGCAAGTAACAAAACGTGTAGCTCAGCGTGTGACGTAAACAGTGATGTGGGAGGGAAGCCGCGGCTGGTCAGTCCTTCAGCGATTCTCTCATAAATCGGCCCGTCCTTCATCGTTCCTGTCATCTGACAGTTAATGGCCTCTTTGTTTGCGAGGGCAAGGAGGGCGCACAATTCCTTGTCTCCCCAGTTGCTCATCTTTACAGTGTCTGTCAGGTTTGTGTTTCCCTCTTGTTACTAGCTGCTCGCTAATTCCTGCTCTCAGCTGTTTCCTGTTTATCCACCGTCAGTGGGTCGCACGTGCGGTGTCATCAACAGCCCCTCCGGTGGTGGAAGGCCGTCTCGTTCTTTTTAAACCAAAAAGGTTCTGCCAATATGTCTACCCTATGAGGCGGAAAACTGGGCGCCTTCGATCAACATGCCAATCCGGCTCTGTGTGTCTAAACGCTCGCAGGTAATCTGGCAGTGTTAAAGGGGCTATAGTGACAAACATTTCTCACTAGTTTTAATTGTTTCTACAAACCAAACATTCAACTGATCAATGGAGAAAATTATCTGCAGACTAACCCATAATGAAAAGCACTAGTGAATAGTTCAACATGAGCTCAACCAACTACAACAGTAACACCCTTCTTTTACATTAATGCATGAGTCAGAATAATATAATGAGATCATATATGAGAGTATCACATTTTTTTTACTTTTAATACAACATTTTCCTGATTATACTTACATACTTCTTGAGTAACTTGTAACAGAGTAATTTCACAGTGTGATATTAGTTGTGTTACTTAAGTAAAGGATCTGAATGCCGCCTCAACCACTGTCGCTGGTGGAGATGGGTAACAAATGGAAAAACGGCCTCTTCTAAATATGAAGTCAAACCATATTTAATTATCTTGGCAGCCATCTTTCATCATCTTAGAATATCTTCCTCGATTCAAGGCAGCACAACATCCAAAATATCTTTTTCAAACTTGAACCGAAGACACCAGCTGTCTTTCGTCTTGGTAAAGTGGTTCAACAAAACATTTCTGTCGCTGAGGAATAACTTTCCTTTTCTGAAAAAAGCCAGTCTGTCGGGTAATTGCCGAGCGTCCTTGAACAACAACCTGTGAACTGTGCTGGATTAGAGCAGCAGCTAAACACTGACAACACAATGAGACACATCTCAACAGCACGCTAGCACAGTATCAGGAATCTGACACTAATTCCCAGACTGTGCGGTAAGTATGAAATGATCTCAGGTCTCCGTGTTGTCGCCTGCAGTGGTTCTATGAGGAAATGGATCCTATGAATAATTTAACCATCAATCTTTAATTGGCTGAGCTGTCTATAAAAGGTTAAATACAATGTAAATCAATATTATGTCCCCATTAACGCAGGGCAAACGACCAATAAAAAGTTAAATTACTTGTGAAAGTGCAGAAAGGCCTGAAGGAGTCAGCGAGGGCATCGAATTTCACAAAGAGCTGGACTTTCATTTCTCTGACACTGTGTGAGAAACACAAAACTGCAGGTTTCCTCATAGATTCAGATAAAAGGAAAGTCATTTATCCCGAGAGTGAGAGGATTATTATGGAACAGTAGAACTTTTTGAAAAAGTTTCTTTGTGGAAGTTTACAAGTTAAATTAGGCTACTTTCAGATTTTAAAGGTATACTAAGCAGGACTGTCTGTTACTGCTTGTAAACCCACTCACCAGAGAAAGAGAAAGTATAATCCTACAACAGATTTAGGGCCCGTCCCAATACTTTCCCTCAAAATTGGCCCTAGCCCTTGTTTTTGTGTGTTCCCATGAAGGGCTAGGTTGTCCCAAACTTTAGGGAAGTGCTTTTCAGCCTTTAAAATCCCCACCCTATTTGAAGGGCCGTGTGATGCACACTTACGAACCCATCTCAACTGAGGAGAAGATTGAATTTCCCAGGATGCATTGTGAAACTACCCAGCCAGGCATGTTTTCCAGGAAGATGGCAGCCTCCATGAGAAAGCCATCACACAATTGTAAGTACTATTTTTGCAAATAAGCATACAAAATTCCAAAATATGTCGAAACGTGTTATGTTTCTGCGTATGCATTGTTATCTGTAAGGGTTTAGTTAGAATATGAATGCTTGAAAATCGCTAATTCACAGTGTAGCCGACATGAATATCTACAGAGTTCTCTGTGCAAGAAGCTTACGTCGACGATACGCGTGACGTAGGTGAACACATCTGTTACGCTAATTTGCATGAAGTGGCGTCCCAATTCATAGTCCCAATCTATCTGGCAAGTGTACTTGAAACCATGGGGTAAGGTTAAGGGAAGAGAATTGGAATTTGGCCCTTACTCTTGTTTGGCATTTCACCTCTCTATATTTGCGTATTTTTTTGGCACTGTGTCTCTTGGATATGCACTGTTTACTGTCTGTCAGGTGGTCGGTTACTTTTTATAAAGCCCTGACCTCCCCTGAGTGCTGTGGCTTAACACGCCTATAAACGTCCTGAACACACAACATAAGAAGAAAATCACCTAATGGCTGTACGCCTCTGTGCTCCAGTAAGGTTGCTCTCTTAGTTAACACCCATGTCTGTGAAAACATGGATGCTTCACACACGTCATCCCACCGACAGCACAGATGAGAGATGAAAGATGGACACCCAAGATTAGTGTCAGCACTTCAGTATCCGACCAAATGTCCCCCCTTATGTTCCAGTCATGTCAAGAAAAATGTTTTTGCAAAACATTATGATGTCACAGTGAAGTTGACGTTTGATAATAATAATATTGGGATGAATACACAGATAATAGGAATCATTGTGTTTTCGTTAGCTTAGAATGAGCCGCTAATCTCCATGCATGGAGCTGGTCCTCATCTGCGGAGCTTGTCATGTCGTTCTACTGTAGCCCAGAGGGGACAAACCAAACACTGGCTCTAGAAATGGCCATCTGCTTTCTCCTACCAACTGTTCATATGATATCCTGTGGAATAAGGGCAAAACAGATGATGTAATGTACTCAGTTTTGAAATACAGTATTTATCCTGTGTGGTATTCAAACATTTACTTGAGCAAAATATTGTAACGTGTTTTTTAAGCCTGCAGAAAGCTGAAAAGAGGAGAAAGAACGTGGATTGATACTTTCTAAGGGGCCGCACAACGCTAACATTATGATTTTATCTCATGTGTTTGGTGTTAACTTTGATGTTCTGCTGTAATTTTAATCCTGTCCAGATCGACATCTGGTGTTTACCTCGACTGCTGAGCTGTGAAACCTGGTGTCTTTGCTCACAGAGGCTGCATAACCAGAGCAACATCTCTGTTTAGATTAAATTAGATGAAACTGTATTGATCCCTGAGGAATAACTGGGTTGTTGTGGGAGCAGCTGTAATGTGATTCGCAAAGGTGGTGGTGGTGGTTGGGGGGGGGGACAAAACTGTATAAGGCACTCAAACAGAATATAAAATAATCAATGAAGAGCAGAGCAGAGAGTCGTTTCAGCACAGGCTGGTGCCAAGACAAAGTACAGGAGCTGCTTCATCTGACGAGTTTCTGGAGCCCTCAGTTATCATGTTTTATATGCCGTACTGTCCAGGTAGTGGCTGAAAGTATCGACGTGTGTCCACAGAATCTAATTACTGACCTCCCCAGGTGATCCTATGCTCTCCTCAGTGGTCGCTTAGGACTTATTTCAGGATGAAGCCACAAAGGAAATTTTAACGGATGGATAATAGATGGAGTTCGTCATAGGGTTGTTTTTTTCTAAGCACTTTATGAAAACTGGGTAACTCCACCAGTAGTGCTCCACATGGGAGCTCTCCGTGAAATTATTTTAAGTCTTTAAAGTGCCCAGAACAATGTAAATGTAGTCCTTTCTAGTCACCAGAATTAAATGTCTACACTATACTGTTTTCAACATTTCTAAATTGAGCAAACATTAATATTTTTTGCATTGCCTTTCACTGTTCTTCGATCGCCAATAGTGCCACAACAAGTAGTTGTTTATTACTGAGACACTGCTGCATTTCCAGCGGATTTTTAGCCATGCAATGAGGTTGTTTTTTTTTTTTTTTTAGAAACCTGTTGCTTTGTTTCCACAGGGGATGATGGTGCGCCAAAAACTGGTTCTTTATTGTCGAGACACTGCTGCATTTCCAGCAGATTTTTAGCCATGCAATGAGGTTGTTTTTGTTTTGTTTTTTTGCAACCTGTTGCTTTGTTTCCACTGGGGATGGTGCTATAAAAAGTGGTTGTTTATTACTGTGACACTGCTGCATTTCCAGCAGCTTTTTAGCCACCAAACGAGGGTGATTTTTTTAGCAACCTGTTGCTCTGTTTCCACTGGGGATGGTGCTACAAAAAGTGGGTGTTTATTACTACGACACAGCTGCATTTCCAGTTGCTTTTTATCCATCTGATGTGTTTTTTTTTAAGCAACCTGAGGCTCTGTTTCTAGTAGGGATAGTGCCATGACAAGTGGTTGTTTATTACAAAGGCACTGCTGCATTTCCAGCAGCTTATTAGCCTCCAAACAAGTTTTTTTTTTTTTTTTTTTAAGCAACCTGTTGCTTTGTATCCACTGGGGATGGTGCCAAATGGTTGTTTATTGTTGAGACGCTGCTGCATTTACAGCAGCTTTTTGGCCACCAAACATCATTTGAGGATCCACTGGGGATAGTGCCATGAAAAGTGCTTGTTTTTATGCCCAAACATTGCTGCATTTCCAGCTGCAATAGTGCTGCAAAAAGCAGTTGTTTGTTTTACAAGAACATTGCTGCATTTCTTGCAGGGATTGTGACCCTAAAATTGGGTATTTTAAGCCAAAAAGATTAGCTCTTTCTAACCACAACCAAGTGGCTTTCATTAACTGTTTATGTTTATTAATTTGCAGCTTTTCTACATTTTTTATCATTGTAACTTGAATATCTTTGAGGTTAGTGCAGGTGATTAAACAGAAATTATAAACTGTGATGAGCATCTCTGTGTTCTGACATGTTAGAGATTAAACTTCATTGGTTGATAAATTAACCTCCACCCACTTTGAACCAGAGAGGAAGAGCACAGATTAAAACACATAAACCTTTCATGTACAATATGCAGTCTGGTTATAAATTTGGCTGCTACTATTGTTTCCACGCAGGATCCAATCTATTTTCACAAGAAATAAATTAAGAAAACAGGTTTTCATCCCATTTCTGTTGAGTGTCCTCAATCAAGGCTCACTGACTGGATGTGTGTGTGTGTGTGTGTGTGTGTGTGTGTGAGTGAATTAGTCTGGCGGCTAAATGAGTCAAATGTAAAGCGAAGCCTCTCGGGTACAGCAGCTGTGTTAACACCCTGTCTGTCTGCCAGGATGCCTGCTGTGCTGATGTTCCCTCTGAAGCTGAGGAGAAACCCTCCAACAGCATGAAAATGCTCCCGTTTCACACCGCGCCTGGCCAACAGAGCCTGCTGCTAAATACCCCAACCACAAGTTCTCATTCTCTGAGTGAGACCTCTGAAAGGATCTCTGGTTTGACAGGAAGTGAAACTGCAAGGTGAGGCAGAGGTTGTTGCCTGTCAGAGGCCATAAAGGCAGCGGCTGCGTGGGGAGTAGAGGAGGTTTAAAGTTCAGTGACAGCGACACGACTAAAGTCACCTTTGATTCATGGAGACCGGAAAGAATGTATAAAGCACTATGTGCATGTCAGGTGAGATCCACTGATGTGTGAGAGAGATCATGAAATAAAAATGTGTGTGACAGTATGTGCATACATGTACAGAGAAATGACATTTCATTGTCTTCTGTTGGGTGCATTAAAGTTAGATCACGGAACTAGTTTTTAAAAGTTCTGCAGCTTCACTTTTACCCGTCAAAATTTCACAAACAGAGTTTTGGTCTTAAAAGGAAAGTCAGTACTAAAAAAGCAGAGCTGTTGTGTAACAGATGAGTTTAAGAAGAGTGCAGACATTGTGTAGAAACAAGTGAACTAGTGAACTTTACTTCACCTGCATATCTCTAAGGCTGTGTTCACACTGCAGGGAAGCGATCAACAGAACATGACTGATTCAGTGAGCCATTTGCATCTTCGCTCTATCGGCCGTGTGTACTTAGACGTGCATGGCTCAGCCTTTGATCCTGCCAGTAACATTTGCTTGTCTCAACCAGGTAGCCTTCTCATGGGACGGCCAGCGTGGGCACCCCCCTGGCTGCTCGCGCTGGGGTTGGGTTGCAAGGTGGAACGAGGCGACTTTGCATCAGGTGGGTTTCAACCTTACAGAGGTTTGAGAGCCGGCTGCACAGAGGAAGTTCGGACCACTCAGCAGAGGGGGCAAACCATGACCCGGCGGCAGGCAATGTTGTGGGACACTTGAGGGAAACGGGGCTTCTCGGTCAAGCTGCCAAGCAGTCGGCTTGGGAGGGACGCCTTCGCCTTGTAACCCCAGGCCAGAGGAACCAAAAGCCCAAACACTGACGCAAGGCCCTCACGAATGCCAATTGTCTGAACCCCGGGATGGGGGAGCCCGTGTCAGCGTGGGTTTTTTGCGGGTACACCGGCTTCCTCCCACAGTCCAAAGACTGGTTAACTGGTGACTCTAAATAGTCTGTAGGTGTGAATGTGAGCCCTATGATAGTCTGGTGACCTGTCCAGGGTGAACCCCACCTCTCACCCAATGTCAGCTGGGATAGGCTCCAGTCCCACATGCAAGCCCGAACAGAACAAGCAATTACAGAAAATGAATGAATGAGTGTTTCTTTTTGTTTGTTTGTTTGTTTTGTGGACAGCACAAACCACATGGAATCAGATTTCTGATCTGGGCCACTCTGTGCGCCTGAATCAGATAAAGGTTGGATATATTCATGTTAGAATCCATGACTTTTACGTAATTCTAGACATGTTAGACAACCTGTGTAAACCTGCCACTGTTTTCAGCCAATACAACCCGACTCCTGCGTGCTTCCTCAGGGAGATGGGTGTCTTGCCACGGGACTCTTGTGGAGAGGCGCTGATAGATGAAGTAAAAAGAAGCCCTTGACATCCTGAAATTGAGCATGAAATCTGCTTCAGTACAGCCATTTATGAGATGATCCCACCACTCTACGCTCTGACTCAACATCCACACACACCTCCACGCAGAAGAAGCAGCCATTGCTCCACGAAAAAAAATGTAATACAAAATATGTCTCTCCTTCTTCTCATCGTCTTCCTCGTTATTATCTGCTCATGAATTTGTGGGCTTTCACTGCACATCAGCTTTTGAATGAAACCATAAACGCTGACCTCAGTGGCCTCCATGGTTACTTCCATACGACAGCGTGCTACATGTGATGTCTTTGTTGCTGTTCTTTTGTGCATGTGGATCAGCTCGGGACCGTGATCGGTTCACACTGGAATCTGATATTGTACCTTAAGTGTGAATGTAACCTAAAGCATTTAAGGTTCCACAGCTGATAGATCACATGATTCTTTTCTATGCAACCAATTGGCAAATCTCATTCTACTGTTGCTGCTTCCTCTACAAGCTGCTTTGCAACCCACCTCCACCCGAGCTCCTGCTTTTCATGCTATGTCTCACTTATTAATGTAATTTCTGTTTGTCATCGATGCTGATCTGTTCTGTTCCCGGGGGGTCTTTGCTGCTGCTCTCTCTGCCTTAGGCTTTCCATGTGGGCGCATGGAAGGGCAGAGAGATGTGCTCTCTCTGCCTTAGGCTTTCCACATTGGCGCATGGAAGGGCAGAGAGGTGTGCTCTCTCTGCCTTAGGCTTTGTGCATAGGCCTAGGAAAGGCAGAGAGGCCCCAGAACAGAGCCATACCACCAAATATAATACTGCAGATGGAAATAAAGTTTTTTTTAAAACTGTCACTAATAAATATATGGTACAAAACCTACATTACAAAGTGCTTTGCATGAAGCAGACAGCAATATAAAAATATAAAGAAATGAAGAATATAAACTGTGTGACTGTAGTTATTTTAATTATCAGCTCACCGGCTGAGAATATTCTCCGTTAATTGATTAATAATGGACAAGATGTTTTAGAAAATCACAACTTTTCAGAGCACAGGATGAGCTCTTCAAATTGTTTGTTTTGTCAACAGTCCGAAAACCAAACATATTCAGTTCACATCTGTGATAGAGAAAAACTGCAAATTATCACAATAAAAGCACAGAAATTTTGGCCATTTTTGCTTCAAAACTATCAAAATAGTTGCTGATTATCTTTCTGTCAATTAACTAAGAGACTAGTCAAACTGTGAAGAAAATCCTTAAAAAATATATGTTCAAAGGAGTGTTTTAAATCAACAAAGCAGCCTCAATCGCGTCTTTTTCAACATGTTTGAACCACCACCGTTAATACATTTATGTGACATTTCCAGAGTGGATTTTCAAGATAAATGAATCATGCTACGGATCCTCAGAGGGGCCAGTGAGTTCATGAGCTCATGAGGAGGTGCATTCATGAGAGAAGGTGGAAAAACACATCAGAGAAGAGAAGGTGAAATGTCGCTGTAGTGCCACCAAAATCAGGTGATAAAATAGTGTGCCAAGGCAAACCAATAAATGTGGTAAACAACGACTTCAGCAGCTCTCTCTCTCTCTCTCTCTCTCTCTCTCTCTCTCTCTCTCTCTCTCTCTCTCTCTCTCTCTCTCTCTCTCTCTCTCTCTCTCTCTCTCTCTCTCTCTCTCTCTCTCTCTCTCTCTCTCTCTCTCTCTCTCTCTCTCTCTCTCTCTCTCTCTCTCTCTCTCTCTCTCTCTCTCTCTCTCTCTCTCTCTCTCTCTCTCTCTCTCTCTCTCTCTCTCTCTCTCTCACAGTTAATTTTTAATCCTATTTGCAGGGTGCAGACGGCCAGGAGACGAGCAAGCAGAGACGACAGCTGAGGGAGGGAGGGGGAGATATATAGCGAGAGAGATGGGAAATGATGAGACAGGCCATACTGGGACACACTCTCACACACACAGAGGTGAGAAGATGGGTGAGAAGTAGAGGAGACAATGCGACGGGCGAGGAGATGAAAGTGGTGAGACAGAGCAGCGCCGAGACTTTCCATGAAAGACGGCTGTTGTTGCTGCTGCTGCTGCGACTTCGGGGAGATTTCACCAAAGATTTCAATAAAATGTGTCCGAGAACATTTCTCACGTTTTCCTGGATCGAAACTGTGGGGTTTTTATTTTGACTTTATTTACACTGCTGATAATAATTCACAGCCAGCCTCTTTATGATGATACTGGCTGTAAAGATTTCAGCATGATGTAAGCATCAGAAATGTCCCTGTGCCTGTTCTCAGTGGAGGAGAAACTATTATATAAATAAATCACCAACAGTTATAATAGGTGATGATTTTTTGAGTTTGAGTTTTTTATCTGCTTTTCTCTGTTTTATATAATTGTACGACTGTATGACCAGAATTTGATGCCAAATTTGGAATATTGGTGAACATGCTCGTTATGATTCCAAGTGTGCAAAATTCTATCACATTATTTCCTTTATGCATCATATTTTAAACATTAAAACGTGGCTGGTAGAAGGAGTCATCTTCATTAACCTTTTCAGCACAATGGACAGCAACATTACGATAATGTTGGTGAGTTTACACCGCTGTAATTTTTCTTTGGTCTGAACTGGGCTGAACGCTGTTCTCAAGCATCGCAGTAGAACCAAGGGGGAGTAATAAAAACAGGAAGCGCTGGAGACAAGATAGACGCTGCTGTTTCAAATCAACATGCTGTCTCAATATCGCGCGACATCATACTTTGTTTTTACTTCGCTTCGCTCCAGTATTAAAAGCATTGCAAAACAGGTATGTTGCCATGGCTACAAAGCAGTGTGGACTTAAAATGACTTTAGATTCAGGTAGATACAGATCAGGGTTTTCCCTGGGTTTTTTCAAGACCAAGGTGGCAAAGGCCTGTGGTGGGGGGCATCTTGACAGATGTACTTTTAGATACAGTCCCCCCTATTAAATATGAAAGGAGGCCCCCACATGCTTGAGCTTCACACTGCTGACTTGTATAACAGACATGCCCTGTGATTTTCAGCCTTCTATGATTATATTTACCCTTTACAGCAGGCACATCCAGCTGAGAATATCACTGTCAGGTATTGTCCCCCCTCTATTAAATATGAAAGGAGGCTGAAAATCACAGAACATGTCTGTTCTGATGATACAAGCCAGCAGTCCTGAAATGTGTGTCTCTCTTCTATAATACACATTCTACATCTCGGAGGCGACCTCTTTCCACATACAGGCTTCCTTCTCCTTTCAAATGGGGGTGAAAAACAAGCACGTTACACCAAATGTGCACCGCTACGGTGTTGCTTTGGGTTGTGAGTGCGCATGACACATGTCTTCATTGAAAGTAATGGGTTTGTGCGCGCAAAAGATGCTACATCTGAACACCCCCCATGCACACACACACACACGCTTTAACCAAGGCGGCGGCCAAAATCACCCAGGCGGCCTGCCTTTGTCTTAAATAGGCAGGGAAAACCCTGCATATGTCTCAGGACCGACAGTTCTAAATAAAAATATTCAACTAACTTTCTTTAAAGACAAGAAAAAACAGAAGATTCCCACATTTGAGGAGCTTGAAAGAAAAAGTATTTACATGATTAATTATAAAAACATATTCTTACAGATTAATTTTCTGTCAATCTATAAATCAGTACATTTTAATGTTGGGAAAAAAATCTCTTATAGTTTGTAGCTTACCACCTCTGCTAACCATTTCCCCAATGGAAACCCTGTTGCTGTGCCTTAAATAGCTGCAAATGTTTTGTTAAAAAAAGGCAGATGAGGCTGATAAAATGCAGGAAGAAGTGGATTCCAATATCCCATCTTGTTCACACATGATAAACAACAATAAAATGAAAGAAGAGAGTGACTTCTCTCTATTAAAGTCACTAATGCGATGGCAGAGCTGCACATCCCTGATGGAGGAGGACAGTGACGGATCAGATCAGGAGTTTGGTCCAGAACTCCCTTAAAAACATCTCTCACACCTCTGTTGTACTACAGAACAATCTCCTCCCCGTGGAGAAATAAAACAACATGTTAACACTGCGAGTACTTTGCCACTCTGAGTCCCAAAAGGAGGACAGATTGAGTGACTCCTGTCAAGCTGCTCAGCGTCAGCGTGAGCGCCGTCTGAATGCGAAGCAGAGCTGGGGCTGAGCGCGCAGGCTGAACTGGATAAATAAAGATTTGAAATAAACGCTCGCTCCTCACAGGTTGTTATGTGGCAGCGTTACTGTCTCTAAATCTCCCGTCCCGGTGAGGAGCCAGCTCTGTTGACTGATTTTCGGTGTAAGCCTCTTTAAACGGCAGAGGAAGACGCCGGAGATTTAGATTGTTTCTGTGATAAATCCCTCCTCAGACCTGACGCCTAAGCTCAACTTAGTGCTGTTTTCCAGTCACTATACGTTATTGATCTTCAGCAAAGCTACTGCCATGGAGATACTGCTGCCATATTCTAATGAGAGACACCCTTCAATTTGGTTTCTAAACCTTCATTATCACAGGGAACAAATTTAAAGTCGTACTCTGGGTGTAGGTGCCCTGTTCAAAGACACTAACATTTATCAGGTGAGGTATGACATAGACATTTAAGGGGAAAGATTAAAGGGTTCTTTTGTGGCCTTATTATTCTTAGGTTCAACTTAAGTGTAAGTGATGTACAGAGAGTGTGGAGGCAACCGACAATACACGGCTCCAAATACCATGTGCACATCAGATCTGAGCTGCATGTAAGTTGGTACAAAAAATATGTTATGCACAGCTGCAATCTCTCAGGTAACGACTGTGAGACTCACGCAATCGACACTTTTCACACACTGTCAAGCCACACGTCCATTTTCACACCCTGTGAAAAGCAAATTTATAACTCAAAATGTCACAGTGTGAAAAGAAGACACTGAAGGGACATGGACAGATGAGACGGAGCAGCACAGCACAGAGGGTTGGATTTCTACCCACTGCCCTTTGCCACGTGCTGTCTCCACGCTCAACCCTCCTTTCATACCTGTGTCGAGGTGCACGTTAATAATCCTCCAGGACTGTAACATGCTCACGTTTAACAATGGGTCATGTGACTGTGGTTGGTTCGGATCGAGGTCGGAACACGTTCTCGCCACAAACGAACCGCACTCAAGTTTGTTTATGACCGGACCAAGACCACCTCAACAAGAAGGTCTCGGTGCGCACATGATTGGTTACGCTGCTTTGGTTATAGATTCTGACAAAAATGAAAAGCCAATTTGAAATGAAGATAAAGTTCTTGCCACCTTTGCCTGAGGAAAACCCAAGGAAACCCCCATTATTGTGTAGTTATCAATTGACTTCACTTCAGATTCCTTTGAGTGACACAATGATTCAGGAGTTTTACTTCTAACAGGAATCAAACCTGCGACCTTCTTCTCTCCCGTCTCTTCACTCCGCACTTGTCCTGATTTGTATTTCTGTCCTCACTCTGCCTTTCTCACTCTAAATCCCCTCCAGCTGTATCCTTTCATTTTAATTTTCAACCTGCCCACATTTGGATATGAGTCGTCTGTCTTTCTTTCCATCTCCTCAGCCAAACCTATTTCACTCAATGCCTCTCTCTTTCTCATCCACGTCTTTCTCTCTGGCAGATTAAATCTCTTTGCTTTAATTTTGATTTGATCATCTTTTCTCCCCATGTTGACCCTCCCTTCATGCCGCAAAACTGAGCTTTCTGAAAACTCTGGAGCAAACAAAAAAAAACTTAACAGGACGAGGTCAAAATCTACTATAGGGATGGACTGCATGTAAAACCCTGAAGGGCTTTGGCGGCATTTGGCAATCACTCATTCACTGACTTTCATGTTTACAGCGCTGGACCAGCTGCTGCACTCGAGCCAAAAAATTCATGTAAATATTGTGCTAAACTGAAAAACACACTTAGACAAAGACACACAGCAGAAGGGAGCTGCTGTCTCCAGAGCTGTACCCACTGACCATTTAACACAACCCTCCCCTCTTCAGCTCCGGTTGGTGACATAAATCCCCATGCTGAGTGACTGGTTGAGGCTGCACAGCCATCCTCCACCCCAAGAGGCAAGTTCCACCGCTAACAGTAGTTGGTAAAACATCCTAGTGCCGCCGATCAACTGGCCAAACCAACAAACTGGTCAACTTCTGGTAAAGACAGGTATGAAAGGAAGGTAGAGCATAGAGACAGCATGCAGTAAAGGGCAGTGGCTAGAAACCCAGACTAAAGGCGGATTTATAGTTGTGCATCAACTCTATGCAGAGCCTACGTCGTAGCCTACACATCTGGTCTAAGCCATTGTGAGCATTTATACGTGTGTTGTGTTGTGTCTGTGTTGCTGCAGTTACACCTCCAAAACACTAGATGGTGATGAGCACTGTAAACATGGCTTAATAGAGACAGTTTCAAACACAAGTACACAAATCAGCTCCATTATAACGCTCAATTCTCACAGACACTGGACACATTTTCCCAACAAATACAACATGCTAACATTATTAGCACAATTATTAATTCTATAAATTAGCCTAGCAGCTAGTAGAGTTTTCCTCTGCTCATATGAAGCTAGGAACGACAACCTTAACAAAGGTAGCATTAAAAAATTTAGCTTCTTTACACCTCGCAAGGTTCACCCACAAAACAACTGTCTCATGCCAAACACGTTTTCCCCACAACTGCGACATGCTAACATTATTAGCACAAGCCTATGGCATTTTACATTCTGTAAATTAGCCTAGCAGCTAGCAGAGTTTTCCTCTGCTCATAAGAAGCTAGGAACGATAACCTTAACGAAGGTAGCATTACAAAATTTAGCTCCTTTACAACTTCCAAGGTTCACCAACAAAACAACTGTCTCATGCTAAACACGTTTTCTCAACAAATACATCATACTAACATTATTAGCACAAGCCTATGGCATTTTACATTGTATAAATTAGCCTAGCAGCTAGCAGACTTTTCCTCTGCTCATATGAAGCTAGGAACGACAACCTTAACGAAGGTAGTGTTGCAAAATGTAGCTCTGTTACAATTCGCAAGGTTCACCGACAAAACAACTGTCTCATGCTAGACACTTTCTCCCCACGAATACAACATGCTAACGTTATTAGCATTAGCCTGTGGAATTTTATGTTGCATAACTTAGCTTAGCAACCAGTGGAGTTTTTGAATCCAAGGTAAAGCTCACACAGGACTTAACATGCCATTCAGTGGGGACTTTACTGTCTTCACAATTTACCTGTGAAATATAAGTTGAGTAAAGAGTCATTTCCACTGATGAAAATTGTTTTCAGCTTACAAAAATAAACAGGTCTGTCACCGTGAAGTGTGGTGACATTGCTGGAGAGCGCAGGCTACACCTCTACACAAAGCCTATCTCGTGGCACAGTATGGATTTGCTGCCTAAGTATAAATCCCGTTTTACAGACCAGACAGTCGTACTGAGTACACTTTCATATCTGTTTGTTCATTGCAAGTAATAGCTATTGTGATAGCTACTTTATCACATACCACATATTTTCTTCCTATCCTGCAGCCCTGGTGTACAAGCACAATGTCTTCACATGGGAACTGCATTTTAAAATTAGTCGGCCTAGTGTGGACGTAGACTCAAATGTCTCTCTTAAATGAAGGTCTCCCGAAACTCTTCTCCCGTTCTCTCTGACTCTTTGCTGTAATTGATGGTACGTTGAAGTCAGAGAGCAGGACGATTATTATTCTATTGTGTTGTTGCCATTGGAGAGCCGACCAGCTGCACACTGGTACTGCAATTACACACACAGAGACAGGAGCATCCGTCACTCCTGATAACATGCGCTCAAAGCATACACACCAATAGATACTCACACACACTAACTAACAGCAGAAACACACACATACACACACAGATGGATAAAAGACAGGTATTCTGCTGCTCTCCTCCACACATAAAAATCAAATTCAGCCCATTATCTGAGAAAGTAATTGCTGTGTTTTTGTAATGGCCTCGCGCTCATTGTTCGTCACATCATGGGTGACTGCTTTTCCTGCACATTAAGGCTAAAATAAATTGCTTTATTTCAACGACGACACACTTGCTGTCCTGCCGCTGGTTTGTCTTTGTCAAGTAATGGATTGGGGCTGTGTATTGGGTTTAAACATGTCAGGCTGGAGTCAATAGAGGTCTCTGCACTTCGGAGGATCACCAGGGAGGAATGAGGTCCCCACTTTCCTGCAGTTATTATTAGGTGTCTCAGGCAATTCTGTTCATGTGCGGTGCATTTCGGAAAATCACTCACTTTGCATTCTCTAATTGGCAACATAAACTACAACTCACTGCAGTGGCCCCGCGAGGCTCTAATGCTCATTACACAACGGGAAAACTAAACTGCTGGATGGCTGGGAAAGAGACGACTTTGCTTTTCTTAAATCTTTACCACTAGTGGGGCAAAAATTAAGAGCTCGTCCCGAGGGTGGTGCTAAATTTAAAAGGCTTTATCCGTTTTTATGGTGGCCAATTTAGGACATCTGGCTAGGACGCTGGACTCTGCCAGCCTTGTGTACTTGCGTGCTTTGAGCTAAGTTAGCAGCGATGTTTGTTCCTACTTGAAGCCTTAATGTGTGTTCCCCATATAAGTTTTCCATTCAACTCAAATATTGAAATACACTTTGTTGTAATTTAATGTCTTCGTTAGAGTTAAAAACAAATGAAGTAAAATCCAAATACGAGCTCTGGCATTATTTTGGTTTATTTCGTTCTGGGACTGGTGTCTCAAATCTGTCCCAACTAACCCCATTTGGTTGGTTTATACTTTTTAATTTCAAACATGAGCAGTACATAATTATGTGCATGTCTTTTGCTACCTCTACAAATAGTCACACAGCAGCCTGTCACAATCTGACTCTAACTTACCATGTGGACATACAAAACTCTGCTACACCTAAAAAACAACCATATAACCCAGTTTTTATGTAGACAACAACTTTAAATTATCTGCTGGCTAACGTGAGCTCTTAGCATGACTTACGACACGTCTCCCTGGGCGACAAAGGAGTGTATTGCAGGTACTGTACTCTTCAGATTGTGGGCTAGAATTGCAACAAAATAAGTGATACAGTTTTACAGTTTGCCTTCAAATATTCACTAAAAACTAAAAATGATTGACAACAGTAACTCAGCGTGAGATTCAGATTCTGTTACAATATTATTTAGTTCAACAAAATAAAATTTACCACAAATTACACATTTAAACAGCTCCCAAATACAAAAAAAATGTCCCCTGGGATCTATATATATAAATCAACAGGTGATTTCCTTCTTTCAGTAAAATCCTAAATGGTTGAGTTGTTTTTTTCCCACCTGGACCTTTATGCTCTGCCATTTCTCCACTAATCATCACGCTGTAACCTGTGACTGTCGCACATGCACATATATCGTTGAGCCGCGAGCATCACGTAGGTTTACATGACCAAAGGTTTATGACAAAATCACTTGAGGTCACTGACTCCTGTGGGTGCACAATGAGAGAGCCGTAACCACCGTGGTCGGTGGTCGATGGTGACCAGCCAACATTTCTCACTGCCCCCTAAGGATTCATTTTCTTACTGCCTTTGTCTTTCAATTTTGTAAATATCCGCTTAACTCCCATGGAAAGTTTCCAACTTTGAAAATTCCCGGAATTTTGCAACTCTAGTGATGATCCAAACAGAGATGCGTGTTGACGACATGAGCACACACAGACGCACTTATGACTGTTATCCAGATATAAAGATACAGAGGCACATGTGCAGAAGAGATGCACACATGTTTAAAACATGAGCCCACATGCTCGGCAGACATGAGGAGAATGAACTCTGGCAGCGAATGAGGCTGCCAATAAGTTCACATGTCAGTGATCAGTCAATGTTTATGTTTGTCGGGGTCGATGTGAAGGAGACGGCGTCTCTCAGGTCACCTGCCTCGTGAACTCCATGAACCTCCATCGATACACTCAGGTACAGAGAGCGAGGACTGTGTGTCTCAGCTGTTCTAATTAATTAAGACATATCCTTATTAGGGTCAGTCACATATTGGTCGGGCTCTAATGAAAAAAGAAAACACAAAACTGATACCTGAAACTCTGAGCTCTGACCTCCTATCACAAAACAAAAGTCTGTTCTTTGGAAATCTGCATCTGAAAGAGAAGCAGATGTGACGGGGCGACACTGGCAGGTCGTCCTTGAGCAGGACATTCAAAACCCATCTGCTTATTGTCCCCCACTCTGTGTAAACGGGTTACATACGCCAGGAACATAAATCCTAATGTACAGCATTGGTCCACTGGGAGCCTGCGTTTGACAGCCTTTGACTTTATTTCCTTGCCTCTAATGGAAAGGGCTTTTAAAACTTTTAAATAATATGTGTCTTCCTGCAGCTCTGCAGTGACAGAGGAGACAGTGACCTGCTGGGACGAACACACATGTTAACCCTTTGTTTCTCATTGACCTCTCTGCCTCTGTCAGTCTCTGAGCAGCTGGCCTTCCACTGCATCACGTCTACTCTAATGGTACCACTGCTTTGAATATCACAGACCTCTTTTGTACTTGTTATGTAATCAAGGTGAGCAAAGGCAGTTAAATGTGATCTGAAATTCATGAGCAACTCCCAATTTTCATTCTTCGTTTCTTTCTCTGTCTTACTTCAGAGGGGTCGCTCCCAACCAGCAGCTTTGGAGACACTTATTTGAATTTCAAAGGCAGCGTTTGTTGGTTTACTTACTCTGGTTTGTTTTTGAACTCGGGTGTCTCCAAATGTTCTTTGAATAAGTGAAGTGAGGTGTCTGTGGCGGCTGGTGTGAACAAAGTAAAGGAAACATTCACAAAATGTAAGAATTGAAGGGAGTTCTTCGTGAGAAGGCCCAGATAAAACAAAAAAATATATATATGAAGTGTTTTCTACTGAAACTCTTTCACCTAATGGCTGAAACACATGGGGCACATTATAACCATTATAACCACCTAAAGCTGCTAACCACAGAAGCCACACTTGCTCACATGACACCATGCAGCTCAATGCTAGTTATACGCCGCTCGTCTGTTTTTGTTTTGTTTTTCTCTACGCAAGGTTCCAAAGCCGGAAAAACTACACAGAACTTTAAAAATATAAAAACGATCTGCTTTAAAATGATTCAAATGAAAACCTCATTGTAACAGAGGCAATGCAACCTTTTTACATTTCACATTAAAATCAATCAAATCAATGCATCTCGTAGTTAAAACAATCAGTGCAGTGCTAGTTAATGTAGCATATATGCTTTCAAAGCCTTGTCCACGAATCTAATATCCTTGAGGGCAATTATAGGCCTATCGCAGTTTAACGGGCAAGTCTAATTGTCTCATCCTTTCAGCACCACTTTTCCACCAAACTAGCTCTGGTTCCAGTTCTGTTCAGGATTCCTGGAACTTTGGTGCCATCCAGTGAAAGAGGCTGCATTTCCACCACTGTAATCATGGATGCGTCATCAATAGACGGCAATGATTACCTGTGAGCTTGTGTTCTCTTATTACAGGTATTTGTTTCATCCAAACAATCAAGCATTGACCAACTACTGATGATAAGAACACTGTGGGCCTTTAGATGGTCTAAAACACGAAGTGCCAGGCGTGCGGCGCATGGGCGTGTCACAGTCACTTGCTAGTTAGACAGTGAGTTTTCAGACTGTGCGCCATGGCGAAGAGTCTAAAAGGGTTGGACTGACTCTGTGAATTAGCCATGGGTGTGTTTTGGGCGTATCATTCAATAAGCCAATCAGAGTGTCACCTCTCATTCCCTTTGAAAGAGGCACGATTGGAGTGCATGACGGAGAGCTAGTTAGATGGCGGACCCACCAACTGGAGTCAGAACCAGATCTATGGGGACAGCAGACAGGCACCTAAGCTCCCCGAGGTAAAGCAGGTGTGGGATCACTAATACAAGAAAGATCTTACTAAGTATCTGTGGAATATTATTCAAACCTGTTTTCATGATATAACAGAGCACAGCTGTCAGGACTGCCGCAGAGCTCCCCAAGGTGCTGATCCTGCAGCTAGGACCTGTTCAGCGTTTTCTCCCCCACCCACGTTTGTTAATTGTTTTCACATGTTTCCTAGAGCTGTGTTCTGCCTCTTATTTGCATGTGTGTCCTCTCTACACTCAACAATATAATAATATAATATAATGTAGCCTAGTATAACATGTTAAAATAAATGCAATGTGTGCGCTTTGGTTTTCAATCAAAAAAATGGTTGATTAGTCAGATAATGTCACAATTTCATTTGTCATTATTACAAATTATGATGATCATTATTACTGCGATTAGATCATTCTGATTAATGACTGACCATTAAGACGTGTTTCTGATAAATATTTTCATGTGCACAATAATAACCTTTCACACTGTAATCATATTTTTATTTAACTTTTGCATATGTGTGGCTGCTCCGTGTGTCTGAGCAGAGTGCACGTGCGTTGTGCACCCGCCTAGAGACGTATATTACTAGCTTGTTTAAAAGCAAAATACTGCGTCGTTGACTTTAGACCAGGTTTTTGCTGGTCACTCGCGCATTTGCTTTTTACGTCATCTAACTAGCAACACGCCATGACCGCGCCTGACCACTCCTCATTTTTAGACCAACACACCCAGAGAAGCGCAAGTTCATTTGCTAGTTAGACAACGAGGGCGCAGGGCGTGAAAATGACACTTGCGGCATGGATTATGCGCCCTCCACTGTCCACTTTAGACCATCTAAATAGGGCCCTATGTCTCGCTTGACCTCACCATGGTTGCCTTTGTCTTCATCCATTTCCAACCTGGTTAATGAAGATATGGCATTTCGTCTTGGTTTGCGCTTCAAGTCAAGCTAAACCTGCTATTAATTGGTTCCAGCTGGAAACCAAGCTGTCTTCATGGTTTTCTGCTGTCTTTGCTCTGTAGATTTGATCTTTTTATTGGTTTCAAAACATCTTGGCAAAGAACTGCAGTTGAAAATTAGTCAGTTGGGGTGCCTGGTGGATTTGTGGGTAGTGCAGGTGTCCCATATACAAAGGGGCAATGTCCTTGCTGCAGTGGCTGCGGGTTTGATTTAAGTGGTCCTTTCTGCATGTCAAAACAATTAGTCAGCTGGCAAACACTGGCACATTGCAGAAATGTTAATTAATGTGCATTGTCCACATAAGCAAATTAAATCAAAATTAATCTATTTTTGGTTGCAATGCTCAGAAAGACTCATAATTAAGTGCGCAAACTGGAACAGAACTGGTTCCATGTTGGTGGAAAAGGGATATCCGAGGTAGGGATGGGAATTGAGAACTGGTGGTGATGGTTCCAGATGAGAACCAGCTCCAAATTGTCCATTCTATTGGAATCATGTGTGTCCAATCTTTTACACATCGCACGTGTTTCTGACAGTTTCACACTGCAAAACAACAACAACGACAACAATGGTGTTTGTAAAGTCTGTGAAATCATCTTTTTAAGCAAGGGTGGAAACAGCAGCAGCATGCTGAAACAACAAATGCTGTACAAATATTATCTCATTTTATCTACACAGTGTTCAGACTTAGAGATAACACAAGAGTTGTGTTGACGCTTATAAACCCCTGTAGACCTACTTTATTCCACAAAAAGAAAATTGAACAGGAGTCTATTAGGAAATCTATTAAGAATCGGACCAATAAACAGAATCAATAATGACTTTTGTATCAATAAAATTATATCAATTCCCAAATCCCTACTGGGAGGATTTAATGATAACTGATGAGTAATATCAACATTTCTTGATCTCAATCTTTACATAGCTCTATCTGTTTGACTTTGACACTCTCTTTAACACACACACACACACACACACACACACACACACACACACACACACACACAGATAGAAACACCTTCCTCCAAAGCCTTGATGACTAAGCTGCAGAGGTCAAAGGCTGTACATCAGATGTCTAGACAGCATTCTCCAGACAATTTGACATTACACCCCTTCATGATGTTATTGCAGGTGTGCATGTGTGTGTGCGTGCGTGTGTGTGTGTGTGTGTGTGTGTGTGTGTGTGTGCGTGTGTGAGGAAGTACAAGTGTGTGCATGAGTGTTATAAAACGGTGACAGTGATTGATCTGCTGGAAGAACTTTCTGTGGTGCCAGTTTTCAGCGTGTTGTGTCAGTCTGTGATGTAACAAAAACAAACCGAGAGACGCTAACCTGTTAAACTAATTCTTCTATAAATAGAAACATTTTGTAGCTGGGCAGCTCAGCAGAGCGAGGCATCACTCAGACAACCTAGTCGCTAGAATAAATGTTGACTCTGTGCATTTAAGCAAACCATGGACATGTTACATTTAAATGTTATTATGTAGCCGATACAGTTGAAGTTTTATCTTTAAACAATGCTGTGAGTAATGTGTGGTTATGTTCAGGAAGAAAAGCCACTTGGTTATGGTTAGGACCTAAGCCTAAAATGGTAAGGCCTAGAATACCCACTTTCAGGGGTTTTCCTGCTGCTTTGTGTCACTATCCTGGCAGGAAATGCAGTGATATCTTTGTAAAATCAACTGTTTTTCATGGTATTATTCTCACAAGAAACCCAGTAATGCCTCTGTAAAATAACATCTTTTCATGGTGCTAACCTGGCTAGAAATTCAGCAACATCTCAGTAAAAACCACCCCCTCATTGTGGCACTATCCCCGCAAGAAATGCAGTGATATCTTTGTCCTCACAAGAAACCCAGCAATGTCTCAGCAAAATAACATATTTTCATGGTGAAAACCTGGCCAGAAATTCAGCAACGTCTCAGTAAAAACCACCCCCTCATTGTGGCACTATCCCCGCAAGAAATGCAATGATATCTTTGTACAACAAAAAACACAGCTGATTTCAATGGCACTATTCTGGTGAGAACACAGCAACTGATTACTAAAAACACACGTTTGGAGGCTAAAAAGCTACTGGAAACAGTGGTCTGCAGCTTGCCATCATCGACTCCACCTCCAGATGACACTCAGCTCATATACATATTCATATTCACATTCATATCCATATTCATGGATATAAATGTGACGTATCCGTGGTTTGCAGAAAAGGACACTGCCAACATTTTCTTGTGGTGACTGAGCAGGTTCAGGTCCCACACTGGCACTTTAAATAAACAGGAAATGTCACTTAATATCAAACACTCTTTTAAACATCTTGCTGCCGGTCACAATAAAAATGAGCAATGCAACTGATAGAACTGACTGCTGTTTCCCAGCCATCTGTTGTCTCAACATGCTGGGTGTCATAATTGATGCTGTTTGACAGTTTTAATTTGACATTAGTGTGACGGGTCTGAAACGTCCGCAGTCGAGGCCCAGCCCTGAGAGGAATCACCGACTACAGTCTGCTGCTCACAAATGCTCACAAATGCTCACATCTGTCAGAGCACTTCTGAACTGCCAGCGGGAACAAAACTCAGGGAATACTTTCTCTGGTAGCTTTCTTACTGTTGGTCCATTGATGGTGCTTTTGGTTTAGTCCAATTCTGTATTGAAGAGGCATTAATATCAGCCTGACCCTGAGGGAACTTTGTAATCATCTGCGCAGTGATTTTAATATGCAGCATACATGAAAGAGAGCCCATTGAACTGGGGCAGATCTTTTTCTTCAGTTTCTTTTTCTCAGTCTACTAAACTGGCAAATTTTAAACCCCAAAAGAGCTGAAAAGTGAATGAAATGGCCACTGAAACTGTTAATATGTACTGTATAAACCAAAATACACATTTGTAGATCGGTCTTGATGAATGGGGACTATGAGGTTTTTTTAGGATATGGAACAGAAGAAATATTTTTCAGTTTAGTTTAAAGCTGCAATTTAACATTACTTTCCTAATCTGTGGATCACCCTCTGGATTAATCCATTAATTGTAGGGATGTATCGATCACATTTTTTTGCATCCGATCCGATACGAGTCCTTTATTTTGAAACCGAGTCCGATACTTTGCAAAGCATTAAAAAAGGGAAAAAAAAGAATGAGTCCAATTTGTCCCATGAGTTTTGTTTTTTATTTAAATAGTATCCAAAAAGCTTATCAGTGGTTCAGCAGCACAAAATGTAAACACATTCTGAATTGTAAACAATTCGAGGCACAATTTGATGCACATTTTAGTTGACAAAATGTTGGAATTTTTTTTTAATCGGGGTAATTTCTTCAGGCCTACAACAATGATAAATTGAAATCCTAAAAAATTAGTCACTATTTGTCAAAGCCCCAGGGAGACACTGAAGAAGAGCTGAAGAGCCACAAAACTAAGTTTTCCTCACAAATTTAATGAAACACAGAGTGAGTAACTGACACACAAATGGGGGTGAAGTATTCTTTTAAGCACCACAACAATCCATCTTGTCATAGCTTCCTTCCATCCTAATGTTTACCAAAGGATTAAATTAGATTGTTGAAACACACGACTTCTGGCACCTGAAAAAGATACTGAAACTTGACTTTGGAGCCCACGTGTACACCGTGCATGAACAAGCCAGATTTCCATAATGGTTACCTCACCATCAGAAACTGCTTGATTACAGACATCCATTAACTCTATTTGTTGGAGTGAATACCAGTGTGGTATCTGCAAAACCATAAAAACTCTCCATAAAAGAACATAATTGTTCCTAATCAATATTAGCCGAAAATGCTACTTATTGTGTTGGATTGTGGGGAAACATTAGCTCATTAATTGCCTGCACAGGAAGTCCTGGCCCCCTGAGGTCATCCCATGGTGCGGCTCTTTCTACAATAATACCTGCAGCTGGCTGTTGGACACTGCCGGTTGATTTGCGTCTTCATCGACAAGCAGGTGAGACAAACAGCGACAGAATTCGAGGTCAAAGAGGACACCTCATGCATTTCAAATTAGCGTTGGAGTCTCAGCGCCAGAATGAGACAACAGAGAGAGAAGGCATCATTACTATTCCTCTACTAATTGTGCAGGACATCATTTTCATTTCCAGAAGTGAACAGTCTTGTTTTATGGTGTCAGTGTGGGAGCTTGAGCTTGTCCCGATTCTGCTGTGTTCCAGTAAACGGCCACGACACCACTAAACCCTGCTCGCCGGAGACCAGGAAGGCGCCCTGTCCCCCCTTGTGCCTCCTGATAAAATGTTTAATTAGGTAATGTTTCCAGGCAGCGACCACCGAGACGACTCTGGTGTGAATCAGGGTGAGGCAGTGGGACGGAGATAAGGGGGGAAATGTCTAGGTGCAATATTAGAACTACAAAAACAGTAGGAAATCTAGTGAACTTAAATTCAACATCATGTTTGATGATGTTCAGATGAATATACAGAATAAAATACAGAATATGGAATAAAGAGAATAAAGAGTATTTACAGTATGAGCAGTATGAGCTTAGCAGGCAGTGCAGGTAGAAGTGTTGGTGCAGCTTATGCCGTTCACGCCAGACAAAGCCCTCCGGAGTCTGCGGATGAATGCACAAAGCCAGTTCTGCTGTTCTCCCCACTTGCCATAACCATAACAACACCGACAACCCAGGATTTCTTGCGAATCAAGTATGCGTAGACGTTACTGAATATTCCGGTACGGGGCATTTTCCGATTAAGGTATATACATGTCACAATATTCTGGTTAAAACAGGCATATGCCAGGGGTCTTATTCGGAATATTCTCCAACCGGAACATGACCGTAATCCGGTTATGCACGTGTTTACATGACTCGTGCACAACCGGAATACTGAGGATATTCCGAATAATACAGGAATGGAATATGGCGTGCATGTAAACGTAGTCAATGACTGACTGAACTGAAACCATGTGCTTTTGTGTGTCGCATTTTACTTCCCATAGACTAACTGGGCAATTGGTGAGTCTTGACAGACATACAACGCTTGTGAGGCAAAAATCTACATACGTGACTGTAAATGTGATCACCAGTGTGTGTGTGTGTGTGTGTGTGTGTGTCTGTCCTCCAGCTCATTAGCAGATGCTTCTGTAGAGGACGATGTCAATGCTGCTGTTTCAAAAGTGATGATGTCATTATACTTGCTGATTAATACAATTCTACTACTAGCTCTGTGTGTGTGTGTGTGTGTGTGTGTGTGTGTGTGTGTGTATGTGTAGCTAATAAAGCATGGATGACAGAGGGAGGCAGCATATGAATGTGTGTGTGTGCGATCAGTGACGTAACTCTCTGATTAATAGACCACCGCTTCCTGCGCCATCAAAACAACTGCATTAACTCAGTGTGTGAGTGTGTGTGTGTGTGTGTGTGTGTGTGTGTGTGTGTGTGTGTGTGTGCGTGTGCGTGTGTAAGACAGTTCATAACAGAGAGAACAGCCCTCTCTAAGTACAATATACATCATTGTTAGTCAGGCTTACAAATGCATTTCTCAGTGTGTGTGTGCGCGCGCAGCACATATTGGTCGTGCAGTCCCCATCATGCATCAGCAACACATTACTCAGCTGCCTGTGTTCAAATGCGTGTTTGCGCCTGCAAGTGTGTTTGCATATATGAATATATAGTATCTAGTGTGTAAGACAGTTCATGAACGCCCTCTCTAAGTACAATATACATCATTGTTAGTCAGGCTTACAAATGCATTTCTCAGTGTGTGTGTGCGCGCGCAGCACATATTGGTCGTGCAGTCCCCATCATGCATCAGCAACACATTACTCAGCTGCCTGTGTTCAAATGCGTGTTTGCGCCTGCAAGTGTGTTTGCATATATGAATATATAGTATCTATTTGTTTGTGTGTGTGTGTGTGTGTGTGTGTGTGTGAGGTAATCTATGATGGTATAGGTTGCAATGATTTGCCTCCTGAGAGGGTCATTGTGAATGTTATCATAACAGAGGAGGAGAGTAGACGTGATGGGATGAGGACTTGAGACAAGAAAAAAACAGAGAGAGGAAAAAAGGGAGGAGGCAATAAGATGAAACAAGGAATAATGGAGGGGAGGGAACAAGGAGTGAAGTGAAGGAGAGGAAAGAAGATGAGGAGATAAGTGAAGACGGGAGGTGACAAGAAGATGAGGAATAAAATAATGGAGAAGAGAAGACAGAAGGAAAGGAAAGGAGATAAGAAAGAGACAAGGGTAGAAGGAGGGAAAAGAGAACAGAGGAAACAAAAAGAGAGGAGCAAGAAGGAAGGGACAAGAGGGAAGAATAAGGAGACGAAACAAGAGGAGAAAAGTAGAGGACCAAGGACATGAGTGAAAAACGGGGGGAAACAAGAAGAGAAGGGAAGAGAAAGGAGGAGAGGAGCAAAGGAGAAAAGAGGACAGACAAGGAAAGGGGAAAAGGAGGAAAGGGAACAAGGAGAGAAGTAAAGATGAGAGGAAGGGCACAAGTACAGGAAACAAGAGGAGAGGAAATGAGCAGAATAAAAAGGAGACGAGGAGAAAGAAGGAGAGGAGAGAAAGAAAAAAGCAGGAGCAAGAGGAGGGGAGGAGACAAGGAGAGGACTGAAGGAAAGTGGAGAAAAGGAAACATGAGAAAAGAAAGAAGGGGGAGGTGAGGAGAAAAAGGACGAGAGTAGAGGAGAGGAAGAACAAGGAGAAAAGCAACAATGAGAAGATGAGGAGATGAGACAAGGACAGGAGAGGAAATGAGGAGATAAAGGGAGACAAGAGGAGAGATGAGATGAGGAGAAGAGTGGCGTATCAACCAAAAGAAAGAGGGATGGGAGGAGGAGGAGGTCGGGAGAGATAAGAAATAGAGAAGGAGGTGAGGGGAGGATGATAAAAGAAAGGGGCGTAAAATGAGTGGGGAGTTATTGCTCCAACAGGAGGAGCGAAGGAGAGCAGAGAAGGATCTTATAAAAGAAAAGTAAGTGAGGAGGAGAAGGAGGGAGGAGATCTTACAAGAGGTGGAATCTGAACCAAAATAGATAAGTCGAGAGAGAGACGAAAGGAAGGAAAAGGAGGTTGCGTGAGAAGGACGAGACACTCGACGTCAAATGGAGCGCCGAGAGGAGAACAAGGAGGGAGGAAAGGAAGGGAGGGAGAAAGGGAGAAATAAATTAGAAAAGGAGGATGAGGAGACTGAGAAATAAGGGCAGTGAAAAGGGGAAATAAAAGGATACATGAGCGCAGAGAAAGGAGGACGAGTTGCAGAGGGGGTACAGACGGAGAGAAAAGACGGAGGGATGGAAGAGTACGGGAAAACGATCAGCGGGGAAAGATGGAAAATACAGAGAGGAGCATCCACGGTGGGATGAAGTGTGCCGCCTGCGTTTCACTCTGCTGCACAATGCAATCACAAGCCGAGCACCTCTCCCTCCATCTATCTGCTGGAAAGTAAAAAGTGGAGGAGGAAGAAAGAGGGAGAGAGAGGAAGGGAGGAGAGATGGAAAGACAGAGAGAGAGGGAGAGAGAGGCTTGTGATATTTACAAAAAAAAAAGTCCTCGCCCACACAGGTTAGAGACGAGCAAAATCGCAAACCAAAAAAAGGATTTGAAACTTTCTGTCAAGCTGAAAGCTGCTGCTCATCACACACACACACACACACACACACCACTATTAACCCAGTGCTGATGATTACAATCAGAGTCGTAACTTACGGCACAAAGGGAGTGCGCCAATTTTGTTTCCCTGGTAGCTATCTGCAGTTGCCAAAGAGAATCGAGACACTGGAACACCTGAAGTAACCGTGGAAAACAAAGCGCAGTGTGTCCTGTGTTGCTGGTAGTTGCTAGGCTAGGTTGCTAGGCTATTAGCGATCTGGTTGTCTCTGCAACAGCGGCGCCAGCAACACTACCACTTTGATTTTTCAAGCCCAGTTCAGACCAAAGAGTCACAACGACACGAGTAAAAACAGGCACCTACTGGTTCACACCAATGCAACTAGATGAGATGGTGTATCATCGCTATGCAACAACTCTACTGGCTACAGTTGCATTAGTAGTGATGAAACCGCGAAAACTAGAAACAAAAATGAACATCAGATGGACTGTATTCATTATGAATACGCCACAAGAATATAAATGATCAGCGGCAATTAATCAGTCAGTGAGAATGTGTGTGTGGGCGGGGCATAAGCACATATAGCGAGCAGCAGCGGCTTAGCTTAGCGAATACAATTGAAGTCTATAGGGGGTCAGTAGCCTACTCGGTAAAAGTGAACAAATAAATGTTACAAAAACCCTGAAGCTGGTATTTCTACACGTGCATTTAAAATAAACGTGTTTAAACATTAATTCGAAAAATGAGAGTCCATTTTAGTCGTTTTAGAAGAAGTTTGATACACGGAACTATGGTGTGTTTACAGCATGCGCGGAGGGATACACCGGTGAGCAACAGCTGCAGCTGGCTCTGGGACAGGTACGCTAGGTCACTCTCGACTGAAAGCTGTCCATCAGCTCCTGCAGGCCTGGGGCGTTTTTTTCCAGTTTATCTTAGGAACATGAAAAAATTTTACAATCACGCCAGGATTAGTGATTGCTGCAAAGTTTTCACTCCTTGTGATGCACTCTCTGCAGCGGCTTTCCTCCTGATGATGATGATATATCTCTAGCCTCCCCATCGATGGTAGCACCGAATCCCATTCTGTGCAGCAGAATGATTCAACCGCCGTAGGCATGGGTTGGCAAACCCTGCAGCTATACCACCAATCCTCCCCTGGCCTCTGTCTCCCCTCGGCCCCTTGCTGTTCCGCTGCCTCGAAGGATTCAGCCTCTCTTCTCGCCCGCTCAGCATCCAGCACCTGGAGTTCCTCATCTGTATGCTCCGGCTCAAACAGGTATGGCTCTGGGTCTGTGTCCGCTACAAGAAACTCCTCAAAATCGCGTTCAAAGTCGTCCATTGCAGCTACTACAGTCTGGAGATATCGTTAGGCTAAATAAACAACTTAGTTTTGTTCACAGGCTACGTCTGTGCCTGTGCCTGCTCACCGGGGTATCCCTCCACAGATCACAGCGCAGGATGTAAACACACTGTAGTTCTGTGTATCAAACTTCTTCTAAAACGACTAAAACGGACTCTCGTTTTTCGAATTAATGTTTAAAAATGTTAATTTTAAGTGCACATGCAGAAATACCAGCTTCAGGGTTTCTGTAACATTTATTTGTTCACTCTTACCGTAGGCTACTGACCCCCGATAGACTTCAATTGTATTCGCTAAGCTAAGCCGCAATGCTAACTGCTGAGACCCAGCCACTGGACGTACAGACACAAAGAAGATATCAATCATGTTGTCTCAATATGAAAATGATAGAGAAAGGGCATAACTCCCAAATCGTCGGCGTATTCCTTTAACACCTGGGCTTAAACCACTGGTTACCAACCTGCAGGTCCTGACCTCCACAAGGTGTTGCCAAAGCTTCATGAGGGGGTCCCGTATTGATTTTAAGAGGTGTAAGGAAACTTTTTGAAATCATAAACAGTCAGCCCATATTTCAGCATCATCACAGAGCTCTCATTTTCTGCTAAACAGCCTCATCCTGCATTAGAATAGTACACAGTTGAACCACTGAAAAGCTAACAGAACAAAAGTCAAGCAAACGCCGAATTTCTCAAACAAGAAGCCTTTTAAGTTTGTATGACTGTCTCAAATTAAAGAAAAGAGAGAATCATATAAAAGGGTATTATAAAATGTAATATAAATAAAATGTGTCACTTAGTCAAGGGTCGTCACTTTACTTGATGATAAAAAGGGGTGCCTTAAGGGGAAAGGTTGGGAACCACTGTGTTTAGACGACATAATGTCAGAAAATATATAACAAAGCCCAAATCAAGGTTCCAGAGTCAAAAGTAGCCTCTTTAAATAACCTTCTTTTTGTCAGATCAGCGTCTAAAACTCAAAGATATTCGATTTACAATCATATAACACACAGAAAAGCAGCAAATCTTCCCATCTGAGGAGCTGGAACCACAGACTGTTTAGAAGTTCTGCTTTGAGAATAACAGATTTCCAGGTCAGATTTTTCAGTCACTGCAAGCAACCAAATGTTGTCGTGCTTCCGACTGCAAAAAGTTGCCAACCGCAGCAGTTTCCAGTAAACAACATCCTCTTGCATCAGTTGCAGCTCGAAGAACTTGCCAATAAGGGCAATGAGCAGAAAATGTAAATTATACATCAGTAAGTTTGTGTCAGTAAAATCAGCTAGTTTTTTTAAATCAGTAGCACATAAACACATGATTTGTTTTTACTTTTCATATCAACTTAACAACAGATGTGTGACTGAAATCAGCAGCTTTAAGAGCAGACTGTCCTCACAGGCAAAACAACAGTACTGGTCAGATGCAGAAAACAACTTATGTTGACGTCCATCTGCTAGCAAACTTTAGTGATCATCATTTATCAATAACACAAGTATCATAATGTTACTATTGCACAACAGATGCCCTGAGGAGGGAGGTTTGTATTCAGTCCTACCAACACTCAGTGTTCATTTCTCCTGACCATGAACACAACATCCACCCCTGAACTCATCCAAGTACTTTCCTCTTTTAACCACGACCACAATCTTTCCATAATGCTTACCGAAATGACTTTGAAACGACTAAATTCTCAAGTCAGTTTGAGTTTAGATTAAATTTACCAAAGACTGGGGATCTTCCACGTCACTATTTGCAAGACTGCACCTAGATTCCATTGGAGGTCATTTCCCATCCTGCTCCTTGTGGAAAATGTTACACCAAACTCCATTCTAAATTAAAGCTGCAAGCAGCGTTGGGAGGGACCTCTGACTCCCGCCGTTTTGGCCTCCAGCTCACATAGACAGTTAAAGGTTTTAGACGATTTTAGTCCCGTCTCCACTCTAGCTCAGAGCTGACAATATCTCCACATTTCCTCATGTTACTTTCAGAGGCACTAGCTCACTTCCTGTTGGATTTAGGTCAGGGCTGTCTTCAGCCGAGGTCCCTAAATATGACATAAACAATTCCTTACGTATCTGCAAATACACATAGCTCTAGAAACACAAGATAAGAGACGTCACATGTAGACTATATTCTTGTCAGAGTAATCCATAAAGATAAAAAAGCATTTGCACTCAAGTTTGCTGTATTGGTGGGCGGAGACTGTGGGAATGAGAGGTGAACCATTTCAAAAATTTAGCGTCTCACTAAATTTAAGTGCAGGTTGTCACGAACAGGTGAAGGACTCACAAAGCCGACTCATGGACTGAGATTAAAGTTCAGGGTCTTGAAGCAGGCTCAGGTCGGTACACTGGTCGTCAGTAACCCAGGCAAAGGTATCCAATCGACACGCAAAAAGGATCTCTCTGGGAAACACTTGAACTCTTATTCAACGGTAAAGACAATGTGGCATCAGGTGAGGCGAGGACAGGGACTTGAATAAACTAGGACAAGGGACGCAATGAGACACAGGTATGACATACTAGGGCGGGGCAAGTAATCCCAAAGAAGGGAAACTTGACAGGTCGTGGGATCCGAAACGAGATGAGACAATGGTTACGAAAATTAATGGTAGTTTGAGCTTGACTGGTCATGACACTGGTGGTGGGTCAGCCCTAGTCTTGCCGAATACATCCAAAAGGTTCCGAGAGTGGTGGATCGGATACACGGCGAACTAAACAGCGAATGTTGTTCACTCCACAACTCTGAACCAAGACGTTCCTGCGCCTCCCTGAAGTCCCCTCCATGTTTGCTGTCTGCCCAGTTTGCTACTTCACCTATTGCTTGTTGACAATGTTTACACCATTAAACTTCGGTATTTGCATAAGCCAACACTAAAACTTGATGATAAAATGACGATGACAATACAAAGACTGGATAAGACAGCTCGGACTGAGTAGCTTACATCAACTGATTGAGAACACGAGACAGAAATCTCTTGTAGTTTTATTCCAACATTGGAAATCTGCCTGTGACAGTGACATTGCTTGAAAAGTAACGTGGTATATGATCAACATAACTTTGACTTGTACTGTGAAGCAATACATTTACGAGTGACTCCTGTTTTTCTCTTCTTTTTTTTGGTATCGTGCACACCCACAAGCAGGCGAGCGGTGTGATCCACATCTCTGTCGCCAGTTTCACACTCTTCCACTGATCGACAGTTGGTAGCGCTGACGCCAAAAGCAACGTCGCAATGTGCCAACAAAGCAACAGGAAAGAAAAAAAAAAAAGACTGCAAGCTCGGAGACATGGAAGTAAACAATGCAGCATTTAAAATATTTCAGGCTTTGGAAACGTTTTATGAGGAAAGAAAAACACATTGAGGTGACAGAATGTGTTTCGGCGAGAAAAACTGAATGTAAACATCAATTTGCTTGTTCATTTCCCACAGGGCACCTTTAACCAGATGTTACCCAGATGTTTACAATAGGAAAACACACTTTCTGTATCAGGTATACACTGAAAAAATGACCTGTTTTAGCATTGTTTAAGGGTTATATGTGTGTACCATTACCACATATACACACTGGGCTCCAGGTGCTCTTGTTCCACGTCTCTATATTTCAGCTCATCAGCGAGGCCGCAGCCATCTGCTGATTGCGTCCAATGATGCAAAGCTAAAGCAAGAGACACCACTCATCCTGCCAGTGCTGACATTTCCCATCCTGAGGCACAAACTGGTGAGAACTAGCTGATACTGGAGACCAGTCCTAAAACAGTTTTCATCTATTATTCTGACGCAGAGCTCAGATATGATCCGTTTTTTTCCCCCTCTGTCTGACAGGCGAGTCATGCTCCCTCTTTGCACTCCACAGAACTAAGCCACCGTCTTCTGTTAAATCCCTTCTTTAAACAAACATTCATGTTAAAGCCCTGTCTCAAAGTGCTCCAGTTTTGTTCGGTTCCATCACTCTTTTTCATGCCTTGCTTTTTTCCTGCGTCTTGTCCCGGCACTCTTTATGCACTTAAAGAATGCTGCACCATTGTTTCGCAACATAAAATAACCTATTTATCGTGCGCTTTAGGAGGAGGAAGGCACACAGGCACACCTGCTTTGGAAGTCGTACTAGATTGGCTCAAGTGTTTCAGAGGCATCCATCTCCGCAGCTGCTGAGGTAACATTTGGATGGCGCACAAGAAAAAGATGAGAAAGAGGGATGGGGGGGATCACTGAAGTGTGATCTGTTACGCAATCAACACCATCAGCACAAACATCAGTGCTGGAAAACAAGAAGACTGACATTTTGTGTCTCGGGAGACGTTCAGTGTCAAAACAATACAGAGGTGGATCGACGTACTAACTCAAAGTCTGGTCATAAGAGATGATTCGTTGTGGGGTCTCATTAGTCGGTGTTGTTGGGTTTTGTTGATTAGTGCCACCTCTAATTTGTTTCATTGTCAACACGTATAGCGACACTTTTTCATTTAGTTGTTTAACCTAGACAGAGTGAGAATATAGCGAAACATGCCCATGACAAGTTCACAGAGCTCTTGTTAAGTTCGACCAACTCTCAAGAACTCAATGCAGTTTTGAATGGTATAAAACAGAGAGAAGCAGTACGGGAGACCAGGGTTGGTTGGCACACTTTTCACTCTCTGCTTTACGTCTCTGGCATAATTTATGTTGGACTTTTCTGGGCCGCAGGTTCGATTCCAACCCTCGGCCCTTTGCTGCGTGTCATTCCCTCTCTCTATACTCTAACCAGCAGCAAATGAAAGGTTCAGGTCTGTGTTTTAATGTGCAAAATTGTTTTCTAAAATTAGGTGATTTGTAATTAAAGTTAGGTGTGCATTTGTGCAAAACAGCCCCGTCAAACAGGTGGTCATTCATATGTATATATGCAGCGGGGTCTTGTTTGCAGAGATCGCCATGTTGCATCGCCAATGGCCCAGAACGGACAAAACGAACACTGGAACTAGACAGGGTCATTCACGTTTTTGCATTTTCAAGTCTGCCACTGTGGTTTATGAGTGCGTCGTAAAAACACAAATCTTTTTTAACATGAAACTGCTTTCAGTGTTTTCACCAGTTTAAATCAACTGGTCCGTTTGTTTTTGAGAGGAGGAGACCTCTGCGAACGATTTGGCTCCTAGTAAAAACTTCCTGAAAGTCCGGATCTTAAGTTATCAAAAAAAAAAAAAAAAAAAAAAACAGAAAGAAAGAAAGAAAAGGATTAGCAGGTGCTAGGCTAACTGCCTGTCTCCAACATGCCAAGCAGCATTGGAGGAACCCTGATTTGTGATTTCATTTAGTGTTTTTACCGGCTTAAATGACTTGGTCTGTTTGTTTTGGAGAGGAAGAGACCTCTGTGGGTAATTCAAAACATCGAAGGAATTCTAATCGGGAGAAGTTTCAGCTGGCCGAAACCTGCAATCCTCACCACTAGATGCCACTAAATCCCCCTAAATCTTACACACTGCTTTATCAGTCGGAGTGCCTGATTACTTTTGTCACTGATCATTCAAAATAATCTTTAATCAAATCAACAATATAAACCTCGTTTTTAAATTTTCAAAATGATCTCACAAAACAGTTACAACACCTAACCCCAGAATCACTCACAACTGACCCAACTTTGCACCACTTTGTGCCTTTTGTGCATCAATTTATGGTGTAAATGTCCTTAATTTTGTCAAAGTAAAAGTCCTCTGCAACTTCAGTGTTTTTTTATTTTGTTTGTTTTTGTTAACCCTGGTGCAACCAGCTACCATCACTCAGACTTTCAAATCTTATATCAAAATGTAGTTTCCTTTGTCTATTAATTAGACGTAACACAGTAGATGAGTGCAGGTGAAGAAAGCAAACATTCTGACGTTACAGTTTTATTTCTGCAACCTTCCAGGGACCACAAAACAGCCAACAGCCGTGTGCCAACCAGCCTGGTCTCACCTAAATCCTGACAGGACCATGTTTTCAAATGTAAACATCAGCGAACATCGAGGAAAAGATGGAGGATAATAAGCGCCAGCTGAATCAATGCCAATGTACAGGTGTTGGAAAATAAACTAGACAACCACCGTGCTGCATCAGGAACAGTAATCTCCTTTGATTCACCGAAACTTGGCTACAACCTGGATAGCACCATTGAACCGGGAGGCTCTTGTTCTATGTGGCGATCTAACAGAGCAGAGGACTCTGGTGAGAGAAGGAGAGGACATGTGCTTTACAGTGAATAAGGACTGACTGACTGAGTTGAGGTGCTGTCCCGGCACTGCTGTGGATCACTGCTGCAGAGCGGTGCTGCCCGCGTGTTTAGGAGGAGCGACCAGACCAGTCACAGTTTGGGATGTTTGCTTGAAAAATGACTCAAAATTGTTGTTGATTTATTTTAAACTCACTACATATTTGTTTCAACCCAACAAAACTCCGAGCTGCATCGGCTCCACAAAGCTGCCCGCCGCCGACTGAGATGATAATCATTCTGCAACTTTTGTCATTTTGTGATAATTACTGTAGTAGGATCCTTATTATTTCATACAAACACGCTTTCTCTCACAAAACTTCAAATTAAACCGAAAGTCTCAAAACTGCTGATGTTTCATAATTAATAAAATCTCCAGAAACAATTAGGCACAATTATTGTTCACCCACTGCTGGATGCTCATACTGTAGATTTGCTGTTTGCCATCTGTGCTCTGTGCTCTGTGCTGTGTGTGTGTGTGTGTGTGTGTGTGTGTGTGTGTGTTGCAGCAGCAGCAGAAACTTAATGTTTTGCCTGACATTTAAAAAGGAGGCTGTACTTTCCTCCGGGTGGACAGGGGAAACACTTAAGAGGGCCGACGAAAGGTTTAATATGCAGGGAAAACCCTTTGGGCCCGCGAGCGCGCGCCGGCGTGCACGCACACGCATAAAACCCCACCGCGCACACACACACACACACACACACACACACACACACACACATTCTGCAGCTCCATCCATCTCTTTTCTCTTTTTTTGTGTGTTTTATTCCTCATTTATGCGCGCTCACACAGGTCTGTATGTAAACACAAACAAGAGCAGGGACATTTGCACGCATGCACGCGCACAAATTTGCAGCACGCACGCACGCGCGTAAAAACTGCACAATCTCCAACTCATGCGCACGCCGAACGCGCAAAGAACAGAGCCTACTGAGACCCACACAAACTCCGCAGCCCGCCTCTCTCCCTCACACACACACACTGAGCAGCTCGCACGCACTCTCTCTGCACCCCCTCTCTTTCCAGCATTAGTCAATAGTCAGGATACATAAACCACCCACCAGTCACCCAAAGCATCTCCCAGCCAAACCCTCTCTCTCTCCAGCAACTCCAGCATCACCACCGTCTCTCTGCTTCACCATCAAACCATGTCAAACACCCAGAACCGCATGAATAAAACAGGGATCCGGGTAAACAGCAGCATATCCACACAGCTTGTTGTCAGCATGCAGCCTGGAAAAGCCAGCTCAAGTGATGGGAAGGTGTAATACAGTCAGAACATGTGGGAGGGATGGAGGGAACATTTCTTCGAATGACACAAAGTCAGACTTTCTTTATATTAAATCACACCCGAGACACAACTGGACACAAAGCACTTGAGGCAGTTGAAGACAAAACGCAGCAAAGTCTTGCAGCACATCTTGCTGCTCCTGCTCTCTGGAAACTGATACTCCACATTATGGCCGACGTTTAATTTTCCCCTTTAAAGCGGGGTTAACATTGATTACAGGTAGCAGGAGTGTCGGCGCCGTCACAACCACCGCGTGCCACTCACATCTTAACGGTCACAGGTGGAGTTAATTAATCAATCACGGATGCTTACAGGTGTTAATTCGGGTTTTAATCCGGATTTGAAAGCTGAGAAAGAGAAACAGTTGCTGCTCTGGTGTTTCTCACCTGTTTGTCGGAGACCTTCTCTCTCCGTCTGCGCAGGAATAAACAAAAACAACCGTCTCTCCTCCAAATTAACGATTAGTCCCCTCTCCCCGGGGGTCTCGCGCACCTCACGTGCGGCGCTTTCGCACTCCTCTCTATCTCTCCGCTCTCTGCGTGTTTCTGTGTCTGTCTGTCTCTTCTTTTCTCGCGGGATTTCCTCCTCCGCCTTCCTCCTGTCTTCTCCTCCTCCTCCTCCTCCTTCTTCTGAGTCTGCTCCGCGGGATCAGCTCGTCCTCCTCGCGCCACCTGGACGGAGACGGAGCGGCTCGCGACGCTTGTGCTCGTGGTGCTGATGCTGCTGCTGATGCTGCTGATGCTGCTTCTTCTCCGCGCGACCCATCCTGTTGTCAGCGGGCTTCTGCTGCGGAGGGGAAGAGCAGAGGAGAGAAGAGGAGAGGAGGGGAAGGAGCTCTCTTTCTCTCCCTCCTTTCTATCCTCAGTAAAAAAAAAAAAAAAAAGCAACACAGAGCTGAAGCTACAGGTGATGGAGGGAGGTTTTTAAAACCCACAGCGGTGTCGGTGCAGCTCACAGCTGCGTGTCACTGCGATGCTCCCTGCCTGGTTCCTGGTTCCTGGAGTCCGCATCGGTAACTGCAACGACGCTGGTTTGAAACCGGCAGGAGACCGCCACACATCCTCTCTCTGCTCCCCCACACTGCCTCGCTCTCCGCTGAACGCTGTTCAGTAAAATGCCAAAACATTTACTTTTGACAGTGCATTTCAGAGGAAGGCTACTTTTTACTACTCTACATATATGTGATTCTTTTTTTTAATAAGTTGCACGTTCCTTTCTCGACACAGAACAACCAATAAATTAAAAAAAATGTGACGCATTTTTGTAATAATGCATTCTTAGCACTTTTCCAGGGTGTCTACAGATATAACCAAGTTAAATTTAAGACTTCCTAAGACCTTTTTAATACCACCTTATATGAAATTTAAGACCAAATCTGCAATGGAAATACACATTACATATATGTAACAGGTTCAGTTATACAGCAGTAATATGTGTCAAATATATATTAGTAATAATAAGCATCATAATTACACGGAATTTGTTCCAGTTGGTATTACCTGACACGTTTAGGCCTCCGTAGTCAGTATGTGGAATGCTTGATACTTAATTCCTGTACTCCTACGGTCACCTTTGGGGGTTACCCAAAGCAGCACATTCTCACTCCAACCTCTCTACATATTGACCTTTGGTAACTTTCCACGACCACGCACGACGTGCAAGGGTGTGTTGGTTGTTGACAAGTTCAGCCTGTTATATGCATTCTCTTCTTTCAAAATACACTTCCTTTTTCAGAGGAAATTTAACGTCTACAAATGAACGCACTTCATCAGTACAACACTGCGAACTGACTTTTTTTTCCTTCAACAACAAATGCATGCTTGGATTTAGGAAAAAAGACCAGGGTTTGGCTTTAGAATCTTACAGGACACAAACAACGCTCTCTCGAGTGACAGTCGATGTTTGTTTGGGTATCATCAGCTTAACAGTGGTAGGATACTTCATTAAAATGACTGATAATGCGTCCTAACGGAAGCATGTAAAGTGAAAACAAAATAGGACCAAGAATAGATCCCTGTGGTGCCCCAAACATAAGTGGAGCTGTTGTTTCAATGGCAGAATGCAACAAATTTGTGGTACCTGTACTTTACTTGAGTATTTCCATTTCATGCTAGTTACCCAGTGGTGTACAAAGTACTCAGATTCTTTTCCTATAAAAGAAATAATACAGCCAAAAAAACCTCCATTACAAGGAAAAGTCCTGATTTCAAAATGTGACTTAAAAGTCCAGTATGTAGCATTTAGGGGGATGTATTGGGAGAATTGGAATATAATATGTCTGTTCTTTAATCACCTGAAAATAAGATTTTTTTTAATGAGCTACTTATATCTACATACGGGTCAGGTCAAGGTTACTATAGTAGTCCAGAACGGACACACCAAACACTGGTGATAGGATTAGTTAGGTTTTTCACATCGGCCACCATAGTTATTAGCCCCTACGCAACAAAAGCCTTGCAAAACATATTTTTAAAGATTCACTAATTCATTTATTTATTTTCTGTGACCACTCATCCTGGCAGGGGTCGTAGAGGGAGGGCTATCCGACCTTGGGAGCTTGAGCTAGGAACCTTCTTGCTGTGAGGCAACAATACTAACCACTGCACCATCACGCCACCACAGATTTTTTAACATGAAAATGATTTATTCTGTGTTTTTATCGGTGTAAATCACCTAGTCAGTTTGCTTTGGAGAGGAAGAAACATCTGCGGATAATTTGGCTTTCAGTAAAAACTCCCTGAACCATTAACACTAAAGGTTTTCTAACCAGGTGAAACTTCAGCAATGTGCAGTGATGGCCAAATTAAACCTCTCCTTATTTCCTGAGCCACTTTGAAGAAGACAATTTCATGTGCTTTCAACCCTTAGTTGAACAGAGCGCCATCTAGTGGTCTCAGGAAACAAAGAATAAATGTACATGAGGCTTCATTTGGCCATCGCTAGTTAGGTTTAGAAGAAAAACATCATGGTTTGGCTCTATATTCATATGGTAAGCCAACACCAGCCTCCTTGACAACCCAGACTTGCTCTAAAGTCGTTGAAATCTGGTGCTTGGGCAGTGACTTCCGGCATCAGACACTGATGGTCGCCATAATAGTTTGACAGTGCTGGTCGACATCAGGGGGAAACATGGCAGGTCAAGAACAAAAGGCAGCGAAAGTCCAACAAGGGTGGATGGGTCCAAAAAACACTGGCTTTCTCATGTTGTATCTGGAGGTGGAAAGTCCATGATCCGTTGATATGTGACAAGGTCAGAGTGAGAATGCGTGTCCTCTGTGATGGTCAGAACTTGTTGGACCCACCCACCACCACCCCAACCAGCACCCGCCCTACTGGGACTTTGGTCCTTAATCACGTTGTTGTCCAGTGGCTTTTAAAACTGATGTCGTCCAATGGCGTTATTTACTGATGCTGTTTTTTGTCGGCATCTGACACAGAAATCAATAGCCAAGCAGCGGTATTTGAGAACTTTGGCATGAGAAAGGGTTGCTTTCGTAGCTCCCTCTTGGATGCATGCTGCTCACGTTCTGGTCCATTGTCACCAGCTTTTGTAAAGTGTCTGCCTACCTGCACGCTGTGCTCAGGAAACACAGCAAAATAACAAGAAACTAAGGAATTGCAGGCAGAGCGCAGACTCCCTGCAGATAAATACACTTCCTCACACTTTTATTGAGTGATGATTGATGATTACTTTTGTATGAGTCTATTTATTGTTCTATAGAAAAAGCCTGCGTACCTTTAATGTGCTCTATTCCATCACTGACCACTGTTTTTATCCATGCCTCGCTTTCTAATTAGAGCTGTCAATCACTGCCAGGGGGCGGGTCCCAGGTGCACAGACCAGCTGGAAATTGGACGGCGCAGCCTGAATGCTGAGGAGGCTTTGAAGCAAAGGTCCAGTCAGACCTGCACTGAAAGTAAATGATGACCTCAAGTAGTTCATGAAGGGAAGGTTGTTGGACTTTAAAGAGGCAGACGGGTGAACAGGACTTCACTAGTTTCAGTCACGAAGAAGCAATCAGGCCAGGGGAAACCAGATTCAAGTACTCCATTACAAAATGTATGTTGTGGCATTCTTTGCAGTTCTTATCTCCCCACAGCCCTTTTTTCATAAGTTTTTGCACAATTATTTAATACCTAGTTGGCTGCTCTCATGCCTGTCCACAGCAATACTGCCAATCTGAGTTGCCCACATTTCTTCGCTTTGACAGACAGGTGAAGCCTTCGAGGCAGCAGAGCAGTGCAGAGCAGCAAGTCCAAAGAGCAGAGAGTCAAGGAAAATGACCGAAAAATGCCAGAGTATCAGTGGTGCAGAAGTAGACTGAATAACCTTCATTAAAACATTAATCTGCTTTAGATTATTAAGATATAAACTCTGAGCTCCAATAGTTGTTGAAATATTTCAGTCCTAAGTTGTGGACCGACAGACCAACTGACTGCTAACATGGCTAAAACTGAAGGATGATATGAACACAATCCATACCATATTTCTATAACAGTTGGCCACAATAAAGAGGAACCTCCACATTGTTCAATTTGAATTAGGGATGCATGATATTTGATTTTTTGCTGATAGCCAATATGTAACAATTTATTTGACTAATAAACAATACCGATATTGATATATCCACCTTTTTCCCCACCGAATTTAAGTGATCATCAAGTCTCCTCTTTCGTCGAATCAACATCATATTATGCATTCATACTCTTATCACGATGGCCCACCAGCAGATGGAGACATGAAATACGATACTTCTCAATGTATGAAATCTTACTACATAATGACGAAAACTCTGTGTGTGTCTGTTCCAAGTTTTTCTCCTCACTGACTTGGTCAATCCATGTAAAATTTGGCACAGTGGTAGAGGGTCATGGGAGGATGCCAATGAAGCAATATTACATCAGTTGGCCAAAGGGGGGCGCTATAGCAACCGACTGAAATGTCAAACTTTGAATGGGCATATCTCATGCCCCGTATGTCGTAGAGACATGAAACTTTGCACAGAGATGCCTCTCCTCATGAGGAACACATTTGCCTCAAGAACCCAAAACTTCCGCTTATATAGATTTTCCACCATTTTGCATTTTTGAAAAACACTTCAAATGGATCTCTTCCTAGGAAGTTTGAGCAATCTGCATGAAACTGTGTGAACATAATCTAGGGACCAATATCTGAAGTTGGAAAACTTACTCAAACTGAGCTTCTATAAGGCAATGAATATTGCGGAGGGCGTGGCTCATCACATAAAGGTGTATAACATCTCAAGGGTTTCACCCATCACCACGCAACTTTGTAGGCATATGAGCACACATAATCTGAGGGGACCCCTCCATTATTGACCCCATCAAACAAAATGGGGGCGCTAGAGAGCTCATTTCTTATCTAGGCCTAACCGCCATATGGATTTTTACTAAACTTGGTAGATATGTAGAACAGGATGCCTCAAGGTGACTGGAGAAATTTAACTCTAATTGGCAACTGGGTGGCGCTATAACAACAGAAAAATGCTTCAAAATGGCTAAAATGTGACCGATCGCTGTGGCTCCCCCTGTGGACCAATGCTCTGGATTTTTTTTTCTAATTTTTGGTATGACTAAGTCATTGTATGGTATGTTGTACTCAATTGGTATGGACTAGTATTCACTAATTATGCAAATAAAGAAAAAGCATCTTGATAGCTCATCACAACAATATTGGCTGATTCCGATGATGTACCGATATCATCAGCGTGTTAGCCAATTCCCATATTTTACTTATTCCAATGTTATCTTGCATCCCTAGTTTGAACTGATTGAATGGGCATTTTAGTGGTTATCAGTGTCATAGATAAGGGTTATAAGGGTCCTACTAAACGGACTGGTGGGTTCAGATGGCAAAATTACGCAATAGGCATACATTTTTAATTAGATAATCTCTCATTCGCACATTTAGACTTAAAACTTCAGAAAATGTGTACTACAAAAACAACTGTCTCAGTATACGTAATCAACTGGGGAAGTTTCATGATGATATTATTTCAATTTTGTACCCTATTCACTGTAGTCTCTCAGTTTTGGTCTAAATATTTCTGAAATTTTGAAAAACATATCTTTAAAGGACATCTTTGTAAAGGAGATTTTTCTCATACTCTACAAAAAAATGGCAAAAATGGTTGTTTTTCATAAATTTTATGGCTGTTATGATGGATGGTATTTTCTGATTTATGTGGTGATACAAGACATCCAAAACTCCCTCTGTAAAAACCTTTGACTCTAATATGTCAACAAAATGAAATAAGAATTTTGAACCTGGTTTTATCCAATGTTGAGATTTCTGGAAATGTGTGCAAATTAATGCATATTCAATTTGATAATATCCAATAGTTATTCAAATCGTTCAACTAAAAATTAGCTTTGCTTTGTAATAAAACCCTGTTTTCTCTACTGCACTTTTATTTCCTTTGTTGCATTTGTGGTCTATTGTATTTGTAATTTAATTCATTCTGCATTTGATTTCACTTTGTCAGAATCTCATTTTGTTGTTTGAACTTGATTTATTTCATTCTGTTTTTATTGTTAAAAGTTTTGTAGGACTTGTCTCTGCCTTTTGAATTGCCTCTATGTTTAAAATGTGCTGTATAAATAAAGCTGACTTGCCTAAAAAAAAAGTCACAAACCTTATAGAAATTCATTATAAGAGTTCTGATACTGCAGCACTACCGGAACTGTAATGGGACATTTAGCTATTCCGAATACAATGTCGCTGCATTGCACTCACTAATCTCGTCTGGTGCTAACTGTTCCAGCGGGAATGAATGAATGTGTGTGTGAGACTGTGTGTGTGTGTGTGTGTGTGTGTGTATGTGTGAATGGGGACACGTATAATCCATCATAACGCAGACACCTGGTGCCTCCGCCATTACTCCTGCCGTGATCTGGACAGTGTGTGTGTGCATGTGTGTGTGTGTGTGTGTGTGTGTGCCCAGCGTGTGTGGGAGTCAGTATCCATGGGACACACTGATTCAATTACGGGATCATCATGACGAGTTGAATGGAAAAGGCAGAGAGGGGAGGAAAGGGACAGGAAAGAGGTGGGGAGCAACAGTAGAGGAATAAAGGAGGCGACCACACAGGGCAAGGAAAGGATGGAGGTGGAGGGAATTTAAAAGAGGGAGAGGGACAAGTAAAAATGTAGGGGAGGAAGGAAAGGATGAAAATTGTGGATGGATCACAGAGCAGGAAAGAAGAGGGGAGACGAGATAAAACAGAGAGATGGATAAGAGAAAGTGGAAAGACAGAAGAGAGACAGGGTTGTTCATCTGCGTGAGTGTGTGACATTTTCCAGAACAGCCGCCCGTCGAAGTGAAAGCACTGTGACGCATGTGTGTGTTTGTGTATCTGTGTGTAAAATTTGTCTTGAATGGATCACTCTGAGCTTAACCAGTGTTTACATGCACGACAACACACACACACACACGCACACACACTGGACTGGTATGCTACCATATAAGCAGAAGCCAAGAAGACAACCTGTGTTTTTATACTGAATGAGGTACAGTAAGAAGTGTGTCAGACCTCTAGCTCAGCTTTTTTTTTTTAGCTTTTATATATTTTCGTTTAAAATACTTATTTGAAGTGGGAATCTCCAGGCATCTTATGATCTGCTTTGATTATGATTCAGAGGGCAACAATTTGATGATAAATTAATTACTGAAATATCACAATGCCTCATTTTTTTAATTTCTATTCATGATATATTGTATATCACTGACAACTTGATACTTTGAGCATATTGTATCTATAGTCATCCATAATTACATTAACAGATGAATTCACTTGTGTACAGCATGGCTCCTGTCCAGGTCCCTTTTCCATTCAATTTTGTAGAAAGCAAAATGCTTCCATACCTTGTATCCATCTGTTGGACACGTTAATCTTTGGGAGGATATTACATACTACAGTATTTCACCAGAAATAGTTTGCAGATATTACATAATATTGGACAGTAAATGTTCTGCAGCCTTTGTATTTTAAAAAGTTAACTGCATTTATTAATTGACTGAGAGCCTCTTACAGTGTCCTGCCTGTTTGGGAGTAAAAAATGATGGGGAGGCAGAGCGCACTGCTGTTTTGTTTACGTTATGTCTCCAGCAGTGGAGGGTAGCCTCTCTGCTGCATGTTATCTTTAGGAAAAGCTAAAGTGCTGAGCAGACTGAGCAAAGAGCATAAAATAATCATTAGCAAAATGTTCTTTACTTTTCTTTACTTCATCTTTAAGGCTGAGACACACCTAACCAACTTCAGAGAACTAGCGGCAACAAAAGCCAACTGTTGCATTGCCTCATGTTGCCTGTGTCTCGGCCAAAAAGTTTTATATGACCACAAAATTTTCAAAATTACCAAAAAAGACATAGACAAATTAGACAAATTACCTCAAAGAGATACACATTACCTCAGAGACACAAATACAAAATTTATGATACAAATGTATAATACACATACAACTACAAGGAGACACAAAAATCCCTAAAAGATACACAAAATTACCTCCAAGTGACACATAATGACTACAAAGAGACACAAAACAACAAGACGAATGAAAATGAACGAAAACAACACAAAATGACCACAAAGAGACAAAAAGTTAACTACAAAAACACAAAATCAACACAAAGACGCACAACATTACCTCAAACAGACCCCAAATCCCTAAAAGGGACACACATAATGACTACAAAGAACACAACACAAAAGAACCAAATTTACACAAGGAGACAGAAAGTTACCTCCAAGAAATGCAAAATTACCACAAAAAGACACAGAATTACCTCAAAGGGACACAAAATCGCCACAAAGGGATGCAAAATCACCACAAAGAGATGCAAAATCAACTCAAAGGGACACAAAATTACCACAAAGAGATGCAAAATCACCACAAAGAGATGCAAAATCAACTCAAAGGGACACAAAATTACCTCAAAAAGACAAAAAATTACCACAAAGCAACCCCAAATCCCTAAATGAACGCATAATGACTTGAAGAACTCAAAACAACAACACAAAAGAACAAAATTTACACAAGGAGACACAAAAATACCTGAAAGAGACAAAAAATTATCTCAAAGAGACACAAAATTATGTCAAAGAGATGCAAAATCACCTCAAAGAGATGCAAATTTACCTCAAAGAGACCAAAATCCCTAAAAGACACAAAATGACTACAAAGAACACAAAACAACAGAATTTACACAAGGAGACACAAAATTACTTCAAGAGATGAAAAATTACCACAAATAGACCCAACTTCCCTAAAAGAGAGACATGACTACAAAGAACATGAAACAACAACACAAAAGCACAAGTAACAAAAAGAGACACAAAGTTAAAGAGACACAAAAGGACACAACAAAACCAAAAAAGCAGTGTAAACAACAAGCAAAACTATAACTAAGTCTGTGTCTTGTTCCTGTGTAGTAGAGGTGGTAGGGCCTTCTGCATGTTAGTGCCCAGGGGCCATTGTCTCATAATCCACCCATGACCACTGTAGTTACAGGATTTTTGTTTTAAATGTACTGCAAACTGCCCACAAGTTTGAGTCCCTCATTACTAAAGGGGATTTTAAAGCTTCTATCTATCTATCTATCTATCTATCTATCTATCTATCTATCTATCTATCTATCTATCTATCTATCTATCTATCTATGCTTTAGCTGAGCTGATCCTTCATCTCCCCCTGCTGGTTACTTTGTGTACTACATCACAGAATCATCTATCCTCTGTCTTTCTAATGTGTTCTCCTCCTGCTGCTTTGCCCTCAGATATCTGCTGATATATAAATGCATATTCATGTAGAACGTGCCGGGGTGTGAGATGCCATCACATACTGATGATACTACTGGAAACATTAATATAGACAGCCTTATTATCTGTGAGACATGAGCGGCTCTGCATCAGCATTCAATCAAACCTAATGTTCGTTGCAGATACACATTTCTGTCTCTGTCTCTCTTTCTTCCTCCCGTCTTTTTATTTTGTTTATGACAGATCATCGGCACAGAGACTGAACGTTGAGACGTGCCTGCTTTGCTTCTCTCGCACATAATGTCCCATCTCTCGCTGTCTTTCTATATTTTGCTTTATCTCACACACACACAACAAACAAACTGCAAACTCGCACAGAGGGGGTTCAAATAAATAAATGACGTTTAATGCCAGCTTTGCTTTCTCTCTGACAAAATTTCATGTAATGTAATTGGTCTAGGAATCTCTTGCTGATAAGGTAATAAAAAACAATGTTTTCTTTTTGGGAGATAATCCTGTTCAGCTCATGACATCACTTCCCCTTACATTATGACATCACAATGGGGTCTAATCACCTCATAGGCTATTTCTTCAACTTCTATTGTGCACTTACTCCCTCTCCTTTCCAGTGTCTCTTTTATCACCTGGGAGGTCCTCCTGCTCCTCTTCTTCCCTCCTCTTCTTCATCGTCATGCTCTCCTCTTTAAAACACTTGAGGACACTCACCTCCTCATGCTGCTACTTAACCTCCTCTCCTTATGTATCTCCTTTCCTCCCATATGTCTCCTTCCCTTGTCACTCACAGCCTCACTGTCTTTCTGTTCCCCTCATTCACATCTTCATCCTCTCCCTTTGTGTCACCGCCCCGTTTGTCTCTCGTTAACAACTCGGTGTCAGCCGTGGCGTTCTGGTTAAACTGTGAGATTTGCCTCGCTAACTGATTCGCTTGGGTCCGATAAGCAGCAAATTAGGCCTGCGTGTGTGTGTGTGTGTCCTGTACACATGCGCGAGTGTGTGTTCATGTGTTAGGTATATTTATGTGTGTGTGTGTGTGTGTGTGTTCTTGCTTCCTTCATCAAGATGACCCCCAATTAAGTAAAGGAGAACCTCAAGGGGAGGACAGAAACTGAAAGATGTCAAGAGGGAGAGAGAGTGAAAACCAGAAGTAGACAAACAGATAATCAAAATATAATAATAAATGTTAACAAGAAGAAACAGCACATATAGAGAGGGCCGCCCTCATCTGTAGAGTGATCTGTGTCAGGACCAGAAAGCATTCAGCCATGATGAAAATGGTTTGGCGTGGACTGGAGGGAGCAGAGGGTTGATTAAATCTCCATCGCAGTGATTATGGCGTCGTCAGTGAGCTGCCAGGAGGTGACGAGCCAAAAGCTATCGTTATCGTCTGCTGCAGTTAGTCTGGGTTTAACTCCCACTCCCAAATACTGTCCTGATGAGATACAATGCTCACAACATGCTCCTGTCATCTTCTAACACTCCCTCTGATTGCCCAAACTGGCCTGTATGCATTTTAGAAAGACATCCATCTTTAATGATTAGTTCATTCATGCCTTTGCCCTGTTTGTCCAGGCTGTAGCCATAGTAAAGTGGGATTTACCTTACATACAGCGTAGGCTCTGCATCGTAACCTGACGTGCACTTCCCCAGAAATGTAACTGCATGTCGCAGTGACGCAGACCTCCTGTCTGTTTCTGTAAGCTGAAACCATTTCCCTCAGTGGAAACAAAGCTTTTATTTACTTTAATTTCACAGATAAGAAACAATAAATTGTGAAGACAATAAAGCCTCCACAAAAATAGCATTTTAAGTCTTGTGTGTGATTTATCCTGGCTTCACATGAGTAGAGGAAATCTCTGCTGGTCGCTAGGCTAATTTATACAGTGTAAAATGCCATAGACTTGTGCTAATAATGTTAGCTTGTTATATTTGTTTGGAAAACGTGTTTAGTATAAGACAGTTGTTTGTCAGTGAATCTTGTGAGTTGTAATGGAGCAGATTTCGTAATGTTACCTTTGTTAAATGTTGCTGTTGTCCCTGGCTTCATATGAGTAGAGGAAGAATCTGCTAGCTGCTCGGCTAATTTATACAATGTAAAATGCCATAGGCTTGTGCTAATAACATTAGCATGTTGTATTTGTGGGGAAAATGTGTCCAGGTAAAGACAAGTGTTTGTCTGTGAATGCTGCGAGTTATAGCGAAGCTGATTTGTGTACTTGTGTTTGAAATTGTCTCTGTTAGGTCATGTTTAACTAGTCCATACCCACTGGTAGCTTTGTCACCTTCTACCTATGCCAGTCTTAGACTTAGACTTGCTTTATTGTCATTCAACAAATACACCATCGGTGCACATATTAAACAAGACTTTGTTACTTTGGCTCCTGAGTAGACGCATAAATTATGTAACATACAAAAAATAAATTATAAAACACTGCTATGACTTAAAGTAAGTTAAAATTTCAATATATAGATGAGTGTTTATTTATTGTATGTGAGTGTTCAATAGTCTTACAGCCAGGGGACGTCCTGCTACGGACGCTGCAAAACCTCCTGCCAGAGGTCAGCATGAAGAACAGTCCATGGTGGGGGTGGGTGGGGTCAGAGGAAATGCGTTGGGCTCTGGTCAGGCAGAGGCCTTACGAGCCCCAAACCAGACAGAGATGCAGCTGGTCAGCAGACTCTCGATGGTGCCTCTGTAGAATGTAGTCAGGATGGGAGAAGGGAGGGAGGCTCTCCTCATCCGTCGCAGGAAGTGCAAGCGCTGCTGTGCCTTTTTCGCCAGGGAGGTGGTGTTGAGGGACCAGGTTAGTCTGTTGGTGATTTGCACTCCCAGGAACTTTGTGCTACTGACGACCTCCACCGCAAGTCGTTGATGAGGAGTGGTGTATGACTGGGCCACGATTTCCTAAAGTCAACACTGATCTCCTTTGTCTTTTCAACATTGAGGATCAGGTTGTTGACTTTACACCAGTTCACCAGGTGTTTCACCTCTTCCTTGTAGGCCAGTTCGTTGTCCCCCTGGATGAGGCCCACAACGGTTGTGTCGTCCGCAAACTTCAGGAAGTGGTTGGTACTGAATCTGGGACGACAGTCGTGTGTCATCAAGGTGAACAGCAGGAGGCTGAGAACACAGCCCTGGGGGGAACCAGTGTTCAGGGAGATGACGCTGGAGATGTTATTGTTCACATGTACAGACTGGGTTCTGCTGGTGAGGAAGTCCAGTAGCCAGTTGCATAGGGGGGTGCCGAGGTCCAAGTGACCCAGTTTGCACACCAGGTGCTGAGCGATGATTGTATTGAACACTGAGCTGAAATCCAGAAACAGCATCCGCACATTGGTGTTTTTATCCTCCAGGTGTTCAATCCTCAATGCCTATGTGCGGTTTCACATAGATTGACCACATCAGTGAGTATAAAAACGTGGGACAGACAGAATGACTGACTGACAGAATGACAGTTTCCGTGATTATGTACAGCATACCATACCATGACTTAGTCATACCGAAAACTAGAAAAAACAACAACAACATTGGTCCACAGGGGGAGCCACAGCAATCAGTCGCATTTTAGCCATTTTGAAGCATTTTTCTGTTGTTATAGCGCCACCCAGTTGCCAATTAGAGTTAAATTTCTCCAGTCACCTTGAGGTGTCCTGTTCTACATATCTACCAAGTTTAGTAAAAATCCATATGGTGGTTAGGCCTAGATAAGAAATGAGCTCTCTAGCGCCCCCATTTTGTTTGATGGGGTCAATAATGGAGGGGTCCCCTCAGATTATGTGTGCTCATATGCCTACAAAGTTGCGTGGTGATGGGTGAAACCCTTGAGATGTTATACACCTTTATGTGATGAGCCACGCCCTCCGCAATATTCATTGCCTTATAGAAGCTCAATTTTAGTAAGTTTTCCAACTGTTGCCAAGAGGGAACTTTAGATATTGCTCCCTAGATTATGTTCACCCAGTTTCATGCAGATCGCTCCAACTCCCTAGGAAGAGATCCATTTGAAGTGTTTTTCAAAAAAAATTCTAAATGGTGGAAAATCTATATAAGTGGAAGTTATGGGTTCTTGAGGCAAATGTGTTCCTCATGAGGAGAGGCATCTCTGTGCAAAGTTTCATGTCTCTACGACATACGGGGCATGACATATGCCCACTCAAAGTTTGCAATTTCAATCGGTTGCTACAGCGCCCCCCTTTGGCCAATTGATGTAATATTGCTTCATTGGCATCCTCCCATGACCCTCTACCACTGTGCCAAATTTCATATGGATTGACCAAGTCAGTGAGGAAAAAAACGTGGAACAGACACACAGACAGAGTTTTCATCATTATATAGTAAGATGTGCGTTTAATGTGAGTTTTGAATCAACTAAACTTTACAGCACTTCATAGAAACCCCACACCGACTAGTGTTTTGGAGGTGTAACTGCAGAGTGACACAGACACACCACCGCACAAGTATAAATGCTCACAGCAACATTCGCCACGAGCGTAGGCTACGGCGTAGAGTCTGCATAGAGCTGATGCACAAGTATAAACGCACCTTAACACTATGTAACCAAGCACAACAACCTGCTGATGACCTCTCCTCTCTACCTGTCTCTGCCGATGAGCTGCCAAATCTCAGTAGCACTTGCGTGAGGTAGAGGTATGGGAACTCCACTTGGACAAACAAACCACAAGCAGAACTGCATGATCACTGTTTATGGACTTCTTCTGAGTCTCATAAGTAATTTGTTTCCAAAAAATACTCAAGCAAAGTATAGAAACACAACAACTGTACTTGAGTACATGTACGTTGTTGCTGTGCACCACTGCCCATTGCAAAACTATAAAAATACTCTGGCCACAGGAAAAAAGAGCTGCACACACAGCACTACCAGGCAGAATGCACAGTGCACTGTGGCTGATTTAGTTAATCAAGAGATAAACAAATCAGCAGATTTGTTCCCCGTTGGCCAATCGATTGGTTGAAGAGTAGACAGATTTAGTTGGACTACAGCCCTACTACTATGGACCGACAAATCGCAGTTTGTTCAATCGAACCACTGCGTAGACTAGAGCCAAGCTGCACCATCGTGGTTCAATAGTGATCGAGGGTCAAAGAAACTTTTCTGGCCTGGAAAACAAGTTTGAAATCCAAGTTCACAAAGTATTCTCCTCTGTCAGGCAACACTGGGAGGACATCGACTGAATGGAAGTTTGAATCATTTCATTCTTCTTGTGATCAGGCCAAAACCATTTCAAATGCAAATAAGGCATTTAATGTCTGAATGAGGGGCCATACACTTGACATGTTTTTTTGTGCCCTGAGATTCATTGTTTTCAGAGTAGACGTGTGTCATGTGACAAGGACCAACCAATCACTGCCAGCAGATGTCATTCCCTTCTTCCGTAAATATCACTCTGTGGTAAATATGAAGAAGAAGTTGATCATTCTAGTGCAGGACTACCAAGCTTTACATCTGGCCCACAGTTGATATGTTTAGCTTAATACACATTCACAAAGCAACTGTCAAAATAAACGCACTATGTAGGTATAACAACACAAATCAGTGTGGTTGGGTTTAGGCAACAAAACCATGTGGTCAGGTTTAGGAGAAACAAATAGGGTTTGGCTTTATAATCTTAGAGAACGTGAACACCGCTCTTTCAGGTGAAAGTCGGTGTTTGTTGGACGCATCCACCACCCCTCCTGCCTACACTACACGGACTTTCATCATCTTAACTTTCGCTCTTGTCCGGCCCCATTTCCCCCGGGAAACTATAGCAGCGACCAGCGGCGTATCAACGTCAAGGACGGCTTTTTTCGTAGGTTCCTGACGCTGCAGGTCACTACCCAATTGACGAATTTCGACGACTCTACCATCGAAACTGGACTGCAATCCATTTGCAAGGTCGGTCACAGGTAGACTGACCCAGTTTGTGTCTGAACACCTGGTTGAGTGGTCGTACCAGAGACTGTGCCAGCTCAGGTTCACTGTTAAATGCTTTGCATTATTTTGACAGCCCTCATTAAGACAAGGTTTCTAGTGTCACACTATTGTTAAACTTTACACTCCCCACATTAAGTCTTACTTGAAAGTGTCCTGTGTATTTTATCATCATATAAGTTGCATATTGCAGCTTTAATACCAGCTCCAGCCCGCCTGATACTCTGTGTGTCACTGGATACCCATAATCTCCTTACTGAGTGGCCTCTGGGGTGTACTCAAATGGTCACAAGCTCGATATCTTCGGCAGAGGGCAGAGGTTGAAGGAAATGGCTCTTAGCTCCGTGATGTCTTTACATAACACCATAAAGCCGGTCTCTTGTGAATAAAAGACTTTGCAGGGCGAATTCAGCCGGCTGGAGGATTAGAAACAGCTTTCTGTCTCTTTCTCTTTCAGATCTTTTCTCTGCCCATGCTTGTTCAGTCGTTCCTCCTCCTTCATCCCTCGCTCTCTCTGCATCTCTCTGTGGGGTTTTTCGTGTGTAAAAACCCATATTGCTGGATTACGCCAAAGTCACCTTGCCCTCGCACTTCAGCTCTCAGATGAGTCACACACAGTCTTTCATCTAAGCACTCTGTCTCACACCTACATCTCTGTGTCACCAACACACTCTGTCCTCTCGTTCTCTCAGACACACACACACACTTGTAGAGATCTGAGGAGGCTGCATGAGTTTAGTGTGACCCTGATGGAGAGAAGACAAATCACAAAAGAAGTGATTTCATGGTGCTCATTTCTTCAAGTCTTGGTGGAGGCAGTGCCACAGTCTGTGGTTATCTTTCTCGGGCTGGAGAGATAAACTTTGCTGACTTGGCTTGTAAAGAGACAGGAGAGGATAATCTGTTTCAATGACAAATTGATTCCTGCTGTGTGTGTCCATGAAGCACATTAGAGACGTCTTTTCACCACCATGTTGTAATTTTTCATTACAAATATTTCTGCTCTGCTCTCTCTTTAGGACTCTAACAATTTCACACCCCTCTTAAGGTCCAGTGTGTATGATTTAGTGAGCTATGTTGCCAGAAATCAAATATAATTTTCATAACTATGATTTCTAATAAGAATTGTTAATTTCAGTACCCTACAAGGAGCCATTTATATCAACATATGGAGCAGGTCCTCGTCTGCAGAGTCCGTCATGTTGTCTCTCAGTATTATTATGACACTAGAAATTTCAAATTTAATACAATACTTTGAAAAATAACAATTCAATTCTCCAAGCACCAACTTCCGAGGCTGAAAGTCAAAAACTACAGTTCCTCCAATGGCCACTTGAGGCTGGCTGCAACACAGGGTAAATCCCCACAGATCTTCATGTTAAATTGCCCAACTTTACAGTAGAAATAATGTTGTCCCCATTATGTCCCCAAAGGAAAACTTTATCAACATCTGTTTTATCCAATAAGATAAAGTGTTCAGTCTGTTCATTTCACTTCAGATGTTTTTTGCAGCAGCAAAATGTATCTAGTGGACTGAAAAAGCAAAACATTAAAACCACTGACAGATGAAGTGAATAACATCAATCATTTCATGACAATGCATGTTCTACTGAGACATCTTTGGTCCTGGCATTCATGTGGACGCCCCTTTACACACTTCACCCATCTAAACATTGTCATAGAACAAGAACCCCCACTGATTGCAACAGTACCCCGATGGCAGCAGCCCCCCAGCAAGGCAGTGCACCATGATATAGGTAAACTGCTCAGGAACGCTCCAAGGAATGTGACAAAGTGCTCAAGGTATTGGCCTAGCTTAATGATTGAGCATCTGTGGGACAAACCGGTACCCCAAAGGTCCTTTGTCCGGGCCTTGACTGCATGGTCAGGACGAAGTCCGATCTATGATGGGGCCTCTGACCTGTCGAGGCATGGAGGCCTGTGTTGTCTGGCAACAAGGAGTCGACGAATCCTTTTAGAATTGTGGGCTGCGAGGGAAGGTACGGCATGCCCAATGGATGTTCAATCGGATTAGGATCTGGGGACTTTGGAGGCCAAGTTGACGTCTTTATCTTACTCATGAAGGAGTGCCAGGTCTCCCAGCAGAACATTGCACTGTAACAAGATGTTACTTACTTCATCGGTCAGTGGTTTGCATTTTTTGGCTGATCGGTGTATATAATTCTAGTAGGCTACTTAAAGTTTAATTAGGGTCCGGGCAGCTCAGCTGCCAGGACACTATTGTAATCCTCGGTCTTCTTCTTCTGAGGAAATCATACTTCCCATGGGTGAAAACTCACCAAACTCCACAAACTGCACAAAGCTCCAGTCTCATGCCAGATATCCTCAGCTGTAAACTCAAGCCAATAGTCCTGATGGTGGCACTACAGCAAGCGTCTAATGTTCAAAACTTTGAAAATTCATAACAAATCAACCATACGTGCTACAGCTTCACAACTTCACATCAAACTGTAGCCCCAATACTGAAGAAACTTTTGTACATTTAAAGCTATTAAAAATTATGAAGTTCATCACTCTGTTTTTTTCAAAAACTGTAAAACTTCTTAAACCTATCTCCTCCCACAATTTTTGCTCAACTGACACCAAACTTGCTACAGAGCATCTTCAGACTGTCCTACAAAAACTATGTTTCTCAGATTTTTGATTTATCAAAAATTGAGCCTACAGTGCATAAAAATGTTTGACTGTAAACGGTACCGTAAACATATACATGCAAATTCTTGCTAAATAAATCTTCAATGTTCATGAAAAAAAGACAAAATTCTAGAGTCATGGTAGATGATGTGTGGCAAATTTCAGAATTTTATCTCAAAAACTGAATTTTTGACAGCATTTTGAATTTTGCTCTAATGTGAACAATTGGAGTCAATGTAAAAATGGCAATTTAAAACATCAGTTTTTCACTTATGAATCAAATCAATCACTGTTACAAACAAATTACCAACATCTCCATGCTGTCTAGATGCAATATGTGTATTTTCAGATTTTTGTTTCGATAACTGAATTTTTTACAGTGGTTTGAAATCTGCTTTTCCATGCACAGACGGCTGCTAAACCTGCACGTCTCGCTTAGTCAATTTGTGAAGCTACACATGAATTGTCACTGACTAATTAACTCAGTGAGATAGAAAATGATCCTTAGTCTCAGAAGTTGTGAGTTCAAGCCTCAGCTGATGCAAAAGGCAGATTGTGTTGCTAAATTGCTCAGAATTGCCTAAAAATTCCCAGACCCGACCCATCGCTGCACAACAGCTATAATTTGTATTTGTCTTATTAAAAATGTATATATATAGATATATATTTAAAAAAATTATACTTTGTGACTGCCACACAAAAGTACGCTGGATCAATACAAACTAAGATATTTAAAAGGTTCAAAGGAAGCAGGTTTTAGATGTTGTTTAGCAATCCGACAAGCACCTTCGTTATACTGACGAAGATTCCCAAAGCTGTCTGAGCTTGTGCTTTGCTGTGTTTGGTGCGCTCAGGATCAGTCACTGAAACTGTATTACATTTGTCTGGTATTATCACTGTGAGCTCCTCTCCACACGTTTCGGTCTGTCTCCTACCATCTTTGATTTACAGCTCTACAAAGTTTTACCAAGTGTTGATGACTTTGATGTTGCCTTCAGTGACACTTGGTGCGTCAAGTAACATTAATCAAGAGTAAGTGAAATTAATGTCAGTCCAGATGATGGATGTAACCAGTCTGCAGGCAGTGATTATAGGAAGGAAGAGAATGAAGAAGGCAAAGTATGAAAACAAAGAGAGAGACACATGTTCAACTAAATTCTGTTGTGCTCTATTCTGGCTTCATCACAAAACATCCGCCGTCCTCCTTTCACCTGAGCTGGTAAACAGATTAGCATCCTGTCCTGAAACAATCCCATCAGCCCCCGCTTCCTGTGCCCATTACACTTTCATCCCGCCTGCCAGTCCGTGCCGTGTCCGTGGACTCTGCTCAGAGTGTTTGATAGCAGCGGTAAAAACAAAGATTAGGTGGCGAGGAAGAGGAGGAGGAGGGGAGGGGTGTTTTCATCAGATGAATGCTCTTTCAATTTTTCATTTCCCCAGGGTGTGAGGGCACATGGCGATGAAGTACGGAGAGTGTGTGAATGTGTGTGTTTGAGAAAAGAAAAAGAATCGAAAGAAAAGAAAGCCTGACATACCTGACTAACACAAAAACACAGGAAAAGGTTTAGCTTCACTAAAATATCTTGGAGGCGGAAACAGTCTTATTGGTTGAGTCACTCAAGAGGCTGCTTCACTGGGTGAGAGCTGAAGCCTCACAGGGCAATTTTTAGGATGGCAGCTTGAGTGGATTCATGTGACAAATTGGCTTTAAAACGATATTTCTCAAACTATATTTGTATCCCAATAACCTGTGCTTTAAACTGAGAAATTGTAAAGGTAAGGAGAAAGAGAGCAACATCACAAACAACAGTGATACATACTATATGTTAAAACAGTGGTTATCAAGGCACACCAAAGGGCGAACCAAAATCCCAAGGCACACTATACATCTATAACTTTTTGTATAGGCCCAGTTGAATAATGTGTGGTTATCACAAAATCCCACTGCTCACCTGGACTGGCATCATGGCGCACCATTTGAGAACATTGACTGTGGAGGCCTGCAAAACAAAACAGTTTTCTTCTTGTAGTCAAAGTAACACCGGGTTAGTAACTGATATACAAACAGTCATTTGAGGGGTGAATCATTCCTTTAAAATCATTTCTTTTAAAGTCAAAGCATGTCAGAAAAGCTGCAGGAGGAAGGTGTGTTAGCCACACACACTCAGCAAATCGTAGTTAGTTGCTTCATATCATCATACAGTCAGGATATTATCTTTCTATTCCCACTGGCTGGTCTTCACATTGTAGGAGCCTTCTGCAGGAAGGTGCTGTACTATAGAGTTGGACACTAGATGGCAACAAAACGCTAAAAATCTACTTGGTGAGAATGAACACTTGCAGAGACAAAACCAAACACAGTCAGATAGAGAGCTGAGGAGAGTTTTAACAACAGAAAACTCCACCTCAGATCCCATTATTGGGAGTGATTTAATAATAAGTAAACCACTGAGAAATATTGAAATGTGCTTTCATTGTCACGTTTTCATATACCAGACCACGTACCCTCTTCAACATATGCTGGGCACAGACTCTTACACAGAGTCCTCCTCACAAACACGAGGCTGACCAAAATATACCTGTACAGGTCTTATTCTTGCAATAGGTGTAAAGGTTCGCCCGCTATAATGGAGACAATTTCTTTCCCTGTTTTTGTGAATAATGTTTACCCACGTGTAGAAAACTAAGACTTAAACCACTTAACACCTTTAACACCAGATTTATATTGTTTATATTATATCAAACTTCCAGTTACAAAATCTCACAGAGTTCCACAATGTTTTCCAAATGTGCATAAAATCAAGACAGCAGGAAACAAATACATTTTAAAGCAGTTAAACACAGCTATAGCGCTGCAGGGTTTGACCAGTGGTGCAACAACGAGACACAATATCACCCACACTACATCCACACTTAAATGTTTAGGGTATATTTACCAAGCCTGATATAAAATGCTGTCAGTGTAACGTCTCACAGAAGGCAGGGATGAGTGGAAATGGAGCGGTGACACACTTCAGAACAGGTGAGTAGAAGGAAGTGACCGTCAGGTGACTGGGATGAGGGAAGTGTGAGTGCCTCTAGTGGACAGGTGGAGAATGGCAGTAAAGCTTAACAGACATGCAGGGGCCTGGTGAAGTGGAGGTGTGGTGGAGAAGAGGGACAACAAAAGCAGAACAGGAAAACCAAACAGCTGTGGAAGGCATCATGACAGTCAGGACTGCAAAGTTTTCTGCACGAGTTGTCAATTTAGTGGGTGTGTTAATGCTGCTGGGAAAATGCGCCTACTCAGGGCAACAACACAGTTTATCTTGGGAGCATTGGTGCAACAGTCAACAAAGAAAGGACGGCAGAGGCGATACCCACACACAAAAAAGGTTCACATGCTGAGTTTAATGCAAAACAGTGTCAGTTTACTCAGGACAACCGTGCACTAAAAGAAGGGTGCTCAAAGTGTAAGAAATTATAACAAAAAAGTGAAAACAGCAGCAAATGTACAAAATAAGACAAAGCATATCCAAAAGAGCCATGCTGATGCAGATGTCTATAGAAAGCAGGACAGATTCGCTGTTTGCTTTAAAGATGAAAGATCCATCTACTTTCACACTGCAGGAGTTCAGTTTCCAATTCCAGTTTAACTCAGCCCCTTGCTGCATGTCGTCCCCACTCTCTCTCCCCCTGTCCCGCCAAATCTGTCCCATCAAATAAAGGCAACCCCCCTTTAAAGTGCCGTTAAGTAAAAGCGAATGCCACTTGGAGCTTTCTGCTGCTAGCCTTGGGAATATTGAATTTTTGTAAATGCATGCATACATTCATTCCTCAGACTACTGTTGCACACTTGAATAAAGACTCAGAGTGATTCATAGTATGTCTTTCTTTAATTGGCTTTCTACAAAATACACACACATTGCAGTACATTGTTAAACATGTCCAGACCCCCTTTTGTGGCTGAAAGTGGCAACAGCTCTTGTCTAACTCCACTATGACTGAATACAGGAAGCTGGAGCGCAGTGTATTTTGTTAACTACATCACAATATAAAACGACACATTCTTCAGTAAACAAGACATTATAACCTTTTCCTGCGCATTTGCTTAAGCCATAAAATAAAATAAATGTAATGAAATAAAATAAGATGAAATTAATAACAAATGAATGAACAATATAAAGAGTGTGGCTTCCCTTGCTTCTTAGATGGACTTCTCATTTGCACCCTAAGGCCCAATCCCATTTCTATCCCTTAAATCTTCCACTTGGTATTGAGTTATCTTGTTTGCGAGATAACCCTTGATGAGTGAAGTGAGAAATATTAGGGTAGAGATCTTTCCCTAAGAAATGAGAGAACTCTTCATGCAAATCAGCGTGGCCGACGTGCAGGCATACGTCACATGTAGTAGCAGCACAAGACACCGGTAGTCATTCAGGTTTGAAAATGCCGTCTCCAGCGCTTGTTACCTGTGGCGTGTGCTATGTTTATTTTTCTCCATCTGATGAATCAACAGAGGAGAAATGCTGAAAACAGGAGGCGCCTACGACGTCTTCTAGTTCTGGTCGATTTTCTTCGGGTAAGTCTATTTTGACGCTGTGTTCAACCGAGTTGCTGATGAGTTTACGCTAATCCAACCATCTGTTGTTTGTATAGCCCACATTCCGATCGTACAGTAACAAATTGTAGTTCTGAAGGTGTCCTGGGACATTTCATCTTCCACTTTGTTGAAAGTGTGGGTCGAGGCTCCCTTGGAATCTAGCGTGGGTTTTAAATGTTGGAAACCACTTTCACTACCTCAGTTCTGTTTTGGGACACCACTAGCCTACGATTCCCATGTGAAAACAAAAGTCAGTTGAGTTACTTTAATTACAATGTAGTGTGTAAGTATGTGTAACATACCCTACTGCACTAAGGTAACTTTCTGTGGCATGATGTTAGCAGGGAAAGTACTTATTTTAGGCCAAACCATGATGTTTTGTTTTAAACCTGTGCCTCATTATTTGAGGCTCTGAGCAATGGCCGTCGTATAAAGAGTGAGTATGTCTGTACTGTGTAGAAGGGAGGGAGGAGTCTTGGATGCGTCAAACAAACACAGGACTTTCACCCAGGAGACCGCAGTTCATGCCCCCTGTGAAGCCAAAAACCAACGTTGAAACCAAAAACCAATGTTGAGTACTTAATAATGCATTGTAGTATACACGTATGTGAATTTGCCATGTGACATACACCATGTTGTGCTAATAAGAGTTGTACGTATTTTAACAGAAACCATTATCATTTTTCTAAGCCTATCTACGTACTTTTGTTGCCTAAACTCAAGGAAGAAAACCTCCAAAAAAGTAAATAAACCTACGCTGGAAGTTTATTTTGAAACAAGACTGTATGCATTTGACATGCTGAAAATGCTAGAGGGAAACCCAGAGCATCATAACTTGACATGTAGAGCCACGGACCAAGTCTCTGTTTTGGACAAGCTGAGAGTGAGAACACGTTGTTTTCTGCTCTTACTCTCATTACAACTTTCATCCTGACTGAGCCATGTGACTAACACACGGTAACTTCCCTGCCCTGTAGAGAAACAGCAGAGGTAGTGAGAGGCTACTCGGCAGGCAAAACCAGAATGCTGACATCAGCACCACACACCCGTCGTGGTACTCCAGCAGTGACGACGCGTGCACAGCCGTGCAAACCAGTAACCCCACATATTTCAGAAACATGACAACCGTTATGGCGACGATGGTGAAGAATGCCTTCTTCTTTGATTGGTCGACACATTTCCTGTCTCCACCCACTCCCCCCGGCCCTGGGCGAATGAGAACAAAGACAATGGAGAGACTGCAGAAGGAAATAACAAGTAACCCAAAGGCAAAGACAGTGAAGCAGCAGGAGGAAGGAGGAGGAATGAGGTGCAGGTGAACGTGATGAAGACTGCAGAGCCGACCGCGGACTCAGAGCACTTGTAGAAGTGAAGGTAGAGGAAGGAGTTAGACAAGAGAGGAGGGAGGAGGGTGCTGTTGGGTGACGAGGATGAGTCGAGAGACATTTCTGCTCAGACAGAGGTCTGTGGAAGAAATGGAACGGAAGAAGTCAAGACAGGGATGAAGCAATGAATGCAATCCTGTCTCTTAGAAATTAGGTTCATATTAATACAGCAAATAAGGAAACATAATGTAGCTTCATTTTTTTTTTTTTTAATGACGAAACATTGTGTGAAGTCCACAAAATCAGCTTATAGCAACTATTGCAAACTTTTGAATGGTCATGTTCAGGCCTTCAAAACATTTAAAGTTAAAAAATAGATTGAGGTCTTATATAAATATTGTAGAAAGTCAACAGGGATGCTTTCACACCTGGCCTGTTTCGTCCGGTTCAATCGAACTCAAGTTTGTTTGCCCCCTAAGTGCGGTTTGTTTGGGCTATCACACTCAGGTGTGCACCAAAACAACCGGACCTTCTTGAAGAGGTGGTCTCAGTCCGGTTACAAATGAACTCTGGTGTAATTCGTTTGTGGTGACAACATGGGTTGTTACGTTCTGACCTTGATCTGAACCAACTGCAGTCACATGACACATTGTTTGGGTTAAACATGAGCATGTTACAGTCCTGGAGGATTATTAATGTGCACCTCCTCCTGTACTGCCTTAATATGCACATTCAGCACATCCGATGCATCAAAACATTGTTTTCTAGTTGGAGCCGCGCCTCGTTTTCAAACTGTATGGTTTGACTAAAATGAACAATGACAGCAATATAGTCCACGATGAGCAGCGCTAAAATCAACCTGCGTAGTTGTCCCTCCATTGTGACATTAGAAAGTGTCACATTTATCTTGCAAGTGGACTCTTCTTCAACGTTTGCTTTACTTCCTGGATTTTTCCCACATGGAAATTCTGACCAATCAAGAGCAGCTTTCTCACACAAGGCATTTGATCTGGTCCGCTTGTAAATGCTGCCGTGAAAACACCAAACCAACTCTAGGCAATGATACAACTTTGGAGCAAATTTAGCCCCTGATTCAGAGGAAAGCAAGACAACTCAGTCTGAAAGCATCCATGGAGCACAAGAACATGTTAACTTCATTAATAATTAAAGATTGTGTATGAAACTTTAAGAAAATCCTTATTTGTAGTGATACTTCTCTTAGGCCGTTAAATGAACTGCAGTCAGCATCCTCTGTAGCCATGAGCGTGTACCTGCATCAGCCACAACAGCGATCAACAACAGACTGACAATGACTGACCGGCATCACGAGGACTGAATAGTAGAAAATAAATAGCAATCATATTTAGAGTAACGTTACTATCTGTTTCTTCCTATATTTCATTTGGACCATTTGACTCCATGATACTAACTACCTTGCCGCTTGAAAATTACTTATCAGCCAGCGTTACAAAGCAACCAAAGGCAGATTCATGCAGCATAGCTAGACAGTTAGCTGGCTAACCTTAGCTCAGGTTACAGTTAGCTTGTTGGCTGCCCAGCTAGCTGCAATTTAGCTGCACTACATGGATCTGGCGTTGGCTGTTGGGACACTGGATTTATGGTTCGGGGCTCTGAATTTTGATGAATTCACAAACCCTATCAGACCACAAATGAGATAAGAATCAGCACACTCCCCTGTCTTTGGGCTTCATGCCTCACTGTAATATGAAAGCATTCATGTTTACATCAAAACATAACTTGCGAAAGACATTAATGACATAAAAACATATTTTATAGGTGGACATGTTTAGATAAATGATATCTAAAAATATCAAATTATGTTCCCAGCCTATGTTCAACAATTACTACAACACCCAGAATTCATTGCAAAGGCGGTGTTCTGTGATGCATTGCTTCATAGTATGCCACTGCCAAATGACACATAAATTACAGACACTGGTTTGGCTCATTTTTGGGTTTCTAATCATTAATTACAACAAGAGATGTTACATTGTGAGACATGATTCAAACCAAAGATATTTTTGTTTGCAGTGGTCAACAGATGGAAAAACCCAATTCACTTCTAAATGTTTTACTGTCTCAAGACAATTTGAGATGACAATATACAGAGGGACAAATAATTACTACCACTGAGAAAATTCTCCAGAGCAAGTCCTTGTTCTGGAGAATTTCACCCCTTCTGAAATATATTTACTTGAACCAACTTCAGAAAAGAAAAAGCACCATTTCCCTCTACTGATCACAGTTGATAGAAATATATGCAATCCGAGAAGTGATGAGTCCACCAAAGATATGGGAAATTGTGTTAATAGAAAAAATATTAACAAACTGTATGAAACAGGTAATCTTCAAATTTATATTGCTGAGTCATCATGAGATGACCATAGATCAGATTTGCTGTACTGTATATAAATAAATTTGTCAACAGATTAATAAGACACCAACCTTGTGGAGAGTGTTTGTTGTTCCTTATCTTGTCTACAAAGACTGGACTGCTTTGCCTCTGCTCTACTGTTAAATTAATAGTTTTAATGTGGAAAAACAGCATGAGCAGGTCTGTGGGATTTTTGCATGCAGCAAATGCAATAGAGATGGAGTGATTTATTATACTATCAATGACAGTAGGCAAATTTTCTTGTCTGCAAAACAGCAATACTTGTACACTTGCTCAAGGGCACTTTAACTAAGTTGATTCTGGCTAACAAAGGACTTCACACAATATATTTTCTGCATCAATTCACTGTACTTACATGTATAGATGAATTACAGAACCATGAAAATGTGGTTAGGCTAGGAATTTCATCTTTCACAAAGTCTTCCGAAAGGATAAAATGATATGCATCTAAAGAGACACTGTCAATTTGTCATTTTTGTCCATCCATTACCATTAACATTTGACAGGATTCAAATGACTGGTGTGTATTCAAATCAAAATGAACCACATAGCCAGGAGCACCTGTCAAAAGCTTGAGATGAAGCTGGGAGTGGTGTGATTAATGTTCAGATCAGACCAAACCTAGTCTGCTAAGACAAAATCTAATTTACTGGTTGTAGATATGGTGTTGTATATCTGTATACACACAATTTAGAAAAGTACGTGCTTTCTTGAATAACCACCGATAGAGTGTAGGTACATTTTTAGGCTTATTTGAGATGTATAATTTAATATCATCGGCAAAAAAAGTGAGAGGAGATACCTTTAAAGTGGCTTATTGTTTGCATGTACAAGATGAACAGAATAGGACCCAGGACAGAACCTTGGAGCACACCACTACAGCATGTCTCACATAAGAACATATATAGCAGCAACGCAGAAGCTCCTTCAGGTAGGAGGAGAGGGTGACCCACAGGTTGGTAATGAATGGGGACAATATCATCCCGATCATAGCCCGATCCGGGCAAGCATAGGGCATTGGTTTAGATTAGGAAAGAAAATGGGCATTTAATTATGTGTATTGTGTCACAGTGAACTAATACCAACGCTGCATCTTTGACACTTTGTTTTCTTTTTTTCCAAAGATCATGTTTGATTATTTTGCCTTCCACTATGTATTCTGTCACATCCATGACTTTGACCAGTAGGAGCACAGAGTGCTCTGCTCTGCACCACTTTAAACATGGCGAAGCAAAAGAGGAGTGATGTTGCAGAGTGTGAACACTGAAGGCAAAATGACCCACCTAAGTTCACAATTAGAAAAGCCACATGGCCTGCAGGAAAAATGCCTGATCAGAGTACGACAAGAAGATGGCCAAAACACGGTCAGTATGGGACAATACAACAATGGAAATGTGTGAAGTTCTTCAAGTTCCCTCTCTGAGTATAATTAAATTGAAAGCTAAATTACACAAGTATATGTGTGTGATCTATGTCGTGTAAAGGCTTTGGGATAGTGAAAAGGATGTTAAGTTCATGCAAGACTGTCTGTACAAAGCATTACCTAACTAACGTCAGCTTAGGTTACTGGGTAGCTGGCGTTTGGCAAAGCTGACTACAAAGAAATCACAACAATTACTCACTGAATAGCATCCAAGCAATACATGTACATCGACATCAGTTGAACAGTTTTGCTTAGACCTGTACCATTACTGTGCTGACATTAGCTAAGCCCAGTGGTTATGTTACCTGTCCATGAATGGAGGGGCAACAAAGTTGCCTCGGCGTACTGTTTATATTGGCCAGTGGTCGTCTGTAGTGAATGAGCCAGGTTTTAAAGAGTTGTGATTCTAGTGCAAGCTTTGTTGTGCTGTACTATGAGGAACTGGTCATTGAAGAAAAACAAAAGCAGGGAAAGTGGTCACCTTTTTGTTCTTCCAAAATAAAATCCTGGTGTTTTTGCTGTGAAAAATTGCAACCAGTTGTTTGTTAAGTGAAGTTTACACAACCATACCCAAATGGTGAGATCAGAAAAAAGTGGTATTTTTGTTCTCTGTCTGATAAAAGGCAGTAAAACTCCTTCAGTGTATAAAACAGGGATCTCTTAACAGTAAGCGAAAGCATTGTAGAGAGACCGGTTTGAAGTTGCCCACCAGTTGTCAATTGACAATTTGACATCATAAGGCCCATTTCCACTGAAGAAGCTCCTGGTACTATATGGGGGGCAGGAACTACTACAGGAATGTCCTCTCGTTCGGCCCTCTCAACTGCCGTTTCTCCACTGAGTGGAGAACGAGGAAGGTTCCTGTAAAGTTACAGGCTGTGACGTAATCGTTGCGCGACCATTTTGACCGGGGTGATGTAGGAGCGCCGTAAACCAATAGCGGTGTGTGTAATAACTCACTAAATGGCCTGTGAAAAAAATATTTTTTCCAGCGGATGTCTTAGTTACAACATGATTGAGCTAACTGTAGTAGTTTCATGTCGTATCCGACAACGGGAAGACATTCTGATGTTAGCTTTGCTGCTGCTGTCAGCAGATGCTTTCTAGACATCGTGATTTCCCAAAACTGAATAAATACCACACATAGAAACACAAAACTGCTTTGCTAGCTCAGTCATGTTGTAACTAAGATATCTGCTGAAAAGAATATTTTTTCACGGGCCATTTAGTGAGTTTTTTTACATGGCGGCGGAAGCTATATGAACGAGCTAACGCTCGTCTGAGTTTTAAAAATGCCGGCTATTTTGTTGCTTTCTGTTGACGTCACATCCCTCCTTGAGTATATCCAATCAGCACCAAGTAATCCCCAAGCCCCACCCAGGAGTCTTTCAGGGCCGTTCTGAGTACCTACCCGAAGCAGGGACCCCTGTAAAAGTTCCGGAACTCTGTCCTTCGGGGGTGGTTCCTGTGGCGGAGACACGCACCAACGGCCCCGGCCCCGCAAATCTACCCAGAAGTTCCTGCGGTGTAAACGGGCCTATAGGTCTCACACCAGACTCAAGCTGTAGCAGTCTTTGTGAGGACCTCAGGTTTGGACTGAGTGAGGACATTTTTGGAAAGTGTGGACATTTTGTCATGTTCGAAGTTTTCAAAGGTCAGATTGCTGTAGAGTTAGAGAAAGGGTTGAGGTCATACATGCAGCTGAGATTATTAGTATTAAGTCAAGGAGGGTCAATCAAGCAGTTGCCCTGTGGACTTGTTGTTTTTTGATGCAAACATGACAGCAGCTGTGTTGTCAATGACGGCTGATGAATGACTTGTGGCCAACTATGGAAACCACACAGAGAAAAACAATAGGTGGGGCTGTGATGTACAGTCAGTACAGTTCATCTGCAACAGATACTCAGACAGAGGAGTCCACAGAGGGGGAAGATCAGATACAAATACAGATAAGGTTGGTTTTCTCATTACTTTTTAATGTTTTCAACTTTTTAAATCCACATTAGTGTGGACACAGGCAGCTCATGTTGACAAAGACTTGTTTTATGGAAAATGCAGGATCCAGCAATTATAAATATTGACTTTGACCAGAAACTAAAAATCAGGATTTCTCTGGTTCTGCTTCACAGATTTTGATAAATGTTTTTAAAATCTTTAAAATCTTTCTTTGAAGGTTAATAGATCAAAGTTTTACACTTAAAGCAGTTTCAACTGAATTTCTAAGCTACTTAGTGGAAACACAACAGCGTAAACACAAATGACCATCTTATAAAGTTATTATAGTGAACATGTTAAATAACAGCTCCCTTGCATTTGTTTTAAGGTTTTCTTTTCTGTCCACTTGAAGCATTTAACTTGAGCATTCACTCTTTTTTGGCTCTGGTAAACACAACATACATGTATCTTTAGCTGCCAAATGTTCCACTGCGTTCACCAGCTGGTCTCTAACACTCTCTGTTGTTTAGTGCTGAACAGGTAGTGTACGGTGGGTTCATCTGAGCTCTTTGCCACTTTTAGGAACATTGTTGATGAGAGTTATGAGAATGAACCAAATCAGTGAAACTGTAAAACCAAAGAAATGAGCTGAAAGACATTAACATTATCTGTAGAGTAGTAGCGTCCAGTAGTTCGGTAGACCGAATGACTCAAAACTGAATTAGGAAAACTTAAACTTGCAAGAAGAGGAGAGGAATCCCTCCTCCAGGATTGATGGCATGAAAAATCTGTATTTTATGTTTCCTCCATTTGACTGTATTTTTCTCTTCCAGATATGACAGTAAACTCGTCCTTCTCCTCCAATGACTCCCTTCCTGATTGCCTTTTTACCAGACCAGCCTCCTTTTTCTTCATCACATACTACTTCACAAGGATTCTCTTCCTCCTCCCTCTCTGCATCCTCGTCCTCTACCTGGGTCTCCAACGATGGCAGCGACAGCGCTCCACCTCCACAGCAGCAGCAATGACTCACTCAGACAGCTTCACCTACCACATGGTCACCATGGAGCTGGTTGATCTCTTAGGAACCATCTTCAACCTCTGTGGTGTCTTTTTATATCGTTCTGATATGTTATTGTTGGGGAAGTATTTCTGGTCCTTCACCTGGCATGGAGAGCTGTGCTTCCACATCCTGACCTGTGTAGAGCGCTACCTGGCTGTCATTCATCTCATCACCTACCTGAGCCTGAGAGGAAAGAGAGGGATCAGAATCAGAAATATCAGCATTGGGTGTGTGTGGCTGTTTTGTGTTGGAGTGACAATTTGTATAACTTTCAAATACTTCTCAGTTGTGGCTCTCTGCTTCTTGATTTTGTCCTTGATCATCGTGTCCTTCTGCAGCCTTTCTGTTCTCTGTGTTCTGATTCGTCCAGGGCCAGGGGAACAGGGTGGGGACAGGGAAAGAGTTGACCAATCAAAGCGGAGAGCTTTCTACACCATCTTGGCCATACTGGGAGTTCTGCTCCTGAGGTGCTCTGCTAATCTGGCTTGGGATTTTGTTCATATATTGGGACAAGGTGGGAAGTGTGCAGTATCAGTAGCTGACATCTGGCTCAATCTCCCCAGCAGTCTGGTGTTACCTCTGCTGTTTCTACACAGAGCAGGAACATTAGCGTGTTGTAAGAACAACACCTGATGAGGTGAAGGATTAGATTTGCATAAAGTGTATATTTCAGGTTGGAGGTCACTTTGAGTCAATGTGTCTCACCCAGTTCTGGTGCTGAAATCCCATTTCACACTCCATCACGTCCCTCGGAATATAATCCTCTGGTGTAAAGTGTGTGCCACAAATAACCACGTTCTTCGTTGCTGATGCCGCCATGAAGTCCCGTCTCCTCACTTGGACAAAATGCATCCACGCATGAAAAGTTGCACTTTTCCTATTCGCGAGAAAAGTATGAACTCTGTGTCCAGATAGACTAGATTTTGTGCAGCCCTACTTACTGACAAGACAACTGACTACAGACTACCAACTAACTGTCCTGATATACCGCCAAACTACTACTGCACAGATTAATGTACGTTGCAGCCTCAGAAATTTTCACCATAGTTTTGCCCTTTTTATCCCTGAAGATGAATTTTTAAAATTATTTTTTGGGTATAGTTGGCCTAATCATAAGCTCAGAAATGTAAATCCATATAAAAACAGTCAAAAAAAAAAAATCCAACCTGAAATATACACTTTAAAAGAAATCACTTCCAATAAAAGCATGCAATTATCTATTTAAACAAATGCTGGTTTTGTCACCATCCTACTCCTGAGAAAAATGTAAGATGTGTTTTTGTTACGTCCTTCTGATTATTAAACATGTTATTTTTCCTTCATGAAGTAAAGATGCTGTATATCATGGGCATAAGTTTCCTGTAAAACCACATACATAGTTACGATACATCTACCATACAAACTAATCATGATTAAACGACTATGAAATATGGTTCGAATGGTTGTAGGAGAAATAAGAATACTGGAATAAATATAGTATGGATAATGTAATATGTTACACTGCAAGACATGCTTATTATTCCAAGTGTGCACTTCTGTGTATAGAAGTTACAGTGTGGTTGCATTTCCTGTGAGTGGTGCCAAAGAAGCATGCTACTGTAATGGGTGTGAATGCTGAGCTGCATTACGCTGGTTTTCATCATTCATGACTGGACTGAAAAGAGACTAAATGTGTTTTTGATATGTGTGTGCTTAATGTTTATTATTCCTTTTTGACGTGAATAGCAAAAAATGGGCTTCAATCTTTTAATTAATGTGTGATTCATTTGCTTTAAGTCTGGGTGGCACTGGGTGTTTTACAAGGTGATTAATTTGCAGGATGATGCTATGAACTGCTTGTCTTGACTGTTGTGTTTAAGAAATGAAAACAAAAATCCTCCAAAAAACAATCCTGGGATAAACAGGCCTTTACAAATACAAAGTGCAAATCAATGGGGTATTAAACGTCTTCATAAAACAATAAAAACTAAGATTATCCTGACAGGCAGCAGTTGAAGACTGTAACCCTGAGGCGTCTTCCACGGTCCCCACTCACTTCAGCACACCTGCTTTTAATTAAAGGTTTCCCAGATGCCAGGTCAGGTGGCGCGTTGGAGTGTCTCAAAAAAACAATAGGAAATTAGGAGTTGCAAGAAATGGCTCTAACATGTCTTAAAAGACCTAAAGAACTGTGATCGTAGCTAGATTGCACAGTGATTGTGCAGTCACAATGAAAGGGGGGGGGGTCTTAAAACTATATAAAGACCTAAAATCCAAAAACACTTACATACACATTTAGATAGACATGTTTGCAGAGAGTTCCAGGTATCTGTGACAAAACATTTCTGTAATGCTAGTAATGTGAAATCCTCATAAATGTCTCTTTTTCATTATAAAACTGCACATTTTCCAGTGTTCTTTCATTGTGACCATCCCAAGGCGCAACTGTGTAATAATCATGTGGTGTACTCAGCATTGTGATATGCTACACCTGCTCAGTGGATTGATTATCTTGAAAAAAGATAAGTGCTTACCAACACATTCATACATTTTCCGTAACCGTTTGTCCTGTCAGGGGTTGTGGGGGGCCTGGAGCTTGTCCCAGCTGACATTGGGTGAGAGGTGGGGCACAACCTGGACAAGCTGCCAACTATTGTAGGGCTGACACATAGAAACACACAACCATTCAGGCTCACATTCACACCTATAGCCAATGTAGAGTCACCAATTAACCTGCATGTCTTTGGACTGTGGGAGGAAACCGGAGTGCCCGGAGAAAACCCACACTGACACGGGGAGAACATGCAAACTCCACATGGAGGGGCTCCCCCACGCTCGGTTTGAACCAGTAACCCTATTGCTGTGAGATGACAATGCTAACAACTGACCATGGTGAATGGGGATATTGTAATGCCGGGGTCAGACTATATAATATCATCCCAATCATAGCCCAATCCTGGTAAGCATAGGGAGTAGGCTTCGCAAGACAGTGGATGTTATTCTGTCCTTCTGTATGCATGTATGATGTCTTTCATGTCTTGAGATGTCATGTGTCTGTCATTACAGACTGTTTTTGTGAAACTGAAATGACAGCAAAATATATTTATATACACGGCGGTCCCTCAATGATTTCTCAACATTGAATAAAAGTTAAATTAATGAAAAAGAGTCAGCAGGGGGTGCTAAACTTAAAACAAACAAATATTACATGACAGATGTTATTGTGTCACAGGGGGTGAATACCAACACTGCATCTTTGATGCCTCATGATGTTGTGACAGAGCATGTCTGATTATTTTTTGCCTTCCACTATGTATTCTGTCACATCCATGACTTTGACCAATAGGAGCACAGAGCGCTCCTCTATGCACCACTTTACACATGTTGAAGCAAAAGCAAAAGATGTTGCTGAGTGAGATCACACAAAGACAAAATGGCCACTTGAGTCAACACGGCCTGCAGATAAAAATGGCTGATCAGAGTACTACAAGGAGATCCCCAAAAACATGCTCAATATGGGACAAGAGACCAATGGAAACTTGTGAATTTCAGGGAGTTCACTGTCTGAATATAAGTACGTTGAAAGCCAAATTATATTAGTATATGTGTGTGATCTATGTTGTGTAAACGTGCCGGGTTAGTGAAAAGGATGTTGCAGTCTTTGCTGTGCTACTTTCTGAGGAACTGGTCGCTCTTTATCCCTGCAGAGTTAGCATTCGGTGCTGACGTCGCTGACAAAATATGAAACATGGCTGTGCACATGTGCATGTATGAATTTCAAGTTCAGCTTACCCCTTGGGAATTTTGGTGCAGGGCAAAAACAGGGCGTTACTGACACTGAAAAAAACAAGAGGAGGGAAAGTGGTCACCTTTTTGTTCTTCCAAAATAAAATCCTCTGTTGTCTTGCAGTGAAAAATCCAACTGGTTGTTTTTAATGTTTACTGGAGTCCTTGAGCATTGTGAAGTGAATCTTACACTGCCATAGCCAAACGGTGAGATCAGAAAATGTCCTATTTTTGTTCCCTGTCTAAAAAAAGGTAGTAAAACTCCTTCAGTGTAGAGAACAGGGATCTCTTAACAGCAACCCAAAGCGTTGTAGAGAGAGATTGGTTTGTCGTTGCTCATCAATTCAATTGACAATTTGACATCATAGGTTTCACACCAAACTCAACATAAGGCAGTGGAAATACTGGGTCAGTGGCCGGGATTTCACACATAGGTGTGAAACATGGAGGACCCTGGGACGCTGAGTTCAACAGCTCTCCTGTGTTTGTAGAACAAAAGAGAATGAGGGCTCAACAACCATTTTTAGTAGCCTGAGGCCCTTTAACACAATGGGGAAATGATGTAAAGACATTTGGTATTTGTATGTGTTTCTGTGCAGGTATGAAAGTGTAGTGTTTATTCATGTGTGTTGTGTTGTGTGTTTGACTGCATCACATTTGCACATGACAAAAAGCCTTGATAAACCTGGTGGTCTGTGTCTTGCACAAGTTAACTTTCAATTTGAGGATATTTTTTGAATACACACTCAGTTGTAGATATTGTCAGTAGGTAGATTGACAGATTTTCAATAGAACTTGCAAAGCTTCCTTTATCATTAACAGGATTCAAATGACCTGTAACTAAAACTTGTGCTTATTCAAACAAACAGTGTCATGCAGCCCAGCACACCTGTCTGCCCTGTGGATGTGTGTGTGTGATCTACTTCTATCTTTGTGAGGACCTCAGGTTTGGACTGAGTGAGGACATTTTTGGAAAGTGTGGACATTTTGTCATGTTCAAAGTTTTCAAAGGTCAGATTACTGTAGAGTTAGAGAAAGGGTTGAGGTCATACATGCAGCTGTGATTATAAGTATTAAGTCAAGGAGGGTCAATCAAGCAGTTGCCCTGTGGACTTGTTGTTTTTAGATGCAAACATGACAGCAGCTGAGCTGTCAGCAGCGTCTGATGAATGACTTGTGGCCAACTATGGAAACCATACAGAGAAAAACAGTAGGTGGGGCTGTGATTTGGAGTCAGTACAATAAATCTGCAACAGATACTCAGACAGAGGAGTCCACAGAGGGGGAAGATCTGAAACAAATACAAGTAAGGTTGGTGTTCTTATCACTTTTTAATGTTTTCAACTTTTTAAATCCACATTAGTGTGGACGCAGGCAGCTCATGTCGACAAAGACTTGCTTTATGGAAAATGCAGGATCCAACAATTATAAATATTGACTTTGACCAGAAACTAAAAATCAGGATTTCTCTGGTTCTGCTTCACAGATTTTGATAAATGTTTTTAAAATCTTTCATTGAAGGTTAATAGATCAAAGCTTTACACTTAAAGCAGTTTCAACTGAATTTCTAAGATACTTAGTGGAAACACAACAGCGTAAACACAAATGACCACCTTATAAAGTTATTATAGTGAACATGTTAACAAACAGTTCCCTTGCATTTGTTTTAAGGTTTTCTTTTCTGTCCACTTGAAGCATTTAACTTGAGCATTCACTCTTTTTTGGCTCTGGTAAACACAAAATACATGTATCTTTAGCTGCCAAATGTTCCACTGCGTTCACCAGCTGGTCTCTAACACTCTCTGTTGTTTAGTGCTGAACAGGTAGTGTAAGGTGGGTTCATCTGAGCTCTTTGCCACTTTTAGGAATATGGTTGATGAGAGTTATGAGAATGAACCATATCAGTGAAACTGTAAAACCAAAGAAATGAGCTGACAGACATTAACATTATCTGTAGAGTAGTAGCGTCCAGTAGTTCGGTAGACCGAACGACTCAAAACTGAATTAGGAAAACTTAAACTTGCAGGAAGAGGAGAGGAATCCCTCCTCCAGGATTGATGGCATGAAAAATATGTGTTTCATATTTTCTCCATTTGACTGTATTTTTCTCTTCCAGATATGACAGTAAACTCGTCCTTCTCCTCCAATGACTCCCTTCCTGATTGCCTTTTTACCAGACCAGCCTCCTTTTTCTTCATCACATACTACTTCACAAAGATTCTCCTCCTCCTCCCTCTCTGCATCCTGGTCCTCTACCTGGGTCTCCAACGATGGCAGCGACAGCGCTCCACCTCCACAGCAGCAGCAATGACTCACTCAGACAGCTTCACCTACCACATGGTCACCATGGAGCTGGTTGATCTCTTAGGGACCATCTTCAACCTCTGTGGTGTCTTTTTATATCGTTCTGATATGTTATTGTTGGGGGAGTATTTCTGGTCCTTCACCTGGTATGGAGAGCTGTGCTTCCACATCCTGACCTGTGTAGAGCGCTACCTGGCTGTCATTCATCCCGTCACCTACCTGAGCCTGAGAGGAGAGAGAGGGATCAGAATCAGAAATATCTGCATTGGGTGTGTGTGGCTGTTTTGTGTTGGAGCAACAATTTGTATAACTTTCAAATACTTCTCAGTTGTGGCTCTCTGCTTCTTGATTTTGTCCTTGATCATCTTGTCCTTCTTCAGCCTTTGTGTTCTCTGCGTTCTGATTCGTCCAGGGCCAGGGGAACAGGGTGGGGACAGGGAAAGAGTTGACCAATCAAAGCGGAGAGCTTTCTACACCATCTTGGCCATACTGGGAGTGCTGCTCATGAGATCCTCTACTAATCTGGCTTGGGATTTTGTTCATATATTGGGACAAGGTGGGAAGTGTGCAGTATCAGTAGCTGACATCTGGCTCAATCTCCCCAGCAGTCTGGTGTTACCTCTGCTGTTTCTACACAGAGCAGGAACATTAGCGTGTTGTAAGAACAACACCTGATGAGGTGAAGGATTAGATTTGCATAAAGTGTATATTTCAGGTTGGAGGTCACTTTGAGTCAATGTGTCTCACCCAGTTCTGGTGTTGAAATCCCATTTCACACTCCATCACATCCCTGGGAATATAATCCTCTGGTCTAAAGTGTGTGCCACAAATAACCACGTTCTTCATTGCTGATGCCGCCATGAAGTCCCGTCAACTCACTTGGACAAAATGCATCCACGCATGAAAAGTTGCACTTTTCCTATTCGTGAGAAAAGTATGAACTCTGTGTCCAGATAGACTAGATTTTGTGCAGCCCTCACAAACGCAGTATTACTTACTGACAAGACAACTGACTACAGACTACCAACTAACTGTCCTGATATACTGCCAAACTACTACTGCACAGTTTTATGTACGTTGCAGCCTCAGAAATTTTCACCATAGTTTTTCCCTTTTTATCCCTGAAGATGAATTTTTAAAATTATTTTTTGGGTATAGTTGGCCTAATCATAAGCTCAGAAATGTAAATCCATAAAAAACAGTCAAAAAAAAAAATTTCAACCTGAAATATACACTTTAAAAGAAATCACTTCCAATAAAAGCATGCAATTATCTATTTAAACAAATGCTGGTTTTGTCACCATCCTACTCCTGAGAAAAATGTAAGATGTGTTTTTGTTACGTCCTTCTGATTATTAAACATGTTATTTTTCCTTCATGAAGTAAAGATGCTGTATATCATGGGCATAAGTTTCCTGTAAAACCACATACATAGTTACGATACATCTACCATACAAACTAATCATGATTAAACGACTATGAAATATGGTTCGAATGGTTGTAGGAGAAATAAGAATACTGGAATAAATATAGTATGGATAATGTAATATGTTATACTGCAAGACATGCTTATTATTCCAAGTGTGCAGTTCTGTGTATAGAAGTTACAGTGTGGTTGCAATTCCTGTGAGTGGTGACAAAGAAGCATGCTACTGTAATGGGTGTGAATGCTGAGCTTCATTACGCTGGTTTTCATCATTCATGACTGGACTGAAAAGAGACTAAATGTGTTTTTGATATGTGTGTGCTTAATGTTTATTATTCCTTTTTGGCGTGAATAGCAAAAAACTGGGCTTGAATCTTTTAATTGATGTGTGATTCCTTTGCTTTAAGTTTGGGTGGCACTGGGTGTTTTAAGAGGTGATTAATTTGCAGGATGATGCTATGAACTGCTTGTCTTGACTGTTGTGTTTAAGAAATGAAAACAAAAATCCTCCAAAAAACAATCCTGGGATAAACAGGCCTTTACAAATACAAAGTGGAAATCAATGGGGTATTTAACATCTTCATAAATCAATAAAAACTAAGATTATCCTGACAGGCAGCAGTTGAAGACTGTAACCCTGAGGCGTCTTCCACGGTCCCCACTCACTTCAGCACACCTGCTTTTAATTAAAGGTTTCCCAGATGCCAGGTCAGGTGGCGCGTTAGAGTGTCTCAAAAAAACAATAGGAAAGTAGGACTTGCGAGAAATGGCTCTAACATGTCTTAAAAGACCTAAAGAACTGTGATCGTAGCTAGATTGCACAGTGATTGTGCAGTCACAATGAAAGGGGGGGGGGGTCTTAAAACTATATAAAGACCTAAAATCTAAAAACACTTACATACACATTTAGATAGACATGTTTGCAGAGAGTTCCAGGTATCTGTGACAAAACATTTCTGTAATGCTAGTAATGTGAAATCCTCATAAATGTCTCTTTTTCATTATAAAACTGCACATTTTCCAGTGTTCTTTCATTGTGACCATCCCAAGGCGCAACTGTGTAATAATCAAGTGGTGTACTCAGCATTGTGATATGCTACACCTGCTCAGTGGATTGATTATCTTGAAAAAAGAAAAGTGCTTACCAACACATTCATACATTTTCCGTAACCGTTTGTCCTGTCAGGGGTTGTGGGGGGCCTGGAGCTTGTCCCAGCTGACATTGGGTGAGAGGTGGGGCACAACCTGGACAAGCTGCCAACTATTGTAGGGCTGACACATAGAAACACACAACCATTCAGGCTCACATTCACACCTATAGCCAATGTAGAGTCACCAATTAACCTGCATGTCTTTGGACTGTGGGAGGAAACCGGAGTGCCCGGAGAAAACCCACACTGACACGGGGAGAACATGCAAACTCCACATGGAGGGGCTCCCCCACGCTCGGTTTGAACCAGTAACCCTATTCCTATGAGATGACAATGCTAACAACTGACCATGGTGAATGGGGATATTGTAATGCCGGGGTCAGACTATATAATATCATCCCAATCATAGCCCAATCCTGGTAAGCATAGGGAGTAGGCTTCGCAAGACAGTGGATGTTATTCTGTCCTTCTGTATGCATGTCTGATGTCTTTCATGTCTTGAGATGTCATGTGTCTGTCATTACAGACTGTTTTTGTGAAACTGAAATGACAGCAAAATATATTTATATACACGGCGGTCCCTCAATGATTTCTCAACATTGAATAAAAGTTAAATTAATGAAAAAGAGTCAGCAGGGGGTGCTAAACTTAAAACAAACAAATATTACATGACAGATGTTATTGTGTCACAGGGGGTGAATACCAACACTGCATCTTTGATGCCTCATGATGTTGTGACAGAGCATGTCTGATTATTTTTTGCCTTCCACTATGTATTCTGTCACATCCATGACTTTGACCAATAGGAGCACAGAGCGCTTCTCTATGCACCACTTTACACATGTTGAAGCAAAAGCAAAAGATGTTGCTGAGTGAGAACACACAAAGACAAAATGGCCACTTGAGTCAACACGGCCTGCAGATAAAAATGGCTGATCAGAGTACTACAAGAAGATCCCCAAGAACATGCTCAGTATGGGACAAGAGACCAATGGAAACTTGTGAAGTTCAGTGAGTTCACTGTCTGAATATAAGTACGTTGAAAGCCAAATTATATTAGTATATGTGTGTGATCTATGTTGTGTAAACGTGCCGGGTTAGTGAAAAGGATGTTGCAGTCTTTGCTGTGCTACATTCTGAGGAACTGGTCGCTCTTTATCCCTGCAGAGTTAGCATTCGGTGCTGACGTCGCTGACATAATATGAAACATATTATGTGCACATGTGCATGTATGAATTTCAAGTTCAGCTTACCCCTTGGGAATTTTGGTGCAGGGCAAAAACAGGGCGTTACTGACACTGAAAAAAACAAGAGGAGGGAAAGTGGTCACCTTTTTGTTCTTCCAAAATAAAATCCTCTGTTGTCTTGCAGTGAAAAATCCAACTGGTTGTTTTTAATGTTTACTGGAGTCCTTGAGCATTGTGAAGTGAATCTTACACTGCCATAGCCAAACGGTGAGATCAGAAAATGTCCTATTTTTGTTCCCTGTCTAAAAAAAGGTAGTAAAACTCCTTCAGTGTAGAGAACAGGGATCTCTTAACAGCAACCCAAAGCGTTGTAGAGAGAGATTGGTTTGTAGTTGCTCATCAATTCAATTGACAATTTGACATCATAGGTTTCACACCAAACTCAACATAAGGCAGTGGAAATACTGGGTCAGTGGCCGGGATTTCACACATAGGTGTGAAACATGGAGGACCCTGGGACGCTGAGTTCAACAGCTCTCCTGTGTTTGTAGAACAAAAGAGAATGAGGGCTCAACAACCATTTTTAGTAGCCTGAGGCCCTTTAACACAATGGGGAAATGATGTAAAGACATTTGGTATTTGTATGTGTTTCTGTGCAGGTATGAAAGTGTAGTGTTTATTCATGTGTGTTGTGTTGTGTGTTTGACTGCATCACATTTGCACATGACAAAAAGCCTTGATAAACCTGGTGGTCTGTGTCTTGCACAAGTTAACTTTCAATTTGAGGATATTTTTTGAATACACACTCAGTTGTAGATATTGTCAGTAGGTAGATTGACAGATTTTCAATAGAACTTGCAAAGCTTCCTTTATCATTAACAGGATTCAAATGACCTGTAACTAAAACTTGTGCTTATTCAAACAAACAGTGTCATGCAGCCCAGCACACCTGTCTGCCCTGTGGATGTGTGTGTGTGATCTACTTCTATCTTTGTGAGGACCTCAGGTTTGGACTGAGTGAGGACATTTGTGGAAAGTGTGGACATTTTGTCATGTTCGAAGTTTTCAGAGGTCAGATTACTGTAGAGTTAGAGAAAGGGTTGAGGTCATACATGCAGCTGTGATTATTAGTATTAAGTCAAGGAGGGTCAATCAAGCAGTTGCCCTAGGGACTTGTTGTTTTTTGATGCAAACATGACAGCAGCTGTGTTGTCAATGACGGCTGATGAATGACTTGTGGCCAACTATGGAAACCATACAGAGAAAAACAATAGGTGGGGCTGTGATGTACAGTCAGTGTAGTTCATCTGCAACAGATACTCAGACAGAGGAGTCCACAGAGGGGGAAGATTAGAAACAAATACAGATAAGGTTAGTTTTCTCATTACTTTTTAATGTTTTCAACTTTTTAAATCCACATTAGTGTGGACGCAGACAGCTCATGTCGACAAAGACTTGTTTTATGGAAAATGCAGGATCCAACAATTTTAAATATTGACTTTGACCAGAAACTAAAAATCAGGATTTCTCTGGTTCTGCTTCACAGATTTTGATAAATGTTTTTAAAATCTTTCTTTAAAATATTTCTTCAAAGGTTAATAGATCAAAGTTTTACACTTAAAGCAGTTTCAACTGAATTTCTAAGCTACTTAATGGAAACACAAAAGCGTAAACACAAATGACCACCTTATAAAGTTATTATAATGAACATGTTAACAAACAGTTCCCTTGCATTTGTTTTAAGGTTTTCTTTTCTGTCCACTTGAAGCATTTAACTTGAGCATTCACTCTTTTTTTGGCTCTGGTAAACACAACATGCATGTATCTTTAGCTGCCAAATGTTCCACTGCGTTCACCAGCTGGTCTCTAACACTCTCTGTTGTTTAGTGCTGAACAGGTAGTGTACGGTGGGTTCATCTGAGCTCTTTGCCACTTTTAGGAACATTGTTGATGAGAGTTAGGAGAATGACCATATCAGTGAAACTGTAAAACCAAAGAAATGAGCTGACAGACATTAACATTATCTGTAGAGTAGTAGCGTCCAGTAGTTCGGTAGACCGAACGACTCAAAACTGAATTTGGAAAACTTAAACTTGCAGGAAGAGGAGAGGAATCCCTCCTCCAGGATTGATGGCATGAAAAATCTGTATTTTATGTTTCCTCCATTTGACTGTATTTTTCTCTTCCAGATATGACAGTAAACTCGTCCTTCTCCTCCAATGACTCCCTTCCTGATTGCCTTTTTACCAGACCAGCCTCCTTTTTCTTCATCACATACTACTTCACAAAGATTCTCCTCCTCCTCCCTCTCTGCATCCTGGTCCTCTACCTGGGTCTCCAACGATGGCAGCGACAGCGCTCCACCTCCACAGCAGCAGCAATGACTCACTCAGACAGTTTCACCTACCACATGGTCACCATGGAGCTGGTTGATCTCTTAGGGACCATCTTCAACCTCTGTGGTGTCTTTTTATACCATTTTAATATGTTATTGTTGGGGGAGTATTTCTGGGCCTTCACCTGGTATGGAGAGCTGTGCTTCCACATCCTGACCTGTGTAGAGCGCTACCTGGCTGTCATTCATCCCGTCACCTACCTGAGCCTGAGAGGAGAGAGAGGGATCAGAATCAGAAATATCTGCATTGGGTGTGTGTGGCTGTTTTGTGTTGGAGCAACAATTTGTATAACTTTCAAATACTTCTCAGTTGTGGCTCTCTGCTTCTTGATTTTGTCCTTGATCATCGTGTCCTTCTGCAGCCTTTCTGTTCTCTGCGTTCTGATTCGTCCAGGGCCAGGGGAACAGGGTGGGGACAGGGAAAGAGTTGACCAATCAAAGCGGAGAGCTTTCTACACCATCTTGGCCGTACTGGGAGTGCTGCTCCTGAGGTGCTCTGCTAATCTGGCTTGGGATTTTGTTCATATGTTGGGGCAAGGTGGGAAGTGTGCAACAACAGTAGCTACAGTCTGGCTCAATCTCCCCAGCAAACTGGTGTTACCTCTGCTGTTTCTACACAGAGCAGGAACATTAGCGTGTTGTAAGATCAACACCTGATGAGGTGAAGGATTAGATTTGCATAAAGTGTTATATTTCAGGTTGGAGGTCACTTTGAGTCAATGTGTCTCACCCAGTTCTGGTGTTGAAATCCCATTTCACACTCCATCACGTCCCTGGGAATATAATCCTCTGGTGTAAAGTGTGTGCCACAAATAACCACGTTCTTCGTTGCTGATGCCGCCATGAAGTCTCGTCTCCTCACTTGGACAAAATGCATCCACGCATGAAAAGTTGCAGTTTTCCTATTCGTGAGAAAAGTATGAACTCTGTGTCCAGATAGACTAGATTTTGTGCAGCCCTCACAAAGGCAGTATTACTTACTGACAAGACAACTGACTACAGACTACCAACTAACTGTCCTGATATACCGCCAAACTACTACTGCACAGATTAATGTACGTTGCAGCCTCAGAAATTTTCACCATAGTTTTGCCCTTTTTATCCCTGAAGATGAATTTTTAAAATTATTTTTTGGGTATAGTTGGCCTAATCATAAGCTCAGAAATGTAAATCCATAAAAAAACAGTCAAAAAAAAAAAAATTCAACCTGAAATATACACTTTAAAAGAAATCACTTCCGATAGAAGCACGCAATTATCTATTTAAACAAATGCTGGTTTTGTCACCATCCTACTCCTGAGAAAAATATATGATGTGTTTTTGTTTTTGTCCTTCTGATTATTAAACATGTTATTATTCCTTCATGAAGTAAAGATGCTGTATATCATGGGCATCAGTTTCCTGTTAAACCACATACATAGTTATGATACATCTACTTTGCTCAATAATCATGATTAAACGACTATGAAATGTGGTTTGAATGGTTGTAGGAGAAATAAGAATATTGGAATGAATATAGTATGGATAATGTCATATGTTACACTGCAAGACAGGCTTATATTTCCAAGTGTGTAGTTCTGTGTATAGAAGTAACAGTGTGGTTGCATTTCCTGTGAGTGGCGCCAAAGAAGCATTTGTTTATATGTATGTGCTCATTGTTTCAACAGTTGGCTTTCCTCATGTATAATTTGTGTAGTAATAAACATTTATTCATGGATGGACAACTAAGGCAACTGAGTTTGTTCTTTTCTTCATCTGCATAAAGACTGACCAGAAGCACAAGGCCTCCACACCAGTTGTGTTGAGTTAAAATCTGAAACAGACACCACTGTCTTAGTCAGAATTACTACTCTTAATGGACACAAATTGTACATAGTAGTGTGTGTGGGAATGAGTAATGCAACATAACCATCCAATCGTTTGTTTATCACTAACTTATTCATTTGTGGGCACGTATGTCTTTGCGTCTTTTTTTTTTTATTCAAATAAAACATTTGAATTGAAATCTAACCTAAAGAGAGAGAGAGAGAGAGAGAGAGAGAGAGGTGAAGTGGTGCTGAGTTTTAACATCAGTTCAGTCTATTTGGATCAGATACTCAGACACAGGAGTCCACTGAGGGAGGAAGATCACAAACAAATACTCATGAGGTATTGCACAATGCTTCACAAGTCTGATAATTTGCTATTCTGTAAAATGTCAAATTAGTAGATAGACAGATCTACCTTGGTATATTACACTAGAATACTCAAATACATACTGTAAGTAATCCACGTACTATGTGTGTCTTAAGCTCAGCTAAGATTACTCTATATTCTTTATTGTTGTAATGTTTTTAAATATGTTAGGTATCATTGTCACTGTAATCTACAGATCTATTATGAAAATCATGATAAAATTAGATACTTGATAGATACTTAATCAAGATGATACTGTTTAGATCTGAAGATTGTTTAAAATCTTGATATGTACATAAGCTTATAGTAATGAAGCTATAACTGTCAATAAGTATACCTGAAACATAGATAATCATATTGAAACATCAAATTAGTCATCTTCAACATAATCGATTGAGATTATAGGTGTTTCTGACTAAGAACTGTACAATTAGAATGTTTAATACTGTAATGGATACATGTATGTATCCAAGAGTGGTGTTCTTATTCCTTTTCAGTATCATCATCTTCTTAATCCACATGACTGTGGATGAGTGAAATGGACAGAAAACAAACTTCATTTCCCAGTGGACACATTTGTACGGTGAATAGTTTGATCTATAAACTCAGGGGTTTTCCTAATGACTTTCTCTCAAAAATTTGAAAGGGGCATTCATGGAGGTCCATTTAGTCGTCATGGTTGGTGCCACTTGTCCTTGGTGCATGTAAAAATAGTTTTATAAAACTGTATGGCTCTGGAGGAGATGAGGCTTTAAACTAAAAGTTACACACTAAGTATGTAGTGAGCAGTGCAAATGCACAACCATGCAATCAAATTACGGATCACATCCTTGTGGGTTTTTTATCCTTACTGTACCTCGGCATAGTTTTAATAAAAGTGACATGTGCCATAACAAGTCCTTCACTGAAGGCACCGCTCTGAGAGCACGCAAAGTGGTGTTTGGCTTCAGCTGTTGAGCAGTTTTGTATTGTCTATACAGCGTCATGTTGTTTCCTTGGTGGTGATTTATTCTGCTGTTGGTTCAACTATGATATACTATACTATTATATTTCATATTAGTCCTGACTGGTGGTTTCTTGAACATGAAGCTTCCCCTCAAAATGTATGCACTCTCTCTTATTTGGAACAACCCTTGGATACCAGCTGGTAGATGGCAGTTTTTAGCCTTGTACATACATTTAATTTTTTTGAAATCAATTAAATCTCTGAATTTTAATGTTTTCAATTCAATAACAAGTGGATTTGTCGGCTCTCTATATTTTGTTGTATTTCCAATTTGTATAGCTCTTTTTTGCAGGATGAATATTGGGTCAATGTTTATTTTGTATGTATTCCCCCACACCTCCACACAGTAGCACATGTATGGTAGAATGAATGAACAATATAACGTGTAAAGGGAAGTTTGGTTTATGAGGTCTTTGGCTTTATTGAGTATTGCAATTGATTTAGATATTTTAGTTTTTATATAATGTATATGTGGCTTCCAACTTAATTTGTTATCTATTATTACTGCAAGGAATTTGATTTCATTTACTTTTTTGATATCCACATCATTTATCATGAGTTTCTTGCTTGATTTAATAGATTGATTACCAAACCACCTTACTTAGATTCAGTGTTAATTTATTTTCATCAAACCAATTTTTCATCCTCCTCAGTTCCTTTTCTACTATATCCAAAAGTTGCTCCAAATTGTTTCCACAACACAGTAAGTTCGTATCACCTGCAAAAAGAGTTGTTCTCATGACTTTGGACCCCAGTATGAATAACAGTGGTCCCAATACTGAGCCTTGGGGCACCCTGCATGTAACCTTCATTAGTTGTGATTTAGATTTATGTATTTCCACATACTGGTGCCTATTGTTCTGATAGCTCTGTATCCAGGATAGTGCTGTTCCTCCAATGCCATATTTTTGTAATTTCTTTAATGACAGGCCATGATCTACAGTATCAAATGCTTTTTTGAGATCTAAAAATACCCCAACTGCGTATTCTTTCTTTTCCACTGCCTTTGTAATTTCCTCTACAAATTCCAATACTGCATGAGAAGTTGTCCTATTGGCTCTGAACCCATACTGCTGTTCACACAATACACCATGTTTACACTCCTTTCAGGGATGGACATAAGGCCTTCCCTCCCTTTGCTTTTCCTGAACATTTGAGAGCATCACAGGAAACATGCAAAACATGTCATTTATTTACTGTGTCCATTTGACTGTCTTTTTCTCTTCCAGATATGGCAGTAAACTCTTCTTCCAACAACTCCCTTCACAGCATTTTCTCTTCGGACATTTACTGTTACATCACCAGACCAAGCTCCCGAATCTTTGCCACATACTTCTTCATCCATATCCTCCTCGTCCTCTCTCTCTGCATCCTCGTCCTCTACCTGGGTCTCCAACAATGGCAGCGACAGTGCTCCACCTCAACAGCTGCAAAGACAAGCCACTCAGACACCTTCACCTACCACATGGTCACCATGGAGCTGATTGGTATCTCAGGGAGCATCCTCTGCTGCTGTGATATCATTTTGGATAATGCTTATATATTGTACGTGGGTTTTATTCCTTGGGCCTTCACCTGGTACGGAGAGACTTTCTTTCACATCCTGACCTGCGTGGAGCGCTACCTGGCTGTCGTTCATGCCGTCAGCTACCTGAGCCTGAGAGGAGAGAGAGGGATCAGAATCAGAAACATCAGCACAGGGTGTGCTTGGCTGCTTTGTGTTGGAGCAACAAGTCTAATCAATGAAAACAGCTCCTTAGTTGTGGGTTTCTGCCTCTTGAGTTTCTCTGTGATCATTGTGTCCTTCTGCAGCCTCTCTGTTCTGTATGTTCTGAAGCGTCCAGGGCCAGGGGAACAGGGCGGGGACAGGGAAAGAGTTGACGAGTCAAAGCGGAGAGCTTTCTACACCCTCATGGCCATACTGGGAGTGCTGCTGTTGAGGTGTTTATCAAATCTGATTTGGAGTGTTTTTCACATGTTCATGGAAGTTGAGTGTGTGATACCAGCAGTTGAGCACTGGCTTAATCTCCTCAGCAGTCTGGTGTTACCGCTGCTGTTTCTACACAGGGCAGGAACTTTAGCGTGTTGTATGAACAACAATGAATGAGGTTAAGGATTAGATTTCTATAATTTTTGATACAAGCAATCAGTTGTCAGTTTGAGACCGTGTCCTCAAATAAGGACATCACATTTTGGGTTTACTTGACCTTGTGCTTCATTCTACTTAACTCAGACCTGTTGTCCTCGTTCATGGACACCTTTTTGTGCCATCTAGTGGTAGTAAGAGCACAATGCACTAATCCATGTAAAAACAAGATGGCAGCCATCTCTGCCACGTCAGTCTGCAGCTGATCTCAACACAAAAGTGAACAAGGTCCAAAACCTGATCATATGTTATGGTTGGAACTTGTTTATTTATGATTAATAATGTTTGTAGTTTGACATGACAAGAAATTTGACCAACTGAGGAACAGTAACATGCTAAGACACTGTTAATTCGGAAGGAAGAAATTTCTTATCATCTGGTTTGAGGACATTTGTACTTAATCATCACTGACAATTGTTAGTTTTTTATACTTCATGTCCTACTGATCCCAAACAGCCAGGAGAAATCAAAAATGCTAAAACAAAGTTCAGGTCTCAGGAGGTTGAAGATCCACTGGTTTGCTTTCTTCCTACTCCTGAGAAACATGTGTGGTGCTATGACCATAGTCCCAACCCTCACCTATGGTCATGAGCTCTGGGTAGTGACTGAAAGAATGAGGTTGCGGATACAAGAGGACGAAATGAGTTTATTCTGTGGGCTGGCTGGACTCTTAGAGATAGGGTGAGGAGCTCTGACATCCGGAGGGAGCTCGGAGTAGAGCCGCTGCTCCTTCATGTTGAAACAGGTTAGTTAAGATGGTTTGGGCATCTGATCAGGATCCTCCTGGGCACCTCCCATTAGAGGTGTTCCAGCCACGTCCCACTGGTAGGAGGCCCCGGGGCAGACCCAGAACATGCTGGAGGGATTATATATCTCATCTGGGCTGGGAATACACTGGGGTCGCACGCACATTGGCATGCACACACACAGAGACACACACACACACAGATACATTAATTCGCCAGGCTGTTAATTTTCTTTACATTACTCAGGATTGCTGAGACTGAATTTCCTGCTGAATTGCTCCAATTCTCACACTTCTTGCAGCAACATCCGGATGATTTAAATGCATCGAAGACAATAACGTGCCTTGATGGTGTCAGATTTTATTCAGTATCCTCAAGATCCATTCCATGTATATTCCAACCGTCATTCCATATATTTATGCTTTCATTCCATATCTTCAAACTTTAATTCTCATGTACTGAAGTTTAATTCAGTATAGTCAAGGTACATTTCATATATTCAAATATTTATTCCACAGATTCAAACTTTACATTCTTTCATTCATTCATTCATTCTATATATTTTAAATTTATTACATATATTCAAACTTTCCTTCCATGTATAATTATATTTTCAAATTTCATTCCATGTCTTAAACCTTCATGGCATGTATTTAAAGTATTTACGCTTTCATTCCATATATTCTAACTTTATATGATATATCCCAGCTCTCATTTTATATATTGAGGCTCTTTTCATATATTCCAACTTGTATTCTATATGCAATTATACTTTCAAATTTCATCCCATGTCTTTAAATTTCATGGCATTTATTTAAAGTATTTAGACTGTCATTCTATTTGTTCCAATTTCATTCCATATATCTTGACTTTATTTGATATATGCTGACTTTCATTCCATATATTTCAGTGTGAATTCTGTATATTCTGAATTTAATTCCTTCTAATTCATTTCATTCCATATATTCAAACTTTCATTCCAATGTAATTGTTTTTTCAAATTTCATTCCATGTCTTTAATTTCCGTGACATTTAAAGTATTTAGTTTTGTATTACATTTCATTCCATTTATTCAGATTTCATTCCATATATTCCAACTTTAATTGATAATTCTCAAATTTCAGTTTATATATTCAGGTTCATTCCATATATTCCAACTTTAAGTCTACACACAGTTATATATTCAAATCTCATTCCATGACTTTACCTTTCATTGCATGTATTTAAAGTATTTAGATTTTCATTCCATTACATTCCATATATTCCAGCTTTCATTCTGAGTATTCAGACCTTCATTCCTTGTGATTTGTTTCATTCCATATATTCAATATTTTATTCCATATATTGTGACTGTCATTATATTAAACACAAACTTCAAATTACACATATAATAATTTTCTGAATGATATGCAATAATATACATATATTCATTCTTGTGGAGAGATTTAACTCACAGTACTGTACAATACATGCAACAAATAGATAGGATTAAAATAACGCAACTATGCAAAACAGTCAGACTCCATCTAATGAACTGATAAAAGAAACCATAGTTGGATTGATGTTGTGGTAGTAATCTCATAGGCATAAAGGATTGTTTGCATTGTCACACTGTGCAGAATTTATGTTGAGGACACTCTGGGTGTCTAGAGGTAAAAGATAAGATGGCAGCATGCAGATGTTTCTTCAGCTATGATAAGCATGGAGGAGAAAAGGTCGTCACAGAGGGTTACACACATTGACGACCCCACATCATGGTGTGATTATCCAAGAAATTTGGCACCATTTAAAGCTGACTGAAATGTAAGGGGACTTTAAGTTTTTGGTATGACTGCGTCCATGATTACATGCTGTGTCCATGATCTTCTCTGATGTCACATTTGTGTTGTAATAAACATATATTCAAGTAAGGACAGCTGAGGTTCATCGAGTTTGTTACTTTATTCATCTAAATGAATTGACTGGAAGTACCAGTTTTCCACATCACGCATGTTGTTAAAAAATCTGTAAGTGATACCACTGCCTGTTCCACTGTTAGAATTATTACTTTACAAAAATGGGGCAAATTTTATAGCTGGACACAAATGAAGTTCTAGTTCACTGAGAAAGACAATACTTTTCATGCTATCTCTTTTCAGTAATGGTAATTACTTTTTGATGTGGATAGACTCAGAGATCTTTTCTTTTCAATTTGCATGAACTACTTGTATTTGGTCTGAAAAGACTTTAAGAACTATGTGCCTTGTTCTTTCTGTGCGGACACAATAAAAAGAAGGTTCTTTCAACTCTAATAAAATCGTCTTCATATCTATGCAGACTATACAGCCTGCATAGATTTGCCTTTGGCATTAAATGGATATTATTTTAATGCTGTCAGGGTGTCAAACGGAGGCACCAATTGTGTTACGAACAACAATATTAGGTCTCACCAAGGGGACACCATTAATGTTGTGAATTGGCTATTGCAAATTTATTAATAATTATTAATAATAATTAATAATTATTTTAAATAATCTGACTTAATGAACATTAAATCACCTCGTGGGGCACCATTCCCATTATATAGCCAGTTAAAGATATCAATCTCAAAAGTTCACGAAACTATCAATTTGGAATTTTGATTAATAATTAAATTAATGACAATCACCAAATTTAACAGTAAAGCCTGAAGGATTTCGGCAGAGATTGAATATTCATTCACTCTTGTGCAACATTAAACACACAGCAGGTATGATTCCAAATAATTATATTTATTCATAAATTAGCAAAACAAAACCAAACTCAAAAACTAACTAACAATCTATATACAACCTTGGTATATATGTGTTTGTGTGTCTGTGTGTGTGTGTGTGCGTGTGTGTGTGTGTGTGTGTGAAATTTGAGTCATCAAATGCCAAATGGGCTGTGTTTATGTTTTTTCTTGATGAAAAGAGCACCTTCTCTCTCCTACTTGATGTGTGGGAGCATGTGTCTGCAGGTGCATTTTTGAAGTCTAGCTGAAGAAGCTGCAGACCTGAAGAATGGGTTGCAGCCTTGTCTGCCTGGTCATCTCTCCAGCAGATAGAGCCATTTGCCCAGAGGACCGTCTGCAGCCAGCCTGGTCCTACAAGCCTGTGGCCAAGTCAATGGTCAGGAGGAAGAAAAGGAGGAGGAGGAGGAGGAGGAGGAGGAGGAGCCACAGCCAGGGCCCTCCAGAAAGTGGAGGCAGTGTGTCTTGTGCCCACAGTGCAGAAGGGTGTGGAACCAGTGCGCCAAACGTGGAGCACATGCATGCAAAATGCACCATACAGTGATCTGTGTCTGTGTATGCCTTCAATTGTAAACACATGACATGACAGAACACATGGCATCATATGACAAAAAGGGCATAAAAACATAAAAATATATTTAAAAAAAAATAACACAAAACTTAATGTCTATGGTTAGTTCTTAAAAGATTTGATGCAGTGAAAGTGAACAAAATTATTTATATATTGCATTTTTATTACACTTTTATGAGACGGACCATTTTGGGTCCTTAGGGTGATAAGTGTGAATTTTTCGAATAAACCCTCATAGCTACAAAATTAAAAATCCATCGAAATCAGTATTGTTATCAATTATTAACCTAGCCAAATAATCCTAGCCTCAACCCAAATAATCCATTTTGCAGCTAAAATGGGGCGGCTGTGGCTCAGATCTTGTTTTTTTCAGGACAATCTGAGCTAACCAGATTTGCCATCAATTCATGTCCTTCTATCTGCCTGTATTTTCATTCATTCATTCATCTTCTAACAGCTTCATCCTCTTGAGGGTTGCGGGGGTGCTGGAGGCTATCCCAGCTGACATCGGGTGAGAGGCAGGGTACACCCTAGACAGGTCGCCAGACTATCACAGGGCTGACACATAGAGACAAACAACCATTCACGTTCACATTGACACCTACGGACAATTTAGAGTTTCCAATTAACCTAGTCCCCAATCTGCATGTCTTTGGACTGTGGGAGGAAGCCGGAGTGCCTGGAGAGAACCCACGCTGACACGGGGAGAACATGCAAACTACGCACAGAAGGGCTCCCACGCCCGGGGCAACCCTCTTGCTGTGAGGCGAGAGTGCTAACCACCACACCACCGTGCCGCCCTGTGCCTGTATTTTATGTTAATTTTTTATATCAATGAAAAAAACAAATCTGTGTGCCTAAATTCTTACATTGTTACATGTATCTCACCATAGCAAGTTGGAGTTGACATATTCTGCCATATATGAAGAGGGGAGACTCTCTGGAATCTGGCAATATAAGAACCATGATGGTGGGACATTCTGTCACTTCACAGCTGTCCAAAACATGTGGTTTGTGCCAGGCGGACATGAGTGCCAGTATTTTTTCATTATTGCAATGATGCAATGTCCCCCTCAATGTATATGGTGACTACGGCCCTGTCAGCATGCATAATTAGGCCTCAGTTGTCTGTGTGCGCAAAGGTGAAGTGGCTGGTCTTGTCATACAAAGCTTGATGGAGTGTCAACTGGACAATATGGAGATATTTGCATCTTGAAAGCCGGACTACAAATGTGGATAGACAGGGAGAAACACACTCAAGCCTAAGATGTGTTAAGAAAAGATATTCCTCATATTCCTTGCGAGTAATCTATGCAAGAGTAATGTGTGTGCAGAGCTGTATGAAGGCTCTGTTATTCATGATTTTAGTGTAACTTTATCATTTTTTTTGCTATGAAAACATAGGACTACTGACAAGTGCTTGGTCTTGTCGGAAAGCTACAATTTCGCTGTTTCATCTGGCTTCTCGCTATGACGCATGGTCACTGAGAAAATCAATAGAGAAGAACAGGTTCGAATTTGGACGTACTATGCGTCCTTCGGGCCCATAGCCTCAATACATGTGATTTTGTTGAATAAACTCTCACAGCTCCAAAAATAAAAATCCATCAAAATCATTGTTGTTATCAATTATTAACATAGTCAAGGCTGTAATAACCTCATCCCAAATAATCAATTTTGCACCTCATTTAGGAAAATATTGCATATTTTGTGTTTTTCACATTGAACATTTTGGTTCTTATGACAAAAAAGGCATCAAAAAATAAAAAAAAATAATAAAGAAAATAATTAAAAACTTAATATCTATGGTTAGGTCTGAAGTTGTTGAAAAGATTACATATTGCATTTTGATTACACTTTTATGAGAGGGGCCATTTGGGGTCTTTAGGTTAGTAAGTATATAGTCATTTTTGTCCTTCTGTATGCATGTCTGATGTCTTTCATGTCTTGAGATATCATGTGTCTCTCATTCCAGACTGTTTTTGTGAAACTGAACTGACAGCAAAATATATTTCTGTACACAAGGCATTACAGAGGAATCACCCACATGTAAAAATCAAATGATTTATACATCAATAATGTCACATGGTATGAATGAATAGTTCACTTACAAACCAGGCTTCTCCAAGGCTTTCCACGAACAGATGGAGGTAGATTCTAATGGGCATGCTCAACAGAGCCTCTCCAGCACGCAATCAAAACAAAGATGGCCGAAATGAACCGTGACCCAGGTCACATGTTTGTGTTAAAACAAACAGTTTCTTACATGCCTTTACTTTGAAGTGAAACCACAAATCAACATCTCTTGACATCACTGTAAATGAGGGAGGTCCCTCAATGATTTCTCGAGATTGAATAAAAGTTGAATGAATGGAAAAGAGTCAGCAGGGGGTGCTAAACTTAAAACAAACAAATATCACATGACAGATGTTATTGTGTCACAGGGGGTGAATACCAACACTGCGTCTTTGATGCCTCATGATGTTGTGACAGAGCATGTCTGATTATTTTTTTTGTATTCTGTCACATCCATGACTTTGACCAATAGGAGTGCTCTGTGCTCCTATTGGTCAAAGTCACATCCATGACTTTGACCAATAGGAGCACAGAGCGCTTCTCTATGCACCACTTTACACATGTTGAAGCAAAAGCAAAAGATGTTGCTGAGTGAGAACACACAAAGACAAAATGGCCACTTGAGTCAACACGGCCTGCAGGTAAAAATGGCTGATCAGAGTACTACAAGAAGATCCCCAAAAACATGCTCAGTATGGGACAAGAGACCAATGGAAACTAGTGAAGTTTGTTGACTTCCCTGTCTGAGTATAAGTATGTTGAAAGCCAAATTATATTAGTATATGTGTGTGATCTATGTTGCATAAATGTGCCGGGTTAGTGAAAAGGATGTTAAGTTAATGTTAAGAGATCACAGCAATAACTCACTGAATAGCATCAAAGCAACACATGTACACTGACAACAGTTAACAGTTTTGCTTAGCCTGTACTTTTCCTATGCCGACATTAGCTAAGCCCAGGGTTATGTTACCAGTTCATGAATGGAGATTTAAAAGAGTTGCTTTAGCGTTACCTAAGCTTTTGTTAGCCAGTTACACTGAATTAAAGCAAAAAGAGGGAAAGTGGTCACCTTTTTGTTCTTCCAAACGAAAATCCTCTGTTGTCTTGAAAATTCCAACTGGTTGTTTTTACTGTTTACTCGAGTACTTGAAAACTGTGAAGTGCATCTTATGCTACCATCGCCAAAAAAAGTGCTCTCTTTGTTCTCTGTCCAAAAGAGGTAGTAAAACTCCCTCAGTGTATAAAACAGGGATCTCTTAACAGCAAGCCAAAGCGTTGCAGAGAGAGAGATTGGTTTGAAGTGGCTCGCCAATTTAATTGACAATTTGACATCATAGGTCTCACACCATACTCAATCTGTGGCAGTTGACTCAACAACCATTTTGAGTAGACTGAGGCCCTTTAACAAAAGGGGCCTCAGTCTACAAGTAAAACTTGTGCTTATTCAAACAAACAGTGTCATGCAGCCCAGCACACCTGTCTGCCCTGTGGATCTGTGTGTCTGATCTACTTCTATCTTTGTGAGGACCTCAGGTTTGGACTGAGTGAGGACATTTTTGGAAAGTGTGGACATTTTTTCATCTTTGACATCATCAACTTTTCAAAGGTCAGATTACTGTAGAGTTAGAGAAAGGGTTGAGGTCATACATGCAGCTGTGATTATTAGTATTTAGTCAAGGAGGGTCAATCAAGCAGTTGCCCTGTGGACTTGTTGTTTTTCGATGCAAACATGACAGCAGCTGAGCTGTCAGCAGCGGCTGATGAATGACTTGTGGACAACTATGGAAACCATACAGAGAAAAACAATACAGGAGCTCATTTTACCTGGATTGAAGGACCCAGTATTATTATAATGAAGACATATTTGAATTCAGCTAGTGAGACAGAAAGAGACAGAGAGGTGGGGCTGTGATTTACAGTCAGTACTGTAAATCTGCCACAGACAGAGGAGTCCACAGAGGGGGGAGATCAGAAACAAATACAGGTAATTAATTCCTTTTTAATGTCAGCAACTTTTTTAATCCACCATAGTGAGGACACAGGCAGCTCATGCCTAGAAAGACTTGCACTATGGGAAACGTAGGATCCAGCATTTTTAACCTTAACTTTGACCAGAAACTAAAAATCAGGATTTCTCGGTTTCTGCTGCACAGATTTTAATCACTGTTTTTAAAATCCGTCTATCACTGAAGTACCCTTTAATTCCATAACAACTTTCTGAGGTTAATAGATCAAAGTTTTACACTTTTGTTTATTTTTGTTTAATTATTAATTTATTTCGAACATGTAAACCATACAGCACTGAATTCAGACAAAAAAAGTAAGTGAACAAGAAAATAATACTATTAATAATAGAAAATAATAATAAAAGGAACAAAATAAACAACAAACAATTAAAAAGAAAAGTTAAATCCAACATAAGTCAACATGCTCGAAAAGGACTAGAATGAAGTAAAAACTTTTATAATTCTACCCCCTAATCTGTATTCTTAAATAATGCAATCATTTTAATACACAAAGTAAAAAAATAAAATGAAATATCTGTACGAAATAACTTATAAATTTCACACACTCAAATCCTAGATTTATGGAATAGTTTATATACATATATATAATGGTATATAATTCAAATAATAGTATAGTAATAGTATATATGTAATATAATTGTGTTATAAATTAGAAGATATAATATAATTACGTATAAATATAATAGAGAAAAGTAAGAAAATATTATATAATGTAATTTTATATATAATATTATATATAAAATACATATAATATTATAACACATATTATACAATTATGTATTATAATACAGATAACTTATCTATAAACAGTTATACATACAGACACACTATGTACATTTTTTTATATAAATAGATATAAATGCAATTACGATATACACATGTCTATATCTATATATCTCTACATACCCTTGGAGTTAAACCCCTTCTTCCCCGTACTTTGTAAAAATTATATGTTTGTATTTTTTTTTAAATTAAGTGATGTTTAGACATTGTCCACATTCAGTCTGTTCCATGATCTTACTCCATTGATTGTCATAAAAAAAATCTTTTCACAGTTGTTTGGTACTTGCAAGTTTTGAAATTTAACTTTCCCCTTAAATTATACCCTCCCTCTCTTTCATAAACCACGTTTTGTAAGTGGATTGGTGCTGATTTATTCCTAATTTTGTACATAAATTGTGCTATTTGAAATTCAACAATGTCATGCAATTTGAATATTTTAGATTTATGAAATAGTGGATTAGTGTGTTCATGAAAGTCTATCTTGTGTATTATTCTGATTTCTTGTTTTTGCAGTATGAATATTGGTTGTAATGAACTTTTATATGTATTGCCCCAAACCTCTGTGCAGTAAGTTAAGTATGGTAAGATCAGTGAACCGAACAGGATGTGGAGTGACTTGTTGTCCAGGAAGTCATGTGCTTTAGCCATGACAGAAATGCTTCTCAATGATTTAGTGCAGATGTGTGTAATGTGAGATTTCCAGGAAATTTTGTCGTCTATTATCACCCCAAGGAATTTTGTTTCATGTACTCTTTCTATTTCAGCACCCTCTATCTGTACCTGTGCTTGTGGATTTATTTTACTGTTACCAAATATCATGAATTTTGTTTTGCTGAAGTTTAGTGATAATTTATTTTTGTCAAACCAGTGTTTTATTTTGCTGAATTCTGAGGTGATAATGTCCAATATTTCCTGTAAATCTTCACCTGAACCAATTATGTTTGTGTCATCTGCAAAAAGGATGAACTTGAGGATTTGTGATATTTTACATATGTCATTGATGTAGATGATAAATAACTTCGGACCGAGCACTGACCCTTGTGGAACACCGCATACAATGTCCACACATCTTGACTGTATGTCTCCCATCTTCACAAATTGTTTTCTGTTATTTAAATGGCTTCTTACCCACTCTAGTGCTAGTCCCCTGACCCCACATTGTTCTAATTTGTTGATCAATATTTCATGATTTATTGTGTCAAATGCTTTTTTTAGATCAATGAAAACCCCAGTTGCATGCTTCTTTTTGTCTGTGGAATTTGTGATTTGTTCAATGAGTTCAACTAAAGCTTGTGAAGTTGACCGGAGACTTCTGAATCCATATTGACTGTCAGATAGTATGCTGTACTTTTCTATAAAATTGTCCAATCTGTTATTGAAAAGTTTTTCCAGGATTTTTGAAAACTGTGGGAGAAGAGAAACAGGTCTGTAATTTGTGAAGTGGTGTTTATCTCCAGTTTTGTACAACGGAAGGACTTTGGCTATTTTAATGCTATTGGGAAATTGACCATTTTGTGAAGACAAGTTGAAGATGTGTGTTAGTGGTTTGGAAATCCCATCATTTACCGTTTTTACTACTTTCATGTCTATTTCATTGAAATCAGTAGATATTTTGTTTTTGTACTTATTAACAATATCTGTGACCTCCTTTACTACCACAGGTTTAAGAAACACTGTATTTGGATTCCTTTCTATTGGATTATCATTTAGTGTGATTGGATCCTGAATTTATTTTGCTAAATTTGGTCCAGCCTTTACAAAAAATTGTTAAATTTATGAACCACCTCATCCATGTTGTTTATAATTTTATCATTTTCTATGAAGTGCTGTGGATAATTAAGCTGATGAGACTTGTTCCGAATTACATTGTTCAGTACATCCCATATTCCATTAGTATTATGCTTATTATTCTCTAGTAATTTATGATAATAATCTTTCTTACAACTTCTCGTGATATTAGTTAACTTATTCTTATACTTCTTATATTTATTTTCTGCTTCTTTAAATGCTTCTTTAATTCATAAAACTTTAGTAAGTTTTATGAATTCTCTATATAGGGCATTTTTCTTTTTGCAGGCATTTTGCAAACCCTTTGTTCTCCACTGATTGTCATTATACTTCTGTTTCCTATAGTATTGTTTAACTGGACATTTTTTAACGTAAGTATTAGTATTTATATATTAGTATTAGTAGTATAAGTATTTTGAATATTCTTAAGAATTCATCGTATACTTTATCTGTGTCATTTACTTAATGACATTTACAGTACTTAAAGCAGCTTGAATTGAATTTCTAAGCTATTTAGTGGAAACACAACAGCGTAAACACAAATGACCACCTTATAAAGTTATTATAGTGAACATGTTAGCAAACAATTCCCTTGCATTTGTTTTAAGCTTTTCTTTTCTGTCCACTTGAAGCATTTAACTTGAGCATTCACTCTCTTTTTGGCTCTGGTAAACACAAAATGCATGTATCTTTAGCTGCCAAATGTTCCACTGCGTTCACCAGCTGGTCTCTAACAATCTCTGTTGTTAGTGCTGAACAGGTAGTGTACGGTGGGTTCATCTGAGCTCTTTGCCACTTTTAGGAACATTGTTGATGAGAGTTATGAGAATGAACCAAATCAGTGAAACTGTACATTAACAGACATGAGCGACATTAACATTATCTGTAGAGCTGAGGGGAAACAGTCGAGTAGAGTAGTAGAGTTTGGTAGTCGACCGTACAGCTCATAACTGAATTAGGAAAACTTAAACTTGCAGGAAGAGGAGAGGAATCCCTCCTCCAGGATTGATGGCATGAAAAATATGTATTTTATATTTTCTCCATTTGACTGTATTTTTCTCTTCCAGATATGACAGTAAACTCGTCCTTCTCCTCCAATGACTCCCTGCCCGATTGCCTTTTTACCACACCAGCCTCCTTTTTCTTCATCACATACAACATCACAAACATCCTCCTCCTCCTCCCTCTCTGCATCCTCGTCCTCTGCCTGGGTCTCCAACGATGGCAGCGACAGCGCTCCACCTCCACAGCAGCAGCAATGACTCACTCAGACAGCTTCACCTACCACATGGTCACCATGGAGCTGGTTGGTCTCTTCGGGAGCATCTTCAACCTCTGTGGTGTCTTTTTATATCGTTCTGATATATTGTTGTTGGGGCAGTATTTCTGGGTCTTCATCTGGCATGGAGAGGCTTTCTTCCACATCCTGACCTGTGTGGAGCACTACCTGGCTGTCGTTCATCCCGTCACCTACCTGAGCCTGAGAGGAGAGAGAGGGATCAGAATCAGAAATATCAGCATTGGGTGTGTGTGGCTGCTCTCTGTTGGAGCAATAAATTTTGTAGTTATAAAACACTTGATACTTTTGGATTTCTGCTTCTTGATTTTGTCCTTGATCATCGTGTCCTTCTGCAGCCTTTCTGTTCTCTGCGTTCTGATTCGTCCAGGGCCAGGGGAACAGGGTGGGGACAGGGAAAGAGTTGACCAATCAAAGCGGAGAGCTTTCTACACCATCTTGGCCATACTGGGAGTGCTGCTCCTGAGGTCCTCTGCTAATCTGGCTTGGGCTTCTGTTCATATGTTGAGGCAAAGTAGTGAGTGTGCAACAACAGCAGCTGAAGCCTGGCTAAGTCTCCCCAGCAGTCTGGTGTTACCTCTGCTGTTTCTACACAGAGCAGGAACATTAGCGTGTTGTAAGAACAACTCCTAATTTGTATTAAATGAAATCACTTCTGATAGAAGCAAGCAGTTCTCTATTTAAGTATCTGCTGGTTTGGTCTCCATCCTACTCCTGAGAAAAATGTAAGATGTGTTTTTGTTTTTGTCCTTCTGATTATTAAACATGTTATTTTTCCTTCATGAAGTAAAGATGCTGTATATCATGGGCATCAGTTTCCTGTTAAACCACATACATAGTTATGAAACATCTACCATACAAACTAATCATGATTAAACAACTATGAAATGTGGTTTGAATGGTTGTAGGAGAAACAAGAATACTGGAATGAATATAGCATGGATAATGTCATACGTTACACTGCAAGACATGCTTACATTTCCAAGTGTGTAGTTCTGTGTATAGAAGTTACAGTGTGGTTGCATTTCCTGTGAGTGGCGCCAAAGAAGCATTTGTTTATGTTTATTCATATGTATGTGCTCATTGTCTATGCACTTGGCTTTCCTCAGCAGAGGAGAGCCAAGTGCTGAAACGCATCCGTTTTTGACACTGCTGTGCCTCATTGAAAGACTGATATATATGATATTTGTGAGTGCTGACATTTTGATCTTTTCAATTGTGTTTTTGCCTTGAGGACATATGTATATATATATGTATATACACACATACACACACACACACATACATACATACATACACACATATATACATACATACATACATACATATGTATGTATGTACAATTTGTGTAGTAATAAACATTTATTCATGGATGGACAACTAAGGCAACTGAGTTTGTTCTTTTCTTCATCTGCATAAAGACTGACCAGAAGCACAAGGCCTCCACACCAGTTGTGTTGAGTTAAAATCTGAAACAGACACCACTGTCTTAGTCAGAATTACTACTCTTAATGGACACAAATTGTACATAGTAGTGTGTGTGGGAATGAGTAATGCAACATAACCATCCAATCGTTTGTTTATCACTAACTTATTCATTTGTGGGCACGTATGTCTTTGCGTCTTTTTTTTTTATTCAAATAAAACATTTGAATTGAAATCTAACCTAAAGAGAGAGAGAGAGAGAGAGAGAGAGAGAGAGAGAGAGAGAGAGAGAGAGAGAGGTGAAGTGGTGCTGAGTTTTAACATCAGTTCAGTCTATTTGGATCAGATACTCAGACACAGGAGTCCACAGAGGGAGGAAGATCACAAACAAATACTCATGAGGTTGGTGTTCTTATTCCTTTTCAGTATCATCATCTTCTTAATCCACATGACTGTGGATGAGTGAAATGGACAGAAAGCAAACTACATTTCCCAGTGGACACATTTGTACGGTGAATAGTTTCATCTATAAACTCAGGGGTTTTCCTAATGACTTTCTCTCAAAAATTTGAAAGGGGCATTCATGGAGGTCCATTTAGTCGTCATGGTTGGTGCCACTTGTCCTTGGTGCATGTAAAAATAGTTTTATAAAACTGTCTACGGCTCTGGAGGAGATGAGGCTTTAAACTAAAAGTTACACACTAAGTATGTAGTGAGCAGTGCAAATGCACAACCATGCAATCAAATTACAGATCACATCCTTGTGGGTTTTTTATCCTTACTGTACCTCAGCATAGTTTTAAAAAAAGTGACAAGTGCCATAACAAGTCCTTCACTGAAGGCACCGCTCTGAGAGCACGCAAAGTGGTGTTTGGCTTCAGCTGTTGAGCAATTTTGTATTGTCTATACAGCGTCATGTTGTTTCCTTGGTGGTGATTTATTCTGCTGTTGGTTCAATAAGAAGAATCAAGTTTCATTTTATGAAGTTTAATATTGCATTTGTCCATACTGTGTCCGTAGACTTTTTATTGATTGTCTGACATTTTGTTGTCTCTTTTCTGGTTGATTCTAGTGAAGCTGAAGTGACTGATATCAGCTTGAGAGCAGGATGGATTTTTGAAATGTAGAGCATCTTATGATCAGATGTTGTCCTTATTATCTCCTGAGGGGGTTTACATTCATTCTCACAGCTGTGGACATTCCACCGTACCATCAACAGGACCGAGAGCTTACAGCCGAAGTACATGTGGTATCATGTACAATTGGCGCTGGTCAGCTGTGTCAGAGCAGCGCGGTTCATCAGATACCACAGGGTAATCCAAATGAGTGATGCTTTGACCTGCATTTGAAATCTTTTATATTTTATGTAAATCAGGTTATTTAAAAAAAATCTCATTATTTTGCAGTGGACGCATGGGAAAGTGTAAATTCTTAGGTTCTGTCATTTTTTTTTTCTCGCTTGTATAACAATTAGACCAGTCTTTCAGCTGGAGTCCATGATGTAGTGTCCTTCAAATTCGGCCGTTCGAATTTGAAGGACACTACATCCTTAACAGTAACATGCCCGACCATGTTTACACTGCTTTCAGGGATGGACATAGGGGCGATTCTAGGATCAGAGGTTTAGGGGCGCTGAGCACCCAGAGAGCTGCCCAGCCAGGCAAGATAAATTACACTGTTTTGTACATTTTAATTCAATTTCATTGCAATATTTGTGAAAGAAAAGCACAACACTTTTTGGGAAATTCTGTGACTAAACCATAAAATCTGATAAAAGTTATTTAAATGCTGAGCCACAGCAAAAGAGGAATGGATTGGATCATAAAAGAAACATGTCGTAACCATAATTTCTGGAGGAAGACGACTCATTTTGATACAGCAGCTCCTCAACATACACATAAACAGTATGTTTCTGAAGTAAACCAGCCCCCTATAGTGAGTACCAAAAATGGACCTTGGGCTTATTTTTTGGACTCATTCCAATTCAAACAGAGGACAGTGGTACTGACCACCTGTAATGTTTCCTAGCTAGAAAAAACGTCAGCTAACTCCGACCTAACAACATTAACAGTGACCTACGATTAAATGCAGCAAAAATGAGGACTGGTAATGATAATAATGTGTTGGTGTTGAGTGGTAGAAGTTAGGAAATGTGCCACATATCCTGGTTTCAGCCAGGTACTTACACCACTACTGCATATCACCGACTCTGGAAGGCAGCGCATTGCTCTGTGCAGATAGAGCGCTCAGACGAAAGGTGGGAGGGATGGGGTGGATCAAACCGTTTGTGAGGCAAGGGGGGGAGGGTGCTGCTGTATTTTTGTTGTTAAATTATTACGTTTCAACCAAGTACTGTATGGTTTTGACACTTTTCTAGGTTGTTAAAAAAAGGACATAGAGTAAAAAGAAAAAAAAAAAAAATCTCTTAAATTTTAGGGGTGCAGGGATTCAATTTAGGGGTGCTTCAGGACCGCAAAAAATGGGCTAGAAATGCCTATGGATGGACATAAGGCCCTCTCTCCCTTCCTTTGTTTTTCCTGAACCCCCCCCCAAACTTTGAGAGCATCACGGGCCAAAAGCCCTCTCCTCGGATTGATGAACAGGCAAAAGATGACATTTATTTACTGTGTCCATTTGACTGTCTTTTTCTCGTCCAGATATGGCAGCAAACTCTTCTTCCAACAACTCCCTTCATAGCATTTTCTCTTCAGACATTTACTGCTACATCACCAGACCAAGCTCCCTAATCTTTGCCACATACTTCTTCATCCATATCCTCCTCGTCCTCTCCCTCTGCATCCTCGTCCTCTACCTGGGTCTCCAACGATGGCAGCGACAGCGCTCCACCTCCACAGCAGCAAACACAAGTCACTCAGACACCTTCACCTACCACATGGTCACCATGGAGCTGGTTGGTGTCTCAGGGAGCATCCTCTGCTGCTGTGATATCATTCTGGATAATGCTTATATATTGTACATGGGTTTTATTCCTTGGACCTTCACCTGGTATGGAGAGACGTTCTTCCACATCCTGACCTGCGTGGAGCGCTACCTGGCTGTCGTTCATGCCGTCACCTACCTGAGTCTGAGAGGAGAGAGAGGGATCAGAATCAGAAACATCAGCACAGGGTGTGCTTGGCTGCTTTGTGTTGGAGCAACAAGTCTAATTAATGAAAACAGCTCCTTAGTTGTGGGTTTCTGCCTCTTGAGTTTCTCTGTGATCATCGTGTCCTTCTGCAGCCTCTCTGTTCTCTATGTTCTGACGCGTCCAGGGCCAGGGGAACAGGGCGGGGACAGGGAAAGAGTTGACGAGTCAAAGCGGAGAGCTTTCTACACCATCATGACCATACTGGGAGTGCTGCTGTTGAGGTGTTTATCAAATCTGATTTGGACTGTTCTTCACATGTTCATGGAAATTGAGTGTGAGATATCAGCAGTTGAGCACTGGCTTAATCTCTTCAGCAGTCTGGTGTTACCTCTGCTGTTTCTACACAGAGTAGGAACATTAGCGTGTTGTATGAACAACAATGAATTAGGTTAAGGATTTCTGATACAAGCAATCAGTTGTCAGTTTGAGACCGTGTCCTCAAATGAGGACATCACATTTTGGGTTTACTTGACCTTGTGCTTCATTCTACTTAACTCAGACCTGTTGTCCTCGTTCATGGACACCTTTTTGTGCCATCTAGTGGCCGTAACAGCACAATGCACTCATCCATGTAAGAACAAGATGGCAGCCATCTCTGCCAAGTCAGTCTGCAGCTGATCTCAACACAAAAGTGAACAAGGTCCAAAACCTGATCACATGTTATGGCTGGAACTTGTTTATTTATGATTAATAATGTTTGTAGATTGACATGACAACAAATTTGACCAATTGAGGAACAGTAACATGCGAAGACACTGTGAATTAGTAAGTACCCATTTGAAGACCTTGGGAATTTCTTATTGTCTGGTTTGAGGACATTTGTCATTGACATTTTAATTATCACTGATAATTGTTAGTTTTTTTAGATTTCATGTCTTACTGATCCACTGGTTTGCTTTCTTCCTAGTGACTGAAAGAATGAGGTTGAGGATACAAGAGGCCGAAATGAGTTTATTCTGTGGGGTGGGGTTTATTCTGTGAAGACAACTGAGGTTCATTCATTGTTACTTTATTCATCTAAATGAATTGACCCAAAGTACCAGTTTTCTACAGTCTGAAAAGACTTTAATAACTATGATTGTGCCTTGTTCTTTCTGTGCGGACACAATAAAAAGAAGGTTCTTTAAACTCTATGAAAAGTTCATCCAGTCCAAAACAACACAGTTTAGTATCTTTGCAGAGTATACAGCCTGCATAGATTTGCCTTTGGCATTAACCCTCCTGTCGTGTTCACCCCCTTCCCCTTACTTTAGTGTTCCCGGTCAAATTTGACCAGTCTGTTTTAACTGCTCTTAAATGAACACAAAAACCACCAAATTTTTATTTAATACTCTTTTTAGCTGTGAACAGTGTCTCAGAGTAGTGGTCAACATGAATAACTGCAGTGAAAATACAAATAGACACTGAAAATGTATTCCAAAATGAACATGTAATGTAAAAAAGAAATGGAAAACCAGAGACCAAACTCAACATGACGTGTGCATGTGTGTGCGTGTGCGTGTGTGTGTGTGTGTGTGTGTGTGTGTGTGTGTGTGTGTGTGTGTGTGTATGGGGATGTTTTCTGATCTGATGGATGAATATAATCTGGATACCCATTCATTTCCTATGGCGGTCACTTTTGATCGGGAACACAACTAAACACGACTAAACCACTCAAAATTCAATGAAAGTGGTGATCATCACTTTTATATGTTCAAGTACACAGTGTGGAGGATATCATAAAGCCTTGAGGCAATCAGATGTAAAACACAATATTTATGAGTGTTTTAAGTTGTAAATCGGTCAGATTTGACCGGAACATGACAGGAAGGTTAAATGGATATTATTTTAATGCTGTCAGGGTGTCACACGGAGGCACCAATTATGTTAGGAACAACGATATTAGGCCTCACCAAGGGGACACTATTAATATTGTAAATTGGCTATTGCAAATAATTAATAATTAGTAATTATTTTAAATAATCTGACTTAATGAACATGAAATCACCTCATGGGGCACCATTCCCGTAAAGGGACAATTATAGCCAGTTACAGTTATCAGTCTCAACTATCGATTTGAAATTTTGATTAATAATTAAATTAATGACAATCACCAAATTTAACAGTAAAGCCTGAAGGATTTCGGCAGAGGTTGAATATTCATTCACTCTTGTGCAACATTAAACACACAGCAGGTATGATTCCATTCATAAAGTAGCAAAGCAAAACCAAACACACAAACTCTAACTAACAATCTATATACAACCTTGGTATATATATATATATATATATATGTGTGTGTCTGTGTGTGTGTGTGTGTGTGTGTGTGTGTGTGTGTGTTTTTCTTGATGAAAAGAGCACCTTCTCTCTCTCCTACTTGATGTGTGGGAGCATGTGTCTGCAGGTGCATTTTTGAAGTCTAGCTGAAGAAGCTGCAGACCTGAAGAATGGGTTGCAGCCTTGTCTGCCTGGTCATGTCTCCAGCAGATAGAGCCATTTGCCCAGAGGACCGTCTGCAGCCAGCCTGGTCCTACAAGCCCGTGGCCAAGTCAATGGTCAGGAGGAAGAAAATGAGGAGGAGGAGGAGCCACAGCCAGGGCCCTCCAGAAAGTGGAGGCAGTGTGTCTTGTGCCCACAGCGCAGAAGGGTGTGGAACCAGTGCGCCAAATGTGGAACACATGCATGCAAAATGCACCATACAGTGATCTGTGTCTGTGTATGCCTTCAATTGTAAACACATGACATGACAGAACACATGGCATCATATGACAAAAAGGGCATAAAAACATAAAAATATATTTAAAAAAATAATAACACAAAACTTAATATCTATGGTTAGTTCTTAAGTAGTTGAAAAGATTTGATGAATAAAAGTTGAATGAATGGAAAAGAGTCAGTAGGGGGTGCTAAACTTAAAACAAACTAATATCACATGACAGATGTTATTGTGTCACAGGGGGTGAATACCAACACTGCGTCTTTGATGCCTCATGATGTTGTGACAGAGCATGTCTGGTCATTTTTTGCCTTCCACTATGTATTCTGTCACATCCATGACTTTGACCAATAGGAGCACAGAGCGCTCCTCTATGCACCACTTTACACATGTTGAAGCAAAAGCAAAAGATGTTGCTGAGTGAGAACACACAAAGACAAAATGGCCACTTGAGCCAACACGGCCTGCAGGTAAAAATGGTTGATCAGAATACTACAAGAAGATCCCCAAAAACATGCTCAGTATGGGACAAGAGACCAATGGAAACTAGTGGGACAAGCTCATTGAGTTCCCTCTCTGAGTAAAATTTTGTTGAACGGCAAATTACATGAGTATATCCGTGTGTGATCTATGTTGCGTAAATGTGCCAGGTTAGTGAAAAGGATGTTAAGTTGCATGCAAAACTGTCTGTGTGAAGTATAAGCTAACATCAGCTTAGGTTACTGGGTAGCTGGCGTTTGGCAAAGCTGAATACAAAGAGATCACAGCAATAACTCACTGAATAGCATCAAAGCAACACATGTACACTGACAACAGTTAACAGTTTTGCTTAGCCTGTACTTTTCATATGTTGACATTAGCTAAGCCCAGGGTTACGTTACCAGTTCATAAATGGAGATTTAAAAGAGTTGCTTTAGCGTGCAGCTTTTGTTAGCCAGTGACACTGAATTAAAACAAAAAGAAGGAAGTGGTCACCTTTTTGTTCTTCCAAACGAAAATCCTCTGTTGTCTTGCAGTGAAAATTCCAACTGGTTGTTTTTACTGTTTACTCGAGTACTTGAAAATTGTGAAGTGCATCTTATGCTACCATCGCCAAAAAAAAGTGCTCTCTTTGTTCTCTGTCCAAAAGAGGTAGTAAAACTCCTTCAGTGTATAAAACAGGGCTCTCTTAACAGCAAGCCAAAGCGTTGCAGAGAGAGAGATTGGTTTGAAGTGGCTCGCCAATTTAATTGACAATTTGACATCATAGGTCTCACACCAGACTCAATCTGTGGCAGTTGACTCAACAACCATTTTGAGTAGACTGAGGCCCTTTAACAGAATGGGGAAACCACATATAGACATTTAACATTTGTATGTGTTTTTGTGCAGGAATGAAAGTACAGTGTTCATTCATGTGTGTGATGTGTGACCAGAGGAATGCGCAGGTGTGTGTTTGACTGCGTCACATTTAGGCCTGACAAAAAGCCTTAATAAACCTGGTTCTCTGTGGCTTGCATAAGTTAATCAGTTTTTAATTTGAGGATATTTTTGAATACACACTCAGTTGTAGATATTGTCGGTAGGTGGATTTACAGATTTTCAGTAGAACTTGCAAAGCTTCCTTTATCATTACCGGATTCAAATGACCTGTAAGTAAAACTTGTGCTTATTCAAACAAACAGTGTCATGCAGCCCAGCACACCTGTCTGCCCTGTGGATCTGTGTGTGTGATCTACTTCTATCTTTGTGAGGACCTCAGGTTTGGACTGAGTGAGGACATTTTCAGAAAGTGTGGACATTTTTTCATCTTTGTCATCATCAACTTTTCAAAGGTCAGATTACTGTAGAGTTAGAGAAAGGATGAGGTCATACATGCAGGTGTGATTATTAGTATTTAGTCAAGGAGGGTCAATCAAGCAGTTGACCTGTGGACTTGTTGTTTTTCGATGCAAACATGACAGCAGCTGAGCTGTCAGCAGCGGCTGATGAATGACTTGTGGACAACTATGGAAACCATACAGAGAAAAACAATACAGGAGCTCATTTTACCAGGATTGAAGGACCCAGTATTATTATAATGAAGACATATTTGAATTCAGCTAGTGAGACAGAAAGAGACAGAGAGGTGGGGCTGTGATTTACAGTCAGTACTGTAAATCTGCCACAGACAGAGGAGTCCACAGAGGGGGGAGATCAGAAACAAATACAGGTAATTAATTCCTTTTTAATGTTAGCAACTTTTTTAATCCACCATAGTGAGGACACAGGCGGCTCATGCCTAGAAAGACTTGCACTATGGGAAACGTAGGATCCAGCATTTTTAACCTTAACTTTGACCAGAAACTAAAAATCAGGATTTCTCGGGTTCTGCTTCACAGATTATAATCATTGTTATTAAAATCTGTCTATCACCAAAGTACCCTTTAATTCCACAATGATTTTTTTAAGGTTAATAGATCAAAGCTTGAACTGAATTTCTAAGCTACTTAGTGGAAACACAACAGCGTAAACAAAAATAGCCACCTTATAAACACCTTTTAAAGTTATTATAGTGAACATGTTAGCAAACAGTTCCCTTGCATTTGTTTTAAGCTTTTCTTTTCTGTCCACTTGAAGCATTTAACTTGAGCATTCACTCTCTTTTTGGCTCTGGCAAACACAAAATGCATGTATCTTTAGCTGCCAAATGTTCCACTGCGTTCACCAGCTGGTCTCTAACACTCTCTGTTGTTAGTGCTGAACAGGTAGTGTAAGGTGGGTTCATCTGAGCTCTTTGCCACTTTTAGGAACATTGTTGATGAGAGTTATGAGAATGAATCAAATCAGTGAAATTGTAAAACCAAAGTAATGAGCTGACAGACATTAACATTATCTGTAGAGCTGAGGGGAAACAGTAGAGTAGAGTAGTAGCGTCCAGTAGTTCGGTAGACCGAACAGCTCATAACTGAATTTGGTAAACTTAAACTTGCAGGAAGAGGAGAGGAATCCCTCCTCCAGGATTGATGGCATGAAAAATATGTATTTTATGTTTTCTCCATTTGACTGTATTTTTCTCTTCCAGATATGACAGTAAACTCGTCCTTCTCCTCCAATGACTCCCTTCCTGATTGCCTTTTTACCGGACCAGCCTCCTTTCTCTTCATCACATACTACATCACAAACATCCTCCTCCTCCTCCCTCTCTGCATCCTCGTCCTCTACCTGGGTCTCCAACGATGGCAGCGACAGCGCTCCACCTCCACAGTAGCAGCAATGACTCACTCAGACAGCTTCACCTACCACATGGTCACCATGGAGCTGGTTGATCTCTTAGGGACCATGTTCAACCTCTGTGGTGTCTTTTCATATCGTTCTGATATATTATTGTTGGGGGAGTATTTCTGGTCCTTCACCTGGTATGGAGAGGCTTTCTTCCACATCCTGACCTGTGTGGAGCACTACCTGGCTGTCGTTCATCCCGTCACCTACCTGAGCCTGAGAGGAGAGAGAGGGATCAGAATCAGAAATATCAGCATTGGGTGTGTGTGGCTGCTTTGTGTTGGATCAATAAGTTTTGTAATTTTAAAATATTTCTTACTTTTGGATTTCTGCTTCATGATTTTGTCCTTGATCATCGTGTCCTTCTGCAGCCTTTCTGTTCTCTGCGTTCTGATTCGTCCAGGGCCAGGGGAACAGGGTGGGGACAGGGAAAGAGTTGACCAATCAAAGCGGAGAGCTTTCTACACCATCTTGGCCATACTGGGAGTGCTGCTCCTGAGATCCTCTGCTAATCTGGCTTGGGCTGTTGTTCATATGTTGAGGCAAAGTAGTGAGTGTGCAACAGTAGCAGCTGAAGCCTGGCTAAGTCTCCCCAGCAGTCTGGTGTTACCTCTGCTGTTTCTACACAGAGCAGGAACATTAGCGTGTTGTAAGAACAACTCTTAATGAGGTTAAGGATTAGATTTGCATTAGAAGAAATCACTTCTGATAGAAGCAAGCAGTTGTGTAGGTTTATATTTCCATGTGTGCAGTTCTGTGCATAGAAGTTACAGTGTGGTTGCATTTTCTGTGAGTGGCGCCAAAGAAGCATGTTATTGTAATGGGTGTGAATGCTGAGCTTCATTACTATGGTTTTCATCATTCGTAACTAGAATGAAAAAATGTGTTTATGATATGTGTGTGCTTATTGTTTATTATTCCTTTTTGGTTTAAATGGCAAAAAATGGGCTTGAATCTTTTCATTGATGTGTGATTCATTTGCTTTAAGTATTTGCATTGGGTAGCAAAGGTAGCAAAACAGGCATCTCTTAAACAGCAAGCCAAAACGTTGTAGAGAGAGACCAGTTTGAAGGGCTGTCTGACCGAAATGTTACATTTACAATCACGGGAGTCAATTAACAGTGTGTGGATTATTTTACTAACATAATTTTTTTCTGTTTTTTCCTCGTTCTCATCACACACGTGTCTCATGTTATGTTGAGCTGCAGTGATGGAATCAGATTGTAAAAGTAGCAGCACTATCACTGCAGACTAAAATAAACTTCGGAATTTCAAATATCATGTGTTTAATGTTGTAGGGGAGACCGGGGATGGTTGTAACACTCTCAGTTTGGCCAATTAGAAATGAGCTGTGGTGACATCATCAACATAGTCCATGCCCATTTACAATTGGAACTCACTGGTGAAGCTGCATGTCTCTGAGTCCAAATTTGTCTGTTCTAGAGCCAAAAAACAGTTTTTCAGGTGAGAAACCAAACATTTTCATCACAGTTGTTTTTTGCATAGTGTCCATTGTGTTGTATGTACAATTGTTTCACTTACATAGGTTCAAGTAGTAGTTTCTCTAGTTTAATTTGATTTGTTTCATTAGTGCTAGCTTTGACGCTAAATCCTAAAAACGGTTAGCTCTTTCATGGCTGCTAGGCATGGGGAGGGTTGTAACTCTTCGAAAGTGTTTATTGTTCAACTGTTCAAACGTCAACGTCATTCAGGCTACAACGCACGCACGCACACACACACACACACACACACACACAGGTTAATACTTTATTATTCTTGATTTTATTTATTTTATGTTATATATTTTTTTGTATTTATGTTATACATTTCTATTTATTTTAATATTATAATTATTGAATTCTTACAAGTTTATTGTTCCTTCTTTATTATTCATTAAAGTGCTTGAATACATTTAGCCTATTGTGAATCTTTTTTAAGCACAATAATTTCATTGTTACATCCACCCCCAGCTAGTGTTACAACTCACCCTGGTACTGGGGTACGTTGTAACAATATACCTCTTTGTATTTGACATTACTTTCCATCATCTGTGATGGTGTAGTAGAGGTCAAAGTGTGTGTTATTTATAGCAGACAAATATGGGTACCACATATCAGAATTTAAGAGCTCTAACAAAAAAACCCACTGAGTTACACTTGCTCAAACAAAAAATGTTACAATCATCCCCAGTCTCCCCTATATTTCTATGTTTGTTATAAGTTTTGTTTTACAATCCGTGGAAATAAATCCCTGGAATTATTAAATGAATCCTCTGACCTTTAATACCATATAGGCTCCTCTTTTTACCTGTCACTCCGGACTTTCTTTCATAGACACTTTTTCTTCTGTGATCTGATTGGTCAGATTTCGGGCTGTTGATACCCTGAAGTTATACTGCTTTGGAGCAGGTTACCTGTTCAGCATAACTTACCACGGTGATTTATCCCGATAAAAAGAGAACCAGCTTTTTAGTAATGAAAACCCTGGGATTTCATACATAGATGCGAAACATGGAGGACCCTGGGATCAGTAGGGGTTCTAGCCTAAAGGGCGCCCTGGGTGACACCCCCCTATGTTATAAAAACATAGGGGGGTGTCACGTGTATGCGTGGGCTGTAACCCACTTTCATCATGTTTTAATTTTTTCTAAATGAAACAGCCATTTTTTGAATAAAGGCTTTCTATGCATTTAAAGAATATGATAACAATATGATGGAAGCCCTATAGACACTACAACAACGACAACACGTTGGAATCCCCCTAATGGGGCCCTCTACTAGCTGCTGCTTGTGAGTGGCTAAGTAGGGGACCAGGCGTCCGGCATTGTGCGGGACTGCAAAGCATTTCTGTCTCTTTTCACGCGTCACGCAAATTGAGCATTGTTGGTACCACTACTGTGGAATAAGTTCGAAGTCCAATCGCAACACTCACCCTCTTGCGCAATCAAAACAAATTATTCAGGACCACACTATGCGAGTACAGATTTCAATCAACAGCAGAAACGAAAGGCGAATCCTGCCAGTTGTGGGTTGAACGGGGGTCACAGACGCCGTATTCCTGTCAAATACGCCACAAGATAAGGCTTACCAGCGACAGGGAAGTCCAGCTCCAGGTCCAATAATTTCCTCTTTGTTGATTTCATGACTGCCCAAAAGTAGCTGAACAGCCGAGCCATGGCGGCACACAGGTATGTGACGTGTCAAAGGAGAAACGAGTCGTTCACATTTCTCTCTTTGTGGTAGGTAACGGTCCACAAACCTCATTGCACTTTAGGGACTGTTCTTTACTTGTCAGGGGAGGAGGGTGGCTGGTTGATTTTTATTTCATTTATTTATTTTATTTTGATCCCCCCTATGTTAATCACTTACTGATGCTGTTTTTGAAGTATGAATAAGTCAGTAAGTAATTTATTCCACTGAAATATCATTGATGTATTATAGAAAAGTGATTTATCTTTTTATATATGACAAAAGGCACATCTGCCTCATTTTTGCTGTGGTATCCTGATACTACTCAGAGCTGTGATACTTTCTCTGTGTGTAACCTGCTGCTCACACAGCAGCATAGCACAGCACTGGACACACAGTCAATTGGAGAGAAGTCTGTGTCACATTCAGGCACGGTGTGCAGGTATCAATCAATCAATCAATCAATCAATTTTATTTATAAAGCCCAATATCACAAATCACAATTTGCCTCACAGGGCTTTGCAGCATACGACATCCCTCTGTCCTTATGACCCTCACAGCAGATAAGGAAAAACTCCCCAAAAGAGAGAGAGAGAGAGAGAGAGAGAGAGAGAGAGAGAGAGAGAGAGAGAGAGAGAGAAGGAGAGAAGGTGCCCGGTGTATTATAGGGGGGTCCTCCAGCAGACTAGGCCTAAGTCAGCCTAACTAGGGGCTGGTACAGGGCAAGCCTGAGCCAGCCCTAACTATAAGCTTTATCAAAGAGGAAAGTCTTAAGTCTAGTCTTAAATGTGGAGACGGTGTCTGCCTCCCGGACCATAACAGGAAGATGATTCCACAGGAGAGGAGCCTGATAGCTGAAGGCTCTGGCTCCTGATCTACTTTTGGAGACTTTAGGGACCACGAGTAATCCTGCGTTCTCAGAGCGCAGTGTTCTGGTGGGATAATATGGCACTATGAGCTCTCTAAGATATGACGGAGCTTGACCATTTAGAGCTTTATAAGTTAACAGTAGGATTTTAAATTCAATTCTGGATTTTACAGGGAGCCAGTGCAGAGAAGCTAAAACAGGAGAAATATGATCTTGTTTCTTAGTTCCTGTTAGTACACGCGCTGCTGCATTCTGAATTAGCTGGAGAGTTTTTAAGGACTTACTAGAGCTGAGTTGTTTTTCGATGCAAACATGACAGCAGCTGAGCTGTCAGCAGCGGCTGATGAATGACTTGTGGCCAACTATGGAAACCATACACAGAAAAACAATAGGTGGGGCTGTGATGTACAGTCAGTATAGTAAATATGCAACAGATACTCAAACAGAGGAGTCCACAGAGGGGGAAGATCAGAAACAAATACAGGTAAATAATTCCTTTTTAATGTTAGCAACTTTTTAAATCCACCTTAGTGAGGACGCAGGCAGCTCATGCCTAGACAGACTTGCATTATGGGAAGCCTAGTATCCAGCAATTAGAAACTAAAAATCAAAATTTCTCGGGTTCTGCTTCACAGATTTTGATCATTGTCTTTAAAATCTGTCTATCACTGCAGAATCCCTTTAATTCCTCAATGATTTTTTGAAGGTTAATAGATCAAAATTTTACACTTTAAACAGGTTCAACTGAATTTCTAAGCTACTTAGTGGAAACACAACAAACACAAAGGACCACTTTACATGGTGAACATCTCAGCAAACACTTTCCCAGAATTTATTTTAAGTTTTTTCTTTCTGCCCACTTGATGCTTTTAACTCCAGTGTTCAGTCTTCTTTTTGGCTCTGGGTTGGTCCCTACCAATGCCCGGATAAAATACATGTAGCCGCCAAATGTTCCATACATTCACCAGCCCTCATATTCACATACCGAACAACTCAAAATTGAATTAGGGAAACTAAATCTTGCAAGATGAGGAAAACTGAAGGAATCCTACCTCTAGGACTGATGGCATGAAAAATATGTATTTGATATGTTTTCTCCATTTGACTGTATTTTTCTCTTCCAGATATGACAGTAAACTCGTCCTTCTCCCCATATGACTTCCTTCTTGACCCTAACCACCCTTCAGGCATTTATTGCCTTTTCACCAGACCAGCCTCCTTTCTCTTCATCACATACTACACCACAAACATCCTCCTCGTCCTCCCTCTCTGCATCCTCGTCCTCTACCTGGGTCTCCAACGATGGCAGCGACAGCGCTCCACCTCCACAGCAGCAGCAATGACTCACTCAGACAGCTTCACCTACCACATGGTCACCATGGAGCTGGTTGGTCTCTTTGGGAGCATTTTTACCTGCTGTGGTGTCTTTGTTGATCGTGTTCATATATCATGGTTGGGGCACTTTTTCTGGACCTTCACCTGGCATGGAGAGATGTTCTTCCACATCCTGACCTGTGTGGGCTCCGTAGAGGGGTTCACCCAGCCTGGGTTCGAATCAGAAACCCCTCTTGCTGAGAGGCAACAATGCTACCTAACTGCACCACTGTGCTGCGTCACTTGCTAGCACAGACGATAACAAATTTGTGACCAAAATTTAAGTGAGTCTTTTGGGTCCATAAAACAAACTTAGTTCATTAACATAAATGGGAGCAAAAACAAAATGGTTGTATTTAATTTTTTTGATCAGCGTAGGTGCCATACAAAACTGAGTGTCATGTGAGACGACTTTAAATTTTTGGTTTGTGTGTTCATGCATATATGTTGTACCAAGACCTTGTCTGATGTCTGATTTGTGTTGTAATAAACATACACTCAAGAAAGGACAACTGAGGCTCATTTAGTTTGTTCTCCTATTCATCAAAATGAAGAATGACCAGAAGTACAAGTTTTCCACATCAGGGTCTCATTCATAAACATCACATACACACAAAAATGAAGCCCGAAAGAGGTGTACGCCACTTGGTGGGCGAAACTTTGACCCATGCTTACAAACTTTTTGGAGATGGGAAATTGGTGATGCAGACGGTCAGGTGGAAGCTTGATTGTAGACATTTTTTGGCTTTTGTTTGTATGTATATTTTTAAAATTGATCCCACGCATTGTTTTATGAATGAGACCCCAGATGTGGTGTTCAAAAATCTGAAATGTACGCCAATGTGTGTTCTGATTTTAGACTAACTGCTTTTACAAGACATGAAATTATGTTGAGATTTTATAGCTAACAGCAAACAAAAGCAAACAAATTGTAGGTAGTGGTGTGTGTGTGTGTGTGTGTGTGTGTGTGTGTGTGTGTGTGCGCGCTAATCAGTAATGCAACAGTATAATGAACCAAATAAAGGATTAAATGTAGGATACTAGGAATATATTTTCTCCACTATCTGTTGCTGTGTTGTTTATTCATTAATTAGTCATCCTTTGTGGGTGAGTTTGTCTTTGCTACTTTTGTTATTTCATTCAAATAAAACATTTGAATGTAAATCTAATTTGCAGAGGGAGAGAGGTGATGCGCTGTGATTTACAGTCACTTCAGTATATCTGGATCAGTCAGTCACAGGAGTCCAGAGAGGGAGAAGATCAGGAACAAATACTGATAAGGTTGGTGTTGTTAATACTTTTATTGTATTCATTTTCTTTAATCACATAGGTGTGAATGACCAAAAACAAATTTAATCTTATTGTTCTGACACCTGCACAGATGATACTTTGTTTTATAAACTCTGTAGTTTTCCGAAAGACTCTCAACAGAAACTTCAAAGGAGCACTTCACTGATTTAATACATGAAGGTTCATTTACTCATCATGGTTTTGGACCACTCATCCTGCATGTGAAAACAGTTGTATTGTATTTTGCGTTGCTCTGGAGGAGATTATGCAGTGAACAGTACAAATGCACAACAATGCAATCAAATTAAGGATCACATCCTGATGGGTTATGATTGGCATACTGTAGCTCGGCATAGCTAAACCTCAATTAATCACTCACTGAATATACCACCTGGAGAGCATGCTAAGTGGCCCAAATCACAGCTGTGTGTTATAAAAAAAGAGCCTGCCGTAACTATAAGCTTTATCAAAGGCTATAACCTGCGGAGCTCTGCTGGCGCAGGTTTCAGTGAAGAGCAAACTTCCAGCAAATTGTGTGCAAAGTGGAGGATCCACACAGGCATCCTTCGAATTTCTTGGAAAGAAGGATTCAGTCCTTTGCGAAACTCGGAAGGATCCTTGACATTAGAGCAGTCTTCAGCTGGAGTCTATGATGTAGTGTCCTTCAAATTCGGCCGTTCAAGGATCCTTCCTTGACTTTGAGAAACCCAGAGTGAAAACAAACATGAGACACTAGGAGGGGGACACAGGAAACTCAAGGGAGAGGCAAAGCTGAAACCCTGACAGTAACATGCCCAACCATGTTTACACAGTTTTCAGGGATGGACGTAAGGCCCTCCCTTCGTTCCTTTGTTTTTCCTTCCTTCTTTAACGTGTCAGTGAACGACTTCAGAACAAAGAGCCTTTCCTGATTCTTCCTCTCTTCGGCTTCCTCTTTACGCCTCTCTTCTTCAGACAAATGGTCCATGTGGTGGTTTCATGTGGTCCAGGCCTCGGATGAACAAATCAAAACATATTTTTAAAAACTTTGAGAGTATCACAGGAAACAGGCAAAAGATGTCGTTTATTTACTGTGTCCATTTGACTGTCTTTTTCTCTTCCAGATATGGCAGTAAACTCTTCTTCCAACAACTCCCTTCATAGCATTTTCTCTTCAGACATTTACTGCTACATCACCAGACCAAGCTCCCTAATCTTTGCCACATACTTCTTCATCCATATCCTCCTCGTCCTCTCTCTCTGCATCCTCGTCCTCTACCTGGGTCTCCAACGATGGCAGCGACAGCGCTCCACCTCAACAGCTGCAAAGACAAGTCACTCAGACACCTTCACCTACCACATGGTCACCATGGAGCTGGTTGGTGTCTCAGGGAGCATCCTCTGCTGCTGCGGTATCATTTGGGATAATGCTTATATATTGTACGTGGGTTTTATTCCTTGGGCCTTCACCTGGTATGGAGAGACTTTCTTTCACATCCTGACCTGCGTGGATCGCTACCTGGCTGTTGTTCATGCCGTCACCTACCTGAGCCTGAGAGGAGAGAGAGGGATCAGAATCAGAAACATCAGCACAGGGTGTGCTTGGCTGCTTTGTGTTGGAGCAACAAGTCTAATTAATGAAAACAGCTCCTTAGTTGTGGATTTCTGCCTCTTGATTTTCTCTGTGATCATTGTGTTCTTCTGCAGCCTCTCTGTTCTGTATGTTCTGAAGCGTCCAGGGCCAGGGGAACAGGGCGGGGACAGGGAAAGAGTTGACGAGTCAAAGCGGAGAGCTTTCTACACCATCATGGCCATACTGGGAGTGCTGCTGTTGAGGTGTTTTGGAAGTCTGATTTGGACTGTTGTTCATATGTTGATGGAAAGTGAGTGTGTGATAACAGCAGTTGAGCTCTGGCTCAATCTCCCCAGCAGTCTGGTGTTACCTCTGCTGTTTCTACACAGAGCAGGAACATTAGCGTGTTGTAAGAACAACTAATGAGGAAAAGGATTAGGTTTGTATTAAAGGAAATCATTTCTGATACCAGCAAGCAATTGGCTATTTATCCTCCTGAAACCCTGTGTCCTCATACAAGGACATCACATTTTGGGTTTACTTTACCTTGTGCCTCATTCTACTTAAAGGGATAGTGCACCCAAAAATGAAAATTCAGCCATTATCTACTCACCCATACGCCGATGGAGGCCCTGGTGAAATTTTAGAGTCCTCACATCCCTTGCGGAGATCGGCGGGGGGAGCGGCTAGCAAACCTAATGTGTGTATCTCCATACTGCTCATCTGTAGTGATCCAAGTGTCCTGAAGCCCCGACATAAAAAAATTGTTTCGAAAAACATCATTTGAACTCTGTTTTTAGCCTCACTGTAGCCTGTAGCTCTGACTGCCTCTCTGTGCTCCGCACTCACGTGTGTGCGCTTGCGCGACACCAGTGAAAGCATGAGCTTTGCTCACCCGTGTTTACATCATGTGAAAAACAAGATGGCAGCCATCTCTGCCAAGTCAGTCTGCAGCCGATCTCAACACAAAAGTGGACAAGGTCCAAAACCTGATCACATGTTATGGTTGAAACTAGTTTATTTATGATGAATAATGTTTGTAGTTTGACATGACCAACAAATTTGACCAATTGGAGCAACAGTACAAGCTATGACACTGTTAATTAGGAAGTACTTGTTTGAAGACACTGGGACTTAATTATCGTCTCGTTTGAGGACATTGGGACTTTATTGTAATTGACAATTTTTTAGTTTTTTACACTTATCAGGTCCTACTGATCCCAAACAGCTAGAGGAAATGCTAAAACAAAGATCAGGTCTCAGGAGGTTGAAGATCCACTGGTTTGCTTTCTTCCTACTCCTGAGAAACATGTGTGGTGCTATGACCATAGTCCCAACCCTCACCTATGGTCATAAGCTCTGGGTAGTGACTGAAAGAATGAGGTTGCGGATACAAGAGGCCGAAATGACTTTCTTCTGTGGGATGGCTGGACTCGGCCTTTGAGATAGGGTGAGAAGCTTGGACATCCGGAGGACGCTCGGAGTAGAGCCGCTGCTCCTTCATGCTGAAAAGGAGTCCGCTGGTTCGGGCATCTGATCAGGATGCCTCCTGGGAGCCTCCTGCTGGAGGTGTTTCAGGCATGTTCCACTGGTAGGAGGCCCCGGGGCAGACCTAGAACATGCTGGAGGGACTATATATCTCATCTGGTTTGGGAACACCTTGGGGTCTCCCAGGAGGAGCTGGAAAGCATCGCTGGGGAGAGGGACGTCTGGGGTGCTTTGCTTGGCCTGCTGTCCCCACGACCCAGCCTCAGATAAACAGATGAAAATGGGTGGATGTTTATGTTATGTTCCTCTGGTAACTAAACATGATTATTTTCTTTTTAACCCTCACGGGACTCAGGGTACTGTGATAATTTTGGCATTTTCACTGGTTCTCTGATTTATTTAAGTCTTTGCATATCTTGGATATTGGTTTCCTGTAAAAACAGTTTCATTCTATATTTTTTAAGTTTATTCCATATATTCAAACTTTCCTTCCATGTATAATTATATTTTCAAATTTCATTCCATGTCTTAAACCTTCATGGCATGTATTGAAAGTATTTAGACTTTCATTCCATATATTCCAACTTTATATGATATATCCCAGCTCTCATTTTATATATTGAGGCTCTTTTCATATATTCCAACTTGTATTCTATGTGTAATTATACTTTCAAATTTCATCCCATGTCTTTAAATTTTATGGCATTTATTTAAAGTATTTAGACTGTCATTCTATTGGTTCCACTTTCATTCCATATATACAGACTTCATTTGATATATCCCAACTTTCATTTCATAGATTGAGGTTCATTCCATATATTCCAATTTTCATTCTGTATATTCTGAATTTAATTTCTTCTAATTCATTTCATTCCATATATTCAACATTTCATTCCATATATTCAGTGTTCATACCATATATTCAAACATTTGTTTTATATATAATTGTATTTTCAAATTTTTCAAACTATTTCACTATTTTAAAACATTTAAAGTATTGAGACTTTCACTCCATTTATTTAAATTTCATTCCATATATTCCAACTTTAACTGATATATTCCAAATTTCAGTTTATATATTCAGGTTCATTCCATATATTCAAACTTTCATTCAGTATATTGTGAATTTCATTCCTTGTGATTTGTTTCATTCCATATATTCAAATTTTCAGTCTATATGTAGTTATATTTTCAAATTTAATTCCATGTCTTTACCTTTTATTGCATGTATTTAAAGTATTTAGATTTTCATTCCATTACATTCCATATATTCCAACTTTCATTCAGTATATTCTGACCTTCATTCCTGATTTCTTTCATTCCATATATTCAATATTTTATTCCATATATTCAAACTTTCATTCAGTATATTTTGAATTTCATTCCTTGTGAGTCATTTCATTCCATATATTCAAACTTTAAGTCTACATACAGTTATATATTCAAATCTCATTCCATGTCTTTACCTTTTATTGCATGTATTTAAAGTATTTAGATTTTCATTCCATTACATTCCATATATTCCAGCTTTCATTCTGAGTATTCAGACCTTCATTCCTTGTGATTTGTTTCATTCCATATATTCAATATTTTATTCCATATATTATGACCGTCATTACATTAAACACAAACTTCAAATTAAACATTTAATACTTTTCTGAATGGTATGCAATAATATACATATATTCATTCTTGTGGAGAGATTTAACTCACAGTACTGTACAATACATGAAACAAATAGATAGGATTAAAATAACGCAACTATGCAAAACAGTCAGACTCTAATTCATTTGAATGCTCAACAGACTATGTCCTCACATAATTTGCATATTGTTAGGTGTCCATCTGATGAACTGATAAAACAAACCATAGTTGGATTGATGTTGTGGTATAAATTCTTTAGGCATAAAGGAATGTTTGCATTGTTATGATCTGGTCATTTTTGAGGCCTTAGAGTACTTCACACTGGGCAGGCTTTATGTGAGGACACTCTTGGTGTCTAGAGGTAAAACAGAAGATGGGCACCATTTAGAGCTGACTGAAATGTAAGGGGACTTTAAGTCTTTGGTATGACTGTGTCCATGATTACATGCTGTGTCCATGATCTTCTCTGATGTCACATTTGTGTTGTAATAAACACATGTTCAAGTAAGGACAGCTGAGGTTCATCAAGTTTGTTTTATTCATCTAAATGATTTGACCGGAAGTACCAGTTTACCACATCACACATGTTGAAATATCTGTAACTGATACCACTGCCTGTTCCACTGTGAGAATTATTGCTTTACAGAAACGGGGGAAATTTTATAGCTGGACACAAATGAAGCTCTGGCGAAAGTTCAGTTAGGAAGACAATACTTTTTATGCAATGTCTTTTCAGTAATGGTTTTCGGTGTGGATAGACTCAAAGATCTTTTCTTTTCAATTGACTTGTGATTCATTTGCACAAACTATTTGCGTTTGGTCTGAAAAGACTTTAAGAACTATGATTGTGCCTTGTTCTTTCAGTGCGGACAAAGAAGGTTCAACCAGTCCATACCCCCCCTACAATACATATGAATATCTTTGCAGAGTATATACTGCAGAGATTTGCCTTTGGCATTAAATGGATATTATTTAAATGCTGTACATGCATGTATTTTACACCATATATGGTACATAAGTAAAGTAGATGATCTGGCATTACATAGTGATTGCACAGATATTGTTTTGAGACCTGACATTTCTGATTTGGCTGTTCATGAATGCAATACTTCCTGGTGAGACGATGCAAAGCAGTTAATGACTCTATTTCAAGGGTCATCAACTACATTTTTCCGAGGCCAGAATGTTTCTAAGCACTGTGGGGACCGACGTTCAAATTATATTAGATTTGAATGCACAGCAGCCTTTGTTTTCACATTATTTGAATTCTGTCATGTCTCCATCTAATGGACCGATAAAATAGACTACAGCTGCATCGATGTTGATGAATGCATGATTTGTGCATTGTCATGATTGGGTTATCTGAGAGGTCTCTTTCACACTGTGCAGGCTGTATGTGAGGAGTCTTATGAAAGTTACCAACACAATTTTTAAGCATTTACAAGTTGATTTACTACCGACAACATAAATGAAATGGCAATGACTTCTTGAATTTTAAGGATCCACAAACAGTTTAGCCAAATCACAACAATATTTGTAAAGTATATGACACCCACTATCTTTAACTCGCTAATTCAGATCAAGTCTCCACCTATACAGGATGTATGAAAAGATTGTTTTCTGGCCATTCGTCCAGTCTAGAACTGCCTTGTACATCTGTACACAATTCCTGGAAGCTGAAAACCAGTTCTTGCATGACCTGCATACTCACCAGGCATGTCATGCATTGAGCATGTTTGCAGTGCTCTGGGTCAGCTTATAACTTCCTGCCAACATCCAGCAAATTTGCACAGCCACTGGAAAGGAGTGGACCAACATTCCCAAGGCAACCATCAACAACCTGATCAACTCTATGTGAAGGAGATGTGTCACACTGCACAAGGCAAATAGGATACTGACTCATTTTATACGGCATCTCTGTAACATTAGTCATGAGAAATCTGAATGAAAGTCTTTTTTTTAAAAGGTCAAACTGCAGATTTAAGAGTGGCCTTTTATTGTGACCAGCCCAAGACACACCTGTTTGTAATCAGGAGGCTTAATCAGCATTTTGATATGTCACACCTGTCTGGTGGAAGGATCATCTTGGAATAAGAGAGGTGCTCACTTATAACAAACTTGCAACCACTATTTGGGAGAAATACATCTTTTGTGTGCATAAAAAAAAAGTTTTAGATCTTGAAGTTGAACCTGTGAAAAAGAGACCAAACTACAGCATAAACATGTAAGGAGACTTGAAGTGTTCGGTTTGACTGCGATGTCAGGTTTATGTTGTAATAAACATATTCTAGTTAGGAGTACTGAGGTCCTCTAAGTTTGTTCTGTTATTTATCAAGTGAAGATTAACCTGATCTTTTACACATCAGATGTATGTTGAAAAATCAAAAATTTTCACCACTGTCTTCTTTTACAACACATTAAAAATTATGGACACAAATTCAATAAGGCAACTATATAATAATTCACATAAAGGATTAAATCTAAGAATATATTTTCCACTTCAGCTGTTACAGTAAGTGTTTGTTTATCAATAAGATATTCATTGTGGGTACGTTTGTCTTTGCTACTTTTGTTGTTTTATTCAAATAACACATTTGAATGTAAATCTAATTTACTGAGGCAGAGAGGTGAGGTGCTGTGATTTACAGTCAGTTCAGTATATTTGGATCAGATACTCAGACACAGGACTCCACAGTGGGAAGACAATCAGAAACAAATACTGATAAGGTTGGTGTTAATATTACTTTTTAAATATCATCATCATATTCTTATATCCATATTAGTGTAGACGACTGAAACTGACAGAAAACAAGCTTTATCTTAGTGTTTAGACACTCACACAGTGAACTCAGGGGTTCCTCTAAAGATTTTGTTTTTTATCTTCTTCTTTTTTCTTTATGCTTATTGTTGTAATAGGGGCGACATCTCCATGAGCCCCTTTTAACTTCCACCCACAATGTTTAGACCTCTTAATATTTTTTCCTGTCTTTTCTATACATATTTATGTGTAAATAAACTAAACTAAACGTCCCGACAGAAACTTTAAAGGGGAACATGAAGGTCCATTTACAAATCATGGCTGGTACCAGTCATCCTGCATGTGCAAACAGATTTATAATGTCGCTCTGGAGGAGGTTTGAGGCTTGAGACTACAAATATTCTGGGATGGACACATGACATAACATATTGAATTTTTTTTGTTACTATTACAAAGTTGTTAGTGTTGTTTGCGTGTACTCCTACAATTTTCAGTTTTTAAAAAATCTGTTATTTTACTTTGAAGTACTTTAAACGCAAATTTCACTTTGCTGCATTTCAAGTTACATCCATCACGGAGTAAAAACAAACGTCACATGAATGAGTCCTGATAAACTGTGTGAGAATGAAATAAAAGGGGAGAGGAGATACATCAGCTGCAGTCACACCTGTGTCAGGCCACATATGTAGCATCCACGATACGATATTATCACGATACTTAAGTCACGATTCAATATTGTTGCCATTTTAAATATGTTGTGATATGCTGAGTGTCGCGATAAATGATATTGTGATATATTGCAGTTACTTTTACCTAGGCAAATTTTGTACACAAGCACTTGTAGTTTTACTTGATAAAAATGTCTTTACATTAACAGTGCTTTTACATGAGCAGAATATTCTGGTACTTTTTCTACTTTTGCAAATTTCTTACTGAAGGTAAGTGTCATAAAGCAGGGGGCTTTAACTTTGAAGTTGCATCATGGGAAAAATAGGATCCTGCTATTTTGATCCTTGAATCCCAAGTCAGGATGTCTTGGCTTCTGCTGCACGGATTTTGATGTGTTTTTAAATCTGTCTATCTATCACTGGAATGCTCAGGTTAATATAGGTACATTAGGGCAGCTTTAATTGAATTTGTAAGACACTATCACATATGAATCAATATTCTGTTTCTGCATTGCCTATTTCTCACCTCAAATGTCCAGAAACATATTTTAGTGTACTGTTTAGCTGTAAAATGAGAGAGCTGGTTGTATGGAGAGCAGGACTTTGGTTGACTATTTCCAACATGGCGGCCGAACTTTTTCAATTTACAGCTAAATGCCAAAAGAAGGAGTAGAAAGAGGAGTGACAGGATGTTTTTCACAGGCTATTTGCTTTCAGGATATAATGATAGTTTCAGCAAATATGATACAAAGTTATTTGTTTTTTATAAATGTCACTAAATGTATTTAGCATCAAAGCATTTACACGTTGAATGACTCCCAACAACAAAAATTAAAGTAATGCAAATGATAATAACTACTTGAACTCTAAGGATCCAGATGTTTCAAGGTGTTCTCTGGGTTTTCATCCACTCGAAAACTGCTGGTTTTCAGAAACTCATGTGACATGTAGACAGGAAAAACAGAGTTTTTGGTTTGACACACCTGATGTTGCTCATTATTTCCTTGGTGAGGCGCCATAAGTGAACATGACCCAAATGGTGCTGGCACTGACCTTACAAAAACAACTTTTTCCATGTTTACATGTAAATTTATAGATGCTCTTCCACTGTATTTGAGGAACAAAAGCATCAGAATGTGTTAAGCCTAGTTCACATTACACAATTTTCACTGTGATTTTGACGTCTCAGAGGATCTTGACAGCCACCTTGGGTCGGAGGTGAGTCGGCAGATAGTCTGCCATGATGAGTCCTCATGTGTGCACAAGCCTACGAACAAGTCGCCCCCTCGCCTGTGACTGGGACTGGATATCTGGCATGCTAGAAAACTGGAGAAGTCTGACACGACTGACAAAGAGCATCAGCCAATGAGAGGCGGGATACAGTACGTCCCATATCAGCACGCAGGAGGACGAAAGAAATGTGAAGAGGACAAGCCACAGGGTTGCCAGGTCTGCTTATTAGCTGCGACTTTGGGCTTGGTTTTTTGTAAAGTTGCTTACAAATATTGGTAGTCACAGGTTGCAGTTTTTTGGGCTTGCTCTCTAAACGTCGCCTTTCTCTCTATATGCATCACTTCTTTTGGGCTTGTTTCCATAGCCCTGGTTGCTTGTTTCTCTCCCAAGATCTGGCAACACTGACAAGCCGGCAAGCAACAACAACAATGGCAGCGTCAACAGGATCCCGGGGAGCTCACTGTGTTTGGACCCAGGCCCTGGAGGCAGATCTGATTCAACACTGGGAAGAATATCCATGCCTTTACGATGTGTTGTCTCCAAGTAAAAAAACGTAGTTTGGTGACGTCACCGTGTTATCTGGGGCTCTGTCGGCGAGGCCTTGGTGGAGAAATCTTGTGGTGTGCACACAGGTCGTAACGCAGTTGGCAAGACTCCCGCTGACAGAAACACACGTCTCCAGGTATGAACACCCAAAAGATTACAATAGTCTTCGCGACGCAAAATCAGGGTGAAAATCGTGTAATGTGAACTAGGCTTTACTGACATCACTGCTCGATGTAGACTTCTGGAAACAGCTAGTTTTTCAGGATTTCTGATTGGCCATCACCTACAACTTTGCATGTTTTTGGGTTAGGGTATATCGACCTGTTGGTTCGACACGCTCCTCACAGTGCTTCAGCTGTACTTTTGTGTAAAATCCCTCTTTTAGGACTGATAGATATGCAAAACATGCAATTAATATGTTTTCTCCATTTTCCTCTTCCAGATATGGCAGGAAACTCTTCCTCTTCCAATGACTCCATTCTTCATTCTAACTTTCCTGTGGCCATACTTTGCCTCCTCACCAGACCAGGCTCCTTAGTTTATATTGCATTAAATATCACAAACATCCTCCTCCTCCTTCCCCTCTGCATCCTCGTCTTCTACCTGGGTCTCCAACGATGGCAACGACAGCGCTCCACTTCCACAGCAGCAATGACGAGTCACTCAGACAGCTTCACCTACCACATGGTCGCCATGCAGCTGATTCGTGTCGTAGGGTGCACCGTCTGCTTCTGCGCTATCATCTGGGGTCATGTCATTACATTCTATGCCGGGTACTTTCTTCGAGTCTTCACCTGGTATGGAGAGTTGTGTTTCCACAAACTGACCTGTGTGGAGCGCTACCTGGCCATCGTTCATCCCGTCACCTACCTGAGCCTGAGAGGACAGAGAGGGATCAGAATCAGAAATATCAGCATTAGGTGTGTGTGGCTGTTTTGTGTTGGAGCAACAACTCTGATAACTGAAGGGAACTTGGTACCTGTGGATTTCTGCCTCATGACCTTCTCAGTGATCGTCATCGCCTTCTGCAGCCTTTCTGTTCTCCGCGTTCTGATTCGTCCAGGGCCAGGGGAACAGGGCGGGGACAGGGAAAGAGTTGACGAGTCAAAGCGGAGGACTTTCTACACCATCATGGCCATACTGGGAGTGCTGCTGTTGAAGTGTTTTGGAAGTCTATTTGTGGTTGTTTTTCATACTTTGGGGGTAAATGAGTGTGTGATATAGACATTAGTTGACCACTGGTTTAATCTCCCCAGCAGTCTGGTGTTACCTCTGCTGTTTCTACACAGAGCAGGAACATTAGCTTGTTGTAAGAACAACACCTAATGAGGATAAGGGAGGATTAGATTTGCTTTAAATCACTTCATACAAGTTAGCAATTGACCTCTTTAAACATCCTCCAACTCCTGCGGAAAATAGCATTCAGAGCATTATTTGTCTAACTAAGTAGTTTTTTTTACCATTAAATTACAGTTGTTTTTTTGATACTGTTTTACAAAAACAGAATCCCATGATGGAAATGGGTTTGCCTTTCTGAGGGGATAAATAGAAAATCACACCATTATTTAGTTAATGTGAGTTCTTTTAACACAGGCGTATTTCCAGGTAGCTATCAGCTGCCCCCCACCCAGATCAGCTCTGCCCTCAGGACTTCAACAGACTATGATATGATCCATGTTAAGGTCGCTTAGCAACCTCAGCAAAACTGCCACCGCGCTCTTGACAGCTGGCTCAAAGAAAGCACAAAAGTAGTGCCCAGCCCAGGTGGTTAAAGACGCAGCATGTGTACGGCCCTTTAATGGGCCTGTACAATCAAAATTTTTATGTGAACCAGTATGAATATCCCTTGTACAAAAATGAGGCTTCAGTATATCAATTATGAGCCATTCATTTGATCTAGCTGTGACAGACAGAGTGAGTTCTGACACCCGACAATTACGGCACCCATCGTTCTAATACAACACCACTTAATCCTGTTAAAACAACACTCGCAACTTGCATTAATTTTTATGAAAAAACCTTTTGATTCTTTTGATCTGAGGACCTTAACAGACTAAAAGAATATGAACAACTTACAAGGTTATTAAAGAATGGACACATGATTTGAGGTAGCCAACAACCTGCTTTTATACATCTGAAGAACTTCGATTAAAAAAAGACGAACTGCCTGACAACCAGACCAGGCTTCTAAAAGGCAGCAGTTTATTTGTCAAAATGTGTAGCCACACCGGGCGACCTTACATATTTGACTGATATATAAAGAGTAAAAGCGACCAGGCCTTTAATTGGAGCCTTACGGTAGCTGGGACGATGTCGAGGTAGAAGTTTAGTAGGCTTGAGGGAATGTATAATGTTTGCTGTTGTGATTTGACTTTCAAGCTGTGCAGGATTTATGTGAGGAGGCTCTGGGTGTCTAGAGGTAAAGCATAAGATAAAGACCTTGCAGATGTTGCTATGGCTATGATAACAAACACACGCACATCCCAATAACCAATGGAATGGGTACTGTACCAAAGAAATGCCTGGCAAAGTCCCATCATGTTGTGATTATACAAGAAACTAGGTGCCATTTAAAGCTGAGTGAAATGTAATAAGACTTTAAATCTTTTGGTGTGACTGTGTCCGTGCATACATGCTGTACCATGATTTAATTAACTGAAGCTGCTGAATGTCCAGGGCATCGTTTTCCTTTGGAGAGGCTCAGCTTTGTGCACATATACTGTATACACAAGACACACACAAAAATAAAACGTGATAATAACAACACGTCCATGCAAATTAGTTGATGATTCCAGTTGATTTGAATACATGGCAGACTTTGTCTTCACATCATTTGAATTGTGTCAAGTGTCCATCTAATAATAATAATAATAAAAACAACTACAGTTGAAACTGATGGGGTGGCATGTGTGATTTGTGCCTATCATGATCTGATAGAAGGTACCTGCTGATATGTCTACCCCTCTGTTAAACATGGAGGAGAAACAGACAAAGGGTTGCACACTCTGTACTGAGATCTTCTTAGATGTCAGATTTGTATTGTAATAAATATATATACAAGTAAGGACACCTGAGGCTCATCAAGTTTGTTGTATATTTCATCTAAATAAAGACGGACTAACACCAGTGTTGTTTCAGTGCTAAAATGACTACTTTACTTGTGGAGATTTTATAGTTGGTATGTAGTGGTATGTGAGCGCGCTGAGTGTGATCAGTAAGGCAACAATGAAATGATTCAAATAAAGTATTAATGTTGGATATTTTCCATTTGATCTATTACCGTAATGGTTTATCTGTCAGCAAGTCATTCATTCTTCATTCGCCAGTTTGTCATTAAACATTTGAATGGAGAGACAGAGAGAGGGAGGGAGGGAGGGAGGTGTGAAGTGAGGCTGTGATTTACAGTCAGCTCAGAATATTTGGATCAGATGTTCGGACACAGGAGTCCACAGAGGGAGAAGATCAGAAACAAATACTGATAAGGTTGGTGTTATTACTACTTTTTGATATCATCATCTCCTGAAGTCCACAGGACGACTGAAAACAAATTTCTTTATTTATTTGAACACTTGCACAGTGAATACTGTATTATGTAAACTCAGAGGTTTTTCTTTCCTGTACATTTTTAAGTGTTTTTAAAAATGTGTCCTTTTACTTTTAAGTACTCTCAATGCAAATATCTGACTTTACTACATTTCCATTCACAATCCATTATAGATTTAAAAACAGAAGTCAGATGAATGGGGCCTTATAGAGTATGTGTGAGAAAGGGAATAAAGAAAGGACATAAATCAGCAGCTGCAGCAAAGAAGAAGCTGCAGGTGTGTCCGTGGCGGCAGGTGGGCAGAGCTTGACTGAGGTGACACTGTCGAAATCCGGCGCTTGACACCAGTGAAAAAGCTATCCTTTAATTTCGGCCGGTCCCCGTTGTAGCTTAATGGCAACCCGTGGCATCAGGGGGAAATGCAGTGGGACAGGAATGAGAGTTAAGGAACTCCTAGTCTCTATATACAGACTCTACATTCAGTGAATGTAGAGTCTGTAGGCAAACCCCGGAGATCTCTCCGGAAGAAGAGTGGAAGAGCTTCCGGTGCTAGGCTGTTTGTAGTCCGCGTGATTGATAAGAATTTGTTTGTAATAACCTTTAAAGCAAATAGAGACCGGAACCAAAATATCAAAGTTTAACAGAACTTATTATCTTGTACATGAGGAGCGTTTCACAGTGCAACACACAAGATGAGGTTACAGAGAAAAGGCTCCCTGGAGGAGCGTTTGCTATCAGCTATTATACAGCCCAAGTGGGCGGTGAAGCTCGGATGTTTCTATCAAGTACACACTTGTAGATAACATCACAATCATCTTCGGTCCCCCTGTTGGAACAATACCCTGCCTGTCTCGCCATCCAAAATGGCCTGTCCTTGACTTCTCTCCGATCCGAGCCTCCCTGTCCTCCCCTACAGATACAGAGCTGATGAATCTGCTGACGTTGTGGTGTTTAAGTACAAAACAGAAACAGTATCCTACTGACCGTTACACAGTGTACATACACAGCGTGATCATAATTTTTATAACAGTGATATTGACCAATCACATTTGAGCCAGCTGCAGTTGTTGCCAGGTTAAATGGTCCGTGCGGTGAACTAACGAGGCGGAACATAACGGGCATCACTGCAAACTCTGAATCCATCGCAATGGTTCAGCATATTTACTTATATATAAACTGAAGATGGAAACAGAAATTCGCCTCCTCCACCCAAATCAAACCGGAATGCCAAAAAATCAGGGGTCTGCCCCCAGAGGCTGTATCGCCGTCTGTCGGAAGTCAGACGCCGAATACAGCCGATGGGTTCTGAGAATGAGGAACTCCAAGTAAAGTGGGCGGGAGTGGTGGTGGATGGGTCCAACAAACACTGGCTTTCACCAGGGAGAGCGGTGTTCATGTCTCCTCGGGTTCTAAAGCCAAACCCTTTTTTCCCTAAACTTAACCACATTCGTTTAGCCTGGAAATCCAGACTGACATCTAGAAAGATTTTGAGTCTGGCCCTCATGATACACCCTTCCTACTCAAGCGGCGGCACTAAATGAGGCATATTAAAGGCCACCACACACACTTGGATAGCACGATGGCCAATCGGAGCAAAAAACAAGGTGACGTATTCATTGCACTAAGCCCCATTGGTTTTATCGGTATTTTGCTTTTGCCGTATCCCGTCGGCAAAAATGTCCTTCCTGGAAACAAAGGCTTCTAGCTGCCCTACCCTTTATTTATTTTATCTTCTGTTCCTCTCTCAAGGAAATAGATAAGCGTACTTGGCTTAGCGTTTCTTCCAAAGCTAAATTGAATGGACGCGGTCCTTCAGCAGCTGCCATCTTGGCTGTTTACTTTTCGACTCCTATGGCGCAGCGCTGTCCTCATCATGTTACACGCGCCCAGAGCCCGCCTCTGTCAGATAGACTGATCTGATTGGTCCGATTTGGCATTCAAAGTGCTCTGCTTGTCGGGGCCAGATTCACGTGCAGTGCAAATTTGTATTTGCTAGCGGCGGGCCATCTGGCAGAACTTGACACAGTGTCCCAGAACGTCAACAACCAACACACCCAGGGTATCTTGCACGTAGTGTGTGGACGTGGAAAGTCCATGACCAAACGTCAATATGTGACAAGGATAGAGGATGTGTTGATTCAAGAGACCAACATTTAACAAGAACCCCAGCTGACCAAAGTGCTGTACTTTGCTCATTAAGGTGTTGTTAATAAGCGTAGCTGATGAAGTTGGGGTGGTGGTGGGGCTGGTGGGGTTCTAAGACTGATGGACATGCCTAGGTCTATGCCTCATCACCAGTCCAAACTCTCTCATCTTCATCACATACTGCATCACAAACTTCCTCCTCCTCCTTCCTCTCTACATCCTCGTCCTCTACCTGGGTCTCCAACAATGGCGGCGACAGCGCTCCACCTCCACAGCAGCAGTGACGAGTCACTCAGACTCCTTTGCCTACCACATGGTCACCATGGAGCTGACTGGTCTCTTAGGGATCACCTTCATCTGCTGTGTTATCTATGAGTTTCATAACATAATTCTCAGTGTGGGATATCGTCTTTGGGCCTTCACGTGGTATGGGGAGATTTCCTTTCACATCCTGACCTGTGTGGAGCACTACCTGGCTGTCGTTCATCCTGTCACCTATCTGAGCCTGAGAGGAGAGAGAGGGATCAGAATCAGAAATATCAGCATTGGGTGTGTGTGGCTGCTTTGTGTTGGAGCAATGTGTCTGTTTACTGAAGACAACTTCTTAATTGTGGATTTCTGCCTCTTGATTTTGTCCTTGTCTGTTGCCTGTCTGTTCTCCGCGTTCTGATTCGTCCAGGGCCAGGGGAACAGGGTGGGGACAGGGAAAGAGTTGACAAGTCAAAGCGGAGAGCTTTCTACACCATTGTGGCCATACTGGGAGTGCTGCTGTTTAAGTGTTTTGCAGGTCTGATTTGGACTATTTTTCATATGTTGAAGGAAAATGAGTGTGTGGTACTGACAGCTGAAGTCTGGCTTAGTCTCCCCAGCAGTCTGGTGTTACCTCTGCTGTTTCTGCACAGAGCAGGAACATTAGCGTGCCGTAAGAATTAGCTTTGAATTAAATCACTTCACAGACAAGCAAACAGCAGCTGGCTTGGTCCCCACCTTAACCAAAGAGAAATATCTGGTGTGATTTTATTTTGTCCTTCTGGTGCTGTTTTTATGTAAACATGAACTCTACCCTGACATTGTCAGACTATATATGTAATATATTTTGTTTATGAGTGTTATGCTTCCTTTGGAGAGTTTCAGCTTAGAGCACACATGCTGCGACAACATGTGACAAAAATAACACGTCCATGCAAAACAGTTAATGATTAGTGTTTGATTTGAATACACAGCAGCCTTTCCTTAACATCATTTGAATCATGCCAGTCTAATGGTAGATTGATGTGGTAGAAATTTATGAGGGGTGAAGTAATGTCTGTCTGTGCATTGTCGTTATCTGGTCGGAAGACCCTGCCGACATTTCTGCTCGGTCTCAACCAATGGTTACACACTGTACCAAAATTTCTCAGATGTCAGATTTTTATTGTAATAAAAATATATTAATGTACGGACAACTGAGCATTATAATTTGTTTTATTTTTCATCTAAATGAAGTGCTACTTTTCATGTGTTGTTGAAAAATTTGAAACTGATGCCGCCGTCTGTTCAGATGTTACAGTTACTACATTAAGAAGATGTCTGTTGAAAATGTGCTGAGATATTAAAGCTGGACACAAATAGTGTGCAGTTGTGTGTGCACCAGTCCAACACATTCTCACTCCAGTCTCATCATATGTTGACGTTTGGTAAATCAGTTCTATTTTCACAGGAAATGTACAGTTTACATACAGTCTCTTTCAAAATAAAAGCACTACATCCGTACAACACCACAAATTGACTTTTTTTTTCCTCCAACAACTAATGCCCATGATCAGGTTTAGGAAAAAAGAACAGGGTTCGGCTTTAGAGTCTTTTGGGACGTGAACACCGCTCTCTTATGTTATATCTGATGCCACAAGTCAATGCCCAAGTGCCTCATTTCGACGACTTTGGAGTGAGAGCAGACTGACTAGTCAGTAATGCAACAATATAAATAAAATGAATAAAGGCTAACGAGTGAGATATGCCTTTTTGGCACAAACATTTTCAAATGTAGACAAATGCATTAATGGACATATATAAGTAAAGCATGTTTATTTTTGCTAACATATATTAATTATGCTTAAATCAATCCTATAATTAGGGCCCAGGCAGCTAAGCTGCCAGGACACTATTGTAATCCTAGGTATTCTTCTTCTTCTTCTTCTTCTTCTTCTTCTTCCGAGGAAATCATACTTCTCATGGGTGAAAACTCACCAAACTTTGCACAAAGGTCCAGTCTCATGCCAGATATCCTCAGCCTGATGGTGGCGCTACAGCAAGCATCTAAAGTTCAAAACTTTGAAAATCCATAACACATCAACCATACGTGCTACAGCTTCACAACTTTCATCAAATTGTAGCCCCAATACTGAAGAAACTTTTGTACATTAAAAAGCTATAAAAAATTATGAAGTTCATCACTCTGTTTTTTTTTTTCAAAAACTGTAAAACTGCTTAAACCTATCTCCTCCCACAATTTTTGCTCAACTGACACCAAACTTGCTACAGAGCATCTTCAGACTGTCCTACAAAAACTATGTTTCTCAGATTTTTGATTTATCAAAAATTGAGCCTACAGTGCATCAAAATGTTTGACTGTAAACAGTATTGTAAACATATACATGCAAATTCTTGCTAAATAAATCTTCAATGTTCATGAAAAAAATGACAAAATTCTAGAGTCATGGTAGATGATGTGTGGCAAATTTCAGAGTTTTATCTCAGAAACTGAATTTTTGACAGCATTTTGAATTTTGCTCTAATGTGAACAATTGGAGTCAATGTAAAAATGGCAATTTAAAACATCAGTTTTTCACTTATGAAGCAAATCAGTCATTGTTACAAACAAATTACCAACATCTCCATGCTGTCTAGATGCAATATGTGTATTTTCAGATTTTTGTTTCAATAACTGAATTTTTTACAGTGGTTTGAAATCTGCTTTTCCATGCATGGACGACTGCTAAACCTGCACGTCTGCCTTAGTCAATTTGTGAAGCTACACGTGAATTATCACTGACTAATTAGCTCAGTGAGATAGAAATTGATTCTTAGTTTTAGAGGTTGTGAGTTCAAGCCTCAGCTGATGCAAAAGGCAGAATGTGTTGCTAAATGTCTTCCAATTCTTCTGCTTGTTGCTCAGAATTGCCTAAAAATGTCCGGACCCGAACCATCGCTGCGCAGCAGCTATAATCATTGTTTGTTTTTGATGCATGGTTAATCATAAAGTCTTTTTCTCTGGTTGAATTTTCCATCAACCATAATTGCTCTGCTTGGCAAATTGCCTCGCCATATTTGCATTTTTGCGACGTTGTGTTAGCAATTTTCCTTGCTTCGTCTTGACGTGCACTGCTTATGATCTGTCACCTTGTCGCTACCCTTATAAGTCCCAATCTAGGCGTGCAGTGCTCAAGGATGTCCCGACCACAGTTATGGGCTTGTGGATGTATACCTCTATGAACCATTCAAGTTGCACTTACAGTTTACATCCATGTCTCTGAAAACATGCTTCACACATGTCTCTCCCCTGGCAGCACAGAAGATCTATACAATCAGCAGTTTCAAGACGGACACCCAAGATTAGTGTCACCAATTCAGCCTCTGATCAAATGTCTCCCCGTCTGTTGCTGAGATATGTCGTTGAGTAATGGCCAGAAAAGTGTTTTATGCAGAACATTATGACGTCACAGTGATGTTGACCTTTGACCTTTTGGATATTAAATGTCATTACATCAGTTTTTTTCACGTCACGTCATACATTTGTGTAAACTTTTGTCATGATTAGTGTATTAATACTTGAGTTATGGCTAACAAATGTTTAGTGAGGCCACAGTGACCTTGACCTTTGACTACAAAAATCTACTCAATTAATTCTCGAGTCCACGTGAACATTTGTGCCAAATTTGACGAAACTCCCTCATGGCTGTTTTGAGATTGTTTTCACGAGAATGAGGCGGATGCAAGGTCACATTGACCTTGACCCTTGACCACAAAATTCTTATCAGTTAACTGCTGAGTCCATGGTCCACAAGATGTTCTTAAAGGGATAGTGCACCCAAAAATGAAAATTAAGCCATTATCTACTCACCCATATGCTGAGGGAGGCTCAGGTGAAGTTTTAGAGTCCTCACATCACTTGCGGAGATCCAAGGGGAGAGTGGGTAGCAACACAACTCCACCTAATGGAGGCTGACGGCAACCCAGATTCAAACGTCCAAAAAACACATAATTGAAACCACAAAATATCGCCATACTGCTCGTCTGTAGTGATCCAAGTGTCCTGAAGCCCCGACATGAAAAATTGTTTGGAAAAACAATTATCATATACATCATATACCTTTAAAATAACTTAAACTTCCCAGTCCTTTTGCTAACATAGATGCATTTATGTATATTATATCTTAATATATTTTCAGTTTGATCTGTCACTACAATCGTTCATTCATCAATAAGGTATTCATCTGTCTGTCTGCCATTGCCACAAGTTAAGTTAATTTGTTTTTTATTCAAATTAAACATTTGAATTTAAATCTAATTTAGACAGAGACAGGGAGAGAAGGAGGGGAGCTTTGATGTGGGGCTGCAATATACAGTCAGTACAGTTTATCTGGATCAGGTACTCAGACACAGGAGTCCACAGAGGGAGGACGACCAGAGACAAACACTCACAAGGTTGGTGTTCTAATTTCTTTATCATTGTTAAATTCACATCGGTGTGGACGACTGAAACAGACAGAAAACAAGGTTTATCTTACTGTATAATGTATTAATTTTGTTAACATCAAAAGATTTTCAATGCTGTGTGAGCGTAGATGAGTTGGTAAATTCCAATAAATAGTCGGTGCTGCCTCTGCTTCTTAACAGAGAGACAGATAAATCGGAGTTTACAGTGAACCTGGGTACACATTATGGTTATTCAACATTAGCAGAACACATTATGAGTTATGTATAGTCTCATTGTCTGAGATTTTGAGCTTTTCAAATAATGATCAGTGAGAGAAAAAAACATTTTGACTAATAGTAGACTACAATTTTTCGTCTAAAAAGTTTTCGTCAACTAAAATGGATATCAAATATCAAAGAAAGGTGTACATATAGGGTAGGGATATACTTTCCAACTGATCTGTTACTATAACTGTTTATCCATACACTATTCATTTGTCAGTCAGTTTGTCATTTCCACTTTATTTTAATAAAAATAGGATTTTATTTTGGAGTTAACTTTCAGACAGACAGAGGTAACGTGAGGCTGCGATTCATCTGGATCAGATACTCAGACACGGGAGTCGGCAGACGGAGGAAAATCAGAAACAAATACTGATAAGGTTGGTGGTCTTAATACTATTAAATATCTTCATCTTCTTTTTTTATGAAAGACATACTTTACTTTGTCAGGACCATTTTCATATATACAGCTTATTTGCTTTTTAGTTTACAGTTCATTACAAAGAAAAATTTCTGTCAGAGTTAAAAAGAAAACTAATTAAAAAGTATAAAATAGTCCACAGTATAATAACCATAGAGAATACGTTCTAAAAGCTAATACACTGTACACATTTTATACATTGAATACAATAACGTATCTCTATATACTTGCATGGGCACACACTGATACACATAAACCCACAGAAATACCTGCATGTACCCATATGTATACATTATATTCATACATCTATGCACGTATCTATATATTAACATTCAAGCTCTTACTGTGTATGTGCATACATACACCCAAGTCTACATGTTAGTTACAGGGAGAGATAAATTATTCTGTAACATGGTCATCTGTTTGTTTGATTATAACATGGCGTGTAATCTCTTGGTACATTTTACCAGTATAGTTCTGGTCTCCCATCTTCTATAATCCAACACATTCTCACTCCGACCTCATCACATATCGACGTTTGGTCATGGACTTTGCACGTCTACATATGCCGTGCAAGGTACCCTGGGTGCGTTGGTTGTTGATGTCCTGGGATGCACAGTTTGCATAAATGTCGGTACAACACTGTGAATAAAGGTTTTTTTTTCCTTCAACAACAAATGCATGCGGTTATGTTTTACCAACACACTCGCGTGTGGTTGGGTCGAGGCAACAAAAGCATGTGGCTGGGTTTAGGAAAAAAGAACAGGGTTTGGCTGCACAATCTAGCAGGAGGCGAATACCGGCCTCCTGGGTGAAAGTCAGTGGCTGTTGGACCCATCCCTTGCCCGTCCTACCCACACCTACTCTTATGGGACTTATGCCCCCTTAACTTTCATTGTTGTCCCACCGCATTCCGCCCTGATCTCGCAGGGTCTGGTCGTGTATCATGTTAACGTGAAAGGATGGCTTTATTGCTAGCTCGGACCTCTGGGTTCACTGCTGAATGCTTTGCATTTGCAAAAAGATCTGTGCTGAACCCCCTCTGGTCTCTTTCAGAAGAGCGCGCTCACTAAGACACAGACTGGTCCATACGGTCTTGAGTGTCCCCTCTCCCAGGACTACGTGGTTGCCCTCCCCACCTCTAGGTTTTTCTAGATGTGGTCACTGTACCCACTGCTCCAACTCAACTGACTCTAAATATTTCTGTCATCCGCGTACAGGGAAAAAGTACACAACTAATTCATTTATCAACTGCAGCACTACCCATTTACATTCTGAAATGTCCATGCGGTAAGGTTTATGTGGGACAGACTAAAAGCCCTCTTAAAGCCAGGATAGCTGAACACAAGGCTGCTATTCGCAATCGTAACATGGATTTTGCGATAGCACGCCGTTATGTTAAAGCTAATCATGGTTCTTGTGCTTCTCTCCGCTTCTACGGCATCGAAAAAGTCTCCCCCCCACAGAGAGGTGGAGATATTGTCAACAATATTGTCTGCTGAATGCTTTGCATTGAGGTGATGTTTCAGGCTTGAAGTACTTGATAGAACAAGAATTCCTCACTGCAGAAACCCTATCAACAGTTCCATCTGGGCGTTTTTTAAATGTAAATGTTTCATTCATGGGGCCAAGCAGCATCGTCTCGTCTGCCTCCATCATGTGACAAAGCTACTGTGGCCTTCAGTGATGCACCAGGTCAAAGGGCAGCAGGGAACGTGATTAATCAGCATTATTTTCAAAGTTCATCAAAGTTCAAAGTTATTTTTTCTGTGACTTAATTAATTAATAGAAATTAACATGTTATTTTGCCACTTAGGGACAAAAGGTATAACAACTGGTGCATATTACCAGTGTCCACTTGATGCATTTAACTTTAGTGTTCACTCTCCTTTTTGCTCTGGTTTGGTCTCCCCCAAATCCTGAGGGAAATATCTGTCTCTTTAGCTGCTAAATGTTCCACTATGTTCACGAGCTAGTCTCTAATTGTGTTTATCTGCTCTGTGGTGCTGAGCAGGTAGTGTGCAGTTGGTTCTTCTGGGCTTTGAACCAACAGGAAGAGAACCACAGGATGAATTCCTTCTCTGTGATTGAAAAGATGCAATGTATACATTGTCTCCTTTTGATTGTCTTTTTCTCTTCCAGATATGGCAGAAAATGTCTCCTCCAATGATTCCCTTCTTCATCCTCCCTTTCCCATGTCATGCCTCTTCACCAGACCAAGCTCCTTACTCTTCAGCACATACTACATCACAAGGATCCTCCTCCTGCTGCCTCTCTGCATCCTCGTCCTCTACCAGGGTTTCCAACAATGGCAGCGACAGCGCTCCACCTCCACAGCAGCGATGACTCACTCAGACAGCTTCACCTACCACATGGTCCTCATGGAGCTGACAAGCGTCTTTGGGAACGCCCTCTGCTGTTTTGGTATCTTTTTGGATCATTTCCTTGTATTATTTGCGGGGCTCCATTTTTGGGCTTTCACCTGGTACGGGGAGACGTTCTTCCACATCCTGACCTGTGTAGAGCGCTACCTGGCTGTCGTTCATCCCATCACCTATCTGAGCCTGAGAGGAGAGAGAGGGATCAGAATCAGAAATATCAGCATTGGGTGTGTGTGGCTGATTTATTTCGGGGCGATAGGTCTGATGCATTTCAGATACTTCTTGTTTGTGGATTTCTGCCTCTTGATTTTGTCCTTAATCGTCGTGTCCTTCTGCAGCCTTTCTGTTCTCCACATTCTGATTCGTCCAGGGCCAGGGGAACAGGGTGGGGACAGGGAAAGAGTTGACCAATCAAAGCGAAGAGCTTTCTACACTATTTTGGCCATACTGGGAGTGCTGTTGTTGAGGTGTTTTGCGAGTCTGATTTGGACTCTTGTTCAAATGTCAGATGACAATGAGTGTATGATTTCAACAATGGTTGAATTCTGGCTCAATCTCCCCAGCAGTCTGGTGTTACCTCTGCTGTTTCTACACAGAGCAGGAACATTAGCGTGCTGTAAGAACAACACCTAATGATTAGATTTGTGTTAAATGAAATCACTTCTGACTGAAGCAAGGAATTGTCAATTTAAAATCTGTTGGTTTGCTCTCCACCTGCTCCTGAGAAAAATATCTGGTGTCTTTATATTACGTGCTTTTGGTAACTAAAACATGCTTATTTTCTCTTCTATCATGGGCATCTGTCTCTGTAATAAGACATCAAACCTACCCTGACATCACCAGGCCAATTCACAAACACGAGGTAGTTTGGAAGCTCTGTTCATTTTTTTATTTATCAAGGGGCATTATCAAATGTAAAATGTGAAAACAGGCTACATCATTCAGAGATGAGCTGTGCTGGTGTAGCATCAATATACCTGTAATGATTGTCGCCATTTGACGCTATAACAGCTTCAACACAGTTTTACAACAGCCGTAGCCATCTTGGTTGTCTCCGAAAATAACTCAATGGCACTCCGCTTCACTGCAGTAGGTTTATGCTTGCAGTGGTGTTCCTGGTGTGCCAAAAAATACATCATCAGATATTTTGCGTAAGGCATGAAGTCTCTGCAAGTTGTTTGTCGTTGTCTAAAACCAGCCTTATGTTAGATAAACAGTTGTGATTGGCCGACCCTGGCCAGGTCCGCTGGAAATCCATCTGAATGGTTAAACAAAGGAGTTTAAGATATTAGTAATGTGTCTTGTGTCCTGTCATGTGAACAAGTGAAGACTGTAGATAGAGGCATTATTTTTGGCACATAAATGCATTTACCAGGATATTGGTTTTAATTGCTTAGGATTGTCGACTCTAGATTTCCTGCAAATACGGATGGATTAATCACATGAAAACACAGGATGGCACCTTGATGATGTCAGTTTTCATTCAATATTCTACAGTTTAATTCCATATAATCTGACTGTCAGTCCATGTACCAAGCCTACATTCCATAAATTCAGATTTCCATTGTATATATTCAAGCTTCCTAATATATATTGAAGGTTAATTTAACATATTTAAACATTAGTTTTATATAATGAACTTAATAATATAATAATAATAATAATGATAATACATTTTATTTCTAAAGTGCTTTTCTAAACCTGAGTTTAACTCTGCAGTACCATACAATATGAAAAACAAAGAAGTGAATGAACGTCATCCACAGAAAATGCAAATTAAGAATTATATATAAAATTTAAAAGTATGCATAAACAAATGTACATACAATCACATTTATACTCTTACATACATCCATACATACATGTCTGTGTGCATACATAACATAAAGCCTTCGCATATGTACATAAATGCACACATATCAATAAGCACACATACAAGCAAACACACATATATGTAAATGCGAACATAAGCACACTTACACACCTTCAAAATATGCGTTCAACTTTTGCTCTCTATAGTCAACTTTCATCCCATACATTCAAACTTCAATCTACGTATGTTGCATTCAATACATTCAAGGTTTGTTCCATATATTTAACTGATGTATTCATGTATTGAAATTTTCATTCAATATATTCAAATTTTATTGCATATATTCGACATTCATTCCATAATTTTTTACATTTTCCTCTATGTATTCAAATTGTGATCAATATATCTAAATTTCATTCCATATATTCAAGCCTTTATTCTGTCTTCAAGTTGCATTCAGTGCAATACAATTTATTCCACATATTCAAAATGTAATTCTGTGTATTCACATTTTATTTCATATAATCATATGTATTCCATATATTCAATCTTTCATTCTATATATTCAAGTTTGAATCTATATATTCATATTTCATTCCATAGCTTCAAACTTGTTTAAGTTGCATTCCATATCTGCAAGGTTCATTCCACGTATTCAAAATTCCATTCTATTTATTCAAGTTTTATACCATATATTCAACTTTTACTCCATGTAATTATACGTTTATTCTTTTTGGTTGCATTCCATTTATTACAACTTGTATTGTATATTTTCAAGGTTCATTCCATATAAATTTAAATTTCATTCCATAGTTTCAAACTTTAATTCTCTATGTTTAGGTTGCATTCCATATATACAAGGTCCATTCCATATATTCAAAATTCCATTCTATATTATTAATTAATTAATTAATTATTAATTAATTAATTTATTCAAATTTTATTCCATGTATTCAACTATTATTCCATATGTTCATACCTCCATTCTGTATATTTTGGTTGCATTCCATTTATTAAAAATTGTATTGTATATTTTCAATTTTTATATCATAAAGATTTAAATTTCATTTCATGAATTCAAACTTTCATTCTATATAATTGTTTCATTCCATATATTTAGGGTTCATTCCATATTTTCAAACTTTCATCCACTGTGTTTAAATTTTATTCCACATATTCATGTTTCATTCGATGTAATCAAGGTTTAGTTCATATATTTAAATCTTGTTCTATATATTCAAGTTGTATTCCTTTTATTCAAATTTGATTCCATATACTCAGACTTTCATTCTGTATATCCAAGGTTCATTCCACATATTTCCATATACTTTCATTATATGTTTTCTAACTTCCATTCTATGTATTGAAGTTTCATTTCATATATTTCAACTGTCCTACCATTAAACTAAAACTTCACATCATATATTTAATAAAATTTTATACATTATGTTGAGTATTGATATTCAAAGCTGGATTCGCATACAAACTGTATGTGATACGTGAGTATAGTAGATGATTACATGTTTATTATAAAAGAGGAATTGGTTTCAGATTTGATTTTCTTAGATTCACTTCATGAGCATGATACTGTCTGTGAAAAGATTTGACTGTATTTACAAGAAACACAAAGATGTGATTAAAATAACTTGACCAAACAGTTACTGGCTATTTGATTTGAATACACGTCAGACTTTGTCTTTGCATCATTTGCACTGCCTGGCCAAAAAAAAAGTCGCCACCTGGATTTAACTAAGCAAATAGGTACGAGCCTCCTATTGGATAATTACTGCATGGGCGATTATCTTTCAGCTGGCAACAAGTTATTTAACCCCAACTGGTGCAATGAGTTGCTTCTCATTTCCTAAACAACCATGTCGAAAGACATATCCCGTGGTCGTGGAAAAGATGTTAGTCTGTTTGAGAAGGGTCAAATCATTGGCATGCATCAAGCAGAGAAAACATCTAAGGAGATTGCAGAAACTACTAAAGTTGGGTTAAGAACTGTCCAACGCATTATTAAAAACTGGAAGGATAGTGGGGACCCATCGTCTTCGAGGAATAAATGTGGTCGGAAAAAAATCCTCAATGATCGTGATCGACGATCACTTAAACGTTTGGTGAGATCAAATCGAAGAAAAAACGACAGTAGAACTCAGGGCTATGTTTAATAGTGAAAGTAAGAGCATTTCCACACGCACAATGCGAAGGGAACTCAAGGGATTGGGACTGAACAGCTGTGTAGCCTTAAGAAAACCACTAATCAGTGAGGCTAACCGGAAAAAAAGGCTTCAATTTGCTAGGGAGCATAAAGATTGGACTCTGGAGCAATGGAAGAAGGTCATGTGGTCTGATGAGTCCAGATTTACCCTGTTCCAGTGTGATGGGCGCATCAGGGTAAGAAGAGAGGCAGATGAAGTGATGCACCCATCATGCCTAGTGCCTACTGTACAAGCCTGTGGGGGCAGTGTTATGATCTGGGGTTGCTGCAGTTGGTCAGGTCTAGGTTCAGCAACAGTATGTGCTCAAAGAATGAGGTCAGCTGACTACCTGAATATACTGAATGACCAGGTTATTCCATCAATGGATTTTTTCTTCCCTGATGGCACGGGCATATTCCAAGATGAAAATGCCAGGATTCATTGGGCTCAAATTGTGAAAGACTGGTTCAGGGAGCATGAGACATCATTTTCACACATGGATTGGACACCACAGAGTCCAGACCTTAACCCCATTGAGAATCTTTGGGATGTGCTGGAGAAGGCTTTGCGCAGCGGTCAGACTCTACCATCATCAATGCAAGATCTTGGTGAAAAATTAATGCAACACTGGATGGAAATAAATCTTGTGACATTGCAGAAGCTTACTGAAACAATGCCACAGCGAATGTGTGCTGTAATCAAAGCTAAAGGCGGTCCAACAAAATATTAGAGTGTATGACCTTTTTTTTTTTGGTGGTGACTTTTTTTTTTGGCCAGGCAGTGTATATTCTGTCAACTGTCCATCCAATGGACTGATGAAGCAAATTACAGTTGAACTGATGTTTTAGTAGACATGTATCAAGTATAAAGCAATGTATGATTCGTGCATTGTCATGATTTGGTAATCTGAGAGGCCCCAGAGTCCCTCACACTCTGCAGGCTTTATGTGAGGAGGCTCTGGGTGTCTGGAGGTCAATAATAAGATAATGACCTTGCAGATATTCCTACTCTTATGATAAACATGGAGGAGAACTGGTCCTGACAAAGAGTTACAACCATTGTCTAAAATGTTAGAAGAAGAAGTTTTCAGGATGACTGTGTTCATGTGTAGAGGTTGCCCCAAGATCTTCTGTAATGTGAGCTTTGTATTGTAATAAACATATATTCAAGAAAGGACAACTGAGACTCATTGTTTGTTCTATTTTTTTAAAATGTAGATTGACCAGCTGCTCATTGACTTTTCAATGTTAGAATTACTATTTTAAGAAGACATCTGTTTGAAACTTGAAAATACTAAATGATTAACTGAAATAAAACCTCTTTAGAGGCCTTCAATATGACCCCTTGGGGCACTAATGGTGTGTAGTTAATGGTTTGTAGGGAACTGGAGCAGGGTAGCTGAGCTGGGCAGGGCTGGGGGCGCTGGCAGAGGGGTTCTGGGGAGCAGAAGACAATGGAGCTGGTTTGAATCAAGATGGTTTCCAAGTGGAGAAGGGGTGGGGCTCCAAGGCAGGAGTCAGACCAGGGGGAATGCTAAGTGCAAAGGGTAAAAGGTATTAGCAAAAGCTTAATAAGATACAAGTATCAAAAGAAGAAAAAGACTGACACTTGAGCTGAGTTTACAGTCTGGTGGCAGGCTGTAGTTGGAGCTCCATATTTGAAGCAGAGATGGTTTGCAGCTGCTGCCCAGCTCTTGCACACCCGATTCCACTCTTGCAATCAGAGGGACAGTCAGAGAGAGAGAGAGGAGGAGAGGGAGAACTCCTGGCTAGGAGGGAGAGGAGGCTGAAGCAAAGGCTGCGACACATACATTGGTACCTTTACTTAAGAAGAAAGTGAAGGTAATTAAGTATGATGAATAACCTTTACTTATAAGGGAGCTGTTTGCCACTGTTTGCTACTTTTTCTTATGTAAAGGATGATTCATACAGAGGCTAACACATTAACCCCCAGTAACTGAATGAACGTACATCAGAGTTTCTTGGACCCATCCACCCTAGTTGGCCTTTCTGTGCCTTAAGTTTTGTTCTTGTCCCACCACGTTTCCCTCTGAAGATGCTGAGTGCCAATAACAGCGGCCCATCGTGTATCATGCCGATGTTACGGGGTGGCTTTTTTCGTCTATGTCTGATGCTGCAAGTCACTGCCCAAGCGACGGGTTTTGCTGACTTTGGAGTGAAACTGGGTTGAAATGTAATAATTCTCTAGCCTGGAAATCCAGACTCAAATCTAGAAAGATTTTGAGCCGGGCCCTCACTGATACACGCTTCCTACCCAAGGGGCGGCACTAACTGAGGCATTTCAAATGCCGCTGCATGCAATTGGATAGCACGATGGCCAATCAGAGCAAAAAACCAGGTGACGTATTCAGAGCGTCATAGCTTTTCCTCTGGTAGAAATGTCAGAGAACATCGCAAAGTTATAACATAACCATTGTGACAACGTATTGATCCTCACGCAACAACTAGGGCCGATTAAACTATCCATCAACTTCGTAATCAGAACTTGGGAACAACATGGGAGAGGTCGCTCCATTAATCACAGTCAGTTGTGTGGGCTTGATAAGACAAGGCAGGCTACAGCTACATACATTCATCCTGTTACTTGTAGCTACATGTCAAATAGCTTACTATTTCATTAGAGTAAGTTTACCAGATGGCTCTTACCATTTAGAAACGAGATGGACTTCATCTACAACAATCCCCAAGAGGTTGTCTTGGAAGGTCCTGCTAGCCAGCATTTCACGATAAGTCTTCCTGAGTAGCCAGGATTCAGGACTGCTGGAAACAAGCTGGCATTCGTCTCTTCTTATTTTTCCTTCATCGTACACACCTTCCTGGAAGCAAAGCAGTCTTTGGTTTCTCTCTCAAAAAAAAAAAAGATAAGTGTAGTTGGCATTAGCATTTCTTCCTAAGCTAAATTGAATGGACGCGATCCTTCAGCAGCTGCCATCTTGGCCGTTTACTTTTTCGACTCCTGCGGCGCAGCGCTGTCGTCATCATGTTACACCCGCTCACAGCCCGCCTCTGTCAGACTCATCTGATTGGTCCAATTTGCGATTCAAAGTGCTCTGCCCGTTGGAGCCAGATTCCAGTGCAGTGCAAGTTCAAATTTGCTCGGGGCGGGGCATCTGGATTTCCAGGTTCATAATTTTCAGTATTTTAGAGGTCTGTGTCTATGAGGAATGGAGCCTGGGTTCAGACCTGGGCTATGGAGGCCCAGTCTCACTCCAAAGTCATCCAAATCTGGCGCTTGGGCAGTGACTTGCGGCGTCAGAAACCAAGGAAAAAAGGCATCTTTTAACATCGGCATGATACGTGGCCAATCTCTGTTATAGTTTAACAGCACCCAGCGGCATCAGGGGTAAAGCAGCGGGACAAAGACGAAAGTTAAGGCACTGGAAGTTCGAGTGGGGTGGGCGGATATTCGTGTCCCGTAAGATTCTTAAGCCAAACCTTGCTCTCTTTTCCTAAACCTAACCATGTGTGTTTGTTGTTGAAGTAAAAAAAAAAAAAAAAAAACGTCAATTTGCGGTGTTGTACTAATGTAGTGTGTAGGCTGCATGTAAATGTTAAATTTCCTGTGAAAACAGAAGTGTATTTTGAAAGAAGACAATGCATGTAACAGGCAGAACTTGACATGGTGCCCCAGAATGTCAACAGCCAATGCACCCAGGGTACCTTGCACGTCATATGTGGACGTGGAAAGCAAATATATGACGAGGTCTGAGTGAGAATGTGTTGGTTAAGGACAGGAACAGTAGTGGGGTACATTTTGGTCAAGTTGTTAATAAGAGGGATGGAACAGAGGTCTGTCTCTGTGCAGTCATGTTCTACATATGTTTATGTATGCACTGTATGTATTTGAGTCTGTCTTTGTAAACCTACATACATACATTTATCTATTGATATGTTTTCCACATGATTTGTCAGTATGATTGTTTTTCTATTGCTATGGCATTCACTTCTCAATCAATTTGTCATTGCCACTTTGTTGTTTTATTCAAATTAAACATTTGAATTTAGATCACACTGAGAGAGAGCAAGAGAGGTGAGGTGAGTATATCTGGATCAGATATTCAGACACAGGACTCCACAGAGAGAGAGGGAGATCAGAAACAAAAACTGATAAGGTTGGTGTTCTTAATACTTTTTAATTTCATCACCTCCTTATATCCGCGTTGACATGGACAACTTAATCGCAGAGAAAACAAACTAACTGTTTAGACACTTGCACGACTGATGCTGTATTCTCTTAACTTCTCCATTTGACTGTCTTTTTTTTATTTCAGCTATGGCAGTAAACTCCTCCACCTCCTCCTCCTTAATCAATGTTAGCAGCATCCCTGTAAACAATTGCTCCACACCAAAGGACGTCTTGTTTGTCACATTCAGTATCACAAACATCCTCCTTGTCCTCCTCTCTGCATCCTCGTCCTTTACCTGGGTCTCCAACGATGGCGGCGACAACACTCTACAGCAGGAGTGACAAGTCACTCAGACATCTTCACCTACCACGTGGTTGCCATGGAGCTGGTTGGTGTCTTCGGGTGTACCCTCAGTTGCTGTGCTTTCTACGGGGACCATGACATTATATTCATTGTGGGGTACAGTCTTTGGACCATCACCTGGTATGGAGAGATGTTTTTTCACATCCTGACCTGTGTGGAGCGCTACCTGGCTGTCATTCATCCCATCACCTACCTGAGCCTAAGAGGAGAGAGAGGGATCAGAATCAGAAATATCTGCATTGGGTGTGTGTGGCTGAATTGTGTTGGAGCAACAGGTCTGGTAACTTTAGAAGATATCGCTTTATTGTGAGATTTCTGCCTCTTGGGTTTCTCCTTGATCATCGTGTCCTTCTGCAGCCTTTCTGTTCTCCGCATTCTGATTCGTCCAGGGCCAGGGGAACAGGGTGGGGACAGGAAAAGAGTTGAACATGCAAAGTGGAGAGCTTTCTACACCATCATAGCCATACTGGGAGTGCTGCTCCTGCAGTTGCAGCTGAAATCTGGTTCAATCTCCCCAGCAGCCTGGTGTTACCTCTGCTGTTTCTACACAGAGCAGGAACATTAGCATGTTGTAAGAAGAGATGAGATGTCCATGTGAGAGACGGACACACAAGGCACTTTTTGCAACTACTGTATTATAAAGAGTGTTAAAGTCCTAAAGTGTGGGTGGGAGGGGTGCTGGATGGGTCAAACACACTCCGGACTTTCACCTGGGAGTCTGCTATTTGTTTCCTGTGTGAAAGGAAAGGTCCTGGCGCGGACATCGAGGGGAGAAGCCCAACACTGTTCATCTACACACACTGTGAATTCACACAGCTGTTTGAATATCGGCAAAGTTTTACTTTATATTCATTGTCTTCTGTTGCGATCACCAGTGATGTGGTGGTTCACTTTTACGCTGTGATCTGTAGCCAATAATTGAGCATGGTCTCACTCCAAAGTTGTCGAAATCCGGTACTTCGGCAGTGACTTGCAGTGTCAGAAACCAACACAAAGGGCATCCTTTAACATCGGCATGATACACAGCTGGTTGCCATTTTGGTTAAAAGGCGCCCACCGGCGTCAAGGGGAAATGTGGCAGGACAAGGATGAAAGTTAGGAAAGGTGGTGGATGGGTCCAACAAACACAGACTCTCACCCAAGAGAGTGGCGTTTGTGTCCTGTAAGATTGCAAAGCCTAAACCCAACCATGATTGTTTGTTGTTGAAGGGAAAAAAAAGAAAATTCACAGTGTTGTACCACCGTGGTGCCTTTATTTTGAAAGAGACTATGTATGTATGTAGAACTTGACATGGTGTCCCAGAACGCAGGGTACATTGAACATCATAGGAGTACGTGGAAAGTCCATGACCAGAATGTAAATATGTGATAAGGTCGGAGTGAGAATGTGCTGTATAGTAAGGCTTCAGCTTTGACATCCTGGATATATCCTTCAAAGGCATATTTTAGACCCTTAAATCTGCTTCTCTCCAAAATCACTGTTTTGTTTTTCTTAATGGAGTGACCATCACTTGACGGACCATCACAAAGGGGCAAGGCTTCGTGAACCTGTCTCACGAAAATCTAAACCCGGCCCATGTTCCCTATCAGTGGGTGGACAGTTCAACGCTTGGTAAATTGTGCTTCACAATGATAGGAAGAGCCGACATCAGAGAATCAAAAAGTGACGTCGCTATGAACACTTGGCCACTGCAAACCAGTTACCCCTGTAGTAACTTTTCTGACACCTCCTGCTTAAAACCCAAAAAGTCAGAAGGATCGTGAAGTCCCGCTTTCACAGTCTGTACTAAATATCAAGATCGAGCGAGCTTTTGCCCTTCTGTTCCAAGGGAGGTTTCTGTCCTCCCTGAGCTTGCCTTAGGACGCCTGTGTTACTCTTTGACAGGTGTACCATCCTAGTCAAACTCCCCACCTTCCCCTTACACACACATCGTCTGCCCCATGGGAGGGTGGGAACCATGCATTTATGTATATTATCTTTTGACATATTTTCTATTTAATCTGTCACCATGATTATTTATCTATAGATAAGCTCCTCATCTGTCTGTCAGTTAGTTGTTGCCACTATGGTTTGTATTCAAATAAGAGATTTGAATGTAGAGAGAGAGGAGGAGAGAGGTTAAAGGGAGACTACGACTTACAGTCAGTACAGTATAACTGGATCAGATATTCAGACACAGGACAGAGGGCGGAAGGTCAGAAACAAATACTGAAAAGGTTGGTGTTCTTCATACTTTTTAATATCATGTGACCACCCTATAAAAGTGTTACTTCCTTTTCATGTAATTTTGGTAACAAGAAAAAGATTTATATCTCAAGACACATAAAACAGAACTTGAAAGCAACACTATCTGTGTGGCACAATACACAAGTTGAAAATGTTTCCTTTTTAAATGATTCTTTATATAGATAGGTAGGTAAGTAGAGACCAGTTTAAAGTTATTTAGTTTACAGTGTTGACACGAGACAATGGAGGTAATGGACTCATAAAATCATTTGAATTTCCTTTGGACTTTTGTATTGTCATCTCTGATCTAATCCCAACATAATGCCAAAACGTATAAAAGCTGCACCTCAGCTTATACTGGCTCTTTATGGGTGAGGTATGGATGTATCTGACTCCAGATCTGAGAATATTTGTCCATATTGTACTAAAGACACTGACAGAAGTCAGTGAACTCCAGTATTCACTGTCCTTTTGGCTCTGGTTTGGTCTCCACCAACTCCTGAGAGAAATATCTGTCTCTTTAGCTGCTAAATGTTCCACTGTGTTTACCAGCTAGTTTCTAACTGTGCCTGTCTGTTGTTTGGTGCTGAACAGGTAATGTACAATGGGTTGAGCGTTGCCAGGTGGGAAATGTAGGATTATTGTACCAGGGAAATTTTCGTACATCCGTCATAACCAAAATAACAATTCTACTGATATGCGCATAGGCAAATGTAGTCACTCTAGTGTTTACTTTTTTGGTTTACTTTTTTCCATTTTCCTTGCTTCTGTTTTTCCTCTTCTTCTTTTTTGAATCTCATTCTCGCTCGACTTCCTGACGGGTCCCAGCGCCTCGTGGGGCGGGTACAGCTGACCATTCAGCCAATCATGCTCATTGTTCAGAGACAAACGTCACCCGTATCTCATGCTAAGCAAAGTGCGATTGGCTGGAAACATGTCACATGGGAACAAATGCCTTCAGGGCCCACAGAAAAAAATTGATTACAACCACACATTCATGAAATGGTCAAATTATCGTACATTTGGCCTTTTTGGGGATTATTGATTGTACATCCTACAGAGGGCCAAATTATCATACTAATACGATAATTAACGTACACCTGGCAACGCCGAAGGGGTTCATCCTGTATCATCCCCCTGCAGAGTCGGAGAGCCACCGCTGTAGACGTGCACATGTGCTACCTTGATGGCTGTATTGTAATACAATAGGGCAGAGTGGCGCAGTGGTGCACTGGTTAGCATTGTTACCTCACAGCAAGAGGGGTCCTGCTTCGAACCCAGTGTAGGGGAGCCCGTTTTCTCCAGGTGCTCCAGCTTCCTCCCACAGTCCAAAGACATGCAGATTACTTGGTAACTCTAAATTGGCTGTAGGTGTGAATGTGAGTGTGAATGGTTGTCTGTCTCTAGCTGTGTCTCAATTCAGTGGCTGCAGCCTTCGAAGGCTGCATTTGAAGACCAACTGCATCACCTCGCCGTGACCAAGGCTTTCCCAATTCGAAGGCTCCCTCATATGTGGCCGAGAAATGCAGCCTTCTTTCCCCAGAAAGTGGGGCACGCAATGGATGAATCCTTCGCGGCCCAGCCTATCCCAAGATGAATTGTGCACCAGTTAACTAACAGTTGTTAACTAGCTAACTGTTAACTGTTGTTAACTTTACTATTAGCTAAAAGCACCAAGCTTAAACAACCTTATTTCAAGTTGACCTGAAAACGGTCCATCAACCTGAAATACATCAAACAGAAGTGTAGCAGGAACGCCAACGGGTCGCGGTGAGAACAACTGGTGATGAACCATGAAATCCTCTGCAGACCAGACTGTCCCATTTCGAAGACTGTTCGGCTTGGCTGATGCAGTCTTCAAAGGACGTGGCTGACGTTGAACGTGAAGGCCGCATCCTTCAAATGCCGCAGTCCCTGAATTGAGACACTGCTTCTGTGTGTCAGCCCTGTGATAGTCTCTGGTGACCTGTCCAGGTTGTACCCCGCCTCTCGCCCAGTGTCAGCTGGGATATGTTGATATAATTTCTCCATTTGATTGTCTTTTTCTCTTCTAGATATGGCAGTACACTCCTTCTCCTCCTCCTCCTCTTCTAATGGCTCCCTCCTTCATCCTAACCTCCCTTTTGGCACAAATTGCTTTTTCATCAGACTGGGTTCCTCAAACATTACTGCATTCTACATCATAGATATCCTCCTCCTCCTCCCTGTCTGCATCCTTGTCATCCAACAATGGCAGCGACAGCGCTCCACCTCCACAGCAACAATGATGAGTCACTCAGACATCTTCACCTACCACATGGTCGCCGTGGAGCTGGTAGGTCTTTTAGGGAGCATCCTCTGCTGCTGTGGTATCTTTTTGGATCATGTTATTGTATTCTGTGTGGGATACTTTTTATGGTCCTTCACCTGGTATGGAGAGACTCTCTTTCACAGCCTGACCTGTGTGGAGCGCTACCTGGCCGTCGTTCATCCTGTCACATACCTGAGCCTGAGAGGAGAGAGAGGGATCAGAATCAGAAATATCAGCATTGGGTGTGTGTGGCTGCTCTCTGTTGGAGTAACATGTCTGATAATCATAGAAGATGTCTCCTTAATCGTGGGTTTCTGCCTCTTGATCTTCTCAGTGATCATCGTGTCCTTCTGCAGCCTGTCTGTTCTCTGTGTTCTGATTCGTCCAGGGCCAGGGGAACAGGGTGGGCACAGGGAAAGAGTTGACGAGTCAAAGCGGAGAGCTTTTAACACAATCATGGCCATACTGGGAGTGCTGCTGGTGAGGTCCTCTGCAAGTGTGGCTTGGTCTGTTGTTCATATGTTGAGGGAAAGTAGTGAGTGTGCAGTGTCCATAGCTGAAGCCTGGCTCAATGTCCCGAGCAGTCTGGTGTTACCTCTGCTGTTTCTACACAGAGCAGGAACATTAACATGTTGTAAGAAACCTAACAACACATGATAAGGACAAGGATTAGATCTGAGACACATTAAATGAAATCACTACAGAGTTAAGCAAGCATTTGGCTCTTTTTGTCTTCAGCTGCTATTGTTATGCCCACACATTAGCACGTACACATATGGATAAATATATATGCGCAGTACACGCAGCTTGCATAGATTTGCCTTTGTTAGTAAATCTGTGTATATCATTCAAATTCTGTACATGCATGTTTATGACGCTGTACTTGGTAAATGCACAGAGCACATATTTAATGCAACACTTTATTTTTCCTCTGTTTTTTCGCACGTTTAAGTTAAAGGTCTAAGACTTTTTAGGGACTCAGAAGATATAGTGATCACAAATTTTGGTCGCAAATTTGTAAAAATCCGTGCTAGTAGGGCTGCCCCCTAAAGGTAGACCAAACGATCGTCGACCAGAAAGGTCATTAGTTGGCGAGATTTCATTGGTCGCTTATTTGCAGAAAAAATAAATAAAACAAATGCTCAACTCTGTCAAAAAAGTTCAGAGTGCTCAGAAGGTTCATCTAATCATGTGACGAAGGTGCTCTTTGGTGGGAATGTTGATATCAAAAAAGGGAAATCCAAGGCACTCTTCTTTAAATGTATAGAAAGTCTTTATTTAAAAAAATGGTTGTTTCATATAGAAAAGGTTAAAACATGATGAAAGTGCTCAACGCTCAACTCTATTAGGAGCTTTGCCTTCTCAGAATAAATCTAAACCTTTATGAATGGACATGTGGGACTTAAATTTGAATGGATAGACACAGGAAGTGGTCACACTCAGCAGTGAGACAGGAGTCAGGTTAAAAACCAATCAGTGGTGCACTTAGCAAACCCCAGACGCAACCTGCTGTGGTGCTCTTGAAAGCTGGCGCAGAAAAGACCTTGCAATTCCAGGCGGTTAAAGACGCAGCATGTGTTCGACCCCTAATTTCCAGGGCTGGTACCTGCGGTTATTCCACAGCCTACTTAATAACATGTTGGGCAGGAACTCCAAAGTGTGGGATCATTTTGAGAAGGTGAAGGACGAACCCAAGGTGATATGTAAACTCATCTTCATTGGTCGACTACAAACATGACGTATCATCTGGAACATGGAAGTAGCTACATGCCCATTAGCCCACAGCGTCATTAACAGGCGGTTCGCTCAGTGTGTGACGTGCGCTTGGAGATAATATATGTATTTCTCTGTAATGCCAATCAATCAATCAAACTTTATTTATATAGCGCCTTTCATACATCAAAAATGCAACCCCAAAGTGCTTTACAAATAACAGAACAGGGGAGGACAGGAGCGGGAGAACTGTGGGTCACCACAAGAAGAGGGAGGAAGAGGGAAAAAACAAGCAACTCCCAAACTAGGCTCCTGTAGGGGGGCACAGTGTGGGATTAGGAAAAAAAACACACTTCAGCACATAAGCAACATAATAAGACATTACAACAAAACTCAAAGACTTGCACATATGGGGGGACGGGGGTCGCAGCACAGACACTGGGGGGCGCGCACGCAGCCACATTCATCACCCTCCCATGCTACATTGCAATGAAGGGAGGGAGGGGAGCGAGCCAAGAAGGCTTTGAGTTGGAGGGGGTGTGCGTGTTATATGTGTCTTCGTGTGTGTATGTGTAAGTCCATGTACTTTATCTCCACTCAGTCCCAACCCATTGTCTCTGCCGTCTGATAACTGATGACGAAGACACGACCGTTGCCGTGGAGACGTCCTCGGAGAGTTCTGATCCAGAAACAAAGTTCACAGGAGGAGGGGGTGGTGGGGAGGAGATGGGGCCGGAGCATCTTGTCTGCATAACATCCAGGAGAGTGGAGAGGTAAACAGCCTTGGGAGAGCTGGTTATCTCAGGGAGCCAATGAAGATAACAATTGTTTTGGGTCAGGCCGACACTGCAATTTTTTCGTCTGCCTTTGAGTCTCTCTGAGTCTCACGGTGGCTTGCTTCCAATATGTCTGAATTGGTGACCAGTTTCAGCCGAGCCGAGCTGACAACTTCTCCAAGTTGGCATCCATCTTGCGAAGGAGTTCAGGAATCACATCCAGCTTGCGATTGACACATATCGCTTGAGTCTGAGTGTTGACAGCCCTGCACATTCCCTCAGTCATGACAGGCAGCTTCTCGATTGCCAAAAGTGCTGCCAACGTCTTCTGAACTTTGCGATAGATCAGGAAGCTGCTAACTCCAAACAGCAGAATGCCTGTTATCATAATTCCAATTATGTAGACATCTTCAACATCCTCAACGGAAAGGATTGACAGGCACACGATCGTCCACTTCTCCCAGGAGTCCATTGTGTATCCGGCTGCAAACGTTCCGTCAGGGCAGGCGGGCTCTCCTTTGCCCAGTCTCCTTGTCGAGAAAATTATGTCAATTGCGTTGAGAGACCAGCTAATCAAATCCATGGTATTAGTTTTCGGATAGAAATGCAGAGAGAGGCTCCGATAGATCAGACAGAGACAGCACAAGACAAAGAGCAGCAAGCAGGGCAGATAGGGACAGGGAGGGAGCGAGAGAAAAAGCGTCCGCCTTCGTTGAGAGCCAGAAAGAAACGTCTTCTTTTAGAGATAAAACTTGAGCAGCCTTTTATTGTGACAATCCCAAGGCACACCTGTGATGATGATGATGTTTAACGAGCATCTTGATATGCACCTGTGATACACCTGTCAGGTAGATGGATTATCTTGGAAGAGAAATGCTCACGAACACAAATTTGAACAAAGTTGCAACCAAAATTTGGTAGAAAACAGTCTTTTGTGTGCATACAAGTTCTTAGATCTTTAACTTAGACCTGTGAAAAAGGAAGCAGAAACAGAAGTGTTGCTGTCATGTTTTCATTCAGTGTAAGTGTAGTAGATGATTAGGTCACATGCCTGATTTATTTGTTTGAGTGTAATGTGTCCTGGTGAAAGGTTCAGCTTACAGCGCACATATTGTAAATACAACAAACAAAAAGATGTGCTTAAAATAACACAAACATGCAAAACAGTTAATGACTCGATTTGATTTGAATGCTCAGCAGACTTTGTCCTCACATCATTTGAATTGTGTCAGCTGTTCATTCAATGGACCGACATTTATGATGCTTGCATTGTTAAGATTTGGTCATTTGAGAGGTCACAGAGACACTGTGCAGGCTTTATGTGAGGGAGCTCTGAGCTACTGGAGGTAAATTTAAGATGAAAACTTTGTTCCTAATCCATTCATTTTCTGTAACCGCTTATCCTGCTGTGGGCCGCGGGGGGGCTGGAGGCTATCCCAGCTGACATTGGGTGAGAGGCGGGGTACACCCTGGACAGGTCACCAGACTATCACAGGGCTGACACATAGAGACAGACAACCATTCACACTCACATTCACACCTACGGACAATTTACAGTCACCAATTAATTTGCGTGTCTTTGGACTGTGGGAGGAAGCTCGAGTACCTGGAGAAAACCCACGGTGACACGGGGAGAACATGCAAACTCCACACAGAAGGACTCCCTCCTGGGACTGAACCACAAACCCTCTTGCTGTGAGGTAACAGTGCTAACCACCACACCACTGTGCCACCCAATCATAATATTATGACAGGGATTTAAATAAAGGAACAAATGTAAGATACTGGGGACATTAACACTGTTGATGCAGAGGTCTGTCTTTGTGCAGTCCTCCTGAACCGCCTGGCTGGCAATGGGATCACTGGTGTTGCACTCTCCTGGTTCACATCATACCTCACTGACCGTCAACAATTTGTGCAAAGAACCACAGGTCTGGGTGTTCAGGTGTTTCACTGGGTGTCCCCCAGGGGTCAGTCTTGGGCCCACTTCTATTCATCATCTACCTCCTCCCCCTGGGCCCAATCCTTCGTCCCCATGGGGTCCATTTTTACTGCTACGCCGATGACACACAGGTCTACATCTCCTCCTGGTCATCGGCTCCAAATCCACCCTCACCAAGTCACAACACACCCCAGCTCCACCCATCATCATTGACGGATTCCCTGTACCCTTCTCCTCCCAAGCCAAGAGCCTCAGCATCATTCTGGACAACACCCTCTCATTTGCACCTCATATTCAAAACATCACCCGGACTGCATTCTTCCACCTCCGCAACATCTCCAGACTCCGCCCATCACTGTCTCAATCCAGTACTGAAATCCTGGTTCACTCATTTGTCACATCCCGCATCAACTACTGCAACGCCCTCCTCACCGGCATCCCCAACAAACTCATCAACAGACTGCAAATCATTCAGAACTCGGCCACCCGGATCATCATCTGCACCAAATCATCTGACCACATCACATCACCCCTGTTCTCATCCAACTTCACTGGCTCCCTGTACAATACTGCATCCACTACAAAAACCCTCTCCTCACCTACAAAGCTCTCCACAATCTAGCCCCCACTTACCTATGTGACCTCCTTCAGTAATACACCCCCTCCCGCAGCCTCCGCTCAACCTCTGCTGGACTCCTCACCATCCCCACCTCACGACTCAGAACCACGGGTGCCCGAGCCTTTAGCTGCTCGGCACCCAGACTCTGGAACTCCCTCCCCCACACATAAGACAGTCAGACTCCATCACATCATTCAAATCCCAACTCAAAACCCATCTGTTAAAACTGGCATATTCACTCTAACCGGACACTGTGCACTACACTTGTTTTTATGTTGATGTTTTGTTTTAATGATGTCATTTATCTTCTCCGCTCTGTAAGGTGACCTTGGGTGACTTGAAATGTGCCTCCCAATAAAATGTATTATTATTATTATTCTGTGTATGTATTCATAGAATCTGTATTGAAAAGATTTCCATTTTCCATTAAATTTCCATCAACTGTTGCCATAATTGTTTAAGTATCATCAAGTTACTAATTTTTCTGTCAGATTTCCATTGCTACTTTGTTTTGTATTCAAATGAAATATTTGAATTGAAATCTAATATATAGAGAGAGGGGGAGATAGAAAGAGACAGGTGAGGTGGAGCTTCTATTTAAAGTCAGTACCGTACCTTTGGATCAGAAACTCAGACACAGCAGTCCACAGAGGGAGTACGATCGGAGACAAACACTGATAAGGTCGGTGCTCTTTTTTGTATCATCATGCCATTGTCTTCTTGAATCCACATTAGTGTGGACAACTACAGCAGAGGTGTGATCCCAATGTAGTTTATACTTTTTCCATTTGATTGCCTTTATCACCTCCAGACATGGCAGTAAACTCTTCCTCCTCCAATGACTCCCTTCTTCCTTCTAACTCCACCTGGGACAACTATTGCCTCTTCATCAGACCAATCTCTTTTTTCTTCACTGGGTTCAACATCACAAGGTTTCTCCTCCTCCTCCCTCTCTGCATCCTCGTCCTCTACCTGGGTCTCCAACGATGGCAGCGACAGCGCTCCACCTCCACAGCAGCAGCAATGAGTCACTCAGACATCTTCACCTACCACATGGTCGCCGTGGAGCTGGTTGGTCTCTTAGGGTGCATCTTGAGCTGCTGTGGTGTCTTTTGGGAACATCTTGATGTATTTACTGTGGGGTACTATCTTTGGGCCTTCACCTGGTATGGGGAGATGTTCTTCCACATCCTGACCTGTGTGGAGCGCTACCTGGCTGTTGTTCATCCTGTCACCTACCTGAGCCTGAGAGGAGAGAGAGGGATCAGAATCAGAAATATCAGCATTGGGTGTGTGTGGTTGATTTGTGTTGGAGTAACAGGTCTGGTAACTTTAGAAGATATTGCTATATTGTGGGATTTCTGCCTCTTGGGTTTCTCCTTGATGATCGTGTCCTTCTGCAGCCTGTCTGTTCTCTGCGTTCTGATTCGTCCAGGGCCAGGGGAACAGGGTGGGGACAGGGAAAGAGTTGACCAATCAAAGCGGAGAGCTTTCTACACCATCGTGGCCATACTGGGAGTGCTGCTGTTGAGGTGTTGTGGGAATATGATGTGGGCTGCTCTTATTGCGTTGGAGAAAAGTGATGAGTGTGCAGTATTGGTAGGTGACATCTGGTTTAATGTCCCCAGCAGTCTGGTGTTACCTCTGCTGTTTCTGCACAGAGCAGGAAAATTAATGTGTTGTAAGACAACACCTAATGAGGATAAGAATTAGATTTCCATGTGGGAAAAATCCAGGAAGTAAACAAAACGTTGAGGAGACTACACTTGCAAGATAAATGTGACACTTTCTTAGGTCACAATGGAGGAACAACTACAGTTTCAAAATGAGGTGTGGCTCCAACTAGAACACAATGTCCTGAATGTGCATATTAAGGCAGTACAAATGATTAATTAATTAATTAATTAATTAATTAATAAATGGACTGTAACATGCTCATGTTTAACCCAGACAATGTGTCATGTGACTGCAGTTGGTTCAGATCGAGTTTGGATTCTCACCACAAACGAACCTCACCAGAGTTCATTTGTAACCAGACCAAGACCACCTCTTCAAGAAGGTCTCAGTCTGGTTGCTTTGGTGCACACCCAAGTGCGATTGTTGTGTTCACACCTGCCCAAACGAACCGCGTTTAGGGAGCAAACGAACTTGAGTTTGATCGACTCTGAACTGAACCAAACAGGGCAGTTGTGAAGGCACCCTTACAGGCTCGGCAGAGCTGCACAGTTTGGTGACAATCCTCTCGGAGTAATTTTAATCACTGTTAATATTTAATTTGTTAGAAACGCCCTAATATTTCATATATCAAATCAGAGGGCTTGCTCTAGTGCTGTGCAATTATTGCTGAAATCATATTTTCCTAGCTTTTGCTCAACTTCCTGCTATCTGTATCTATACCAGAATTTTTAATCTTAGCTTCTAAAATTTGGTCTTTATCTTTATATGTAGTTTCATAAATGTGGATGAGCAATGACCATGGCAGAGTGGAATATGTCTCTGGATATTTACACCAGTTTATATTAATATATTTTGTGTGTTTTTGTTATGTCTATCTGATAAGTTACCATAAAACTTCAATTAAAAGCCTAGTCCCATTTAAAGGGCCAGTCCCTTTTACTAGCCCAGGGTGGCTACACATTTTGAAAAATAAAGGCCTATCTTAATAGAAGCCTGGTCTGGTTGCCAGGCAGCTCATTTCTAAGTTCTTTTTTTCATCAAATATGATCCAAGTTGTGAGTATTGTTTTAACAGGGTAAAGCGCTGTGTCATAATGCCAGTTGCCGCAGTCCTCGAGTGCCACAAAACAAGTGTCACAACATTCACTCTCTCTGATGCGCTGTCTGATAAATGATTCATGACTGATATGTAATTTGATTTGTAATTTTTATACAAGTAATATTCATACTGGTTCAAATAAACACTTTGATTGTATTTCCCATCTTTGCTGTGCAACAGTTTTGTGGAAAAGGGATTAAAGGCCCGTCCCAAATATAGGCCTGTTGAGTGTGATTAGGAAAATTATAGCCCAGGCAACTAATTGGAGTTTTACAGTAACACATTGTTTTCTCTTTAATCAATTCAAGTTGCTGTATATCTTGGACTTCCACTTTTTAAAAAAAATCAATATGATGTTATTTTACCTCTGTTTGACTAAATAATCTTGATTAAACCAATTTTTTATGTGGTTTAAATGGTTTTCTTTGCATTTCTTACCACACACCAGGCAGAACACAACAAGCTATTGGCACTCTTTTATGATTTTTTATTGTTTGACTGGTTGTTGACAATTTACATTGGTTTTTGGAGTTGTTCCTTTTTGTGTATTGCAGAACAGCTCTCCAAACAATGTGATGGATAGTTAACATGGTGTACCAAGTGATGAGCTGCTGAAAAAAATCAATTATAATGACTGCCTGAATGAATGAGCAGCAGTAATGTACCCAAATCCAAAGATATCATTCGGGAAAGCACAGATAATGTGGTAGAAACAGATATTAATTCTACCCAAAGTTGTCCATCATTATTCAGGGAAAAAAAGAAATCATAATTGACATGTCTGTTTGTCTGGTTGTAGATTAAGATTTTAAATGTTTTCTGTGATGTACTTGTAATTACTGGATATAAAGTTAGAGATTTAGAGCTGAGCATTAACTTTATCTGCAAGTACTTCACTAAATACTTTTGTGTTTTAACATTTCTGAATATGGTGAATTAAAAAATGTATATGAAACTGAGATGTGGTAGAATATGTGATGATGTTGTCGTTTGTTTTGATGACATGTGACTGGCTGTAGATCCTGATAGTGTCTCGGTTTGTTTCGGGCCTTGAAAGTGTTTCTTGCTCAACCTAATGCTGTGGCATGATTATCTAACCACTGTCAGCTGTGTGACTGTGTATGTAACTGTGACTCGTCAACCTGGTGTGGAATGATCATCTCATCGTTGTCAGCTGTGTGACTGTGTATGTAACTGTGACTCGTCAACCTGGTGTGGAATGATCATCTCATCGTTGTCAGCTGTGTGACTGTGTATGTAACTGTGACTCGTCAACCTGGTGTGGAATGATCATCTCATCGTTGTCAGCTGTGTGACAAAGGCGTGGCCTCTATAACAGATCAGTGTACCTGTGTCTCAATATGTTTGTTGATCTCAAGGCCGAAATGTCATCAGAATAAAAGAAATGCATATGGAGCCAGAGTTTTCTACAAACATGTCTGTGTTTCAGCCATTATTATCATTGCAGATGACCACAAGGTGACTCATTCTGTTTGTGACAAAGGACTCTGATTACAATTTCCAGTTATTTAATTTACTACACATCTGTTACGGCCTCCATACAAACAGAAACAAAACCCCGGCTCAATAGGGGCAGGAGGCTGCAACATATAAAAGACGGTGCCACACCAAATAACAGTTTACCCACCAGCTTTATTTTGTAACCCAAAGCATTAAACAAAAGCACAAACTAAAGGCAAACAAAAGGGACTGGAGACCCCGGCCAAAAGGAACAAAAGGAGGGAAGATGCTTGGGCAACCCCACAGTGGGCCGTCGCTCCCAGCGTCTCCCCCTAAACTACATAAAATATGAATTAAACCTAAAGAAAACAAAAGAGACGAATGACGTAACTACACAACAAACTAAGGGGCTCTTTACACGTTGCCGGCTATTTTCATAAACGGACATTTCCCCGTCTCCATTTTCAAAAAGATCTGCGGTTACACTTACCTGTGTATATATACACAAGAGCATGCCTAACCTCTAGGTGGCAGTGTAACGAGAAGCTCAAGCCTTCCATGTATTCATTGTCACCATAGCAACATACGTCGTGTTTTTGACACAGGTGCAAGTTCCGGCGCATACTGTGACATCGGCTGCCTATAACTCCGTTTATCTCCGTTTATCTCAGTTTACATGCAAATACGCAACTGGAGTTTTCCAAAATCTCCACTCTGGCCGGAGTTTTTAGAAAGACTCGTTTCCAGAGGACAAATCTCCGTTTGCGTTTAAACAAAGGGCACAAACGAAGGAAGATGTCTCCGTTTATCAAAATCACTGTGTACGTGTAAATGGCCTCTAAAACAACAAAACCCCCTAAATGAGCATGGGGAGAAAGAACCTGCTTGGGGAGAGTAAAAACAAAGGAGGAAGAAAAAGACTCCTCACTACCTGAGTTGTGTCTGTGTGCCATGTGCCGTGCCCCCTGTCTTTACACTCCCTGTCCCTCTTACCACCTCCTCCTCTCTCTACCTGAGTGCAGATTGCGCTCAGGTGCGCAGCAGGCAGAGGGAGGAGGGAGACAAGCCTGACAGAGTGAGAGAGAGAGAATGAGAGGGAACAGGCTGCTGCACATAACAACATTATTGAAAGGTGATCGCTATTCTGCAGTCACCCCCATACAACAGGAGAGCTTATTGTTATGTGCGGGTCAGAGTTGTTTTTTATTTTTTTGTACCTACTTCTCAACTTATGCATTAAAGCAGGCAAATTTGACAGGAATGAGTCAAGACAGAGAAAAACCTGAGAGCAGTGGCGCACTCCAAGGTGTGTGTGTGTTTGAAAGATAGAGAATGTGGAGGGGAGGGGGAGGGGGGGGGGGGGGGGGGGGGGTGGAAGGTGGACTATTGCATGCAGTCTATTTGTAAAGTTTTATTTACTGGAAATGCTGCTTTGTCACTTTTGCACCGCAGGACTGGTAGATAGGTTGACTGCCCCGACCCGACCCGGGGACGTACAAAACCGCACCCGAACCGCAAACCCGTGCATCAGGCTAATTAGCACCGCAACCCGGTCTGACCTGTTGAAACACGACCCGCAGCCCGACCCATAACCTGGATTTAAAGTAATCATTTTGGGTCATATTGGCTGAATACTGAACAGCATATCGCCACAGTTAAGGTGCCAGTGAGTAAACAACGACCTGAATGAAGCAGCTCTCACAATAAAAACCTGACTTCAGCTCCATCATCAACCCTCTGTGTTCTTCTCCCATACGAGTGTGAAAGCACTCGTTTGTTACGTTTAATGCTTTTAAACTTTTAATCTATGTGAAGGAACTTTACATGTGTAATAATAGACTTACTTTCTGTCCAGAGCGACGGTCAGCAGTTACGAGCCGTCACGTGTTTTTAGAATCCATCGAGGAGAGAAGTAATCCATCAGGGAAATGCTTCAGAAACATTATAAAGTGATAGTTGTAATTTTAACCACTTATTTCTGAAAAACCTAAATAATTATTTACTGTTTTGGAAGCGGCGCTTGTTAGACAGTGGCAGCCATGTTGATTCTGTCGTCCAATCACAAATTGTGTTATTAGATGGTGAAATGCGTGTAAACAGCTGAACCAATGACCGTTGCGAAATAGCAGAAGCGATCCTCAGAGAGTAAATAATGACCAAGATAGTTGTCTGTAGTTTAGTATTTTATATTAATTTTGATGTGTTTATCTAAAACCCGTGATCCAACCCGCATGTTATTTTTTCCACCCAGATCCGAACCTGGGAAATTTAAAAAAAAAAAAAAAAAACACCCACAAATCAGTAGTTGGGTATCCAACCCAGTGCAGGACTCTGACCCACAGTGCATCATAGTTCCTGACTGTCGCTTGAGAAAATTTGAGAGAATCTACACAAAAAGCCTGGTGTGACAGCTACATTTCTTTCAAACCACCACAACCAAAACAGCAAAATGAAGCTTTTAAGCTTCAAAAACTACGGATTTTAACCTGTAGTCTTTAGCTACAGTCTGTGTTCATTTCTTCCGCTTAAAATACCCAAATAAGTAGGTAAGTAAACTTTATTTATATAGCGCTTTTCTCAGACATAGGTCACAAGGTGCTTCACAACGGCAATATACAGCAAGAAAGAAATCACAAAGAGAAAGCGACTATATGAGCCGTGTAGTGAAACATACACAACTAGCTTAATTATGTGCACACACACAAGAAAAGTGAATGGATTTTAGAATAGGGGTATTATGAGAGTGCTTATTTGATCTAGTTAGTCGTCTGGCAGCAGCATTCTGGATTAGCAGTCGAGCAAGTGCAGACATATTCAGTGAGCAGACACAGTACATGACAATAGACAGTGCAATAAATAAATAATGCAAAAACAATGTAATAAATAAATGCAAACACAGCATCCATGGAATTTAAGATTGTTACTTCCAACAGACAGATATATTTATAGGCAGGCTAAAATATGAAGATGTGGAAATATAATTATCTACATACCAATATGAAATCAATTTGATACACTGAAGGCACCAAAATTACATTGCCAATACATACTAGGTTTAAAAATACAGCATTTGCCTGATAGAACATGACTTCTGATATAAACCACGCCCACTTCTAGTCTTCTATCCACATGCTGACACAGAGACAGATGATCGTGTCTCAGTACACCTAATTGGCAGTTTGCTGAAACGAACGTTCTTGATAACTTCAATGTCTCAACCTGGTTTCACTCTGAAATAACTCAGTGCTAATTTCTTATTTGTCGTATCTAATACAGGGAAGTTTTTCTACTCTGTGCAGAAACAGCAGCGGTAGCACGTAACTGCTGGGCAGACAGAACCAGATCCCTGTTATACGCACCACACAGCCGGTCCTAGAGCTCAACACAGACGAGGTAAACAGAGACATGCAAACCAGATTCCCCCCAAACCTCACCAGCAGCACCGCCATTATGGCCGTGATGGTGACGAATGCCTTCTGCTTTGATTTGTCAATCTTCCCCCTGTTCCCGCTATCATCCCCCGGGCCTGGACGAATGAGGATGCGGAGAACAGAGAGGCTGCAGAAAGAGCTGACGATCAAGGACAAAGCCAAATTGCAGAAAAACAGGATCATGTTGAAGTTTTCGTTGACAAGAAGCCTTAAGGCAATCAGTCCGGCACACAGCAGCCAAACACACCCAATGCTGATATTTCTGATCAGGACCCCGCCTGTCTTGCTCAGGCTCATGTAGGTGATGGGGTGAACGACAGCCGTGTAGCGCTCCACGCAGGTGAGGGAGTGAAAGAACATTTTCACACACGAGATGATGGCAAACATGTTACACCCCACCCTGGTCATTTTCCTGTCACCAGTGAAGCCACCACAGCAGCAGACAATGGATGCACAGATGCCAATCAACTCCATGGCAACCATGTGGTAGGTGAAGACGTCAGTGGGATTCATGGTTTCGCTGCGGTGCTGTTGGCGCCAGTGCTGAAAACCAAAGTAGAGGATGTAGATGGAGAGAGGGAAGAGAAGGAGGATGTTGGTGACGGTGAAGGTGATGAAGATGGAGGAACCGGGAGGGGAGGTGAAGCAGTTGCTAGAGACATTTTGGGAGACATTTTGGGAGGAAGAGGTGTTGGCATTCATGTCCATGGGTCTGAAGACAAGAGAAACACAAGGAAGGAGAGAGGAAGTGACATAATCATGAAAACCTCATGTATATAGTGGCAGGAACCAATCAGAGGCCATCACATGACAGGTGAATTCAATAATGCAAAAATAACAAGTAATTTACTTTGTTACATTTACATTTACTTTCACAAAATTAAAGACATTTATGCCATAAATTGACGCAGAACTGGCACAAATTGGATCATTAAACTTCAGCAGAAGGCTGAAAATTAAGTGTTCGATGCTCAAAATTCTCTGGCAGAGGCCCCCCAACCCACAACTCAGAAATATGAAAATGCCTATCTTGGTTCATTTAGACAATCTGTGGGGAAACTAACACAGTTTAGAGGATCTGAATTAAATTCAAATACATTAATGACAAAGAGTGTCATAACATTATAAGGGTGCCAACCTTCTCAGGAGCGTTTGTCTCTGGTCCTCTTCTCTGTGTCTCTTCAGAATCGCTGACCGCTCCACACTGGTGTCTTGTCCAAATATTTAAACTTGTGTGCGTGTGTGTACACGTGTTTGGTATGTGAATGTGTGTGCACGCACATATGTGTGTGTGTGTTTTTTTTACATGGCGTTTTCCTGTGGGCTTTTTGCATGTTTGAAAAACTAATATGCTATTTACTTTGTCAGCATTTAGAAGGCAAATTTGGGTTCAGGCTCATCTGCAGAACAGCAGCACTAGTAATGATACGGTGTCCTGCTCAAGGACAAGGCAAGGAGAGGCAAATTTATTTGTATGCATCTTTTAATAACAAGACCATTCAAAGTGCTTTACATAAGACACAGGCATTAAGACAGGCACTAAGACGCAGGCATTAAGAGAAGATACAAAAGAAATACAGGGCAAAGACATTATAAAAAAAGACACATATATATATATCAACTGAAAAAATGCTGTTGTTGTAAGCCCTGATTTAAAAGAGCTGAGAGTTGTAGTAGACTTCAAATTTCCTGTAAGATTACAGTACAGTCAGTCTGAAGCTGAGCACTGACTTCAAATCAGATTTTGACACATTCAATTGTTGATGTGTTTGATTCACTTACTCAGTGTTTGTATGGGGTCAGAGTCACCCGGTGATTTCATTATATAAAGCTGTGTGTCATCTGCATAATTATGACAAGACATTATGTTTTTTCTATATTCTGAGCTGGTTTGAGCATGTAAATATTGAACAGAAGAGGCCTGAGAATAGAGCCTTGGGGTACTCCACATGTCCTTTTCATGTGCTCAGATAAATTAAAGTCACTCAGCAGTGAAAAAAGGTTGAAAAGATATAGATAAAAGCTAAGGCCTACAGCTCACAGTGTAAAGGTGAACCAACATATCACCTGGCGACAGGCCAGCCATCAGCAAATATGGACAGGGGGACAGCATTTTCCAAAGTGGGCCTCTCATCCACACTCATTGCCCTGGGAGGACAAAATCACCATACATAGCACTATGCAAAATTTTAAACTTATAATCCAATTAATCATATTCCCACATGTATTTTGTATCTATTCTGTGTTATTCTGTGTATTCTTATATTTACAAAGGAGCTAGTCACACTTTGTAAATTCCAAGAACAGGACATCTGACAACCATAACCACTTTATGCATTGATTGTGTTGATAAGTCTTTATGACAGCGAGCATGAATTAATATTTTTCACCCAGAAAATATATAAAACACAAGCATAAAATGACATTATTTTTATTTTGCAGTGCACTACACATAGCATGTTACAGTTGCAGCTCAAGGACACTTCAGCAGGGCAGACAGTCATTGACATGGGAGTTTGAAACAGAGCTGTTCATGGAACCACTGGGTGTCACAAAATGATGCATCCTTGTAATGTTTTAAGCAGGGGTGTGTTCTCTTCACTGCCGCTTAGTGAGATACATTGTACTTTTTACTCCGCTACATTTATCTGACAGCTGAAGCTGATCAAATATTTTTACTCCTTGTCCTGAAAAAAGAACCAAACATGTTTAATCCTGACGTTTGTCCAGTTCAGACTGATTTCTTCCTCTGAAACATGTCAGTGAATTGAGGCTCAGCGTCTGTATGACACAGATGGGTTCGTTAGGCTCATTCAAGACGGGCTTGTCACAATTAGAGACCCACTGTGAAACAGTCCTCTGAGGGCTGACAGAAGGAAAACACAAAAAGCAAGGGAGAAATTTGAAGTTAGATCCTTCGGACAGTGGAGAAGTTTCACATCCAGCTGAGCTCTCAGGACTATGAGATGACATGGTTAAATTAAGGTGCAAATTTAAAGGGTGGCTCCACATATTAAGTCAATTAATTTGAATTAAATGTTAAAGCTTCATCATATGGTGTTTATGTTGTTCCATAGCTTCATATTGTAGTCATACAGACACATTTTTGTAGTTATTTTGAATTTAGGACAGGGTCTATGCCATCCTAACACTGGATTCCTAACTAATGTAAGGATGGTTCTGTCAAAGCTAAATTCCTAAATGTGATTCTTTAATACCAAAATCCTAAATGTTATCCTAAACTGAGAAAAAGTATCTGTAATGATGCATTAGAAAAATGATATACTTTGTTTTAATTTTGCATACATAACATACCATCTGTCCTCTTATTCCCTGTCTCTGTCACAGATTTGCGCACAAGAAAACTGTATTGCTTTATGAAAATATGTAATTTACTTGCAGAAAATACTTTTGAAGCAACTGTATAAAAAGCGTCTCTTTGGCACCAAATGCGAGTGTTTTGTAGGGACTTGTCACTGTATGTCTAGCTGCTTTCTAAACATTAAATTTGAATGTTTTGTTGTGATCCCTCGTTGTTTTTTCAGCAGATTTTTAGGAATGGAAAATGGGTGTTTTGTAGCAACCAGGCTCTGTGTTTCCAGCAGCTGTTTAGGCACCAAACGTATGTGTTTTGTTGCAATTTTTGGCCATTTTTCCAACTGTTTTTAGGCACTAAAAATGGGTGTTTTGTAGCAACCAGTCACTGTGTTTACAGTGGCTTTTTAGGCACCAAACATACATGTTTTGTTGCAATCATTGGCTGTGTTTCAACTGTTTTTAGAAACTAAAAATGGGTGTTTTGTAGCAACCAGTCACTGTGTTTCCAGCTGCTTTTTAGGAACCAATCGTGGGTGATTTGTAGCAACCAGTCACTGTGTTTCCAGTTGCTTTTTAGGCACCAATCATGGTGTTTTGTAGCAACCAGCTACTGTGTTCACAGCAGCTTTTTAGGTACCAAACTTGTGTTTTGTTGCAATCCCTGGCTGTTTTTCCAGCTGCCTTTAAGGGAACCAAAAATGGGTGTTTTGTAACAACCAGTCACTGTGTTTCCAGCTGTTTTTTGGCACCAGTAGTTGGTATTTGTAATGAGCTGTGCCTGAAAAGCGGTTCTTTTTTACTGAGACATCACTGCTTTCTACAGCTGTGACTGTGCCCCTGAAATGTGTTATTTAAACCCAAAACACCATTTTTTTCTAATCATAACCCCGTAGATTTTGTGCTTAAACCTACATTAAACACAGTGTTTTTTTAAACATAAATTTTCAACATTTCCACTACATAACAAAATGCAAATGTAACATATCTGTGGTTTGCAGATACATAAATTGCCAAAAAAATTCTGGGGTGATTGTGTTGAGTATAAACAATCCAATAATATCATTTATATGACAAAGTGGTAGTGATAATACTTTTCTACTTTTACTAGTAGGGTTTTTTAGAGTTTTTTTTAGTATGAATAAATGGTTGTGTGTATAAACCATCATTGTAGTGAAGAAACGTCAGCACCCTTCATTAGTCCTCTCTGTCCATAAAGTGGATAAAAGTAGATAAATGAGCTGTAACTTAAAACTGGTGCTCATTCAAATCCAGCAGAGTCACTAAGGCCAGGACACAAATCTGTCTGCTTCACTGTGTCCTTTGTCATTTTCATACCTGAACAATTTGCAAATCAGACCTAGTCATAATTTGACAGTCTAGGCCACAGTTTGCCACCATCATTCTTTTGCTAAAACAATTCCACTTTAATTATCATGTAAGGATTCACATTTTGTACTTTAATTTTCTTGCTGTTTTTATATGTGCAGATTAATACACTAAAAAGAGAAAATAAAGCTGGATGCACTGACAAAATGTTTTAGTGTAAGGACTTGTTTTGATCTTAATCTTAATTTTTTCCACTCTGATGTCTTTCTACCTTCAAGAAATCTGGCAACTTCGAATTTTAAAAATTTGAAAATAAGAACAAATATGCAAATACATGAATCTCAGTAAAAATCAAATTAAATTAATCTTTAATCTTTACCTTAAAGGATTCACATTTTTTCTTGACTTTCTATGACATGACATAACAACCCAGTCTCACCCCAACTCATCAAATACCAACTCTTGGTCAGTGGCCCTTGGCGTCGGATACCAACACACTGAATTATCCTTTGGCAGCGGAATAATCCACAAAGGATGGCTGCATTTCTTTGACATTCTGAGAAGCTGCTGTAGTATAAATAATGAGAAAGTCCATATAATGGGCCGCTGCTAAAGGATGCCCTTGTGCATCACGATCTGAAGCCGATGGCCACTGACAAAGCGCAGGTGTTTGGCGAGTTGGGAGTGAGAATGCTTTAGACATAATTTGTGCTTATGTTGAGACAACGTTTACTGTAAACTAGCAATGAGATAATTACAACATTTGAGTTTGTGACACAAATTCAGGACAACCAACCAGTTTATAAACATCATTAAAAGTTAATGAGCCTTATTTTATTTTATATAGTACACGAAATAATGATGATTAACAATAGCTAATTAACTCAAACAACAATAAATTATAGAATGTATGCTACTTTACAATAACCATCTGTTAGTTTACAGACTGATTTAATTTATCTAACCCAAGTGCCGATAGTCCAAAAAATGTCCTACTGGACTGGAAGGCCATTTGTCCAACAGCCCATTATCCCAAAAACAAACGTCCAGTGCTTCGAAGGCCCATCCCTTTGAAATACACACTCTTCCAAACAGGTTATTTGACCTTCCTGGGTCCCTTTTTTTCCTACACTGGCGAAGGCATGACCATCCCTACTCTGCCTCTGATTGGCCAGTAGTCACTGCCTTCGTTGGTTGGGTTAGTTAGGTTTAGGCGAGATAAGAGAGATTGGTTAGGGTTAGGGTAAGAATATCAGGGTAAGCCAATCAGAGGCAGAGTCAGGCAGGCCATGCCTTTGCCATAGCAGGAAAAAAATACTGTGGCAGGGTCAACTGATTACAGGCTATGAATCTTTCCAATTAAAGGTAGAGTATTTTTGGAATAAAGGGTCTCCAAGGGCAATGGGCAGTTGTTTTCAGGATAACGGGCTGTCAGACAAAGGGCTTTTTGGTCCAGTGGGAATTGTTTTTGGACTATTGGGGTGTCAAAATAAAAGATTGTTATTCCTTCTCCTCTACTCTGATCCTTGTCCTGATTCAGTGTTGTATTTAAAACATGGCAGTTTTCTTGCTCGTTTTAGAAACAGCAGTGGTAGAACATAACTGCTGGGCAGAGACGACCCCACCCCAGACACCAGCATCAAGCATCTGTCTCTGTAGCTCACTGCTGCTAAGGCATCCACCAAAACACTAATCAGCTGCCCCACAAACCTGAACAACAGAGCTCCCGTTATGGCAATGATGGTTTGGAATGCCCTTCTCTTCAACTGGTCCATTTTGTCTCTGTCCCCACCCCCTTCCCCTGGCCCTGGACGAATCAGAGCACGGAGAACGGAGAGGCTGCAGAAAGAGGTGACAATAACGGAAAAAGCCAAGACAACAGCAAACGGGGTTGTGGGGAACACTGGGCTGTACAGAACTGTCATTCCCACCCATCCAAAGGAAATAACCCAAACACACCCAATGCTGATGTTGCTGATTCTGATCCCGCCTGCCGTTCTCAAACCCATGTAGATGACTGGATGAATGACAGCCAGGTAACGCTCCACGCAGGTGAGGGAGTGAAAAAACATCTGTCCGGGTGTGACAATGGTGAAAACGTAGACCCCCACCAGCCTCATCTGTGGTGCATCAGCATAGGTGCCGTAACAGAAGAAGCAGCTCCCAAGTATGCCGATCAGCTCCATGGCAACAATGTTGTAGGTCAAAAGATCCAAGTGGCTTGTCCCCACAGCAGAGATGGAGTGCCATCTGCGCCACTGTTGATGACCCAGGTGGAGGGTGAAGAGGCAGAGAGGAAGGAGGAAGAGGACGTAGGAGCAGAGTAAAGTGGTGAAGATGTGAGAGACTAGTATAACATCAAAGCACTGGTAGATGGGAAGGGTGGAAGAGGAGTTTAATGAGGAGGGGGAAGGATGGAGTGATTGGTTAGAGGAGGAGGACAAGAAGCTGCTTGCCAACATGTCTGGTTAGAGTGAAGTCTGAGGAAGTGGCTACAAGAGGGAGACAGAAAGACAGGATAAGAAAAGTTAAACACAGTAAAAGCTAATGTGCATGTTAGCCTGCTTAAGGTCCCTGAATACCAATATTCAGCTAACTTTTTTAAAAAGGTAACTTGGGTATTTTAAAACCTGGACCCTTCTTCTTCTTTAATACATTGTTAGTAGATCGCACCAACCACACTGGAGTATGTAAACCAGGATTTAGCTTAGGTTATTGCAACCTTACAGTTTTGTGTCTACTTAACAGGAACAATAATTTTTGGAATTGCTCCAGTATTGATCGCAAAACAGGCTGCAATATAACCACTCAGGGCAATATGTAAATTTTTGTCCTCAACATTGTTTTTGCCACTGACAGGCTCAGGAATCCTACAGGATCTAGAGAAATCCTATAGAGACGAACCTATCTCAGAGTGAGATTGATTTTTTGTTTAGCCTAAGGCCACGCTAAACCCAACCGACTCAACTGAAGTGGTGGTGTGGTGTGGTTAGCACAGTCGCCTGTCAACAAGAGGGTTCCTGGTTCGATCCCGGGTGTGGGAGCCCCTCTGTGCGGAGTTTGCATGTTCTCCCTGTGTCAGCGTGGGTTTTATCTGGGTACTCCAGCTTCCTCCCACAGTCCAAAGAAAGATTGGGGATAGGTAAATTGATGACTCTAAATTGTCCGTAGGTGTGAATGTGAGCGTGAATGGTTGTCTGTCTCTATGTGTAAGCCCGCCTCTCATCCAATGTCAGCTGGGACAGGCTCAAGCCCCCCCACGACCCTCAGGAGGATAAGCAGTTAGAAAATGGATGGATGCATCATCATGAAACCATAGTCTGTAAAAATAATGGATGTAGCCACTGTGATGTCACCCATTGGTTTTTGGACACCCATTTTTAAGTCTTGTGTTTGGTATTTCAGCCATCGCCATCTTGGTTTTTTTGGAGCCAGAAGTAACTACATTTGGGCGAGAAGCTGGCACTGTGGAAGAGCAAGGGGTGGATCTGACTGAGAAACCAAGGACACAAATTGGCATACTCAAAGTGGCCCACCCTTATTTATATGTAATTTTAAGCCTGCCCCAGCTGCCACTGGGCAAAAGGCGGACTACACCCTGAACAGGCTGCCAGACTACCAAAGGGCTGCCACATTCACACTCACGTTTACACCTACAGGCAATTTGGAGTCTCCAGTTAACTGCTTGGTTTTGGATTGTGGGAGGAAGCTGGAGTACCCAGAGAAAACCCATGCTGAAATGGAAAGAACATGCAAACTGCAGTTGCAGTCTTCGAACCTGAAGCCCTGTTGCTGTTTATTTAAATGGAGTCTGGTGGATTTCACATTTGCAATTTTGGGGTTGGTTCTGATTGCACAAAAAGGTTCTCACTCTTTGATATAAAAGGTCTACCTTTGGAGGAGTTCTTTTCATAATGTTGTCATTACATTACATAATATAACATTCTGAGCCTGTCAGAGGCAAAAACAAACACTTTTAGTGAACATACATCGATGGTGTATAATTGCCCCAAGTTGCTCGATTGTGACCTGTTTCACCCCTGCTGGCTGCTGCCTCTTACTCAGTACTAAACCAATTTTTAAAACTGTCGTTCCCATTCGATATTTAGGGTGCTTTCAGACCTACAGTTGTCTCCATTGGTCTGAATCAGGGACTAATGTTGTTCCCAAGTTGTATAATTGCAGAGAGTTGGTTCGTCTTCTCATGGCAGCATTTACAAGAGGACCAGATAAAATGCCTTGCGCAAGAAAGCTGCTCCTGATTGGTCAGAATTTCCATGTGGGAAAAATCCAGGAAGTAAAGCAAACGTTGAAGAAGAGTACACTTGCAAGATAAATGTGACACTATCTAATGTCACAATGGAGGGACAACTACGCAGGTTGATTTTAGCGCTGCTCATCGTGGACTATATTGCTGTCATTGTTCATTTTAGTCAAAGCATACAGTTTGAAAACGAGGCGCGGCTCCAACTAGAAAACAATGTTTTGATGCATTGGATGTGCTGGATGTGCATATTAAGGCAGTACAGGAGGAGGTGCACATTAATAATCCTCCAGGACTGTAACATGCTCATGTTTAACCCAAACAATGTGTCATGTGACTGCAGTTGGTTCAGATCCAGGTCGGAACACGTTCTCACCACAAACCAACCGCACCAGAGTTCGTTTGTAACCGGACCTAGAACTTCTTGAAGAGATGGTCTCGGTCCGGTTGTTTTGGTGTGATTGCTGTGTTCACACCTGCCCAAACGAACCACACTTAGAACTTGAGTTTGATTGAAAAGAACCAAACAGGGCAGGTGTGAAAGCACCCAAAAGCATCGTAAAAGGACTCCAACTTGAACGATACTAAAGTCACACTGTAATCATTACTCTAAGTCAGTGGTTCCAACCTTTTTGTGACCATTTAAAACAAAACTTATTCAATTTGCAACCTCTTGTCATCAATCGCAAGGCTCGACTTTTTCATGTTAATTCAACAAAAATAGCAGAAATATCTGTTTTGCATTTATCAAAGAAATGTAACAAAGTGCTTTAGACAAAATACAGCAACACATATTATGAAAGTCCAACATTAAAAAATTGATAGCAACCACCGTTGGCATGCTATAATCACAACAGTACGATATAATGTCTTAAAATATTAGTTACTAAACAGGTTAAAGTTCATTAAAGATGCTCACTTTTCCAGGAGTGTCGATTCTGATCTTTCTTCTCTTGTGTGTCTAAAGCCACTGGACTGTGCGGGAATCTCCGCTTGAAATATTACATGAATATCAGTTTGTGTATTGTCCTCTGTGTTTATGTGTGTGAAAGACAGATGAGAGTAGACATTGTGAGCTATTTGCATTTTGCAAAATACATACTGATACACAATCCTGCTGATTGTGCTATGCAAATTATATTTGATTGATACCCCCATGGAGGTCTGAGCACACAGTCAGCTGCACAGCAGTAGCACTGGTAGGGATTCAATGTTTTACCCTGAACATATGAAACAGCCATAAATATAACAACCAGCTTAAACAACATGAATACATCTTAACAGTCACAAATTAAAACTTAAAATTTGAAGCTGTTCAACTTCACACACCAAACATTCTACTGTAACAGCATAGATACAGGATGCATTTACAAATGATGAAAGTATTAGAAAAAGAGTCACACATATTGCATTCCAAGACAAGAGCTGATGTCATTCCAATACACTGCAAGATATTTCAACCAAATAATACAAAAGAACCCATTCACAATGTTTGAAACGGTCTATCTACCTTATTCCTGAGGGCACTACTGTAGAAATGGGTAAGATAGCAGAAGTAGCAGTAAGCTAGTTAGTCCCATAGACTGTCTGTGGTTAGTCCCAGTGGCTACTCTCGGTGGCTAACGGCCAACACTGGTTCTTTTCCAAAGTAATTTGCCTTCAGTTTAGCAATCTGGGCCATTTTTGGGGGATAAAGACATAAAGACAAGGTGGAAAGTCCATGAAAAAACATCAATATGTGATGAGGTTGGAGTGAGAATGTGCTAACATATGCTATTCTCCCAAAATGGCAGTGTTGCCCCAGAATGTTCTAAAATGTCCATGTCAATAAACGTTGAAATAAGGGATAAAGATCAAGGGATAAAGAGAATAATAAAACTAACGATTAATCAAAAACAATCTGTTCAGCTGTAACCCTTGATTAATGTTTAATCAATTACAATGTAGGATGCTCTGCTCCAATCCTTGTCCTGATTAACTGCTGTTCTTACAACACAGTGGTTTTCCTGCTCTGTATAGAAAGAGCAGAGGCAACACCAGGCTGCTGGGCAGACTGAACCAGACGGCAGCCAACCACATAACGCACCCGGCAGCAGCCTCAGTCCGTTGTGGTGAGGCATACACAGCAGAAGTAATCACGGTCCCCCCAAACCTCACTAACAGCACTCCCAGTATGGCCATGATGGTATAGAATGCTCTCAGCTTTGATTGTTGTCTGCCACCACCCCCTTCCCCTGGCTTTGGACGAATCAGAACACAGAGAACAGAGAGGCTGCAGAAAGAAATGACAATCAAGGTGAAGGCTAGCGTACAAACAACTAAGATACTGATGGAATTTTGGTCTCCCACTGACATGACACCTATCACTGAAATACACAACAGCCAAACACAGCCTACAGCAATATTTCTGATTTTGATCCCTCTCTCTCCTCTCAGGCTCAGGTAGGTGATGGGATGAACGACAGCCAGGTAGCGCTCCATGCAGGTCAGAATTTGAAAGAACGTCTGTCCAGTTAAGTTGATAGAGAAGAGGTAAGTACTCAGCTCCATCATTCCCGGGAGATCAGTGAGGATACTACAACTGGAGAGAATGAACCCTACAACACTCATCAGCTCAAAGACGGCCGTGTTGTAGGTAAAGAAGTCGGAGAGGCTCACTGCCGTCATGGAGCCCTGCTGCCGCCATCGTTGGACACCCGTGTAGATGACGAAGATGCAGAGAGGAAGGACGAAAAGGATGCTGATGATGGTGAAGGTGGTCATGTTGAGAGCGCCGACTGTGGAGGTGATGCAGCTGCCCATGAGATCAAAGGGGCTGAAGCAGGAAGTGAGGGAAGGGCAAGGAAGAGAGGCATTGGGAGAGGAAGAAGGGTTGACTGACATAACTACGGGCAAGGAGCAGGAGCAGGGTGAGAGAGAGAAAAATACGGAGAGTGAAAAACAAAGTCATAGTGAAATTATGGCAGCTTTATTTTATCACTACCAGCAGTTCCCAATTTGTACAACCATGGGGTCCAGATTTAGTCATTAGATCAAGGTCCATACAGTTAAATATATTCAGCGTCATACTTGCATGTGGCCATGTTGTCGAACTGTCTGTCAAGTGTGTTTTTTTACAAACTTGCAAATCACTTGTGGTCCATTGAGAATGGATCTGTGACCCACTTTTGGACCTTGACCCACCGGTTTTGTTTGGGGTTTTTTGGGGGGGGGGTTTTCACTGATTAAAACTGTACTAAAGATCTGCCTTTTTGTTGTTTATAAAAAACAACGCTACAAAGAAAGCAATAAATGTAACTTTTCTTCTGTATAGTCCCAGTTATTAAAAATCCCTTAAAAACACAGCATGTACAAACAGTTGAGGGTCAACCTGGGCAACAGTTTTGTCTTTTATACACCGGACATGTAACGTCTGTGCAATCTATTGCTTTAAGGTTACCTTGACAAGCCTTGTTAATATCCCACAAGAATAATAATAACTAGTTCTTTTTTAATTATATGTTACTTTAATATGTAAGATTACATCTCTCATAAGATCATTAAATGCACTCACCTGTTCCGTAGTGTTTAGGCTCTGATCTCTCTGATCTCCTGTCCGTGAGTGTTTGTTTTGCATGTTACATCACCACCAAATATGGCTTCAATACTTTGCATTGCTTCTGATTAGCAGCTTTGGAGTGCAGTTCATCACCTGTCTCCTTCACAGATGCAGACTAGCACCATTTCATTGCGAGTCATTATTCATTACATTGCATCATCATCATTTAAAGCCAAATATACACTGGACAAATATATAAAAGTAACACTTTTGTTTGCACTCCTATTTTTCACCAGTCTAAAGCACTATTCGGACGGGATTAGTTTTACATGGGCACGTGGGGTAATGTCACTTTACCACAGGACGTCGGTAATATTAATGGCCAATTTGCACAGGATAAGAAATATCAGTAACCGCCGTTCCCTCCTGTCGTCATGTGCGTATGACGTTGCATTGAATTATTATGAACTGATTAGCCTACTGGTTGATTTTACTGTCATTTTTTTATTAGCCGCATAGCCCTGCTACATTGCATACTTAACTTACCTAAAGCAATCAGAAGTCGTGTGCCTCGGACAAGTGCTTACGACCTTCTTTTGGTTTTGAATCGTGTTCGTCGTAGGCCCACAGTACCTGAGGTTTCACACAGACTTGTCCAACTGTGAAATGCAAAACTGAGTGCTTCTTCAAGAGCCTCCATACTTGAAAATCCACGAAAAACCACTTGTAAACAGGATATGACGAAATATCTACAAACATATTTACTGCTGGTCTATTCGCACAGGATCAATATTAACTGAGGTAATTTTCCGGGACCCTTTTACAGAAGGTAAAAGTCGCGGTAATCTTTACTGACATCGTGCGGTAATGATTACTGACATGGCACATTCAGACGGGACTAAAACATCTGGTAATTATTACTTTACCCCACGTGCCTATGTAAAACTAATCCCATCCGAATAGGGCTTAAGTTAAAGATTCCAGACTATTCTTATGCACACAAAAGGCCTTTTTCTCTCAAATTTTGTGTGTTAAAATCTGTGTCACTGAGCACTTTTTTCAAGATTATCAATCCACTTGACAGGCGTGACTCGGGATCCTCACAATAACAGGCCACTAAAACAAATGTGAAGATTGGAGAGTGAGATGCATCGGTGGTTTGTCAGTGATGCAGGTGCTGGGCCGAACCGTCACGGCGAAGAGAGAGCTGAGCCAAAAAGCAAAGCTTTCGATCTCCAGGTAATGACTCAAAGAATGAAATCGCAGATGCAAACGGCTGAAATGAGATTCCACAGTGGGGTAGCTGGGCTCCGCCTTAGAGATAGGGAAGGAGTTTGGACATCTGGAGGGAGCTCGGAGTAGAGCCGCTGCTCCTTCGTGTCGAAAGGTTTAGTTGAGGTTGGTAGGGGCTGGCATAGGCATTAGCTAATACAGGTGCATTTTATTGATGGAGATTTTGACAATATGACAATATCCTGAGAGCTATTATAGTGCCATTCATCCACCACCATGACCTCACGTTGCAAGGATCTGTACACAGTTCCTGGAATTCATGTGAAATCCTGATAAAAATTTCCTGCCCATTGCGGTTTTGCTAGCTCCCTTGTAAACAATGTAACAAGATGGCCATCTTACTTTTGATATTGCACTCTTTTGCTATTGAAATTCCTTGACATGTGTACATTGTTTATAAATGAAATAAAATGATAAATAGCGAAATGCGGTAAAGGGGTTGTGAAAAGTTATGTGATTGTCTCCAGTCGCTCATTCAGGTCTTGTTCAAGGTCAGAGTTAAAGACGTACATATGTTGTAATGGTATTTTTGTAATTTCGAATAACCAGATGTGTCGTGCAGTTACTGTATGATGGTTTATGTTTTGTAATGTGTTAGTGAAAGCAGGTTCAATTACAGCATCAAGGCCAATAGTTAGATACAACACAACCTTGAGACTGTATTTGCTAATGCAGATACTTCTGGGTAAAGGCAGATTTGTACATTTATAAGCAGTTATGTTATTTCAGTGGTGTACTTCAAGGACCTATGTGTGTTTTAATGTAAACACCGAAGTGTGAAACTGTAAATATGAAGGATTATTTTGAACTGAAAGACAAAGTTTGGGAAACAGTTTATTGAAACAAAGGCAGGAAAGAAAAGAGATACATTTTGTTGATAAAGACGGAGAACAATGTCTCCTGTCTGCCAGATGGATTATCATGGCAAGGATACAACTTCTCATCTCAACAAAAGTACATGATCAGGTTTGGAATAAAGCTCATGGTTTTGGTTAAAATAAGTATGTCCTACTAATGTCACACAGGCTGTTTTCATGCACTTGGGGTGTGTATACCTTCAAAAAGTACCACACCACAATTTCTCAATTAGTCAGTAATTCTTGTATAACCCATGTAATCGGAAAGGCTGCGATCACATGACCTATGTGCTGACGGGACTAAAGAAGAAAGTGGTATAAAGAGTGAAATTCTACATAAGGAAGCAGGTTGGGCTTGTAGATGGATCGAAGACAGGACTAGTGTTGGGGACAACACATTCTCACGCCAGCCTCGTCATATATTGACGTTTTGGTCATGGACTTTCCACGTCCACATACGACGTGCGAGGTACAATGGGTGCATTGGATGTTGATAATCTGAGACACCATGTCAAGTTCTCTTCTGTCAAAATACACTTCCGTTTTCACAGGAAATTAACATTTACATACAGTCTCTTTCAAAATTAACGCACTACATTGGTACGACACCATTTTTTTCCTTCAACAACAAAAACATGTGGTTAGGTCTAGGTAAAAAATGGGTTTGGCTTTAGAATTCTACAGAACATGAACACTGCTCTCTCGGGTGAAAGTCTATGGTTATTGGCTCCATCTACCATGTTGTGTTGCCTTAACTTTAATCTTTGTCCCACCGCGTTTTCTCCTGATACCGCCAGGCACCATCTAACTATAACGGCAACCGGCTGCATATCATGCCAACTTTAAAGGACGCCTTTTTTCGTTGGTTTCTGATGCCGAAAGTCACTGCCTAAGAGGCGGATTTTGACAACTTCGGAGTGAGACCAGGCTCTTCGGGACCATATGTTACATTTTCACTGTGTTTCTTTTCCTAAACCCAGCTCACGTAACTTTATGTTAAGAACTTAATGTGACGATAGCATTTGTGGGGCGCTAGTTTGTTAGCTTATGAAAATACGCAGTGTAACGTATCACATACGTCACGTGAAATACTACGCTTTGTGGTTAAAATAACTCACCATTCATTCTTGTTTTCAAGAGGACACACGGTCCTGGGTGAAAGTCCTCAGTTTATTTGACCCATCACCACCCCTCCAGCTCTCCTTACTTGGACTCTCTCACTCTTCATACTACAGCATTTGCACAGATCAGATTATGATGCGACCCGATGCATCACATACAGACACTAAAGGGTGCCTCTGTGCATCAATTCTGATGCCAAGGGCCACTGACCAGGGGTCAGTATGACAAGTTGGGAGTGAGGATGAGTTTCATCTGTGATCAATTGGATGCTTGACTGGATTCAAATGATCTGTAACTTAAACCGGTGCCTATTCAAATCAAACACCTGTCTGTCTCTGTGTCCTTTGTTAGTTTAATGCCCAAACAATCTGTAGAGCAGACTTCAGGCCAGTCTCTGTGGCTTTATTATTACATACTGCGGTTTGTCCATCACATTGACCTTTTTATTTTAGTATTTCTCTGATATTGGTCATTGAAAAACAAAAACACCACACACACACAAGCACATATATAAGATAAAACCTGATTACACTGCAGAGTTTGTTACTTTTTTAACGTGTTACCCCCAACACCGTAGATGAAGAGGTTTCTGTACAACTCTACTTAAAGCCAATTTATTCAGCTATAACCTTTTGTTCAGCGAGTTTAATCAAACTGAACTTGTCATGCTCTATTCTGATCCTTGTCCTGATTCAGTGTTGCTCTTACAACACAGTAGTTTTCCAGCTCTGTGTAGAAACAGCAAAGGTAACACCAGACTGCTGGGCAGACCGAACCAGACTGCAGACATCACCAGCCCACAGCTGACACGCTCACTCACCACTGAGGAGGAGTGGATCGCTTGAACAACCAGCTGTCCCCCGAACCTCATCACCAGAGCTCCCATTATGGCCATGATGGTGTAAAACGCCCTCATCTTTGACTGGTCGACCCTGTGCCTGCCCACGCCCCCTTCCCCTGGCCCTGAACGAATCAGAGCGCAGAGCACAGAAAGGCTGCAGAAAGAGACGACAGCTATGGAGGCACCCGAGACAAAAAGGTAGGGGGCGCTGCTGTTTGAAAACACAATGATTAGACCAAACAGTCCAAGAAAATGCAGCCAAACACACCCGATGGTGACATTTCTGATTATGGCCCCGCCCCTCTTCCTCAGTCCCAAGTAGGTGATTGGATGAATGACAGCCAGGTAGCGCTCCACACAGGTGAGCATGTGAAAGGGAATCTGTCCGTGTGTGGCGACTGAGAAAAAGTACACACCCACCATCATGAACAATGAGTCCTGAACAGAGAAGGCGTAACAGTAGAGGCCAGACCCAAAGATCCCGATGATCTCCATGGTGACCATGTGGTAGGTGAAAATGTCAGAGTGACTTGCACCTGTGGATCGCTGTTGCCGCCATTGCTGGAAACCAAGGCAGAGGACGAGGATGCAGAGAGGGAGGAGGAGGAGGATGTTGGTGAGGGAGAAGCAGGTGAAGATGAGAAGGGTGGGTCTGTAGGTAAAGCAGACGGCCGAGTCAGGGAAAGGGGAGGAACTGGAGGAGAGGTGAAGGGAGGCGTTAGAGGAGGATGAGGCGTTGAAGGACATGACTGTCTAGATGAAGATGGGACGAGGAGGTGAGGAGGAAGGAGGATATGAAAATGAAAAAATGAGATGATGGATGAGGAGAGAGGATACAATGACAATCTTAATGAGACATGAGGAAAAATCAGAAAAATGCAGAAAAATAAAACTTAAAATGATCATAAATTACATGAGAAAAGGTTTGAGTGTGGTCGGTTTAAGGTCATAAAGGTGTAATATCATTTATATATATAATTTACAAAGTCATAAATACAGAGAAATGAGTACAAACAGTATGTTTTAAAAATGGACATTCACCTTGTTGTAGCGTTTCTCCTTGAGCCTGTCTGCTGTGTCTCTGAACTGGACTACAGAGCTCCAGTATCTCCTCTCTATATATAATAACGCTTCTGGCATGTATTTGCTTTTTGTCATGTATCATGACAGACTTTCTTTGCATGTCAGAAGTCATTGTAAGTATCATGTTTATGTATAATGAAACTCTATACTGTAAATCTCAGTAGGCAAATGTCCCGTTCAGGTTTTCCTCCCACAGGCTGACTGTATGCCTTGCAAAACTAGATCATACAAACTACCACACAGAGACACGCTAAAGGTTGAAAGATCGTCAGCTTTTTTTAATGAACGCACAGTGTTGAAGATAGAACTTTACACCAAGAGTTCTACTTCACAACATTTACAAACACAGTCAATGTATATGTCTCGTCTTCTTTCAGAACACACTTCCGTTTTCACAGGAAATGTTTTGATTACATACAAATAAACGCAGGTGAAAGCTGGTGTCTGTTGAACCCATCCACCACCCCTCCCACCTGCATTAACAGAGGTAGAACCAGACTGCTGGGCAGACCGAAAAAGTAACTCGACTCAGCCACCACACACCGATCACTGTTGCTGATCAGAGATGAGGAGTATAACCCAGCACAAACTATACTCCCCACAAACCTCAACAACAGGCTTCCCATTATGGCTGTGATGGTGTAGAACGCCCTCTGTTTTGACTTGTCAACCCTCAATCTGTCCCTGTCCCCTTCCGCTGGCCCTGGACATTTTAAAACTGCGAGCACAGACAGGCTGCAGAAAGAGATGACGACTAAGGAGAAAACCTGATGCATGAAATACACCACGAAGATAGCATAAATAATCTTCTCAGCCGTAAGACCCAGATAGTGACCCCACTGTCGCGCCTCAGGTGCATGTAGGTGACGGGGTGAACGACAGCCAGGTAGCGCTCCGCACAGGTGAGGACGTGAAAGGATATCTGTCCGCACACAGTGATTAAAATAACATAACACGCTACCACCATCATCCTTTCAATGTTAAAGCCGACACCAATGCAGTAGGAGATGGATCCGAATACGCAGATCATCTCCATGACGACCACGTGGTAGGTGATGATGTCTCAGTGACTTGTCGAAGCTGAGCGCTGCCGCCGCCATCGCTGGTAGCCCAGACTGAGGATGGTGGTGCAGAGAGGGAGGAGGAGGACGATGTTGGTGACGGTGAAGGAGGAGTGAAGAGGAGTTGGCTGACATGTTGCAGGCCTGGAGAAGAGAGAGAGAGAGAGGAAGAAAGTTAAAAGTCATGTGGCGGTCAATTGTGTCACATGATGACAACTAAACATTATTAAGCAAAATCAAAAACTGAAAGCACTGACAGTGTCCCTTATTATAACACATGATAGCCGATACCATGGTTGACCTAAAAAGCTATATACCTTTACGTGTAGAACAGAAAAGACTAGAGGCATCAAGCATTGGATCAAATGAAACAATTTGAAACAGATTAATGCAATGATGAGCTATTTTTAACAAAATTAAACAACTGTGCAACAGCAGTTGGAATAGTGTGAAATACGTCCACACAGCAGATTCTCTCCTTCGCTCCATGACGCATGACATAGATCGCGTCACAATAAATTTAAAGGGAAAGGATCGCCTCAGGTATAGGTTGCATTTTTTGATACCCGATCCATCTATTTTGATGATATCTGGGCCGATATTCGATCCAGATATCAGATCGGTGCATCCCTAACCTGGCTCTTCAACTCATCAACTAAAATGTGAGTCATAGTGATGTCTACCGCCTGGCGCCTTTCCTCTAAATATTGCCAGACAATATATTTTCAGGCAGATTTAATAAATTTTTGGAGACCCAAAATAGCTCCTCTGCAGTAAAGGTTGTTGACCCCTGGTGTAGACTGACAAAATTTCATTATATATATATATATATATATATATATATATATATGTGTGTGTGTGTGTGTGTGTGTGTGTGTGTATGATGGAAGTACTTTTGGGGCAATAACTCAATGTGTTTTATTAAGAGGAAATATGGAACGTATTACATTAACACAACACAAACAACAGTAAGAACACTGCTCACTGGGTGTCTGTAATGTCATTGGTATAGGTAAGAAAGCACTATTGATTAGTTTGATAGGGACCATGTAACTTTAAATAATTAAATAGCTAGCTTAGCGACAGAATTCTGATTTTAAAGGTAAAGTACAGTAAGTACAAAATGTAAATGTCTTGCTGGAAATACCTGGAAATTACATGAAAACTAACAGTACTGATAATTGGCCAATCATTAGGGTAATATGGATTTAACATAAAAGGACAGTGATTTTCAAAAGTATTAGAGCTGACACAATTAGTCAAAGAACAATCAGCAGCTGTTTTTATAACCAATTAATAGTTTTTTCATCGGTTTTGCTGTTTTGGTTGAACAAAACAAACATTTGGAGACTTTTTCTTGGGTCCTGCAAAGTTTTGACACTTTTATGGACTAAACAATTAATTGATTAGTCAAGGCAATAATAGGCAGATTAATCAGTAATGCAGATAATCATTATTTGTAGCCCTACACTTTAATAAGTCAAACATTTCAGGATATTTTTAAAGGACACCCACGCTGTTAGTCGGCTTTAGTTCTCACCTTTGTCATGCAGTGTTTCAGCGTCGGCTCCAAACTGATATCTGATCCAAATATACAGTATATTAACATGTGCATGCTTATGTACAGGTGTGAAGCAGGGCTGCGAGGGGTTTTTATTTGCATGTCGTGAATCAAATCTAGACTTTGTGAGAGTTTTCATACGGTTCATTTCTGCAGGCAAATTTCCTCGTCACGTTCTATTTTTCCACAGACACCAGAGCACAAACTGTGCTGCAACATGAGCTCCAATGTCACAACTTAAACTCAGATGAATTCATTCAGTCATTGTACTATAACTTCACTGATTAGCCAGTCATTCATCACCAGCTCAAGTGTTCCTATCAACCTAAATTCAGATACATTAATGATTTATTTAGTACCTGAGGTGACATTCATGCTAGTGTCCAGTTTCATGATAAAGCAATGCAAATGTAACTCATTGTATTTGACAGTGCTGTGTTTGTCATAATGAAACCCACCGGTTGTTCAATAACTGGTCACTAGAGGGAGCTTTAACACTGTACAGTCACTGATTCAGACTGAAGGGAGAGAGTTAGGAAACAATGTCTAGGAGTTCCGACATGCAGTTTTTCATTAGGACACTTTAATTTCTTTTTTTACCCTGTTTTTTTGGGGGATGAATCTCTGAATCTCCAGTGACTCATTCTACTGTGTTAGCACAGTAAGATAGTGATTAACGGCACATAAACGTCAAAATGTTCTTACCTTTTTAGACCACTGCATCATTTCTTTTCTTCTTGAATACCATAAATCAATCTGGGATGTCTTTAAAGTGAAGAAATGGTTTTCTGTGTTTACTATTTTTGTTTTGTTGTAGGGATATGGAAGCCCATTTTCACACATGTGATTAAAGCCATCATGACAAACTTTCTCCAAACAGTGACAAATATACGGAAGCGTATTGCATTCACTTGACAAATTTAAAAAAAAGCCCTGTTTTTGGGAGGTTTTTTTTCTGTTTTTCGGGGTATTTGTTTTTTCTGTTTTTCGTGCTAATTTTTTTTCCTGAACGAGGAGACGAGATACTTCAAAATCTCGCGAGAAGCTCCCACCTGGCACCTGCAAGTGACCCCTGCATCCATGGTGACTCCTGCTCATGGATGTATTTTGCATCTGTGCTCGTGCTCCTAGACAGTTTCCGTGCCTTACCCTTATTGATCCCGTAGTTGAAATTGTCTAGGAGCACGAGCACAGATGCAAAATACATCCATGAGCAGGAGTCACCATGGATGCAGGGGTCACTTGCAGGTGCCAGGTGGGAGCTTATATCATCTCCTCGTTCAGGAAAAGAAATAAAAAAATTACCACGAAAAACAGGGGGAAAAATTACTCTGGAAAACAGGGCTTTTTATATTTGTCAAGTGAATGCAATATGCTTCCGTACAAATGATAGGATTATTTTTAGATAAAATAATGAGAAACTTTTTCAAGATACAGTAGTTGCATATTGTTGTTTGTGGCTCTGAAGAAAACTGCCATCTTTATTGAATTGCATCATGGGAAATGTAGGCTCCACCAATTCCAAAACGTTGAGGCGGTGAATTGAATCCAGATTTTAGAAAGTGAATTATATATTTTATATATAATGCTGGGCGGCACGGTGGTGTGGTGGTTAGCATTGTCGCCTCACAGCAAGAGGGTTCCTAGTTCGATCCCGGGTGTGGGAACCCTTCTGTGTGGAGTCTGCATGTTCTCCCCATGTCAGCGTGGGTTCTCTCCAGGTACCCTAGCTTCCTCCCACAGTCCAAAGACATGCAGGTTAATTGATGACTTTCAGGGCCCATCCAACCCCTTGTTGCTTCATTTCGAGGGCCAAGGGGTAGTGGGCAATGGCTAGGGGTACTGGGATTGGGCCAAAACTGTCCGTAGGTGTGAATGTGAGCGTGAATGGTTGTCTGTCTCTATGTGTCAGCCCTGTGATAGTCTGGCAACCTGTCCAGGGTGTACTCCGCCTCTCGCCCAGTCAGCTGGGATAGGCTATTATTTTCTTTAATCACTGAAGTCTGGGGGTCTCAGGAGGATATAATTCAGTTATATACCTCGTTATTCTGAAATGTGACACTCTGCATTATGAGTACTTTTGGTTCTTCAAGTATACTTTGATGTAAAATATATAAATGCAGGACTTTTACTTGTAATTTATTGAGTCAAATATCTGAGCACTTCTTCCTCTGCTGCACAGTCACACACATAATATCCACAGGGGGAGTTTCCTGTTATCCTGAGCAGGAGCAGAAGGGGAGGAGTGAGGAAGCAGAAGGAGGAGGAGGAGGAGGAGGAGGGAAAAGTGGGAGGAGAGGAGCGAAGGAATGTCCGAGCTGAGGTATTGTGTTCAGTTATCTCACAACCAGAGAGAGAGAGGGAGGGAAGGGAGAGAGACTCTGCTGGGAAGTAGAAACCCTTTGAGAAGGAGGTGTGACTCAGCCATGGACGGAGGAGCGGCTCCTTCACGTGTGGATGGAAACTGCTGGAGTTGTGGATCACTCAGCCGAGTTTATTGATTACAGCAGCAGCAGCTCATAGACTGGTAGACTGACCTTATCAGCTGATTTAAACTCTCTTCAGATGACCGGGAGTCTGATATGATTGGATCAGTTGGAGGATTGGAAGCTTTGGTGAGGAATTTGAAGCCAGATCAACTGATTTCAGGTGTGATCAGACGCCTGATTGGGTGAAGCCTGATTGAAAGGTCTTCCTGATTTGACACCTCGTTGTCTGATGTCACACTTGATTGGATAGTGGGAACCCTGGTTGATTAAGTGAAGTGCTCTCAGCTTTGACACCTGACTGGAGGCCCAGGTGATTGATTGAAAGTCTGTCTTGGAGTCTGTTTGGCTGGTGCCAGGATGAGCGGAGCAGGGGAGGTGGTGTGTGAGGGCTGGCTGAGAAAATCACCACCAGAGAAGAAGCTACGCCGCTATGTGAGTACTTCACTTTTGGCAAAAATAAACCTCAGATTAAGTTTTAAAAAGACACATTAAACCCTATATGTGTATGTGTGTTCATACACATTCATCTGACATGCACCAGCCGAGCACACACACACTCCTGAGTACTTTTAATAAGCCTAAAGATTAGCTCTTGATTTCATCATTGTTTACTCACTGAGTCATGTCCTAAAGATACAGAGTCATAATCATGAACTGATAAAACACTCAGCAGAACAAAGCTGTCTGAAACCATGACTGGACAGAAAGTAATGTCATGTTTCGGGTTAACTTTGGTCTATCAGACTATGCATTTTCTATCTGCTTTATTTTTTATTTCCACTAAATTAAAGCACAAACACTTAGCCTAGGTAGCATGCAGCCTAGCTGTGGTAAAAACCACGTCAATGTAGAGACTTTATTAATACATTGGCATGTGTCATGGCAGCCACAAAATGTAATTTCTTAATAGACAGCCGTGAAATATCTGATGATACGGAGAACATTATTAAAGGAATAGTTCACCCCCCAAATGAATATTTGTATATCAGTTACACACCTCGTGTTACATTGAATTCATGAAGAAAACACTGTTTTTTCCTCGCATGCCTCCATGGTGAACGAGGAATCCAAAAACTAAAAATTCTGTATGAATTGAAGTCAATAGGGTCCACGTTTACCAACAGTGAAACTATATGAAAAAATCTGTTTACCAACTCTCACACAACTCATGCAGTATAATCCAAGTCTCATTTAACAGACAGCCTCTTTCATCGGAAAACTTAGCTCTCTTCGAAGCCAGACTCCATTGACAAAAGTGGTAATTTTATCTCGCTGAATGTGGGAGTTGATGGTCTACTGCTGCTGCAGTCGGTTAGTTAGTTTGTGTTTTTGGTGCTTTAAACAGTTAGTTCTGCTTCACCAAAGTCGCACAATTACACAAACAATCTACCAATCAAGGCATCGGTAGATCAGCAACTCCTGCGTTCGGCGAGGTAAAATTACCGTTTTTGTTGCTGGCATCTTTCTTTGAACAGAGCGCCGATTAGTTTCGCTTTTAGTCCCTTACCCATTAGAAAGGACCATCTGTAGAGAAGTACTGAACATACAACTGGATAAATGAGACTTGGATTACACTGCACGAATTCTGTGAGAGTTTGCAAACGGATGTTGTGACAAAGTTTCCTGTTGGTCAACGCGGACCAAACGAGCTACTTGCTACACGTGCTTTTGTTTTGCAAAATATATCCACACAGCTTATTTGTAGCCAGTGCCAAGGAACACAACATGATCTGTCAGAGAAACAAGTGTTTCTAACTGGCTGACGTACAAAAATGTTAAGATGCTTTAGCATCTTTCCAATCCCAAAACTGACAGCCTGGCTGTGTGCCTGGAATGGAGACTTGGATACGTTTGCACATTTTATGGTGCAATTTATGTTCCAGTGTACATGGGTGCAGTAAGAGGTTGAAATTGTCATTTTGGGGGTGAGATAGTACCTTAATCTGCCTGATTCCAATTCAGATAGACAGATAGATGATGTTACTTTGAAAGGAATGCTATATAAAAACTTAGATATACTTTATACAAATCCAATACATTCGGGAATAATCCAAATCAGCATGCAAGCACGCTTGTCCTAGGGTAACACGGCTCGCTTTTCCATTAAAGAAGCGGCTTAGGCAGTTATTCACACACACACACACACACACACACACACACACTGCATATCTGGCATGCCTTGCCAGTGAGTTGAGCTAATCTCATCTCTCCTCTACATATTTTCCCTTAATCTTTCTCTCTCTCTCTCTCTCTCTCTCTCTCTCTCTCTCTCTCTCTCTCTCTCTCCAGAGAAAGACTTTGCTCTCTTGTCTTTTTTCCAGTCCCTTTCTCTTTCATTCATTTACTCTCTCTTCCTGTTTTCGAGTCACTTTCTTTTCCTCAGAATGAGGGACAGAATAAATGGGTGAGAGGCAAAGTCATTGTCTGGAAATAAGAAGAGAACATTTTCTGCCACAGTCTGAGAGAGCAGTTGGGGCATTGCTGCCTTGCTCAGGGGCAGCTGGAGGGTGTCTCAGATCTGAAACAGCAACTTTTTTTATGTGGAGAAAGTGGGTTTTCATTCCCGCAACATGGTGACAGACACCGACACAAATGTCGGCTGAATGAAGTGAATGGAAAAGAGGTTCATCTGTTATTATAACGGGGACTTCATTACCCACACTCCCCGTTACTAAATGTCATGATCCTCCCCAGTAAATGCTTTTAAGAGGGAACAAACTGCACAGACAATGTGCTTGGAAGCAAAGACGGAAATGTGGAAGACAAGGGAGAAAAGAAGAGAGAGAAGAGGAACTGCCCATTGTATATGCATTCAGCCATGATGGTATCCACAGCCCAGTGTGTACACACACACACACCGTCTGGCCAGCTGTGTGTCTACTGTCAACACACACACTAACACAACGCAGCATATAATGGCTGCAGCAGGCAAAGTTTGTGTTCATGTGTTCACGTTATACGTGCTGGGCAAGAGTTCGTGGAGTATACTTCATCGTACATACACTCCCTGTTCTGAAAGCTCTGTGTGTGTGTGTGTGTGTGTGTGTGTGTGTGTGTGTGTGTGTGTGTGTGTGTGTGTGTGTTATGTAATAAACTAATCGCTCTCATCTGGGTCTGGTTGGAAGAGGGGGCCTCCCTGAAGATTTAGAAGATTTGGAAACACTCATACACATGGACTGGAACAAAACTAAGGAGAATGATAAATTCTGCAACCTTCAGTAACAAAACACACACACACACACACACACACACACACACACACACACACACATCAGGTCAAACACAGTTTAAGGAAAGTCATATCTTTAAAGGTAACAGACTGTCCCGTGTGACAGATCTCACAGCTTGGATGGATGCGTCAGCCACGTTTTTCCATCAGAGCTTATTTGTGGAAGAACACTGATGCTCCACAGACGGTGAACTAAAATGATTAAGGAGTCATTTGGGGTCAATTAAACAGAAAGGAAACTGTGGCGTATCACAACCTCAGTCTTATTTAGGTCATAATTCCTATCAGGAATATGTCCCCAGTGACGGAGAAAGGAATCAGATCTTTTACTCAAACAGTAATACCACAGTGTTGAAATGCTACAAGCAAAAGTTTTGCATTTAAATTTTTACTTGAGTAAAAATACAAAATTATTAGCATCATAAAACGCTTCAGTTTTCCCAGGAAATTTACCGTTTGCATACAGTCTCTTTTAAAATACGCACTATGTCATAACAATGGCATGAATTGCCAGGTTTTTTGCCTTCACAAGTGGTTAGGTTCAGGAAAAAACAGCAGGGTTTGGCTTTATAATCTTACAGGACAAGAACACCACTGTCTTGAGTGAAAGTCCACCACCGCTCCCGCCCTCCCCACTCGGACCTTCGCCGCCTCAACTTTCATTCTTGTCCTGCCGTGTTTCCCCAACGCCTCGTTGTTAAACTATAACAGCAACCGGCCACGTATCATGACGATGTTAAAGGATGGTTTTTTTTGTCAGTGTCTGACACAAGAAGTCACTGCCCAAGCGCCGGATTTCAACCACTTCAGAGTGAAACCAGGTTGGTTCCCTCGTGGATCTGACCTGGGCACGGCTGTTCAGAAATAGTCTGATCTGATTTCGGCTATTGGATAGGATCAAATCCTGAAAAAGGGTTGTTTAGAAGAATAAAGGAATTTTGAAATCACATAATCCAGTCTTTTTCACCGCCGGGCACGGTTAAACTATAACAGCAACCGGCCACGTATCATGCTGATGTTAAAGGAGGCCTTTTTTTTCCACTTGAGTCTGATGTCGCAAGTCGCTGCCCAAGCGCAGGATTTCGACTTTGGAGTAAGACCGTGTTGTGTTAGACAACCTGTATGATTGTCTGACTTAGCTGCAGCAATGTTGCTGTGTTCCCAGATCTTAGCAAGTCACTTATTAATTGGAAAATCAACATAACATGACATAACTGATGGCCAAAAGTACTACCAAAATTATAATTTAAATAGGAATATGAAAACTATTTTGATGCTTTTCAGTGCCATATGGGAGTTTAAAGGAAGCAATAAGACACAGCGTGGTGCACATGAAAATAAGAGACGAGGTAAAAGTGAAACCTACATTCATTTCAACTGAAAAAAAAAACATTTAATTTCAGTTCCTTCACAGTGTTTACAGCGAATTCCATCAACCTGAAAGTGTTGTTGAGGGGCACGTCTGCAGTTCTGAGAACTCAGCATTAACCATGATGGGTAGAGGAGGAACAGATCTGTAAGTGAGGAAGTGAACAGTGGGACAGTATTGTTATTCAGGTCGGGTGTTAATTTTGGTTTGGAGACAGGACGGAGGAAGTGTTATTTTAGATCCATTGTGCCCTCTTCCTGTCAGGGTCAGAGGTCACAGGAGGAAAACAAACGAGTGAGACTAGGTGGACGAGAGATTAGAGAAAGTGTTTAAGGAAAAGAGATTATCTTCTGATCTAGTATTACTTTGTGCAGGCAGAGGAAAGGTACAGTGTAAGGTGAGATTTTACAAGCAGCAACCACCACAGCTGATTTACACATTACTCAAATTTTTACTAGCTGAGACATTCCTGAAAGGATAACTTGGGTGTTTTTCAATCTGGACCCTATTTTCCCAAGTTTTTATATCTAAGTGATTAATGGGAACAACAGTTTTTTAAAACTCATCTAGTATTGAAAGAGAGTGCTGCAGCCGTCAGCCGCGAAACAAGCTGCAAAGTAAGCACTTGGGGCATGTGCGCTCAATAATGTACGTCTGCTAGAAGTGCTTGTTTTTGCCACTGACAGGCTCAGATTGTTATTTTAAGTGTCTGACAACTTATAGAAAGGATCCCTACAGATATGAGCCATTTTGTTAAAGAGTAAGATTCTTGTTTAACCAGAAACAGATTGGAAATCGCTATATTTCCATAATGTCAGACACTGAGGCCCAATCCCAATACCCCCCCTTGTCAACTACCCCTTGGCCCTCGAAATAAATCAAGGAGGGGTAGGGGTTGAAATCTTTCCCTAGGAATTGGGACACCACTCACTACGTCACCGTGTCGGTTACGTTCAAGCTAGTCTCTGTATACAGACTCTACATTCAGTGAATGTAGAGTCTGTAGGCAAACCCCGGAGATCTTGCCTCCGGCAGAAGAGCAGAAGAGCCCTGGTTTCCAGTTGTAGGCTGTTTGTAATCCGTGTGATATTGACCAATCACATTTCAGCTGGCTGCAGTTGTTAACAGGTTAAACGGTCCGTGCAGTGAACTAACGAGGCGGAACGTAATTGGCGTCACTGCAAACTCTGAATCCATCGCAATGGTTCAGCATATTTACTTATATATAAACGGAGGTTGGAAATGGAAATTTGGCTCCTCCGCCCAAATCAAATCAGAATGCCAAAAAATCGGGCTGGTCTGCCGGAAGTCAAATGCCAAATACAGCCGTTGGGTTGCGAGAATGCGTTCATGCATACGTAACTATTTTAAACAGGAAGGTGTGAGCCATCTACATTTCCAACTGGAATCTACAATGGAGTCTCCAGTTGAGTTCATCCTACCGATCGCTTGTGCTGTATTAATCATGCTTCGTTTTATGAACGACAGATGACAGGGGACTTCTAGCTAACCAGCTAACATTACGAGGCAGCATAGTTATACTAGCTGGCGTGTTATCATAATGTGAAAAATCCAACAATTTTGCAGAACAGGACAGATGACAGACGCCAGATCGTGCGAGCTAGCTAGCTAGCTAACAAGCAACCTGATGACGGTAACGTTAGCTATGTATGAACTTTTTTCCCCATCTCTTGCCCGGTGGTAGCCATGGCGATGTCTACCCCTCACTGGCATGTCAGCTTCTAAAAATCCCTCGCTCCGAAGGGCTAGTTTCATACCCACTACCCCTCGTTATGCCCCCTACCCCTACACGCAAAAAGGAATCGGGACACCCCTACCCCTCGTGGGAACGCGCAAATGTGGTCCAGTTTAGCAAAAATACTGAGTTACCCTTCAAAGGTCCAGTGTGTAGGGTTTAAGGACATCTACCAGCAGAAATGATGTATTACATAACTGTTTTTATTAGTTTATCACCACCTGAAAAGAAGAATCATTGTGTTTTTGTTTCCTTACAATGAGCTGTTTACATCTACATATGGAGCAGGTCCTCTTCCATGTCGTTCTACAGTGGAAACACAAGGGTCTAGGTACCATGTCTGAAGGGTTACTTTTGGTTCCAAAGGTACCATATCGAGAGCGTTTGGTGGAAACGGGGCTTAAATCTTACTGGATGTTTAACAAATCTTGTATGAGTCTGCATGGATTTGAATGTTTGGATCAGCCAAATTATCTTGTTGACCTTTCCCGAATGGGTAGCAGCTGCTGCACCAACTATAGAAGCAGAAGTCTAGCTAGCTGTAGCCAAATATATTAAATCATTAGCTTGAAACTAGCTGTGAGTGATTAGGAGGGACTTTACCCACAAACTTAGTGAGGGATTTTAAGGTGCAACTCAGTCCTGTTCCTTTTAAGGGAAGAGTTCCCCCAGAAACAATATCATACTCACACCCTTGGTTCTCCATAACCCCAGAAAAATCTTTCTAGCCAATGGTGTTACGGGGAGCAGAGCGCCTGTGAGTGCAAACACACAGCAAAAGTACAAGCGAGTTAACACAAGCACAACAAACTCTTTCATGGGAGGATAATCTAGCAAGTGCTTTGTAATAGTTAAGTTGTGTTTAGATATTCACGAGTCCATGAATGGACACAAGAGACTTTGTTGAAGCTGCAGAGGAATTCACAGAAATGTTCCCAGACTTTTTATTGACATTTTTGTCATCTCTTCTTCAGGCTCCATTGAAGCCTGTTTGCACTGATAAGCTTTCATTTTGCACACACTCCTCCTAACACCACAGGATAGGAAAAAAATGTCTGGGACCACAGAAAGCCTTGAAAGGTGAATGCTGCATACAGTTTTTATTGTTTCATAAGACGTAGAAAAATATTTTCATTCTTGTCGCTGCCACCCTGCTGCCTTTATTTGTGCAGCAGCCTGAAGATGACAGAGTGACGGGGGCAAACAAACACACACACACACACACACACATCTACTGCCATCTCTTACCGGCATTTCCTGTTCGGCTACTTCCTCTTCCTGTCTGTGTTTGGAGAGAGCGAGGGAGGGGGGAAAATGTGCTCGACAGTATTTAATTGCTGTGCACTTTGATCACAAACACAGAGGCATGCCTCTGGAGTCACGTTGGTTTTGTTGAGGAACACAAACAGGGATCGGAAGAGATGGATTTGGTTTGTTGGAGTGGACTGGTGGAAAGTCACTGGACAGGCACACACACAAACACACACACACACACACACACTGAATTTAGCCACATTAGGTGGATCCGAAAGCTCAGTCTTATGTTTAGAGTCACTCTTGTTCACCACTTCTGTGTCCTTTTAGGTTTTTGTCTATTTCCCTTAAACAGAAAAACACTGACATCATCATTTGTGCAGATTGTGTGTGTGTGTGTGTGTGTGTGTGTGTGTGTGTGTGTGTGTGTGTGTGTGTGTTATTAAATTAAAATCCCTCTTCATGCTCTGCTTCTCACGTTTAAATAATCATGATGTGCCGTTCGCCCACACTACCTACACACTAACAGGAACCCCGCAAACACACACACGCACATGCACGCACACGAGGACAGTGAGTCACGTCTGAAATATGAGGTGTCATCCCGCGGATCGCTCATGGGAGATGGACCCTACCCACAATGCTCAGTGCATGACGGCAACAACCTGAGAGAAGTGTCAAACATTTAGCGAGTCACTGTGCATGTGTGTGTGTGTGTGTGTGTGTGTGTGTGTGTACGGGATGTTTAGTTAACATTCATGTGCACTGGAGTGTTAAACTTCTGACATGGGAGAGAGACACCAGAGTTGGTCTAAATGTTGGAGAGGGAGAGGGGCGTGAAGGAAAGGAAAACATTATCTGAACTGATTTCAATCATCTACAGCCAAGAATACTTTATCTTGCAAAAAGACTCACATATGATGCTGTATGTGATGATCTTATATAATATAAGGGACTTTCTGTTGATTAAACTACCCAACAGTAAATTAAGGAGTTAAAATGCCTTAAACATCGACTGCAACAAACTGCAGCAGTAACGTATTAATCTAGAAACGTCAGATATGATAGTGAAACACTCACTTTACTGCACAATGACTGCTTTTATTTTGAATATTTTAAAGGTCCAGTGTGCAGGATTTAGGGGGATATATTGCCAGAAATTAAATACAATATATTAAGTGTTCTTTAGTGTAAAATCACCTGAAAATTGTTGTGTTTTTGTTACCTTAGAATGAGCAGTTTGTATCGACACAAGGAGTGCGTTCTCGTCTACACAGATCGTCACGTTTCACCGCCATGTTTCTACAATAGCCTAGAACACACAAACACAACACTGGCCCTAGAGAGGGCCATTCACGTGTTCGCATTGCACGTTGTAGTTGGTAGCCAAACAGCATCAGGCAAGCACAAATTTTTAACGTGAAACTGCTTTATTATTCTGTTTGTTTTGGAGAGGAAGAGACCTCTATTCGGCCCTTGGATTTTCCCCTTTGAGTTAAGACCAGGCCTTTGTAAAGATAAAAGTTATTCAGAGAACAGAGCTCCTAAGGTGAAAAACTGTTTGCAGCAGTGACCAGGACTTTTAAAGTCCTGGACTTTTAAACTTTTAGAGTTTCTGAATCAGAGGAGAAAATGGAGGAAACACAAAGAGGTCAGAGAAATATTCTCCAAACTCTGGATGAGAGTGAGTCAATAAAATGCAACAGATTAGATCATGCAGGGAGAATATGTGTGGTTGATGTCATCAGGGATACGCACACATGCCCTACCTAATGCTGTAACGCCAGAAATAAAATGATCACAGTCATAAGACATTTGGAAAACTGGAACAATGCAACAATGCAGCTGTAATGACTTGGGTCTGTCCCAACCTTCCATCAGCAGAGTGATCCCAGCAGTTCATTTCATGTCCACTGGGTGTCCTCACCTTGCAGGCTCACAAAAGGGTGTGTCTGTGACAACCAATCACATCTGTTAAAAGAGTGCATCACACCGAGCAACGGGGTCAATCACACCTCCTCACTAAGACAAAAGTTTCTGTCTCCACCTTGCTCAGAGAACTTTCCTAAACCACTCCTGGGATAGGAGTCCTTGCTAAAAAAAATTAGGCTAAGTTAAGATCTGTCTAGGAGCGTTCTCAGAATGTTTGTGAATATGGCCCTTGGCTCTCCGACATGCCAATCAGTGTCAGAGAAACACTGTTTAGCAATGTGAAACTCTTTATTCAGTGCGGTTTTACTCATAAGGTCCATCCTTATGAGTCCTGGTAAAAACCTCCTATCCCGTGTAATACAGTTGTTTCTAAAGAAATTCAAACATCAGTACTGAAGGTTTTTCCTGCTCAGCTGGTATTTAGTTTTGTGTCAGTAAGGAAAGAAAAGACTAAAATGTCTAAAATTTTTCTCCCTCTCTCCAGGCGTGGAAGAGACGATGGTTTGTGCTGCGAAGTGGTCGGCTGAGCGGAGAGCCAGACGTCCTGCAGTACTTCAAGAACCAGCAGTCTCGGCGGCCAATCAGGACCATCAACTTGAACCTGTGTGAACAGGTAAACAGACGCCATGTTGAAGAACTACTGAATGGCTAGTGGAAGTCAAGCCAATGGTGGTGTTCCAATTCCTAGGGAAAGATTTCAACCATTACCAATCGTTCATTCATCTTCATTTCAAGGGCCAAGAGGTAGTGGGCAAGGGGGGGTACTGGGATTGGGCCAAAATTGTCCGTAGGTGTGAATGTGAGTGTGAATGGTTGTCTGTCTCTATGTGTCAGCCCTGTGATAGTCTGGTGATCTGTCCAGGGTGTACTCCGCCTCTCGCCCAATGTCAGCTGGGATAGGCTCAGAAGTTTAAGACATTCTCCAACATTCATTCACCAGTCAGCCTCTCTTCCTTCTCTGTATCCTCTTCTTCAGGTTGATGCCGGCCTGACGTTCACAAAGAAGGAGCTGGAGAGCAGCTTTGTGTTCGACCTGAGGACGGAGGAGAGGACGTGGTACTTGGTGGCCGAGTCTGAGGAGGACATGAACCGTTGGGTGTCCTCCATCTGCCTGCTCTGCGGATTCAACCCGACTGATGACGGTACGGCAGAGAGAGGGACGGAAGGAAGTTAGGAGGGATAGATTGACCCCGAGAGGGACGAAGGAGAGCTCAGCTTTTGGATAGACACATCGCACCTCTCTTGTTTTGCATTTGAAATGGATACATGTGTGGGTTGAGGCTGACTAAGTGTGAAAATTAGTGGGAGGAGAGAAGAGAGAGAACATGTAGAGAGAAAAAATGGACAGAAATGTTTCTGGGACGTAGGTGACTCAGATGTGTACATGGTAATATAAAATATCATGACACATGGTTTCATGTATAACAGCTTCACCTTGTGCAGTCATTTGAACCTGGTCGAGGTTTTGTAATAATAACGAGGGATTTAAAACCAACTTAAAATCAAGATGCATCACTTTGATGTTTTAAATTAGTCTGGATTCACGCAATAACACAAACACTCCAACACCCACAATGCCCCGTGCAGACACACAGAAACTTGCGTCTTCCTCATTTGGGGGACTTTTCTGTCTACAGTTCCAGAGAGACCTCCTGTCTCCGGCTCGTCCACCATCCCAGCGATGACCCCGACCAGCAGCACTGTCGCCACAGTAACGGGGTCTCTCCCACCTCCCTATGATCCTGTGGGTGTGCGAAACCTCGAGCACGACGGAAATGCAGAAGAAGACTACCTGTGGTTGTCGCACTGCCAGAGTCACATTAGGTAAACACACACACACACACACACACACAGAGCCGAATACAGGAAGCAAGACTTGATTTTGGGATGTGAAACTGTTTTCAGTCTCTTTACAACCATGATTTCGAGAGTTTGAAGGGTTACAGACCTCAGTCCTAGGAAAACAAAGAAAAAAGACAAAATAATATGTAAATGTAGGACCCAGAATACTTTGCTCCTGTGTTCAGAGAGTATTTCTGTTCAAATCCCATAAAACTACACTTCCTCAAAGATCTCACAAACACTATTTTGGGATTTAATTGATGTTTGCATGAGCAGCAGAGAAGAATGCAGACAAATCCATCTTGCAAAAATCCAGAGGACAAAAAGTGTATTTTATTTCTGCCCTAATCTCTGATCCCAAGTGACAACCACTTATTTAGGGTCCAGTGTGTAAGATTTATTGGCATCTAGTGGTGAGGACTGCATATCGCAACCAGCTGAAACTTCTCTTAGAGTTAGAGTTCCTTCAGTATCTGGGATTCCATTAAAGTTTTGTGCAAAATTAAAGCAAAATTTTGACAATTTTGATAAAGTACAATTGAAAGGTGTTCGACATCTAAGCCGTAATTCTCATAAAGCTCCATCTCACGGGACTGCGTAATTCTCGTAAAAAAAAAAGAGTCTACTCCGTAAACTTATTGATGTTGGCAATGTTGTTTTGGTTGCATCTACTGCTGTTGCCGTGACCAATTTTAACATAAGACGAAGGCAGCGGATGATAGCGGTTTCCTCTGCCCACACGTAACGTGTCATTTTGTTTTGGTTATACGGCATCTGTCACTTGATGTGTTAATGCGCTAAAAGTATTTCCATTACACTTTTGCGACATACATCTGTATCGACACATCTGAAAAACCACCTCTAAAAACTTTTTAGAGATGTTTGAGAGGTTTTGCGAAATTCAATTGTTTCCACCTGTTTTCAATTGCGCTATTTAGATTTTGCGCATTTCTAAGTAAAATGGAAACCCAGCTAGTCTTCATTGATTTTAGTGTTCAGGAGATTTTAACTGGGAGCTGAACTATCCACAGAGGTCCTTCTCTCTCCAAAACAAACCAACCAGATGATTAAAACTGGAGGAGGGACCTCTAACTGTGGTGGCTGACACAAAAACATGAAAAAATGGCCCTATTTAAAGCCAGTGTTTGCTTTTTCTTTTTGGGGCTACTGTAGAAACATGGTGGTGCAACATGGCGATCTCCATACTTGAGCAACTGCCTCCTATGTAGATATGAGTGGCTCCTTCTAAGGTAACAAAAACACAATAATTCTTATTTCAGGTGATCGTACACTAAAAAAAAAACCATACGTATTATATTCTATTCTATTTCTGCCAATATATCCCCCTAAATCGTGCACACTGGACCTTTTAAAACAAGCGAAACAAATCAGAATTATAAAAAACAGGTGTCAAAAAATATGTAGAAATGCACAAATTTGACTTTTCCACTCAGACGAAAGACAACCAGCTGAAGGTAAATCACCCAGACTAACAGTCAGAGTACAGGTTTAGACGTGTTGAATCAAAGGAAGTGGGATTACAGGTTTATCTTAGCCTGGATCACACCCACACATTAACAAAAACAGCAAGGGAAAAAACCTTTACGGGACAGGTCATCAGGACAACACAATGAAAGAGAGGTTTTTATTCAGTTTGGAGTTCACCTGGAGCTCTCTGACTCAAAGCACACAGATTACTTCTTTCTATCGTATAACTGTTTGTTTAATATGTTACGTTTCTGTCTCCAGGCCTCCTTTAGGTTCTTCCACCTCCCTTGAAACCGACTACAATGACAACCTTTACCCACCTCCCTCAGCCACCTCCTCCTCCTCGTCCTCTTCCTCCTCTCCTTCCCTCCTTTCCAACGGCCTCCCACTTCCATCCTCCTCTTCCTCCAACTTTAGGACAGCTCCTTGGACTAGTCCTCTCAGCCAGTCTTTGGATGTCAGCACGACCTCTGACCTCCAGAGACGAGCCGGCAGACCTCGCTGTCACCCTTCTCCTCACCCCAGGAAGCACTCCCTGGATTTCCACCTGCGACCCGTGGCGATACCTCTCGGCGATGATACACATTCCACCATGCATCACAATATGCAGTCGTTCACCAACAGTGGTTACCAGATCCCTCGACCGGCGTCCACCACGCAACCCAGACCCCCTCGCCGCCCATCCTCTACCCCGAGTGTGGACTCCCTGACGCAGGCAGAGCTCCACGCCTCCACTCCGACCCCTCCTCCACGCCCGCCCAAGCCCCAGAGCATCGCAGCACAGGGAGAGAGCTCAGCTTTAGGCATGTGGCCTGCTACGCTCCCCCGATCCACCTCAGAGCCAGAGAAGAGGGATGGATGCATGGAGGGAGGTCTGCCGAGGAGCAACACTATCACTGCGCCAGGACGCACACAGACAGGTGAGAAGAGAACGTTGTTTCTGTGTTTAAATGACTAACAGCGAGAGTGCTGCAGGCAGCAGCAGCAAAACAGGCTACAGTATAACATTACTGAGCAATTGTGCATTGTCAACATACGTCCACTTCAAGTGACAGGCTCAGATTGTCATGATTAGTGTCTGGAAACATTGCAGAAAGGATCCCTACAGAGAGAGACCTTTTTATTAAAGAGTAAGAACCTTTGTGTTTAATCAGAAACAGCCCCGAAATCGCTACCAACAAACCCACCAGTCTCCATTGAAATAAACAGTAATTTTATCATCATAAAACACACGTCATTCAAAAAAAGGTCTATCTCTGTCGGGATCCTTTTCATATTGTTGTCAGACACCAGCACTCCTTTTCCACCAAAATTAGCTTGTGTACATAAGTTTTTTAAACATGCGTATACGTGTGTACACCACTAAAAATAGGTCTTCTCGGACAGGCCAGAGAACAGGTTAGTAAACAGCTGAAAACAGCATGGAGGCCAGTAACAATTTTGTGGTGATTTGTCTTTTTATATATCTCTCAATCATCCAGTCTTTCTTTCAAACTTGGTGCACACTAATTTGGAACACCGTTTGAGCGCTGCTTTGGTAGAGACAGACGGTATTTTGTGGCAGTGTGTCAAAGTATCTCGCCGGTAAATTGGCTAAAACTATCATATTGACCTTAGTGTTGTGTTTCCATCAATGCCGATCGGAGCCGGAGATGATAAATACCAGTAACTACTGCAGAGTCATTTGAGCCAGCAGTGAAGGCCGATTGTAACCTTTGTCATTACATTAAAAGCCAGATGTTAGCAGCTTTTTCATGTAATTGAAAATCGTTATTGGACCATGTTGGTGAAGATTCTCAGTCATCCAGGTCATGGTAACTGTAGGTGCTAATAGCATAAGCAACTGGACCTGATCCGTTTCTTGAAGACGTTTCGCCTCTCATCCAAGAACTTTAACGTTTAACACCTACGGTTACTGGACCAGTTTCAAAATTGTTGTCTCCATTAGTCACTTAGACACAAAAATATGAGAAAATAGGGACCAGGTTTTATATTGTTCCAGTGTTTATGCTAAGCTAAGCTAACCGGCCTCATATTTCCCCTCCAGTAAGACAAGAGTGGCAGCAATCTTCTCATCTAACTCTGCGAAAGAAAGCGAATAGTGTATGTCCCAAAAACAAGTCTGTCTGCCAACAGCAGAGATCTGGGTCCCCACATCTTCTCGGCTTAAGTCAACCAGCCTGTAAATCAGAACAGAAGTGTTGTAAGGCCACCAGGGGGCGGAGAAATCTCTGTAGGAAGTTTTATCATCACTATTAGCCGGCAGGGAGTTTGAAGGAGATCAGAGGACGCTACATCACATTAAGCAGCTTTATTGTGCAGAACTGGCAGCACTGATGGATTATCCCCACACAGCTGAAACAATTTGTGCCTGTTTGCACCATTATTTGATTGGAATTAGTTTCATTAATAAGACGAGAACTTTGACCCACAGCAGCACAAAGAGTTTTTTTTTTTTAGCCAGATCTCTGTTTCCAGAGTTGTTGGTAAAAACTGACTAAATGTGTACCTTCAGAACGTATTCAGGACTTGATGCTTCGCGCACAAAAGTTTGCTTTCCAATGCCTACACTAGAAGACTTAGAAAAGCCTTGTGTTTACACACGTAAACACCTTTTTGCATGGGAGAGGAATAGGTGATGGCTACAAATATAAAACTGGGAGTTGTGTACAAAAATATGATTCAAAACCAAGGTGCAAAGAGGCCCAGTTAGCTTATAATGTAGCTGTACTGTATGTGTGAGCTTTAACTCCCATGCTTAATACTTACTCAACTATAGCCCTTTTCTGGTAGCCTGGAAATCCAGACCCAAATCTAGAAAGATCTAGGGTCTGGCTATGAGTAATGCAAATGGCCTAACTCTTTTAAGTGATTTGAAAAAATCACTGCACGCAATTGGATAACACTACAACCAATCAGAACAATACACGGGGTGACGTATCCAGAGTTTAGCTACCAGCGGAGCTAACAGGTAGATTAGACTCTTGCCGTATCTGGTCGGCAAAACAGCAAAAACGTCCTTCTTGCAAAGGCAAGACTCAAGCGTCGTCTTCTGTTCCTCTTTTAGAGAAAAAGCCAAGTCTAACTCGTTCATTGTAGCGGCCAAAGCCATTTCAAACAACTGGTGTTCATCCGTAGCCATCTTGCATTGTTTACTGACTGATTCCGGACTCCAACGTCACAGCGCTGTCATCAAGGGCATGGGTAATGAGTATCATTACTGATTGCCTAGCCTCGCGTCACCAGGCTCTTCACGTACAGGGAATGGGGAAGAGCCTGGTTTCCATTCACTCTGAATTTTGTCTGGATTCTGGTTCCGGTCTAGAGAGCGGATCCGGAATTCACCAAATTCACCAAAGTAAGAGTGTTCACCAAAGTAAAACTTTAAATTCTGCCGCACCATCAATTTACAATAAAAGAAAAAGGTTAACTTAATGGCTTGGGGCTTTTCTTGTAAATTATATTCTTTAAATTAAAAAGTTTCACCGCATTTTTATTAGCTTGGTGCTTTTATTTTGACGGAAAGGCGTATCCATCGAATTGCAGACCCTGTCTCTCTCGCCCTGGTTCCGGCTGCTTACCAGACTACTGATTGCCAGAGTGACTCGCTGAACAAATTCAAATCGTGCTCTCGCCAGAACATTAAAAGTCAAAACCTCAAATGAATATGCTGTTGGAAAACCGTAAATGTGCATCATTTTACAGTTCACGATATCTATAATGTTACTCACTCAGAAACTTGTAAATAAACCCAGGCTTCGCACATGCAGCCTGACACAGGTGTGAAGGCGCACGCTAGTCAGCTAACTCAGTTTCACGTGCTAACAGTAGCAGCTAATTTAGCAACAATACTCACTTGAACGTCTCCCAATACGGCTCACACGCCCGCCAGTTTAGGTTACACACAGTCACAATCCCACTGGGTCTTACTTCTTACAAAATACTGCATATTATGATGACTATAACGAACTTAAAACAGCGTATCATCCTCTCCTTCCTCGCTCCGTCTCGTCTTCTCTGAACTAAGCCCCACCCTTCGCAGAATCTGACAGGTCACAATCCTCACCCTAACTTGATTGATTGACGCCTGTCTATCAAATCCACAAGGACATGAGAAGTTCAAGGTCTGCTCTAAATGTGGGATATTTGAACACCTCCAAATAAACAAACCTTAACAAAAATACACATTTTGATAAGTAATAAATGAGGTGGTATTTCACAAAATCAGCGTAAGGATAGAACTACATTACACATATCCGAATACTACAGCATGAACTAAAATCAGTAGGGCACTACACTTGAAACACAAAATAAAAGATGCCGTCGGTTGACAATATTCTTGTCCGTTTCACATCAGTATAATCCATGAAGGTAAACTGTCTTTGCGTACAAACATTGTGGATTTCGGCGCCTCAACTCGCTACCAGCCTCCATTGGTTAGCTGCTGTATTTTAGCGGGAGGAGGCCACGGGATCGAGAGACATTTCAAGAGTTAAAGTGTTGGTTGATGGGTCAGATACACGCCAAATTGAACACCGACTCTCGTTCACCCCACACCTCCTCTTCCACAGCACAAGAGAACCAAGACTTGTTCATGGTCTTGTGCTTCCCCAGAGTCCCCTTCATGTTAGCTGTCTGCTTGGTTTGTTGAATCTTTTTTGGTGTTGGAGAGAGCGCAGCTATTGGTACCTAACAATTTGCACTGAAGTTCAGTATTTGCATGAGCCAAGACTAAAAACCTACTACTTTGTCGGAACGTCAACACAAGAAAAAGAATACAGCTCAGACTGAGTTTTATGACTGCCTACAGGTGGCGCTAGAAAGGCGGATGCTTCAAAGACGCTTGAAATGCCTGAAACATCCTTTTAATGAGCTCTCCTTACAAGTAGCGCCTGTAGAGTTGGGGTGCGTGTGCAACCGGGCAATCAAAACATTGAAAATGGACCCAAGACAGAGCTATAGTGCTACTGGCACCTGACGCCCAAAAGTTGAGATTATTTCAACTTTCAGCGTCTACCAACGCACGTTTAAAAAGACGCCGGAAAAACAATGCACGTCTAAAAAGACGCCAGAAGGACGCTCGTTATAAAAAATGCTTGAAAACCAGTCAGACGCGCCGTATCATAGGGAATCAATTATTTTACTAGTGTCTCGTTCCTAGCGCTCCTTGCAGGTGTGATCGCCCCTTTACTCCAAAGATCGAGATCACAGGCATGTATGGCCACTTAAGTACAACTCTCTGCGTCAGTGACACTACTTGAAAAGTTGTTTGGTGTGAGGCCAGCGTTAGTGTCCATTTAAATTCAGATCTGTTGCAGCTCTGTTTCCATCCAGTCAACACAAGTGTCAAAGCTGCACAAATGTTCTGTCATTAGGTCACGTGTCATTTTTACATTGTAATAGTGGTTACTATGCTGCATGTGCAAGTTTTGACATTTAGGGAGATTAACATTTTGGCCTTCTTGCTGAGAGTTAGACAAGAGGATTGATACCACTTTCATGTTTGTACGCCAAACTTGAGGCTAGAGCCAACAGGCAGGTAGGGTAGCTTAGCATAAAGAGTGGAAACAGAGGGAAACATCCCCACCTTTTACATTTTTGATTTTGAAACGGATTAAACACACGAAACACAACAAAAGTCAGTAGCTTCAGAGGCATTAGTGAGCAGTTTTTTTCAGTGTTTACACGAAGCTAAGCTAACCTCCGGGCTCCAGCTCTACAGGCACAGACATAACTTTGAACTGTTGGTTCTGAGCTACTTTGCTTCAGGTGGTTTATGTCTATACACTCTGTGTTTCAGGTTGTGACCCTTTTCACATCCCTCAGTCTCTGTCCGACCGAGCGAGCATGTTTGAGTTCAGCGAGAGCTTCAACAGTTACTTCGTAAGTTAAAACTTGTAAAACTTAAAAAATAAAATACCGACTCTGTCTAGCATTTTTATCTCTGTGTCATTTCAAAATGTTTCTCTCTCTCTCAGTTTAATAAAGGCATGGTACCTCTGGGTAGTGTTTGCTCTGAAGATGATGACGTGGACGAAAACTACGTTCCCATGAGCGCCGCCACCACCGAGCCTCCAGTTGCACCGAGGTCAGTCAGAAGAAACGACCATCAGATGTCATATTTTTTAATATTTACATAATAAATATTTATGTGATATGATATGAGAGGCCTGAGAATTAAACCTGGGAGCAAAGTTGTTATAGTGAGTGAAATAAGTCAGGCTAGTCTTAAGTTTTTACCTTTAAATAATGCTGAAACTCCCTAAGAGGTCTCTAGAAAACCCTTAAAAGACTCACGGACCCCTTGAACTCATCTAAACGTTCTTGAAGAACCCTGAAATGCCCTTAAGAGCTTTTTGCGGCTAGCTGCGTCTTCTTTCAATTGTTGCTAGGCAACCGTTGAACGACCCATCCTTATCTTAACCGCGATAGGTAAACCCAACTATCTATACATTAAAAGCAAGGGTTTCTGTGCGTTAGTTATTGGAAACAATATTTATGTGTATCCAGTAAGTCTTCAGGTTGACTTAAGCTTTAGAGAGGCCCGTAGAACCCTCTCAGATTCAGCTTGAACCATTTCAACAACCAGAAGAACAACCCAGCTGATCCTCGAACCCCAAGATTCTAACCTCTTCCTCTTTGTTTTAGGGTGCCTCCACATCCTCCCTTGGATCCCTCTGTCCAGCTGCAGGATGGCAACTACGTCCCCATGACACCTCTCACCCCGTCCCTTCCCACTCATCCCACCCCTGCTACAGCCGACCTGGCGTCCCTGGGGAGGCAAGTCCCACCACCCGCCCACATGGGTTTCCGCAACTCCGCCCTGACTCCCGTCGCCCCCCTCACCCCGCCGCTCCGAAGGAACACCACGAACACTGCCGGTGGAGTGGAGGTGGAGGCCATGCCGCCTCCGATCCACCGTAACCTGAAACCACAACGTAGAGGTGAGTCTGTGGTTATCTGGGATATTTAACGTTTCGTCCCTTCACTCCTCAAAATGTCAGTAATTTTGTAAACATTTCTGTTTTGCGTAGAATTTAGGAAGTAAATTCTTCATGTCAACAGAAACATTCCCATTGATACGTTTCTGTCGTGGCGCAGCCTGGTTTATGCTTTCAGCTTTCTGATGTTGTTTCTGATCGCTGCAGGAGTTTCTGTCAGTCAGCCTGCAGAGAGAACAGACGCTCAGACTGCTGGAGAGTCGACAAACAAGACAAGAGGTACGAACTGCTGACCGAACTGACATCACAGACTGAAACTCAAATGAGCACCACCTCTTTAACAGATTCCATTCTTGACCTTGGTTATAGCAGTTTGACAGTCTTGGTTCAAGGCCTATTTACTAGCTTTATCCAGAGCTTTCAACCACATCTTGCAAACTTCATTCCTTGATACAGAATGTCTGCAGTACACTACATGCGGTTTGCTTTCCACCACAAAAATAATTCCTGCCTCTGTTTGACACATTTCTGTCAGTGTTTGTACACTTAACGCCTGAAATGTTTTTGATTTCTGTTCCTGAAATAGTCGACCGTTTATTCTCTCCCAGTGGCTCCTGTTTTTCTTCCCACTTGCTCTCTCCATGTGCCCCCTCTGCGTTACTCTCTGTTTGTCATTCCTCGTCTCTCTTGTTCCCCTCTGGCCTCTTTTAGTTTTAATTATTTACGTGTTTCCACTTTGCTCAACAAGGCTGCAGTACAAGGGCATGGCAGCCACGGCTCCATATATAGAGCTGCAGCTTATAGAAACTGTCACATTAAATATTAGTAAAGGTTCGCAGTTGGAGAGCTGCCTCTGCAGCACACTGCAAACACTGCTGCCTCTTGAGAGATTTTACTTCCTGTTTCGAGCCTTTTATTTTCATATACATAATGAGTCTCATTAGCATTTAATTTTTCTGTTATTTATCCTCTTTATAAACACTGATATCTTGTGATTTCAAGTGTTTCCAGATAGGTGCCAGAGGGGACACCCTTTTTTTTACACCTAGTCATATATAGACAGCAGACAAAGGAAGACTGATGGCCTGAAACAGCTGTTTCTTGCGCAGGATGTTGCATTTTTGGCGACCCTTAGCAATTCCCAGCGGTGTTTCTGGCACAGAATCTGACTGTCTTCCACCGCCACATCGCAACGTTTCCCAGCAGTTGCTTGAGCGTCCCAACCTGAGTGTTTTTCACCAGCCCGTCCCTGCTTATCCAGTGGCTTTTGTGCCAGCAACCATAGGTGTTTTAAAGGCTTGGTGTGTAAGATTTAGGGGGATTTAGTGGCATCTAGTGGTGAGGATCACAGATTGCAATCAGCTGTTCTCTCCAGGTTAGATCGTTTTTGGTGTTCATTGTTCAGGGGGTTTTAACCAGGAGCCAAATTGTCCCCAGAGGTCTCCTCCTCTCCAAAACAACGGTACCAGGTGATTTAAACCAGTAAAAACACTGAACAAAGCAGTTTAAAAATTGTGTGTTTTTCTGATGCTGCTTGTCCTAGATAGGCGTATTACTGTGGTGTCCAACATGAAAACATGAATGCCCCTATCTGGAGCCAGTGTTTGGTTTGTCTGGCTACTGTAGAAACATGGCGGTGCAAAATGACGATCTTGTTTGCAGAAACGTACAGTGCCAACATTTTTTCAGATGGTGTCCAAATGCACCATCTCCACACTGGTGCTTCTGGTGACCCTCCCAGCAACTAATAACGAGTCAGACCCCCGTTACCTCAAGTGACATGTCAGTGCAGACCCTCCAGTCTCCTCTCTACACACTCCCAGATTTACCCAACTAAAAGTCCAATCAGTGCTTGCATTAGAAAATGAATGGGACGTCATTTCCCACTGCAAGCTCTCTCACGTCTGCAGTTATCTGTGTTTCCAAAAAACAATCACAAGTAAAAAGTCTTTCTCTCCCCCTCCCAGTGAAACCAGCTCCTCTGGACATCACTCCAGCGCAGCAGGACTGGCAGGAGGTCCCGCCCCCTGTGCGCTCGCCTGTCACTCGAACCTTCACGCGAGAGTAAGTGTGTGTGTGTTTGTGTGTGTGCTGGCTTATTGCAGCGTCAACGGAAAACTGTAAAACACATCAATATTTAATGTTTACTAAAGAGCCAGTGAGGCATGACGTGTGGATATCTGAGCAGTTACATTAAGCTGTGTTGCACTCCGCTGCCCCCCTGTGGTGATGAAGAAGCACTGCAGGTTATTACCACTAACCAGAGAGTATAGTTGTGGTCACGGAAGTAGAAGTAATAGAGATTAAAACAGAAACAGCTGAGCTTGTGCAGAGTGAAGGCTTTATAGCCTGATGTTTTCTGTGTCAGAGTTGCCAAGCGCGCATTACGTCAGCCACCAGTGGGAGCCTTTAACAGTCCAGTGCAGCGCAGTGCATTCTGGTAGTTGTAGGTTTTCTACATCTTAAACTCCTTTCCAGCAGTGAAATGCTTCTTTAAAAATGATTTAGACAATTAATTGTTTGTTAAAATAGTCGATCAACTAATCAGTTAATTGAATAATCGAGTGTGTGTCTGTGTGTGTCAGTCCATCCAGTCGTCGGTCAGTCAGGCCGACCTCCGCTCACAGCTCCTCCCCCTCCTCTGACTCTGATGACCCCGATGACAGCTACGTCGCCATGACGCCCACCTCAGGCCTCAGCTTCAGCGCCGGGGAGCATGTAAAGCACTTCCTTCCTTCCCACATTACTTCCTTTCTTTATTCCTTGCTTCCTTTTCTCCTTCCATCTTTACCATTTTTGTTTTCCTTCTGTCCTTTTTTCCTCACTTCTTCACATCCTCGTTTCCATCTGTCCTCTTCTGTTTATCCATCCTTACTGGATTTCTTCCTTCCCTCCTGATGTTTTGGCTTCATTACTACTTTTCGAACATTATTTCCGTCTTCATATTTCTTCCTTAAATTGTTTTTTTTCCCCTTTGCTATGTCACCCCCGTTTGGCTCTGCTGTCCCCTTTCAATCATATGCTTAACTAAACTTTGTGTGTGTACAGTCTCTGAGGCTCATGCTGCACCGGGCCTCAGAGGGCGGAGTCAGCAGCCCGTTGCTACGGCGAGCCAGAGGCGACAAACAGGTGGAGTACCTGGACCTTGACCTCCACACTGGGCGAGCAACACCAACAAGACAGGTAGCACTCTTTTGTCATGTCACACAAATCAGGAAATCCAACAAAGATATTGTTTATTTTTCATACTGTTAATGTTCGTGTTCAGCTCTGTTGTTTTTTTAAAAATAATTTTCCAATAATTGATCAACTGAGAAATAAATAATCATTCATGTCTGGCCAGAGTTTATCCACTAGAGAGCGCCAAGTCAACACTCTTCTATCTTTGTATGCTTTTTCAATGTGTGTGACACATTTATAATTTCTAGTCTATATTTTATTGCATCACACCTTTTTCCTCTTGAAACTCTCCCTGCATCAATCATTATGATAAAATGCATATTTTTATGTGCATAACAACAGAAACGCTGCACGGCAGATGGAGCAGGTGGCGACGGCGAGCAGGCCGCAGCCGGCGAGGAGCGTGCACGTGGCGAGCGTACACGTGTGGACTATGTGGTGGTGGACCCCAAAAGAACCAAGGCCCTGAGGAACACCAGAGAAGCATGGCATGATGGGAGGATGTCCACGGAGAAGGAGAAATGCTAGAGATGTACACACACACACACACACACACACACATGCACACATACAGGCGCACTGTTTGAAATCAGCAATCAGAGTTACTTCTCACTTTGCTTTAAAGTCATAAATCCCTCCACGTCTTGTTTCTAAACATCCTAAAATGTCGGTTTAAAACTCAAATGCAGTCATTTGACAACAAAAACAGAATGTCAGTGATAACAGGTGTATAGAGATCAGCGATCATGCATCTGCACAAGTAAATAACTGACATTTTCAGATGTGGTCACTGGGGAAAGAGATTTTGCAAAGTACAGTTTTTGTTTATGGAACGAAATAGAGGAAAGTTTGTGTGCCAATAGATTCATCCAGAGCATGATGAACATGGTTCTACATCAGCATATCGTTAGTAAACAGTAGCTTTAATCCAGCTTCAGTCGCCAGAGGAGAGTGTCGGCATTGTACGTTTCTGCAAACCAGCGATACATTACATTTGTTTCTGAAGTGACATAGTGCATGAGCTGACTTTGTTATCCACAGGTGGAGGCGACGGTGGATGGTGTGACACCTACATGAGACGCCTGCCAAGCTGTAGACTACGTTAACTGTCGTGTTTCCAGTGACTTTGTAATGGGTGATTTTTAGCGACTCGGTGCTGTTTTCCTACCAGGAATAATGCCAAAAAACATGGTTGTGTTTTACCAAAACATTGCTCCGTTTCAAGCCGAGATAGTCCCATAAAAAAGTGTTTTGCTTTTATTTTTTACCAAGACATTGCTGTGTTTCCAGCCAGGATGGTGCCATGGAAACTGAGTTGTTTTTTACAGAGGCATCGCCACGTTTCCAGCCAAGATAGTGACACAAAGCACAATTCATTTTTTATAGCAGCGTTACTCGTTTCTAGCTGGGATAGTGCCACAAAATGCTGTTTTTTTTTTTAACCAAGACATTGCTGCATTTCAGGCCGGGATAGTACCGCAAAAGGTACACTGTTTTACAGAGACATTGCTCATTTCTAGCAGGAATAGAGCCACAAAACGTTGGGGTTTTTGCCGAGACGTTGCTGTGTTTCAGGTCAGGATAGTACCACAAAAAGCCTGTATTTCAGGCTGGGGTAATGCCATGAAAAGTGGGTATTTTAAGCCAAAACATGATCTTTTCCTAACCATAACCAAGTGGGTTTTGTGCCTAGACCTAACCACGTTAACCACAGCATTGTTGAAATACAAAGTGACGTAAAGTTTCAGCATATTCTCTACATTATAATGTACAAATGTGACATATACGTGGGTTTGCAGAAACAAACAGTGGCGACATTTTTGCTGGTAATTGGGTTGTAGCCAAAGAGGATTCCAACTCCACTTGCTGAGATTTGATTTAACCAACTAGATTATTTCTTCTGTCAGAGCATCTTTGCCTCTAAGAAATGTTGTAGAAATGAAATATCACAGGTTTGACACTAGTTTCTAAGAAATGACAGTCAGTACAGGTAAATCCAGCATCAGTTAGAGCTGTGAACATCATGTTTCTTGCTGAAGTAGTGAAAAGACGGCCGACTGTGGGACAAATGAGATCTTCTGATGATTAACAAATCAGAATAATTATCAGTGATAATTTTCTTGTGTAATCATCCCAGCCGCTTCATGTGCAGTGAGTGAGTGTGTCAGATCGAATCTGTGATGTTACTGCTGAATCATGTCATTGAATCTGTGATTACAATCAGGACTGTTCAAAAGTAAATAAATGAATAAACACTTGATGGCACTCTGTGGGCTTCCAGCTTGTTTCTGACTGATTGTTACATGACACACTGCTGCTTGAATCCAAGTTATCAGCACCATAAACTTTAACATGCAGTTCGTCTACTGGCCACTAGGTGCTGCAAATTGTTATTGTGAATCAGCAAACTACAGCTGCCTTCAGAGCTGTTGACAGGCCTAGACACAGCAAATTGTCATCAAAGAACTACTGGTGATGAAGGGCGACTGTTGCGATGCCTCACGTCACCTGCGTTGCCCTTGAACATACTGCAAAGACTACAGCCAATGACCAACCAGCACGTACGTTCTAAACCTACATGGGAGGAAATATTTCCCAATAGCAGCAGGAGGCAGTAGTCTGTATTCGTTATTCTAAAATTGGAAAACGAAATACTGATAGACCGGATTTAAGTCCGTCAGCCAGTTATCACGTTGAAAATAAGAACCTGATGCTGAAGGAGCAAAGGATATTTACTGTGCACTAGCTAACAATAACACAAACTATTGCAGACTGTTTCCACTAAAGAGCTCGATGACTAAAAAAAACTTACCTTTTACCTAATATAATACATTTGTTTTGATCTCATTAAATAGATTGGTTGCCTTAACCTTACCAGGTAGTTTTGTTGCCTTAACCTAAGTTTTGTCTTTTTAGCCCGAAGAAAACAGTAGTTTTATCATAAAAATGTTTTTTCATATACATGCACCGAACTTACATGGCTGGTACCCTGTCAGGCCCTTTGCAAATAAAATTTATTACTATTATTATTTATGATAATTTATTATTTATGCTTTATAAACAACCAAATAAAACTGGGTCAGTTTGATCCGGAAGCAGAGTGTTTTTATCTGCTGCCATTAAAAAAATAAAAACATGGTTTCAAAACAATTCTCAGAAAAAACTTTGACAGGTACCAATCTTTGATAATCCATCATCATATGTCACACTAAACCTGACTATAATAAAAAAAGAAAATCTGCCTTTTTTTAGACATAAACTCATAAAACACACACACACACACACAGACACACAGACACACAGACACGCACACTCATACACACACTCACGCACACAGGACATACACATGCAAAAAATGAAATGCATCATTAGATGATAAATTATTATTCATGCTTTATAACAGCTTAATAAATAAGGGTCAGTTGCACCCTGAGGGGCAAGTAAACGAATCATGTCTGGGAGGATAATAAAAGGGTTAACCAAATCAGGTAGTTCTGTTGCATTAACCTAACCAGGTGGTTTTAGAGCAGAACTGTGAAATCAGTGGAGATCAACCCATTCTGTCATTACGGTATCTCAGGGGCCCTGTAAGCCAAAGCCTTTGCATGAAGTTGCTGCTTTAACTTGGCATGTCTTGTCTCATTGTCAAAAACTGAAGGAATTGCCTAAACATTTCCTCTGAAGATGTCACATGACAGTAACCATCATAATGCATGTTAGGTGTTTATACCCTCAGGACTTTAGAGGGCTGAGTACTCTTCTGTGAGGAGGAATCTCAAAAGCTTTCAGTGTTCCTCTTCCTGTAAAGTAAATCCTGTTGATATGGAAGGTGGGGACTTTTACATGTCTGGGCATTGTCTCATAAATAATCTACAAGGTGACCTCCACAGAGGGTGGCACACTTTTCATTGTCATTCAAACAAGCTGAAGCACCATGGTAACATGACGTCAGACACCGAGGAGGCGTGGCAGACCACTGGTATTTGATGTCCTGGGAATGAGCCCAGGCTGCTAAATACCATGGGGGTAAAAATTTTGTCACACATGTTTTGGTGTTTGAAAGTACAACAAGCTGGTTCTAATAATTGGGAGTGACAATTCTCACCTTCACTTATCCTCCAGATAATTGTCATGCTCGTTCCTTTCCTGTGTTTTTGTCAGTGTTTTGTTGATAAGCAACTGTATCCAAGAGCGTAAGGGCTGCACAGACAGAGCCTTTGTACAAGGCACTTTAAATATGTTCTACCACCTCCCTTGGATTTGAAGTAAAGGCTGCAAAACATGCACACTCCCACACACACCCACACACACACACACACACACATCACCAATACCATTTGTGTTCGACATCCACTCTTTCTTGCTTTCTGTTTCTGCACATAAACACACACACACACACGTACTCATACGCCCTTTGACATATTTCTACGCTGCAAATTATTTCCAGAAAGTTACAATATGTAACTGTACTTACAATAAATTACATTACTATCACCTTAAAGGCTACAGCTGTGGTATTTAACCATGTTCAGAATTTTATTGTGAAATTCATACAGGTGAATATCGTAATTAGAAGTACACTGTTGAATCACAGTAATATATGGGCTTTACCTGTGAGGTTAATGCAACCAATTGGCGAATCTCATTCAGGACGCCCTATTTAAACTGCTCCGGCCTGTCCACTGTTGCCGCTTCCATTGCAAGATGCTCTGCAACCTTCCTCCACCCCAGCTCCTCCTTTTCATGCTGTGTCTGACTTATCAATGTCATTTCTGTTTGTCATTGATGCTGCTCTGTTCTTTTCCTGGAGGGTCTTTGCTGCTGCTCTCTGCCTTAGGCTTTCCATGTATGCACATGGAAGGGCAGGAAGGTGTGCTCGCTCTCTCTCTCTCTCTCTCTCTCTCTCTCTCTCTCTCTCTCTCTCTCTCTCTGTGTGTGTCTTTGGCTTTCCATATATGCACATGGAAGGGCAGGGAGGTGTGCTCTCTCTCTCTCTCTGCCTTAAGGCTTTCCACGTAGGCATATGGAAGAGGCTTTCTGTGTCGGTCCATGGAAAGGCAGAGAGGCCCCAGAACAGAGCCATACCACCAAGTATATTACTGCAAATGGAAATAAAGTTTTCTTTGGCAAATTGTCCCTGACTGATTTAACATTACTCATTTATACATTGGTTAACGAGTCTATTTTCTCCAAAATATTCAAATGCACAGTAGTTTGATTTGATGTGGACTTATTTAGGGTTAAAGCTACAGCTGCTGTGAAGGCACTAACTCTTGTAACACACTCAGACCGGACCTGTCTGTTGCAGCAACAAGCAAAAAAATGTCACTTTGATTTGTTCTGTCCAGTGTCTCATCCACTGCTGCTGTTTTATAATGCAGCTTGGCATTATGAATTATTAGCTACAAAGAGGCTAAAACATAGGCTGTCTGTCTGTAGTCTTTTTGTCTTAGTTGCCACGTAATTTTATTTTGAAACTGCGTTGTTACTGGTTGAGGCAACCCATCTCTCAGTCAGCATGTGTTTAAGGATGTTTAATACTTTCACTAAAAGAAGTATTAAAATATGTCTTTCCTTCCCTTATTTGCCTATTCTTTCCCCTATTTTTCTTTTCTAAATCTCAGTTGTGCACCCTGTGAAATCAAACAACAAAGATCAGCAGTGTGTCATTTTCCCAGCCTCTGCATGGCCTCTCGGGTATTTTCGTTTTGCAGTGATAGCAGCAGATTTTGTGCTACGAGGAGACAAAGGTCCCAGCAAGCCAAGGAGTCAGAATGACTCAGCCCATAATGAAACAACGCCTGAGGAAAAAAAACACCTCAACTCAACCCCAATGTCACAGTGACTCTACAGCTGAATGTACAGTCAAATCTTTTACAGTGTGCATTCCTCCATCATGATCCACGAAAACATTTAGAATAGAGTGAACTAATCAGTGAGGTAGAGCTTCCATAAACATGCCGTGAAGACAGACTGTGAAGAGAAAAGCTACCTGAGGCTACAGTAGCAGCAGCACAAACAGGCCAGTTGGGCCATCTTCCTCACTGCGCGATTATGCGTCAGCCTTCCTCCATGGATATCCCAAAGCATAGCAACCAGAGGTCACAAGCGCGTCTCTGAGCTGACAACCACGCCCTGCTATGCCTCAGCCAGGTAGGTGTTTCCTGAAGAGCACCTGGGCGTTTTCACGGAGACATTGAGCTCTGGGTGTTTTTTCCTCAGGCGTTGTTTATGGGCTGAGTCATTCTGACTCCTGGGCTTGCTGGGACTTTTGTGCTCTTGTACAAAATCTGCTGCTATCACTGCAAAGAGAAAAGAGGCCTTATTTTTGAATGTTATGGGATGTAATTATTAGAAGCCAAATCACATGACTAAACCACTTAAATAACAACAAATACAGCAGTTATTTTACATGATTATCAAACAATCCCATGACTGTCTGATGACAGATACAAGTGTAACGTCTCTGCAGCTGGTTGATCACCAGAGAGCTGCCTGACTGTCAGAGATGAGAGGAGCCGAAACTTTAAAAAAAAAAAAAAAATTAAACCTGTGCTGCCTTTCCAAGAGACACAAACATTACCTTGTTGAGTTTTCATAATTAGATTAAGTGTTAAATATCCACCATAACAAAAGCATAGTCCGCTACTAAGGAATGCTGCAGCAGGATGCATTAGATGTGAGGTGTGCCAGCTGCACAGACAGAACTACTAGCTTGTACTGAGGCCAAGCTGTGGTATTTCTGTCGTGAAGCACAGTGTCCTGAGCGACAGTACCTGCTAAAGTATGGTTAACAGTTTAATGAGTAAATGAGTGTGCATATATGCATTTAATATGTTGCCATGTTTTCATCAGTTTAAAAAATGCAAAAGTGCATTGATGGTTTTAAGTATTTTTGAATGTTTCTTTTTAATAAATGTGAAAAGCAGAGACTTAAACTCTGCAAAATTTGGATTAATTTAAATATTAAAACTCTAATTGCATGCTGTAGGTTGTAAATTATCATATTTATGTCAATACATGCATGTGTAGTAACATATTTTGTGGCATGCAAAATGTTTAATATTATTAGATTTACATTCAGAGGCAAAATTCCCGTTTGCTGTGTGGAAAGTACCTTGTGGTTGTTTCCCTGTAGCAGTGTCGTCACGTGAGTGTTACGCCTTATAAAAAAGTTTGACCGTCTAGCATAACGTAAGGGGGAAGAGCCAAGCCTGCTGTGACGTGTGCAGGGTGTGTGTGTGTGATGGATGCAACGGAGGACACACCTCCCTGTTTCTGCATAATATATAAGCAAAGTGTGGCGGCTCATCTTATTGACAAACTGAGGACATCTGGGTTCATACTGAGGAGAACTGACTCTGCTGGTAAGGGCTATACATCTCGTTTGTTAGTTGCATTTTTTTTAATTTACCTTACCTTACACACTGTAAGGTGTGAGGAAATAGGAAACTGTGTGCATGTCTGACTGTGTGCATGTCTGTGGGAACAAATCAGCCCTGCAGGTTGTGCAGGGTGGAGTTAAATGAATGGCTCTGAAACATTGCCTAACCACAAGGCAGGTAACAGTGAACCTGAGAAAGACTGTGTTGAGCACAGAAAGTGAACTCTCTCAGTGGGAACATGTGGGCACTGACACTGCGAAGGGTTATATGTTACTGGATGCATTTTGTTGCTACCATCACACATGTTCATATGAGTCTGTCTGTCACAGGGAGAAGATGATCTGCATCGTCCTGCTGCTCATCAACCTGACCTCCTGTGTCTCTGGTTAGTTCACACCTTCACTTCATTCCACTGACATCAAGAGAAATGATGAAATGACATTTTAGTCTCTTGCAGTTAGGGACACCAGTTTTAAGGATACACAAAGTTGGTCAACACATCACTTTGGTTCAAACTGAAATATCTCAGCAGTTATCAAATGGGTTGCTGTGAAATTTTGTACAGATACTCATGTTCCCTACAGGATTCTCATCATGGTTTTGGTGATAATTTGTCCTCTGGCGCCACCAATGGTGGATCTTCCCTTAGGCCACATAGGGCACCACCCAATGGGGATGCTAAGTTCTTCCACAGTGCCAAAGTGCCACAGTGCTAAGTTTGTTCATGTGAAAAAGGGCTCTTTATTCTCTTATTGTTTATTTATTAGAACTGCTTGTCGTTTATTTCAACCCTTTTGATGAACAGAGAGCGCCATCTAGTGGGCTCAGATGATAAAGAGAATGGTTCATGGGTCATTTGCATCACAAGCAACAGGATGCAATTTTGCTTTTGTTTATTTGCATTTTTCCTAGGATGAGGCCAAAACGCACCAGCGGCGAACACCACGGGTGAAAAAATATGCCCCTATTATTTTCAGTATACGACTCCACACTGGTGGCAACTGGACACCTCATGCCATTGTCTTATGTCCAGCCTTGCCATCCCCAGAACTAAATGCATTTTTAAAGAACTTCTTGGCGTATCATAGCTCTAGAGATTGGCTCTTCAGGGGAGGAATCTCTTGACTTTAGTCATTTGTTTACGTTCCTCACTTCCGTTTCTCTTCTTGTGTCCTGAGTTGAACTGCTTATCAGAGTGATTTGAGACACACTGCAGAAACTAGAGCAACAGACGCTGAATGTTTGTTGCCAATTTTTAAAAAACATCAAAAAATGATTCAGCATATATTGAATGTAAACACTTTAAAACAACATTTATTCTCAATCGTTCTGTTGTGCAACAAAATACACAAGAAATATTTTGTAATGCAAAGCTCTCACTTTAATTATTGCTTAATTTAATATTTACTGACTGAATGTACATATTTATTAATGCTCTGCATTTAATGCCCACTGCTTGTATAAAGGTGATTTCTGGTAAGGTACATGAGTAATGCATGAATGACTTCACAGGCTGAGTCACATCCATATAAGGACATGTATGACTCACATTGCATTCCTCCTCATGTCGCACTGTCAGCTGTTTGTTTTGTCATCATAGTCTACTTGACCCTGACACTTTTTCCGTAACAGAGAGGTGTGGCGTGTGCAGCAGCGTTTCGTGTGCAGCCTGCATGTCTCATTTCCTGCATGCTTTTGAAGAATTGGAAATATACGGTGTTGTGAGAAAAATACTATGATAGTATTTAATGTGTGTATATGTGATGAGTGCAGCCTGTGACCCAACATTTAGAGCCTCCGTTAATCTCTTTCCTCTCTCCTCCTCTTCCTCTCAGGGGTGTCTAAGCCTTATGACACTCCTCTGAAGTACCAGGCAGAGGAGAACAGTGACGTCCAAGTTGAATGGAGCTTCTCGTCTGAAACCGACATTCCCCTCCCCTCACTGAAGATCCACTGTCAGAAGGTGCTAGGGCTGAAGGTCTTCTATCATCTGGACAACTGTATTGAGGAGTCTCAGCACGAGCAGTTTGCAGGACGGGTGCAGTGTGACAAAGACGCTCTCAGAGGAGGACGTGTCCGCCTTCATCTGTCCCGAGTCACGATGAATGACTCGGGTGTGTACCTCTGCAGGATGGCCACTGACTTTGGCAGGAAGGTTAAAGTGTTCTCACTCAGCGTCACTGGTGAGTCGACTCGACTCAAGTGTGAAAGCACATGAACATATCAGCTGTTGATGCCATAACACAAATGTTGGTTCCAAGCAAATTCCTGAAAAAAATCTGACCTTAAAGTATCTTAAAATATTTGTTTGCCAGAAAAACACAGATCTGTATAGTTTCTCTCACATTGATTGTCATCTACATGCAAACTACAACAAAAAATGAATCATGAGATTGAGCTGTGATAAAAGACAAGTTGTTTACAAAAGGAAACCTTTATTCACCTCTGACACAGATCATGTTTCAGTTCCCCTTTGCTGACTTTCCTGAAAACCTGTTAATTTCTCAGTAGCGCCTTCAAACGGCTCATTTATTCCTGACACAGCTGGGCACTGTAGTTTTATTATTAAAACTCTTAATTATTACTATTTATGGAAGCCTTTTTTTTCTCCTCAGATAAATCACACACATCTTTTAAATGTTCTTTACAGCAGCTGTTGACAAGCCCAAACCAGTGACAACAACACCAACACCAGTGACACCAACACCAGCACCAGTGAGTCGAGGAAGAACCTGCATCCATGTTGTACTGGGACTGGCAGCAGCAGCTGCACTGGCTGTGCTGGCTGCACTGGCTGTCCATCACTGTACCTTATCATACACTGCGCTGCGAAACAAACAAGACAAAGAGCAGGACCTTGGAGTTGTGTGCACCAGCCTTTGAGTCAAGTGTTTCAGTTGTCTTGATGTGGTGCTGCCCCCTGCTGGGCTCTGAGGAGAGCTCAGGCTGATGAGGACAGAGCTGGCTCTTGTGTTTGCCGCCCTGCTGTAACGTCAGCAAGTGAAGCAGAGAAATCAGAAACACTGCAGCTGAGTTTGTGCTGGTTGTCTTCATGGTGCCACTGCTGTTAGTTCCTGTCCTGACATGTTCACAACAGCGACATGACATGTTGCTGCTGCTGGCTCAGACTTCAGATGGACTGTAATGACAGTCACTGTTGATGCAAAGAGAACAGAATGTTAGTACATGATGAGTTGTACTGAAGTGAAGATGCTTTTAACACCAGTGCAGCCTTTAAAAAAAGTTCCTCTGGTGTCATTCATGGACAAAAATGTCCGCATAAATAAAACAGCCATGAAAACATTATATATTCATATTATTTTCCACTTTCACTGAAGTAAATCTTTTATCAATCTTCAGATCTTATCATAGCTACCAAAAAAATCATTCTTTTTTTTCACATTTAACCTTTTAAGTGTCTTTTTTTCACATTTAACCCTTTAAATGGCTTTTTTTACATGATGTTTTTAGATGGATTTTTTTTTTATTTCATTTAAAATTTCCTCTTGACAAAAATACACCACACTAAAATTGCCTTAAATTATTCTACATAATTTTCCACTTTTACTGAGTTATTTTTTCAACAAACGTCAGTCCTGATCATAACTACCAAATGTTCATTTATTTTCAGAACTTTATCCCTTTAAATGCCAGTTTTTGACTTGATACCAAGACGTTTCCAGTTTTTACTGTCCTAACATTTATTTTTCACTCATCTGTTCAGGATCATTTTGAAGCAGGGCTTTAAATTGACAGTCTGATATCACAGAATGATTGAATTTACTGTTGAATCTATGCCAACCAACGCTGCTCACATTTCAATAAGGAGAGACACAGACGGATGAAGTAAAAACAAAGTTTAATTCAGAATATGGGAGCAACAGATTAACAGATGATTTGTGCTCAAGTCTTTGGTGCTTGGACCAAACACTGTCCAGACACTAGTGCAGGTGGTGACTGTTAGGATGTTTAAGCTGAACTTGTGAGGTGATGTTAACTGTCATTTCCCAACACCAGGCTATAAAAGCTGCCTCATGTTTTCACTTGGTCTCTCCCTTCCTGCAGCGTGTTCCTTCCTGTGTGTGTGTTCTCTGCTGCTGTCCCTTCTCCCTCTCTTGCAGATCTGCCCAGGTGTGCTGAATTAGTTAACGAGGTGCAGCACACCTGCCATGGAGGAGGTGATGAAGAGCTCCTGTGCCTGCAGCAGGGGATGAAAGAGTTTACAGTTTTGTGCCTCAAATTTTCTGTCATTACATGTCTTTGTTTCTGTGGTTGTAGAAAAACACCACGTCACATTATAAAGTTATTTCCTCATCATTAATGCAACATGTAAAGCAGTAATTTGTAACTCCACTGGAGTCTGAGCACAAATCTTGTTTTCTGGACTGAAGGTGAATTAATACACAGAAACAAACACTCAGTAGAGCTGCTGCTGCCAGTCCACAGTAAAGGCCGATCCTTTCTCGACTCTCTGGCTGTGGACGACTTGTTGTGTTTGGTGTCTGAGGTTCAGGTCGATCCCTCGCTGCTGTAAAGAGACCAAACAAATCTGTATCATTCATGTGAAAAAAAAAACATTTGACTAACAAAGAGAACTAAATATCCACAACAGATTAAGTTGTAACATATTTCACAGATACTGCAAGAAGGTGAGGATTGTTGATAACACAAGTTTATTTATCATAAACTTGTTCATAAACTTCCACTGAATCAACTTACCGGTGACATTGAGCCGACATGTAGCAGCGCTCCCACCATAATGTGTGGACACATCACACATATACAGTCCTGAGTCATCAGTCCTGAGTCTGGACACATGAAGTCTGAGTCGTCCCTCTCTGAGGACGTCTTTGTCACACTGGACTCGTCCTGTAAACTGTTCATCCTGAGACTCTGGGACCTCAACACCTCCATGTAGACGAAACAGGACTGAGGCTCTGAGATCAGTTAACAGTTGACAGTAGATATAAAGGGAGTGGAGGGAGCTGCCAGGTTTAGTCATGAACATCCACTCCAGTGTGATGTTGTGGTTCTCCTCTGCCTGATAGGAGGTCTGTGTCACATTGACTACAAATGTTCCTGTTGAGGAGACAGAGAGGGAAAGTGAGGAGCAGACAAAGTGACAACTTTAACATGTGAGCCTTTAAACTCCATCTATAGATGTTTGTGTGCAGAGTTTGACTGATTGACTGAATAACAGTGTGCTCTTATTTACAACAAAGCTGGAAGGCTGTGAAACTAAAGAGCTGAAAGATACCACAGGTAATACATGATAGCAAAAATCAACAGTCTGACAGTGTGTTTAGTCTTTAGTGTTTGTGGATAATAAAGTGAAGGTGTAAACTAACCACAGACACAGGAGGTCAGGTTGATGAGCAGCAGGATGATGATGCACATCATCTTCTCCCTGTGAGAGGAGACAGAGGTGAAGAGTCACAAACACATGACATCAAAGTTTTAGTTTCATTTCAATTTTCTAAACCGCAGTCATATATTTCTGACACAAGATGGCGCCAGTGGTCAAAGTCAATGAGTGCTCTCCTAGCAGCAGGTCAGTGGGACTTGTTGGTGACTGAGGAGTCCTCTGGACTGTCTCTGACTTCTCACACACTGACGACACAGTTTGAGTGCTAAAAGGTCAAACGCCAAAAACATGTTCAAGTCAGGACTGACTCCTTATTATCAGGAGTTTCTCTTTACTCAACCAGTTAGGAGCTACTTGAAGCTTTAGGGTGGATGTTGTGTGAATACGAGCCAGGAGTGCAGAAAATCCTAAAGTGGGAACCTGCAGCTCAGATAAACATGTTCCATGAGTCAATGTGCCTGCATATAAAGGAAAGAGAATCAAAGTGCAAATAAAGCTGTCAAGTGAATTCTATGAAATGAAAATAAATGCTGTGCTCCCTTATAAACAATAGACAAGAGAAAATATTCAAAGTTAAAGACAAATAGAAAGTGTGTCTCTTTCCTAAATGTTGCAGCTGTTGTTTAAAGTCACATAGAGGAGCTTTTTAGCTGGATCAGCTTTTAGGATGATGTGTCTTCAATCAATCACATGTCTGTTAAAGTCTTGTTGTTGAATTGTCTCTTTACTGAGAGAAGCCAGAACATTATTATCTGTTAACATCTTGTCTAATCCACCAATCCTCACATAGGAAATCTGTACAACAGGATTCACATCATGACAACACCAACATCAACACATTCACACATTACCTTGGATGGCTTCAGTCATGGGATGATCTGTGTAGAGAGACGACAGTGTTCTCTGATGTGAAATCACAGTTCTTCTTTCACAGGAGAATGAGGAGAAGGTGCAGAATTTCATGTGACAAAGAAGCTGCTGTCGCTTCTGTTCGTTCATCTGGTACATCAGTACGAATTGGGAGTCCGCAGACAGCACTCTGGTGCATATGTGAAAAGTGATGTTAAGAGTCCTGACTGACTGCAGTCTGTGTCGAGTAAGGGGGCGTGTCCAAATGAAGCCCGTGTACCACGTGAAACGGAGCCTCGTTTCACTGAAATCACACACACACACACACACACACACACACACATATATATATATGTATATGCTGGAAAACAAGACACAAAATCTCCATCACACTCTGGAAATATCTACGAGTCGAATACATATCACTGGAAAATCTATTTGCTTCAATCAAAAAACAAGCTGCTGATTTCGCACAACCTGGAACCCATTCATCAATATCTTCAATCCATAATACTCCCACCCCACTTCCACCTCCCCACTTACCAGCTCTTTCTGCCTGTGCACCACCCATCCACAACACACATATCAGGATCAACACACACAAACACTGCAAACATACACACACTAAATTTATACAACTCTCATCTACATCAGCTTTCTTTTGTTACGATCTAATCATTTCTTAATTGTGTTCATTTACTTTTACTACTTTTTTTCTCGACTTCTCATACACTCCATTTAGCACACACATCGACACAAACATAGATGCAGTCACTAACACATCCACCCAACTTCCATCCCAGCTATCATTACCTGTTAATTGCTGTCCGACTGTAGGCCCTATATTATTTATTTAGGCTATTTCTACCGATTTTCTTTCTCACTTTTTAGTGTCTCATGATACATTCACAAACACACGTGTACAAAAACCAGACATACACACCATCAAGGGTGGAGAGTACTGTGTGGTATATACCTCTCTTTTGACTTTTTTGAATCAGAATTTCAAGATGAGTCATTGTGCCTTACAGACTCATAACCGTCACACCACAACGATAATGTGATTAATTGCAGTTATCTAGTTTTCATATTCAGTTTCGTTCAGTTGCTTTCAACCACATAGGGCGGTCATACCACACAGAGTCACGGTGTCACATTAAAGTCCCTCATTGGTTCATGTTGTGAGTGTTAGTTGAAGTCTTCCTGTAAATCTCTCTGAGTCTTCATATTAAAATCATAAAGTGAAGGCAGCTGCAGTTTTCACAAGCAGCTTCTCTCCACCGACCACAGTGCATGATGGGAAACTCTCTGCTCTCCACTAATCTAATCAAGTTGAATCCAAACTTTTCTTTATGTTTCACTGTAAAGATGATTTGATTAGACTTATTGAAGAATTATTATCTTCATAAATACAAAGTGACTAAAAGTCTCTCAGCTGATTGAGTCTGTCACCAGCTGAGCTGATGAAGTTACAAACAGATACTTCCTCATGTCAAACATTTAGTGTTCAGGAGACACACAGGGGGACAGCTCTCGTCTTCAAACACCTCAGTAAGTCAAACATATTGTATAATTCAGCCTTTGTCTTGTTTTGATTGTGTCTATCAGCTGTGTTTCATTTACTGTTGTTAGTTTGACTGAGCAACAATTGAATTCACCGTCGACGCAGATTAGAAACTAACTGCGATCATGTCAGATGTCCAGGTCAGTCTACCGTCATACTCCGTTTGATGCTTGTCTATTCGTGGTATTATGATACGGATGGTGACAGAGGCGTTTGTCAGCAATGCTTTCTCCCCTGTTTCTCTCATTGTTAGATCAAATAAACAGTGCACTGTATTGCACATTATATGACTTTCAGTCACAAAATATTGAAGTTTTTCTCCTCTGCTCTTTTTAAAAGGAGCTCTAAATTGAAATGATCAACAATCAATAATCTTTTACCTTCCACTAAACAAAATGCTTGTTCAGGATGACCCAGACCACGTCCAGGTCCATGTTCATGTTGTCGAGAGTAGCAGCACACTGTTAAATATGTTGGCATCTTTTGAAAATAAACATAAATGAAAATGTTGCTGTTTCCATTTTTGTCTGAGCATTTTTTCAGTTGTTGAAATAAATCACCAAATGACATCATGAACATTTAACTGTCTGTTATTAACTGTCCTTTCATTGTGTGTGAGCTGAGTGAAAAGCTCTGAGCTGCTAACAGGTGTATTAATGACAAAGAGCAGCAGAGGGAGCTCTTTGCTTTGGATTTGAATTAAGAGTGACTCATTCACTGACTGATTCAACATTCTTGCAACAGAATAAAAACTTTCAGTTGAACTATAGAAACAATTTAAAAATCATCAATAACAATAAAAACACAAATCAATGCTTGAATCAAAGCTTCAAATGTGTCATGTCAGTGTTGTGGGGTTGAGTCCTACAGGTTTATACATCCAAAATATAAGTGTGGATCTCAACACATGATTAGAAAACGTCACATTAAAACAGTGCATGATTCAAAGTTGGAACTTTCCATATTGAATATGTTTGTGTGCTCCTCAGTGCGCACTTTGAACTGCATGAGCACACAGCTGTGACAGCTACAGTATAACACATGATGAGACGTGATGTTCACTGTGATGGATGCTCCAACTCAAGTTTCAAACACATTCATAGTGACATGTAGAATGACTGTATTCAATATGAACACATGTACAAACAATGTCATTTTCTACAATCAATAGATAAATGTCACGTGATTATTTCCTATAAACTGATCATTTCGGAAATGTCATAATCTATAATCAAGTCATGTCACACAGCAGAAACTGTTCAAGAATGGCCCAAAGAGCGTGACTACATGTACTAAATGCGCAGTCCCAAGTAGCCTAGTGATCCTTTGCTGCCACCTTCAGGCTGCTTTAAGGAAAACGTGAGAAAGTGAAAGTTAGAGAGTGTGAGGGAGGTGTGTGTGTGTGTGAGAGAGAGAGAGAGAGAGAGAGAGAGAGAGAGAGAGAGAGAGAGAGGCAGTGTGTGACTGTGAGGAAGGAGTGGCCAAGAAAACTTTTTGTTACATAGCTTCATCAGTGGCGACAACAGGGAAATGGACTCTTTGTCTGAGTTCATGAGTTCAGTTCGTCGTGAGTAGTGATAGATTTCATCATGAAGGATTGTTTGCTGTTGCTGCTTTCAGAAACTGTCAGTTCACTGTACAGAAGATACCACTGCTCAAGTGATGACACTCACTAAGGTTTAACCCTTAAATGTCTGGGCTCCAAACATTCTCGGTTCATCAGATATCCGTTATGTCTTCTCCCTGATACCTGGCCATTGTTGTTTTACTTCTTCAGCTGGATTAAGTGCATACTGTTGTAATGCAGCACAAGGCTGTTAAGCAGAGAGTGAAGGATCTGTACATACAGCTTGTGTTCAGGTCTTGACTGTGCCTTTAACATGTGAGGAGGTCATGTCTTGAATCATAGTTTAAGCTTTAGAAAACAACAGTTTCATTAAGTCCACCCGTGGAGCTCTGGCGACCCCTAGTGGGGATCAGGACGTTTTACCAAGAGTTTTACAGCCTCTTTGTGATCTCTCTGCCTGTTGTTGAGGTTTCTTTGCTCAGTGTGTGTGTTTCCTCCTGTGACCCCTCCAGGTGTGACTCCATCCACAGCCAGTGTAACTCAGGACGTCTACCAGGCAGAGGAACACAGTAACATCACACTGACATGGCGCTTCCCTGTCAAGACTGCCGTGTCTGTTGACTCACTATACATAGACATTTTGTATGGGGAGCCACTGAGGAGAATTTACCTTTATGACACTGACTTTGAGGCTGCTCTGTATCAAGATGAGCTCTACAGGGGACGAGTTCAGTGTGATCTAGAGCTTGCCAAGAAGGGACGGATTGAATGTGTCCTCACTGGTCTGAGGCTCAGCGACACAGGCATCTATACTTTTATCATTGGTGTTAACAGTGATAGTCACACCAAGACATGTGACCTCAGTGTTACAGGTAAGATAGCAGTCCGTTGCCGTCACTCTGCAGCATAAAACGGCACTTGGGACCCATTCAGAATGGACCCTTGACCCAGTTTTGGACCGTGACCCACCAGTTGAGAATCAGTGGATTAAGCCATCCTTTCTGTTGTTTTTAAAGTTGTCAGATTTGGTCTGACTACCTCAAATGACCAATATTAGGTTACTGTAATACAGTTTACAAATCACTACTCATATACCTCCCAGTATTATGCTAATGTCATGTTGGTGTTTAAGCCATCATTTCTACCTCAAATGACCAAATATTACGTTACCGTAATTCAGTAGTCTTTTACGAATCACTACTCATATACCTCTCTCTGTCATGAGGCTGCTGTTACTGTTATGAATGAACCGTTTACATACAGTCTCTTTCAAAATAAACTGTGTTTGTTGGACCCATGCACCACCCCTCCTGCCCGCCCCAGTTGGACTTTCATGGCCTTCACTTTCATCCTTGCCCCACCGTGTTTCCCCCTGATGCCACTGGGCGCTATTAAACTATAACGGCAACTGTGTCAAGCCAACGTTAAAGGACGCCTTATGTCATTGGTTTCAGACGCAGTTAGTCACTGCCCAAGTGTCAGATTTTGAGGAGTATGGTCCTTATTTTTATTTCCTTGCTCTGCAGTTAATATTCAGCCAAGAGTGTCTTTATATTGTTGGTTTTATGATGTGTGTCTTGGCTGCTTTAATGTTGCATTTCCCATTCATGAACTTCATCTGTCTATCCATCATGTCATTATGCTGCCTGACACAATACACACACGTGCACAGGAAGTACTTGAACAGCACATTTTATTCTGTCATTTCTGATACAAAAATAAAAGTTTTTATATCAAACATTTGGAACATTTCTTTTTATATGCATACATTATGAATGAAATTAAAAGTGTTTTTATCACTAAATAAAATTCATTTCAAACTTCTTCTAATCAAAGCTGCAGCATTTTTAAGCAGCTGGAGGAGTTTTTGTGATTCCTCAAACAACAAACAAACAAACAAACAAAATTAGCACTACTTCAGTGTGTTGAACTTTTGTTCCCATGAATGAAAAAGCTTTTGGTCATTTTTTAAACATACGTTTTTATTTGACTTTACAATGACTGACATTCACTGAGTGAGTCAAATTATGATTTAAACATTCAGAGGTCATATATATGAAAATAAAGCCTTTTCAAACTTGTGCATACACACAACCAATCATCTGTAACACATGTGTAAAACACAATCCCTCCATGCTCCTACAGTCACACAATAGACACAGTGTCATAATAAAGAAGTCACTTCATATTCTGAACAGACATAAGTCATGTTTTATGCTGATATTAATTGTTAGAGTTTGGAGCTGAGAGTTTTTGTGACATCACTTCCTGTTGGTTGGGCTGCTCTCAGGAACCATCAACTCCTCCCCAAGTGCATGAAAGAGGGCGTGAAGTGAGGACGCAGTTTCTTCCTGCTGGCTGCATCTCATCAGTCACACACTGAGCTGCAAATGAAACACGCTTGTTATTTCATCTCTGCTTTAACTCTTTAATCCTCACTGTTATAAAGTCAATTTGATCAGGTCAACTTTCCATCAATACCAAAGACACCACATGTATATCAATGGTTTACATTCTCAGTACAAACAGTGTTAATGTTGATGGTATTCAGGTGAAAAGAGGAAGAAAGTGAAAAAGTTGACACATTAGACTTCATAAGGCTGATTGTGATATTTGCACACTCACTGTGTCTGTTTAAAGTTCTTGGAAGCTTTGAAGACTTAAAGGAGCCAAATCATCGCTGTTGAAGCTGCATTTCTTTGTTGCGCACTTTATCCAAACTCCGCATACTTCCTCTTTCTCTGGGAGGAAACTACAGCAAGTCATTTTAGAACCATCCAAACTAATATCCACCAAGAAAGTCAACATCACAACAAGTGTGAAGATCAAATCCTGGAGCAAGTTCTTCACCTTCAAATAAAAAGAGTTGAATAAAGAAGAGAAGATGAAACTTTGGGCCGCTTTGAATCGATTTTCTAATCTGCGTCGACGGTGAATTCAAATGTTGCTCAGTCAAACTAACAACAGTAAATGAAGCGCAGCTGATGGACACAATTAAAACAAGACAAAGGCTGAATTATACAATATGTTTGACTTACTGAGGTGTTTGAAGACAAGAGCTGTCCCCCTGTGTGTCTCCTGAACACTAAATGTTTGACATGAGGAAGTATCTGTTTGTAACTTCATCAGCTCAACTGGTGACAGACTCAATCAGCTGAGAGACTTTTAGTCACTTTGTATTTATGAAGATAATAATCCTTCAGTAAGTCTAATCAAATCATCTTTACAGTGAAACATAAAGAAAAGTTTGGATTCAACTTGATTAGATTAGTGGAGAGCAGAGAGTTTCCCATCATGCACTGTGGTCAGTGGAGAGAAGCTGCTTGTGAAAACTGCAGCTGCCTTCACTTTATGATTTGAATATGAAGACTCAGAGAGATTTAGAGGAACACTTCAACTGACACTCACAACATGAACCAATGAGGGACTTTAATGCCACACCGTGACTCTATGTGGTAGGACTTCCCTTTATGAAATTTCGGTTGAAGATATGCAACCTAAACCATATAGGAGTTTGACTCAACAGCTGCTATGGTTAATCATTTTCCTATTGAGTCAATTTTAAGATCTAATGCAAACAAGGCCAGATGAAGGCATGAACCATGCAGTTCTCTTTTCATTGGTGATGATGTGTATAAGTATGTAGGCTATGTCTGTGTTTGTGAATGCATCATAAGACAACAAGTGAGAAGTGAGGAATACAGGAAAGAAAAGAACAAATTATGGATTGAAGATACTGATGAATGACGCGTTGAGAACGACAACAGAGGTGAGAGGGCCATCCCTTCTCTGCGGAGTCGGTGGTCATCTGTCACATGTCACATTTCACAGTTCCTCTTTCCACTCTCCGCCTCGTTGCGTGTTGACAGAAAAAGAGGTAGGGTAAAACTTCCCCGTCGTCTTTTGCTTTCGATGGTTGTTCGGGAAGCCTCAGACATGGCGGTAAGGAGTTATCTCCATCCCTTCGCTGGCTGGCACTGTCTCTTTGTGGAAGATTGTGCGCTCATCTGAGATGGAAGATTCTCTCATGTACAGATCATCCCATGACTGAAGCCATCCAAGGTAATGTGTGAATGTGTTGATGTTGGTGTTGTCATGATGTGAATCCTGTTGTACAGATTTCCTGTGTGAGGATTGGTGGATTAGACAAGATGTTAACAGATAATAATGTGCTGGCTTCTCTCAGTAAAGAGACAATTCAACAACAAGACTTCAACAGACATGTGATTGATTGAAGACACATCATCCTAAAAGCTGATCCAGCTAAAAAGCTCCTCTATGTGACTTTAAACAACAGCTGCAACATTTAGGAAAGAGACACACTTTCTATTTGTCTTTAACTTTGAATATTTTCTCTTGTCTATTGTTTATAAGGGAGCACAGCATTTATTTTCATTTCATAGAATTCACTTGACAGCTTTATTTGCACTTTGATTCTCTTTCCTTTATATGCAGGCACATTGACTCATGGAACATGTTTATCTGAGCTGCAGGTTCACACTTTAGGATTTTCTGCACTCCTGGCTCGTATTCACACAACATACTGTACTTTGCAGCCCACTGGCGCCATCTTGTGGCAGAAATATATTACTGTGGTTTAGAAAGTTATTGAAATGAAACGAAAACTGTGATGTCATGTGTTTGTGACTCTTCACCTCTGTCTCCTCTCACAGGGAGAAGATGATGTGCATCATCCTGCTGCTCATCAGCCTGACCTCCTGTGTCTGTGGTTAGTTTACACCTTCACTTTATTATCCACAAACACTAAAGACTAAACACACTGTCAGACTGTTGATTTTTGCTATCATGTATTACCTGTGGTATCTTTCAGCTCTTTAGTTTCGCAGCCTTCCAGCTTTGTTGTAAATAAGAGCACACTGTTATTCAGTCAATCAGTCAAACTCTGCACACAAACATCTATAGATGGAGTTTAAAGGCTCACGTGTTAAAGTTGTCACTTTGTCTGCTCCTCACTTTCCCTCTCTGTCTCCTCAACAGGAACATTTGTAGTCAATGTGACACAGACCTCCTATCAGGCAGAGGAGAACCACAACATCACACTGGAGTGGATGTTCATGACTAAACCTGGCAGCTCCCTCCACTCCCTTTATATCTACTGTCAACTGTTAACTGATCTCAGAGCCTCAGTCCTGTTTCGTCTACATGGAGGTGTTGAGGTCCCAGAGTCTCAGGATGAACAGTTTACAGGACGAGTCCAGTGTGACAAAGACGTCCTCAGAGAGGGACGACTCAGACTTCATGTGTCCAGACTCAGGACTAATGACTCAGGACTGTATATGTGTGATGTGTCCACACATTATGGTGGGAGCGCTGCTACATGTCGGCTCAATGTCACTGGTAAGTTGATTCAGTAACTCAGTAAAGACTAACTGTGAGTTCCAGTACCAACACAACTACACCATTCAGTATACTAGAAAATGGCGTGTGTCCCAACACATGGTATGTCAAATGCAGTTTGCCAAAAACACCAGGATGCTCCACTGTGTCAGGTCACATTTCACAGTGCATGTTTTGCCAGGCTATTCTGGCCCACAATCCTGTGCACAGTGGAAGACACATCACAATGACTGATTTGTAAGCAGATGGCATTTTGCTTATTGACAGCGAGCAGCAACCCCACAGCAAGCGGGAGTTGAATTTTTTTGATTCACCTGTTTATATTTTATTTAGACTCAAAGTTAAGCTCATTGAAGGGCTGAGAAGCTTGAAGCACAGAATGTTTAGATTTTTGATGTTGTAGCACAAGGTTAGATATTTAAATCAGATACTCAAACGTTAAAGTACTTTTAGGAGGTTTTGTCTGGCTGAATTTCTGCTCACAGTTGTATCAAGTAAAACTTCACCTTCATCTTTAATCTGCACGTTTTAGCTCAGTGAGGTAGTGAACCAATCACATAATGGTGCTGAATTGTTTCCTATTTCACTGTTTCAGTAAGGATTGTGCTTCAGTCACTGAGATTTTATTTTCTGTCCTTTGCAGCAGCTGCTGATGAGCCCAGACCTCAAAGACCAACAGAGAATCCACAACCAGAGGTTCGGGGTATGATCATCTTCGTTGTTAGCCTAATACTCACAGCTCTAGTGTATCTCTGTTTTGGATTCTGCTTAGCCTATAGTTGTTTTAGAATATGTCAGGAGAAGTACCCTCTAAGCCACACAGTGGCTATGTGACGGACACACTCAGTCCAGACTGTAACCAGAAAGACACTTTCTGTGTGGTATTTTTGGAACTGAAGGTACCCCTCAAACATGGTGCCTAGACCCTCGTGTTTTCACCACAAACCGTCACTCACTGTATTTGCTCCTTTATCAGTCTGCACCTGGTTTATCGTCCACAGAACAGGCTGCAGTGAGAGTCTCTCTCCATGGGATATTTAAAAACAGCAGCTTTGTGCATTTAGTTCTTCTCAGGCAAGCTCAGGGGTTTAGTGTTGCTGTAGCCCACAGGAACAACACTTTACAACGCTTTTTTCTTCTTCTCCAAGTAAGGATTAGAATATATACAGTTCACATAACCTGGCTGAAATTAATTTATATAAACACTTGAAGATCCACTCTTTACTAAAAGTGTCTGTCATATACAAACTAAAGTGATGGTCAAAGTTGTCACAGTGAAATTTAAGGTGTGCTGATGGATTCACGTCATCAACTCATGCATTGAGTAACATTACAAGTTAACGTTCCACCTTAAAAGTCACCGGCAGTCGGCCCAGTGAATGAAGTTATTTTTTCTCAGACTCCAGCTGCTGTGAGAGGCAGCAAAACATCCTTTCATTTTATAGTTACAGTTTACTAATAAAACTCTCCACAGTATGAACAGTGGTTACATGAGCCTCAAAACCAGACACAACTCAGCCCTGAGCAGAGTGACCGTCCTCTACTGACCAATCAGACTGCAGTGTTCACAGCTCCACCTTTTAGTAGCACATCTGTGTGCTAGGTACCCCAACAGTATTTCTATGAACTGGTGTTCATGTTTCTTTGGGTTTGTTTCATCAAGTTATTCCACCAGAAATAACTCATGTCAGTGTAAACAATGTTCATCATTCAGACTCAGCTGTAGCAGGTTTCAGTCAATGATCTCTCTGTTCTCCCTCCAGCTGTTGTCAGTCATCAGTATTATAATGCATATTGTTACAATGCACTGCCTTTATTAATGCACAGTTTATAATGTGTACATGTTGTAAATAAAGAGATATGTTGTTAGGACTCTTCTGTGTGTACATTTTTAATAGCAGATGCTAAACATTGATTAAGAACTAACAGAGTTCATCAACAACAAATACATAGGCTATGATTGTGTGAGTGTGACCTCTACGACTGATGTCATGACCTGTGGCTGATGGATGAATGAGTGTGAAAGTTTTGATTCCAAAATGATTTACAGTTTTTCTTAATTGCTTAAACACAAAAATCAGAACTTAAAGCACAATGTGCATGATCCTTGACTTATGTACCAAATCACTAAACCACTTGTGCTGAACTTCAAACACACGCATCTACTTTACACACAGCTCTCAGTTCCCTTTTCATTCCTCTTCTCAAAACACTCCACACAAGTCTCTATATTTTCAACACTCTTTTCCAATACAAATCTCACTGTTTTCACATGGAACACACAACCAGTCAAAGTGCTAAACACTCAAGTCTGTTGAGCAATTTGAAATCAGAGCTTGAGGAATATAAAGGGCCAAAGGTGAGCTCCTGGTTTGGAGAACAATGGATGGATTCCAAGGGAGAGGTGTCCAGAGAGGCAGAGGAGTATGGGTGAGAGGAGGAGGAAGAGGAGAACAACGAGGAGGACAGGGAGGCTGGTCTGAGGGTCCAACCAAACCTCAGCTGCTTCACTGTGGCATCCATTGTGAGGACGTTCAGAAATGAGGACAGGTAAGAAATCCTCCTCACTGGACTTTACTGTATGTAGTACTGCATACTGTATCAATACAGCACTCAATGATTGCTGCAGAATATAGTTTTGTAAGTGGAGTGTTGTACTGTGCTGTAAACACAGCATGTTCGACAGTATGGCACATACGTATGAGACTGGGAACTGCATTCCTGCTTTGTCTATACAATACATAATGTATGTTGCTGTATCTGGATCTAGCTAGTTAGCTAACTTTGTCATTCATTCATAGTTCAAACGAAGCAGTAGCTGTTAGTTTCACGTTACACCTGTTAAGACTTCTGATTATAGTACCTAACTACCCTTACCCCCAACTGTCAGGTGAATTGAACTGAGTCGTTATATTCAGTGTGGCTTTTCTCTAACTTTTAAATCAGATATAATATTGATGTGATGTGTGTATTTAATTATCAGCCTTTGAATGCCGTAAAACAAGATAAATACCATAACTAACGTTAGTTTGACAAACCTGGCTGTTTAAAGACGGCTTGTTTTTAATGTGTTTTTTACTCTAAGAGAGAAAATATAAAAAACAAAGAGGCGTGAGTGTTGCATGCTGAATAGCTGGCTTTAATGTTAAATACTGCAATACATGTCAGTGTGATTGATTGAAGACACATCATCCTAAAAGCTGATCCACCTAAAAAGCTCCTCTATGTGACTTTAAACAACAGCTGCAACATTTAGGAAAGAGACACACTTTCTATTTGTCTTTAACTTTGAATATTTCCTCTTGTCTATTGTTTATAAGGGAGCACAGCATTTATTTTCATTTCATAGAATTCACTTGACAGCTTTATTTGCACTTTGATTCTCTTTCCTTTATATGCAGGCACATTGACTCATGGAACATGTTTATCTGAGCTGCAGGTTCACACTTTAGGATTTTCTGCACTCCTGGCTCGTATTGACACAACATACTGTATTTTGCAGCCCACTGGCGCCACCTGTGGGAGGAAGTTTGACATAGATTGTCTCTGTCACCTGGAATAAGTGAACTTTGATGTCATGTGTTTGTGACTCTTCACCTCTGTCTCCTCTCACAGGGAGAAGATGATGTGCATCATCCTGCTGCTCATCAACCTGACCTCCTGTGTCTGTGGTTAGTTTACACCTTCACTTTATCATCCACAAACACTAAAGACTAAACACACTCTCAGCTATGACATTTTTTCTGACTTCACAACTCGGGCTAAAAACTGGAGACACTGACGTCATGTTTTCTGGTATTTGGGGATGAAGGATCTCAGACATGCTGGGTTTTATACAGGCTGATGTCAGTATTTCTAGCTGTGCTGGCAGCATCGCTCCAAGGATGACAATGTCAGTTGATTTTTGAGCAAATACCTGGCAGTAAAGGGGAATAAATACTATAATGTGTTATGAATGAACACTTTGTGATTTAATATGTGTATATGTGATGAGTGCAGCCTGTGACCCAACATTTAGAGCCTCCCTTAATCTCTTTCCTCTCTCCTCCTCTTCCTCTCAGGGGTGTCTAAGCCTTATGACACTCCTCTGAAGTACCAGGCAGAGGAGAACAGTAACGTCCAAGTTGACTGGAGCTTCTCGTCTGAAACCGACATTCCCCTCCCCTCACTGAAGATCCACTGTCAGAAGGTGCTAGGGCTGAAGGTCTTCTATCATCTGGACAACTGTACTGAGGAGTCTCAGCACGAGCAGTTTGCAGGACGGGTGCAGTGTGACAAAGACGCTCTCAGAGGAGGACGTGTCCGCCTTCATCTGTCCCGAGTCACGATGAATGACTCGGGTGTGTACCTCTGCAGGATGGCCACTGACTTTGGCAGGAAGGTTAAAGTGTTCTCGCTCAGCATCACTGGTGAGTCGACTCATGGTCGTCACATTTATCTGCTCATATATGGAACAGTCTGACTGATGTTTGCAGAGCCTGAAATCTTGATCACAAAGTAAAATGTTTGTTGGTGTAGAAAGGGAGCTCTAATGGCTCTCTGTCTTGTCAGCTACAACAAACTGAGTCTTGACGAGAGATTGAGCTTTGATTAAAGTCAGCTCTCAGCCCTTAAACAATGATGGATGGATCATTGCCATCCTTCACACCTGTCAGTCACAGCCTTCGTGGCGTACAGAAAGTTGTCAGTGACATGTTTTCTCCTCAGATAAATCACACACACACTTTTAATGTTCTTTACAGCAGCTGTTGACAAGCCCAAACCAGTGACAACAACACCAGCACCAGTGAGTCGGGGAAGAATCAGCCTCTGTGTTGTACTGGGACTGGCAGCAGCAGCTGTACTGGTTTTAGTGGCTGTTCTGGCTGTCCGTCGCTGTTCTTTAAAATCCTGCAGGACCATGAAGATGTGTTCTGTAGCACATCAATAAAATGTTTCATCTTTCTTACTCTTCAGAAGAACTAAAGTAAGAGTAGCAGCACACTGTTAAACCTTTTATAGTCTTTTTGGAATAAAGATAAATAAAAATGTTGCTGTTTCCATTTTTGTCTGAGCATTTTTTCTGTGGTTGAAATAAATCACCAAATGACATCATGAACATTTAACTGTCTGTTATTAACTGTCCTTCTTTCATTGTGTGTGTGAGCTGAGTGAAAAGCTCTGAGCTGCTAACAGGTGTATTAATGACAAAGAGCAGAAGAGGGAGCTCTTTGCTCTGGATTTGAATTACAGTTTTTCTCGAATGCTGAAACACGTTTTTTTGGAGGAAGAGCTCCTTTTCTCAAAATTCAAACCACAAAAACACACAAACTGCTAAACTCAACACTTGCCACACTCAGAATCATACATTTGCATGTTCATGCTGTCACACTTGCCCATTTTGTAAAATACTGTATTACAGTATAATGTTCTGTGCTATATTCAAATAGAAAACACATTTGCAGTAACAGAATTTTTTTTTAAAAATGTCATCCAAAATCAAACAAATTCAGCCACAACCATCAAAACAGATTTACTGGTGTGCCACATCGTGCCTCTGGTTCCTGTCTGGCCACAGGTTGGTCAGTGAACCAGTCTCAGACCACAGCAGCCTGGTGGAAACTCACATTGTCCAAGAGGACAACGTAGTTGAGCTGCTGTGGCCCAAAGAACTGGTCGTCAGGTGGGATGAGGTGGTTATGGAGTGTGTCCAGGAATGCCAGGAGAAGTGCACTATTGTAGGGACCGAAGGTGGCATGGCGATGGAGGATACCATGGTGATTCATCGCCGCACACATGGTGATGTTACCTCCACACTGTCCAGGGACCTCAACAATTCATGGATCTCAGCGGCCGCATCCAGCTCCAGAACTCTCTGAGACAGACAGCATGACAGTATCAGACATGGAGCTAGAGCAGACAATACATGATCGTGTGAGACAATGTAAAGAAACACTGTAACTGCATCATACAGTATTACAGGTGCAGTAATGTGTCAGTGCTGGATATAGGACTTACTTGCACATAGTCATGGCGCAGCTCCTTGACCCTGGCCGAATTCCTTTCAAAGGGCACCCTATACACTTGCTTCATGCGTACTGCATTGTGCCGTAGGACACGGTCCAGCGTGCTGAGGCTGACAGAGTTGATGGTCTGGAACACTGCTTGGTCTTCAATCACCTTTCTTTGGGTTTATTTTAGGGTGGTAGCGTTGTTCTCCAGAACCATGTTCACAATGGCAGTGTCCTGCTGAGCCGTGAACAGACGTGCGCTCTCACCTGCTGGTGGTAATCTTTCATTTCTGCAAAAGATCCAGATACAGCAACATACATTATGTATTGTATAGACAAAGCAGGAATGCAGTTCCCAGTCTCATACGTATGTGCCATACTGTCGAACATGCTGTGTTTACAGCACAGTACAACACTCCACTTACAAAACTATATTCTGCAGCAATCATTGAGTGCTGTATTGATACAGTATGCAGTACTACATACAGTAAAGTCCAGTGAGGAGGATTTCTTACCTGTCCTCATTTCTGAACGTCCTCACAATGGATGCCACAGTGAAGCAGCTGAGGTTTGGTTGGACCCTCAGACCAGCCTCCCTGTCCTCCTCGTTGTTCTCCTCTTCCTCCTCCTCTCACCCATACTCCTCTGCCTCTCTGGACACCTCTCCCTTGGAATCCATCCATTGTTCTCCAAACCAGGAGCTCACCTTTGGCCCTTTATATTCCTCAAGCTCTGATTTCAAATTGCTCAACAGACTTGAGTGTTTAGCACTTTGACTGGTTGTGTGTTCCATGTGAAAACAGTGAGATTTGTATTGGAAAAGAGTGTTGAAAATATAGAGACTTGTGTGGAGTGTTTTGAGAAGAGGAATGAAAAGGGAACTGAGAGCTGTGTGTAAAGTAGATGCGTGTGTTTGAAGTTCAGCACAAGTGGTTTAGTGATTTGGTACATAAGTCAAGGATCATGCACATTGTGCTTTAAGTTCTGATTTTTGTGTTTAAGCAATTAAGAAAAACTGTAAATCATTTTGGAATCAAAACTTTCACACTCATTCATCCATCAGCCACAGGTCATGACATCAGTCGTAGAGGTCACACTCACACAATCATAGCCTATGTATTTGTTGTTGATGAACTCTGTTAGTTCTTAATCAATGTTTAGCATCTGCTATTAAAAATGTACACACAGAAGAGTCCTAACAACATATCTCTTTATTTACAACATGTACACATTATAAACTGTGCATTAATAAAGGCAGTGCATTGTAACAATATGCATTATAATACTGATGACTGACAACAGCTGGAGGGAGAACAGAGAGATCATTGACTGAAACCTGCTACAGCTGAGTCTGAATGATGAACATTGTTTACACTGACATGAGTTATTTCTGGTGGAATAACTTGATGAAACAAACCCAAAGAAACATGAACACCAGTTCATAGAAATACTGTTGGGGTACCTAGCACACAGATGTGCTACTAAAAGGTGGAGCTGTGAACACTGCAGTCTGATTGGTCAGTAGAGGACGGTCACTCTGCTCAGGGCTGAGTTGTGTCTGGTTTTGAGGCTCATGTAACCACTGTTCATACTGTGGAGAGTTTTATTAGTAAACTGTAACTATAAAATGAAAGGATGTTTTGCTGCCTCTCACAGCAGCTGGAGTCTGAGAAAAAATAACGTCATTCACTGGGCCGACTGCCGGTGACTTTTAAGGTGGAACGTTAACTTGTAATGTTACTCAATGCATGAGTTGATGACGTGAATCCATCAGCACACCTTAAATTTCACTGTGACAACTTTGACCATCACTTTAGTTTGTATATGACAGACACTTTTAGTAAAGAGTGGATCTTCAAGTGTTTATATAAATTAATTTCAGCCAGGTTATGTGAACTGTATATATTCTAATCCTTACTTGGAGAAGAAGAAAAAAGCGTTGTAAAGTGTTGTTCCTGTGGGCTACAGCAACACTAAACCCCTGAGCTTGCCTGAGAAGAACTAAATGCACAAAGCTGCTGTTTTTAAATATCCCATGGAGAGAGACTCTCACTGCAGCCTGTTCTGTGGACGATAAACCAGGTGCAGACTGATAAAGGAGCAAATACAGTGAGTGACTGTTTGCAGTGAAAACATGAGGGTCTAGGTACCATGTTTGAGGGGTACCTTCAGTTCCAAAAATACCACACAGATAGTGTCTTTCTGGTTACAGTCTGTACTGAGTGCGTCTGTCACACAGCCACTGTGTGGCTTAGAGGGCGCTTCTACCGATATATTCTAAAGTAGGTTACGCAGAGTCCGACACAGAGAGTCAGTAGAGCTGCTGCTGCCAGTCCAACATAGAGGACAGTCATCTTCCAACTCTCTGGTTGTGGACTCTCTGTTGGTCTCTGAGGTCTGGGCTCATCAGCAGCTGCTGCAAAGGACAGAAAATAAAATCTCAGTGATTGAAGCACATTACTGTAACAGTGAAACAGGAAACAATTCAGCACCAAAAGTACTTTAATGTTTGAGTAAATGATTTAAATATCTAACCTTGTGCTACAACATCAAAAATCTAAACATTCTGTGCTTCAAGCTTCTCAGCCCTTAAATGAGCTTAACTTTGAGTCTAAATCAAATATAAACAGGTGAATTATATAAAAACTCAACCCCTGCACAGCTGTCTTAAATGTTGAAATTAGCTCAGGAGACCAAAACCGTTTTTTGTTCCAGGTTGTAAACATGTTTATTTCTGCTGGAAAGGTGGGCGTGTTGACATGGGGGGTCTATGCTCTCTGAGCCAGCCTCAAGTGGCCATTAGAGAAACTGCAGGTTTTGGCACCTCCACATGGGATTCATTTTTCAGCCTCGTAGGTTGCTGCTCGCTGTCAATGAGCATCTGACTCAGTCATTGTGATGTGTCTTCCACTGTGCACAGGATTGTGGGTCAGAATAGCCTGGAAAAGCATGCACTGTGAAATGTGACCTGACACAGTGGAGCATCCTGGTGTTTTTGGCGAACTGCATTTGACATACCATGTGTTGGGACGCACGCCATTTTCTAGAAAACTGAATGGTGTAGTTGTGTTGGTACTGGAAGTCACAGTTAGTCTTTACTGAGTTACTGAATCAACTTACCAGTGACATTGAGCTGACATGTAGCAGCGCTTCCACCATAATGTGTGGACACATCACACATATACAGTCCTGAGTCATCAGTCCTGAGTCTGGACACATGAAGTCTGAGTCGTCCCTCTCTGAGGACGTCTTTGTCACACTGGACTCGTCCTGTAAACTGTTCATCCTGAGACTCTGGGACCTCAACACCTCCATGTAGACGAAACAGGACTGAGGCTCTGAGATCAGTTAACAGTTGACAGTAGATATAAAGGGAGTGGAGGGAGCTGCCAGTTTTAGTCGTGAACATCCACTCAAGTGTGATGTTGTGGTTCTCCTCTGCCTGATAGGAGGTCTGTGTCACACTGACTACAAATGTTCCTGTTGAGGAGACAGAGAGGGAAAGTGAGGAGCAGACAAAGTGACAACTTTAACATGTGAGCCTTTAAACTCCATCTATAGATGTTTGTGTGCAGAGTTTGACTGATTGACTGAATAACAGTGTGCTCTTATTTACAACAAAGCTGGAAGGCTGCAAAACTAAAGAGCTGAAAGATACCACAGGTAATACATGATAGCAAAAACCAACAGTCTGACAGTGTGTTTAGTCTTTAGTGTTTGTGGATAATAAAGTGAAGGTGTAAACTAACCACAGACACAGGAGGTCAGGTTGATGAGCAGCAGGATGATGATGCACATCATCTTCTCCCTGTGAGAGGAGACAGAGGTGAAGAGTCACAAACACACGACATCAAAGTTCACTTATTCCAGGTGACACAGAGACAATCTACAGTCTGTCTTTAGTCATCACAATACTCCTTTGTATTTATTATCCTGATTATCACACACAACTGATGGACACCAGGCATCAGCACTAAAAACTATGTCAACTACAACCACAGCAATGGAAAGCTTATTTGTTCTCCTGCACACATGGAGGCCTGACTTTTCAAAGAACAAAAGCTGGAGTCATATATTTCTGACACAAGATGGCGCCAACACTAAATAAGTTTTGCCCAAAGACAACCAGCACCTGAATGTGAGTTGTAGGTGACTGACTTAAAATAAACTTAATGTGTTCTGCACAGACAGCATCAGTGGTAGGACTTAATAAGTGATGCACAAAAAAGGTAACGGAGGAGCCCTGTAGAGTGCAAAGTACAGTATGTTGTGTGAATACGAGCCAGGAGTGCAGAAAATCCTGAAGTGTGAACCTGCAGCTCAGATAAACATGTTCCATGAGTCAATGTGCCTGCATATAAAGGAAAGAGAATCAAAGTGCAAATAAAGCTGTCAAGTGAATTCTATGAAATGAAAATAAATGCTGTGCTCCCTTATAAACAATAGACAAGAGGAAATATTCAAAGTTAAAGACAAATAGAAAGTGTGTCTCTTTCCTAAATGTTGCAGCTGTTGTTTAAAGTCACATAGAGGAGCTTTTTAGCTGGATCAGCTTTTAGGATGATGTGTCTTCAATCAATCACATGTCTGTTAAAGTCTTGTTGTTGAATTGTCTCTTTACTGAGAGAAGCCAGCACATTATTATCTGTTAACATCTTGTCTAATCCACCAATCCTCACATAGGAAATCTGTACAACAGGATTCACATCATGACAACACCAACATCAACACATTCACACATTACCTTGGATGGCTTCCATGATGGGACGATCTGTGTAGAAGGATAACAGTGTTCTGTGATCTGAGGTCAGAATTCTTCTTTCAGAAGAAAACCAGGAGAACGAAGATATCAAACTTGCTGTGAAAGAAACTGTTAACTCTTTTGCTCTTTCCTAAGTTGCTTGACAGAGGAGCAATATCGCTCTGCCATTGACAATGATGAAAAGCATAATCGCATCTGACAGTTAGGCTCATGAAATTTCTAAGATTTCAAATGAGTGTGCCAAGCAAAAACAACGTTGGTGATTGGATGAGCCTGGGGAGTCACGCCCAGTTGCCTAGACTGAAAGTAGTTTACTGTGACGTACAAACCTGAAACAAGTGTCACGTTTCTGCAGGTTGATTCTCGTCCTGCACTGAAACCAGTTCCTACTGATCACACATACTGTACTGCTTATTATTACTCTGAGTATGCTGCAGTGCTGTGTGTTTGTACATGTGTTCATATTGAATACAGTCATTCTACATGTGTCTATGAATGTGTTTGAAACTTGAGTTGGAGCATCCAGCACAGTGAACCTCATGTCTCATCATGTGTTATACTGTAGCTATCACAGCTGTGTGTTCATGCAGTTCAAAGTTCACTGAGGAGCACACAAACACATTCAATATGGAAAGTTCCAACCTTCCTACCTGCACAATGAGTTTTGTCCTCTTTGGCATCTGACCAAGCCACTATCATAAAGTCTCTTGGGTAAGATTATAGTGGGCAGTTACTAACAATTACATACCAAGACATCATGAAGGGCGGTCCTACCTCACAGAGTCCCGGTGTGACGTTAAAGTCCCTCATTGGTTCATGTTGTGAGTGTCAGTTGAAGTCTTCCTCTAAATCTCTCTGAGTCTTCATATTAAAATCATAAAGTGAAGGCAGCTGCAGTTTTCACAAGCAGCTTCTCTCCACCGACCACAGTGCATGATGGGAAACTCTCTGCTCTCCACTAATCTAATCAAGTTGAATCCAAACTTTTCTTTATGTTTCACTGTAAAGATGATTTGATTAGACTTATTGAAGGATTATCATCTTCATCAATTCAAAGCACTGTGATGACTTTGTTGAGTGAAACAGACAAAGTGAGTGTGCAAATATCACAATCGGCCTTATGAAGTCTAATGTGTCAACGTTTAAGCCCTAAACTCCCAGAAACAACACTGAGGACATGAACTTGATGTCCACTGTGTAGCTATATGAGCATGAATAGAGTTGTGTGTTTTGTTCTTCTTTGTTTGAACAAATCTTCATCACTATCCATACTATTATGGATGAAAAGCTATTTTACAAACAGGACACATTTTGTCTTTTTCAGTGGTAGTTATTCTGATGTGGGAGAGGTCAGCTGTGGAGTGCCCCAAGGGAGCTCTCTCAGACCATTGCTATATACAATATTCACAAATGATTTACCACTTGTTTTAAATAAGGCTTCCATATCGATGTACGCAGATGATTCAACTATAAACATGTCAACAAATACATCTTTTGAGTTAAACACATTCCTTGACTTGGAGTTGCGATCGGTGGTTGAATGGACAGGAGGAAACAAGTTAGTTCTTAATGTTTTAAAGACAAATAGTGTTATATTTGGCTCTACTCACACTCTTCAAAGCTCTGCATAAATGAATTGTCACTTAAACAGGTCAAAGAAACCAAACTCCTAGGTGTAATTTTAGACAGTAAATTATCATGGACAAAACATATTAATAAAATGGTTGCTAAAATGGGATGCAGTATTTCAGTTGTTAAAAGATGTGCAGCATTTATGTCACAAAGCTCAACTAAACTAGTGATTCAGTCTCTAATATTGTCCAATCTAGGCTATTGTCCTGCAGTATGGTCCAGTGCTACACTGGAAAATATAACAAAGTTGCAAAAAGTACAGAATAGGGCAGCTCGCATAACGCTACACTGTGGCTATAGGACAAATATTGTTGGAATGCACAATTACTTAGGTTGGCTACCTGTTAAAAATAGATTAACTTATTCATTACTAGTATTTTTTTAAAATATCATTTTGTATAAGAAAATATCTTTTAGTTCAGATAGACATGACTACGCGACCAGACATGCTACAAGAGGAGGTTTTACATTACCAAAAGCAAGGACAAACACAATTTAATGAATGGTTATATATAGAGCTATGCGAGACTGGAATGCGGTCCCAGAACACATCGCACAAGAAAACAGTAAAATTAGATTCAAAAAGTGAGTTAGGATACATCTGTTGACCAGAGATGCTTGGTAAATAGGCAAGCTGAAATTACATCTGCTGAGGTAACAGCAAAATATGAACGTTCAGTTGATTGGGTGATGTGTCCTGAGAGAGCGTGAGCTAATGAAACAAGGAAAACAGGGGTCATGCTTATTGATGAAGAAGGATAATATTTGACTTACGCTATTGAGTTAGTGAAAAACTGGAAATTTGAAGAACATAGACTTATTTTGTTTTTGTTTTCACATTGTATGTGAGTATAATGTGTGAAATCGATTATAAATTGAATTATTGGACCGAATACCGGTATTAATTAGAGTGTTGTTTTCCACATATGATACATATATAGACATCAGATGAAATATATTTATATGTAAATGTTACATATACCCTTTGCTGACCTGTAGGAGCTGTCGTGTATGTGTATTGTCTTATGTTTTGTTTTGTTTTTCTGTATTGTTATGTGTGATTATGTGTTGTAAATGGAATAACTGTACTGACACAATGTAAAGACTGTTGAAAGGACCCCAGGAAGAATAGCTGTTGCTGTACAACAGCTAATGGGGATCTTCAATAAAACAAACAAACAAAAACTTTCGTCCTCTTTTCACCTGAATACCATCAACATTAACACTGTTTGTACTGAGAATGTAAACCATTGATATACAGTACAGGCCAAAAGTTTGGACACACCTTCTCATTCAATGCGTTTTCTTTATTTTCATGACTATTTACATTGTAGATTCTCACTGAAGGCATCAAAACTATGAATGAACACATGTGGAGTTATGTACTTAACAAAAAAAGGTGAAATAACTGAAAACATGTTTTATATTCTAGTTTCTTCAAAATAGCCACCCTTTGCTCTGATTACTGCTTTGTACACTCTTGGCATTCTCTCCATGAGCTTCAAGAGGTAGTCACCTGAAATGGTTTTCCAACAGTCTTGAAGGAGTTCCCAGAGGTGTTTAGCACTTGTTGGCCCCTTTGTCTTCACTCTGCGGTCCAGCTCACCCCAAACCATCTCGACTGGGTTCAGGTCCGGTGACTGTGGAGGCCAGGTCATCTGCCGCAGCACTCCATCACTCTCCTTCTTGGTCAAATAGCCCTTACACAGCCTGGAGGTGTGTTTGGGCTCATTGTCCTGTTGAAATAAATGACCGTCCAACTAAACGCAAACCGGATGGGATGGCATGTCGCTGCAGGATGCTGTGGTAGCCATGCTGGTTCAGTGTGCCTTCAATTTTGAATAAATCCCCAACAGTGTCACCAGCAAAACACCCCCACACCATCACACCTCCTCCTCCATGCTTCACAGTGGGAACCAGGCATGTGGAATCCATCCGTTCACCTTTTCTGCGTCTCACAAAGACACAGCGGTTGGAACCAAAGATCTCAAATTTGGACTCATCAGACCAAAGCACAGACTTCCACTGGTCTAATGTCCATTCCTTGTGTTTCTTGGCCCAAACAAATCTCTTCTGCTTGTTGCCTCTCCTTAGCAGTGGTTTCCTAGCAGCTTTTTGACCATGAAGGCCTGATTGGCGCAGTCTCCTCTTAACAGTTGTTCTAGAGATGGGTCTGCTGCTAGAACTCTGTGTGGCATTCATCTGGTCTCTGATCTGAGCTGCTGTTAACTTGCGATTTCTGAGGCTGGTGACTCGGATGAACTTATCCTCAGAAGCAGAGGTGACTCTTGGTCTTCCTTTCCTGGGTCGGTCCTCATGTGTGCCAGTTTCGTTGTAGCGCTTGATGGTTTTTGCAACTCCACTTGGGGACGCATTTCAAGTTTTTGCAATTTTCCGGACTGACTGACCTTCATTTCTTAAAGTAATGATGGCCACTGGTTTTTCTTTAGTTAGCTGATTGGTTCTTGCCATAATATGAATTTTGACAGTTGTCCAATAGGGCTGTCGGCTGTGTATTAACCTGACTTCTGCACAACACAACTGATGGTCCCAACCCCATTGATAAAGCAAGAAGTTCCACTAATTAACCCTGATAAGGCACACCTGTGAAGTGGAAACCATTTCAGGTGACTACCTCTTGAAGCTCATGGAGAGAATGCCAAGAGTGTGCAAAGCAGTAACCAGAGCAAAGGGTGGCTATTTTGAAGAAACTAGAATATAAAACATGTTTTCAGTTATTTCACCTTTTTTTGTTAAGTACATAACTCCACATGTGTTCATTCATAGTTTTGATGCCTTCAGTGAGAATCCACAATGTAAATAGTCATGAAAATAAAGAAAACGCATTGAATGAGAAGGTGTGTCCAAACTTTTGGCCTGTACTGTACATGTGGTGTCTTTGGTATTGATGGAAAGTTGACCTGATCAAATTCACTCACAACAGTGAGGATTAAAGAGTTAAAGCAGAGATGAAATAACAAGCGTGTTTCATTTGCAGCTGAGTGATGTATTCAAATGGTTGCTATGGTTACCTGCTGCTACACCTGATCCACAGATGGGACACCTTGTAGCTGATGAGAAACACACTCTGTGACTTTGGTATCACATTAAAGTGTTGGGGAGTGTCACAGCGACACCTAGTGGACTAAATCAGGAGTGTCACATTGAAGAGTGGCTTTGTGTGGACTAACTGTCCTCTCCTCCTGGACCACATCAGTCCACTTCTCAGGTCTTTACTCTGGCCTCCTGAGTGTCACACACTTTCACATACTCCTGTTGGTTTATAAAGCACTGAATGGTTTAGAGCCTGAGTACATTTCTGATCTGCTGCTTCATTACTAACCATCCAGAGCTCTCACATGGTCTGGTTCAGGTCTGCTGGCTGTCCCCACAGTCCAAACTAAAGACACTTCAGCTGTTATGATCCACATATCTGGAACTAACTCAGAAAACTGGAGGTGTGTGTCTCAGCTCTTTTGAAGGGAAAGTTCAGATTTATTATAAGTGGGGCTACTGATCCACAGTCAGTGTGTTACCTACAGTAGATGGAGGTCGGCACGTCCCCAGTTTGGAGAAGCAGGCAGGAGCACCACCACAGACGCTCAGCAATGTCCCACTGCTGCAACATGTGTTTCAGCCACCTTAAAAGATCTATATCAGTTTAAGTGTGCACTATACTTAGAATATTTTCAACACTTTAACTTTCTGTCAGACAGTGATTTCAAAGTGGGAAACTGTCACTGATTCAGTTCAAGAATCACTGTCTCAAGGCCTTTCTGCTCACCACCATTTCATTAAGTTAAATTTGGGGCCATTTATTCATATGTCACGCTGCACTGTAGCACAGAATGAGAAGAGTTACCTACACCCTCTGTGTGTGTGTGTGTGTGTGTGTTTGTGTGTGTGTGTGTGTGTGTGTGACAGAGACAGTGTTGGTTGTGTGAACCCAACTTTAAGATCTCCTGTGGATGAAGAATCCTCAGGCTGGGTTGCTTGATTCAATTTGTAATTACTACAGATAGTCTGATAAGAATTGGAAGAAGAAGAAGAAGAAGAAGAAGAAGAAGAAGATGTTCTCAGATGGTGCTTTATTAATGAATCCACCTGATATATCAACAACAGTAACATGTTAAGCAAACAGAGAGCTTACTCAGTTGTGCAAAGAAATGACTGCACTAATACTTTTGACTGCAGCTGAGATGATCCACACATTAAATGAAATATGAGAAATATACACAGAGTGCATTAAATTAACCAAAGGCATGGGTTTCAATGGACAGGAAAACTGCACAGTGATACACCAAGTCTTTAGATAAAATAATGCACGATGGAATTAGTGGAAAGAAAAGGAAACGAGGAAACTCACTGTGATCTATCAGCAACACACTGACTGTCACAGAACATGACGCTGGAACCTCCAAACAGCCATTCAGTGGTGGCGGTGCAGAAATGAACCAACTAACCCAGGTTACTTTATTTGTGTCCACAAGACAAGGAGGCGCTCAAGGGTTATTTGTGTTTTAAAATTGATCTTCTTCTTTTACTCCTGCAGTTCTGATATTTTAATTTTATTCCAGTATATTTCTCTTGTACACTTTAAATGCTTCTTATTTCTGTATATATTTAACATTTCTATATTCTCATATATTTTATTTTGATCTGTTTTTGTCTTCTTGTATCAACGTGTATATTCCTGACCAAGTCTGCATGAAGTTTTCTTGTGCAGGCTTTCAAACAGTTACATTTCCCTGACAGCTGAGGAGACATGATGTCTTTGTGTCTCCTGGTCTCTGTCTCTAGCTGTGAGGACATTTGGACAGTTGGGGAGTAAAGCAGTTTGTCTGGTGATAATTCAGGCACCCTGTAAAGCACACGTGTTACCAAAGTTCATTGATATTACTACTAGTTTTATTATTATTATAAATATTAGATGAAATGATATTGAAAGATTTAAACACACACACACAGAAATCAAAACAGCTGGTCTCGTATAGAAATAGATGTATGAAAGTGCAGTGCCTGAGCTGATGGCAGACACTCTTGACTTCTGATGCTGTAATTCCAGCAGAAATGCTGCAGTGTGTTTCAGAAGATGAAATATGATCATGAGGATGAATGTATTCATAACTGGACTCTTTACAGTATTAACTTTGTCTGTAGACTGCAGCACAACAAAGCAGCAAATAACAACAAACACAATTAAAATACACAAAGTACCTGAAAGCACCAGTGGTAGATGAATGCCATACTTGAGGAAATTACAGATAACTTTGGTAGAAGTTCAAGTCCAGAGTCAAAAGTCATTGTATGCTATTAAATGTACTTAAGTATCGAAAGGAAAAGTACAAGTGAATGTTGGTCATTAAAAAACAAGCAGTCAGAATTTTGAGCATTATAAAGTTTATTTCTTCATAACACACACGGCCATAATAATGGAGCCCATTCCCATTCCTTCATCTGTCCCTCCTTCCTTCCTCCCTTCCTCCCCTATTTTGCAGTAAGCAGCTAACATGCTAAGGGGAAAGTGTTGGAGCAAATGTGTACATTTTATTTAGGAAATGTAGTGGTGTAAATGTGAAGGTTGACAGAAATGTAAAAACTCAAGAAAAGTGTAGACACTACCAAAAAACACTTGGGCCTAGGTACTGTGACAAAGTATTATTACTTAGTTTCATTACAATAAAAAAGTGCATTATGCTTCAAAATGCTGTGTTTTCTGAAATGCTCCCAGTGAGGTATGACATCATGTGGAGGACGGAGCAACCTATTTGAATCATCGCAACAATGAGAGCTCCATGAGCATACAGTCATACATGTGCACTCAAAATATGAGGCTGATTGGTCCAGTAGTTTGCAAGACTAGCTGCTGACAGACAGACAGACACACACACACACACACACACACACACACAACCAAATGCAGTTTCCTCCACTTACGTCTGGAGGAGATAATGAAGACATCATACGTGTTCAGTAGGCAGAGGACATGAGAGTGATGACTGACAACAGCTGCAGGGACAACAGAGAGATTGAAACCTCTCACAGCTGAGTGTGAATGACAAAACTCTTCATACACTGATGACTGAAACACATATGAAGGTTTAGAGATTTCACTCCGGAGGATCTTAAATGGAGTCACATCAACCAGAAGAAGTGACTGTTGAGGTGTTCCAGCAAAACTTGTGAGGTGACGTTAACTGTCGTTTTCCCAAAACCATCATAATCCATGCTGTTTGACATCAAACATCTGGGACAATGGAAACATTATTTACACTGACATTAAGTCACATGTAGTTTCTGACACAGATGTTGGAGGGAGAGAGTCTCAGAGTTTGTCTGGTGTTTTTAGGACCATGACTTTATGCTCTGATGACTCATTCACAGGGGGTCCTCCACACAGAGTCCTGTTAGTCCTGATGGGCTGTTCCTCTGACAAACTCAACGTCTTCACGACTGCACAGAAATGAACTCTCTTATCAGCAGATTTAGCAAAATGAGCTTTGAAGGCAAAGCAGAGTCCGACACAGAGAGTCAGTAGAGCTGCTGCTGTCAGTCCAACATAGAGGCCGATCCTTCCCAGACTCTCTGGTTGTGGACTCTCTGTTGGTCTCTGAGGTTTGGGCTCATCAGCAGCTGCTGCAAAGGACAGAAAATAAGCTCAGCAGACTGACAGGGAGAAAACCTGTTTTTAGTTTAAAGAGAGCTGGAATATGATCCTATTCTGCATCTTTTCAAGTTCAAACAGAAAAAAAGTCTCTGGTTCTTCCACTGAATCAACTTACCAGTGACATTGAGCCGACATGTAGCAGAGTTCCCACCATAATGTGTGAACACATCACACATATACAGTCCTGAGTCATCAGTCCTGAGTCTGGACACATGAAGTCTGAGTCGTCCCTCTCTGAGGACGTCTTTGTCACACTGGACTCGTCCTGTAAACTGTTCATCCTGAGACTCTGGGACCTCAACACCTTCATGTAGATGAAACAGGACTGAGGCTCTGAGATCAGTTAACAGTTGACAGTAGATATAAAGGGAGTGGAGGGAGCTACCAGTTTTAGTCGTGAACATCCACTCCAGTGTGATGTTGTGGTTCTCCTCTGCCTGATAGGAGGTCTGTGTCACATTGACTATAAATGTTCCTGTTGAGGAGACAGAGAGGGAAAGTGAGGAGCAGACAAAGTGACAACTTTAACATGTGAGCCTTTAAACTCCATCTATAGATGTTTGTGTGCAGAGTTTGACTGATTGACTGAATAACAGTGTGCTCTTATTTACAACAAAGCTGGAAGGCTGCAAAACTAAAGAGCTGAAAGATACCACAGGTAATACATGATAGCAAAAACCAACAGTCTGACAGTGTGTTTAGTCTTTAGTGTTTGTGGATAATAAAGTGAAGGTGTAAACTAACCACAGACACAGGAGGTCAGGTTGATGAGCAGCAGGATGATGCACATCATCTTCTCCCTGTGAGAGGAGACAGAGGTGAAGAGTCACAAACACATGACATCAAAGTTCACTTATTCCAGGTGACACAGAGACAATCAACAGTCTGTCTTTAGTCATCACAATACTCCTTTGTATTTATTATCCTGATTATCACACACAACTGATGGACACCAGGCATCAGCACTAAAAACTATGTCAACTACAACCACAGCAATGGAAAGCTTATTTGTTCTCCTGCACACATGGAGGCCTGACTTTTCAAAGAACAAAAGCTGCAGTCATATATTTCTGACACAGGATGGCGCCAACACTAAATAAGTTTTGCGCAAAGACAACCAGCACCTGAATGTGTTGCTGGATTCCTTCCGTGCATGACAGAGTCGCTTCAGTTCCGCTGTTCATGTCAACTGAACTGCTGGTTGTTGCCTGACATTTTGTTTTATAGTGACTGTGTGTCCCGCCCCTCCCCGACAGTGAGGGGAGCTGATAGACACAATTAAAACAAGACAAAGGCTGAATTATACAATGTTTGACTTACTGAGGTGTTTGAAGACGAGAGCTGTCCCCCTGTGTGTCTCCTGAACACTAAATGTTTGACATGAGGAAGTATCTGTTTGTAACTTCATCAGCTCAACTCGTGACAGACTCAATCAGCTGAGAGACTTTTAGTCACTTTGTATTTATGAAGATAATAATCCTTCAGTAAGTCTAATCAAATCATCTTTACAGTGAAACATAAAGAAAAGTTTGGATTCAACTTGATTAGATTAGTGGAGAGCAGAGAGTTTCCCATCATGCACTGTGGTCAGTGGAGAGAAGCTGCTTGTGAAAACTGCAGCTGCCTTCACTTTATGATTTTAATATGAAGACTCAGAGAGATTTACAGGAAGACTTCAACTGACACTCACAACATGAACCAATGAGGAAGTTCGAGACGACACTGTGACTTTGTAATGTAGGTCTGGGGCATGGGCGGACCATAATTACAATGAACTCTCGAAGCCATGTCCGGGGCATAGGCGCAGCTACACTACATTCCCTTCAGTGGCATATAAAAGGGAAATGCAACCACTTGCCTCGATTAATTTCTGTGCAAACTATCTTCACGCTCATTACTGTTAATGAAGACATTTATATCAGTCGTGTTTTTATTTCGAGAACACGACTCTCCTGAAGCCATCTAAGGTAATGTGTGAATGTGTTGATGTTAGTGTTGTCATGATGTGAATCCTGTTGTACAGATTTCCTATGTGAGGATTGGTGGATTAGACAAGATGTTAACAGATAATAATGTGCTGGCTTCTCTCAGTAAAGACACAATTCAACAACAAAGACTTTGACAGACATGTGATTGATTGAAGACACATCATCCTAAAAGCTGATCCAGCTAAAAAGCTCCTCTATGTGACTTTAAACAACAGCTGCAACATTTAGGAAAGAGACACACTTTCTATTTGTCTTTAACTTTGAATATTTTCTCTTGTCTATTGTTTATAAGGGAGCACAGCATTTATTTTCATTTCACAGAATTCACTTGACAGCTTTATTTGCACTTTGATTCTCTTTCCTTTACATGCAGGCACATTGACTCATGGAACATGTTTATCTGAGCTGCAGGTTCACACTTTAGGATTTTCTGCATTCCTGGCTCGTATTCACACAACATACTGTACTTTGCACTCTACAGGGCTCCTCCGTTAACTTTTTTGTGCATCACTTATTAAGTCCTACCTCTGATGCTGTCTGTGCAGAGCGCATTAAGTTTATTTTAAGTCAGTCATCAACAACTCACATTCAGGTGCTGGTTGTCTTTGGGCAAAGCTTATTTAGTGTTGGCGCCATCTTGTGTCAGAAATATATGACTGCCGCTTTTGTTCTTTGAAAAGTCAGGCCTCCATGTGTGCAGGAGAACAAATAAGCTTTCCATTGCTGTGGTTGTAGTTGACATAGTTTTTAGTGCTGATGCCTGGTGTCCATCAGTTGTGTGTGATAATCAGGATAATAAATACAAAGGAGTATTGTGATGACTAAAGACAGACTGTAGATTGTCTCTGTGTCACCTGGAATAAGTGAACTTTGATGTCATGTGTTTGTGACTCTTCACCTCTGTCTCCTCTCACAGGGAGAAGATGATGTGCATCATCCTGCTGCTCATCAACCTGACCTCCTGTGTCTGTGGTTAGTTTACACCTTCACTTTATTATCCACAAACACTAAAGACTAAACACACTGTCAGACTGTTGGTTTTTGCTATCATGTATTACCTGTGGTATCTTTCAGCTCTTTAGTTTCGCAGCCTTCCAGCTTTGTTGTAAATAAAAGCACACTGTTATTCAGTCAATCAGTCAAACTCTGCACACAAACATCTATAGATGGAGTTTAAAGGCTCACATGTTAAAGTTGCCACTTTGTTTGCTCCTCACTTTCCCTCTCTGTCTCCTCAACAGGAACATTTGTAGTCAATGTGACACAGACCTCCTATCAGGCAGAGGAGAACCACAACATCACACTGGAGTGGATGTTCACGACTAAAACTGGCAGCTCCCTCCACTCCCTTTATATCTACTGTCAACTGTTAACTGATCTCAGAGCCTCAGTCCTGTTTCGTCTACATGGAGGTGTTGAGGTCCCAGAGTCTCAGGATGAACAGTTTACAGGACGAGTCCAGTGTGACAAAGACGTCCTCAGAGAGGGACGACTCAGACTTCATGTGTCCAGACTCAGGACTGACGACTCGGGTCAGATCCTGTGTTCAGTGCTCACAAATTATGGGAGGAACTCTGGGAGATGTCGGCTCAGTGTCACTGGTAAGTTGATTCAGTGAAACTTTATGAACAAGTTCAATTCAGCAGATAAATATGATAAATAAGAACCTGAGAGGAGACGTGTTGTCGACTTCTACAATCCACAATCCTTACACTTATTTCTTTTATAGTCAAATGTTTTTCTTCACATGAATGACACAGATTTGTTTGGTCTCTTTACAGCAGCGAGGGATCGACCTGAACCTCAGACACCAAACACAACAAGTCGTCCACAGCCAGAGAGTCGAGGAAGGATCGGCCTTTACTGTGGACTGGCAGCAGCAGCTCTACTGAGTGTTTGATTCTGTGTATTAATTCACCTTCAGTCCAGAAAACAAGATTTGTGCTCAGACTCCAGTGGAGGATTGAAGAAAAGTTCATCAGATGATGAGAGCAAACAGTTTGTTATCAAAGTCATGGTCCTAAAAACACCAGACAAACTCTGAGACTCTCTCCATCCAACATTCATTCATTCATCTTCTAACCGCTTCATCCTCTTGAGGGTCTATCCCAGCTGACATCGGGCGAGAGGCAGGGTACACCCTGGACAGGTCACCAGATTATCGCTCACATTCACACCTATGGACAATCTGCATGTCTTTGGACTGTGGGAGGAAACCGGAGTGCGGAGAGAACCCCCGCTGACACGGGGAGAACATGCAAACTCCGCACAGAAGGGCTCCCACGCCCGGGATTGAACCGGCAACCGTCTTGCTGTGAGGCGAGAGTGCTAACCACCACACCACCGTGCCGCCCTCCCTCCAACATCTGTGTCAGAAACTACTTGTGATGTGAAATATATATTTTTATGCAGCAGCTGTTATCAATCATGTGTCTTAAAAACATTCTTGACTCAACAAGACGACAGAATTCTGAGAGAATTGTACATTCATTAATAATCTTCTGCCGAGTGATGATTATTGTTGTAATGTAAAATGTATTGTGTTCAGTTTATAATGTGTACATATTGTAAATAAATCTATATTTATAAGAGAAACCTTGTTATGACTCTTGTGTGTGTAAATCTGTTCATATCAGACAACTGTGTGTTTTCAAGAACTAAAAGAATTCAACAACAACAAAGATAATTATAATGAACTTTATTGCCTCTGAAAACAGTTACAAATTACTGCTTTACATGTTGCATTAATGATGAGGAAATAACTTTATAATGTGACGTGGTGTTTTTCTAAACCACAGAAACAAAGGGAATCACATACACACACATTGTGTTACACAAAGTTTTAAAGTGCTTCACAGAGTCAACAGTGTTTTACAATAATGACAAAATAATATGTAGATCATTAAAATATATAACATAATTAATCAAAAAACATTAACTAATAAGAACAAAACTGTAATAAAATGAAACTGAGGCATTAAAAAGATTGTACATGGATATGTGATTGTCCTCCCATCCCCACCCTGCTCTGTTTCCAATTGGCTAGCAAATGCAAGGTCAGCTGACAGCGGCCATATCAGGAGTGCATCCAAGAGAAGGAGAGGGACACCCAGAGAGACACAGAGACATAGACAGCAGGATATTCTTATATTTGATCTTGACCTGCTGCCAAGTCCTCCTGGATTGCTTCTGTTGAGACACAACAGTGAGGAATGAAAATGGGACACACACCACTGTGGTCTGTCTGTTCCTCATCCTGTAGCACATTCCATACATTTAAGGGGATTTTCCTTATTTTGATATAATAAAGGATAGAGCTTACAGTTGACTCCCAATGGATGAGAAATAGATCGTTGGTTCACTATCACCTGCATTCACTTAATAGGTTTCCTCATCGCCACTGAATTGATGGATTTCAGTAATTTTCTACAATATGTGAGTCACAATGAAAGTGAAAGTTAGAGAGTGTGAGGGAGGTGTGTGTGAGAGAGAGAGGCAGTGTGTGACTGAGAGGAAGGAGTGGCCAAGAAAACTTTTTTTGTTACATAGCTTCATCTGCGACAACAACAGGGAGATGGACTCTTTATCTTAGTTCATAAGTTTAGTCTAATTCCAACGCTAAGTGTGTGATGTTGTTGGGAAGTGCCAGAGACTGGAGGATTTCAGTCAGAGACGAGAGGCGGAGGAGTTTAGCCAAGTGATCCAGAGAACCTCTGAGCAGGCCTCATATCAAACTGCAGAGACAGGACGGAGACATCATGGCACCCGAGGAAACACTCACATCCACACACAGGAGGTAAACTCTAGTTAGTGAGAGCTAGAGGCCGCTGGGGGAGCAGCTCTCTGGGTTATGTAGTAGATGAAATAGATTATGATCACCTAGTAATAATGTATGAAACACATCTATGTTGTTTTCTCTCAGGTTGATCCGGAGCAGAGTGTCAGGCTGGACAGCTGCTGTCTCTCTAACTGTGACACTCTTCTGTCTTACAGTAGGTGAGTAGTGATAGATTTCATCATGAAGGATTGTTTGCTGTTGCTGCTTTCAGAAACTGTCAGTTCACTGTGCAGAAGATACCACTGCTCAAGTGATGACACTCACTAAGGTTTAACCCTTAAATGTCTGGGCTCCAAACATTCTCGGCTCATCAGATATCCGTTATGTCTTCTCCCTGATACCTGGCCATTGTTGTTTTAGTTCTTCAGCTGGATTAAGTGCATACTGTTGTAATGCAGCACAAGGCTGTTAAGCAGAGAGTGAAGGTTCTGTAGATACAGCTTGTGTTCAGGTCTTGACTGTGCCTTTAACATGTGAGGAGGTCATGTCTTGAATCATAGTTTAAGCTTTAGAAAACAACAGTTTCATTAAGTCCACCCGTGGAGCTCTGGCGACCCCTAGTGGGGATCAGGACGTTTTACCAAGAGTTTTACAGCCTCTTTGTGATCTCTCTGCCTGTTGTTGAGGTTTCTTTACTCAGTGTGTGTGTGTGTTTCCTCCTGTGACCCCTCCAGGTGTGACTCCATCCACAGCCAGCGTAACTCAGGACGTCTACCAGGCAGAGGAACACAGTAACATCACACTGACATGGCGCTTCCCTGTCAAGACTGCTGTGTCTGTTGACTCACTATACATAGACATTTTGTATGGGGAGCCACTGAGGAGAATTTACCTTTATGACACTGACTCTGAGGCTGCTCTGTATCAAGATGAGCTCTACAGGGGACGAGTTCAGTGTGATCTAGAGCTTGCCAAGAAGGGACGGATTGAATGTGTCCTCACTGGTCTGAGGCTCAGCGACACAGGCATCTATACTTTTATCATTGGTGTTAACAGTGATAGTCACACCAAGACATGTGACCTCAGTGTTACAGGTAAGATGGCATCACTGGCTGCTTTGTTCGTTTACAGAAAAATCTAGATGGCTAAAAAGCTGAGCAGAGCTACAGAATCCAATAATAATTCTCTGTGCGCAGTGGTGACATTAAATTAAGTACATTCATTTAAGTGCTGAAGTATAGCTTTGAGGAACTTGTGCTTGACTTGAGTGTTTCCATTTTCTGATACTCAGTGCCTCCTCTGCTCCAGAATGATTTAGACAAAATATGATCATCTAATATATTCTGATGCATTAAGCTACCCAGCAGTAAAGAAGTGATTTGAATGATCTCCCTTTTTTGCAGCTGCCAGCCATCAACCTGTAAATGAGACATCAAGACCAGCAAGCCGAGGAAGGATCGGGCTCTATGTAGGTAGTGGTTTATTTACAGTAGTGACAACAGCACTTGTAGCCTGGAGTTTTGCACAAGTGGCTGATGCATCAGCTTTTGAAATCAGATCTTTACCTAGATAAGAAAAGAAGTCTGATGACTATTTTAATGATTCAAATACCTCATGTGTTGAAAAGTTAATATTTAACATCCTTGCTTTTTGTTTCTTTTCAAGTTTTGTTTACTACCTCCAGATTACGTTAATGTAATGTTAGTGTTAAAGCCATCCTTTCTTTCGTTTTAAAGTTTGGTTTACTACCTCCTAATCCCACTATTATGCTAATGTAATGTTAATATTTTACATCCTTTCTTTTGTTTCTTTTAAAGTTTGGTTTACTACCTCCTAATCCCAAGATTATGCTAATGTAATGTTAGTGTTAAAGCCATCATTTCTTTCGTTTTAAAGTTTGGGTTTACTACCTCCTAATCCCAAGATTATGCTAATGTAATTTTAGTGTTAAAGCCATCCTTTCTTTTGTGTCTTTTAAAGTTTGGTTTTACTACCTCCTAATCCCAAGATTATGATAATGTAATGTTAGTGTTAATGCCATCTTTTCTTTTGTTTTAAAGTTAGGTTTCACTACCTCCTAATCCCAATATTATGCTAATGTAATGTTAATATTTTACATCATTTCTTTTGTGTCTTTTAAAGTTTGGTTTCACTACCTCCTAATCCCAAGATTATGCTAATGTAATGTTAATATTTTACATCCTTTCTTTTGTTTCTTTTAAAGTTTGGTTTCACTACCTCCTAATCCCAAGATTATGCTAATGTAATGTTAGTGTTAAAGCCATCATTTCTTTTGTGTCTTTTAAAGTTTGGTTTTACTACCTCCTAATCCCAAGATTATGATAATGTAATGTTAGTGTTAAAGCCATCCTTTCTTGAGATTTTTACGATTTGATCTGACTACCTCAAATGACCAAATTCAAATTACCTTACTGATGCTGATATTCAGCAGTCTGATTGCCCGTGGGTCGAAGCTGTTGTTCAGTCTTGTTGTCTTGGATTTCACACTCCTGTATCGTCTGCCTGATGGCAGAAGTGTGAAAAGACTGTGGTTGGGGTGTGTATTGTCCATGTTGCATTGTAGGATATGTAGGATCAACACATTCTCGCTCGGACTCCAGTCATGGGCTTTTCACGTCCACATACGACATGCACGTTACCCTGGCTGTGTTGGCTGTTGACGTTCTGGGACGCTGTTACACACTGTTGGGATTGTGATAAAATGTAAATCAGAGAACTGTTTGTGATTTATCTACTAGATGTATGTGCTCAAGGAATCAAGTAGTGGTTGCGTAGTGGCAAAGTACTGTGAGATAGGCGCCCTTGTGATTGTCTCAAGACAAGGTACAGAATGTACGTCACGAGGGAAGCGATACAATGTACTTGTTTTGAAGCAGGAGTGCCTGAAGGTCGTGGGGTCCAGAGGAGGGGGAAGTGTGTGTGTGTTTGTCTCTCACAAACAGACGGAGCGGAGTCAGATAGCAGCGAGGATCAATCTATCAGGAGAAGACACAAACTGTTCCCTATCTTCAAGGACCAACCAGAAGAGGACAACGCTTGGCGTGCACAATCTTTCTCTGTAACGCTTTATATACTGGGTCAGGGAAGTGTAGAGAGTCAGACTTCGTGAACTGACAGGCTTTGTTGTTGTCAGGGATAGGAAGACTCGACCCAGAGCTCTGTAAACTTTATTCTTTTGCTGGCTAAATAAATGAAAGATTGAGACCGAACATCTTCTCCTATCTCTCTTCATTAAAGAGCACGCAGGAAATAGCTCACACATAGAACGCAGTGACGGGTAGAATGAGCTATTCTCCGACAATTTGGTGACCCCGACGTGATGAAGAAGGAGGAGTGACGGCAGAAAAAGAAATCATACAGCGGAGGACTGCAGTCGTGTGACAACACGTGGCCGGCCGCAAAAGAAAGGTAAGCAGACGCCTGTTTAATCAAAAGCTCTGCAATTGGGCATACCAAACGTGTGTTGTCACTTGACTAAAACCTCCTAGTTGATTAAGCAAAAGAATAAAGTTTGAATTATATAGTGCCGGCAAACAGGACGGGGTGAAAGGCCCGGGGACGGACCTTAAGTCCGCACTCTTCCCAAACAGGAGACATAATCGGGAGAATGGCCCTGGACTGATTCATAAAATCAGCTCCTAAATATCAGACATAGTCGACTAAAAGGCCCTGAGTCGACTGGGTGTGCCATCCAGTCACTATAGAGGTGTCCTTAGCTCGGGGAAACATCCATAAGGTGGTTCCTTGGACAGCTGATGATATAGTAGCTCGGGGAAACATCCATAAGGTGGTTCCTTGGACAGCTGATGATATAGTAGCTCGGGGGAACATCCATAAGGTGGTCCCTTGGACAGCTGATGATATAGTAGCTCGGGGAAACATCCATAAGGTGGTTCCTTGGACAGCTGATGATATAGTAGCTCGGGGGAACATCCATAAGGTGGTCCCTTGGACAGCTGGTGATATAGTCGTGAGCGTCCTGAGAAAATAAGACGTGAAAAGGTTGAGAGACCTCTGTGTTGGTTGCTGAAACGCAGAAAATAGGATTACAGAGTCCTGTAAGCAGGGGAGCGTGTGCCATGTGATCCCTGACCTGAATACTATCGCTCATAGTGAGACATTTATTCAGTGGCTTACAGAACCACTCCGTTGTGGAGAGTGTAAATAATGTTTGTTACTGTGAATTAAGGGTTGGAAACTTTTGTGTGGGTGGCTTACCGACAACCAGCTATTTTTACGGGGCGGAAGAGCTGTGTAGAGTCTAGTAGAGGTGACTCGAATTCCAGCGTTCTCGCACCCGAGCGGTGGTCGCGTTGTGTGGGGAAGGAAAAGAGGGAGTTGTGTAATTTTGCCTCAAGATAGAAGCCAACTGTCGCCGAGCCATAGGCATCCCGCACCCTCCTAGGAGAGCGGTGTAGAAGCTTGGATGTGTCGGCCTACAGCTGGTGGAACTTGAGTAGCGAAATCACAACAGTAGAAGAAGGGAAAATAAGTCCGCGTGGAACTGCACAAAAGGGGCAGTCGCGTGGCAGGATTTCATAAGTGCATATATTTTTTGTTTAAAAAAAAAAAAAAAAAAAAAAAAGTTAAAAAGTATACATTGTGTGATTAAGTTATAACTGTACAGTGCAATGGAGGGGGAGTTTGAGCTGGAGTGTAAGGAGTATGGGGGTTGTCCCAGGCTTGTTGGCGACCAGTACAAGGAGATTAGAGCACAGCTGCTGTCAGGAGTGATAGACAAGGACAGAGCAGCGGTAGGGAAAGAATTTGATGATCTGTGGAGGGAACTACAGACAACAGGCGACATCCCAGCCAATGATAAGACTGTGAATGTGACAAAAGGCCTTCAGAAGGCGGAGAGGAGAGGTGTATCAGCCCTTCTCGTACACAGATATGCATTGCATCCTGGATAAAATGCCCCCTCCAGCTGAAGGGGGTGGTCCATGGATGGAAAGATTTTGCAAACAAACCTTGGGACACAAGGTAGCATTAGGGGACTGGAGAGCCTTATTGGGCCAGCAACTCTCCAGTTGGGATCTTACTGCGCTAGAAACACTGGCAGGTACCGTGAAACGACCAGACAGGGACCCATTTGCCCCCCATGCCACGGCCATTGGTCAAGCCATGAGACAACGCTTTCCAGCTCCCTCCGGAGCCATACACACCCTCACATTCCGCATTAGCCCTGATGAGAATATCACAACATTTCTGCATAGGTGTAAGAACACGTGGGTAGATGTAGCTGGGGTACACCCGGGGTCGGGGGATTTGCAAACCACTCTGTTCCGAAAAGCAGTGTTAGACGGAGTGCCTGCTGCAGTTAGAGAAGCGTTAGAAAGTAATCCCGATATTCCAGGGTGTTCTACCGAGCAGTGGGAAAAGCATTTGACCCATCACCTAAAAAAGCACAGAGCAAAGCAGATAGAGGCCAAAGATAACGCTGAGTCTAATCAGCTCCAATTGCTCAAACTTCAACTGGATGATGCGCGTCGCAAAGTAAATGACGCCAAAAAGTCAGAGAAAAAGGGCACAAATCAGATGGTCCTGCAGCCGCAGTCCCAGTCACCTCCAGTACACACGCCTGATCTGTTCCCCACACCCGAATGGGTGGATCCAACACCTCCATATTGGGGGAACCAGAGAGGAGGGGCGAGGGGTTTCGGGGGACGGGGTGCGGGTCGTGGCGGTCCTAAGGGGGGCCGCGGAGGTGGAGGGTGCCATATTTGTGGGGACCCTAATCACTGGAAAGCCATGTGCCCTCACCAGACCTGCTCGTGTCACGCAGATCCTGACTGGCTGAGGAACCGCATGTCCTCCAACCAGAACCGGGGCAGAGGCGGTCCTATGCGGGGTGGATATCGTGGCTCACCTAGGGGCGGGTTCCAGAACCACACTCACCAGGCTCCAAACTCCAACATGGTCCCACAGGGCCAGTATCCACAAATGTCTTGGGACGAGTCTCAGGCATATTGACGGAGCCCAAGAACCCCTACGCAGGAGGGGCTGGCGGACCCCTACCTGCAACTAACAGTACTAAAACACGAACTGCCTTTTATGCTTGATACAGGAGCACGGTATTCCACACTGAACTTACCGGTCTCCAAGGCCTATCTGTCATCCTCAGCAGTTGAGCTCACAGGGTTCTCGGGACTCCCTCAGCATCTACCGCTCACTAAACCTCTGAACACCACTATAGTAGACGCAGGACAGACTTTCTCTCACAGATTTGTATCTTCTCAGTCTTGTCCCGTGAACCTTCTAGGGAGAGACATGCTACTGAAATGTGGTGCGTCCATCCTCTGTAGCCCAGATGGGCTAATTGTGACATTCCCTAATGGGCACACTGTGAATTGTTCTATCTCCACAACCCACTCGACCTCCCAGATGCTACTGAAGGCTGATATCACACCTGGCGCTGAAGGACAGTGGGCTGACATCTACTGGGGTCTCGCCACCACACCCATAGACACTCGGGGTATAGGCGCTCTCTATCAATCGTGGCGTCCCTGGATCCAGTCACTGCACCCGTATGCTCCTCCTCCGGACCCTCTCCATGTCACCCTCTATTATGATCGTAATGGTGATGAGATATATCAGCAGGCCTTTTATAATGATATAGAAGGCACAGAGTGGGAGGTCACATCTACGTGTGTATGGGTCGGTAAAGAGGGCGTGGCGGCTGCAGTTGAACTCACATCCGATCAGTTAAAATGGTATGAGGGTGCTGATGAAGCATCTCCTCATATCTCCTTGGCGGTGCACGCCAATCATCAAGCCAAAGACTTAGGACCCATGTGCAAACGCCTATCGCAACTCTCTGATTGGACTCACACCCAAATTCCCTTGGTACAGTTTTCTCCGTCCGAACACGCTTATAGAATCGTTCAGGGAGCCACAGATACGGTCCTGCTAGAACACAGACAGATTGAGAGATGTCATGGCAGGGAGAAAACAGATCACACAGATGCCGCTGCAATGTTGCAAACTCTTCCTGAGGAGCTCTGGTCAGCCGGACCTACTGATGTGGGTTTTTGCTCCCAAACCCCACCTGTCACATTTGATCTGAAGGACACCACTCCCATTTGGCAAACGCAGTATCGCCATAAACCTGCTGCAGAGACAGGCATAGCAGACACTATTGAGGGACTGTTGGCAGCTGGGGTGTTAGAGGCCTCTGCCTCCAGCTGGAACACACCAATCCTCCCTGTAGAAAAACAAAACACCGGCAAATATCGCATGGCACATGACCTGAGGCGCATAAATGAGGTCGTCTCCACACCCACGGTACCTGTACCCAACCCATACACTGCCCTATCCCGCCTCACTCCAACACACCAGTGGTTCTCATGTATCGACTTAGCCAATGCCTTCTTCTGCCTTCCCCTTGCTCCTCACTTGCGTGACGTTTTCTCCTTCACGTATCGCGGTCAACAATTCCGCTATACCAGGGTGCCGCAAGGATTTATCCTGTCGCCTGGCGTGTTCAATCAGATCTTAAAGCAGCAATTGGCAGACCTCCCTCTGCCGCCTGGAGTAGTGGTTATTCAGTATGTGGATGACATCCTATTGGCAGCCCCGAATCCTTCCTCCTGTTTGGAGGCTACGCAGTCTCTACTACTCCGTCTCTTGCAGTCCGGCTTTAAGGTCTCAAAATCTAAACTCCAGTGCTGCCGGCAGCAAGTGTCATTTCTTGGTCGCGTGGTGTCCAATAAAGGCACAGCGCTCTCACCTTCTCACCGCGAATCTATTCTACACCATCCCCGCCCACGGACTGTGAAAGACATGCTCTCATTCCTCGGTCTTACAGGTTACAGTAAAAACTATGTTGCAGCTTACGGGGAACTCGCACATCCCCTCCGAGCCTTAGTCAACGAACAAGGCATGAGAAATCTCACAGCGCCTCTGTCATGGACAGCAGAAGCGGAATCCTCATTTATACAACTGAAGCAATCACTGTCGCGTGCTGCTGATTTGGCCATCCCAGACTATAAGTTGCCGTTCTTCCTGGATGTTTCTGAAAAAGCTCACACTGTTTCTGGTGTCCTTTTCCAGAAAAAAGGGGGAGGTAGACAGGTACTGATGTACGCCAGCATTTCGCTCGATCCTACTGAAGATAGACACCCGCCATGCACACGACACGCAGCCGGGGTGGCAAAAATTTTGCAGAAAACAGCACACATAGTGATGGGACATGCACTAACAGTGCTGACAACACACAGCATAGTAGCATACGTCAGCTCAGCGGCTTTCACCATGACCTCACTCAGACAGACTAGGCTGGAAAAAATCCTGAACGCACCGCACATAACATTCACACACGAGGGCATAAACATGGCAGACCACATAGGGGAGGGTGACCCACACAGGTGTGAGGAGAAAGTACAGGAGGACACCAGGGTAAGAGAGAATCTGCAGGCAAAACCCCTAATAGATGCAGAAGAGGTACTGTTCACGGATGGATGCTGTTTCAGACACCCAACTGAAGGACTGAAAGCAGCATATGCAGTAGTCAAACAGACAGAAACAGGGTTTCAGGAGATTATCACGGAAAGTGTGAAAGGGAAAGAGTCATCGCAGAGAGCTGAACTCCAAGCGATGATTGCAGCTCTGGAATGGTCGGCAGACAAGAAGGTAAACATTTATACAGATTCTGCTTATGTTGTGGGAGCAATCCACGTGGAGATGCCGCAGTGGATTAGATCCGGGTTCCTGACAACAGCCAAAACCCCCATCAAACATGAGGAGGACATGAAGAGACTAAAAGAGGCTCTGATGAAGCCAACACAGGTAGCAGTCGTAAAATGCAAGGGACATGACAAGACAGGGACAGCGATTTTGAGAGGCAATGAAGCTGCAGATGTGGCAGCAAAGAGAAAAGCAGGATATAGTACTCAATATGTCATGTTGCAGACGGAGAAAACAGTGCAGGATCTTCTACCCCCTTGTGATGTAACTATGTTGATAGCAGAGCAGCAGAGAGTATCACCAGAGGAGCTCACAGTCTGGAAAGACAGAGGAGCAACTATGGTGGAAGGTATATGGAGGTCCCGGACGGGAGACCAGTATTACCTCCGGGACTGAAAAGATCAGTCCTGCAAGAAGCACATGGCGTATCTCACGGTGGAAAGACACAGATGGCCAGGCATCTTACTCACTGGTGGCATCCATTTCTGCCAGCGATGATTGAGAACCATGTGCGTGAATGTAAAATATGTACAGAGTATAATGTGAAGCCCACAGTAAAACCTCATCAGGGGAAATTTCCTCTTCCCAGGTTACCAGGGCAAGAAATTGTGATTGATTACACAGACATGCTGGAAAGAGTAGGAGGATATAGGTACCTTCTGGTAGCAGTGGATGCATACACTGGTTGGCCAGAAGCAATACCTGCAAAATCAGAAGATGCAAAAACAGTGATCAAATTCCTGGTGAATCAATACATCCCCAGGCACGGGTTTCCTAAACGAATCAGGTCTGATAACGGAACCCATTTTAAGAACAAAGACCTACAAGAAGTAGAAAAAGCCCTGGGACTAAAACATGCATTTGGAACAGTTTATCATCCTCAGTCACAGGGAAAAGTAGAGAGGATGAATCAGTCTATTAAAGGGAAAATAGGCAAAATTTGTGCCCAGACTAAAATGAACTGGGTGGATGCTCTACCCTTAGCTTTGATGTCAATCAGGAGCTCAGTAAGCTCCCTGACAGGATTCACCCCATATGAGCTAAAAACAGGACAACAGTTCCCGGGACCGGGAGCTGGAATGCAAACTATAGAGGAAAGCGTGAAACCTCTGAAATATAAGCCATATTATGACCAACTAACAGCATTGGTGTCAGCTTTCTCCAAACAGGTTGCAGCAGCGGAGAAAGGAGCAGAAGGCACGGAACCGCCAACATCAGAGTGGGTTCTTCTCAAGGTGCTCAAAAGGAAGTGGTCAGAGCCAAGGTGGACTGGCCCCTACAAAGTCGTGGAACGGACGTCCCACGCAGTGAAACTCCAAGGGAAAGGTGACACGTGGTATCATTGGAGTCAGTGTGCAGCAGCAGAAGCACCTGCTCGAACACTGGAAGAGATAGAGAGTCACCAAGAATAAGAGCAGGGTCTCACCAGCAGTATACATTCATATTATTAGTACGGCATAAGTGCGGATAGCGATCCTGAGAAGGGTGAGTAGGTGAAAAGCTCCTATAAGCAAGGTTTGCTTAGAGTACGTCTGAGAAATACAGTCTAGGATCTAGAAAGATTGCTTGCTAGAATACATACACTCCATTCTACGTGTTTTAAGTGTGGTAACGAAATGTTTACGATAGTAGGAATAGAGTCTCGCCACCATAAGTGGTATTGGCTAGCAGGTGCTATAATAACTTGTATGATTACTTTACCTCTGTTACTTTTCGAATCTTCCTCCGGAGATGCAGCCCAGACACCACCACTGAACCGAGCCAAACGAAACACTCACGGAACACACGACTGTCTGTCAATATATGGAGGCATAGCACTGAATTACACGATGGGACAGACCACTGGGTTTGCATTTGACTTATGTGCAGTGATTGACTGCGGAGGCAATAATGAATCATGGAGAGGGTATGATATTTATCTCTGTGATTTCACATGGGGAGGGCCCACGTCTAATCCGTGGTGCCCGAGATGGGATAATGTTTTGTGGGCATATACAAACACCCACAAAAACTATATCACTCAGAGAGGAAGTTCATATCAGGACTTCCAAGGCAAAGGCTCAATTGCTAGACTACTGACAGCAACAGGAGCTCAAAACCCGCTCCTGCTGTCTCTCAACGGCATCAACTACTCTCCATATAACAGGAGTAAAAGCAGAGTGTCATGTGATCCAGCCAACGATACCATCTATCTGATATTAGGTGTAGACCACTCAGGAACGAACACCAAAGGGTTAATCAAAATTACACTCTTACCACCATCCCCTCCAAACGCAACATCATCCCTGGCCGCTACAGAAACAGCTCCAACTCCGAGCATGACAGCTCAGGGGAGCAGTGTGATGAGTATTGATTACACTAAACTGACGCGTAGTGATGTAGTTAAGCTGGCGACCGGCTACGGGGACAGAAATCTGTGGTTAGAATGGGTAGCTGCCACAGCAGAATTGATGAATATGTCTAATTGTGTGGCTTGTTCCTCAGCCAGACCTACACTGTTCACCGTGCCGGCCCCTCTTTTTCCTGCAGAAGATCCAAACGGATTTAACTGTATGATGAGTATGACCATGGTTGCTGAACCGAGTGGATGTCGCACCCTAAGTTCTATATTTCCAGTAGTGAGAAATCACACCATCCCTCCAACCTTTACCCCAAAGATAAGTAACTATACCTGTTTCCACAGAAACCTCACCTCGGGCCAGGTGACAGACATGGGACACATGCCGACGGGCTGGTGCAACTATACGATCAATGTAACCGCCTGGCAGAATGCAAGTAAAATGACGCTGGCCAGAGGAGATCTGTTCTGGTATTGTGGTGGTAAGACTCTCCATTTGTCTCTCCCAGCATCCTGGAGTGGCACCTGTGCTATGGTAAGGCTAGCAGTTCCCTTAGTTCTCTTGGGAGAAAGACACACAGGATCTGCACCTAGTAGGACAACAAGGAGTACAAGTTCATTTGAAATTGGCTATGGGTCGACCACATACATGGATTCCATAGGCATCCCCAGGGGAGTGCCCGATGAATACAAATTAGCTGACCAGGTGGCAGCGGGGTTTGAGAATATACCAGTAATATCTTGCGTGTTCCCTATTACCCCTAATAAGAATGTGGACAGGATTAATTATGTTCATTACAATGTCCTCAGACTGGCCAATGCCACTAGAGACGCGGTCGGCGGACTGTCAGAGCAATTGGCGGCGACCTCGTTGATGACGGTTCAAAACCGTATTGCCCTAGACATGTTATTGGCAGAAAAAGGGGGTGTGTGCTCTATGTTCCAGGGATTATGCTGCACATTTATTCCAAACAATACGGCTCCGGATGGGTCGGTGACTAAGGCTCTAGAGGGACTACGCACGCTGTCACAGGAAATGCACGACAACTCAGGTATCCACAATCCTCTAGGCGGAGTATTTGAACAATGGTTCGGTAAGTGGAAAAACTTGGTGGTCTCTGTGCTGCTATCTCTGGTGGGAATGATTGCTGTATTGGGATTATGTGGATGTTGTTGTATCCCATGCATCAGGTCTCTCTGTGAGCGCATTATAGTTGCGGCGATAGAGAAGAAGAGTCCGTACCCTCCTCCACCATATCAGTTGGCCCAGATCGAAGCGACCGCTCCGCTGAGTAGTCCGATCTTGGATTCGGAATCTGAGGAGGAAGAGGTATAAGTGGTCTCATGTTGAATGAGACCAAAAGGGGGAGTCATGACTTTTTGCTCTACAGGAGCAAAAAGTCGGGACACCATCAAGGACTCACAAAAAGGGGGGGACCTGCATGCATTGGAACGAGTATGAGTGGCCTCAGTAGGTGAGGCCAAAAGGGGGACTGTTGGGATTGTGATAAAATGTAAATCAGAGAACTGTTTGTGATTTATCTACTAGATGTATGTGCTCAAGGAATCAAGTAGTGGTTGCGTAGTGGCAAAGTACTGTGAGATAGGCGCCCTTGTGATTGTCTCAAGACAAGGTACAGAATGTACGTCACGAGGGAAGCGATACAATGTACTTGTTTTGAAGCAGGAGTGCCTGAAGGTCGTGGGGTCCAGAGGAGGGGGAAGTGTGTGTGTGTTTGTCTCTCACAAACAGACGGAGCGGAGTCAGATAGCAGCGAGGATCAATCTATCAGGAGAAGACACAAACTGTTCCCTATCTTCAAGGACCAACCAGAAGAGGACAACGCTTGGCGTGCACAATCTTTCTCTGTAACGCTTTATATACTGGGTCAGGGAAGTGTAGAGAGTCAGACTTCGTGAACTGACAGGCTTTGTTGTTGTCAGGGATAGGAAGACTCGACCCAGAGCTCTGTAAACTTTATTCTTTTGCTGGCTAAATAAATGAAAGATTGAGACCGAACATCTTCTCCTATCTCTCTTCATTAAAGAGCACGCAGGAAATAGCTCACACATAGAACGCAGTGACGGGTAGAATGAGCTATTCTCCGACAACACATTGTCTTCTTTCAAAATACACTTCTTGTTTATGCAGGGAATGAACTGTTTACATACAGTCTCTTTCAAAATAAACTGTGTTTGTTGGACCCATGCATTGTGTTTTTAATTCATCAGCTCAACTAATAAAGATGTTCAACTTGAGGAAACCTGTTATGTCAACAGTGTCACAAAAACAACCACTGCATGAGATATAGAGGGTAACTCCACTGGTCAACTACACCAACAACCTCATAACCATAGTATATAATACATATTTCAGACCAGAGAAAACATCATTCAGTGTTCCTCATTTATGTCCAATGAGAGCTGTCCCCTTGTCTGTCTCCTGAACACTAAATGTTTGACATGAGGAAGTATCTGTTTGTAACTTCATCAGCTCAACTTGTGACAGACTCAATCAGCTGAGAGACTTTTAGTCACTTTGTATTTATGAAGATAATAATCCTTCAATAAGTCTAATCAAATCATCTTTACAGTGAAACATAAAGAAAAGTTTGGATTCAACTTGATTAGATTAGTGGAGAGCAGAGAGTTTCCCATCATGCACTGTGGTCGGTGGAGAGAAGCTGCTTGTGAAAACTGCAGCTGCCTTCACTTTATGATTTTAATATGAAGACTCAGAGAGATTTACAGGAAGACTTCAACTGACACTCACAACATGAACTGACGAGGGACTTTAATGTGACACCTTGACTCTATGTTGTAGGAACGCAAACATTGGGGCGTTGGGAATGATCACGTGACCATCCGTATCCCTCCATCGGTTCTCCTTCTCTTCATGCCCTCTTGCGAAATCTGTCTGGTTGCGTAGTATCACCATGGCTGAACAACAATTTTCACAAACGCTATCTCCCATCTGTCATGAACAAAGAGCTTATTGTTGCTTGTAAAAAGAAACAACTAAGGTTAACAAATGATGGGCTGATATCAACTGTGTAAAAGAAAGCCTGTGATAAGCAAGAAATGTAGGCCTAAGTGTTATGAAAAAGTATTGTATCTCAGAAATAATAAGAACCATGTTAAACATTTTTAAGGACTATCTGTTAAAAGATACGACAACAACAGAAATGAAAACAAAATTGCTAATCATGAAATTTGTGATGATTTTGAATGTGAAACTCTGAAAACTTAAATGTAGTGATGTGAAAGTAATTGTGTGGTTGTGATATTACCCTGCACTGAATTCAATAAACGTCTAAAGATTTGAAAAAAAATGAAATTGATTTCACTTTATCCCGCTCCTCTGCCTTGCCCCGCCCCATATTTACAGAAAGAGGCATGTAACTTCTACTTCTCCTGCTGCTCTTTCTGGTTATTCCCGACGCATCAGATATGGCGGTACAGGACTATTTCCGTCCCTTCTTCTCATATCTACACAGGATGTATCTGACTCCCAAGAAACATCATGCAATGAAAATAATCACATCTCCTAATACGACCTTTGTTCACTTCATGTATCAGGGTCTTTGTTACATGTGTTGTTTTGGGAATGCCCCTCTGTAGTAGCCTTTTGGAGACATACTGTATATGTCTCACTCTAAGTGATATGCTAGAGGTAAATATTCCATTGTCACTAACATTTTACTTAATGATGACTCTACCCTAGAACTGTCCCTACAGCAGAGGTGTATATTATGGGCTGGCCTTACAGCAGCAAAGAAAATGTTGGCCTTACACTGGCAACCCCCTCATACTCTGTCATGGCAGCAGTGGGCCAATTCTTTTTTAGATAGTCATGATGGAAAGATCTGTGGCCCGGGTACATGGAGCCAGTCAAAAACCCTGCGTGCATGGGATGCAGCTCACACTTTGGTTGAAGAAAGAGTGCAAAGAGTACTTTCAGTGGATTCTATGTGAACAATATTTGTTTTCTTTCCCAGAGAGAAAGAGATCTAGGATGGGGTGGTAAGGTGGTCACCATGGGGAGGGAGAGGGTGGGTGAGGGTTGGGGTGATTGTTATGTTATGCCTTATGTTTTTATGTCAAGAATTTGTAATGTCTGAAAATCTAGAAAGTGTACTGTCATTGTAATTTCACTTATATATGGTTGATTAAAATTTGGTCCAAAACAAAAAAAAGAAAATAATGACCTAATTTCCTGGATGAGCGTGGCAACCTTGATGAGTCAAACTATCCTCTGAGATGACTGATATCAGCCCATCTGTTTGGTCATGGAGGTAAACATTTAAATAATGTGACGTTACAGATGGCGGCAGGAATTCGTTTTTCAAAGATCAAATTTTGGCACTCATTCAACAATTCATGCTTCTGATAAGCGAGACTGTTAATCTGTTGTCTGGGAATATAAGGCCCTCATTGTACCTCATTCACACAGTGTATACACACAAAACTGTGCTTGAACCGTCCTTACAAATATTTGACGCATAAATCTTGGATTCATCTCTGCAAGCAAATTTCATACTTGTTTCATGGTGTGATTAATGAATCAGATGATAATTCAGATCACACATGAAGCAAACATTTAAAATCTCTCAGATAAACTAACAGCAGAAGGTGTTTGTGATCATCAGGAACATTTAAAGAGCCTGATGCTCTAAATCAGTGATACTCAACTTACGGCCCGCGGGCCAAATGTGGCCCCTGATAGGGTGCTGGGTGTCCCCCCAGGCATTTTCTAATTCACAGTAAAAAACAAACTGATTCAAAGTGGGATTTCTTTTTGTACGTTTTATTTACATATGTGCAAAAAACAAATAAGCATCAAAATGGAGTCTCTTTATCGAAAACGTCCCAGACCCCCTGACAGAGGTCTGAGTGAAGCCCTGAGTGTCATTGTGCAAAAGTCAAATACATCACTGACAGGATATGAATAAAATGTGATATATTATTACAGACAAACTCATCACACAGAGCTTTAAATGCAGACAGATACTGCACAGATGAGCTATACATGGTATACAAGGTAGACATGCTTCTCAGCATTATTTCAGTAAAGTCAACACAGTGCAGATTTCACATTAAAGTGTTGGGGAGTGTCACAGCGGCACCTGGTGGACTAAATCAGGAGTGTCACATTGAAGAGTGGCTTTGTGTGGACTAACTGTCCTCTCCTCCTGGACCACATCAGTCCACTTCTCAGGTCTTTACTCTGGCCTCCTGAGTGTCACACACTTTCACATACTCCTGTTGGTTTATAAAGCACTGAATGGTTTAGAGCCTGAGTACATTTCTGATCTGCTGCTTCATTACTAACCATCCAGAGCTCTCACATGGTCTGGTACAGTCCAAACTAAAGACACTTCAGCTGTTATGATCCACATATCTGGAACTAACTCAGAAAACTGGAGGTGTGTGTCTCAGCTCTTTTAAAGGGATAGTTCAGATTTATTATAAGTGGGGCTACTGATCCACAGTCAGTGTGTTACCTACAGTAGATGGAGGTCGGCACGTCCCCAGTTTGGAGAAGCAGGCAGGAGCACCACCACAGACGCTCAGCAATGTCCCACTGCTGCAACATGTGTTTCAGCCACCTTAAAAAATCTATATCTCCCTGAGGACATTAGAATTTGTTATGAGTAGAAATCTTGTTTGAAAGGCAGAGAGTGAGTGAATACAAAACCAGTACAGCTGCTGTCAGTCCCAGTCCACAGTAGAGGCCCATTCTTCCCCGACTCTCTGGTTGTGGTCGACTTGCTGTTGGAGAAAGATCTCTTCCTCCACTTGTTGTGTTTGGTGTCTGAGGTTCAGGTCGATTCCTCGCTGCTGTAAAGAGACCAAACAAATCTGTGTCATTCATGTGAAGAAAAACATTTGACTATAAAAGAAATAAGTGTAAGGATTGTGGATTGTAGAAGTCGACAACACATCTCCTCTCAGGTTCTTATTTATCGAGAAAATCTGCTGAATTGAACCTGTTAATAAAGTTTCACTGAATCAACTTACCAGTGACATTGAGCCGACATGTAGCAGCGCTCCCACCATAATGTGTGGACACATCACACATATACAGTCCTGAGTCATCAGTCCTGAGTCTGGACACATGAAGTCTGAGTCGTCCCTCTCTGAGGACGTCTTTGTCACACTGGACTCGTCCTGTAAACTGTTCATCCTGAGACTCTGGGACCTCAACACCTCCATGTAGACGAAACAGGACTGAGGCTCTGAGATCAGTTAACAGTTGACAGTAGATATAAAGGGAGTGGAGGGAGCTGCCAGTTTTAGTCGTGAACATCCACTCCAGTGTGATGTTGTGGTTCTCCTCTGCCTGATAGGAGGTCTGTGTCACATTGACTACAAATGTTCCTGTTGAGGAGACAGAGAGGGAAAGTGAGGAGCAGACAAAGTGACAACTTTAACATGTGAGCCTTTAAACTCCATCTATAGATGTTTGTGTGCAGAGTTTGACTGATTGACTGAATAACAGTGTGCTCTTATTTACAACAAAGCTGGAAGGCTGCAAAACTAAAGAGCTGAAAGATACCACAGGTAATACATGATAGCAAAAATCAACAGTCTGACAGTGTGTTTAGTCTTTAGTGTTTGTGGATAATAAAGTGAAGGTGTAAACTAACCACAGACACAGGAGGTCAGGTTGATGAGCAGCAGGATGATGCACATCATCTTCTCCCTGTGAGAGGAGACAGAGGTGAAGAGTCACAAACACACAACATCAAAGTTCACTTATTCCAGGTGACACAGAGACAATCTACAGTCTGTCTTTAGTCATCACAATACTCCTTTGTATTTATTATCCTGATTATCACACACAACTGATGGACACCAGGCATCAGCACTAAAAACTATGTCAACTACAACCACAGCAATGGAAAGCTTATTTGTTCTCCTGCACACATGGAGGCCTGACTTTTCAAAGAACAAAAGCGGGAGTCATATATTTCTGACACAAGATGGCGCCAGTGGTCAAAGTCAATGAGTGCTCTCCTAGCAGCAGGTCAGTGGGACTTGTTGGTGACTGAGGAGTCCTCTGGACTGTCTCTGACTTCTCACACACTGACGACATAGTTTGAGTGCTAAAAGGTCAAACACCAAAAACATGTTCAAGTCAGGACTGACTCCTTATTATCAGGAGTTTCTCTTTACTCAACCAGTTAGGAGCTACTTGAAGCTTTAGGATGGATGTTGTGTGAATACGAGCCAGGAGTGCAGAAAATCCTAAAGTGTGAACCTGCAGCTCAGATAAACATGTTCCATGAGTCAATGTGCCTGCATATAAAGGAAAGAGAATCAAAGTGCAAATAAAGCTGTCAAGTGAATTCTGTGAAATGAAAATAAATGCTGTGCTCCCTTATAAACAATAGACAAGAGGAAATATTCAAAGTTAAAGACAAATAGAAAGTGTGTCTCTTTCCTAAATGTTGCAGCTGTTGTTTAAAGTCACATAGAGGAGCTTTTTAGGTGGATCAGCTTTTAGGATGATGTGTCTTCAATCAATCACATGTCTGTTAAAGTCTTGTTGTTGAATTGTGTCTTTACTGAGAGAAGCCAGAACATTATCTGTTAACATCTTGTCTAATCCCAGGGGTGATTCTAGGATCAGAGGTTTAGGGGTGCTGAGCACCCAGAGAGCTGCCCGGCCAGGCAAGATAAATTTCACTCTTTTGTACATTTTAACGCAATTTCATTCCCACATTTGTGAAAGAAAAGCACAACCCTTTTTGCTGCTAAAAAGGCAAACAATGCGTTTCATATCTAATAAGAGATATAAACTGATATATTGATCCAATTTACAACATCATTCTAGATAGACAGACCATTTGATCTTACACTACCTGAACCTGGCTCTTTTTTTTTTTTTTTTTAAAAAAAAAAAACAATATTATATCCATGATGAGTCTGTCTGTACACACACACACACACACACACACACACACACAATGGGCTCTAGGCGTTGTTGGGGTATTTTTACTGCCTTTACTTTTAAGCTCATATCACAGTCATTATAAAGGCTACATACACATGCTATACTTTGGTTTTGTTTTTTTTTTCAGGACAATCTGAGCTAACCAGATTTGCCATCATTTCATGTCATTCTATGTGCCTGTATTTTATATTAATTTTTTATTTCAATGAAAAAAAAACAATCCGTGTTACTAAATTCTTACTTGTTTACATGTATCTCACCATAGCAAGTTGGAAGAAGACATATTCTGCCATATATGAAGAGGGGAGACTCTCTGGAACCTGGCAATATAAGAACCATGATGCTGGGACATTCTGTCACTTGTCACACAGCTGTCCAAAACATGTTGTTTGTGCCAGGCGGACATGAGTGTCAGTATTTTTTCATTATTGCAAGAAATTCCATTGACTCATTCTCAAGTCAAAAATGTGTTTTATCTGAAAGAAACATGCAATATTTACATCTAAGATCATAGAAAAATAGTCAGCCAAATGCAGTGATGTCCTCCAAGATAATATTGGCCACTTTGTTTGCAGTAAACAAAAATTTGGGCATTGGGGTGGTGGGGGTGTCCCCCTCAATGTATATTGTGACTACGGCCCTGTCAGCATGCATAATTAGGCCTCAGTTGTCTGGGTGCACAAAGGTGAAGTGGCTGGTCTTGTCATACAAAGCTTGATGGAGTGTCAACTGGACAATATGGAGATATTTGCATCTTGAAAGCCGGACTACAAATGTGGATAGACAGGGAGAAACACAAGCAAGCCTAAGACGTGGTAAGATACGATATTCCTCACTATGTGAAGTGACTGACAACAAGATCTGTATAATGGGTTGTAAAAAAAATTCGTCATGTTTTTTATTTTGTAGACTGTTAATCTGGATTTAGAGCGTGATGGGATGACAGCACAATGCATTCGCGAGTAATCCATCCAAGAGTAATGTGTGTGCAGAGCTGTATGAAAGCTCTGTTATTCATAATTTTAGTGTAACTTTATCTTTTTCTTTCGCTGTGAAAACATTGGACTACTGACAAGTGCTTGGTCTTGTCGGAAAGCTACAATTCTGCTTTTTCACGTCATATGTGTGCTTCTCGCTATGATACACGGTCGCGGAAAAAAACTATAGAGAAGAACAGGTGTGAATTTGGACGCACTGTTGTTCAGGCCCATAGGGTTAATATTGTGCTGCTGTATTTTTGTATTTTTTGTAGTTAAAATATTACTTTTCAACCAAGTACTGCATGGTTTTGCACTTTTTCTAGCTTGTTAAAAAGGACATACAGTAAGGGAAAAGTAAAAAAGTAAAAAAAATCTCTCAAAGTTTGGGGGTGCTGGGATTCAATTTAGGGATGCTTCATCACCCCCAAAATGGTCTAGAAACGCCTATGTCTAATCCACCAATCCCCACATAGTAAATCTGTACAACATGACAACACCAGCATCAACACATTCACACATTACCTTGGATGACTTCAATAAATTTTAAAAGCTGTAACAAGGAACGGCGGCATTCCTGAGATGAAGTCAAAAGTCCTCAACTGACATCGCATGTCATCACACTGTGGAAAGAGCACATCGATGTTTACAACCAAACTGTGAGAATGCGGACCTTATGGGATGCGGTCTTACAACATAGAGTAGCGGTGTCGCAATAAACTTCCTCATTGGTTCATGTTGTGAGTGTTCGTTGAAGTCTTCCTCTAAATCTCTCTGAGTCTTCATATGAAGACTCTATGTCTCACTGACAGCAGGTGAATATGGACCAGTGGATTCACTCTGTCACTGCATCCAACAGGTCAGTGTGTGGATGCAAAACAACTTTCTCCAGCTAAATTCAGACAAGACTGAAGTCATCGTATTTGGTCCACAGAAACAAAGAGAAAGTGTCAGCAGTCACCTCCAGTCTCTCTCTCTAAAACCTACAAATCAGGTTAGAAATCTCGGGGTAATAATGGACTCAGACTTGAACTTTAACAGCCACATCAAATCAATAACATCAGCAGCTTTTTACCATCTAAAAAACATTGCCAAAATCAAAGGTATAGTGTCTAAACCTGACTTGGAGAGACTTATCCATGCATTTGTCTCTAGTAGGTTAGACTACTGTAACGGCCTGCTCACTGGCCTCTCCAAACGGGCCGTAAGACAGCTGCAGTACATCCAGAATGTTGCTGCTCGGGTCCTGACCAGAACCAGGAAGTACGAGCACATTAGTCCTGTGCTCAGGTCTCTACACTGGCTTCCTGTGGCTCAGAGAATAGACTTTAAAGCAGCTCTGCTTGTGTACAAGTCTCTCCACGGCCTAGCACCAAAGTACATCTCTGACATGTTAGTGCCATATGAACCATCTCGGACTCTGAGGACCTCAGGGACCGGCCTCCTGCTGGTGCCCAGAGTCAGGACTAAACATGGGGAATCAGGATTCCAGTTTTATGCAGCTAAAATCTGGAACAGTCTTTCTGAAGATGTGAGACAGGCCTCTACTCTGACAATGTTCAAATCTAGGCTCAAAACAGCTCTATTTCACTGTGCATATGACTGAAAGGATCTTATCTGCACTCTTTTCTTTTAAAGTTCATTTTATAATGATTATTTATGTTTTTATTTTGTATTGTGATTTTAATGCATTTTCTTGTTCTGTAAAGCACTTTGAATTACTTTGTGTACGAATTGTGCTCTACAAATAAACTTGCCTTGCCTTGCCTTGCTTAAAATCGTAAAGTGTTTAAAGCCGCCTGGACAAAGAAGGAGATTCGGGTAAATGAGCGCAGGATTTATTTTCATAAAGACTTTACGACTCAAGTATTCAAGGAACGGGCAAAATACAGACAAAAATGAAAACAAGTGCAGCAAAGAAAGATCAAGTCACAGTATTTTTGCTGCAAAACTGAAATAGTTTGAGAAGAAATGAAAAAATCAAAGTGTTTGACAACCCATGGTAACAAGTTATCCTTACATGTGAATTAAACTGAGTTCATGGTTTGTGCTGATGGAAGAAAGGATGAAATGCTCTCACTGTCTATAGATGGAGTTTACAGTATCTCACATAAGTGAGTACACCCCACAGTGAACATGTCCAAACTGTGCCTAAAGTGTCAATATGTTGTGTGCCAACCATTATTATCTAGCACTGCCTTAACCCTTTTGGGCATGGAATTCACCAGAGCTCACAGGTTGCTTCAGGAATCCTCTCCCACTCCTCCATGATGACATCAGTTGTCCTCCATGATGACATCATGGAGCAGATGGATGTGAAGACACCCTGCGCTCCTCCACCTTCAGCTTGAGGATGCCCCACAGGTGCACAGGTGAGTTTAGGGCTGGATACATACTTGGCCAGTCCATCACCTTCACCTTCACCTTCAGCCTCCTCAGCAAGGCAGTTGTCATCTTCTAGGTGTGTTTTGGGTCATTATCATGTTGGAAAACTGCATTGCAGCTCAGTTTCTGAAGAGGAGCGATCATGCTCTGCTTGGAATTCATGTTTCCCTAAATGAGCCGAGCTCCCCAGAGCCAGCAGCACTCATGCAGCCCCAAACCATGATGCTGCCACCACTATACTTGACTGTAGGCATGGGACAGTTGTCTTGGTGCTCTTTAAACATGTGTGGCATCTTGGTGAAGAGCACCAAGATGTTCACTGTGGGCTGTACTCACTTATGTTGCCAGCTGTTTAGATGTTGATGGCTGTGTTTTGAGTAATTTTCAGAGGAAGGTAAATCTATACTACTATACAAGCTGTACACTGACTACTTTAAGTTATATCACAGTGTCATTTCTATAGTGTTGTCTCATGAAAAGATAAAATGAAATATTTGCAAAAATGGGAGGGGTGTACTCACTTATGTGAGATACTGTACATTAACAGTGTCAATGTTTGAGAGTGATAATGGATGATAAACTGTCGTGGACATGTCATATAGAACATGTAAAGACAAAGGTGTCTGAGAATATTTGTGAACAAAGTAGGCTACAGTAGGCCCATGACGCAGAGCACAAGGCAAGGAGAACTGTGTAGTGTTGACTTACTTTGCGATACTTTCGTTATTGACCCTACAGTTGTTCCCCTTTTGCATTTTGTGGCATTTCCACATTTGGTTAAGGGGAAGTACTCTCCAACCACAAATGTATACTGTGTTATGAATATAAATAGTACACTGGAGGGCGGTCTTACAACACAGAGTCGCGGTGTCGCAATAAACTTCCTCATTGGTTCATGTTGTGAGTGTCAGTTGAAGTCTTCCTCTAAATCTCTCTGAGTCTTCATATTCAAATCATAAAGTGAAGGCAGCTGCAGTTTTCACAAGCAGCTTCTCTCCACCGACCACAGTGCATGATGGGAAACTCTCTGCTCTCCACTAATCTAATCAAGTTGAATCCAAACTTTTCTTTATGTTTCACTGTAAAGATGATTTGATTAGACTTATTGAAGGATTATTATCTTCATAAATACAAAGTGACTAAAAGTCTCTCAGCTGATTGAGTCTGTCACCAGTTGAGCTGATGAAGTTACAAACAGATACTTCCTCATGTCAAACATTTAGTGTTCAGGAGACACACAGGGGGACAGCTCTCGTCTTCAAACACCTCAGTAAGTCAAACATATTGTATAATTCAGCCTTTGTCTTGTTTTAATTCTGTCCATCAGCTGTGCTTCATTTACTGTTGTTAGTTTGACTGAGCAACATTTGAATTCACCGTCGACGCAGATTAGAAACTAACTGCGATCATGTCAGATGTCCAGGTCAGTCTACCGTCATGCTCCGTTTGATGCTTGTCTATTCGTGGTATTACGGTACGGGTGGTGACAGAGGCGTTTGTCAGCAATGCTTTCTCCCCTGTTTCTCTCATTGATAGACCAAATAAACAGTGCACTGTATTGCACATTATATGACTTTCAGTCACAAAATATTGAAGTTTTTCTCCTCTGCTCTTTTTAAAAGGAGCTCTAAATTGAAATGGTCAACAATCAATAATCTTTTACCTTCCACTAAACAAAATGCTTGTTCAGGATGACCCAGACCACGTCCAGGTCCATGTTCATGTTGTCAAGAGTAGCAGCACACTGTTAAATATGTTGGCATCTTTTGAAAATAAACATAAATGAAAATGTTGCTGTTTCCATTTTTGTCTGAGCATTTTTTCAGTGGTTGAAATAAATCACCAAATGACATCATGAACATTTAACTGTCTGTCATTAACTGTCAGAATCAGTTTGTTTTTTACTGTGAATTAGAAAATGCCGGGGGGGACACCCAGCACCCTATCAGGGGACACATTTGGCCCGCGGGCCGTAATTTGAGTATCACTGATTTAGAGCATCAGGCTCTTTAAATGTTCCTGATGATCATAAACACCTTCTGCTGTTAGTTTATCTGAGAGATTTTAAATGTTTGCTTCATGTGTGATCTGAATTATCATCTGATTCATTAATCACACCATGAAATTAAATGTGTTTTTATCACTAAATAAAATTCATTTCAAACTTCTTCTAATCAAAGCTGCAGCATTTTTCAGCAGCTGGAGGAGTTTTTGTGATTCCTCAAACAACAAACAAACAAACAAACAAAATTAGCACTACTTCAGTGTGTTGAACTTTTGTTCCCATGAATGAAAAAGCTTTTGGTCATTTTTTAAACATATGGTTTTTATTTGACTTTACAATGACTAACATTCACTGAGTGAGTCAAATTATGATTTAAACATTCAGAGGTCATATACATGAAAATAAAGCCTTTTCAAACTTGTGCATACACACAACCAATCATCTGTAACACATGTGTAAAACACAATCCCTCCATGCTCCTACAGTCACACAATAGACACAGTCATAATAAAGAAGTCATTTCATATTCTGATCAGACATAAGTCATGTTTTATGCTGATATTAATTGTTAGAGTTTGGAGCTGAGAGTGTTTGTGACATCACTTCCTGTTGTTGGGCTGCTCTCAGGAACCATCAACTCCTCCCCAAGTGCATGAAAGAGGGCGTGAAGTGAGGACGCAGTTTCTTCCTGCTGGCTGCATCTCATCAGTCACACACTGAGCTGCAAATGAAACACGCTTGTTATTTCATCTCTGCTTTAACTCTTTAATCCTCACTGTTATAAAGTCAATTTGATCAGGTCAACTTTCCGTCAATACCAAAGACACCACATGTATATCAATGGTTTACATTCTCAGTACAAACAGTGTTAATGTTGATGGTATTCAGGTGAAAAGAGGAAGAAAGTGATGAAGATTTGTTCAAACAAAGAAGAACAAAACACACAACTCTATTCATGCTCATATAGCTACACAGTGGACATCAAGTTCATGTCCTCAGTGTTGTTTCTGGGAGTTTAGGGCTTAAAAGTTGACACATTAGACTTCATAAGGCTGATTGTGATATTTGCACACTCACTTTGTCTGTTTCACTCAACTAAGTCATCACAGTGCTTTGTATTTATGAAGATGATAATCCTTCAATAAGTCTAATCAAATCATCTTTACAGTGAAACATAAAGAAAAGTTTGGATTCAACTTGATTAGATTAGTGGAGAGCAGAGAGTTTCCTATCATGCACTGTGGTCGGTGGAGAGAAGCTGCTTGTGAAAACTGCAGCTGCCTTCACTTTATGATTTGACTATGAAGACTCAGAGAGATTTAGAGGAAGACTTCAACTGACACTCACAACATGAACTGACGAGGAAGTTCGAGACGACACTGTGACTTTGTAATGTAGGTCTGGTGCATGGGCGGACCATAATTACAATGAACTCTCGAAACCATGTCCGGGGCATAGGCGGAGCTACACTACATTCCCTTCAGTGGCATATAAAAGGGAAATGCAACCACTTGCCTCGATTAATTTCTGTGCAAACTATCTTCACGCTCATTACTGTTAATGAAGACATTTATATCAGTCGTGTTTTTATTTCGAGAACACGACTCTCCTGAAGCCATCCAAGGTAATGTGTGAATGTGTTGATGTTGGTGTTGTCATGATGTGAATCCTGTTGTACAGATTTCCTATGTGAGGATTGGTGGATTAGACAAGATGTTAACAGATAATAATGTGCTGGCTTCTCTCAGTAAAGAGACAATTCAACAACAAGACTTCAACAGACATGTGATTGATTGAAGACACATCATCCTAAAAGCTGATCCAGCTAAAAAGCTCCTCTATGGGACTTTAAACAACAGCTGCAACATTTAGGAAAGAGACACACTTTCTATTTGTCTTTAACTTTGAATATTTCCTCTTGTCTATTGTTTATAAGGGAGCACAGCATTTATTTTCATTTCATAGAATTCACTTGACAGCTTTATTTGCACTTTGATTCTCTTTCCTTTATATGCAGGCACATTGACTCATGGAACATGTTTATCTGAGCTGCAGGTTCACACTTTAGGATTTTCTGCACTCCTGGCTCGTATTCACACAACATCCATCCTAAAGCTTCAAGTAGCTCCTAACTGGTTGAGTAAAGAGAAACTCCTGATAATAAGGAGTCAGTCCTGACTTGAACATGTTTTTGGTGTCAGTGTGTGAGAAGTCAGAGACAGTCCAGAGGACTCTTCAGTCACCAACAAGTCCCATTGACCTGCTGCTAGGAGAGCACCCATTGACTTTAACCACTGGCGCCATCTTGTGTCAGAAATATATGACTGCGGTTTAGAAAATTGAAATGAAACTAAAACTTTGATGTCATGTGTTTGTGACTCTTCACCTCTGTCTCCTCTCACAGGGAGAAGATGATGTGCATCATCCTGCTGCTCATCAGCCTGACCTCCTGTGTCTGTGGTTAGTTTACACCTTCACTTTATTATCCACAAACACTAAAGACTAAACACACTGTCAGACTGTTGATTTTTGCTATCATGTATTACCTGTGGTATCTTTCAGCTCTTTAGTTTCACAGCCTTCCAGCTTTGTTGTAAATAAGAGCACACTGTTATTCAGTCAATCAGTCAAACTCTGCACACAAACATCTATAGATGGAGTTTAAAGGCTCACATGTTAAAGTTGTCACTTTGTCTGCTCCTCACTTTCCCTCTCTGTCTCCTCAACAGGAACATTTGTAGTCAATGTGACACAGACCTCCTATCAGGCAGAGGAGAACCACAACATCACACTGGAGTGGATGTTCATGACTAAAACTGGCAGCTCCCTCCACTCCCTTTATATCTACTGTGAACTGTTAACTGATCTCAGAGCCTCAGTCCTGTTTCGTCTACATGGAGGTGTTGAGGTCCCAGAGTCTCAGGATGAACAGTTTACAGGACGAGTCCAGTGTGACAAAGACGTCCTCAGAGAGGGACGACTCAGACTTCATGTGTCCAGACTCAGGACTGATGACTCAGGACTGTATATGTGTGATGTGTCCACACATTATGGTGGGAGCACTGCTACATGTCGGCTCAATGTCACTGGTAAGTTGATTCAGTGAAACTTTATTAACAGGTTCAATTCAGCAGATTTTCTCGATAAATAAGAACCTGAGACGTGTTGTCGACTTCTACAATCCACAATCCTTACACTTATTTCTTTTATAGTCAAATGTTTTTCTTCACATGAATGACACAGATTTGTTTGGTCTCTTTACAGCAGCGAGGAATCGACCTGAACCTCAGACACCAAACACAACAAGTGGAGGAAGAGGTCTTTCTCCAACAGCAAGTCGACCACAACCAGAGAGTCGGGGAAGAATGGGCCTCTACTGTGGACTGGGACTGACAGCAGCTGTACTGGTTTTGTGTTCAGTCACTCTCTGCCTTTCAAACAAGATTTCCACTCATAACAAATTCCAATGTCGTCAGGGAGATATTGATTTTTAAGGTGGCTGAAACACATGTTGCAGCAGTGGGACATTGCTGAGCGTCTGTGGTGGTGCTCCTGCCTGCTTCTCCAAACTGGGGACGTGCCGACCTCCATCTACTGTAGGTAACACACTGACTGTGGATCAGTAGCCCCACTTATAATAAATCTGAACTATCCCTTTAAAAGAGCTGAGACACACACCTCCAGTTTTCTGAGTTAGTTCCAGATATGTGGATCATAACAGCTGAAGTGTCTTTAGTTTGGACTGTGGGGACAGCCAGCAGACCTGAACCAGACCATGTGAGAGCTCTGGATGGTTAGTAATGAAGCAGCAGATCAGAAATGTACTCAGGCTCTAAACCATTCAGTGCTTTATAAACCAACAGGAGTATGTGAAAGTGTGTGACACTCAGGAGGCCAGAGTAAAGACCTGAGAAGTGGACTGATGTGGTCCAGGAGGAGAGGACAGTTAGTCCACACAAAGCCACTCTTCAATGTGACACTCCTGATTTAGTCCACCAGGTGCCGCTGTGACACTCCCCAACACTTTAATGTGAAATCTGCACTGTGTTGACTTCACTGAAATAATGCTGAGAAGCATGTCTACCTTGTATACCATGTATAGCTCATCTGTGCAGTATCTGTCTGCATTTAAAGCTCTGTGTGATGAGTTTGTCTGTAATAATATATCACATGTTATTCATATCCTGTCAGTGATGTATTTGACTTTTGCACAATGACACTCAGGGCTTCACTCAGACCTCTGTCAGGGGGTCTGGGACGTTTTGGATGAAGAGACTCCATTTTGATGCTTATTTGTTTTTTGCACTTATGTAAATAAAAAGTACAAAAAGAAATCCCACTTTGAATCAGTTTGTTTTTTACTGTGAATTAGAAAATGACTTTTGACTTTACAATGACTGACATTCACTGAGTGAGTCAAATTATGATTTAAACATTCAGAGGTCATATATATGAAAATAAAGCCTTTTCAAACTTGTGCATACACACAACCAATCATCTGTAACACATGTGTAAAACACAATCCCTCCATGCTCCTACAGTCACACAACAGACACAATGAATACATCATAATAAAGAAGTCACTTCATATTCTGATCAGACATAAGTCATGTTTTATGCTGATATTAATTGTTAGAGTTTGGAGCTGAGAGTGTTTGTGACATCACTTCCTGTTGTTGGGGCTGCTCTCAGGAACCATCAACTCCTCCCCAAGTGCATGAAAGAGGGCGTGAAGTGAGGACGCAGTTTCTTCCTGCTGGCTGCATCTCATCAGTCACACACTGAGCTGCAAATGAAACACGCTTGTTATTTCATCTCTGCTTTAACTCTTTAATCCTCACTGTTATAAAGTCAATTTGATCAGGTCAACTTTCCATCAATACCAAAGACACCACATGTATATCAATGGTTTACATTCTCAGTACAAACAGTGTTAATGTTGATGGTATTCAGGTGAAAAGAGGAAGAAAGTGATGAAGATTTGTAGGAGAGCACTCATTTAGTTTAACCACTGGTGCCATTCTGTGGCAGAAACATGTTACACCCCACCCTTAGGTGGCCCTATGACTCCAACACTGACCCACAATAATCAGTGGGATTTATTGGAATGGAAACAAGCAAGGACCAGCAGTCCACACACCACAGGCCTCTCTCCTCTGCTGCAGGCACAGGAGCTCTTCATCACCTCCTCCATGGCAGGTGTGCTGCACCTCGTTAACTAATGCAGCACACCTGGGCAGATCTGCAAGAGAGGGAGAAGGGACAGCAGCAGAGAACACACACACATACACACAGAGCTGTAACACCCCCACCCTCAAAACAGTGAATAAATGGATGTCAGCTGCAGGAAGGGAGAGACCAAGTGAACACATGAGGCAGCTTTTATAGCCTGGTGTTGGGAAATGACAGTTAACATCACCTCACAAGTTCAGCCTAAACATCCTAACAGTCACCACCTGCACCAGTGTCTGGACAGTGTTTGGTCCAAGCACCAAAGACTTGAGCACAAATCATCTGTTAATCTGCTGCTCCCATATTCTGTATTAAACTTTGTTTTTACTTCATCCGTCTGTGTCTCTCCTTATTGAAATGTGAGCAGCGTTGGCTGTCATAGAATCAACAGTAAATTCAATCATTCTGTGATATCAGACTGTCAATTTAAAGCCCTGCTTCCAAATGTTCCTGAACAGATGAGTAAAAAATAAATGTTAGGACAGTAAAAACTTTTTCTTTATGGAAGCGTCTTGGCATCAAGTCAAAAACTGGCATTTAAAGGGATAAAATTCTGAAAATAAATGAACATTTGGTAGTTATGATCAGGACTGACATTTGTTGAAAAAATAACTCAGTAAAAGTGGAAGATTATGTAGAATAATTTAAGGCAATTTTAGTATGGGGTATTTTTGTCAAGTGGAAAATTTAAATTAAATTAAACAAAAAACAAAAAAATCCATCGAAAAACATCAGTGAAATGTAAAAAAAAAAGACATTTAAAGGGTTAAATGTAAAAAAAAAAAAGAATGATTATTTGGTAGCTATGATAAGAACTGAAGATTGATAAAAGATTCACTTCAGTGAAAATGGAAATTAATATGAATATATAATATTTTCATGGCAGTTTTTTTTTGATGCGGACATTTTTGTCCATCAATGACACCAGAGGAACTTTTTTTAAAGGCTGCACTGGTGTTAAAAGCATCTTCACTTCAGTACAACTCATCATGTACAAACATTCTGTTCTCTTTGCATCAACAGTGACTGTCATTACAGCCCATCTGAAGTCTGAGCCAGCAGCAGCAACAAGCTCACTGTTGTGAACATGTCAGGACAGGAACTAACAGCAGTGGCACCATGAAGACAACCAGCACAAACTCAGGCTAGTTTATTTGGCCCTATTCTGGGGTGTCACTCATCCTGGGTCTCGGCGTATTTGGGCAGCTGGACATGGCCCAATTCATTTGTTCCACTGTGCTGGGTTTGGGCTGATGCTGGGCCAGGTCATTTTTGGTATCGGGCCATTGATGGAGTGCCCCTGCACTCCAAAAGACTTGAGCTGCCTCAGCAGGTAGAGTCTGCTTTGGCCTTTCCTGTACAGTGCTGTTGTGTGATTGGTCCAATCCAGTTTGTTGTTAAGATGAACACCCAGGTATTTATAAGATGTCACTTTCCCTGGATGTTCATCTGTGTTGGGGGGAGGAGTCCACACACCAGCTCTTTGGTTTTCCCTGCGTTGATCTGAAGGTGGTTCCTCAGGCACCAGTCCACAAAGTCCTGGTTCAGTTCTCTGTACTAGAAAATTAGTAGAAAATTCTCAGGCATCCAGGTTCTGGGAATCATGAGTGTTATATCACAGGCAACGGGACTTGCTTGAGTTAAGTTGTCTGTTATTTGCTGTCCCTCTGTCATTGTATGTGAGCCTTCAGAAAGGCTCTGAGGAGCCAACACTGGTATTTATGATAATAACCACCAGAGGGAGCTCTTTACTGAAGTCTTGTTAAAGTACATGCGTCACAATTGAGGCTTTTTCCTAATAAATCGTTTTGGAATCAAAACGAATAAAAACTTTGCTATTTATATTTTTGTCTGAACATTTATAGTCTGTGCTTGGAGTAAAACTCCAGCTCACGTTATAAATAAAATCATTTTCTCATCATTTAAATAAGCACATTTTCACAGAGTAATAAACACATGGGCTCATCGTCACATCGCTTGAACCACAAAGAATATTTCTTTATCTGCACATGCTCATTCATCCATCAGCCACAGGTCATGACATCAGTCGTAGAGGTCACACTCACACAATCATAGCCTATGTATTTGTTGTTGATGAATTCTGTTAGTTCTTAATCAATGTTTAGCATCTGCTATTAAAAATGTACACACAGAAGAGTCCTAACAACATATCTCTTTATTTACAACATGTACACATTATAAACTGTGCATTAATAAAGGCAGTGCATTGTAACAATATGCATTATAATACTAATGACTGACAACAGCTGGAGAGAGAACAGAGAGATCATTGACTGAAACCTGCTACAGCTGAGTCTGAATGATAAACATTGTTTACACTGACATGAGTTATTTCTGGTGGAATAACTTGATGAAACAAACCCAAAGAAACATGAACACCAGTTCATAGAAATACTGTTGGGGTACCTAGCACACAGATGTGGTACTAAAAGGTGGAGCTGTGAACACTGCAGTCTGATTGGTCAGTGGAGGACGGTCACTCTGCTCAGGGCTGAGTTGTGTCTGGTTTTGAGGCTCATGTAACCACTGTTCATACTGTGGAGAGTTTTATTAGTAAACTGTAACTATAAAATGAAAGGATGTTTTGCTGCCTCTCACAGCAGCTGGAGTCTGAGAAAAAAAAAACTTCATTCACTGGGCCGACTGCCGGTGACTTTTAAGGTGGAACGTTAACTTGTAATGTTACTCAATGCATGAGCTGATGACGTGAATCCATCAGCACACCTTAAATTTCACTGTGACAACTTTGACCATCACTTTAGTTTGTATATGACAGACACTTTTAGTAATGAGTGGATCTGCAAGTGTTTATATAAATTAATTTCAGCCAGGTTATGTGAACTGTATATATTCTAATCCTCACTGGGAGAAGAAAAAAAAGCGTTGCAGAGTGTTGTTCCTGTGGGCTACAGTAACACTAAACCCCTGAGCTTGCCTGAGAAGGACTAAATGCACAAAGCTGCTGTTTTTAAATATCCCATGGAGAGAGACTCTCACTGCAGCCTGTTCTGTGGACGATAAACCAGGTGCAGACTGATAAAGGAGGAAATACAGTGAGTGACTGTTTGCAGTGAAAACATGAGGGTCTAGGCACCATGTCTGAGGGGTACCTTCAGTTCCAAAAGTACTACACCGAAAGTACTTTCCTGGTTAAAGTCTGAGTGCTTTCATCACATGGACGTCTGTGTGGCTCAGAGGGCGCTTCTCCTGACATATTCTACAAAATATACAGTCTCAGTAGAATATGACACAGAGAGCCGATAGAACTGCTGCTGTCAGTCCAACATAGAGGACTTCCAACTCTCTGGTTGTGGACTCTCTGGTTGTGGACTCTCTGTTGGTCTCTGAGGTCTGGGCTCATCAGCAGCTGCTGCAAAGGACAGAAAATAAAACAATAATAATAATAATAATAATAAATTTTATTTATACAGCGCTTTTACAGCTCTCAAAGACGCTTTGCATTTAAAACCAAAGAAAAGAAGTACATACATGTAAGTGCAAAGACATAAACAGAAGACAAGGACAATATAAAACAACAAGGTGCAAAACAAGGAAAAGGAGGGCACATGAGGAACCGAGAACGAAAAGCTAATGTTAAAGGTTAAAGGCGGATTTGAAAAGGTGGGTTTTGAGGAGTGATTTGAAGGTGGATGGATTTGGACAGTCACGGATGTGTATAGGGAGGGTGTTTCAGAGGGAGGGAGCGGCTATGGAGAAGGCTCTGTCGCCCCAGGTTCTGTGCTTGGTCCTGTGTGGGGGTGAGAGGAGGTTTTTGTCGGATGATCAAAGTTGCGGGAGGGAGTGTGGTGGCGGAGCATGTCCGTGAGGTAGGAGGGGGCCTGGCTGTGGAGGGCTTTGTGGGTAAGGAGGAGGATCTTGAAATTGATTCTGTACAGGACAGGGAGCCAGTGAAGGTTTTGCAGGACAGGGGTTATATGTTCACGAGAGCTGGTGTGGGTGAGGAGGCGGGCGGCAGAGTTTTGGATGTACTGAAGTTTGTTGAGGACTTTGGATGATGAGCCGTAGAGGATGCTGTTGCAGTAGTCGAGTCTTGAGGTGATGAAAGCATGGATGAGAGTTTCAGCGGCAGAGAAGGAGAGCAATGGGCGGAGACGGGCAATGTTTCTAAGGTGAAAGAAGGCAATTTGGGCGAGGGGCTAATGTGATGTTCAAATGAAAGGTTATTGTCGAAGATGATACCAAGGTTGCGGATGAATGGGGAGGGAGAGAGGGTGGTGTTGTCAATGCTGAGGGTGAAGTTTTGTGTTGCTGTAGAGAAGGATTTTGGGCCAATGAGTATTATTTCGGATTTGTCACAGTTGAGTTTGAGGAAGTTGGCTTGCAGCCATGATTGGAGTTCAGTTAGACATTTGGTGAGGGTAGAGCGGGTGGCCGGGGTAATGGATTTTGTGGAGATGTAGATTTGGATGTCGTCAGCGTGGCAGTGGAAATGAAGACCAAGACCACCGGATGATTGAACCAAGGGGGAGTAGGTAGATGATGAAGAGGAGAGGACAAAGCACCGAGCCCTGAGGGACACCTTGAAGCAGGGGGACGGTGGCAGTTGAGTTGAGTGTTGATGGTTTCGATCTTTGATTGAAAAAAGGCCAGGAAGCATTTGTCAGTTGTGATGGAGGAGAGGGTGTTGTTGCAGGGTTTGAGGAGTTTATTGACGGTGGAAAAGCGAGTCTTGGGGTTATTGGAGCCAGAGTCAATGAGTTGTGAGTAGTAGTTGGACCGGGAAGCAGTGAGGGCGTCTTTGTAGTTTGAAAGGTGGTCTATATAAGCATGGAGATGGACTGTGAGACTGGTTTTCTTGTAAAGTCTTTCAAGCTGGCGCTTACAGGTTTTCATTTGATGGAGTTCAGGAGTGTACCGGGGAGATGAGTGAGTAAATGAGACAGTTTTGGTTTTTAAGGGAGCCAGTTTGTCAAGGCAGAGGGACAGTGTGTTGTTGTAAAGGGTGACCAGGTCAGAGGGGTTTGGGGTCAGCGGGGTGATGAATGTGGACAGAGTATTTGCCAGTGAGTCAGAGAAAGCAGAGGGGGAGATGGACTTGATATTTCTGAAGTTTATAATGCGTTTGAGTTTTGGGGGAGGGAGGGGCGTCTTGAAGTCCACAGTGATGGCCAGGTGATTTGAGATGTGGAAGTTGGTACTGGAGAGTTGGTGGAGGGTGAGACCGGTGGAGCAGACTAGGTCCAGGATGTGGCCGCGACAGTGGGTGGGGAAGTTGACATGCTGGGTAAAGTGAAGGCAGTGGAGCAGTTCCAGGAGTTCTATTGCACTTTTGCAGTTTGGATCATCGATATGGATATTGAAGTCCCCCAGCAGGAGAATTGAGGGGGATACGGTGGATAGCTGGGTGAGGAATTCGGTGAGGTCTGAGAGGAAGGAGTTGTTTGGTTTGGGAGGGTGGTACATGATAGCGATGACCAGGGAAGTGGGACCAGACAGTTTGAGGGTGACTTGTTCGAAGGACTGAGCAGGAGGTATGGAGATTGTGGATATTTTAAAGTGTTTCTTGTAGATGGCAGCAACGCCAGCACCCCGTCCGTCTGGGCGGAGTTTGTCAGCGTAGGTGTGGTCTGGTTGAGGGAGAAGTAATCCAGGGGTTTGTGCCAGGTTTTGGTGAGGCAGAGGAAGTCCAGTTTATTGTCAGTGATGAATTCATGTAGGATGGCACTTTTGTTGGTCAGTGACCGGGTGTTGAGTAGAACCAGTTTCAGGTCTTGCAGGGTTTGAGTAGTACAGGGGGTAGCAGGAGTGCAGAAGATGGGAGATAGGTTTTTGTAATTCACAGTCTTAGTGAAGTAAGGGCGGGGTGGTCTGTGCTTTATGATGGACTGTATGGAGAATGTCTCAGGTGGGAGGGTTAATGTTTGATATGGTTGGACGGGGGCGCTGGTGAGTGGAGCTGTGCTCTGAGTTGCAGTTGCAACGGCGTGAGGAAGTGTGTCGGTGGAGGGGGCGTGTGATATAAATAGTCATGTACGTGGCGCGTGATGTACGGTATGCGGAATATTGGCTGCCAGTGTACGGCTTCCCAGGGAGGTAGGGAGAATGCCATCCTGTTTGAAGAAAGAGGGATGGTTCCAGAAAAGATTAAAATTGTCCAAGTTGTCCAGTTGAAGCCTCAAGCGTAACAGGCAGGCCTGAGGCAGGTATTCAGCAGGAGCAGCCTGGAGAAGCGAGTGTCCCCACGACCAAGTGTGGGAATGGGACCGGAGATAAAAACGGACTTTCCACAAGTGCGTAGGAAGTCCAGGAGGGACATGAAAGCATGTGTGGTCAGCTCAGAGGCCCCCCGAGCCAGGTCGTTGGTCCCTACATGCACCACGATGCGGGTGGTGGAGGAAGGGAGTAACTGCAGCAGCCCAGGGAGTTTTCCCAGGATTACCAGGACTGTGGCTCCGGGGAAACAACAGGTGGTAGGATTGAAGAAGCGGATATTCCTTGTGATGGAGTCTCCAATGATCAGGGTGGTTGGAGGGAAGAGCGGCAAGGAAGGGTTTTTGCCAGGTTGGATGGTGGTGAGCCAGTGTCTGGGTCGTCCACTGACCGCAGGATCGTTGACTGGGCATGGTGGGACAGGTGTTGCGGTGGATCGGCCATTACAGCCCTAGGAGGAGCAGAGTCTGCCAGGGGGTGTGGGGTGAAGGAGGCCTCCGGAGTGTCTGAGTACGGCTTCCCTCAGGAATTTGCGACGTGAAGCAGAGGTAGTTGTCCGGGAGGAGAGCTGGTGATCCGGGACCACAGCAGAGCCACTCTGGGTACCGGCAGGTGCTGGCGGGGAGGAGGGCTCCATGTCACCCATTGGCACCGGGCCGCCGGGGCGGCGAGCCGCGGGTACACCGCCAGCTGCCAGTGTGGAGCCAGCCACGATGATCCCAGAGGCAGGGCAGCTGGACTGGGGAGACAGCGCCCCAGCAACCGCTACGGCACCGGGGACAGCGGGGCTGTCGGAGCGGGAAGCCGTGGGGATGCCATCAGCCGCAGGTGTAGGACTAGCTAACGTTATCCCAGATGTGGAGCTACCTGAGCCCGAGGGCGAAGCACCAGTAGCCGCAGGCGGAGAGGGGCCAGCGGCTTTTCCAGAGCCAGGTGTTGCACAACCTCCAGCAGCCGTGTGCAGAGAGCTAGCGGCGGGGCTAGCACGCTGGCTAGCTTGAGCTCTGCTAACCGGGAGAAGATCTGAGTTGTCTGCTAGCGCCTCGAAGCGATTGGAGAGGCTCAGGTGAGGAGAGGCAGTCGTGTCCTGGAGTCTCTTTCTGTCGCGGATCACAACTTCAGCCCAGGATGTCTGGAGGCTGGGTGTGGAGGAGGAGGAAGACTGTGAACCGGTGGAGGTATCCGACGGTGTCCTGGAGGGCCACTTTGAGGGAGACAATGTGCAAGGACTGTTCGTGAGCCAGGTCCAGGCAGGAGGTTAGCATGGCCTGTTTTTCTTGCAGTTCCTGGGAGAGTCGGCGGATGTCTTCCTTAAGGTCTGTAATCTGTTTATTTGCTTTTGTGAGCATTATGTTGTCACAGGCCATGGATGAAGCACAATCATTACTGAAACAGTGAAACAGGAAATAATTCAGCACCAAAAGTACTTTAATGTTTGAGTAACTGATTTAAATATCTAACCTTGTGCTGCAACATCAAAAATCTAAACATTCTGTGCTTCAAGCTTCTCAGCCCTTCAATGAGCTTAACTTTGAGTCTAAATAAAATATAAACAGGTGAATTATATAAAAACTCAACGCCGGCACAGCTGTCTTAAATGTTGAAATTAGCTCAGGAGACCAAAACAGTTTTTTGTTCCAGGCCCTAAACATGTTTATTTCTGCTGGAAAGGTGGGCGTGTTGACATGGGGGGTCTATGCTCTCTGAGCCAGCCTCAAGTGGCCATTAGGGGAACTGCAGGTTTTGGCACCTCCACATGGGATTCATTTTTCAGCCTCGTAGGTTGCTGCTCGCTGTCAATGAGCATCTGACTCAGTCATTGTGAGGTGTCTTCCACTGTGCACAGGATTGTGGGTCAGAATAGCCTGGAAAAGCATGCACTGTGAAATGTGACCTGACACAGTGGAGCATCCTGGTGTTTTTGGCAAACTGCATTTGACATACCATGAAAAATATGACATGACATGACCTTATTCATGTCAACTGCTTTCATCTTAGAGATCAGATGAAGTTCAGCTGGCAACTGAGGTTAGAGAGGGCGAAGCAGAGCCAGCACTTCAGAGTGTCAGGTAGGTCATATGTGCTATATAAAGAGTTAGGTGACATATTATTCAAAACTCGTGCTGAGCTGCCACAGAAGTTATTGTCAGTGACTTGTTAAATAAATTAATCAATCAGTTTGAAAGTGATCAGTAACATCATCGTCACTGATTGAGAAATGTTAAAAAAAAGTCTAAGAACAAGTATTTTCTTTTACATTTTTTCATGAATTAAGATGGAGATATAAAAAGAGTAATTGGTAGAAATAAACCATCACCAAACCTCAGTATCATTTCTAAAATATCTTTTCTCTATTCTTTGTAAGTCTTTGTAGTATTCAGCACTGATCTGTATCAGATTATAAGATCTGTGGTACTTCACATATTGAATTTATTATTAGAAAATACATAGGAAACACATGTAAATCATGTGATATGTTGTCTGTTTATGATGAGAACACAAATCTGTTATTGCAATAGAATAATCTAAATAATATAAATTAGAAGTTAACTTTGTTGGTAAAATGACACATTCTGAACCTTCAGGGCGAAAATGAGCTTTTCTTTGTTTAGAAAAAAAAGTATGATGCTAAATGTTTAAAAAAGCAGCCTTTTCACCACTTGGGACATTTTGTTTTTGAAAGCAAACTGTTTTATATGCCTTTCAGTGACATTTCCTATCCCTGATTATGGCAGACATCAAACCATTTACGGATCTGTCAGGTTTCCGATATGTGTCCCCCCAAATGTTAAACTCATTCCTACACCATTCCTCACGTAGCAAATCTGTACAACAGAATTCACATCATGACAACACCAACATCAACACATTCACACATTACCTTGGATGGCTTCAGTCATGGGACGATCTGTGTAGGAAAACAATTTAAGTCACTTGTTGGGCATAAAATATTATCTTTCACAAGTAAGTCCATATAGCCTACTGCAGACAGTGTGGTGCACTTCACAGGTAGGAGACTATATATAGGCATACTCAAGTAGATGTTGAGAGGGCGTGTCCATTGAGCTGTTTAGCAGCCAAAAGGCATGCTTTCACACAACCCTAACCCTGTAGGCACAGCTATTTGTCTTTGCAAGCTTGCAAAGTACCAGTTAGACCGGTCCTACCACACAGAGTCCCGGTGTGTCATTAAAGTCCCTCATTGGTTCATGTTGTGAGTGTTAGTTGAAGTCTTCCTCTAAATCTCTCTGAGTCTTCATATTAAAATCATGAAGTGAAGGCAGCTGCAGTTTTCACAAGCAGCTTCTCTCCACCGACCACAGTGCATGATGGGAAACTCTCTGCTCTCCACTATTGTAAAGCCAGATGAAATGAATCTATCATGAACGCGGTATATCAATAAAGTGCACACACACACACACACACACACACACACACACACACACACACATATATATATATATATATATATATATATATATGCGTGTGTGTGTGTGTCCACAAAAGGTTAGAGTGCTTGTGTGACTGGGTCACTCAATCCTCTGCACTTAACGATCTTCAGAATCACCTCGGATCATGCAAAACACTTTCTGTATTTCCCGACTCGAATCGCACAACGAGGCAGTCACGTGATTCCAGAGAAACGGGGCCTCGTTTGTCTTTGGTCACGTGATATCCTGAAAAACGATACGGGCTTCGACACGCCCCCTTTGCTCGACACAGGCCTCGGGACTGCAGTATCAGCTGTAACATATGTATGAGCGCTCAGGCTGCCCCAGAGAGCAGCCTCTCTCAGGTAGTCCTTTTAAACTCGTCACTGATATCTCTGTAGTGGTTAAATATGAAATGTTATTCGTTTGGGGAATGTCTAATGGGCAATATCCAGTCTCATTATATAAGATATATTATTAAATGTTGTAACATTGTTAATGTAATTGTTGTTCTTTGTTTGTATTCTTTTGCTTATTTATGTGTTTTTACCGTTCAATAATGATTTTAATTTAAGACTTTATTGTAATTTATTTATTGTATTTATTGTCTTTATTGTAGTATTTATTCAACAGCATTTTAAATATTGATTATCTGATATGAATTGTATACCTGAAGTGTGGCTGAATAAACTTTTCCTCTGAACATCTGACGTGTTTGATCCATTTATATTGGTAAGGACAGACTAAATGAGAAACTGCTGTCAGTGTAATCCAGTACAGTTCAGTAGCACCACAATAAAATCTGAGGCTGAATATTAAACTGCTGTTGTCTTTTCTTGGTGAACCAAGTCTCCATATAAATGTAGACAGAAAGCATAATGGTGAGACAAATGCAGTGATGGACAGTAACTAAGTATATTTACTCAAGTAGCTACTGTACTTAAGTACAAATTTGCTGTACTTTGAGTATTATCCATTTACTTCGAGGGAAATACTGTACATTCTACTCAAGCTACATTTATTTGATAGCTATAGTTACTGTTCAGATAGTTTGTTTTATATGTTGTTTCATATTTACAAGTTTCTGTGTGTTGTTATAGATCAGACTAGTACACCAGTGACAGGTGTTAAAATTAGTTCTACCATGACAACATTTAAATGTTGCTCACATGTAGCCTACCTTGATCAATTAATAGTCAATACATATTCATGTATATGATGATTACAGCACTTGAATTTGGGTCACTCTGCATCATGAGTACTTTGAACTCTTCACTTGAAGTAGGCCTACATTTTGCTGACAATACCCAGATACTTTTACTCAAGTCAGATTTGCAGCACTTTGACTTGTGACTGAGTTTTTGTTCTTTGTTGTGATATTACTACTTTTCCTGGGTACTTTGTCCACAACTGGACAAACACACCAAACAATGGAGACATGCAAACATAGCACGTCTCATCTTCAGCCTGCAGGTACAGAAATCCTGCTGCAGTAACTGCACCAAGACGCCTTCTCCAATCCCTGTCATTTATTGATTTTTGATTTCCAACTTGCCAATGCTCACGATCACAATAACCACCAATTCTCCACAAACTTTTCCCCCTGCAGCTGGCTTTTGATTATAATCATAAGCCAGCTGCAGGGAAAAGGTTTTATGAGACATTTCATGAAAATATTTTGGCTATTTATATGTTTATATATATATATATGTTAAATGTTTTTGTGTGTCAGTTGGTTAAAAACTAATAACTGAGGCAGAGCTTGTTTAGCGCAGTCGGTTTGATTCATGGACGTGACACAAGGATTTTCTACCTGAAAGTTATTGTAAATAAACACTGTGATTGGGTCTGTGCTCAGAAAATGAGGTATAAACTCTTCATCATGAAGTCATCATCAGTGCAGGTCACCATATGTGTGTCTCCATTAAATTAGAGCCAGTATGGCAGCTTGAAAAGGTGTATTTACAGACGGGGTTTGAAAGTGGGAGGAGTCAAGATTGTGACTGTGGTGATAATGTTTTATTATTGTTATTATTAATGATAAAATACATCTGTCATTACATTACATCAGGTGGAAGATTAACGTAACAATTTTATTACATGATTTACTAATTCTATGACTTTTCCAGGCCTGGAAATGTGTATTTATTTGAATCACCTCACTATTATACAGTATATACACAGACACACACACTCACAAAGACTCACAAAGACACACACACACACACACACACACACACACACACACACACACACACACACACACACACACACACACACACACACACACACACACACACACACACACACACACACACACACACACACACACAAACTGATGCTGCTGCTCCAACGTCTCTGGATCATCAGGACACAGCTGATCCTCTCATGGCCTCCATCTGATGAGAGAAGAAGACAAGAGAAGTTATAAACCAGCTGTCAGTCAGTGATGCAGCACATCCAGTATAAAGACCAGTAGGGACTTCCTGTTCAGAGCAGAGTGGAGCGGCTGTGTAGCGTAGTCGGCTTCCAGCGCTTCCAGCTCTCATGTTAACGTGTTGGAGTGAACACACTGAGCTGGAAGCTCACAGACCTGCACAGACTTTGGGCATCAAGTCTGTTTACTCTGCAGATTTCACTCAAGTACACAGTGTAAATAAATTGCTGAGAGTCCTGAACGCATCATGGCTGCACAAACAGAGGGATTCACTTTAATGATGGATTTACTGAGTCTGTTAGAACAAATGACTGAATGAAGAGCAAATACCAACATCCTTCATTGTAACACTATAGGCTATATAACTAACACACACACACACACACACACACACACACTGTAGTGTAAGATTTAATCATTAATTATTAATTAGTAAAGTTGTTTAAGGTTGAAGTTCATGTAGCCTAATGATGTTTTTATGTATTCATGTATGGCAAAACACTTTTACACAGTAAAAGTTTTGTATTCATATATGAAAACACACACACATACCATACATGTACTGCCTGGAAGTGTAACAATAGATACACACACACTCTAAGGGTTTATATTACATGAAGGCACAAGGGACCTTATAGAAATAGTCCCAAATTTCCATATGTTTTTTAAAAATAGTGTGAACCCGAGTTCAAACCTAATGGTGGGAGAGTTTGGGGATTTCCAGGCCTGAGGAAAAAGATTACACCATTAAGACACGCCCGGGCATATTCAGGCATGTCTGGACAAAGGCAAAAAGGCCTGCCACCAATAGGTTTGGGCTGAGGTAGGAAGGGCTAAAAGGAAAAGGGTGGACACTCTCTCGAATCTTCACCAGCATAAAAGGGAGAGCTCAGAAAGTGAAACTTCAGTCTTGCTCCGGAGCCTAACTCATGAGTTGTATGTGTTGAAGCTTGTGAACACATTAAACTTGGTTGTCTCGGATTCAATTGGTCTCCAGTGTTTCTCTGAGTACCAGCCAACTGAACCTAAGATACTAAATTAACACAGAGGACAAATTTGAAGAGAAGTTGAGGATGAGGTCGGGAGCCATCTGGCCCAATCCCAGGCACCGATTTTCGCCTCATCAACACACACAGAAACAGGAAAGCATAACAGGTCCCCTGTTATCAAGGTCAGATTTGATGGTGTGACAGTTTGATGAAGGAGGACAGCTGTCTCTATACATGTTGTGATGCTGTCAGCTGTAATCCAGCTTCACTTCCTGTAGACATGAACAACAACAGTCGTCTTCACATCAACTTAAACACATGATCTCAACAAGCTTCTCTCTGATCTGATTGGCTGACTGTTCTCTCTGTCTGTCTCTCTGTCCTCTCCTGAAGACTGTCACCATTCCCCTCTTTGAGCCACTGAGAAGGTCTGAGGTTTACAGGAAGTACTGGATCTTTACTCTGATACTAACTGTGTTTAATATACAGTTATACTGCTGAAACCAGCATGGACCCATTCCAACCCTCTACTTACTCCACAGTCTCCAGTTTACAGTGTGGACTCTCCTTCAGCTCACACAGCAGCTTCACATCTGAATCCTGCAGCTTGTTATAGCTCAGCTCCAGCTCTCTCAGATGGGAGGGGTTGGACTTCAGAGCTGAGGCCAGTGAAACACAGCTGATCTCTGACAAACTGCAGCCGCTCAGTCTGAATGGAGAATAAATGATGTGGATAAAAATCATTAATAAAACAATCAGATGTGTTCAGGTGTTAAATGTGTAGCTCAACATTACTATGTCCTGATCAATGAGCTTTGCCCTAAACTGAGTAGAGTGACTTTGTCATTGTGTTATTGTGCTGATCCCAACAGGATGCAGGTTAAAGACTGGAAAATACAAAAAGTGAAAAACAGCTCTCATAAATATCATTGACAACGTGCTGCTACTTCAATAAAGATGTAGTGACTTCACCTCTTAAACTCTGCCAGCTCCACCAGTGGCTCCATCATCACTAACTCATGTTGTGCAGCCAAACACAAATCACTTATTTAAAGAATCATCAGGGTAAATTTAAGTTGAAATCAAGTGTTTAAAGCAGGGCTGTTCAATTACAAATTCAACTGGGCTGGATTTTAAACCAGAAAATGTTGATGGGCTAGACATTTTCAGTCCACAGGTAGGCTGTCTCAGGTACATTTTAAGATAAGTGACAAACAAAGTTAAACAGACTACATACACACAGCTTTCATTTTAGTTTGTCTTTAACTATTTGCTATTGGTCCCACTAGTATGATGTGCTTGTGTAAACCATGATTGTAAACCATAGCGGCGGTGAATGAGGGACAGAGCAGATTGAAATATGGCTTTCTACATGCTGAACACGTGTATTGATAAAGCACTGGCTTTTTACTGCTCGAGGTTTTATTGTACTTATTTATAGTAACATACAAAGGAAGTCCACACGCACATCCAAACCAAAAAACGGGCAGGTGCTGAGCGGAAAACAGGGTATACGAAAGAGAATTAAAACAGTTCGCACATTGTAGGGCTCCAATGCTCAGTTGAATTTATTCAAATAGTAGAAGTAACGTTTTGAGCGTCAGGCTCTTCATCAGACTTATAAGACAAAGGGTGCCACCATCTTAAATACACACGACGTGGTCACATGATGCAATGATACGTTACAGGACAAGAGAAAAAGCAGGAAAAACAACATACTCCTGTCAGAAATATACAACATAGTGCAAATAAATGCTTGAAAAACCACAGCGCAAAAATAGATGAATAGAAGATATGTCTATGTGCCAGCGCGCAGACACAGACACGCACAACCCCTGTCTGTGAATGCACAATAGAACATCCACACATCAGTGGACCCACATACACAGCAACACTGACACCAGTGCTGTACAGTAGGAAATGCATCACATCACAATCACATACATCAGCTACAAAGAGCATCAGTGTAAATATATACAAAGATACCCATGTACCCAAAAGTATTTTGAGAAAACTCTCTTAAAGTGAGCTACCAGAGCAAGGCATCTGTACCAGACATCAGGCTGTACGGCCATCATAGAGGGCAGAAAGAATAAATAAATAACCTCCTGTATGAGTCTGTACCCTGTTTTGAAGGAAGATCCTGCAGAGTTTATCTTTAAGGTTTTAGCTCCATATTGCTCTGCCAGTCAATGGATTAAACCACTGAACAAGACAAATAGACTTCATTGTGGATCAGTATGATATCAGCCTGATGTCTGCAGTTTAGTGTCAACCCAACTTTCACATCATAATAATCTCAGCACAGGAGTAAAAAAATGGTGTCTGACCTCAGAGTCTCCAGTTTACAGCGTGGACTCTCCAGAAAATCACACAGCTGCTTCACTCCTGAATCCTGCAGGTCGTTGACACTCAGCTCCAGCTCTCTCAGATGGGAGGGGTTGGACTTCAGAGCTGCGGCCAGTGAAACACAGTCGATCTCTGACAAGCTGCAGCCCTTCAGTCTGAATGAAGAATAAATGATGTAGATAAAAATCATTAATAATACAATCAGATGTGTTCAGGTGATAAATGTGTAGCTCAACATTACTATGTCCTGATCAATGAGCTTTGCCCTAAACTGAGTAGAGTGACTTTGTCATTGTGTTATTGTGGATCATCATGATGTCAGCCTTCTACAGACATCATCCAAATGTCACCACAACATTCATTCACCTATTCATATCAACACAGATTAACAACATGCTGCTGATCTCAGTCAACTCTGTATTTAGAGGATCAATATCAAATCAGACACGTTGGACTAAAACACTGTTCGTTCATTCATTTCTTACATGACCTTCATACTGTATTTGTATATGGAATAAAAAGGAGAGGGACACATTTGTTTGTTCAACAGCCACATGCACATTAAAAGAGTTATTGGTGGCAGTAAATATTCCTCCTGTCCATACTGAGTGTGAAGTGGTCTCTTCTTAACTCAGCTACACTGTAAGAAATGTCTTCATCAGTTCAGATGAAACTAATATGAAGCTTCAGCAGTCTGAGTTATCCAAATCAAGAGGCTGTGGACCAAAGTTACAGATTGTTTAGCACCAAACTCCATCTTTGAGTTACTGTTCCTCCTATGCAGCTCAACAAGAAAAACACTGTCAAACACTAAATACTGACTGTAACTCAGACGTCTGAAGCCTCATATTAGTTTAAACTGAACTTTGACACAGAACAAGACTGTGGATTTTGTCCTCCATCTGGTAACACTGGAGTCAAGTTATAAAGGGACTGCTTCACAGACAGTATGGACAGAAGGAATGATTACAGACATCAACTACAAAGTGCACGCAGTAGAGTGCAGACCTCTGCCAGGCGACTGCATTACAGCTGTGACTCTAGACAACAACACATGCTGCTCAGCTGTGACCGCTGGAGTTGTCCCTCCTGACTTCCTTATAGTCAAGATGGCGGCTGAGTTAAAAAACAACAACAACAACAACAACAACAACACAGGACTAAATCATCTCGTATTGTGACCAACTTCAGTGGATCATCAGATATACTGTATGAAATTAATCTGTAGGTGCTCCGTTTCAAAATGAAGTGTCATTTTGAAAGTGTCATAAATGTCACACAAAATATGTGTCTTCACAATAAAAGTCCCATGTTGTTTTGTTATTTTAGCTTGGTTTAGTTTTTATTGTGAAGCAGCCAAAGCAGAAAATATTGGGTTTTCATCTGCAGTGACTTCATACGAATCTTATCCGTCTGACAGCGAACATGAAACGGTAAAATAAGGCAGATATCTGAAAGTACAAACAGCAACACAGGAGAGAAACTAAACTTCAAACCTCAGAGATTCAGTTCAAAGATACAAAACTTGTGAACACACAGACACTTTGAAAACTCTGGGCTGCTGCACAGACACCAGTTGAGCCTCAACACACGCTTGTTGGAGGGGGCGGAGCCTGTCAGCTTCAGCTCCACTGGTTTGGAGTCCACATGTGTCTGTCTTTGGTTTTAGGTGGATTACAATAAGAAATGACACGTTTGGAAGATTTTATTCCACTTACAGTGATGTAACCAGAGGCTGTTAACTCAAGTAACGTCACCTGTGTGGGTCGAGGAGGAGGGAGAGAAACGCAGCCCAGCGACAGGAAAACACAGTAAAGACTCTCACACTGAGCTCAAATCAAAGCAGTGCACATAAACAAGGTCAATAACATCAGTAAAATATTTGCTTTCTTCCAGGGGGGTGGGGGATCCCACTGATAGAGGAAACACTTGATAGCAACTGGGATTGTTCCACAGCACATCAGTCAACACATGGATGCATAGGGAAACAGGAGCCAGTGAATCTTTGTCATTTAGAAATGAGATCACATAGTGACAAGTGATACAAGTGTTTCATTGAATCAGTCATAAACTTCAACATATCAGCCTGGTTCGGTTCACTGTCCAACATCCACCGCAATCCACTAAACAAAATCATAACAATGAGCAGTAAAATAATGGGACTGGCACAGGAACCACTTCTCAGCATCTACAATAGAAGGTCTAAACAAAAAGGTTTTCAGACTGCTTCAGACACCACCCACACACTGCACAGCCATTACAAACTCCTACCCTCAGGTCTCAGGTACAGATCTCTAGCTTTTAAAACAAAGAGAGCCATGTCCTGCTTTGTACCCTCAACCATCAGACGACTGATAACAGCTGATTTGATCTGGTATGTGTATGCTTGTGGGTATGTGTGTTTGTTTTTCTCTCCTTTTAACATTTGCATTTGTATTTTAACTTCTTAACATTTGTATTTGTCTATTTGTATTTATTTTGTTTAATATGCACTGTCGCTCTTCACAGACGAAGTTCCTAACGGAAAAATAAAGTTCTTCGAATTGAATTGAATTGATAGACGTATGAATCCAGATCATTAATGGTGCAGTCCTAATGGGCATGTGAGTGTGAAAGAATATTAACCTGTCCTTTAAGTCCAAGATGTTTCCAGTGCAGACTATTTATTTGCTTATTGTTGCAGTCTAAAGGTCTGTGACTTCAAATGATTATGTGACGTTAACATGAAAACAAAGAAACCTCAGAACCTCAGGGATCTTAAATTCTGTTTGGATAAATCTCAAACTTGATGGTGTCTAAATGTTCTAAATCATCATTTCTCTGCCTTTCATAACCAACTGTTCAGCCATTTGGAAAGACACAACATTTCTGAAAACAATGAAAGCTTTATAACCTCAGTCAAGGATTTATATTATATATATCCAAAAACAAACAAACAAACACCTACATAAGCAAGTGAACTGACCTCAGAGTCTCCAGTCTACAGTTTGGACTCTCCAGTCCAGCACACAGCTGCTTCACTCCTGAATCCTGCAGGTTGATGTTGTAGCTCAGGTCCAGCTCTCTCAGATGGGAGGGGTTGGACTTCAGAGCTGAGGCCACGACTTCACAGTGAGTCTCTGAGAGTCCACTCCAAGTAAATCTGGCATGACACATATATTACAAAATCTGTTATTGTCAAAGAGACACTTTATATTTACTTTATGGATTTGATGATAAAACAGTTTAAAATATCCTGTTTTGATGGACTGAAAATAGTTAAGAATAAAAAAAGAACACAAAGAATTCAAACTAATTAAAAGCTGATTCATGACCAGAATTACTGCCTCGTGGTCGTATGCTTCACCAGTCAAGTTACACTTACAGTTTACATCCATGTCTGTCCAGACTCATATGTGTCCATGACAGTAGACAATGATTCAAATATGGATGTTGCTGCAAAGAAGCTACTTATTCTAAAACACAGACGCTTCACACACATCTTCAACCCGACAGCACAGAAGATCTATACAATCAGCACAGTTTCAAGATCAGTGTCACCAACTCAGTCTCTGACCAAATGTCTCCCCTTCTGTTCCTGAGATATGACGTTTAATAATGAGCAGAGAAGTGTTTTATGCAGAACATTATGATGTCACTTTGAAACTCAGGTATTATCTGCATGTCTGATTCTATAAAAACACCTTACAGAACCTTCTTATGGAGTAATAACTTTACTGCTTTCACTCAGAACCATCAAATACTGCCATACTGTGATGAAATGCTGCTGTGATAAAACCTCAACAACAACCTCTGAAGTCCATCATTTGTTTTATCAGGTTCACCTCCATCACACAAAAGGCGAAAAACAGTAAAATAATAAATGATTATAAATAAATAGAAGAACTGTGTTGATGAACTCAACAGCTATAAACACAACCAACTGAAGCATCTACATGTTTTGCACTCACAGCATTTGAAACAGCTCAAAAACATCTGTGACAAAATACAACAGACACATCATTTTAAAGGGGCAATAAGCGAAATCGTTTCACCGCTAGGTTCGCTGTTGTGCACTGCCTGTAGAGCAAAACAAAGTGTGTCATGAGCCACCCCTCCCTCTACCTCTGCTGCCAGGCTCACGGTCTCACTAAGAAGAGTTGGGACGTTAGCATGGCAGCCCATTAGTGCTAACATCCCCACGCTTCTCCGCCAGGCTCAGTGAGTTGGAGCCGAGAAGCGTGGGGACGTTAGCGTTAGCACTAGTCGGCTGCAATGCTAACGTTCCAATTCTTCTCCGTGAGCCCCTGAGCCTGGCGGGCTCACGGAGAAGAGAGGAATGTTAGCGTTAGCTCCCAGAGTTAGCACTAGAGCTACTACGGCTGGGTCCATGTCATTGGTTCGACAGCCCATTAGTCCGACTGTCCGTGGTGCTGAACGGCTCGCGGCGGGCGTATGGTGCGCCGCCACCGGCTTGAGGCGGAGCAGGCTCACGGCTTATGAGTTTGTCACTTTCTTTTTCATTTTAACCCACACCATGATCTTTTCCTGACCCCTAACCAAGTGGTTTTTGTGCCTAAACCTAACCAGACCTTAACCACAGGGCATCATGATGATTTCAGAACGGACTTCGGAACAATGAGTTTAATATGGTCGGAACAATGGGATGTCGAACCAATGGGCAGTTCCCCTACGGCTACTGGAGTAGCTTGCAGCTATGGAGCGCTTCTACCAGCTCTTCTAGTCACTGAGCCTCGCCTCTATTTCAGCAAATTTATTACATTTATTACAGGTACCATCATCATTAAAGTAGGCAGGGGAATAGCTAAACACAGCCCGCCAGGCTGCCCACCGGGCTACATTTTACAATGCTAATTGCAAATGTTAGCTGGGCTGCCGGGCTACTCACCTAACACAACCGAAACGCCTGACCCATTGCTGGGACCGAAGCTCCGGACATTAACTCATGCTACGATTGTAACATAAAATTTAATTGAATCGACATAGCGACATGTGCCTAACGTTACTGTAACACTAATTAGACGTTCACATGAACGTACATGAACGTGCAGCCGGACGGGCTTGTAAACAATGGGCTGGAGATAAACACAGAGAGAGGGTGTGTGAGGTCATGCTATACTCCTGATGAAATTACACCTCTAGTTCTTCACATAGCAATTTTTTAATTCCTTCAATCTAGAAATGATGAATTTCGCTTATTGCCCCTTTAACATTTTATGAATAATAAGAATTTCATAGTGTGTATATTGAAAGAATTAAACTACTAATCTACAATGATTTATGATGTCAATCACATCTGGACTTACCGAGCCTTTCTGCAATTCCTCACAGCTGGAATAAGTCTCCATCGTCCCTCGTCTGTTGTGTTGTATTTGTTCAGGTCCAACTCATCCAGAACCTCCTCTGACATCTGCAGCATGTAGGCCAGAGCTGAGCAGTGGATCTCTGAGAGTCTCATCTCTGATCTGTTCTCTGACTTCAGGAACTCTTGGATCTCCTGATGTACTGAGAGGATGTTTATCTCCAGCAGACAGTGGAGGATGTTGATGCTTCTGTCAGGAGAGATCTTGTTTGTGTTCATCTTCTTCAGGTTGTTGATGGCTCTCTGGATGATTTCTGGACTGTTGTCTGTCTGACCCAAAAGGCCTCCTAACAGTCTCTGGTTGGACTCCAGAGAGAGGCCATGAAGGAAGCGGACAAACAGATCCAGGTGACCATTTTTACTTTGGAGGGATTTCTTCATGGCTCTCTGTAAGAAGACATCCAGGGATCTGTAATTATCCTCGTCTGTCCCCAGGAAGTCCTCCAGTACCTTTGTGTTCCTGTTGGTGAAACAGTGGAACAGGTAGACTGCAGCCAGAAACTCCTGAACGCTCAGATGAACGAAGCAGTAGACTGTTTTCTGGAAGATCACAGACTCTCTTTTGAAGATCTCTGTACAAACTCCTGAGTACACCGAGGCCTCTGTGACATCAAGACCACAGCGCTCCAGGTCTTCTTGGTAGAACATGATGTTTCCTTTCTCCAGATGTTCAAACGCCAGCCTCCCCAGCTTCAGAAGAACGTCCCTGTCAGCCTCCGTCAGCTCCTGTGGACTGGTCTCATGTCCCTCATCATACTTGTGCTTCTTCCTCTTTGTCTGAACCAGCAGGAAGTGTGAGTACAGGTCAGTCAGGGTCTTGGGCAGCTCTCCTCTCTGCTCTGTAGTCAACATGTGATCCAGAACTGTAGCAGTGATCCAGCAGAAGACTGGGATTAGACACATGATGTGGAGGCTCCTGGATGTCTTCATGTGTGAGATGATTCTGCTGGACCGCTCTTCATCACTGACTCTCCTCCTGAAGTACTCCTCCTTCTGGGCGTCAGTGAAGCCTCGTACTTCTGTTACCCTGTCAACACATGCAGGAGGGATCTGATTGGCTGCTGCAGGTCGGGAAGTTATCCAGACCAGAGCCGAGGGAAGCAGCTTCCCCTTGATGAGGTTTGTCAACAGCACGTTGACTGATGACTTCTGTGTGACATCAGTCACAACCTCATTGTTGTGGAAATCCAGAGCCAGTCTGCTTTCATCCAGGCCGTCAAAGATGAACAGAACTTTACAGACAGCGAGCTCCTCTGCTGTGACCTTCTGTAATGTTGGATGGAAAACACGGAGCAGAGTGAGAAGACTGAACTTCTCATCTCTGATCAAGTTCAGCTCCCTGAACGAAAGCAGAATCACCACACTGACATCTTGGTTTTCCAAACCCTCGGCCCAGTCCAGAGTGAACTTCTGCACTGTGAAGGTTTTTCCAACGCCAGCAACGCCGTTGGTCAGAACCACTCTGATGTGTTTCTGTTGCTCAGGTAAGGCTTTAAAGATGTGCTGACACTTGATTGGAGTTTCATGGAGTGTCTTCATCTTAGAAGCTCTCTCAAGCTGCTTCACCTCATGTTGGGTATAAACCTCTTCACTCTGCCCCTCTGTGATGTAGAGCTCAGTGTAGATCCTGTTGAGGAGGGTTCCACTTCCTGTTTCATCACTTCCTTCAGTCACACGTTCACATCTCCTCCTCACACTGATCTTATGTTCATCTAAAACCTCCTGCAGACCACTGTCTGCTGAAAGAGAAGGAAACATGTCAGACTAAAGAAATAAATCTGGAATCTGATTATTTTCATGACCAACATTAAAACAAGTAACACAAACAAATGAAGGTTTTACACATTAGTTTTATAAAATCTTTCATGTCTACATTTTACAACACAAATAAACCAAGAAGAATCCTGTTTTCAGACATGATGACATCAGCAGACAGATGTACAGTCTTACTTTGTACAGTGCTGGTCTGACTGGCTGTCTGCAGTCCAGCTCTTGTTCTGGATCTGTCTCCACACTGGGGACAGGAGGAGTCTCCTGATGAAGCAGACTGGTCCCAGTATGAGCTGATGCACTGTCTACAGAACCAGTGTCCACAGCTGGTAGAAATTGGATCCTTCAGGACGTCCTGACACAAACTACAGCAGGACGGCTGCTCCTCCACAGAAACATGACTCCTCTTCTTCTCTCTGTGGAGATGAACACATTATTTAGATCTCGTCCTGCAAACTGTGCTGAAAATTATTTGCTTTATTCACACACTCAGTCACAGGCAGTTCAAATATCTCATGGTGGAGCTTCATGAAAACCTCCTGGGTAATGTTGTGCTCCACTGTGAGACGACTTCAAAAGGCAAAAAGCTCCCTCATGTTTTTCAACAGTCTCTTACTTTGTGTCTGAGGGTCCAGGTTCATTACTGAAGGTTGGAGGATCACCCCTGGACCGGTCACTCTTCATAGACAGACAGATGGACACTGGAGACTCTGCTCTCTGTCTGTGGAAACAACAAATGTTTGACACATATTATTAGTCCTTGTAAAGACCAGGTTCAAACAGTATCATTGTTGGCGCTGCCTGTGTTTTACCCACCAGCAACTATGTGTCTCCTTTATCTGAACACCCTTATAAATATACAGGTAATTTAGTAAACAATACCTCATGTCATTATAAAAACAGTGTTGTGGTGTAGATTATCAGATGATAACAAAAACAGAATCATCTTCAGGTCAGTTTACAGTAGAAACAGTCTCTTACTTTGTGTCTGAGGGTCCAGGTTCATTACTGAAGGTTGGAGGATCACCCCTGGACCGGTCACTCTTCATAGACAGACAGATGGACACTGGAGACTCTGCTTTCTGTCTGTGGAAACAACAAATGTTTGACACATGTTATTAGTCCTTGTAAAGACCAGGTTCAAACAGTATCATTGTTGGCGCTGCCTGTGTTTTACCCACCAGCAACTATGTGTCTCCTTTATCTGAACACCCTTATAAATATACAGGTAATTTAGTAAACAATACCTCATGTCATTATAAAAACAGTGTTGTGGTGTAGATTATCAGATGATAACAAAAACAGAATCATCTTCAGGTCAGTTTACAGTAGAAACAGTCTCTTACTTTGTGTCTGAGGGTCCAGGTTCATTACTGAAGGTTGGAGGATCACCCCTGGACCGGTCACTCTTCATAGACAGACAGATGGACACTGGAGACTCTGCTCTCTGTCTGTGGAAACAACAAATGTTTGACACATGTTATTAGTCCTTGTAAAGACCAGGTTCAAACAGTATCATCGTTGGCGCTGCCTGTGTTTTACCCACCAGCAACTATGTGTCTCCTTTATCTGAACACCCTTATAAATATACAGGTAATTTAGTAAACAATACCTCATGTCATTATAAAAACAGTGTTGTGGTGTAGATTATCAGATAATAACAAAAACAGAATCATCTTCAGGTCAGTTTACAGTAGAAACAGTCTCTTACTTTGTGTCTGAGGGTCCAGGTTCATTACTGAAGGCTGGAGGCTCTTCTTTGGACTGGTCACTCTTCATAGACAGACAGATGGACACTGGAGACTCTGCTCTCTGTCTGTGGAAACAACAAATGTTTGACACATGTTATTAGTCCTTGTAAAGACCAGGTTCAAACAGTATCATCGTTGGCGCTGCCTGTGTTTTACCCACCAGCAACTATGTGTCTCCTTTATCTGAACACCCTTATAAATATACAGGTAATTTAGTAAACAATACCTCATGTCATTATAAAAACAGTGTTGTGGTGTAGATTATCAGATGATAACAAAAACAGAATCATCTTCAGGTCAGTTTACAGTAGAAACAGTCTCTTACTTTGTGTCTGAGGGTCCAGGTTCATTACTGAAGGTTGGAGGATCACCCCTGGACCGGTCACTCTTCATAGACAGACAGATGGACACTGGAGACTCTGCTCTCTGTCTGTGGAAACAACAAATGTTTGACACATGTTATTAGTCCTTGTAAAGACCAGGTTCAAACAGTATCATCGTTGGCGCTGCCTGTGTTTTACCCACCAGCAACTATGTGTCTCCTTTATCTGAACACCCTTATAAATATACAGGTAATTTAGTAAACAATACCTCATGTCATTATAAAAACAGTGTTGTGGTGTAGATTATCAGATAATAACAAAAACAGAATCATCTTCAGGTCAGTTTACAGTAGAAACAGTCTCTTACTTTGTGTCTGAGGGTCCAGGTTCATTACTGAAGGTTGGAGGCTCTTCCCTGGACTGGTCACTCTTCATAGACAGACAGATGGACACTGGAGACTCTGCTCTCTGTCTGTGGAAACAACAAATGTTTGACACATGTTATTAGTCCTTGTAAAGACCAGGTTCAAACAGTATCATCGTTGGCGCTGCCTGTGTTTTACCCACCAGCAACTATGTGTCTCCTTTATCTGAACACCCTTATAAATATACAGGTAATTTAGTAAACAATACCTCATGTCATTATAAAAACAGTGTTGTGGTGTAGATTATCAGATGATAACAAAAACAGAATCATCTTCAGGTCAGTTTACAGTAGAAACAGTCTCTTACTTTGTGTCTGAGGGTCCAGGTTCATTACTGAAGGTTGGAGGATCACCCCTGGACCGGTCACTCTTCATAGACAGACAGATGGACACTGGAGACTCTGCTCTCTGTCTGTGGAAACAACAAATGTTTGACACATGTTATTAGTCCTTGTAAAGACCAGGTTCAAACAGTATCATCGTTGGCGCTGCCTGTGTTTTACCCACCAGCAACTATGTGTCTCCTTTATCTGAACACCCTTATAAATATACAGGTAATTTAGTAAACAATACCTCATGTCATTATAAAAACAGTGTTGTGGTGTAGATTATCAGATGATAACAAAAACAGAATCATCTTCAGGTCAGTTTACAGTAGAAACAGTCTCTTACTTTGTGTCTGAGGGTCCAGGTTCATTACTGAAGGTTGGAGGATCACCCCTGGACCGGTCACTCTTCATAGACAGACAGATGGACACTGGAGACTCTGCTCTCTGTCTGTGGAAACAACAAATGTTTGACACATGTTATTAGTCCTTGTAAAGACCAGGTTCAAACAGTATCATCGTTGGCGCTGCCTGTGTTTTACCCACCAGCAACTATGTGTCTCCTTTATCTGAACACCCTCATAAATATACAGGTAATTTAGTAAACAATACCTCATGTCATTATAAAAACAGTGTTGTGGTGTAGATTATCAGATAATAACAAAAACAGAATCATCTTCAGGTCAGTTTACAGTAGAAACAGTCTCTTACTTTGTGTCTGAGGGTCCAGGTTCATTACTGAAGGTTGGAGGATCACCCCTGGACCGGTCACTCTTCATAGACAGACAGATGGACACTGGAGACTCTGCTCTCTGTCTGTGGAAACAACAAATGTTTGACACATGTTATTAGTCCTTGTAAAGACCAGGTTCAAACAGTATCATCGTTGGCGCTGCCTGTGTTTTACCCACCAGCAACTATGTGTCTCCTTTATCTGAACACCCTTATAAATATACAGGTAATTTAGTAAACAATACCTCATGTCATTATAAAAACAGTGTTGTGGTGTAGATTATCAGATGATAACAAAAACAGAATCATCTTCAGGTCAGTTTACAGTAGAAACAGTCTCTTACTTTGTGTCTGAGGGTCCAGGTTCATTACTGAAGGTTGGAGGATCACCCCTGGACCGGTCACTCTTCATAGACAGCTGACAGCTGGACAGTGGAGACTCTGATCTGTCCCCGTCTGCCTCCAAATCATCCATCTTCCCAAATCTGAGAGAACTGTAACACACATACACAGTGTGATGAAGTCAGTAACTTCTTATTTATAGGACATGATTACATATTGGCTGGGTATTTCTATGACACACAGTAGGGGAGAGCGGGGTCAGCTGGGACACTTTTGTACTGACACTAAATAACCACAAAATAAAAATAACAGAGATGAAAATAATTTGATCTCTGAACAGATACAGGCGTCTGCCAACAATCAGGTCTTTTAGAGCCCAACCCAAACGTGAAAGGCACAGTTTAGTTACATGTCAAGTATTTAACAACACAGAGACGTGTGGTCAGTGGGATGTGGTGATTTTTAAACTAACATGTGTACAGATGTGAAGCTCTGACTATATCTGACTGATCTTTAATGAAAGCTGTTGTCTTGTATCAAATATGAAGCTTATAGTCAGACACAGGTTATTCAGCCTGTGTAGTTGAGGGGACAGGTCAAACTGATATGATGCTGATTTACAGGAGAATTCATATAAATGGAGGTTGAACCATGAACATAAACTACAGATCGCCTGTAAAGCATTTTAATAAATCAGTCTATCAGAATTAAAACAACTGGAGACTGAGAACAAACTGACATAAGAGTCTGATTATATTTGAATAAATCACCATCATATCTGACAGGATGTGAGTGTTTCTGTGACTTTCTGTACAGACTGAAGGCTGCTGGAAACTCTCCAACGAGCCTAAAGTTTAGAGAGTGTCCGTGCACTGATCTGATCTGAGGGCGGAAACCAAAACTCACTCAAACAAAGAGCAGGGAGAGCTGACTGTACACTCAACATCTTCCTATCCAACAAAACTGCGCCACAACCCCTCGGCAGAGTCCCCCTTGTCTCTCTGTGTGTCTATAAACTAGAGCTTTTCACTGTGACGCACTTTCAAAGAGTTGACACAAGAGCGCGCCCGAAGCACCGGAGCGCGCAGATCCGTAGCTGCGCGCAGGCCTCGTGTTTAACAGGAAAAGCCTGGTTGTAAAAACAGCGTCAGATGATGGTGGTGGTAAAAGCAACTGTGATGATGAAGCTGTGAAGATGTGGCACTGACCCAACCGACCCTACTCTCCCCTAGAACACACTAAACAATGAATAAACATCAACACTCACCGTGTCTCACACGACATGTCTTCCCCTGACTGCTCTGTGCAGTTCAAAATGGAGTCTGAACACAACACTGACTTCATACTTTCACTTTCGCTCTTCCTCTCTGTTGGCACCTCCCCCCCTTTGAGGGACATGGGACATAAACACCATTTGTATGAAATGAACAAGGGGGATGTCACGAGTGTTGGAGAGTAAGACGGACTTTCAGATCAGAGAACACTGTCGTCTTTCTACACAGATCATCCCATGACTGAAGCCATCCAAGGTAATGTGTGAATGTGTTGATGTTGGTGTTGTCATGATGTGAATCCTGTTGTACAGATTTCCTATGTGAGGATTGGTGGATTAGACAAGATGTTAACAGATAATAATGTTCTGGCTTCTCTCAGTAAAGAGACAATTCAACAACAAGACTTTAACAGACATGTGATTGATTGAAGACACATCATCCTAAAAGCTGATCCAGCTAAAAAGCTCCTCCACGTGACTTTAAACAACAGCTGCAACATTTAGGAAAGAGACACACTTTCTATTTGTCTTTAACTTTGAATATTTTCTCTTGTCTATTGTTTATAAGGGAGCACAGCATTTATTTTCATTTCACAGAATTCACTTGACAGCTTTATTTGCACTTTGATTCTCTTTCCTTTATATGCAGGCACATTGACTCATGGAACATGTTTATCTGAGCTGCAGGTTCACACTTTAGGATTTTCTGCACTCCTGGCTCGTATTCACACAACATCCATCCTAAAGCTTCAAGTAGCTCCTAACTGGTTGAGTAAAGAGAAACTCCTGATAATAAGGAGTCAGTCCTGACTTGAACATGTTTTTGGTGTTTGACCTTTTAGCACTCAAACTGTGTCGTCAGTGTGTGAGAAGTCAGAGACAGTCCAGAGGACTCCTCAGTCACCAACAAGTCCCATTGACCTGCTGCTAGGAGAGCACTCATTGACTTTAACCACTGGCGCCATCTTGTGGCAGAAATATATGACTGCAGCTTTTGTTCTTTGAAAAGTCAGGCCTCCATGTGTGCAGGAGAACAAATAAGCTTTCCATTGCTGTGGTTGTAGTTGACATAGTTTTTAGTGCTGATGCCTGGTGTCCATCAGTTGTGTGTGATAATCAGGATAATAAATACAAAGGAGTATTGTGATGACTAAAGACAGACTGTAGATTATCTCTGTGTCACCTGGAATAAGTGAACTTTGATGTCATGTGTTTGTGACTCTTCACCTCTGTCTCCTCTCACAGGGAGAAGATGATGTGCATCATCCTGCTGCTCATCAACCTGACCTCCTGTGTCTGTGGTTAGTTCCTGTTGTTGGGGCTGCTCTCAGGAACCATCAACTCCTCCCCAAGTGCATGAAAGAGGGCGTGAAGTGAGGACGCAGTTTCTTCCTGCTGGCTGCATCTCATCAGTCACACACTGAGCTGCAAATGAAACACACTTGTTATTTCATCTCTGCTTTAACTCTTTAATCCTCACTGTTATAAAGTCAATTTGATCAGGTCAACTTTCCATAAATACCAAAGACACCACATGTATATCAATGGTTTACATTCTCAGTACAAACAGTGTTAATGTTGATGGTATTCAGGTGAAAAGAGGAAGAAAGTGATGAAGATTTGTTCAAACCAAGAAGAACAAAACACACAACTCTATTCATGCTCATATAGCTACACAGTGGACATCAAGTTCATGTCCTCAGTGTTGTTTCTGGGAGTTTAGGGCTTAAAAGTTGACACATTATACTTCATCAGGCTGATTGTGATATTTGCACACTCACTTTGTCTGTTTAAAGTTCTTGATATAAAGTGTATAGATGAGGTGATTCAATGTGAACATATGGTCGCTACAGTAATAATGTAGAAAAGCGTTAGCGTTGTCTCGAGCCACAGTTTGAGGATCCATAAACACTTTAGTAGACACTGATACATCCGCACAAAGTTGCACCAAAGTTGTGCTTCAAATACTCAATCTGTTACTTACTGGAAGCTTTGAAGACTTAAAGGAGCCAAATCATCGCTGTTGAAGCTGCATTTCTTTGTTGCGCAGTTTATCCAAACTCCGCATACTTCCTCTTTCTCTGGGAGGAAACTACAGCAAGTCATTTTAGAACCATCCAAACTAATATCCACCAAGAAAGTCAACATTACAACAAGTGTGAAGATCAAATCCTGGAGCAAGTTTTTCACCTTCAAATAAAAAGAGTTGAATAAAGAAGAGAAGATGAAACTTTGGGCCGCTTTGAATCGATTTTCTAATCTGCGTCGACGGTGAATTCAAATGTTGCTCAGTCAAACTAACAACAGTAAATGAAGCACAGCTGATGGACACAATTAAAACAAGACAAAGGCTGAATTATACAATAAGTTTGACTTACTGAGGTGTTTGAAGACGAGAGCTGTCCCCCTGTGTGTCTCCTGAACACTAAATGTTTGACATGAGGAAGTATCTGTAACTTCATCAGCTCAACTCGTGACAGACTCAATCAGCTGAGACTTTTAGTCACTTTGTATTTATGAAGATAATAATAATAATATAATAATAATAATAATAATAATTCAGTAAGTCTAATCAAATCATCTTTACAGTGAAACATAAAGAAAAGTTTAGATTCAACTTGATTAGATTAGTGGAGAGCAGAGAGTTTCCCATCATGCACTGTGGTCGGTGGAGAGAAGCTGCTTGTGAAAACTGCAGCTGCCTTCACTTTATGATTTGAATATGAAGACTCAGAGAGATTTAGAGGAAGACTTCAACTGACACTCACAACATGAACTGACGACGAAGTTGGAGGCGACACCGGGACTTTGTAATGTAGGACCGCCCATCATGACGTGGGTGATTCGCTAAAGTCGGTGCACATTGGGTTTTCTATTACTGAAAAAAAAACCACCACAAATAATTGTGTTTCTGAACATTGCAGCTGATGAAGGACTGTTTGAATCTCTGAGAAAATACGTTTTCCCACTTTAGGCATGAAATCCCAAACATTATTAGGAATTTCTTTGTCACTTAGATTGTTTTAAATTCAACCCGTAACGGGAGAATTTGGTTTCTGTGTGAATATAATTCTAAAACATATTCAAACTAATTCTCGCAGTGCCTTGGTTATCATCTGTACCTTGTGTAAAAAGCTTATTATAAGTATATTTTATTTGATTCTGAATAATAATAATTTGACTGTCAAGTAGGATATGGCAACTTAATGTACAAGCGGTCTTCATAAATCATGAAAATAAACTTTAACGTAAACATTAGATTAGACTTTCATATATTTTCTACTTGTCTTCTAAACTCTGCATACAGTTCAACAAACATTTATCTAATATTTGTTATTATTATCAAAAAATGTATGAAAATTTATCAAGTAACAGGGTTGAATGAATGACACAACATTGAAGTTTGAGTTTCCTTTTTAGTTCTTCTATTTCTTCACGCAGTTTGTCTCTTGCTCTTCTGGATGCTTGCTTCAGAATGTGTGTGTGTGTGTGTGTTTGTGTGTGTGCGTGTGTGTGTGGAGGGGGGGGGGGGGTCTGAATTCACTACTGAAAACAGAAACAGTAACAGTTTGTATGACATCTATTGCACATCTGTCCGTCCTGGAAGAGGGATCCCTCCTCGTGCTCTTCCTGAGGTTTCTACCGTTTTTTCCCCTGTTAGAGGTTTTTTTTGGGGGGAGTTTTTCCTGATCAGCTGTGAGGGTCCAAAGGACAGAGGGACGTTCTATGCTGTAAAGCCCTGTGAGGCAAATTGTGATTTGTGATATTGGGCTTTATAAATAAAAATTGATTGATTGATTGATTGATTGATTGATTGATTGATTGATTGATTGATTGAGAAAACCATGGCTCCCTTCCTACAAATGTGCATTTCTTAGGAGCTACTAGAATAATCAGATTAATTATGTTTAAAGCAGTGTGTATAGTAGTGTTTTTTAAACAAGCTACCATAAATAAAAACAAGCACTATATCTAATGACATATATTTCCCTCACCGTGAGGACTTTGGTTTGGCTTGCACTGCATCTTGAATCCTACTGTCAGGACTATGTGGAGGGGTTAGAGAGATAGGCCCACTGTTGTCAATCTCAGCTTTCTTTTTCTGTCTTTCTTTAGCCTTCTGCCACTCCTTCCGCTTACGTCTTTGAGCTCTCTTACTCAGGTCATTGATGGATGTCTTTTTCCCTGCTTCTGTATGTCTTTTCTACCACTCACGCTCTTTCCTGGGGTAGTCTTCCCTTCTCTGTGAATCTGCATTTCTCCTCGCCCTGTACTCTCTTTGCCTTTCTGCATTTGATTTAGCCATCTGATATCCGAAAATAATGAACATGAAATAACATTTAGAGAAAAGGGGCTGGCTGGCTGGCTTAAGAACAGTTCAACCTTCAACCCCGTAACAATGATTCAACACCAACAGTGTTTTTTTGTTACGGATTTGAATGTGACGGGGTTGACACGTGAAGATATGACTGTGACAGAGATGGTTTCCTACCAAATCCACTCATACCACTATTCGCCCAGCTGACATCCTCCTCTTCAGAGTGGGTTCAAGTGAGTGGGTGTGAGCAATTCGGCTATGCATGTAACTGTTCATGAAGACATTCCATGACAGCCGTATTTTCAATTCGAGAGTGCGACTCTGATGCCTGGTGTCCATCAGTTGTGTGTGATAATCAGGATAATAAATACAAAGGAGTATTGTGATGACTAAAGACAGACTGTAGATTGTCTCTGTGTCACCTGGAATAAGTGAACTTTGATGTCATGTGTTTGTGACTCTTCACCTCTGTCTCCTCTCACAGGGAGAAGATGATGTGCATCATCATCCTGCTGCTCATCAACCTGACCTCCTGTGTCTGTGGTTAGTTTACACCTTCACTTTATTATCCACAAACACTAAAGACTAAACACACTGTCAGACTGTTGATTTTTGCTATCATGTATTACCTGTGGTATCTTTCAGCTCTTTAGTTTTGCAGCCTTCCATCTTTGTTGTAAATAAGAGCACACTGTTATTCAGTCAATCAGTCAAACTCTGCACACAAACATCTATAGATGGAGTTTAAAGGCTCACATGTTAAAGTTGTCACTTTGTCTGCTCCTCACTTTCCCTCTCTGTCTCCTCAACAGGAACATTTGTAGTCAATGTGACACAGACCTCCTATCAGGCAGAGGAGAACCACAACATCACACTGGAATTCACCTTCACAACCAAAACTGGCAGCTCCCTTAAGTATTTAAATATTAATTGTGAGAGGAGAAATAATCTCAGAGCCTCAGTCCTGTTTCGTCTACATGGAGGTGTTGAGGTCCCAGAGTCTCAGGATGAACAGTTTACAGGACGAGTCCAGTGTGACAAAGACGTCCTCAGAGAGGGACGACTCAGACTTCATGTGTCCAGACTCAGGACTGATGACTCAGGACTGTATATGTGTGAAGTGTTCACAAATTATGGGAGCAGCACTGCTACATGTCGGCTCAATGTCACTGGTAAGTTGATTCAGTAACTCAGTAAAGACTAACTGTGAGTTCCAGTACCAACACAACTACACCATTCAGTATACTAGAAAATGGCGTGCGTCCCAACACATGGTATGTCAAATGCAATTTACTAAAAACACCAGGATGCTCCACTGTGTCGGGTCACATTTCACAGTGCATGCTTTTCCAGGCTATTCTGACCCACAATCCTGTGCACAGTGGAAGACACCTCACAATGACTGAGTCAGATGCTCATTGACAGCGAGCAGCAACCTACGAGGCTGAAAAATGAATCCCATGTGGAGGTGCCAAAACCTGCAGTTCCTCTAATGGCCACTTGAGGCTGGCTCAGAGAGCATAGACCCCCCCCATGTCAACACGCCCACCTTTCCAGCAGAAGTAAACATGTTTACAGCCTGGAACAAAAAAACAGTTTTGTCTCTTGAGCTAATTTCAACATTTAAGACAGCTGTGCAGGGGTTGAGTTTTTTTTAATTCACCCGTTTATATTTTATCTAGATTCAAAGTTCAGCATATGTAAGGACAGAGATTTTTGATGTTGTAGCACAAGGTTAGATATTTAAATCAGTTAATTAAACATTAAAGAACATTTAGGAGTTTTTTTCTGGCTGAATTTCTACTCAGTTGTATCAAGTAAAGCTTCACCTTCATCTTTTATATGCACGTCTGAGCTCAGTGAGGTAGTGAACCAATCACATAATGATCCTGAATTGTTACCTTTTACACTGTTTCAGTAATGATTGTGTTTCAGTCACTCACATTTTATGATCTGTCCTTTGCAGCAGCTGATGATGAGCCCAAACCTCAGAGACCAACAGAGAGTCCACAACCAGAGAGTTGGTCAGGAATTGGCCCCCACATTGAACTGATAGTAACATCATTAGCAGTAGCAGTAGCACTGGTTTTCAGTGTCATATTGTGCTTTGCCTTCAAAATTTGTTTTACTAAATCAACTGTTAAAAGGGAAAATGTTTAGTCAGTCGTGTAGACGTTGAGTTTGTCAGAGGAACAGCCCATCAGGACTAACAGGACTCTGTGTGGAGGACCCTCTGTGAATGAGTCATCAGAGCATAAAGTCATGGTCCTGAAAAACACCAGACAAACTCTGAGACTCTCTCCCTCCAACATCTGTGTCAGAAACTACATGTGATGTGAAATATATATTTTTATGCAGCAGCTGTTATCAATCATGTGTCTTAAAAACATTCTTGAATCAACAAGACAACAGAATTCTGAGAGAATTGTACGTTCATTAATAAAATCTGTATTTATAAGAGTGTTAGAGTCGCAATAACATTCTTTGTATTTGGTTTCGATTCATGTTTCAATAATGTTAACCAATGTAAATAGGTGCAGTTTGGTGTTTGTACACATGGTGGCGTACTAGAGCAGGTAAACGCAGGTAATACAGGTGAGGTGCAGGTGATGAGCAGCAGGTGTGTGACGGGGGCAGCAAACAGTTTCGTGACCGTGTTAAAGGTGTTTATTGAGTGTTTCTGGCTGTGTTTAATTATGGATTCTGTTACATTTCTATAAAGGGGTAAACTAAGGTATTAATGCAGATGATGAGTCCGTCACAGCATCTACTGTTAAAGGGACAATTCAAGGAGCAACACATGAATCTCTGTTGAAACTTTTACTTCCCGCAGACATTTTGATCAGACATAAGTCAGTTTTGTGCTGATATTACAGTAATTCAAACACAAAGCAAAGAGCTCCCTCTGCTGGTCTTTGTCATTAATACACATGTTAGCAGCTCAGAACTTTTCACTCAGCCCACACACAATGAAAGAAGGACAGTTAATAACAGACAGTTAATAACAGACAGTTAAATGTTCATGATGTCATATGGTGATTTATTTCAACCACAGAAAAAATGCTCAGACAAAAATGGAAACAGCAACATTTTTATTTATCTTTATTCCAAAAAGACTATAAAAGGTTTAACAGTGTGTAGCTGCTCTTACTTTAGTTCTTCTGACATAAAACACATACTGTAAAAAGAAAAACATCATGTGGATCATTGAATCAATGACAGTACAAATCCACCATGAACTCAGCTGCATTAGTGTGAATCTGGATCAGTTTCAAACGTTACAGCTCGGCATCATTCTCCAACACAAGAACCAGTTCTGTCTTCATCCTTCTGGTGGATTTCTCTTCAGAGCAGCAGAAGAGTAAGAAAGATGAAACATTTTATTGATGTGCTACAGAACACATCTTCATGTCAGGCTGTAAAGTTAGCTTGTCACAAGGCCGATATACATGACGACATAACCAGGTGTTGAAATGTTTAGCTGCGGGCATCGAAGGGAAACGAAGACAGGTGAATTCAGAAGGTGTTAAGGATAGGAGTTTAGCAATTCAGTTTGTCTGTGAGGGGCAGAAATACAGAAGGGATAAGTTAGTGAGGAAGCAGAAGGTGCTTGTGATTGGGAAATACAAGTAGATTTAGGGGGAAAGGGGGGGGAGCTGACAGTTCCTTGGGAAGACCCAGTGGAAGAAGCCTATGAAAGAAAAAAGCTTAGATATGCAGAGTTAGGAGCAGAAGCTGAGCAGCGAGGATGGAAGACTAGGATTTGTCCAGTGGAAGTGGGGTGTAGGGGATTCATAGCAAGATCAGCTGTCTTGCTCCTGGGTGAACTCGGAGTGCGGGGACAGAGTTTGAGGAAGACAGTGAAGGAAATGTCAGATGAAGCGGGAAGCTAGTCAGTGGATCTGTAAGAGAAGAAATAATGTCAGTTGGGGGCCAGCAGGGGGAACTACTAAGCAGGGTACGTAACTCCTGGAGATCAGGTGGAGAGATCCACCAATCAGTCCTCTCAGGAGGAAATCCAAGAAGAGGAAGGTTGGAGTGGGAGTGGCCTATTTGAATCCCTTTTGTTTGAGACCATGCAACAAATAATTACCTGTCCAACAGAAAGACAGCAACCTCTGCATCACTTTTCAGGCCCTTCAGCTCCCTCAGTTGTCTCCACCGTTCAAAAGCTGCACCGATGTTGACGTCTGGTTTGTCCTCTCGCTTTATCCAAAGCCTTTTCTGCCTCTGACTTTCTTTTCTCAGCCTGTTTAGTGGGGCGAGCCGTTACAAGTAACACTGGAAGTGGTACTTTTGGCTGCATTTTCTCTGCCATTGTGCAGCAAACCCCTGCTAACTCAGTATTTCTGCTGAGGAGTGTGCTGAATATTTCCGGTAATGTGATGAGTGCACGCAGGGAGGAGGGAGGGAGGGACAGAGCGGGGCTCGGGCAGAATGAGACATGAAGACATCTGATTGGTTCTTTCCTTTCGCACTGAATAGTAGGGATTGGTCAGAGTTTTTACAGGCCTGCAGCTGCCACAGAGGTCAGATTTTTTTCATTCCTTCTTCTGAACACATTATGTATTGACTACTCTCAGGATGGAAGGACCATTTCACCCAGTATAACAAGAAGTGTTTCTGAACAGGATTACCAACTATGGCTTTAAATATAAACTGGATATGACATGACTGTCCACTAAAGAGTAAAGTGCTTAATGTAATTAATGCATGTCATCTAACATATGTCGTCAATCAACCTACAAGAATTCAAACAAACAGTTGTGGTAAGACAACATCTACTTGCATAGACCACATTTTCATAAATGCTGTGGGTAAGTGTTCCAAGGGGATATCCATTCCCTTTGGGTGCAGCGATCATAACTTAGTAGCAATAACTAGGAAGGCAAAAGTAATTTATAAAAGATCATATAAGAGATTCTGTTATGAGTCCTTTAGTAATGATGCAAATAGGTTATGCTGGTCTAATGTATATAGGGAAGACAATCCTGATGATGCCATCAAGGCTTTTGAAAATATACTTTACCCTGTGGTGGACAGACATGCACCCATGAAAAAACACACAGTAAAGAATGTGAGGGCACCGTGGACTGATAATGAGCTGCAAAGTGCAATGGTTGAAAGAGATACAGCAAGGGGTATAGCTAACAGAACAGGGTGTAAGGATGATTGGGAAGCTTACTGTAAATTGAGGAATTATGTTACTAAAATCAACGAAATTCACCAAATTCACCAAAGATGCAACAGTGGGATTTGGTGGTGAAAACAGTCGACCGATCAGTCTGCTACCAATTCTAAGGAAGCTGCTAGAGAAGATAGTCTGTGAACAAGTACAACGTTTCTTTAAAGAAAATAATTTAATCACAGACTTTAAACATGCATATCATGAAGGGCATTCAACTGGAACTGCATTAAAACAGATGTCAGATGACTGTTTAAAATATATTGATAATAACAACCTAGTAGGGGCAGTACTGTTAGATTTTAGCTCAGCCTTTGACATACTGGACTATAAACTGCTGTTGGATAAATTGAGATGTTACAAATTTGCATCTCATACAATAAGCTGGTCTGACAGTTATTTATCGAACAGGAAACAATATGTATTTTATAATGGGAGTTTTTCAGATGTAAAAGAGCTACAAGTGAATACATAAAATAAGCACAGCAGAAACATCTGATTGTTCAAACCACCATGTTGAACCATAAATCTTTAACCCTTACAGTTAGAGCTGCAAATAGCAACAGAAATAAACAGGTTTGCTGTATTCACATATCTCTGCAATTCAAAACAGTTTCCAATTTCTACCTGGAAGGTTTAGACCGATCGAGGTCACGGTGATTCACTGATGGATTATGTGTTAAAGGTTTGATTTTATTTCCTGAATGTTACACTTATGGACTATCTGTGTAAACTGCCCATCAAGATGTTGAAGGTTGGATTTAACCAGTCTGATGTTATACTTGTGGATTCCCTGTGTAAACTGTCTACTAATATTCAGAGATCTTAATTTTGTGTACTTGTGTAATAGATTAGGGTATACACTGGAAAGTGCCTTGATGAAGCCCCTCTGACGTTTTTTTTTTCATCTCTCCATCACGTTTCTATTGCTCATGTATGACTTTTTTTTGTGTATGTGAAAACAAATGAACTAAACTAAAAAAAACAACTGGAACGCTTCAATAAATGTCATTCGTTTTCCTGAGTGAGCCTGTGATTTCATTAATACTTGAGGACTTTTATTTTGAAGCTCATTAACTCATCTACCCCGGAAGCTGTACTCTTTACTTGTGCGAACGTCACACTGTTTGAACAAGATGGCGTCTGGTAGAAAGGTGTGTTAGCAGAGTCTCTGCTGTGTTTTTAAAGTGTGAACATGTCTAAAGTCCAAATGCTGAGATCGTTGGTGAAGCAGCGACTAACTGCGGCTGCTGAAGAGATATTTGGGCTGTTTGAAAGAACGATAGCAGAGTACGAGGAGGAACTTTGTCGATCAAAAGAGGAGAACGAGCGACAACGGAAACTACTGGACGCTGTTTCCAACCCTCAGCTTCGGTTACACAGAGCAGGTTTGTTCATTAAACGTTACAAGTTCATTATTAATAATATAACTGCAGCTTTGTTCAATAAATATTCAGTCTGTCGACGCTAATACGCCGCGTTAGCTTCTGTGGTGTCGTTAGTCTGGGTCCGTTAGTGGCCGTTTTGGTAAGGAACACCGGAACCAGGGCGAGTGAGACAGGATCCGGAATTCGATGGATGTGCCTTTCCGTCAAAATAAAAGCACCAAGCTAAAGAAAAATGCCGTGAAACTTTTTAATTTAAAGAATATAATTTACAAGAAAAGCCCCAAGCCATTAAGTTAATTGATTTTTTTTTACACCCCTCATCACCCCAAATCGATGGTGCGCCAGAATTTAAAGTTTTACTTTGGTGAACACTTTTACTTTGGTAGTGAATTTGGTGAATTCTGCATCTGCTCTTTAGACTGGAACCAGAATCCAGACAAAAATCAGAATGAATAGGAAACCAGGCTCTTCATTATTATTACAGTTTGGGTTTTTTTTACAATGACTTCAGCTCTAATTTCAGAATCTTGATATGCCTTTTCACAACTCTAGTCACAAAACTCAAAACTAATGATCAAAATGCACATTTTTTCAAAACTTTTTCCAGTTGCTTGGATACTATACACATTGACCTAAGATCATTTGTTCATTTAACTAAAATCACCTGTTCAAAATGACACAGCTTAACATCAAAGTATTACCATTTCAAAATGCAATTCGCACATTACATCTGAGATGATTGTCTATTCATTTCATTACAGTGATCTAACTATCAATGTATAAAACTGCTCAAAATAATAAGTTAAACTTGCATTTCTCTTAACGCACAGTTTTACTGCTGAACAATATTTATTGTAATGTTTCGATCATGAAAGCCCCTTGTAATTGCTTTTCCAACACTCTCAACTCGTTACTGATGATTGATTTCACCTTGTGGTTTGAGTATAAATGAGTGGGATCGTTGACTGCACAAGCGATTTCAGTAACATGGAGTCCGCAGGTGATCACAACAGAGATCAAGCAATGGGAAGAGGAAGACATGGTGGTCAAAGGATTGGCAGGGGTCACGCACCCCTTCTGAGAGGTGGTCCTGGGCCTCGTATTAGAGGAGGAGTTAGGCCTCAACAGAAGTGGCCGTGGGCCTCATTTTAGCGGTGTGGGGGAATGTGGTAGAGGAGATGTTTGGCAAATGAAAACATCAACTGTGATGTGGATGAGAACCTGTGGCCAAATCCACATGACAGGGTTGATGGATAGTAGCACAGTACAGTAATCAATCCTTTTTAGAACTGAGTGATTTTTTTTTTAACATGCGTTTTATAGTACTTTAGTTTTTTCTTTTTTGTAGCTAATTATTTTTGCTTTGATTCAAAGAAATCAATGTTATATTTTCTTCAATAAATTTAAGTTAACCGTAGAGTGATGTAGTACCATACTGAATTTAATGATTGTTCAAAGGAATAAACAATGACACTATCTGTATCTTGTGTGTGGGTGATCTAAATTAAGTTCATATGGTATTTCATGATACCATATTTCATGATTCTGCAGGTGTAAGGTTTCTTTAAAGATATGGATGCATAATGCAATGTTTTGAGCACTGGACAGCCTGTGTTACAAGGGATGACCGTTTTGAGTTTTGTGTCTAGAGTTGTGAAAAATGACATCAAGGTTCTGAAATTAGTGCTAAAGGTACTATAAAAAACTGTATTATTGTTAAATAATTTTCATTGTCTTATCATATTTTGTATTGTCAGTATGATCCACTAAGTAATTCTGGCTGTTAAACAAAGTGGAGTAAAAATGTACAATATGTGCGTTGTGCCATTTTTTTCAGCAGACATGGGTCGACTTGACGTGACTTAGTTCAGGTTCATCTGACATTGGCAGTAGGAGGAGTAGCAAGAGGGAAACACAAACCTGACAGACACTGAAAAGATGAGCAACTGGGGAGACAAGCAATTGAGCGCCCTCCTTGTCCTCGCAAACGAAGAGGCCATTAACCATCAGATGACGGGGACGGTGAAGAACGACGTCACACGCTGAGCTACATGTTTTGTTACTTGCTCACGCCCTCCATTGCCCCAAAAAAGACGCCTTCTGTATTTAGTAGGCAGGTGGCACTCCCCAATTTTGTTTTTATACTGCCAATGCTGAAAAAAACTGATTGGGCTTTCCTGCAATTTTGCACAATTCCTATCTAGAAAGGGCTTATGTCCTCGGCCAAGCTACCTCACCTCTCTTCAATGACCATCGGCTCTGCCCCAGTCTCACACACTTTAAGGAATATATAAGTGAAGTACAAGTGAAGTGCTGCAGTAGTAGTTGAGTTGATGTACTTAGCTACTTTCTACCACTGGTAGCTGAGTTGAGAAACACTATGAAATTAGCCAATGCTAGCTAATTTAGCTAACATAACATAACATATCAGAAAAATGGCTTTAAATGGTCCATAATGTTATCTACATTGTGTTGTTTTGTAAGGCAGCGGATACTGTGCCATTACTGGCATTTTATTTACTCAGGCTGCAAGTAATCAAATGGTAAACTGTTGCATACTGTGGACAATCATTCTCAAATAATTCACTTTTTTGAGCAAATAAAGAGCCACACTGTAGCCTCCAGACATGACAAGAGTAACAGTACATGTTAATGACTGCTACGACACAGCTGAGTGAACACTGTGAAGCTGTTTGATGCTCAGAGATCTGTACAACATGTCTCTGTAACATCTCTGTGCGTGTGTGTGTGTGTTTCCTGTTTCCTGCAGACGTCCAGCAGCTGTTGGTGGTTAAAGAAGAGGTTCCCCCTGAGCAGCAGGAGTGGAGCTCCAGTGTGGACCAGGAGGACCCAGAGCCTCCACACATTAAAGAGGAACAGGAGGAACTCTGGATCAGTCAGGAGGGAGAGCAGCTTCAAGGGCTGGAGGAGGATGATATCACCAAGTTCACATCCACTCCTGTCCCTGTGAAGAGTGAAGATGATGAAGAGAAACCTCAGTCCTCACAGCTTCATCAAAGACACGCTGAAGAGATGGAAACAGAAGCAGAGGGAGAGGACTGTGGAGGAGCAGAACCAGCCAGGAACTCAGATCCAGATACACTTTTACAACCTGAGACTGATGACAGTGTTGAGAATTGGACGGAGACCAGAGAACCTCAGTCAGGTTTCAACTGTCTGAAAAATGATGAAGTCCCCGTCTGTGATTTGATTGTTGGTGAGAAACCATTTAGCTGCTCTGAGTGTGGGAAAAGATTTGGTCGAAGGGGAAATCTCAATGACCACATGAGAATTCACACAGGAGAGAAACCATTTAGTTGCACTGAGTGTGGGAAAAGATTCTGTCGCAATGGACATCTGAAGAAACACATCTTATCACATACAGGAGAGAAACCATTTAGCTGCTCTGAGTGTGGGAAAAGATTTAATCGCAATGCACATCTGAAGAAACACATGATTTCACATACAGGAGAGAAACCATTCAGCTGCTCTGAATGTGGGACAAGATTTGGTCAAAAGGCACATCTGACGGTACACATGAGATCTCATACAGGAGAGAAACCATTTAGTTGTTCTGAGTGTGGGAGAAGATTTAGTCGCAATGGAATTTTGAAGATACACAAGAGAACTCATGCAAGAAAAAAGCCATTTACCTGTTCAATTTGTGGGAAATCATTTACACAACTTAATATTTTACACACACACATGAGAACTCATGAAGGAGAAAAATAATTCAGCTGTTCAGTTTGAAAAAAACTTTCATATGGAATACCACTTTAAAAAAGAGTACACACATGAGTCACACTATTCAGCTGAAGTGTCTGTATGATACCTGTAACACAGACTGGACAGTTACACAGACGCATGAAATCCCACACTGTAGCTGCAGTGTTTGTCACTAAAGATTCACTTGGCCTGGTTGTTATTTATGACTTGAAACAGCTGTTCATATCAAATGAGCAAGATATCAACTATTTGTGTTTCCTCATAAGATAAGTTTCATTAGCACTTCTGCCTATTTTATAATATCTGAAAGTGCGTTATGTTGTGTCTCTTTCTCTTTGCTCACATGCTATATGTAAAGTGTCCTTTAGGATATTAATGATTTCATCCATGTAGTCAGGTCAGATTAAACTTGGAGGAGGGGGACTTCAGGTATGATATTTCTTGTAGGGTTAATGCTTTTCTTAATCCTTTTGTCCTGATCCTACCTTAAGGGGAAGCAACTATTTATAGTTTGACATATGATACACCTCCTACACAACATAAAATTGAGTCATTCACAGTGGTTAATTTCTTTATTAAACAACTTATTTGGACCTTGTGTTGTGAAATGTTTCCAAGTTCAAGAATAAACTTTCAAGTTCAATTACTGTCATTATTTAAAGAGTGTGAGCTCATTAACTCATTTACCCTGGAAGCTGCACTCTTTCCTGTTGCGAATGTCACACAGTTTGAGCTATGATAAGCTATGTCTACTCAGATTTTATGGGACCTAATTATCCACAATTTATGTGAGTCAGAGAAGAGCAGCTCCCAGTTTGGAAAGCAGGTAAGAGAACTGGCACAGTTAGGTAGGTTCCAAACGGTAAACATCAGTTTACTGTTGTAAAGTGCTGTCTGACAGCAAGGTGAAGCGGTAAAAATATTCTGAACTGATGTGGATTTGTTTTAGGTGACCCTGTTTTCATGTGGCTAAAACAAGTTTTTCTCCTGCAGTCATCCGATCAGAGCTGATCTGATTGATGGATGAGAGGAGCAGCTGCTGCAGAGGCGAGTGAAAGCAAGGGAAGTAATAAAGCAACTCAGGACATAAAATAAGCACAGCAGAAACGTCTGATTGTTCAAACCACAATGTTGAACCATGTATCTTTAAACTTCATAGTTACAGCTGCAATTCAAAACAGTTTGCAGTTTCTACCTGGAAGGTTTAGATCAAGGTCACGGTGATTCACCCTGCGATGACATCATCAATATTCATTTGAGCGTATCATGTTATCTGGAGACTTTAAGTGACTTGTTGGAGCTAGTGCTCGCTACTTTCATTGATCAAGAGTCGGCAACTCTGCCTTACTTGTGAATCTGTCACCAAGTAAACAGTACTGCTACTCACCACTCACCACTTTTTCACCACTTAAGTACTGTGTGAGCAGGGCTGAGGCACAGTGCAAGCCTTTTGCTGTGTCTGTGACTGGAAGCCTGTGATTAGGACAAGGACAAGATGGCAAAGTCTGTGAGCTGCTCAGAGTGTGAGCGACTAACCGAGACAATAAGGCAGCTTCAAAAGAAGAATGAAACGCTACTACAGATTTGTGAGTGAGCAATTAATTGAGTGTGCAGCAGCTAACATACAAGGTGCTGATGGACAGACTTTTATACATAGAAATACATCAAATCCAGCCAGGACTTGGGCTGATCTCATTAGATGCAAAGGTAAATCCAGCAGGAAATCAGTCAAGAGCCCCAACACTCACCCCTCCACTTGAACTGTCTCTACAGAACAGGTACGATGCACTAGCTCCAAATGAAATGTGTGACAATACCAGCTACACTGAACCCAGGCAGGCCAATCACAACTGTGGTATTGAGGCTATCCAGATCATTGAAAAGGTTGTTTTTCAGCAACTTAACACCTTCTTGGAGCAAAACAATTCCTTTGATGCCTTTCAGTCTGGATTTCGAGCACATCACAGCACTGAGACTGCACTTGTAAAAGTTTTAAATGACATTCATCTGAGCAGTGATGCATCAAAGATTTCGGTTCTGGTATTACTGGACCTCAGTGCTGCATTTGACACAGTTGACCATAAGATACTGCTCGACAGACTAGAAACGTTTGTGGGACTTTCTGTCTTATTTACAAGACAGGGATTTCTTTGTGTCACTTGGCAATTATGAATCTGTGCGAACAAAAATTACATGTGGAGTTCCTCAAGGGTCCATTCTTTGGCCTCTTCTGTTCAACATCTATATGCTCTCTCTTGCTCAGATTATGGAATATCATAACATCTCCTACCATACTTATGCAGATGACACACAACTTTACATAACAGTGTCACCAGATGACTACAGTCCCCTACATCTGCTAAATAAGTGCATTGACGAAATTAATACGTGGATGTGCCAGAATTTTCTACAACTAAACACAGAAAAAACTGAGATAGTTGTTTTTGGCCCCAAAGAACAAAGATCAATAGTCAGTGCTCACTGTGGCGCCATGACACTAAAACCTACAACTCAAGCCAGAAATCTTGGTGTAGTTCTGGACTCAGACCTAAATTTCAATAGTCACATGAAGACAATTACTGAATCAGCCTACTACCACCTTAAAAACATAGCAAGAATAAAAGAATTTCTGTCTAAACAAGATACAGAAAAACTTGTTCATGGTTTCATTTTCAGCAGGCTGGAGTACTGTAACTGTGTCTTCACAGGCCTGAGTAAAAAAATCAATCAGACAACTGCAGCTCGTCCAGAACGCTGCTGTGAGAGAGTGGAGCACTGGCTTCCTGTGTGTCAAAGGATAGACTTTAAAATCTTGTTACTTCTCTGTACTGCACTGAATGGTCTCAGGCCTAAATACATCTCTGATTTACTTGTATGTTATGAAGCACTCAGACCCCTCAGATCATTTAGAATTTAGTTTCTATGCTCCCCGCCTGTGGAACAAACTTCCAGAATATCTGAGGTCGGCTGAAACTGTCAGCTCATTTAAATCAGGGCATAAAACATTGCTATTTACTGCAGCTTATCAGTGAACTAGATATGTAACTTATTGTTAGGATAATCTGTAGCTATTGTTTTTATATTTGTCTGCTGTTGCTTTTGCTTTATGTTTGCTTTTTACATGCATTTTCTGCACTGTTTTTAACTATTTATTGTCATGCTTTCAGCTTTTGTTTTTAATGATCTCAAACAATTTCCTTTAATGTTTTATTTTAATGTATTTCTCTTGAAAAGCACCTTGAATTGCCTTGTGTATGAATGGTGCTATATAAATAAAATTGCCTTGTCTTGAAAGAGTAGGAAAACACCTCAGTCTTCCAATGGTTGGATCCACCAACACAGCAGATAACAATGGAACAACAATCAGTTCTGGAAAAGAAGTTATCCTGATGGATTATGTGTTCAAGGTTTGATTTTATTTCCTGAATGTTACACTTATGGACTATCTGTGTAAACTGCCCATCAAGATGTTGAAGGTTGGATTTAACCATTCTGATGTTATACTTGTGGATTCCCTGTGTAAACTGTCTACTAATATTCAGAGATCTTAATTTTGTGTACTTGTGTAATAGATTGGGGTATACACTGGAAAGTGCCTTGATGAAGCCCCTCTGACGTTTTTTTGCATCTCTCCATCACGTTTCTGTTGCTCATGTACTACTTTTTCTTTTTTTGCATATGTGAAAACAAATGAACTACACTAAAAAACAACTGGAACACTTCAATAAATGTCATTCTTTCAAAAAGTGTAATTTGGTGAACAAACGTCACCAGGGAAAGATGGTGTATGCTACAGTATGTTAGCTCATATGAGAGACAGTGCACTTGAAGCAGTGTTAAGACTGTTTAATAAAATATGGGACACAGGCAAACTCCCATCAGTATGGAAGGAATCAGTTATAGTACCTATATTAAAACCAGGTAAAGACTCATCAAATCCCTCTAGTTAAAGACCCATCGCACCAACATTGCAATTAGGGAAAACTTTGGAACGGGTGGTGACAGAGAGACTTTTTAGAGAGTAAAAAATAATTGTCAAGTTATCAAAGTGGATTTCATGGGGGAAGAGGGATGATGGACAGTGTCTTATGTCTAGAATCAGAAATAAGGAAAGCTCAGACCAACAGAGAAATGGTGATTGCTGTATTTTTTGATATTGAGAAAGCATACGATATGTTATGGAAAGAGGAAACTACTCATCAAACTCAATAAATTAGGTGTGAATGGAGAACTGTACAACTGGGTATTAGATTTCATGTATGGGAGAACAATAGAAGTTAAAGAGGGTACAGAATATTCAAAAGTATATCAAGTTGAGAATGGAACACCACAGGGAAGCATCTGCAGTCCAATCCTGTTTAACATCATGATCAATGGTATTTTCGAACAGATTGAGCAAGGTATAGGGAAGTCACTACACGCTGATGACGGGGCCTTATGGATAAGGGCGCGGAATCTGAAATTTATACAGAAGACACTGCAGGCTGCGATTGAGAAGGTGGAGCAGTGGGCAGATGTATGGGGCTTTAAACTATCGGTTGCAAAGACACAAGGAATATGTTTTTCCAGACATCACACAGAGATCTCCTTGAAACTGTATGGCCAAACAATTGAGCAGGTCAGGGTCATTAGATTATTGGGTATGTGGCTGGATGAAAAGTTGACCTAGAAGCATCACATTGATAAAGTAAGGGATAAACGCAAAAGGGTCAACAATCTCTTAAGATGCCTGTCAGGAAGAGACTGAGGAGCAGCCAGAGCATCACTGTTAGATATGTATCAAACTATTATGAGAGCAACACTAGACTACAGGTGTATAGGGTATTTATCAGCAGCAGAAACTCATCTTAAAAGACTGGATGTACAGCACGCACAGAGACTGAGGATATGTATTGGTGCATTTAAATCCTCTCCAGTAGCAGCCATACAAGTGGAAATGGGGGAACAGCCTTTGGGGATCAGAAGAATGAAACTTATATTAGCATACTGGGTCAATCTTCAAGGGCACAGCACTTCACAGCCTGCTAAAAGCATCCTGGAGGACTGTTGAGAGCACAATGACTCTAATTTTATGAGCTTTGGATGGATAGGGAACATAAAGGCTGAAGAAGCAGGTTTAGGTCATAATTGAAATACACAATCTACTGTACAGAATACACAAGAGGGATCTGATGGTCTGCTTTATTTGGGTTCCTGCCCATGTAGGAATAGAAGGAAATGAAGAGGCTGATATTATGGCCAAACAATCACTTAAATCACATGCTGTAAATGCAGAAATTCCGTTAAGTAGGGCAGAAGGTAAATCAATAATTAAGAAACATGCGGGAAAAGTGTGGCAAGAACACTGGGACATTCAAGACATGAGAAGACACTTATATAATATACAGAATCAGGTTGGGTTGGGAAGAAGGATAGGCAGGAGCCGGAGGGAAGAGGCAGTCATGACACGACTTAGGATAGGGCACACAGGACCGGATAATACACTACATAAAATGGGTAAACACCCAGATGCCAAATGTAATCACTGTGGTCAGTCAGAATCTGTCCAACATGTTCTGTTGGAGTGAAGAGCATATGAGGAGGAAAGGAGGGCACTGATAACAGCAGCAGAGAAGGCCAAGAAAGGTTTAAGCATAGGGACCTGCTCAGAGTAGAGTCAAATAATATACTCAGACATTTAATCATATATCTAAAAGATACAAGGCTGATGGAGAGGATTTAAGTTCCCTTTTTTGTGTTTTGTTTTGTATGCAAATCTACTGTACCACACTCCAGTCCAGTAGGTGGCGGTAATGCACCTTCAAGTTGGTTACCAACCGCCAATAAACTCCATAGAGATCTACCCCGGAAGCTCTACGTCACACTGTTTGAACAAGATGGCGTCTGGTGGAAACGTGTGTTAGCAGAGTGTCTTTGTTGTGTTTTTTTAAAGTGTGAACATGTATAAAGTCCAAATGCTGAGATCGCTGGTGAAGCAGCGACTAACTGCGGCTGCTGAAGAGATATTTGGGCTGTTTGAAAGAACGATAGCAGAGTACGAGGAGGAACTTTGTCGATCAAAAGAGGAGAACGAGCGACAACGGAAACTACTGGACGCTGTTTTCAACCCTCAGCTTCGGTTACACAGAGCAGGTTTGTTCGTTAAACATTACAAGTTCATTACTAATAAAATAACTGCAGGTTTGTGCGATAAGTATCCATGGCTTCCGAGTGGGTAGTAGGTGGGCCGAGAATACATAAATCAGGACTTCCAGCAAAGTTGTGGCGTTTGCAGTGTGGGCCATGTCTTAGGTTAATGTAGCAGGAACTTGGGGGTAATTTTACGGGGCCGTTGGTGCGTGCGAAGAGCATGGATACCAAGAGGCGAAGCTCCGTTGAATTTCTGCCAACAGCCACTAGGGACGCTGCCGCCATCTTGGACTGTTGAGCCCAGACAACATGCAAGATGTACATGCAACATGCAAGGAGAGAGGAGGAAAAACAGTAAAAGAAAACAGTGTCGTGCAATTAACTGCAACAACTATCAGTGGAACACCCCGCACCTGGCCTTCCACTGTTTCCCGAAGGATCCCGACAGAGGTGTACGTTTTCAAGTGTTTTAATATCAATTTAATATGCCAGTTTTCGTGGGAAGATATATGTAGCCAATATATAGGCCTATATATGCCCCCTTGGACCATTTATATCTGAACTGATTACTGCTTTAGCATTAAAATATATCATATTAAAATAACTTATATATTATCATTATTACTGTCTCCTTACTGTACAAACTGTAAATAAATCTTTATTCCTGACTATGTGACGTCACCATGAATGTGTTTCTAGTTAAAATATTGATTTTTTTTTTTTTTTTTTTCAAATTGTTATTATTTAATTTTTTTGGTAGATTGGCTTATGGGGTGATTTTGAAGGAGTAATTAAGTTAATCTTCTCATAAGTGGATGTAATATGTAGAGATGCCATCTCGGCCGTTTTTTTTTTTTTTTTTTTTTTTTTGAAGTCTATATTTTGCTTTACAAAAACGTGAAAAAGCAGCTGTGACCAAGCTGTCACGAGGTGATTAAGTTGATGTTTGCATTTTGTGTTATTTCCTATGATCACATTCAGTTAACACTATGTATAACCTCCTTGTGTTGATTAAATAAAAAAAAAATAATAATAAAATAAATAAACACTACAATACTCAGAACGCCCAAAAGACTCCTGGCTGGGGCTTGGGGTTTACTTGGTGCTGATTGGATATACTCAAGGTGGAATGTGACGTCAACAGAAAGCAACAAAATAGCTGGCATTTTTAAAACTCAGCAGATGAGGGTTAGCTCGTTAATAGCTTCCACCGCCATGTAAACAATCTTGAGAACCGGTCCGTGAAAAAATATCTTTTCCAGCGGATATCTTACTTACAACATTATTGAGCTAGCAAAGCAGTTTGGTGTTGCTATGTGTGGTATTTATTCAGTTTTGGGAAATCACGATGTCTAGAAAACATCAGTAACGTTAGTGGCTGCAGCTGACAGGGACAGCTAACAACAGCAGCAAAGCTAACATCAGGACGTCATCTGTTAAAAGCCTCCCGTTGTCGGATACGACGTGAAACTACTCCAGTTAGCTCAATTATGTTGTAACTAAGACATCCGCTGGAAAAAAATTTTTTCATGGACCGTGACTGGAGTTATTACAGACACCGCTAATGGCGTCCCTACACCCCTACAACGCCCCGGTCAAAATGGTCGCGCAACGATTACGTCACATACAGAGCCCGGTAACTTTACAGAAACCTATGGCAAGCTGTTTTAACCTTATTGCAAAGTTTGACTATCCGGAATTACCATTATAGATATCAACAACACCATTTTGACTAGTCATGATGTCATTGTGACTAGTATGCATTTTAATTGAAGATATCTATGACGTTATTCTGACTAGTCAGAACTCTAATTTAAGATATTTGTAATTCAGTTTTGACTAGTAAGATTCAAACTACTTTTGCCATTAATGTGTATGGGGTTTCTCATTGGAGATATCTCCAATTCAGTTACAGATATGTACAATGCCATTCTGATTATCTGGAACTTAATTCAAGATATCTAGAAAGAACCATGTAGATATCTTCAATTGATGATATCAAAATGAAGTTGCAGATATCCGCAATTAGAATTGCAGATATCCACAACTACATTGAAGATATCAATAATGACAAACCCCATACACATGAATGGCAAAAGTAGTTTGAATCTTACGAGTCAAAACTGAATTACAGATATCTGTAATTGGAGTTTTGACTAGGCAAAATTATGTTGCAGATATCAGTAATGAATATCCAGTCTAGCTATTAAATGTTAAAACGGTTTGCCATAGGAACCTTCCTCCTACTCTGCTCTCTCAGTGGAGACATGGCGGCTGAGAGGGCCGAGCGAGAGGACGTTCCTGTTGTAGTTCCTGCCCCACAAATAGTACCAGGAACTTCTTCAGTGGAAACGGGCCTTTGAGTAGTGTTGCATTTAAATGCAAAAGGGTTACTTCAGCTGCCAGTATCTAGTTTAACAGAGGAACTTAAATGTACCAAGGTCAGGACAGAGCTCTTGTTATCTGGGAGTAAGGACGTGGTAGTTAGGAGTGTGGTTCCAAATCCAACCACGGGGAGGAAGTGGAACCCAAGATCGGCAGTTCAAGAGGCACAGGCAGCTCTTAGGCATGCAGAGATTGTAGGTAATGTTCAGTTTGGCCAGGGAGGCCTGGGGCTTGGCTCAGGCAAACCGGTATGGAATAAATCAGAACAGGTGGAGAGATCTACTTCCTCTCAGGAGAAAATCCAGGAAGAGGAAGGTTATTTAAGTGTGGGGGTGACCTATTTGAATCCCTTTTGTTTGAGACCATGCTGCAAGGTGAGCGTGTTTGCTGATTCTGTGAGTTAATCTTTTCTGTCTCCTTTAACTTTAGCTTATATTGGAGTTATGCTATGTATGTATGAAATAGAGTATGGTGAATGTGCTAGGAAAGGTAGTATTGGCACGGTCTCTACCTGGAGCTCGCATAAACGAAGCCTGTATACCGAGTATTCGGTATACATTGTATTTGCATAAGTGTCCACTAGATGGCAGTATTTAATCAGAGTACATTGGACAGAGTGTTTAGTCATCTATTCTGAGTGTGTTACTGATTTGCCATAATTCTTTCATATCATGTAAAACGAATGCCTTAAGTTATTTGTTTTAACTACTGCATTATATTACTGATATCACCGAGGTCTGCTGCTGAATTCATCGTCATGTTTCACTCGGTAGAACTCCGATTTAATGAGTCAGCAGTGGTAAAAATGTGTAAACTGTCATTAAGGCAGACAAGTGGAGCATTAGCTGGTAAATGTCACGTTTATTCACTTTACATGGAGCTAACATTTAAACAGTATTATATAAATTGTTTGCCACATGTGTAACTGTCTGTTCATGGGTCATAAGAAATCATTTTTAAGGAGTAGATGTTTGTTTAGAAATAGATGATGCTCAGAGGTCTGTAGAAGTTCAATAAGGAGTTTTTGGGCTGTGATGTGAATGAACGACAACATTTCTCTGTAACGTCTGTGTGTCTGTGTGTGTGTGTGTGTGTGTGTGTGTGTGTGTGTGTGTGTGTGTGTGTGTGTGTGTGTGTGTGTGTGTGTGTGTGTGTGTGTGCTGTTTCCTGCAGACGCCCAGCAGCTGTCGGTGGTTAAAGAAGAGGTTCCCCCTGAGCAGCAGAAGTCGAGCTCCAGTGTGGACCAGGAGGACCCAGAGCCTCCACACATTAAAGGAGAACAGGAGGAACTCTGGATCAGTCAGGAGGGAGAGCAGCTTCAAGGGCTGGAGGAGATTGATATCACCAAGTTCATATCCACTCCTGTCCCTGTGAAGAGTGACGATGATGAAGAGAAACCTCAGTCCTCACAGCTTCATCAAAGACACACTGAACAGATGGAAACAGAAGCAGAGGGAGAGGACTGTGGAGGAGCAGAACCAGCCAGGAACTCAGATCCAGATACACATTTACATTCCAAGACTGATGACGAGACTGGAGACTCCTCTGAACCTGAGACTGATGACAGTGATGATTGGAAGGAGACCAGAGAACCTCAGTCAGGTATCTGTCAAGTCACATATTTGCTTGTCTTAAGCAAGTCTCAAGTTTTAACCTTCAGATCTCAAGTAAATGGTAAATGGAAAATGGACCTGCACTTGTATAGCACCTTTCTAGTCATCTGACCACTTAAAGCGCTTTTCACACTACGAGTCATATTCACCCATCGCACACACACTCATACACAAAGGGCCGAGGCTACCAGACAAGGTGCCACCTGCTACTCAGTTTTTAACACACTCACACACTGAGCAATTGGAACCGCTGATCTTCCGATTAGTGGATGTCCGGCTCTACCTCTGAGCCACAGCCATCCAGTCCTTGGTATAAGTCAAGCAAGTTGTGTCAAGTCATTGCTCAGGTCAAGCAAGTCACAAGTAAAGTCATACTCACAAACTCAGAAAGATAAACTAGAAAATGCATTTCCTGCGGAAAATGTATGTGAATGCTGAAATGAAAGAAAAGGCTGAAAGTACAGAAATATCAAAGAAATTGCCCGAAATATCTGAAAATCCTTACAGAGCTGAACATTTGACATTTGAATAGTTTCTGTAGCTGAAGGTATGTAAGAGTAGCAAGTGAGTAGTAGAAGGGGGTTGACAGGGTTTGGCTGCGGTCCGCGAGGAGTTACCGCTCCTGGCTTAAGGGTGGGTGGCCTGGTTTTTGGACCTACCCTGGAGAATGCCGATCTCCATTGCGGCTTGGCATGGCATGGCGCCTCTAAACTCACTATGGAAACACAAATTGGCACGGCATGACTTTGCTCGGCGCAGCAGGGAGGATGCAGCTGAACAACCTTCATGACTCAGCCTTTATTTGGAATTGTGTGTTACCAGCTTTACGCTCCCAGTTTTGAGAAGCATACAAGAGAACTGGCATGGTTCGGTCAGTTGCAAAAGTCACACAACAACACAAACTAACTGCCCGATCGAAGGGCAGCTGAAGACCAGCGACTCATTGTGTTCTGTGAGGTAAGATTACTGATTCTTTAGGTGGAGTCTGGTTAATTTGAGTATGATGTTTGATGTAATTGCCACAGGGCTGGGAGGGCGGCTACAAACGGATCAGGGGGGCAGGCAGATCACGGACATTTACTCACGTGGTACACCGGAAGTATCTCCCGGCAGGAAGTCCAGGAAAAAAAATCAGCCCGAACAGACGTGTTTGGACGGATTTACAGCAAAAAAGCAGTTTCTTCACTCGGTGAGTAAAAAATATAAAAGTCTGAGTTTTTCATTTCTCAGGTTTATGTTCATTTGTTTGGATTGTAAGTGTGTATTATCTGATAGATGTATCTGTGTGCGAACTATCAGTGAAAGTTTCATTTTCCATGCTTGCCTAAGTTAGGTGGTAGACAGCTAAATGTGGATGGAAGCGGTAGGGGGACGAACGGATCACTGTGCTCCGGGTCAAACTGACCTGTACGGCCTCTGTTAAAGAAACATGTATTTCTTTGCTCTGTTGTTTCAGAAAACTAACAAGGTTAGAGCCAGAAAGACCACCAACGGCCTGTACAGCAGTCCCACATTGTTTGCGCAGGCACATCAGGCTGTGTGTAAGGGACGCACAGTCAGAGGTGCTGCAGCTCTGTTTGGAGTGCCGTACTCAACTCTGTATCGGTACATTAAAATTAAAAGCGTGGACCCAACTGCACCAGAGCCAGGATACAAACCTCATAATAAGGTGTTCTCAGCAGAGCAAGAGAGCAGCTTGAGGGAGTACCTTCTAAATGCTGCGGATATTTATTATGGGCTCAGTTCTCGTGAGGTAAGCTTATGTAGCATAGAGAATTGTTTAAAGTTAATGCAAATCATAGATAATTGATAAGTTCATAAAGTTTAAGAAATGATATCACAGTTTCTAGGTTGAAAACAATAGCAAGTTCTTTATTAACTTCAAATACATGGATATCACAGTTCACAGGATAAAATTGATTAAATTAATAAATAAGTTAAAATATATACATAGATATCACAGCTCATAGGGTTGGGGTGAACATAATTAACTTAAAATCAATGTATTGTGTAAATGTAATATTGAACGTGATGCCAAATTTAAAGTATTAATTCATTGTGGCTCCTGAATCCCTCAGGTCCGCAGTCTTGCCTACCAGCTGGCCAAGAAGCATGACTGTAGTTATCCAAAGGCTTGGGATGTGAACCAGTTAGCCGGGAGGGACTGGTCCGCCGCCTTCCTGCATCGCAATCCACAGCTGTTGGTCCGACGTCCTCAGGCCACCAGCCTTTCACGGGCCACAAGTTTCAATCCTTCCAACGTTGGAAACTTCTTTTCCAAACTGTCCAAGGTCCTGGACAGGCACCACTTCCAAGCCAAGGATGTGTGGAACGTTGACGATTCCAGCACGGTCAATGTTCAAGTGCCTGATAAAGTTCTCGCCAGCCGTGGCACAAAGCACGTCGGAGCCACGACGTCTGCGGAGAGAGGGACATTTGTCACAATGGCATTAGCTGTCAATGCCATGGGTAACTCCATCCCACCCCACTTTGTGTTTCCCTGCAAAACTTATCATGACCACTTTGTCAGAGACGGGCCTACAGGCTGCACTGGCTCATGCTCAGAGTCAGGTTGGATGCAGGAGAGCGACTTCCTGATCTTCCTCAAACACTTCGTCCATCACACCAAAGCATCCGCTGACTCCAAAGTGCTTCTGCTCCTAGATAATCATACCTCTCACCTCTCACTGGAAGGCATAGATTATTGTCGTGCCAACGGTGTCGTGCTCCTCTCCTTCCCACCTCACTGCTCACACAAGCTCCAGCCCGTGGACCGCAGTGTGTACGAACCTCTGAAGAGGTGCATCAACACAGCCATGGACCAATGGATGATGGGAAATCCTGGGAAAAAAATGACAATTTATGATTTGCCAGGTACGATTTGTAAGGTCTATCTATTTAAATAGGGACAATACATATTAAATAACTTCTAAAATCAAATGTAAATATACCAGTTTTATGCACCAGGACTGTGTTTTTCACAGGTATTGTGGCAACAGCGCTGCCATCTGCTGCCACACCGTCAAACATAGTGGCTGGCTTCAGGTGTACAGGAATCTGGCCGTTCAACCCCAGCATCTTCACAGAGGAGGATTTCTCACCGGCGTATGTGACTATGTGACATCCGCCGGCCAGTGTGGAGACAACACCAGCTGTCCCGAATCTGCCAGCACTGCTGTCCAACACTGTGGTAGGGCTGGGTGATTCATATTACATATGAAAAATGTTTTGTGCTCTTGAGGCTAACTGCAGGATTCGAGCAGGTGCAAAGGCCAAAAAAGTCTTACAGTTCAAAAAAAGAGAAAAGGCCTGCACACTGACAGAAAAGAGGAGGCTCTCAGATGCAGTTAAAAGTTTATGTCAAAACATCAAAATGAAAAGTGATGTTTTGAAATAAAAAATCTGTGTAGACGGAGAGCGATTGACAAACATTGCCGCTTGCCAGTTTCAGGTTTCAGGCTCAGGGATTTTTTTTTTTTTTTTGTGGCTTTAAGTGTTGCTGCTGCCCCCATCCACAGTCACCAGACTCCTTTGATAGAAACAGTTATGGTTTTCCTCATAGCTATAAAGGCCATTTTTGGTCTCTTGTGTCCCTCTATCATTATGTGTACCCTCTAAAGGTTTTTACACAGCACAGGTAGAACTCTTTATGACTTTTTTTTTTCAACAGCAGCAGTAGTATGAGTCATGGGGTGGATAACTGATCAAGAGCTCCAATCAGAGCTGATCTGATCGATGGATGAGAGGAGCGGCTTCTGCAGAGGTGAGTGAAAGCAATAAAGCAACTCAGGACATAAAATAAGCACAGCAGACACGTCAGACAGGATGAACCATGGTGTTAAACTATATATCTTTAAATGTTTCAGTCACGGCTGAAAATAACAACAAAAATAATCTCCCAATGGTTGGATCCACTAACACAGCACATAACAATGGAACAACAATCGGCTCTGAAAAAAAAGTTATACTGATGGATTATGTGTTACAGGTTTGATTTTATTTCCTGAATGTTACACTTATGGACTATCTGTGTAAACTGCCCATCAAGATGTTAAAGGCTGGATGTAACTATTCTGATGTTACACTTATGGATTCCCTGTGTAAACTGATTGATATTTAGTGATCTTAATTTTGTGTACTTGTGTACATGGTCTGTGTGGATTTTATAATTGTCTTTCTTTTCTTCTATCTTTGTAATATGTTACTGAGTTAACTAATGGAGTATGGTATACAATGGAAAGTGCCTTGATTAACCCCCTGTGAGGTTTTTTTTTGCATCTCTCCATCATGTTTCTGTTGCTCATGTACTACTTTTTTGCATGTGAAAACGAATGAACTAAACTAAAAAAAAAAATTGGAACAGTTCAATAAAAGTAATTCTTTCAAAAAGTGTATTTTAATCATTTCTCCTCCTGCATGTGTTTTTTTTTTTGAGTAAGCCTGTGATTCCATTCGCACCTCTGGACATTTATTTTGAAACTCATTAACTCATTTACCCTGGAAGCTGTACTCTTCACTGTTGCGAACGTCGCACTGTTTAAACAAGATGGCGTCTGGTAGAAAGCTGTGTTAGCAGAGGAGGAAAACGAGCGAAAACGGAAACTACTGGACGCTCTTTACAGCCCTCAGCTTTGGTTACACAGAGCAGGTTTGTTCAATAAATATGCAGTCTGTCAACAATTATACGCTGCGTTAGCTTCCCTGTTGTTGTTAGCTTCTCTGTTGTTGTTAGCTTCTCTGGTGTTGTTAACTGTTCTTCCTCCCGGCCTTCATGAACTGGTTCTTTTTTTTGTTTCTATTTAACATGGACAATCATGCTCTTTGACAACTGAGTGGGATTTCTTCATTTCTAAGGGACACAGGTAACTTGTTTACATCCTGTAACTAGGATCCAATAAATGTGATTTCTTACACCTTATTATGACACAGATGTAGTCATATTTATATTGTGGTTTACTTCATGTAAATATGTTTAAAGATTACAGTTATTGAAGCTAATGTGTTTATCATTTTAATGTTGCAGCCGGTCAATGTGGAGCAAACATAAATGTATTTACAGTCAGGTTTAAACTCTCTGAAAAATGATGAAGTCCCAGTCGGTGATATAATTGCTGATGAGAAACAATTTAATTGCTCTGATTGTGGGAAAAGATTTGGTTTAAGTGGAGTCCTGAAGACACACATGAGATTTCATACAGGAGAGAAACCATTTAGCTGCTCCAAGTGTGGGAAGAGATTTTGTTAAAGTGGAGAGCTGAGTAGACGCATAAGAGCGCATACAGGAGAGAAACCATTTTGCTGCTCTGAGTGTGGGAAAAGTTTTTGTTGTGAAACTCTGAAGAAACACGAGATATAAGAGAAAGAAACCAATTAACTGTTCAATTTTGGGAAATCATTTGCACAATGTCAAAACTTACACACGAGAACTCATGAAGGAGAAAAGTGATTCAGCTGGTTATTTTGAAAACAAAAAACTATTTGGAATAAGTCTTTAAAGACACGTGGGTACCCATAAAAGGGAAAGACTTTTGAGCTGCAGCGTTTGTATGAAGTCTTTAACACAGACTGGACAGGTACACAACCACATGAAAACCTGCACAGGAGAGAAACCTATAAGTTGCAGTGTTTGTCATTAAAGATTCACTTGGCCTAAACAACTTGGAAACTATCAGTGTGTTGTTTGTCCGTCTGCACAGCCTCATCAAATTCAAACTGAGGAGAGCAGAGAGGCAATGTGGAGTGACCAGAACCAGCCAGGAACTCACATCCAGAACGGGCCGACTTAATCACTGAAGGACTGACCAGCCATGGCTTCCCTCCCACGTCACTGTTTATGTCACATGCTGAGCTACACATTTTGTTACTTGCTCACTCCCCCCCATTGCCCCGAAAAAGGCGCCTTCTTTATAAACATTTTGCTGCACTTCCTGATTTTGTTTTTATACTGCCAATGCTGAAAAAAGACTGATTGGGCTTTCTTGCAAATTTGCACAGTTCCAATCTCTATACACTCTGACTCTATCCACCAAGATTTAATGGAAAAAGTAACCACCACATTATCTCTGCTCCATAGTTGTAGTATCCATTATCCTCTTCTATTTGAATACTTGGTGTTCTGGATATACTCGACTGGTATTCAATACAAATCAACATATCCCATCTTGAGTGCTTTCATTGTGGTGACTCTTGCTTTTTCTAAAAAGCAACAAGCAACAAATTTGGCAACTCATTTGGACCACCAGGGGAAACGGATATATATTTAAATATATTGTATTTCATTCTGAAAAAAGTTATAGTGATGGATTATGTGTTAAAGGTTTGATTTTATTTCCTGAATGTTACACTTACGGACTATCTGTGTAAACTGCCCACCAAGATGTTAAAGGTTGGGTTTTATCCTCCTGATGTTAAACTGTGTAAACTGTCTACTAATATTTAGTGGTTTTAATTTTGTGTACTTCTTCCATCTTTATTATATGTTACTGAGTTAACTAATGGATTAGGGTATACACTAGAAAGTGCCTTGATGAAGCCCCTCTGAGGGGGTTTTGCATCTCTCCATGTTTCTGTTGCTCATGTACTACTTTTTTTTTTTGCAAATCTGAAAACAAATAAACTAAAAGACAGTTGGAACAGTTCAAAAAGTGTGATCCTTTCAAAAAGTGTATTTTAATCATTTATCCTCCTGAGTGTGTTTTTCTGAGTAACTCTGGAATTTCATTAACACTTCTGGACTTTTATTTTGAAGTCCTATTAACTCGTTTACCCCGGAAGCTGTATTCTTTACTGTCGCTAACTTCACAGTACTCGAGTAAGATGGCGTCTGGTAGAAAGGTGTGTTAGCAGAGTGTCTTTGTTGTGTTTTTAAAGTGTGAACATGTCAAAAGTCCAAATGCTGAGAGCGTTGGTGAAGCAGCGACTAACTGCGGCTGCTGAAGAGATATTTGGGCTGTTTGAAAGAACGATAGCAGAGTACGAGGAGGAACTTTGTCGATCAAAAGAGGAGAACGAGCGACAACGGAAACGACTGGACGCTGTTTTCAACCCTCAGCCTCGGTTACACAGAGCAGGTTTGTTCATTAAACATTACAAGTTCATTATTAATAATATAACTGCAGGTTCGTGCGACAAATATTCAGTCTGTCGACGTTTATACGCCGCGTTAGCTTCTCTGGTGATGTCGTTAGCCCCGGATGCATTGCTTGTGTTTTTCTTTTGATATTAATATTCACCATATTCCTTACCCACACGATCCCTTACGCGCATTATATGCATTACTTCCGGCATTGAACGGAAACCGGCGGTTCCAGTACAGTTTGTTTACAGTACTCTATTCTTCTTTCCAAGAGCAATTGGTAAACAAAAGGTGGAACACACCATCTGTTTAAAAACAGGATTATGTGACCATACCTCTGCTCCTTCTAAAAATGATTTCTGATGGTTTATTAAGAGATACGAACACATTCGGCAAACATTTAACAGTATTAACTGTAGCTCCATGTAAAGTGGATAAATGTGATGTTTCCTAGGTAATCCTCCGCACATATTTTAATTTCTGATTTATTAAAAATTGTTCTGAGCGAAACATGAAGCTGAATTTAGCAGCAGACTTTAATAGTCATACAAAGTAGGTGCAAGGAATAAGGTGGATAGACAAACATGATTTGTAAAAATTTAGCAGGATTTCCAAAACAACAAGGGACGTAGGGAGCGTGTTAACTTCCTGTGATTAGGATCCAATAAATCTGATTTCCATATATTTAATTTGTATTTATCAGTCGTAACACCTTATTTTGAAATGCGGATGTAGTCATATCTGCATCATGGTTTATTGCATCACAATATATGTTTCAAGATTGGATGTATTGAAGCGTTTTAACGTTGCAGCTGGTCAATCTGGAGCAAACTTAAATGTATTTATGAATATATATTACTATATTACTTGATGTACTGCTGCGTAGCCTGGATAATATTTTTTATCAACATTAATAACAGTAGCTGGCTGTGATGATAAAGACATAAAAACGCAAAAGAAAAAAAAAAGTTGTGTCACAAAGTTTTCACAATATAGAAAGACAGATGTGATACTCACCTTTCATTTCTACAATAGAAAACTCTACAGATAAAACTTGATGAAAAAAACATAATGTTGAGCCTTAGAGCTTTCTGCAGTGCCTCAGTAGTACGAGCTTAGCTTCTGGGGGGTCACCTTCCTGTGAGTGCATGCTTCATTTTCCGGGGGTCAGGGCGAGGAGGAAACATACGTCGATGGGCAAATGCTTCGAAACAACAACCGTATTTTATTTACTTTGGCTGCCGGTAATCAAACCTTAGTCTTGGCACACTGCCACATCCTATGGACAATCATTCTCACACAATTCACTTTAGCCTGAGCAAATAAAGAGCCATACTGTAGCCTCCAGACATGACAAGAGTAACAGTACATGTTAATGACTGCGATGAAATTAAAGCTCACCTCAACCTCACTCACTCTGACACAGCTGAGTGAACACAATGAAGCTGTTTGATGCTCAGAGATCTGTAGAAGTTCAATAAGGAGTTTTTGAGCTGTGATGTGAATAAACAACAACATTTCTCTGTAACATCTGTGTCTGTGTGTGTGTTTCCTGTTTCCTGCAGGCGTCCAGCAGCTGTCGGTGGTTAAAGAAGAGGTTCCCTCTGAGCAGCAGGAGTGGAGCTCCAGTGTGGACCAGGAGGACCCAGAGCCTCCACACATTAAAGAGGAACAGGAGGAACTCTGGATCAGTCAGGAGGGAGAGCAGCTTAAAGGGCTGGAGGAGGATGATATCATTAAGTTTACCTTCATTCCTGTCCCTGTGAAGAGTGAAGATGATGAAGAGAAACCTCAGTCCTCACAGCTTCATCAAAGACACACAGAACAGATGGAAACAGAAGCAGAGGGAGAAGACTGTGGAGGAACAGAAGCAGCCAGGAACTCAGATCCAGATACACATTTACAACCTGAGACTGATGACAAGACTGGAGAGTCTTCTGAACCAGAGACTGATGACAGTGATGGTTGGAAGGAGACCCGAGAACCTCAGTCAGGTTCAAACTGTCTGATAAATGATGAAGTCTCTGTCAGTGATTTGATTGTTGATGAGAAACGATTTAGCTGCCCTGAGTGTGGGAAAAGATTTGGTCACAAGGGACATCTGAGGATTCACATGAGATCTCATACTGGAGAGAAACCATTTAGCTGTTCTGAGTGTGGTAAAAGATTTGGTCAGAGTGGCGATCTGAAGATACACATGAGATCTCATACAGGTGAAAAACCATTTAGTTGCTCTGAGTGCGGGAAAAGATTTGGTCACAGTGGTGATGTGAAGAAACACATGAGATCTCATACAGGAGAGAAACCATTTAGCTGCTCTGAGTGTGGGAAAAGATTTGGTCAGAGAGGAAATTTGACGAGACACATGAGATATCATACAGGAGAGAAACCATGTAGCTGCTCTGAGTGTGGGAAAAGATTTTGTCAAATTGAGCATCTGAAGAGACACATGAGAACTCATACAGGAGAGAAACCATTTATCTGCTCTGAGTGTGGGAAAAGATTTTGTCAAAGTGGAAGTCTGAGGAAACACATGACGTCTCATACAGGAGAGATAAAGGGCGAGGCGATATGAACAGAAATTTATATCAGCGATACACAATAGACACACATAGAGCCTTTCATGGAAAATATCTATATATGTATATATAATTGTTCTCATCGGCCCCGTCTGTCATGGCATGTCCCCAGATCTCGATTTCTTTCTTTTTTTTTTACCTATATAGGTATTTTCTGTGAAAGGCTCTATGTTTTCAGTTGCAAGTCAAAGCCACATTTGAGATGTCATAAGCACTTTTATGAAAACACTTTCAAAATGAATTTCAAAGAGAGATTTTATTCCCCTGTTTGAAGATATGCAGGTGCACAACAGTTACGCTTCCATCACACCAGTGGGCAGCGGGAATTCTGTGAAGCGCTGTAAAGTTTAGTTGATTCAAAACACACTATAAACACACAACAAACAGGGCTTAATAATGACCACCTGAACACATGCACACAACTCAGCTTCACTATAACTCGCAGCATTCACAGACAAACACTTTATGTCTTTATCTGGACACATTTTCCCCACAAATGCAACATGCTAATGTTATTGGCACAGGCATTTTACATTAAATGAATTAGCCTAGCAGCCAGCGCACTTTTCCTCTACTCATATGAAGTCAGGGACAACAGCAACATTTAACAAAGGGAATGGTACAAAACAGGGCTGCCCCTGACCAAATTGGGGCCCTGAGCAAAATTTTATTTGGACAACCCCCCCCCCCCCCCCCCCACACACACACACACACACACCTCCCCATCCCAAATGTATCATAGGTACAAAATAACCATAATGCTCTGGTAGTACTACTACTACTTCTACTAATATTAATAAAAAACTACTACCATTGCTATCTATTATTGCATTATTATTATTATTATTGTTATTATTATTATTATTATTATGTACAGACTAAAAATAGTCGAAAACTTATATTAACAACATATATTGACAGGCTATAAACTTTAGCCAATATATTATATATTGGCTAAAGTTTATAGCCTATCAATATATACGACCACCAACTGGACATTTTACCACTGTGAAGACATTCAATAAATGTTAATCAGGGCTGCTGGAAAAAAAAATTCTCCATTCTAGACAGAGACTGGAGACAGACATTCCTATCTAATTAGTAGCAGCTCAGGTGTTTGTGCCACAAAGTTGTATTTCAACAACATACCCACCTTCAAGTGAAGCACAAGCTTCCTCTTGTTTTGCCTTTTTTCTCCTCTTGCTCGCTCCTGACTCGTGATGTCTTTTGGACGACATGTCGACAACTCTTCACCTGCTGCAGCTCTGCAAGTGCCTGCCGGTGCACCCCTCTGGTTGGTCAGATGTCGAGTGCTGTCAATCATTGCAGCGACGCATGCGCGGTCAGATTACAGGTCTCTTCTCTCCTTCCTCGAGCTGATTCTACACCTCACGGTAGTGCATATGCGCATCTATTGCACATATGCGTCCCCTCGTGCAAAATGTGGCCCCACATTGAAGATGAGGCCCTACGCACAGCGCATGTTCTGCGGTTAGGGAGGGGCGGCCCTGGTACAAGATTTCGCTCCATTACAACTCACAAGGTTCACTGACAACTGTCTCATACTAAACACATTTTCCAATTAAGTACAACATGCTAACGCTATTAGCATAAGCCTATGCTTATTTTTGACATTGTATAACTTGTATAAATTAGCCTAGCGACAAGTGGAGATTTCCTTTGCTCATATGAAGTCAGGATAAATCACACACCAGGCTTAAAATGTTACTTTTGTGGAGGTTTTAATTTCTTCATTATTTATTGTTTCTTATCTGTGAAATTAAAGTAAATAAGAGCTTTATTTCCACTGAGAGAAATGGTTTCAGCTTACGAAAATAGACATGAGGTCTGCGTCGACATGTAGTTTCATTTCTGGTGAGGTGCACGTCAGACTAGGGTGTTAGTCTGGTGTTGTTCTCCAGCAACACTAAGTGTTGCTGGAGAACTTGTATGTGAGTTAGTGGGGCAGAGCTGTGCAGAGTGTGAGAGAGGAGAGATGCACACTGGCATGTATGTAATGCAACTTGACCCTATATTGATATAAACAGTGTTGTCTAATTCTATATCTTGCTTGTAAATAGATTGTTATATCATATATAGGCATTATATCACCCAGCCCAAGAGTGAAATCACTGAGTTGCTTTGATTCTGGGAAAAGATTTGGTCAAAGTGAACCTCTGAGGGACCACATGAGATCTCATGCAGGAGAAAAACTACGAAGCTGCTGTGAGTGTGGGAAAAGATTTTGTCAGAGAGCACAACTGAGGGAACAATGGAAATCTCATGCAAGAGAGAATCCACTTCATTGCTCTGAGTGTGGGGAGATTATCTCAAAAAAGGACATCTGAAGAGACATATGAGAACTTATACAGGAGAAAACCTTTCAGCTCGTCGATGTGTGGAAACTAATTTACACAAAGTGGAACTCTACATACACATATGAGAACTCAAGAGGGGGAAAAGTGATTCAGCTGTTTGGTTGTTTAAAAAATCTTTTACATGAATTAAGACTTTAAAAACACCCATGAGAGCTCATACATGACAAAGACCTTTCAGATTTAGCATTTGTATTAAAACTTTAACACACACTGGCCAGTTACACAAACACATGAAAACCAACACAGGAGAGAAACCCTGTTAACTGCAGTCTTTGTCACTAAAGATTCACTTGGCCGACACAACTCATAAACCATCGGGGTGTTGTTCGTCAGTCCTCAAAACCTCATCAAACTCAAACTGAGGACAGCAGAGGGGCAGAGCCTCCAGCCATCAGCTCCACTACACAGATGGAAACAGAAGCCAAAGGAGAAAGTACTCCACTGTGGAGGACCAGAACCAGCCAGGAACTCACACCCAGCTACACATTTACATCTTGAGACTGATGATAAGACCAGAGAGTCCCCTGAACCTTGGACTGACAACACTAATGATGATTGACGGGAGACCAGAAAATATCAGTCAGGTTTAAATTCCCTTGCATCACTGGCAGTGATTCAAGATGCTATGCTGGTGAGAAACCATTTAGCTGCACTGAATGTGGGACAAGATTTGGCCTCAATCAAAGTCTGAAGAGACACATGAGATTTCATACAGGAGAAAAACTTTCAACCTTGAAAACCTCAGTCAAGGTTAAACTCTCTAAAACATGACGTAGTCCAAGTACATTGTATGACACTTATTATTAACTAAAAATATGTAAGTTGCTGAGTGTGGTAAAAGATTTGGCCACTAGAGTCTGAAGAGACACACGAGGATTCCTACAGAGAGAAACCATTGAGTTGCGTATGTGACACAAGATTTCCTTGGAAATGAAGCTTTGTCAGATGAGGTTTAGTTCAGGAGAAAAACCTTTCAGCTGTGCATTTTGTAAAAAAAATTCACACAGTGTGACAGCGCTGTGATACACACACGAGAATCCCTACAGGGGAGAAACTCTTCAGCCACTCTGTGCAGGAAAAAAGTCCAAAGGCAGTGACATGCCAAAGGTTACACATGTGTTTTCAACAGCAGCAGCAGTAAAACTGCTGGTTCAGATTAAACTGTGGAGCAACTAAAGAGAAAAGAAAAGAAAAGAAAATCACACACAGTGACCACGCTGTGACACCGAAGAGAAACTCTTCAGCCACTCAGTGTGTGGGAAAAGAGTCCAAAGGCAGTCACATGACAAAGGTCATATGTCATTCTTCTTCTGTATGTTTCACTTTTAGAATTCTAATCCTGGGTGTTTATATAAAATGAGCAAGAAAGCATCTATTATGTATTTCCTCATTAGTTAAGTCTTAATAACACTTCAGCCTATTTTATAATATGCACAGAATATCTAGATGTTATGTTGTGCCTCTTTCTCTTTGCTCACATGCTGTATGTAAAGTGTTCTCCTGGATAGTAATGATTTCATCCATGCAGCCAGGTCAGATTAAACTTGAAGGAGGGAGACTATAGGTCTCATATTTGTTTTAGGGTTAATGCTCTTCTTATTCCTTTTGTCCTGATGCTACCTGGAGGGGAAAGAACTGTATATAATTAAACATTAAAAAACACTCTCTAAACTAATTTAAATTGAGTCATTCACAGTGTTTATTGGTTTGTTATTCAGACTTGTATTGTGAAATGTTTTTAAGCTTTTGTGCCCAAGCTCAAGAATAAACTTTCAATTAATGATTAATATCATTATTTAAAGAGTGTTTTTCAATCATGTATCTTGCTGCGTGTGTTTTTAAGGACAGCCTACAGCTTCATGAACACTTCTGGACTTTTATTTTGAAGCGCATGACCTCATTTACCCCGGAATCTGTACTCTTTACTGTTGCGACTGTCACACTGTTTGAACAAGATGGCGTCTGGTAGAAAGGTGTGTTAGCAGAGTGTCTTTGTTGTGTTTTTAAAGTGTGAACATGTCTAAAGTCCAAATGCTGAGATCGCTGGTGAAGCAGCGACTAACTGCGGCTGCTGAAGAGATATTTGGGCTGTTTGAAAGAACGATAGCAGAGTACGAGGAGGAACTTTGTCGATCAAAAGAGGAGAACGAGCGACAACGGAAACTACTGGACGCTGTTTTCAACCCTCAGCTTCGGTTACACAGAGCAGGTTTGTTCATTAAACATTACAAGTTCGTTATTAATAATATAACTGCAGCTTTGTTCAGTAAATATTCAGTCTGTCGCGTATCTTGTGTCGTTAGCTTCTCTGGTGCCGTTTGCTCCTTTTACTCCCGATCTTCATACATTGGTTGTTTGTTTTTCCTTTAGATATTTAAGACTGACAAACATGCTCTATTACAATAAAGTGGGATTTCTTCTATATTGTAGCCTATGTAAATTGAAGGAGATTGCAGCCGCTATGTACTTAAGTCCAAGACAGATTTCCTCCTTGAGGACAATAAAGTTTATTCTGATTCTGGTTTATATATTGTGTGTTTATTACATTTATTTTCTGTCCCTGTCATTCTATATTTTAAGAATTCTCTATATAGGGTATTTACAGGAATTTTGTATGCCCTTATGTTACTTTCTGATATATTGTTCTATTGGACAGTTGTTGTCACATAATGATTAGGATTTAACAGGTCCATTTTGAAATATATGCTATCTCCCACAAGGAAAGTGTCACATCCATTAAACTTACTTCACTTATCAGCACTAGTCCTATAACCATATTCTCAAAAGTATTTGATGCTGGCACCAAGAGGAAGAGATTTTGGGGGGGATGCTTTTCCTTTTTTTTTTTTTTTCATTTTTATTGTTTATTTTTATTGGGATAGTGCATAATTAAAAGTAATTGCACCAGAGTTAGCCGACAGCTAATTTACATCTGTTGTCCCTGGGCAGGTAGACAAAAAACGATAACCTCAAAACAACAAATGCATAAATACATAAAACAGCTGTCTGGCAAACCTCCAATATCAAGGGAACGGTGATAGGAACAACACAGCACAAAATTCTGTTGTACACAGATGACATCCTCCTGACATTAACAGACCCATCAAACACAATACTTGCGCTAATCAATTGTGTGAAAGAGTTCGGTCAAATTTCTGTGTATGGGCAACTGCTCAACCAAAGCCGCCATGGTTTGAGATTGAAGCAAGCCTCTCCAAACCATACTCTCCTGTCAACTTACTTGATAAACGCAGGAGAGAACTACCAATTATGGCTAAAGACAATTTGCTCATTACTAATGTGTGTAGTACCTGGAATGCTTTGAGGAAATTATTTGGGACTAAACATAAACTGAGTTGTTGAACAACAATGATTGATAATCCTGATTTAACCAGAGAGGGCACTGGATGTAACTTTCAGAAATGGTATGAAGCAGGAATTCACCATATTTATAATTTTTGGGATAGGGGTAAATATAAAGCATTCGAGTGCTTACAGGCTAAATACAAATTACAAACAAAAGAATTTTACAAATACCTTCAGGTCAGACACTATGTGCATACTAAAATGGATACTCTTAATCTCCCAGGCAACTGTAACTTTTTAGAAAAGACTCTTTTAGATAGTCCTCAACAAAGTCACTTTGTATCCAAATTTTACCCAAAGCTACAGCATTTGAATACAGACAGGTTATCATTCCTATGGAAATCATGGGAAACTCAGTTGAAAACAATAGATACTGAAGTATGGAAGGAAATTTTACTTTTACCTACGAAAATATCCATATGTAACAGATTCAGAGAAATGCAATATAATATCTTACAAAATGTTTATATATCTCCATATATGTACAGTAAATATACGGCAGGGGCCTCTCCAAACTGCCCAAAATGTAAGACTAGGGGGTAATTTAGTTTTTCATGGACATTTTCACAGGAAACTACAACACGGAAGCGCGTTTGACTATGGAAGCCCGAATGACTGCGGACATTCCTTGCGGTGTCCGCTCCGCTTATAGTGCGTCCGAGTCTGTGAGCACCTTAAATTAAAACCCTTGGCGCACACTGCAGCACAATCAAACAGATGCGCAACTCAGAGCATCAGAAGCGTCTCTGACACCAGACTCAGAGCGGCTCTGAGCGCGCTTGTTGGGTTAATATTGCATTTAAGGCATCCCCCCAAAAATGAGGAAAAAAGCACAGAAGCTTCCAATTTTTTTTTTCACAATTGAATCCCGTACCATCAAACGAAGCTTAGAATTTTTTGGGTCAGCCATAGTGACATGTTTTATTAGTTTAATCTCACAACAGTAACAAACAAAAGAGAGACTGAGGGCAAACACTATTGTTACCTGGCTGTCCTTGAAGGCAGGGAGAGGTGAATGCTGCTCTGCAGGGTGCTCAATTTAAGTGTGTTAACTGTGAGCGAGGGGTTCACGAGGTAGGGGCAGGGGCTCTCGCGCTGTTTGCCACCAGTGTGTTTTGGCCTTGACACAGCTGAGTGAACACTGTGAAGCTGTTTGATGCTCAGAGATCTGAGAACATTTCTCTGTAACATCCATGTGTGTGTGTGTGTGTGTGTGTGTGTGTGTGTGTGTGTGTGTGTGTGTGTGTGTGTGTGTGTGTGTGTGTTTCTGTTTCTGTTTCTGTTTCCTGTTTCCTGCAGATGTCCAGCAGCTGTTGGTGGTTAAAGAAGAGGTTCCCCCTGAGCAGCAGGAGTGGAGCTCCAGTGTGGACCAGGAGGACCCAGAGCCTCCACACATTAAAGGGGAACAGGAGGAACTCTGGATCAGTGAGGAGGGAGAGCAGCTTCAAGGGCTGGAGGATGATGATATCACCAAGTTCACATTCACTCCTGTCCCTGTGAAGAGTGAAGATGATGAAGAGAAACCTCAGTCCTCACAGCTTCATCAAAGACACACTGAACAGATGGAAACAGAAGCAGAGGGAGAGGACTGTGGAGGAGCCAGGAACTCAGATCCAGATACACATTTACAACCTGAGACTGATGACAGTGATGATTGGAAGGAGACCAGTGAACATCAGTCAGGTTTAAACTCTCTGAAAAATGAAGAAGTCCCTGTCAGTGATTTGATTGTTTGTGAGAAACCATTTAGCTGCTCTGAGTGTGGGAAAGGATTTGGTCAAAGTGGAGATCTGAAGAGACACATGAGATCTCATACAGGAGAGAAACGATTTAGTTGCTCTGAGTGTGGGAAAAGATTCAGCCGCAGTGACGGTCTGAATGCACACATGAGATCTCATTCAGGGGAGAAACCATTTAGCTGCTCTGAGTGTGGGAAAAGATATAGTTTCAGGGGAGATTTGAAGATACACATGAGATCTCATACAGGGGAGAAACCATTTAGCTGCTCTGAGTGTGGGAAAAGATTCAGCCGCAGTGACTGTCTGAGTGCACACATGAGATCTCATACAGGGGAGAAACCATTTAGCTGCTCTGAGTGTGGTAAAAGATTTGGTAAGAGTGGTGATCTGAAGATACACATGAGATCTCATACAGGGGAGAAACCATTTAGCTGCTCTGAGTGTGGGAAAAAATTTGGTAAGAGTGGTGATCTGAAGATACACATGAGATCTCATACAGGTGAAAAACCATTTAGCTGCTCTCAGTGTGGGAAAATATTCTGTCGCAGTGATGGTCTGAGTGTACACATGAGATCTCATACAGGAGAGAAACCATTTAGTTGCTCTCAGTGTGGGAAAATATTTCGTTACAGTAGCAGTCTAAAGAAACACATGAGATCTCATTCAGGAGAAAAACCATTCAGGTGTTTAATTTGTGAGAAATCATTTAAACAAAGTAGAAGTTTACATAAACATTTGAAAAACCATGAAGGAGGAAAGGATTCACCTGTTCAGTTTGTACAAAACTCTTTTACAGGGATGACACACATGAGTCAATAATATTATTGTCAAGCAGCCATGCTTGTTTGGCTCTCGTTGTTGAGTGTAGCAGTATGCTTATTAGCCATACAGTGTGTATGCGCTGTGTTTTGTTCACCTTGCGCTAAATGGCAAGTGCGTTTTACAGTACTCTCTTTATTAATAATGAATTACTGGGGTCTTTGCTAGTGTTATGTAAATACGTATGGAAGTATATTGTGGAGGGTTCAACGCTAAGGTTTTTTTTCACTTGCCCAGTCGGGCAAGTTGGTCAGAGATCTACTTGCCCGAAGTCAGTTTTTACTTGCCCTCTAAAAATTGTTTAATTTAAGCAGCTATCAATTAACAAAGACTGCAGTTATTTTTAAGTTATGTAATCTTTATTTACACTGTATTTATTAATTAAAACAACATATGTCATGTATTGTAGCTTAATTCCTACACTAAAATGACAGTGTCAGGGCTTAAAGTGAAAAATTTGTCAATCATTCTCCATCTATAATTTTGCGCCCTACTTGAGCCATGCCCACCTCTATTTATTTTTCACCCCTCTCTCCAGTTCTGCTGTATTAACACCGGTTTTAATATATTTTGCTTCCATCTCTCTGCCCTGCTCTACTCTACTTCAACGCTACTTAGCTCTCTCTCTCTACTCTACCAGTAGACTACCACATCCACCTGTTGCACAAAACGCACACAGCAGTGTTTCCCCTAGGATGGAGTTGTAGCAGCGGAGGTGAAGCACACGCATGAAAAATAATTTTAATTTTTGTGTTGGAAGTTGTTATTTACGTGACAACACCTAAACACAACACAAGCTCAGCATGAGTGCCATACTGAGCTGCTGTGCGAGCAGCGTGTTTGTCTGTGCATAACAGCAGTCTGTTGATGGTTATTTACACACTGTCCATTTCAATAACTTTGTCAGCTGACAAACTGCACCGGGCTCGGGGTCAGGTTTGGTCAGGAAAATGCAGCCCAAGCCGCTTTAGCATGCTCACCTCTGTGTGTGGCGGAACTCCGCCGTGCATGATACAGAGAGCAGAGGAGAATTGTTGAGGCGTGACCATGTAGAGACAGAAATGACAAGATGACATAACACCATAAATAGTATATTGTTATGTTATTATATGAAGCGTCCGTCACGCAAAATAATATCAGTGGGGGCTGTGGGCAGGACATTGTTACAAAGCTGTGCCTGTGACTTCAGGCAGAGAGACCGCTGCATGAGAGCAGAAGAGCACGTTATAAAATACATTTATTTTATCAATTAATCATTAACTTTTACTATTTTTAGCAACTTGCCCGATCGGGCAAGTGAGGTTGTTAGTTTACATGCCCAACTGTGAGTTTTACTTGCCCCGGGCAATCGGGCAATCCTTATTGTTGAGCCCTGCTGTGTATGCAAATATGAGTGTGCAGCCTGAAGCATTTTAATGGACTAATGATATGCACTAAACAATCACACCAGATTACAAAATCTCTGTAATTCATTTTATAACATCAGATGTGTGTAATTTTGTTCATTGAAAGAGACAGAGGGCTGAGGAATGCACTGTGACTGTTATCCCAAGACCATTGTTGATTTCCTGGCAAGACTGTGATTGCAAGAGTATGCTGTGCAAGCTACTTTCATGGGAAAAGAGTTGGCAGTCTGTCCTACTTGTGAACCTAACTGTTGCCAAGAAAACAATACCTGGGTGAGTAAGAACAAGATCAACATCTGCCAATGGTTGGGACAACTAACACAGCAGATAACAATGGAACAAAAATCAGCTTGGAAAAAAGTTACACTGATGGATTATGTGTTAAAGGTTTGATTTTATCCTCCTGATGTTTTTACTTATGGATTCCCTGTGTAAACTGTCTATTAATGTTTAGTGATCTTAATTTTGCGTTCTTTGTGTTATCATTGTCTTTTTCCATCCTTGTAATATTTTACTGAGTTAACTAATGGATTAGGGTGTACACTGGAAAGTGCTCCGATGGCATGTGCGTTCCAGGCAGGCTTTTGAACTCGTAAGTCACGACTTTAGGTCACGAGTTACGACTTTGTAGCGTTCCAGGAAAGTTACAGCAAACTGCCAGTTACTTCCTGTTTAACGTTGAACATGGCGAACCGTTTGTTTGTGCTTCCCCATTATTGCTATCGCCAAAGGTACCTGCTCCTTGCTCATTTGAGTGAAACGGAGGAGGATAGGGTCACAGATGCTATTATAGGCTACTTTTGTACGTTATCGGTGTGTTTGGAAACGTATTTTGTATTGATTTATTCTTGCACTAGAAACCAGCTGTTAGAGCGGCTGCTAATAATGCGTTAACATTAGGGTTATTTTATGTCTATTTCTCACCATGTATCACCTGCATCAACACCGCATCCATAGGGCTGCCGTTGTTGTTTAGAGGGATGTGTGACATCAGAAACCTTACGTGGGAGTACACCGATCTGGTACGAGTTCATGGGTGGGAAGTTATGGGTTTGACTGCCGTTCCAGTGCACTTTCACGGGTTAGGTTGTGAAATCACGAGTTACGGGTTGCCTGGAACGCACCATAAGCCCCTCTGGGTTTTTTGCATCTCTCTATCATGTTTCTGGTGCTCATGTACAACGTTTTTTGCATATGTGAAAACATATAAACTAAACTAAAAAACACTTGACACAGTTCAGTAAAAGTCATTCTTTCAAAAAGTGTATTTTAATCCTTTATCCTCCTGCGTGTGTTTTTCGGAGGAAGCTTGCAATTTCATGAACACTTCAGGACTTTTATTTTGAAGCTCATCTGAAACTCATTTACCCCGGAAGCTGTACTCTTTACTGTCGCTAACGTCACACTGTTTGAACAAGATGGCGTCTGGTGGAAACGTGTGTTAGCAGAGTGTCTTTGTTGTGTTTTTAAAGTGTGAACATGTCTAAAGTCCAAATGCTGAGAGCGTTGGTGCAGCAGCGACTAACTGCGGCTGCTGAAGAGATATTTGGGCTGTTTGAAAGAACGATAGCAGAGTACGAGGAGGAACTTTGTCGATCAAAAGAGGAGAACGAGCGACAACGGAAACTACTGAACGCTGTTTTCAACCCTCAGCTTCGGTTACACAGAGCAGGTTTGTTCATTAAACATTACAAGTTCATTATTAATAATATAACTGCAGCTTTGTTCAATACTATTTGAGTGAATCGAATATCTCGTTAGCTTCTCTTGTGTAGTTAGCTTCCCTGCTATTAGCTCAATATCAAGCACTAAAGGTGGCAGCGGCAGCCGCGTTTGAGGCAGCTGCCAGGGGTTTTACAGACCTGCCAAGGCAACTACAGCAGTCTGAAGCAGCTGCTACTCACCTGCCACGGGATGAATTGACTTATAGGGTTGGTTTTAATCATTTAAAAAAAGTGATTTAACTATTAAGATTTAGTACAAAAGAATGTAGCACGAACGCTAAATATTGTTTGAATGAATGAATGAATGTCAAAATCAGCGAGGGAGGGGGGGCTATAGAAACAACTGTTTGAAGCAGCTGTTGCTGTTACTTTGCAACCACTTAATCAAAGACTACACAGCAGTCATGATTATTGAAAAGATCACCATTAATAATAATAATGATATTAATATTAATGCTTTCAGTCTTCACCTGAGAAAGTAATTCCTGCTGCCTCTTTCTTTTTTTTTTTTTTTTGAATATTTTATTTTAACTTTTTAAACTTTTATTTTATTAAAAAAAAATAGCAAAAAAACCTACATACAAAATAGGTATGCAGCACCTGACATTGTTACATGAAGTAATTGAAGCAATAAAAAGAAAGACAGAGGCTATATGAGGATATATATAATAACCAAAGTAGTCCTGTGCTTCCTGTCTCGTGATACCGTCAGGGGTATGAATAAAAAACAAAACAAAATAAAAAACAAACACACACTCTTGCCGCCTCTTTCTCAAAAAATGTTAACTAAACATGTACATGTTTCAAAACAGTCAATGACTTCAAGGCAGGACTATTTGTACATAAAGGCCCACTGTATTTATGAGTACTTATGTCCTAACACAGGCCTATAGATGACTTTTCAAATGTGACCATTAAAAGTGACAGAATACACACAAATCTGGCAACCATTAAAATATTTATTTTATCAATAATCTGTATTAAAATTATTTATAGGCTCCTAAGGTAATGAAAAGTTTTCTAAATTGTTCATGTTTTATTGAGTTTAGAATTTGCAGGGTGGGACATAGTAGCCCTATGCTATAAAAATGTGACACTCATGCATACAAGTTGCTTCATATCAAAATCAGTGATAATAATGCGACACATAATTCCCCCCAAATTCTTTTTAGAGGTCCTTCCTGTCATTGGCCCTGCTGTAGTCACTATTATAAACATGTCTCTCACCTCTGGTTATGTACCTGAACAGTTTAAGACAGCCAGTGTCCAGCCACTCCCCCAAAAAAGCTGGTTTTGATCCAGCCGTTTTGAACAATTTCAGAGCCATCTCAAAATTATCTTTCATTTCCAAAATACTGGAAAAATTGCTACTAAGCCCGTATACTACTGAGCGGTCACTTAGATCTTTCAACCAAAACCTGTTGGCCATACCATGTGCCAAACTGAAAATCAAAGGTGACTGTACTTTTGCTGCCCTGGCACCCAGACTTTGGAACAATCTCCCCACTTACATTAGATCAGCTGTTTCTGTTGACTGTTTCAAAAAAACCTACTTTTTTAGAATGGCTTTCTCATTACATTTGATAAATTCAAGTGTGTACTTTGGGTGATGACTGTATGCTCGCTGTGCTCGTATATGTGTGTATTGTCTGTATGTGTTCTTGAATGTGTCTTTTATGGTTTTTGTGTCCTCTTTTCTTTGTGTCTCAATGTCAGTGTGAAGCATTTTGTAACCTGCGTTAGAAAGGTGCTATATAAATATAGTTTTACTTTTACCCACTTACTTTCTTTATTAAATACTCACATCCATACACTTCAGATTATCTCATAAATAAGCTTTAGATATTCTTAAAAGATCCCAGAGAACAGACTCCTGTATTGGCTGCAGCTTCGAGCTCTTCTCCCTCTCTGTGTTCTTTGCACAAGGCACGTGCAGCACAAAATTGCAGTTCAGATTCATTTTAGATTCATTTTTTCTCTGCACAGCCAGAGACGTGTTGCTCCTCCTCACTTCAAGTTGCTGCCATTAACGTTTAACCTGCAAAGGCGGCAGTGCCGCAACATTGTAGGAATTTATGAAAGCCCTTGTGAACATTTCAATACTTACACATTAAAACAATATTTATTTGCAATTACTCTATTGAACGACCCCGAAGCATGAGCAAACGGGCTGTGTCACTTCGGATCAAAGAGATGCACCCTGTCACTGTCAGCGCAGGGCTGACAGGGCACCCTCCGCTGAGGAGAGAGAGAGAGGAAAGGAGATGGATTGTAGGTCTGTTTGTAAATGGGGCTTCTCTGACAGTCATGTATTTCCCCAAAAACATCTCTTAATTCACAGCAGAGCGCCATTTTTTTGTTTGTTTGTTGATTTTTCTTTTAAAAACACCTTGATATCCAGCAAATCGCCTGGCATCCCTCCAATTGCTAATATACAATTTGATCGCTGATCGTCCCAGGCTGAGATGTAAGTCAACAACAACATTTCTCTGTAACGTGTGTGTGTGTGTGTGTGTGTGTGTGTGTGTGTGTGTGTGTGTGTGTGTGTGTGTGTGTGTGTGTGTGTGTGTGTGTACTGTTTCCTGCAGACGTCCAGCAGCTGTCGCTGGTTAAAGAAGAGGTTCCCCCTGAGCAGCAGGAGTGGAGCTCTAGTGTGGACCAGGAGGACCCAGAGCCTCCACACATTAAAGAGGAACAGGAGGAACTCTGGATCAGTCAGGAGGGAGAGCAGCTTCAAGGGCTGGAGGATGATGATATCACCAAGTTCACATCCACTCCTGTCCCTGTGAAGAGTAAAGATGATGAAGAGAAACCTCAGTCCTCACAGCTTCATCAAAGACACACTGAACAGATGGAAACGGAAGCAGAGGGAGAGGACTGTGGAGGAGCAGAACCAGCCAGGAACTCAGATCCAGATACACATTTGCAACCAGAGACTGCTGACAAGACGAGAGAGTCTTCTGAACCTGAGACTGATGACAGTGATGATTGGAAGGAGACCAGAAAACCTCAGTAAGATTTAAACTCTCTGAAAAATTATGAAGTCCCTGTCAGTGATTTGATTGTTTGTGAGAAACCATGTATCTGCTCTGAGTGTGGGAAAAGATTTCGTCAAAGTGGAGATCTGAAGAGACACATGAGATCTCATCCAGGAGAGAAATGATTTAGTTGCTCTGAGTGTGGGCAAAGATTCAGCCACAGTGACCGTCTGAGTGCACACATGAGATCTCATACAGGTGAGAAACCATTTAGCTGTTTAATTTGTGGAAAATAATTTAAAGTAGAAGTTTACATAAACATATGAAAATCCATGACAGAGGAAAATGATTTAGCTGTTCAGTTTGTACAAAACTCTTTTACAGGGATTATGGCTTGACACACATGAGTACATGTACAAGAGATAGCTATTTCAGCTGCAGTGTTTGTATGAAATCTTAAACACAAATTGGACATTTGCACAAAGGTTTTAGCTGCAGTGTTTGTCACTAAATATTCACTTGACCTAAACAACTAAGAAACCATCAGGGTTGTGTTTGTCAGTCCTGACAGCCTCATCAAACTCAAACTGAGAAAAGCAGCGACTCATTGTGTTCTGTGAGGTTAAATTACTGATTCTTTCAGTGGAGTCTGGTTGCTTTAAGGAGAGCATCATGTAAATGCATCAGTTTACTGGCAGCAAGGTGAAGCTGGGAAAATATTCTTAATGCAGTGTCCATTTCAACTCATGTAACAGAGTAGAATATGCTTGGTTAAATTATAACACAGCTCTCTTGTTAGCCAGCGCTAACTGCTGAGAGAGAGAGAAAGAGAGAGAGAAATCAACTTTTGTGCATCAAAATGTAAGTGGAACAGAACATTTCTTGTTGAAACCCTCAATTAGATACCGGTAAATGTGCTCATACATTCTCGATTTGCACAGTGAAATGGAGTACACCCTAGCACAGAGGATCCAGAGACGGCGGAGGCAGCAGGTCTACAGGCTGAGGACCACATACCTCAACATCACGGAGGAGGAATGTCACAGAAAACTCCATCTCTCTCGCCAGGCTGTGACGGAAATATGCCATCTCCTGTCAGCTGATCTGGAGACACATGCCAACACTCCCTATACCCTCCCCGTTGCTGTAAAAGTCACTGCTGCGCTATATTTCTTTGCAAGTGGGTCATTTCAGCATCCACTGAGTTCAATTGGAGGCATATCCCAACGTGCCATGAGTTCGGCCATACATGCAGTCACATCAGGCCTAGTCCGACATGCCAGTGAATTTATTCAGTTCCCCATGACACCTGACAGCCAAAATCGAGTCAAACAGGAGTTCTGTGCGAGGTTTGGGTTCCCTGGGGTCCTGGGTGCAATAGATTGCACCCATGTGCAACTACGGGCCCCAACACAAAATGCTGTGATTTACATCAACCGTAAGGGAAGCCATTCCATAAATGTCCAGGTGATCTGCGATGCAGCCTGTAAAGTTATACATGTATTCGCTAATTATCCTGGGTCAAGCCATGACTCCTTCATACTAGCCAACTCTGTCATTCCTGCAGTCTTCCAGGGGGATCCCCCCCTGGAGGGGTGGCTGTTAGGGGACAACGGCTATCCATTAAAGACATGGCTGATTACACCGTATATCATGCCTACAACACTGCGTGCATCGTCGTTCAACCAAAAACACACAAAAGCACGCAGTGTAATAGAACGAACGTTTGGAATGCTAAAAATGCGCTTCAGATGTTTGGATAAGTCAGGTGGTACATTACAATACAGCCCTCAGAAGGTCGGAGCATTCTTCGTGGCATGTTGTGTGTTGCATAACATTGCCATACGCCATGGATGTCTCTTGGATCAAAATGAGGACACAGTACAGGACTTACAAAGGCGCGAGGCTGAACTGCATGTGCCGTTGCCAATTAACCCAAATACGCCAGCAGCGGCACGGGCGAGGAGAGATCAGCTGGCAGAAAAGCTGCATCATCCGTAGCCTGGTAAGCAAACTGATTTTTTTTTGATTGAAAACCAAAGCCCACACATTGCATTTATTTTAACATGTTATACTAGGCTACATATTATTATATTGTTATTGTTATTGAGTGTAGAGAGGACACACATGCAAATAAGAAGCAGAACACAGCTCGAGGAAACATGTGAAAACAATTAACAAACGTGGGTGGGGGAGAAAACTGAACAGGTCCTAGCTGCAGGATCACCACCTTGGGGAGCTCCGTGGCAGTCCTGACAGCTGTGCTCTGTTATATGATGAAAACAGGTTTGAATAATATTCCACAGATACTTAGTAAGATCTTTCTTGTATTAGTGATCAGGTTTCCATACTTTAAGTAGCCTAATTAACACCACACTGATTTTACCTGTTACGCTATGACTGAACACAACCATTTTAAACGTGGTAAAGACGTGCTGCTGACACTTCTGAGGAAGACTGAGGGCTCAGTCGAAACTGTCAAGCAGGTAAAGAAACATCTCCTTAACACCTTTGTCTGAAGAAAAGAAACTGAACATATCTAAAATAAGAAGACAAAATGAACATAATCAATCTCATTTCAAAGAAAGTAAAGATGACGGAAAATAAAGCTTTAATATACACACACAAAAAAAATGTTTTTTAACCGAAAATTAACGGGGTCTTCCTCCTCTTGTTCTCAGGCGAGGAGGAACACCACGGCACGCCACGCCACGGGAGGGGCCAGAGACGCTGCCAAGGATCTGGTGGAGTCCGGAGATCTGATCGGAGGAGGAAGAAGAGGAGGAGGAGAATCTGGCGGTGTTCCTCGCTGAAGCAAGCGCTCAGCTGCTCCAGCGAGTCTGTCCAAACTATCGGCTATGCGACCAAGGGGCCGCAGCAGGCCTTCAACACGGCTCAGGCAGGTGTTTAGGCGCCCAACACTCCTCCTGAGGCCACTCAGTTCCCACTTGAGCACGGTGAAGCCTCCTCGCTGGACCTCCAGGAATGGGTGGTCCTCAGGCCGGGCGAGCTGCCTCCGTCTCTGTCTCATCGGAGGTGCAGTCTGCTCCTCCCCCACAACAGTCGCCTGCTCCTGGCAGCTGGGTCCAGCCCCTGGATCGTCAGCCAGAAGAGCTGCATGAAGATGATGGGTTCATTTTAAAAACAAAATGTAGCTATGAAATGTCCTGTGTAAATAAAGTTTGGTTGATTCATTGAATGTCTGTTGTGTGTGTTAATGTGAAATCAGTACATTTCTCAAGAAGCCTGCATGGTTTGTACACACTGATATATTGTGATTATTGCATTACCTTGGACGCCAACCTCTAGTCCCCCAAAGCCCTCAATGCTCTCCACACTGAGGGTAGAGGCGGTGATGTCCTCCGCTGGCATCAGATCGTCTGTAGTGTTGGGTGGGCCTCCTCCCGTGGCATGCTGCTGGTGTCGGTGGGTGCCGACCTTCTGTTTACCCCGTCTTCTGACATCATTATACCATTTGCGGCATTGTGTCACGGTTCTGGTGATGCGAGAAGACGAGGAAACAATCGCTGCCACCTCCTCCCACGCCTGCTTTACCTCGGGGAGCATTGGTGCCTGCCTGCTGTCCCCGTAGATCTGGTTCTGACTCCAGTTGGTAGGTCCACCATCTAACTAGCTCTCTGCCATGCGCTCCAATCGCGCCTCTTTTAAAGGGAATGAGAGGTGACACTCTGATTAGCTTATTGAATGATAGGCCCAAAACACACCCATGGCTAATTCACAGAGTAAGTCCAACCCTTCCTACAAACATGGGTCCTTTCTTCAGGCCTTAAATGCAGGGCTTATTTTATACTCTCCTTGTTGTTACTTTCCCATCAGAACCCTTTAATTTAACCTGGGATGCAGCTAAATTCTTTATTTCCTGTTGGTTCAGAAATACAATTAAATTCATGTTTTTTTGAAACTTCAACCCACCGCCCAATAATTAGTAAACAATACAGTTTGTATATATGAGCAAACTGCTCTTCTTTATTAAATACTCACATCCATACACTTCAGATTATCCCCTAAATAAGCTTTAGATATTCTTAAAAGATCCCAGAGAACAGACTCCTGCAGCAGCTGCAGCTTCCAGCTCCACTCCCTCTCTGTGCTCTTGGCACAAGACATGTGCAGCACCAAACTGCAATTCAGATTTATTTTAATGAATTATCAGAGTCGCATTGTGTGAGATCTCAACACTACTTCGAGTTGAGTTTTGTTTTTGAAAGACGTGGAAGTGGGAAAGCATTTCAGTGTCTGTCTCTGATCGCAGCAGGAAGTTGGTGAACCAGAATCAGCCAGAGTTGGAGGAAGATGGTGTGATGTTATGCCAGACTAGCTTACTTATTGTGAAACTTAATGGTGGGTTATTGCCTAAATTAGGCTGGCTGTATGAGATGCTTTAATAGTTTAATCTCACAACAGTAACAAACAATACCAATGCTGAGGGTAAACACTATCTTTACCTGGCTGTCCATGAAAGCAGGTCACCCGGAGTCATGGATGCTGCTCTGCAGGGCGCTCGATTTTTGTATGTTAACTGTGAGTGAGAAGATGATGAGGGAGGGGTAGAGGGTACTTGCGTTGTCCACCACCATTGTGTTTTGGCTTTGACACAGCTGAGTGAACACTGTGAAGCTGTTTGATGCTCAGAGATCTGTAAAAGTTCAGTAAGGAGTTTTTGAGCTGTGATGTGAATGAATGACAACATTTCTCTGGAACATCTGTGTGTGTGTTTCCTGTTTCCTGCAGACGTCCAGCAGCTGTCGGTGGTTAAAGAAGAGGTTCCCCCTGAGCAGCAGGAGTGGAGCTCCAGTGTGGACCAGGAGGACCCAGAGCCTCCACACATTAAAGAGGAACAGGAGGAACTCTGGATCAGTCAGGAGGGAGAGCAGCTTCAAGGGCTGGAGGAGGATGATATCACCAAGTTCACATCCACTCCTGTTCCTGTGAAGAGTGAAGATGATGAAGAGAAACCTCAGTCCTCACAGCTTCATCAGACTCACGCTGAACAGATGGAAACAGAAGCAGAGGGAGGGGACTGTGGAGGAGCAGAACCAGCCAGGAACTCAGATCCAGATACATATTTACAACCTGAGACTGATGACAAGACTGGAGAGTCTTCTGAACCAGAGACTGATGACAGTGATAATGTCTGGAAGGATGGGTTTGGGTTTAAATTCCCTGAAAAATGATCCAATCCTTTTCAGTGATTTGATTGCTGGTGATAAACGATTTAGCTGCTCTGAGTGTGGGAAAAGATTTGGTCACAGTGGAGTTCTGTGGGAACACATGAAATGTCATACAGGAGAGAAACCACTTAGCTGTTTAATTTGCAGTGAGTCATTTAGATTAAGCAGAAATTTACATACACATATGAAAATCCATGAAGGAGTAAAGTGATTCAGCTGTTTGTACAAAACTCTTTTACTCAAACTGTTCTTTTGGGTCTCTCTGTATCACTCTGCATCAGAGGCCACCATAAATAAATGAATGTGTGGAAAATCCAAAAATTTTGGTTGACAGTTTTGCCACCGTGTTGAACCACATCTCTTAACGTTACAGTTACGACTGAAAATAACAACAGATTTACTTAATTCACATACCTCTGCAATTTAAAGCAATTTCCAGTTTCTACCTGGAAGATTTAGACCGAAGTTATGGTGATTCAGTCTGTGAAGATGTCATCAGTATCCATGTGAGTGTAATATGTCATCTGTCATCTTTTTGGAGCTAGTGCTCACTACTTTCATTGGAAAAGAGTTGGCAACTCTGCCCTACTTGTGAACTATAGCCAAGAAAAGAATACTTTTTTTTTTTTTTTTAATTCTCAATTTTGTTGACAATCACAATTGATGATAAACAAGAATACAGAGGAGCATCTCCAACATGTGTGGTTTTTCTTCTCAGTTCTTTCCAATTAGTCCAGGTAATTGTTGGTATCACTTTCCATGTAGGTGGTCCAGTTTTGTCAGATATATGTCCCTTGAGTTTTAGTTGGTAAGTCAACTTTTCCACTGAGTGAATATCCAGGATGATCTCAAACCATTGCTCCTTGTTTGGTATTTCCGCTTTGTACCAGTTCCTAGTTATAGCCTTTTTGCTGACATTAGATAAAATTTTAACCAGATACCTGTCTTCTTTTTGCACAGCTTCATCAGTTTTTCCCAGGTACATGACAGCACAGTTATTTGGGACATCATAATCCAATATGTCATTAATAGTTGTATTTACAATATTCCAAAAAGGTTTTAAGCATCTCCCAATGGTTGGATCCATTAACACAGCAGATAACAATAGAACAAAAATCCACTCTGGAAAAAGTTATACTGATGGATTATGTGTTAAAGGTTTGATTTTATTTCCTCAATGTTACACTTATGGGCTATCTGTGTAAAGATGTTAAAGGTTGGATTTTACCTTCCTGATGTTATACTTATGGATTCCCTGTGTAGACTATCCACTACTATTTAGAGATCTTAATTTTGTGTCCTTGTCTACATGGTTTGTGTGGATTTTATAATTGTCTTTGTCTTCTTCCATCCTTGTAATATTTTACTGAGTAACTAATGGATAAGGGTATACACTGGAAAATGCCTCGATAAAGCCACTCCAATGATTTTTTGCATCTCTCCATCATGTTTCTGTTGCTCATGTACAACTTTTTTGCATATGTGAAAACAAAAAACTAAACTAAAACACTTGAAACAGTTCAATAAAAGTCATTAAAAGTGTATTTTAATCATGTATCCTCTTGAGTTTGTATTTCAGAGAAAGCTTGCAATTTCATTAACACTTCTGGGGTCCGTTTCACAAAGCAGGTTCAACAAACACTGAGTCTAATTCTGAACTCTGAGTTGACCTACTCTGAGATAGGAAACTCTGAGTTTCCGGTTCCAGAACAGCTGATTTGAATCAGTTTGATCAACTCGGAGTAGTTTCACCTGGAGTTAAGCGCGTGCACCACAACTATAAAAAGCCAGCATCAATGGAGCATTAGAAATCTTAATGCGCTCATACAGCGAGTTTGAACACGTTTCAAAAAAAAGTGCAACACCGCTGCAGCTGCAAAAGAGAGGGAGACGGCGTGGGAGAATAAGTTTAAATGTAGTCCATTGCAATCACAATGATATTACAGGGGAAAACTGCTTGAATGGTAGCCTATTAATTTATTTCACTGAGGTGCAATCGGATGAGAAGCGCACTTGGCAGCAGTTTAGGGTGAAATATAAAAACATTGCTAAGACCTCGGCATAATCTCATGGGGGTACCTCATTTTGATCATGTTTTACATTGTAAAGTAAATATTAAGTGGCTGTTTGACTGTGCAGTTGTTTTATCCCCAACATAATGCTGTTTTCACACACATAAATGTCTTCTCATCTGTATCATGTTCTGTTAAATAATTAAGCCTATTTAAACTAACACAGACTTCTACTCAGCCAACAGAAAGAAGGCAGATGCCTGTAAAACGAGCACACTTTTCTGACCGCCCTGCATACAGTTGCCTTACTCAAGTGCTCAGCGTCTCCGACATTGTACGAAAAACTTCCATTTGCAAAGAAACACAGCGCAACACACAATATCTGCTGGGATGTGAGAGCATGACAACGATTGGTAATGTTGCAAATGTAAGGACGGATTAGGTTATGTAGATGATGGACTGTGACGTGAAACGGTACCGCTCAAAAAGATAATTGTGTGGAAATGCTAAAACATCAATGCGTGGTCTGATAACCATCTCCCAACGAATATTTAATTCTCTGCGCAGTCATGCTGCACCTTCATCCACGGGATCGTTATCAAAAGGACATGTCATGTTAGTGAAAAAAGTCGCCACCTACTGTGCCTAATGGACTTAACATACTGACTCTGATTTTTTAATGATTTTTTTTTTAAATGACAGACAGCAGAACGGCTACGCCAAAACTCACCTGCTGACTGAATGAATGAGGAAATCGAGGTTCATTGAGGAAAACCTGGTCCCGACCAGGTTAGGTTTATAGAGTCTGTTACTACGGTAACTGACCGAGAGCTTAAGTTACCTCTCTCCCTGAAACAGGCTAGAGTTACCCCTCTTTCTCTGGTTTGAGTTACCTCCCCTACCTCCCGGGACTTTTATTTTGAAGCTCATTAACTTGTTTGCCCCGGAAGCGGCATTCTTTACTGTTGCTGACGCCACACTGACCAAGATGGCGTCTGCGAGAAACGTATGTTAGCAGAGTGTCTTTGTTGTGTTTTTAAAGTGTGAACATGTCTAAAGTCCAAATGCTGAGATCGTTGGTGAAGCAGCGACTAACTGCGGCTGCTGAAGAGATATTTGGGCTGTTTGAAAGAACGATAGCAGAGTACGAGGAGGAACTTTGTCGATCAAAAGAGGAGAACGAGCGACAACGGAAACGACTGGACGCTGTTACCAACTCTCAGCTTCGGTTACACAGAGCAGGTTTGTTCATTAAACATTACAAGTTCATTATTAATAATATAATTGCAGCTTTGTTCCATAAATATTCAGTCTGTCGATGTTTATACGCCGCGTTAGCTTCTCTGGTGTCGTTAGCTTCTCCGGTGTCGTTAGCTTCTCTGGTGTCGTTAGCTTCTCCGGTGTCGTTAGCTTCTCCGGTGTCGTTAGCTTCTCTGGTGCCGTTAGCTTCTGTGGTGCCGTTAGCTTCTCCGGTGTCGTTAGCTTCTCCGGTGTCGTTAGCTTCTCCGGTGCCGTTAGCTTCTGTGGTGCCGTTAGCTTCTCTGGTGCCGTTAGCTTCTGTGGTGTCGTTAGCTTCTCCGGTGTCGTTAGCTTCTCCGGTGTCGTTAGCTTCTCCGGTGTCGTTAGCTTCTCTGGTGCCGTTAGCTTCTGTGGTGTCGTTAGCTTCTCCGGTGTCGTTAGCTTCTCCGGTGTCGTTAGCTTCTCCGGTGCCGTTAGCTTCTGTGGTGCCGTTAGCTTCTCTGGTGCCGTTAGCTTCTCTGGTGTCGTTAGCTTCTCCGGTGTCGTTAGCTTCTCCGGTGTCGTTAGCTTCTCCGGTGTCGTTAGCTTCTGTGGTGTCGTTAGCTTCTGTGGTGTCGTTAGCTTCTCCGGTGTCGTTAGCTTCTGTGGTGTCGTTAGCTTCTGTGGTGTCGTTAGCTTCTCCGGTGTCGTTAGCTTCTGTGGTGTCGTTAGCTTCTCTGATGTCGTTAGCTTCTGTGGTGCCGTTAGCTTCTCTGGTGCCGTTAGCTTCTGTGGTGTCGTTAGCTTCTCCGGTGTCGTTAGCTTCTCCGGTGTCGTTAGCTTCTCCGGTGCCGTTAGCTTCTGTGGTGTCGTTAGCTTCTCCGGTGTCGTTAGCTTCTCCGGTGTCGTTAGCTTCTCCGGTGTCGTTAGCTTCTCTGGTGCCGTTAGCTTCTGTGGTGCCGTTAGCTTCTCTGGTGTCGTTAGCTTCTCCGGTGTCGTTAGCTTCTCCGGTGTCGTTAGCTTCTGTGGTGTCGTTAGCTTCTCTGGTGTCGTTAGCTTCTCCGGTGTCGTTAGCTTCTGTGGTGTCGTTAGCTTCTCTGATGTCGTTAGCTTCTGTGGTGTCGTTAGCTTCTCTGGTGTCGTTAGCTTCTCCGGTGTCGTTAGCTTCTCTGGTGTCGTTAGCTTCTGTGGTGCCGTTAGCTTCTCTGGTGTCGTTAGCTTCTCCGGTGTCGTTAGCTTCTGTGGTGTCGTTAGCTTCTCTGGTGTCGTTAGCTTCTCCGGTGTCGTTAGCTTCTCTGGTGTCGTTAGCTTCTCCGGTGTCGTTAGCTTCTCCGGTGTCGTTAGCTTCTCTGGTGCCGTTAGCTTCTGTGGTGCCGTTAGCTTCTCTGGTGCCGTTAGCTTCTCTGGTGTCGTTAGCTTCTGTGGTGTCGTTAGCTTCTCTGGTGTCGTTAGCTTCTCCGGTGTCGTTAGCTTCTCTGGTGTCGTTAGCTTCTGTGGTGTCGTTAGCTTCTGTGGTGCCGTTAGCTTCTCCGGTGTCGTTAGCTTCTCCGGTGTCGTTAGCTTCTCTGGTGTCGTTAGCTTCTCCGGTGTCGTTAGCTTCTCCGGTGTCGTTAGCTTCTCTGGTGTCGTTAGCTTCTGTGGTGCTGTTAGCTTCTCTGGGGTCATTAACTATTTTTCCTCCCGGCCTTCATGCGCTAGTTGTTGTCTTTTTCTTTGGATATTTAATATGGACAATCATGCTCAATGACCGTTGGCTGCAGCTGGTCAATGTGGAGCAAACTTAAATGTTATGAAGTATATGTTTTACTATATAACCTGACGCACTGCTGAGTAGCCTGGATGATATTATTCTTTGACACCAGCAGCTGGCTGTGATGATAAAGACATATAAAAGGAACAATCAAAGGTTCTGTTACACCATTTTCACAATATAAAAAGACAATCGAGACATTCAGCTTTCATTTCTAGAACAGAACACTCTACAGGTAAAACTCGCTTAAAAAACTTAATGTTGCTTTCTGCAATACCTCAGTGGCATGAGCACAGCTTCTAAGGGGTCAGCTTCCTGTGAATGCATGCTCCATTTGCCACTTGGGTGGGGTTGGGGCTAGGGGGAAGCAGATTTCGATGGGCAAAGTCTTCAATACAACACCAGCATTTTATTTACTCAGGCTGCCAGTAATCAAACCGGATTCACAGCAAACTCTCGCATCCTGTGGGCAAACATTCTCACATAATTCACTTTAGCCTGAGCACTTAAAGAGCCACACTGTAGCCTCCAGACATGACAAGAGTAACTGTACATGTTAATGACTGCTATGAAATTAAAGCTCACCTCAACCTCACTCACTCTGACACAGCTGAGTGAACACTGTGAAGCTGTTTGATGCTCAGAGATCTGTAGAAGTTCAGTGAGGAGTTTTTGAGCTGTGATGTGAATGAACGACATTTCTCTGTAACATCTGTGTGTGTGTGTGTGTGTGTTTCCTGTTTCCTGCAGACATCCAGCAGCCATCGGTGGTTAAAGAGGAGGTTCCCCCTGAGCAGCAGGAGTGGAGCTCCAGTGTGGACCAGGAGGACCCAGAGCCTCCACACATTAAAGAGGAACAGGAGGAACTCTGGATCAGTCAGGAGGGAGAGCAGCTTCAAGGGCTGGAGGAGGATGATGATATCACCGAGTTCACATCCACTCCTGTCCTTGTGAAGAGTGACGATGATGAAGAGAAACCAGATCCAGATAGACATTTACAACCAGAATATGATGACAAGTTTGGAGCGCCTTCTGAACCAGACACTGATGACAGTGAGGACTTTTGGAAGGAGACCAGAAAACCTAAGTCAGGCTCAATCTTTCATGAAAATGATGAAGTCCCTGTCAGTGATTTGATTGTTGGTGAGAAACCATTTAGCTGCTCTGAGTGTGGGAAAAGATTTGGTCAAAGTGGAGATCTGAAGAGACACATGAGATCTCATACAGGAGAGAAACCATTTAGCTGCTCTCAGTGTGGGAAAAGATTCAGTCAAAATGGAAATCTGAAGAGACACATGATATCGCACACAGGAGAGAAGCCATTTATCTGTTCTGAATGTGGGAAAAGATTTGGCCTCAGTGAAAATCTAAATGTCCACATGAGATCTCATACAGGAGAAAAATCATTTAGCTGTCCTGGCTGCGAGAAAAGATTTCGCAGAAGCGGAGATCTGAGGACGCACATGAGAATTCATACAGGAGAGAAACCATTTATCTGCTCTTTCTGTGGGAAAAGATTTGGCCGTAGTGAACATCTGAAGACACACATGAGATCTCACACAGGAGAGAAACCATTTAGCTGCTCCGAATGTGAGATGACATTTAGTCAAAGTGCACATCTGAAGAAACACTTGAAAACTCACATGGGAGAGGAACCTTTAACTTGCTTTGAGTTTCGTAAAAGATGTGGTTGAAGTGAACATCTCAAGGACTATTCATACTGGAGAGAAACCATTTAACTGCTTTAGGTTTGCGTAAGTACTTTTTTCAAAATGGAAATCTGAAAAAACACATGAGATCTCATACAGAAGAGAAACCATTCAGCTGATCTGAATGTGGGAAGAGATTTGGTCACAGTGGCGTTTTTGAGGTACACATGAAATGTGTACCTCAAAATCGCGAGAGAAATCTTTTCACTGCTGAGTTTGCGGAAAATCATTTAGACAAAGTTTAAATTGATATACACATATGAGAACTCATGAGGGATCCAGCTGTTCAGTTTGTACAAAAATCTTTTACATGGAATAAGACTCTAAAAACACACAGGACCTCATAAGGAGACTGACCTTTCAAGTTCAGCGTTCGTAATGAAATCTTTAACACTGACTGGATGGTTACACAAACACATAAACAGCCACACAGGAGAGAAACCTGTCAGCTGCAGTGTTTGTCACCATCAAAGATTCACTTAGCCTGAACAAGTCAGAAACCATCAGTGTAGTGTTTGTCAGTCCCAACAGGCTCATCAGATTCCCAAGTAGATGTTATATGACACATACTATTAACTACAAGTAGGTAAATTGCTGTGTTTGGTTTAAAAAAAAAAAAAAATTGTTCACTGGAGTCTTACACGACACTCGAAGATTCATACGAAGAGAAACCTTTTAGTTGCTCAGTTTGTGATACAAGATTTTGCTTGTCATATGAGGTTTAGTTTAGGAGATAAACCTTTAGCTGAGCATATGGTAAAAGATATTTCATATGCGGTGACCACGCTGTGACACACATGAGAATCCCCAAAGAGGAGAAACTCTTCAGCCACTCTGTGTGCGGGAAAAGAGTTCAAAGGCAGCCACATGACAAAGGTCATATATGTTTTTTTTCACCAGCAGTGGCAGAAAAATTGCTGGTTCAGATTTAACTCTGGAGCAACAGAGGGTTGAAAAGGCTCTGGACATGTATGAAATGAGAACACCAGGGTAAGAATGTCATTCTTCTGCTTTGAGCAAACAGCATTCAGAGTTGGGTATTGTTTCACCTTTCGAATTCCAATCCTGGTTGTTACTGATGACTCGAAACAGTTCTTTATATCAAATGAGTAAGAAAACAAGTAATATTTATTTCCTCATCAGTTAGGTTTTATTAACACTTCAGCCTATATTATAATAAATGAAAGTGCACATGCACAGAAAATCAAGATGTTATGTTGTGCCTCTTTCTCTTTGCTCACATGCTGTATGTAAAGGGTCCTCCAGGATATTAATCATTTCATCCATGCAGTCAGGTCAGATTGAACTTGAAGAGGAATACTTAAGGTCTCATATTTCTTTTTGGGTTAGTGCTTTTCTTAATCCTTTGTTCTGATCCTATCTGGAGGGGAAAGCACTGTATATAGTTTGAGATATGATACACCTGCTAAACAACTTAAAATGGAGTCATTCACAATGTTTGCTGGTTTATTTAACAACTTATTTGGACCTTGTTTTGTGAAATGTTTTGCAGCTTTTCTTTCCAGGTTCAATAATAAACTTTTAAGGTCAATGAACATCATTCTCTGAAGAGTGTCTTTCATTCATTTATCTATCTGCTTGTGTTTCTAAAGGACAGTCTGTAATTCCAGTAACACTTCTGGACTTTTATTTTGAAGTCCCATTAACTCGTTTACCCCGGAAGCTGTATTCATTACTGTTACTAATTTCACACTGTTTGAGCAAGATGGCGTCTGTTGGAAACGTGTGTTAGCAGAGTGTCTTTGTTGTGTTTTTAAAGTGTGAACATGTCTAAAGTCCAAATGCTGAGAGCGTTGGTGAAGCAGCGACTAACTGCGGCTGCTGAAGAGATATTTGGACTGTTTGAAAGAACGATAGCAGAGTACGAGGAGGAACTTTGTCGATCAAAAGAGGAGAACGAGCGACAACGGAAACTACTGGACGCTGTTTTCAACCCTCAGCTTCGGTTACACAGAGCAGGTTTGTTCATTAAACATTACAAATTCGTTATTAATGATATAACTGCAGGTTTGTGCAATAAATATTCAGTCTGTCGATGTTTACACGCCGCTTTAGCTTCTCTGGTGCCAACATCACTTCACCGACAGATCCATTAGAAATCCAACAACATACAGCCAGTTGTGTCTTCAAATTGGGAGGCAGCCAGATCAACTTGTGACCACACTGTCCATGCACTGAGGAACATTTTACAAACTCACTGCTTTCAATACAAAAAACAGCGGTTTAAACACACTTAATTCATAAACCTAACGTTTATTGTTGTGCTACAGGTCGATAAAGCCAATATTCATATACACGTGGAAATACTTTATTTTAAATTAAGTAATAAAGCAGCAGCTGTATAATAGATTTATCTCTAAGATAAATTATCTATTTATGTTGTAGCATTAAGGCGACCAAAAGCGTACAAATAAGACAAACACTAGGCTGTAGGCTATGTGGTATGAAAGTCCATTAACTCCTGCAAAGCGTTATAGAGTGATGTACGATTACCGTTACCCACTCGCGTGTTGTAAGGATGTGATTTGCTGACAACAGGAAGAAAGCAAGTAGCGTTTCCACGCTTTTGGAGTGTGATTGAATCTACATGCGTTACATTCAGCCTGTTTTTTAAGCTCAACATATTAAAACACGTACTATGTTACCTACAGACAACACAAAACCGCAGAGGGTTAAGTGCACAGACGTTGCGGTCACAAGTTGATCCAACTACCTTGTATGTGACTCAGCAGACTGTGTACCTCATTACAGTACAATACGTCAGTGCTGAACTCTGTGAAGAAGTGGTCTTAGTGTAGTGGTTAATGTGTTGGTTTCTTCTATCTTTTTCCCTTCGCGGAGTGAGTTCGAATCTCCGCCAAGACGTGTTTTAATATGTTGAGCTTAAAAAACAGGCTGAATGTAACGCATGTAGATTCAACCACTGATTATCCTACAGAGGCTAAACATTCATTCAGATCAGTTTCTGATTTGGGAAACCTTCACTCTATTTGTGAAAATGAATGTTTAGCTTCTGTAGGATAATCCAGTCCAGATTTGAGAAGTCCAGGTACAGTGGTTTTTGATCTGGACCTGGTCTAATGAGGTCTAGGTAAAAAAACAAAAACGGTGAAATCTCCCCTTTAGCATTTTCACAAATAAAATAAATGTTTCACAAATACAATCGTGGGTGTCAGGCAAAGGTAATGTCTTACCTAAAATGTCTAAAATGTTTTCACATCAAGAAGTGTCCCAAAAAAACAGGCAATCAGTGGACAAACAGTCGCACTGCACATCAAGTTAATTTCCCCTTAACTTTCTCCTTAAGTGGTGAATTGGAAGCTGACTTCAGCATCCTTTCTCTGGTGCCCTTAGCTTCTCTGGGCCCTATTTCAGAAAGCAGGATTAGTGAAAACTCTGAGTATGTTCAGGGCTTTAATACGCTACAAAGACTTTACTGAGAAGAACTAAAGGACCTAAAAGTTTTTCAAGAGGTTTAAGATTATGAAATGGAGCCGCTGTGCTGATTGGGCTAAACGAACGCACCTGTCCCACTGAGCAATAGACGGATATTTGACGTCAAGTTACTTTTTAGACCAAATTTCAACCGTCTAGTTTCCGTCTATTTTTAGACGGAATTTAGACGTTGCACTTTAATCCATTATTCGTTAACTATTTATTTAAAAAAAAAAAAAAAACAACAACTGTAAGGTGCATAACTGATCTCCAAATACTAAACTAAAATAATTATGATAGCCGTTGAGCGATATGCAGTATAGTATAGATATAGCCGAGATTTAGACATCTAAATCTCTACCGCATTTCAACGTCTAGATATAGACCGAATCTAGACAAATGAATTTAATCCATTATTCAATAGTTGTTTATTTAAAATAATAACTGCACGTTGCAGAACTGATCTCTAATTATTGGACTAAAATCATTTTCATAGCCATAATCTTTATAAGGTATAGTTTAGATGTAGACGTCTAATATCTCGAATTTCAACGTCTATAATTAGACCATGTTTTATATTTTTATTTTAATCTTAGGGGAAAAAACCAATAATAATGTGATGGAATAGCCAGCTCTTTCAATGTGCAGTGCCCAACTACAGCTGTGGGAGGCAGCAATTGCTCGGTACACGGTGGCGGCCGGCGGCCACCGTGTACTGCCTGTTGGCACAAGTTTTTTTGTGGGTCGAGCTCGTCGTTGTAGCATTGGAGCATTGTTTACAACGTAGTGTGACCTGTGTTTTCGCCTTATCCGGTCAAAACGTATTAAAAAAAAAAAAAAAAAAAAAAACTTCGGTTGATCAGAAAGCCCGGGTCCTGCTGAGCACTCAACAAAGTTGGTTGCTGAAATTCCATTTGATTATTAGATATCGGGTGTTTTCTCCGTCTCGGTAACGCAGGCTGCCACCATGATGCCTGCGCTGTTGACAAAAATGCAGCCAACTTATTGGTGTAGCACGCTCACGTGACGCACCGTGCAACCACTTCCGGGCAAAATCTTATTCCACTCAGAGCGAAATAGTCCGTGATAAAATTGGCATATCCGCAAGGCCACGAGATCAGCGACGAAAAAATTTTTGGTAGCTCTGCAAGACCCCTGATTTACATCCGTACATGCTTTTTTTTGCTATTTAAATGTTTCTTGTGAATATTTTCATAAATTGACAAATTATCATTAATGTATTAGATGTTGTTTATGGAAATATGCATTAATGATATTTTGTCAATTTATAAAAATATTGACCAGAAACCATTGAGCTTTTTTTTTTTTTTTTAGGTCTATTAGACCTCTAATAGACATCTAGTCTAAAATGGTCTAACAGTGGTATAGAAATGAAAGTTTTTTAGACGTCTAAATTTAGACTAGACCTCTAATAGACGTCTAATCAACGTCTAAGTCTATACCTGGGTTTATATTTGGTAGAAGCATGAATGTCAGGTGAACGTCTAAAATGTAGACGTCTAAATTTAGACGTCTATTGTACGTTATTTAAATGTCAAAGATGTCTATATATATATACGTTGTTTAGATGTCTAATATATGTCTAGTCTACATTTAGACGTTTAAAAAACTTTCATATCTATACCCCTGGTAGACCAATTTTCGACTACACGTCTAAGGAACATTTAGACGTATATTAGACGTATAATAGACCTAAAAATGCTCACTGGGGGGTGAGCCTGAACGCTGCACTTCGGCGACACAAGCCTCATTTGGACATTATTTGCTGCTTTTGGACAATTATGAGTAATATTCAGGATATACACTCTTATGCAAGAAAAGCTATGGATGAACAATTGGAAAAAATGGATGAGGAGCTCAAGAAAGCTTCCACTACAGATGCTTCAGGCACTGACAGCCAACCTAATAGACCATCTAAAAAATCAAAAACTTTAGCCAGTGTGGAGGACGATGACTGGCACATTTCTAACGCCCACATTTTTCCTGCAATGGAAAGAATTGAACGGCTGCAGATGGAAACGCTGAAACACACACATTTTGTGGAAAACACTGTGAAAGAGGTCAAAGACACATTGGATGGTATGGGGAAGCAGATGGAAGAAGTAACAACAGAAGTTCAAACCTTGGAGACGACAATCACCGCACTGCAAAAAGAGAAAGTGGAGTTGCGGGAGAAATGCAACGAGCTGGAGGCGTACAGGAGGCGCTGGAACCTTCGGGTGGCCGGGATCCCAGAGACAACCGGCGAGGACACCAGGAAGATTATCACCGACCTGTTTGGACAGGTCTCCCCGGGAATCAAGGAGCAGCTGGAGCTGACGGTGGATGTTGCACACCGGCTGGGCCCCTGGTCCGGGGAGCAGAGGTCCAACCGCAACATCATTGTGCTCTTCATATCCAGAGCCTACCGGGACCGCGTCTGGAGGGACGCCAGGACAGCGACAGTGCTCAAGGAGCGCAAGATCAGGGTCTTTGAAGACCTTACGCAACAAGTGAAGGATGCCCAAAACAAGCTGTGGCCCCAGGTGGAGCAGGCCCGTAAGGAGGGCAAGAGAGCCGGCTTCAGGGGGCCATTCGCCTACATCGATGGACGAAGAGTGACTGCGTGACGTAAGATCACATTAAATGTGAAACTACGAAAAACTACGAAAAAACATGTAAATGTAATGCCTTAAACACTTAAGCTTTTCTTGTCTCTTTACTAAAATACTGAACAGATATCATTAATTATACAGAGGAACATTTTGATTTAGCCCTATGGCCTAACACCGAGAGGGGGCAGTTTTATTTTTTATTTTCGAGATTTCGTGAAATCTTTTTTTTGTTTGTTTGTCCGTTCTGTTTGTTTTTTTAAGTTGTTAGTCCAGTCATGTCTATTTCTGTTTTGTCCATAAATTCGAGGGGGATTAGAAATGATTTAAAAAGGAAAAGGGTGTTCTTGTTTTGTCAGGGGAAACCAGCAGATTTTCACTTCATCCAAGAAACGCATACCGAAAAGTCAGATAGTTTATTCTGGAAAAATCAATGGGGGAAAGACTGATAATGTAGAGAGAACAGACATTGGACCCACTATTTTCACAGACCGCAAAGCAATTTCAATTAGGATAAACCTGTCAAAAAGACCAAAAATTAACACAGACTACTGGAAATTAAATAAAACACTAATTCAAAATCATGACTTTCAAAACCAAGTAAAAAAAAGCTTATTGAGAAGTACTGGAGACAAGCAGTGACTACCAACCTGTATGGAGAGTCCTGGGAGTTATTGAAATATGAAATCAGAAGATTGGCTATAGCATTGGGCAAAAAAAATGTCTAAAACAACAAGAGAAACAGAACTCCAAATTGTTACAAAAATTATGAACTTAACTGAAAAAGAAAACCCGTCTGAGGATGAGGCCAGTGAACTTGCCTCACTGCAATCTGCGTTAGATTTAATTTATGAAGAAAAGGCCAGAGGTGCTTTCATTAGATCCAGAAGAAAATGGCTAGAGCAAGGCGAGAAGTGCTCTAAGTATTTCTTTAGCCTTGAAAAAAGAAATGCTGAAATGTCTTCTGCGAGCAAACTTAAAATTAATGGTACGATTTGTGAAGATGAATCAATAATCTCTAACTACGTGGCTAACTTTTATAAACAACTGTACTCCAGACAAACTCATGATGAAAATCAAATGGATCTGTATTGTCAAAATATAAATCAAAATATTAAAAAAAACTGACAACAAACTTAAGGACTTGTGACCAAAAAATCTTTAATTATGAAATACTGAAAGCTATAGATTCACTAAAAGATAATAAATCTCTCGGAAACAACAGCATTACTGGTGAATTCTACAAAAGCTTCAAGGATGCCCTTACCCCGTTTCTTGCATGTACTTTAGAAGAATCATTCACCAAAGGCAAACTCCCCATAAACGAAGACAGTCTTGTTTTGTTTCTTGACTTTTACAAAGCATTTGATACAGTAAACCACCAATTCATAGTAAAAACACTCAATACCGATCAGAACGATTTATCAATATCATTGGAACTTTTATACAAGGGATGCAACAGCTCAGTAAAACTACAACATGGAACCTCTCCTAGATTCAGTATTGACAGAGGAATAAAACAGGGCTGTCCTCTAAGCCCGTACCTGTTCCTCCTTGTAGCACAGATGTTGGCTACACAAGCTAAAATGACAAACTTTCACAATATCTGTGCTTTTGACAGAGTATTTAAAATATCACAACTGGCAGATGACAGTCATTTTTATTAAGATGCAAACAGAAGTAAGTAAAGTAGTAAATTGTATTAGAGAATTCTCTGATGTATCTGGCTTAACTATGAATTTAGGAAAATCTGTATTGTTGCCACTTAAAACCTGTAGCTTGCCAGAAGTCTGTGGTATTCCTGTCAAGAAAACAGTTACTTACCTTGGGGTAACAATAAACAACCAGTCCAATCTATCTGATCTGAGCTTCAGCACCATCATTAATCAAGTAAAGAAAAGGTTTAATATGTGGTTAATGCGAGATTTGTCCATTTATGGTAGAGTTTTATTAGCTAAAGCTGAAGTAATATCAAGGTCTGTATACATGTCTTTGTCAATGGATTTACCTGTAAACATATGTAAAGAACTGGATAAAATGCTTTTTAATTTCATATGGAGAAACAAAGCCCATTATCTAAAAAAAGAGATTCTCTGTAATCAGAGGGGAAATGGAGGGTTGGAAATTTAAAGTTTTGAAACTATGAATAATATGTTCGAAATTAATTGGTTATGTTGCCTCATCAGAGAAAATGTCAATATGTGGTTTGCAATTCCAAATTATCAATTTAATAAATTAGGAGGAATTCATTTTTTACTCAAGTGTAATTTTAAAATTGACAAAATACCAAATAAGTTATCAAACTTCCATAAACAGGCGTTGCTTTCCTGGGGGCTGATCTACAAACGCGGCTTCTCGCCAACCAGCTGCTACATCTGGAACAACCAACACATACAGCACAGAAACAAAACAGTATTTTACAAATCTTGGTTTGATCAGGGGATATTATGGATTAATCAGTTAATTGATGAACAAGGACAAATCTTATCTTACAACCAATTTATCAACAAATACCATCTCACAATCTCACAAACAGAATACACTACAGTTTCCAATACAATACCAATGGAAATTCTGCAGCTCCTGAAAGGTTCCCAGTTCCATCCTCTTACACAGAAAAATGATACCAAACTATTCATCCATAACATAGATATAACAACTAAAATCTGCTCAAATAAATTTATCAGGAATCTCATTCAACCCTCAAATCAACCGGCAGCCAACTCTTACTGGGATTCACTGTATGGGGAAATAAACTGGAGAGGGGCGTGGCTGGTTGGCAAGAAGCTGCTCATTCACAACAAAGTCAAAGAAATATCATACAAACTCTGTCATAATTTATATCCGGCAAAAAAAACCCGGAGAGATTTAAATTAAACATAGACTATATTACCAAACAGATTGCCAAACAGAACCAGAAACCATTATCCACCTCTTTTATCAGTGCTCATACAGTAAAAACCTCTGGACTCGTATACAAAACCTAATCCATAACAAAACCGGACACAGGATCGGCCTCCAAGAAAGCCACATCCTCTTTCATTTTGAAAATCCCTCCATACCTCACGACCTTTCCCTCTTCTTACAGAATATCATCATGCTGGGCAAATTTCACATTCACAAAACAAAATGGGCAAAGAAAAAACCAAATGGAAAATACTTTGAAAATGAACTCAAACAATACTTTAATACAATAACAACATCATCAAACAACAAAGGCATAAAAATATCAGACTTGTTTATCAAATTCCCTGATTTAATATAAAATGTGTTTATATTATTTAATTTCACCCTCTTCTGCTCACAATATGGATGAATATGGTTTTTTACTTCATATATATGTTTGTAATACTGCCTTTACATGACTCTTTGTGTTTACACTGTAATTTGATTAAGTTGATTTTTGCATTTTGTGTTATTTTCTATGATCACTTTGAGTTAACACTCTGTATAACCCCCTTGTGTTGATTAAACAAAAAAAATAAAATAAAAAAAGATTCGATCACCAGCAATCGGCACACAATGCATGCTGGTTAGTTTTGTGTCCGACTTCATCCCGACTTGCTCTGACGTATTACAAAAGTGGACGGCGATAAAGCCGTCCCTGCGTTCCAATACCCATACTACCATACTATTTAGTATGCCAGAAAAAGAATTAGTGTGTCCCAATACATAGTAAGTCAGATGCAGTATGCCAAAAGCACCAGGATGTTCCACAACATCCGGTCACATTTCGCAGTATGCATGTCAGCATGCTTCTTTGGTCATTCTGACCCACAATCCTTTGCGCAGCAGAAGTTACGTCGCACTGACTGAGCTGCGTGTACAACCAACGCCCACATATAGCACGGAAGACAACACGACACAGACAACTTTATTGTGATTATAGTATCATCGATGTTAGGGTTCAACTATGACTACAATATAGAAGATTCTACCAGTATAGGCAGTGGTGTAAGTGTGGTATAAATAATGAATGAATATGACTAAATATGAATACACTATGGGCCAGGTATGAGCAGGAAAGACTAGTAAATATATAAATAGTAAACGTCAAATACATATTAAGTAATGTAGTAAGAATGTGCAAGTATGTTACACTACAAATAAAAGTAATGTGAATGTAAGGCTGCTTCACGTGCAGACAGGATATAGTGCCAGCAGCTGCATAGCTATAAATATATTTAACAACAAACATCTGCCAGCAACAGAGAGCTGTGTGTGAAGGGGGTTAATATGCCTACTGGTGACTAGTTCAATAGACAGGTCACTAATAATAGGCTTGGAACTGTTTATGTGAACACGTCAGTTTATTAGAAACAACAACATACATTATGACATAACAGCAACAGAGCTCTCCGGCGCCTCTGACTACTAAAAGTATATAGTAGAAGTATGCGATTTGGAATCCAGTCCGTGAGAGCGAGGCGGCCACAGTTTGTAGAGCCAGGCGCTGCAGTTGCTCTCCACCGACTGCACCGCCTGGCTCTCACCTGATCTAACAGCTGATTGGTTCAGATGGCGACTCAACAATATGACGTTTTAGATAAACTACTCATTTTTGTTGAATTTTAGAGATTAAGATTGTATTTGTCTGATCTGAAGGTTTATTCTGTGAACAGAAAACATGTTGTGTGACTGATGGTGAAAACAAACTGATATATGGACCTGATCACTTTTTTAATGAATTGACATCATTCCAGACAGGATGTGAGTGTGTCTGTGACTTCCTGTACGGACTGAAGGCTGCTGGAAACTGTCCGACTTCACCGCAGCTTTTTGTCACTGCCCCCCGCTGCGGCCGCCTGCTCCCGTCTACTTTCCAGGCGAGGCCAGTTCATCTCGAACAAGCCTAGTGAGGGTAACGTCGAGCTGCTTTAATGCTGAACCACATTATTAATGATCAAGCTTCTGCTCAAACTACTTCCTGTTACCAACCTTTCAAACTGATGTAGTGTATTGAATACCACCACAAAATTCGTGGACATTGAGTCACAATTTATTCTGTTGCGTAAGGACATGGCGATTACACCCCATTTGGATGTCATATCGTTGTTGGAGGAGTGTCTATATGAAAGACAGAATTTCACCTCTCACTCTATCATTTATCTCAAAGGGATAGTGCACCCAAAAATGAAAATTCAGCCAATATCTACTCACCCATATCCCAAGGGAGGCTCAGGTGAAGTTTTAGAGTCCTCACATCCCTTGCGGAGATCCAAGGGGAGAGTGGGTAGCAACACAACTCCACCTAATGCAGGCTGGGCACCCCAGATTTAAACGTCCAAAAACACATAATTGAAACCACAAAGTATCTCCATACTGCTTGTCCGTAGTGATCCAAGTGTCCTGACGCCCCGACATAAAAAGTTGGCTCATGGCTGAATTTTCATTTTTGGGTGCACTGTCCCTTTAACAATCTGTTCCACCCAGACATATCCAATATTACACAATGTGGTTTTACATTTTCATCAGAGCAAATTTTATGCAGTGCCCTTTGATTCTTCGGCAGCGTCAGTTTTCCTGATAACATCAGAGACACTGAACTTATCAGCAAGGCAACGTTTTTTTCGGGCTTTAAGAAAAGTGACTCTGGCTCTGAAAATAATTTTGCCTGTTTTTGTGGTTTTCCCTGGGCATAAATCAGAAAGAATCATCAAAGAGGAATCCCACAGAACTGCAGGTTTATTGCAGTTTAATTAAAAATTAATCTACATGGATACCATTTGCCGTTTACAATTCTTTATGAATACTATTCATATATTCAAAGATTCCACGGTGTAACTGGCTCATTTATGGGACTCAACATCCCATAGTAGCTCCATCTGAGAATAAAGGAGATTACGTGAATCAGAAGTCATTTCACAGCGATTCAATTAACCTCAGCCTAATATTGACTAAATGACATAAGTACAAGCAAAATATTTACCAGTCTGTACAAAATTTTTGTGTTTGATTTTGAGTTTGTGCCCAGTGTGTTTGGGCCCCATCAGATTACAGCTGCATAAGAGGATACAGCAAATTATATTGAAATATATGAACACTGTTAAGATATAAAAATGTTTATATATTTTCTGTATATTAGACACATTAACGCATCACATTACATATCGTCACTCATCTATGAACACGCTCTGCCGTCCTTTCCCATCCCACCTCACGCTGTTGAGCTGCAGCATGAAGGTTTTTTTTCCTTGTTTGAAGATATGTTTGAAGTTTTCATTCACAGTTGTAAAATCTACGATTCAGTTGGCATGAAATAAGCGGTTGTGCTTTTAACTCCGTTTTCTGTCACTGAAAATCATGTTATCTGCACTCCGCTGATGATGTCTTTTGGTGCTCGCTGTGAACACGCTTCCCTCAGGCTGAACATACTCAGAGTTGATCGAGCTAATTACGATCAGCTTTTCTGGAACCGAAAACTCAGTTTCTCAGCTCAGGCTCAATCAACTCGGAGATCGGAATTAGGCTGAGAGTTTGTTGAGTCTGCTTTGTGAAAAAGGGCCCCGGTGTTGTTTGCTTCTCCGATGTTGTTGCCTTCTCTGGTGCTGTTCGCTGTTATTCCCCCCAGCTTTCATGCATTGGTTGTTTTTTTTTTTTCTTGTTTGGATATTTAATACGGACAAACATGATCTGTAACAATCTAGTAGGATTTCTAAATTCATGTGGGGCACAGGTAACATGTTTGCTTCCTGTGATTAGGATCCAATATGTTTGATTTCCACATGTATTCTGTGTTTATCTGTGTTTATTTACCTTATTTTGAAACAAGGACAAAACTTGTGTGATGATTTTCCTTAATCTAGCATTTCTTATGACCTTTCTTCAGTGAATTGATGTGAAAGTGTTGTCTTAGCCATTGGGAGAGACAACCATCAGATACAGGTTAATCTCTATTGTTTAGCTCTCTTGTGGCCAAATCCTGCAATTGCATTTGTGGAAAGACAAACAAACACAGAATTGTAATGTTCAGACATTGTGCCTCTTTAGAAGGATCACATATTCGGCCCCTTAAAATCACAGCTAGGTAAATCAATCAATATTTATGAAGCCCAGTATCACAAATCACAATTTGCCTCAGAGGACTTTACAGCATACGAAATCCCTCTGTCCTTGGACCCTCACAGCGGATAAGGAAAAACTCTCAGGCAGTCACACATTTCCTCCAAAAGTTGACAATATTCAACATGAAATCTCTTATGAATTCAATATTTTTAGACGTCAGTAACAGCAGCTGGTTGTGATGATGCATCTTTCATTTCTAGAATGCAAAATTTACAGATAAAATAGAACTTCATTTTGAGCCGTAGAGCTTTCTGCAGTATCTTAGTGGTATGAGCACAACTTTAGTTGAAACAGAATGGATGCGCGATTACACGTTTAAACAATTAAATGTCTGCCCCCTTGCTAGTTGGCACCAGAAATATTCGTGGGTAAACCAATTAGTGCGAGACATCCCTCAATTGGTACCCATGGTACAATACCAGTGAAAGTATCATGGTTCTGAGTAGTATCAGGATACCACAGTGAAAATGAGGCAGATGTGCCTTTTGTCATTTATGAAGACAAATCACTTTTCTATAATACATCAATGATATTTCAATGGAATAAATTACTTATTGACTTATCCACACTTCAAAAACAGCATTAATAAGTGATTAACATAGGGGGGATCAAAATAAAATAAATAAATGAAATAAAAATCAACCAGCCACCCTCCTCCCCTGACAAGTCCTTTCAGAAGTAAAGAACAGTCCCTAAAGTTTCTCCTCTGATACACCACAAACTGTGTGCCGTCATGGCTCAGCTGTTCTGGTACTTTTGGGCGGTCATGACAACAAGTTATTGGAGCCGGACTTCTTTGCCGGTAAGCCGTTATAATGCGCCGCCGTATTTGACAGGAATACGTATTCCTGTCCGTGTCTGTGACCCCCGTTCAACCCACAACCGGCGGGATTCGCCGTTACTGTTTATCGCCACACTGCCGACATTTTACTCTGTCCGCCACTTCACGCTGTTTGATTGTGTTATCAAAACACACCGCTATTATTTGGCCTTGCTTTTCACTTACTCCACCGAATACTGAATGTGTTGTGTTTTTTTTTTTTTTTTTTTCAATACTTGGCCAAATATATTCGGTGCATCCCTAAATAGGAGCCTTCCCCCACTCCCTACTCCCTCACCGCTGCTCTCCTCACTATACTGGCTGCTGCACTGTGCAAGTGCACAAATGTCTCAGAGTGGTGGTGCATTTGCAAAAATGTTTTGAAGGAGCGGCAGCGGCAATAATTTAGCAGCGGTGACACGCCACTGCTAAATTAATGTAGCGGAAACACTGGACTTATATTCATTGTGCCGACAGTGGCTTGGAAAACCGCCCATAACCGTGTCACACAGGGGAGAGGGAATGCGGCTGGAGTTCCTCCAACATTTGCGGTTAGATTATCATATTTTTTAATTGACAAAAATATAGGCTGCTTCGGCTGATTTTTTTTTTATGCACACGTGCCCCTGAATATTTTTTACAGTTCGCACACAGGTATTTTTAGTCGCAAATGTGAGTGAAACGCTCGCACTGTCGAGCCCTTAACTGAATTGCTATCATTTCTGTCATTTCTGTTCTGTGCCCCACATTTCAGAGGCAGTTCATTTATTTTTTATTTTAGTAGTTAACTTTTGACTGAGTTGCCGTTATGTTCACATTCATAGCGCACGCCGCAAAGTATCTCGTACTTCAGCGGCATTTAAAATCCACCATGGTTGTTGAAGATTGTGATTAAAGGCTTCAAAGGGCTCTTGATGCACACGATATTTTTGGGACAGTGTTTCAAATACTTCACAATAAATTGTACTAAATTTTGGCTGTTTTCTGAGTGTTTTCCCTTTTTCAGACTAGTTGACTAGTCCTCGTTTAAATTTTCGTTAAGTGGACAGGAACATCCCTACCATTTGCCGTTTGGGCGAGGTTGTCCTGAGGGGAAACAGATTTCGATGGGCATACTCATTGACACAACACCAGCGTTTTATTTACTCAGGCTGCCAGGAATCAAACTTGATTTGCGGCAAACTCTCGCATCCCATAAACAATCATTCTCACATAATTCACTTTAGCCTGAGCAAATAAAGAGCCACACTGTAGCCTCCAGACATGACAAGAGTAACAGTACATGTTAATGACTACTGTGTGTGTGTTGTGTGGTGTGTGCGTGTTGTGTGCGTGTGTGTTATGTGTGTGTTAATTGTTTCCTGCAGATGTCCAGCAGCTGTTGGTGGTTAAAGAAGAGGTTCCCCCTGAGCAGCAGGAGTGGAGCTCCAGTGTGGACCAGGAGGACCCAGAACCTCCACACATTAAAGAGGAACGGGAGGAACTCTGGATCAGTCAGGAGGGAGAGCAGCTTCAAGGGCTGGAGGAGGATGATATCACCAAGGTCACATCCACTCCTGTCCTTGTGAAGAGTGAAGATGATGAAGAGAAACCTCAGTCCTCAAAGCTTCATCAAAGACAAACTGAACAGATGGAAACAGAAGCAGAGGGAGAGGACTGTGGAGGAGCAGAACCAGCCAGGAACTCAGATCCAGATACACATTTACAACCTGAGACTGATGACAGTGATGATTGGACGGAGACCAGAGAACCTCAGTCAGGTTTAAACTGTCTGAAAAATGATGAAGTCCCTATGAGTGATTTGATTGTTTGCAAGAAACCATTTAGCTGCTCTGAGTGTGGGAAAAGATTCAGTCAGAAGGGACATCTGAGGAATCACATGAGATCTCATACTGGCGAGAAACCATTTAGTTGCTCTGAGTGTGGGAAAAGATTTCGTGAGAAGGGACATCTGAGGAATCACATGAGATCTCATACTGGCGAGAAACCATTTAGTTGCTCTGAGTGTGGGAAAAGATTTGGTCGCAATGGAAATCTGAAGAGACACATGAGATTGCATACAGGAGAGAAACCATTTAGTTGCTCTGAGTGTGGGAAAGAATTTTGCCAAAATCATAATTTGAAGGCACACAGGAGATCTCATACAGGTGAAAAACCCTATTGCTGCCCTGAGTGTGGGAAAAGATTTGGTCACAGCAGTGATATGAAGAGACACATGAGATCTCATACAGGGGAGAAACCATTTAGCTGCTCCGAGTGTGGGGAAAGATTTCATCTGAGGGCACATTTCACGAAACACATGAGATCTCATATAGGGTGGAAATCATTTAGTTGCTCTGAGTGTGGGAAAAGATTTCGTCGGAGGGGACAACTGACGAGACACATGAGATCTCATACTGGCGAGAAACCATTTAGTTGCTCTGAGTGTGGGAAAAGATTTGGTCGCAGTGGAACTCTGAAGCTACACATGAGATTGCATACAGGAGAGAAACCATTTAGTTGCTCTGAGTGTGGGAAAAAATTTTGCCGAAATCATGATCTGAAGGCACACACGAGATCTCATACAGGTGAAAAACCATATAGCTGCTCTGAGTGCGGGAAAAGATTTCGTAACAGCAGTGATATGAAGAAACACACGAGATCTCATACAGGTGAAAAACCATATAGCTGCTCTGAGTGCGGGAAAAGATTTGGTCACAGCTGTGATATGAAGAAACACATGAGATCTCATACAGGGGAGAAACCATTTAGCTGCTCCGAGTGTGGCGAAAGATTTCGTCAGAGGGCACATCTGACGAAACACATGAGATCTCATATTGGGTAGAAATCATTTAGTTGCTCTGAGTGTGGGAAAAGATTCGGTCGCAATGGAGATCTGAACAAACTTGAGATCGCATACAGGAGAGAAACCATTTTGTTGCTCTGAGTGTGGGCAAACGTGGTTACAATAGTGTTATGAAGATACACATGACATGTCATACAGGAGAGAAATCATTTAGCTGTTCAATTTGTGGAAAATCGTTTCCAAAATGTGTATATTTACATGCAACTCATGATGGGGAAAACTGATTCAGCTGTTCGGTTTGGAAAACAAATCTTTTATTTGGAAAAAAACTGTAAAAAACAACCATGAGAACTCGTACAGGACAAACACTTTTAAGCTTCAATGTTTGTATGAAATATTTTTACACAAACCTGACAGTTACACAAATACATTAAATCCCACACAAGAGAGAAACCTTTCAGCTGCAGTGTTTGTCACTAAATATTCACTTGACCTGAACAACTCAGATGCTATCGGTGTTTTGTTTGTTAGTCTGCACAGCCTCATCACGTTTGATGAGGCTGTGCAGACTAACAAACAAAACATTGTTTGGGGCTGCATTATCTGCTCAGATTCAACCAAATGCTTCAAAACTCATTGGACGATGCTTCACAGTGCAGTTGGACAATGACCTGAAGCATACTGCAAAATAAACCAAAGACATTTTTAAGACAAAGAAGTGGAATGTTGTGCAATGGCCAAGTCATATCATCAGACCTGAATCCAACTGAGCATGCGTTTCTCTTGCTGAAGCCAAAACTGAGGGCAAAACACCCAAAACACAAGGAGGAAGTGCAGACGGCTGCAGTAAAGGGCTGGCAGAGCATCACCAGGGAAGAAACCCAGCAGCTGGTGATGTCCATGTGTCCAACACTTCAGGCAGTCATTGACTGTAAAGGATTTGCAACCAAGTATTAAAACTGACTGTTAAACTGATGATTATGTTAGTTTGTCCAAATACTTATGAGCCCTTAAAGTTGGGGGGCTGTGTGAAGAAATGGTTGTAATTCCTACACGGTTCATACTACATTTTTGAAAAAAGCCTTAAATGAAAGCTGAGAGTCTGCGCTTTAAGCAGGTATTCATTGTTTCATTTAAAACCCATTGTGGTGGTGTACAGAGCCAAAATGATGACAACTGTATCATTGTCAAAATAATTATGGACCTGACTGTATGTTGATGTTGCCTAGTGTCATGTCTCTTTTTGGTCATGTGACAAGTTGATACAATTTACAGTTTCTAGTTTAGGTGCAAAATCTGTCAAGACTGACAAGCTGAGCGCATCTACAAGTCCACTAAGCAGTCATGCCTTTGTAATGTAAAAGCAGCAGTAAAAAAGGACAAGAGAGGGCTGAACAGGAGGAAAATCTGGGGAAGCTCCCTGAATTAAAGTCCTTGTGCGTTTTTTATAAGCAGTTACCAGTGGTGTTTGTGGTCGCCTGTGTGTGGTAAATGGACTTGCCTCGTCTTCAGACCACTTAAAGTGGTTTTATTCAATATGTCACATTCACCCATTCTCACACACAGTCACAAACTGGTGGCCGTGGCTACCATACATGGTGCCACCTGCTACTCTGTAACTATTTACGCACACTGATGGAACAGCCATCGGAGGCGATCTGGGGTTCAGTATCTTGTCCAAGGACACTTTGACGTGTGGACTTGAGGGGCCGGGGATCGAATCGCTGATTTCGCTACAGTCGCCCGCAATATTGTGCACTGTTAACTACCTTACACCACTTTTAGTAGCAGTAGTAGAAGTACTGGTAATGATGTGGCATATACCCCATGAAAATAATAAAGGCTCATTATTCATTTTCACCTGTTAAAAACATAAAACCTGGGTGTTTTAATTTTTTGGGAAATTGTGACTTTTGTAAAAAGAAAAAGGATTTAAAGTATGTTGAATGTGAAGAGAGAATATAACATGAGCAATATGTTGTCTAAAGTAAAAACAAGTCTTACCTGTGTTTTAAAGGGATCTGTCGCCATCTAGTGGTCAAAAGGAGGAAGCTGATTTTGACCCACAGGTCAAAAGGGAGTGGGGAGGAAAGAAGCAGCAGGAGATTTTGTATTAAAGCTCTGTGTTGCAGCTTTTTGCCCAAGAGAACCTCAGACATGTCGGACAGATGTTTTACTCTGAGAGACATTTGGGGAATTTTACCCCAACTGGTCAACAGGAGTCCTCCTTTGATGACTGTCACCAAACACCTGAATTTTTCTAATGAAGATTCAGCAGGATAGCGAGGAACCCCAGCAGAATATAGAGGTATAAGAATTGTTTTGTGTCACTTTGTAGTTCTTTTAGCCCCGTTTCCACCATTGGAGACAAAAGTAACCCTTCAGACATGGTACCTAGACCCTAGATCCATTCAGTGGTTCCACTCCGAACTCTAAATGTGAGCGTGGGTTGTTGTCACTCACTGTTCTGTCCAGCACTCACTGTATTTCCTCATCACCATTGACTGACATGGAACGTCTACACTTTGCTGATGGGATATGTAAAATAGTTTGTGCATTTAGTCCTTCTCAGGCAAGCGCAGGTGGCCAGAGCCCACAGAAACGACACCCAATGTTTTTTATTTTTCTCCAGTCGAAATTAATTTTTATTTGCTGAAGATCCACTGATTGCTAAAGGTCTGTGTCATCAAAGAGAGACAATAAAAATTAAAGTGATGGTCACACTTGTCACATTGACATTTAAAGTTCTGATGGATTCATGTCGTCAATTCATGCTCTGAGTAACATTACAAGTTAACATTCCACCTTAAAAGTTGCCTGCAGTCAGCCCAGTGAATTAAGTTTTTGGTTTTTCTTCTGAAGACTACAGCTGCTGCAACAGGCAGCAAAACATCCTCTATTTTCATAGTTAGAGAAAAATAACGTAGCCTATGCCAGACTTGCCATGGTTTGAACAGTGGTTACAAAACCAGCCACAACTCAGTCCTGAGCAGAATGACCATCTGCTATTGACCAATCAACAGACAACAGAGACAATAAAGTTCACTTTGACTATTGTCTGTAATTTGTTTTTTATTTGTTGTCTTCTTGTTTCTCGTTGTGGTCTTTTTTTAAAATTATTATTTCTTTGTCGTCATTGTGAGTCTCTTCCTGGTTGATACATGTGTCGATATTCTAGAACAATTTTTGAGATGAAGGCCAGCCGGCCCCTGTAGGCCTGTCCAGTAACCCATCCATGGCAATAATTCATCTGAATGTTCAAGTGTGTGTCTGCTACAGGCATTCTTACTAGCATTTTATATTGCCTCAAAATAGCATTGTTTTAAAAAAAAATGTATTTCCCTTCAAGGTCAACAGTCATGTGAGGTTTAGTTTAGGAGATAAACCTTTTAGCTGAGCATATTGTAAAAAATATTTTATACGCAGTGACCATGCTGTGACACACATGAGAATCCCCAAAGAGGAGAAACTCTTCAGCCATGCTGTGTGCGGGAAAAGAGTTCAAAGGCAGCCAATCCTGGTTGTTAATGATGACTCGAAACAGTTCTTTATATCAAATGAGCAAGAAAACAAGTAATATGTATTTCCTCATCAGTTAGGTTTTATTAACACTTCAGCCTATTATAATATCTGAAAGTGCACATGCACAGAATATCAAGACGTTATGTTGTGACTCTCTCTTTGCTCACATGCTGTATGTAAAGGGTCCTCTAGGATATTAATCATTTCATCCATGCAGTCAGGTCAGGTTTATAGTTTGACATAAGAAGCACCTCCTAAACACCTTTAAACTGAGTCATTCACAATGTTTGCTGGTTTATTAAACAACTTATTTGGACCTTGTTTTGTGAAATGTTTTGTAGCTTTTCTTTCCAAGTTCAAGAATAAACTTTTAAGGTAAATGAATATCATTCTCTAAAGAATGTTTTTCATTCATTTATCTATCTGCTTGTGTTTCTCAAGGACAGTCTGTCATTCCAGTCACACTTCTGGACTTTTATTTTGAAGCCTGTTAACTCGTTTACCCCTCCATGTCATGATGCACTGCCCAGCATATGCTGAGCAGAGAAAGACTCTATTTCTAAACCTAGAAAAGGTGGGAATCAAAAGATTTTCACTTGCAACTGTGTTGGGTACTGGACTGGGTGAAAGGGAGGGCGCTAGGGAAGTAGTTCACTTCCTTTTCACAACAAACCTGTATGGTAGGGAAAAGTGCCTGAAGCTGCAATGACGAATAGTCTCCAGTATGAGGCAGCAATGCACTAAACCGTGCCTAGTCTGCCGGAAATACAAGAGAAGAAGAACTCGTTCACTGTATTCTTGACAGTAACTAACTTCACATAGGTTGAACAAGATGGCGTCTGGTGGAAACGCGTGTTAGCAGAGTGTCTTTGTTGTGGTTTTAAAGTGTGAACATGTCTAAAGTCCAAATGCTGAGATCGTTGGTGAAGCAGCGACTAACTGCGGCTGCTGAAGAGATATTTGGGCTGTTTGAAAGAACGATAGCAGAGTACGAGGAGGAACTTTGTCGATCAAAAGAGGAGAACGAGCGACAACGGAAACTACTGGACGCTGTTTTCAACCCTCAGCTTCGGTTACACAGAGCAGGTTTGTTCATTAAACATTACAAGTTCATTATTAATAATATAACTGCAGCTTTGTTCAATAAATATTCAGTCTGTCGATGTTTATACGCCGCGTTAGCTTCTCTGGTGTCGTTAGCTTCTCTGGGCCCTATTTCAGGAAGCAGGATCAGTGAAAACTCTGAGTATGTTCAGCCTGAGATGAGGGAAACTCCGAGTTTTCCGTTTCACAAAGACAGTTCAGCATAACCCTGAGTCAGTTACTATGGTAACATACACCGTGAAACAGACCTGCTGGTTCGCAGGTTTGTTTCATCTCAGCCTGAGGTTGAGGCCGCTGAGCGTGGCAATTACACCCCATTTGGATGTCATATCGTTGTCGGAGGAGTGTCTATATGAAAGACAGAATTTCACCTCACACTCTATCATTTATCTTGAAGGGATAGTGCACCCAAAAATAAAAATTCAGCCAATATCTACTCACCCATATGCCGAGGGAGGCTCAGGTGAAGTTTTAGAGTCCTCACATCCCTTGTGGAGATCCAAGGGGAGAGTGGGTAGCAACACAACTCCACCTAATGCAGGCTGGGCACCCCAGATTCAAACCTCCAAAAACACGTAATTGAAAACACAAAATATCTCCATACTGCTCATCTGTAGTGATCCAAGTGTCCTGACGCCCCGACACAAAAAGTTGGCTCATGGCTGAATTTTCATTTTTGGGTGCACTGTCCCTTTAACAATCTGTTCCACCCAGACATATCCAATATTACACAATGTGGATTTACATTTTCATCAGAGCAAATTTTATGCAGTGCCCTTTGATTCTTCTGCAGCGTCAGTTTTCCTCATAACGTCAGAGACACTGAACTCATCAGCAAAGCAAGGTTTTTTCTGGGCCATAAGAAAAGTGACTCTGGCTCTGAAAATAATTTTGCCTGTTTTTGTGGTTTTCCCTGGGCATAAATCAGAAAGAATCATCAAAGAGGAATCCCACAGAACTGCAGTTTAATTACAGTTTAATTAGAAATTAATCTATGTAGATACATTATGCAGTGCTTTATGAATACTATTCATATATTCAAAGATTCCACGGTGTAACTGGCTCATTTATGGGACTCAACATCCCATAATAGCTCCATCTGAGAATAAAGGAGATTATGTGAATCAGAAGTCATTTCACAGCAATTCAGTTAACCTCAGCCTAATATTGACAGAATGACGGAAGTACAAGCAAAATATTTACCAGTCTGTCGAAAATTTTTGTGTTTGATTTTGAGTTTGTGCCCAGTGTGTTTGGGCCCCATCAGATTACAGCTGCATAAGAGGGTACAGCAAATTACATAGAAATATATGAACACTGTTAAGATGTAAAAATGTTTATATATTTCCCGTACATTAGACACACATTACCTAACATCACTTCACATTATCTATGAACACGCTCTGCCGTTCTTTCCCATCCCACCTCACGCTGTTGAGCTGCAGCATGAAGGGTTTTTTTCCGTGTTTGAAGTCGTCATTCACAGTCGTTAAAATCTACGATTCAGTTGGGATGAAATAAGCGGTTGTGCTTTTAACTCCACTTTCTGTCACTGAAAATCATGTTATCTCCACTCCACTGATGATGTCTTTTGGTGCTCGCTGTGAACACGCTTCCCTCAGGCTGAACATACTCAGAGTTGATCGAGCTAATTACGATCAGCTGTTCTGGACCCGAAAACTCAGTTTCTCAGCTCAGGCTCAATCAACTCGGAGATCGGAATTAGGCTGAGAGTTTGTTGAGTCTGCTTTGTGAAAAAGGGCCCCGGTGTTGTTCGCTTCTCCGATGTTGTTGCCGTCTCTGGTGCTGTTCGCTGTTATTCCCCCCAGCTTTCATGCATTGGTTGTTTTTTTCTTGTTTGGATATTTAATACGGACAAACATGCTCTGTAACAATCTAGTGGGATTTCTAAATTCATGAGGGGCATGGGTATCATGTTTGCTTCCTGTGATTAGGATCCAATATATCTGATTTCCACATGTATTCTGTGTTTATCTGTGTTTATTTACCTTATTTTGAAACAAGGACAAAACTTGTGTGATGATTTTCCTTAATCTAGCATTTCTTTTGACCTTTCTTCAGTGAATTGATGTGAAAGTGTTGTCTTAGTCATTGGGAGAGAACCATGCAGGTTAATCTCTATTGTTTAGCTCTCTTGTGGCCAAATCCTGCAATTGCATTTGTGGAAAGACAAACACAGAGAATTGTAATGTTCAGACATTGTGTCTCTTTAGAAGGATCACATATTTGGCCCCTTAAAATCACAGCTAGGTAAATCAATCAATATTCATGAAATCCAATATCACAAATCACAATTTGCCTCAGAGGGCTTTACAGCATACAAAATCCCTCTGTCCTTGGACCCTCACAGCGGATAAGGAAAAACCTCTCAGGCAGTCACTTTTCCTCCAAAACTTGACAATATTCAACATGAAATCTCTCATGAATTCAGTATTTTTTAGACATCAGTAACAGCAGCTGGTTGTGATGATGCATCTTTCATTTCTAGAATGCAATATTTACAGATAAAATAGAACTTCATTTTGAGCCGTAGAGCTTTCTGCAGTATCTTAGTGGTATGAGCACAGCTTTAGTTGAAACAGAATGGATGCGCGATTACACGTTTAAACAATTAAATGTCTGCCCCCTTGCTAGTTAAGAGCAAAGTGAGCTAACACTTCCTCACTTGTGTCTCATCCTTTCTCGATTACACAAAATATATCCAATACAGTGTTTTTATCTAATACATTCTGCGAATCATTAAACATTATATGTCCATTCTTCATTATGCAATATACCATATACCACATACCAATCCCTATACAATGTACATTATACAAGGATGTACAGTATACAAACCTGCCATATATATTGAATGATACATTACATCGTATGTACTAAATGTATTCATACATATACACACATTACATCCATCTACACTATATATCATGTCATTCATACATATCTACTTATACCATACTACAGTATCATATACACACACACACACACACACACACACATATATATATATATATATATATATATATATACACACACACATGTGCACACATACCCATATATATCTATACATATACACATACACATTTAACAAACAACATACACTTTCCCTGTCTGCATTATTCTACCATATCTATCATCTTTTATATATATGTATATCCATACACACATACATAAATGCACTGTTCCTACTGTAATAGATACAATTTTATAAATTTTTTGAATTGTTTTCTGTTAGTGGTGAGTTTGATATGTTTAGGCAATGAATTCCGTTCTTTCATACCTCTATACAGAACAGTTCATTTGATTGCATTTGATCTTGCTTTAGGTATTGTAAAATTTCCTACAGCTGCATGCCTGGTGATGTATTTGTGATTTTCTGCACTGAAAGAAAGGTTTTTAAACAAAATAAAAGGTGTTTTTAAAACAGATATATTTCTAATAACAATAATCAGTGAGTATAACAGCCTGTCTTTAACCAACAACCAGTTAAGCTTCTTGTGCATTGAGATGATATTTGTCCAGTAGTCACATTTGAGTATTGTGCGGGCAGCTCTGTTCTGTATATGTTGTAGTTTGTTTAACATGTCTCCAGTGGCATTTGACCAAACTGCTGGGCAATAGTCAAGATATGATAATATTAATGATTGAATTGCTGTTTTCAGGATGTTTGGGGTCATAAAAACTGCATGTCTCCTCATAATTGATGTGCCTCTCCCCATCTTTACAGTCATATTATTGATGTGTTTTTTCCATGATAATTTACTATCTACTGTCACTCCCAGAAGTTTGGTCTCATGTACCTGGTGTACAATGATATCATTAATTTCAATATTTAATACAGAATTATTATCTATATTATAACTTGACCCTACAATCATGCAGTCAGTTTTCGATATATTCAAGACCAGTTTGTTTGCTTTAACCCATTCCGCCACACCTTTTAGTTCCTTATTTATAATAATTTCTAATCCATTATTAGTTGGTGCTGATGTGTATATAGTTGAGTCATCTGCATACATCACGACGTTAGTTTTATCTAGTACATACGGTAAATCATTTGTGAAAATACTGAATAATAACGGACCAACGCAACTCCCTTGGGGTACTCCACATGTCATGGTTCTGGTTCTTGAATAGCTGCCATTAAAAAACACTGTTTGTGTCCTATTTCATAGACAGCTGTAAAACCAAGTAAGTGCAGACTGCTCAAATCCATAGCAGGACAGTTTTTCTAGTAGTAAATGATGATCAATTATATCGAAAGCGGCTGAGAAATCTAGAAATACAACACCAACCATATTTTTCTTTTCAATTTCTCCAAGCCAATCATCAGACATGCTAGTCAGTGTGGTTGCTGTGGAGTGAGCCTTTCTGTATGCATGTTGAGAGTTGCAAATTATGTTATTACTAGATAAATAGTCATTAATTTGTTCATATACAATTGTTTCCGTAATTTTTCCTAACACAGGTAACAAACTGACAGGACGACTGTTTGAGCCTGAAAAAGGCAGTTTCTTATTCTTAGGCAGCAGAATTATTTTTGCCTGTTTCCAAGCTTGTGGACATGTACAGCACTCAAAACTTAAGTTAATTATATGAGCTAATACAGGGGCAATCTCATCAGCAGCCAGTTTGAGAAGCCTGCTATCAAGGCCATCAACAGCTGGTGGTTTATCTTTACAGTTTTTCAGGAAATCCTTTACCTTATTTGTGTTTACATTCTCCAGTTTGAACTTGGAGTTTTTACTATTCATAATTTCATTTCTAATTAATAGGTGAGATATATCATTACTTAGATCTTAGTTTTTCTAGTTTGTTTATAAAATAATCATTTAAATAATTTGCAATTTCCCTGGGCTTAGTAATAAACTTATCATCTGTTTCCAAAAAGGATGGATTTGTTCTGTTTTTCCTACCTGTCAGATCATTTAGGATATTCCATAGTTTTCTACTATCATTACTGACTTCCTTAACTCAATCTTCGAAATATATTTTCTTTTTTTCCTGTTAAGTTTGGTAACAGAGTTTCTCATTTTCCTATAGAGGTCCCAGTCACATTTATTTCCTGTTATAATTGCTGTTCTTTTCATTTGATCTCTCATTTTCATAGCGTCTTTAATTTCTTTGTCTAACAAGGGTGTTTTGGCATTCCTGACAGTAAACTTCTTAAATGGTGCATGTTTCTCCACCAGAGGCAAAAATAAATTGTTGAACTTCAACAGGGCAATTTCAGGGTTGTTTGCTCTTAAGACTTCTGACCAGCAGATTTCTTTCACATCATTAATAAATAAATCATGATTAAACAATTTGTATGACCTTTTAAGTATTATTGTGGGTCCAGGTCTACTTACTTTAGTGTTTCCAACAACTATGATCAGATTATGATCGCTGCTGCCAATTGGCACAGACAATATTTTATTACACTGCTCCGGAGAATTTGTAAAAACATGATCGATGCACTTAGATGTTTTGGTGCCATCACTCTTCACACATATTCTAGTAGGTTTATTTATGATTTGAGTAAGTCCACATTTATTCGTTGCAGTTTGCATTTTGTTCTTCAGAGGACAATTTTGAGCAAACCAGTCAATGTTAAAATCACCCATGAAGCAAATATCCAGACCCACAACATTATTATTATCCAACATTTCACAAATTTCATCAAGATATTCATTGTTGGCACTAGGTGGTCTGTAACAGCAACCTAGGAGTATAGGCTTTCGATGAGGTAGATGAGCTTGTATCCATAATATTTCAATGTCGTATTGCATCATATCAGTACGTATTTTCACAGGCACTTGATTCTGAACATAAAAAGCTACTCCTCCACCATATCTATTTCTGTCATTTCTGTAAATGTTGTAACCTCTGATATCTAGCTCAGTGTCCTCAAAGGAAGAGTCCAGATGAGTCTCTGAAATAGCAAGTATGTGTAATTTATGTTCAGATAGCAGTTCAGTGACTTCATTTATTTTGTTTCTTAGACTGTTTATGTTAATATGTGCGATACGCAAACCTCTCTTTGATTGTTTGTGTTGTGATGTGATTGTGTTAGTCATAAAAGTGTTAGAGGAGTCTTTTTTGTTGGCATACCTTCATTCACACAGCTTAGCATGGCGTGCTGGTACGAGGATGGATGATCAGCCTGTCATGTCTGAGGTAGGCGACGTCTCCTTTTTCACGTGCAGCTTTCATCTTTGGTATCAGTTCTTTTCTCTGTAACCATACAGCGTCTGTGTAGTCCTTGTTGATAAATATTTTTGTACCCTTAAGGTTCTTGGCTCTTTCCATGACTGCAGCCTTGTCCTTGAAATGCAGGAACTTGACAACTATGGATCTTGGTCTTTCTCTGGCAGCTTCAGGTTTACCTGTGCAGTGTGCACGCTCCACCTCAATCTCCCTCTGTAGCTGTAACTTCTGCTTCAGCATGTCTTTTACTTCCTCCTGTGAATCCGCCCAAGATTCACCTGGGGCTTCAGGTATTCCGTCAGTCACGATGTTGTTCCCCCTTGATTCACCCTCCAGGTACTCTTGCTTGTCCAGGATGACCTGTAGACTTTCACATAACTTCATAATGTCTGTTTGAATTATGTTGCAATGATCTGACTGTTTTGCTTGAGTGATCTTCAGTTCATCAACATCTTTCTGTGTGAATTGTATGCTTGATTTCAGATCCTGCACTTCTTTCGTGATTGCATCCAACCTGGAGTTAGTCGAGTCCAAAATGACTTTAACAAAGTTTTTAAAGATGTCTGGTTGTTGCTGTAATAGAGCAGGGAACATGTCGTTCTGCTGATTCAACAAGTCATTTACCTGAGTGAGCGATACATACTAATCATCAGTGTTTTTCTGCTGCTTTGGTCCCATTTTCGCATACCTGGTCAGGCAGGCAGAGGTAACAGGTAGCCAAGCAGTGGCAGTGGGAAACTACGGGAAACAGCCGGGGTAGAAACCACTAGCTCGAGTTAGCCCGTTTGCTAGCTCGATGGTAGCCGCTCGCCAGCTCCTGCCGCAAGCCCGATGGTAGCTGCTTGCTAGCTCCTGTTGCAAGCTGGATGGCAGTAGGTGGAGTGCCTGACTTCACTTTGGGCTTACTCCAGCTGCTGGCTCGGTGGTAGTATGAGCCAGTTACAGCCTCTGACAGATATCAGAACTCACCAGGAAGTTGAAAACAAGCTGAAATATTTTTCTGCAATTCAGTAAACGCTGCTCCTGCTCTCTCACATACTCGCTCTGAGACCTGCTCTCTCTCTCACACAGGTGCAGCAGAATATGCTAGTCGGCACCAGAAATATTAGTCGGTAAACCAATTAGTGTTTTAGTCATGTAGAAGGCCTCTTAAATGTCATGCAGCCTCCCACCACTAGTGGCTGCTACAGAGCCGACAAACAGCAGTTCCCCTCCCCGGGTAATGCTCGAGCAGACTGGAGTTTTAAAACTGCACGGTGGGAAATAAGAGTGATGTCCTCGCCAAACCAGCACAGGTTGGCAGTACTTTGATGTAGAAAATGAATTCAGCAGCAATTAATCTTTTTTGAGTAGTAAGTTGTCAGATAGTGTGCAGGTTTACATTCATACTGCACGGAGCAAAAGGTCTCTCATTTCAGCTGAAATTTAATTATAATTGAAATCTTGTTTTTTTAACTTTAAAGTGAATTACTATCATTTATCTTCTATGCCCTACATTTCAGAGGCAGTTTATTTATTTTTTATTTTAGTGGTTATCTTTTGACTGAGTTGCCGTTATGTTCACGTTCATAGCGCATGCCGCAAAGTGTCTGGTACTTCAGCGGCATTTAAAATCCGCCATGGTTGTTGAAGATTGTGATTAAAGGCTTCAAAGGGCTCTTGATGCACACAATATTTTTTGGGACAATGTTTCAAATACTTTACAATAAATTGTGCTAAATTTTGGCTGTTTTCTGAATGTTTTCCCTTTTTCAGACTAGTTGACTAGTCCTCGTCATAATTTTTGTTAACTGGATGGGAACATCCCTACCATTCACCGTTTGGGCGGGGTTGTGGTAAGGGGGAAACAGATTTCGATGGGCAAACTCATTGACACAACACCAGCATTTTATTTACTCAGGCTGCCAGGAATCAAACATGATTTGCGGCAAACTCTCACATCCTGTGGACAATCATTCTCACATAATTCACTTTAGCCTGAGCAAATAAAGAGCTACACTGTAGCCTCCAGACATGACAAGAGTAACAGTACATGTTAATGACTACTGTGTGTGTGTGTGTGTGTGTGTGTGTGTGTGTTTACTGTTTCCTGCAGATGTCCAGCAGCTGTTGGTGGTTAAAGAAGAGGTTCCCCCTGAGCAGCAGGAGTGGAGCTCCAGTGTGGACCAGGAGGACCCAGAGCCTCCACACATTAAAGAGGAACAGGAGGAACTCTGGATCAGTCAGGAGGGAGAACAGCTTCAAGGGCTGGAGGAGGATGATATCACCAAGGTCACATCCACTCCTGTCCCTGTGAAGAGTGAAGATGATGAAGAGAAACCTCAGTCCTCACAGCTTCATCAAAGACACACTGAACAGATGGAAACAGAAGCAGAGGGAGAGGACTGTGGAGGAGCAGAACCAGCCAGGAACTCAGATCCAGATACACATTTACAACCTGAGACTGATGACAGTGATGATTGGACGGAGACCAGAGAACCTCAGTCAGGTTCAAACTGTCTGAAAAATGTCCCTGTTAGTGATTTCATTATTTGTGAGACCCCATTTAGCTGCTCCGAGTGTGGGAAAAGATTCGGTAGCAGTGGAGATCTGAACAAACACATGAGATCACATACAGGAGAGAAACCATTTAGTTGCTCTGAGTGTGGGAAAAGATTTAGTCAAAGTGGAGTTGTGAAGATACACATGAGATGTCATACAGGAGTGAAACCATTTGACTGCTCTGAGTGTGGGAAAAGATTTGGTCAGAAGGGACATCTGAGGACTCACATGAGATCTCATACTGGAGAGAAACCATTTAGTTGCTCTGAGTGTGGGAAAACATTTAGTCTAAGTGGAGTTCTGAGGGCACACATGAGATCGCATACAGGTGAAAAACCATTTAGTTGCTCTGAGTGTGGGAAAAGATTTAGTCAAAGTGGAGTTGTGAAGATACACATGAGATGTCATACAGGAGAGAAACCATTTGAGTGCTCTGAGTGTGGGAAAAGATTTGGGCAGAAGGGACATCTGAGGACTCACATGAGATCTCATACTGGAGAGAAACCATTTAGTTGCTCTGAGTGTGGGAAAAGATTTGGTCGCAATGGAGATCTGAAGAGACACATGAGATCTCATACAGGAGAGAAACCATTTAGTTGCTCTGAGTGTGGCAAAAGATTCGGTTGCAGTGGAAATCTGAACAAACACATGAGATCTCATACAGGGGAGAAACCATTTAGTCACTCCGATTGTGAGAATAGATTTGGTCAACATCAGCATCTGATGGAACCAGAAGTTAACAGAGAGGACTGTGGAGGACCAGAATCAGCCAGATACACATTTTCAACCTGAGACTGATGATAAGACAGAAGACTCTTCTAAACCTGCGACTAATGACAGTGACAATAGTTGGAAGGAGACCAAAGAACATCTGTCAGTCAGTCATGTGACACTCAATACTAACCAAAAACAATTAAGTTACTCATTGTGGGGTAAAAAGATTTGTCTGTCAGAGATGCTCAGTTTTTACAGTCCACAGCTCCTCTGCATAGTTTCTGCCATCTTTCCTTCTCTCATCTTATGTGCAGCAGCACTGTGTAGTCAAGGGCTGTACCTTGGGCTGATGTGGACAGGCACATCAGAGGGGACACCGCTGAGTGACCTTCTTGACTCAGCCTTCATTTGGAATTGTGTTATCAGCTTTACTCTCCCAGTTTGGAGAAGCAGACAAGAAAACTGGCATGGTTAGGTCGCTTCCAAAAGTCACACAACAACACAAACTAACTGTCCAATCGAAGGGCAGCTGAAGACCAGTTACTCATTGTGTTCTGTGAGGTAAAATGACTGATTCTTTTAGTGGAGTCTTTGTGCTTTTAGCAGAGCATCATGTAACTGCATCATTTTACCATTGTAAAGGACTGTCTGACAGCAAGGTGAGGTGTTGAAAATACCCTTAACAAAGTGTTCTTTTACAGTGGTGATCCTTTTTTTCATGTGGCAAAGAGAGGTTTTGCTGCTGCCCCCGTCCAGTCACCAGACTCCTTTGATAGAAACAGCAATTTTTTTCTCCCTGGCTCTCATGCCATTTTTGGTCTCCTCTGTGTCCCCTCTCTAAATTGAGAGGATTTTACGGGTTGAGGAACACAGCGCAGGCAGAAGTCTTCATGATTTTTAAAAAGAAATAATTCCTCCCTCCCTATTGTAAAAGCAGCAGCAGCCAGGGGTTTAAATATAGACAGCACAGGTAGTGCGGTTGCACTGGAGCCTGTGGGGTGGGGGGACCTTGCAAATGATTCAGATTTCTGCTTCAGAACTACAGCTGTTACATTAAACATTGTGCCATATGCTACAGGCTATTTGACCTGAAACATGCCAACACATCTGTCATAATTTTCTTTTTTTCTTTTCTTTCCTTTTTGTAAAATAGTCAGTAGCAATCTACAACAAAATGATATGCTGATTCTACATGAACCCGAAAAATCCTGAATAAACTATATGTATTTAAAAATGATTCAATTAAATGAATAATTTCTGATGTCTTTCATACATTTGTCATGTACAGGCATGCAATGATGATTGTTGAGTAACACGTATGTTGATGTTGCCTAGTGTCACGTCTCTTAAATCTGGCGAAGCTCCCTGAATTAAAGTCCTTGTGCTTTTTTTATAAGCAGTCACCAGTGGTGTTTGTGGTCGCCTGTGTATGGTAAATGTACTTGCCTCGTCTTCAGACCACTGAAAGTGGTTTTATTCTGTCACATTCACCCATTCAAACACACAGTCACAAACTGGTGGTCGTGGCTACCATACATGGTGCCACCTGCTACTCAGTAACCACTTACGCACACTGATGGAACAGCCATCAGACCTATGGACTTTTGTGGACCTATGGGCCGGGGATCGAATTGCTAATCTCGCTACAGTTGCCCACAATATTGTGCACTGTTAACTACCTTACACCACTTTTAGTAGCAGCAGTGTAGCAGTAGTAGAAGTATTAGTAATAGTGTGGTATATACCCCATGAAAATAATAAAGGCTCATTATTCATTTTCACCTGTTAAACACATAAAAGGTAGGGGGTTTAATGTTTTGCGAAATATTGGCTTTTGTTTTGTAAAAAGAAAAAAGATTTAAAGTATGTTGAATGTGAAGGGAGAATATAACATGAGCAATATGTTATCTAAAGTAAAAACAAGTCTTATCTGTCTTTTAAAGGGATCTGTCGCCATCTAGTGGTCAAAAGGAGGAAGCTGATTTTGACCCACAGTTGAAAACAATCATTTCAGGATTTTTCAAAGCACAGCCACTCCACCTGTGTGAACGAAAGGGAGTGTGGAGGAAGGAAGCAGCAGGAGATTTTGTATTAAAGCTCTGTGTTGCAGCTTTTTGCCCAAGAGAACCTCAGACATGTCGGACAGATGTTTAACTCTGAGAGACATTTGGGAATTTTACTCCAATTGGTCAACAGCTCCATAAAACCAGCCACAACTCAGCCCTGAGCAGAGTGACCATCTGCTATTGACCAATCAACAGACTGCAGTGTTCACAGAAACGGAATTTAATTCTACTGTGCAATTCCTTATTGACGATAAAGCTGACTTTGACTATTGTCTGTAGTTTTTTGTAGTTTTGTTTCTCTGTCATCATTGTGAGTCTCTTCCTGGTTGACACGTGTGTCGATATTCTAGAACAATTTTTAAAATTAAGGCCAACTGGCCCCTGTAGGCCTGTCCAGTAATCCATCCATGGCAATAATTCATCTGAACGTTCAAGTGTGTGTCTGCTACAGGCATTCTTACTAGCATTTTATATTGCCTCAAAATAGCATTGTTTTCCAAAAAATGTCTTTCTCTTCAAGGTCAACGGTCATGTGAGGTGTAGTTTAGGAGATAAACCTTTTAGCTGAGCATATTGTAAAAAATATTTCATATGCAGTGACCACGCTGTGACACACATGAGAATCCCCAAAGAGGAGAAACTCTTCAGCCACTCTGTGTGCGGGAAAAGAGTTCAAAGGCAGCCACATGACAAAGGTCATATATGTGCTTTTTCAACAACAGTGGCAGAAAAAATGCTGGTTTAGATTGAACTCTGGAGCAACAGAAGGTTGAAAAGGCTCTGGACATGTATATAATGAGAACACCAGGGTAAGAATGTCATTCTTCTGCTGTGAGCAAACAGCATTCAGAGTTGGGTATTGTTTCACCTTTAGAATTCCAATCCTGGTTGTCATTGATGACTCGAAACAGGTCTTCATATCAAATGAGCAAGAAAACAAGTAATATGTATTTCCTCATCAGTTAGGTTTTATTAACACTTCAGCCTATATTATAATATCTGAAAGTGCACATGCACAGAATATCAAGACGTTATGTTGTGCCTCGTTCTCTTTGCTCACATGCTGTATGTAAAGGGTCCTCCAGGATATTAATGATTTCATCCATGCAGTCAGGTTTATAGTTTGACATAAGAAGCACCTACTAAACACCTCTAAACTGAGTCATTCACAATGTTTGCTGGTTTATTAAACAACTTATTTGGACCTTGTTTTGTGAAATGTTTTGTAGCTTTTCTTTCCTTTTTCAAGAATAAACTTTTAAGGTCAATGAATATCATTCTCTAAAGAGTGTGTTTCATTCATTTATCTACTCTGAACAAAAATATAAACGCAACACTTTTGTTATTACTCCCATTTGTCATGAGCTGAACTCTAAGATCTAAAACATTTTCTATACACACAAAAGACCATTTCTCACAAATCTGTCTAAATCTGTGTTAGTGAGCACTTCTCCTTTGCTGAGATAATCCATCCCACTTCACAGATGTGGCATATCAAGATGCTGATTAGACAGCATGAATATTGCACAGATGGGAAATGTGCAGTTTTGTTTTATTCGGGGGGGGGGGGGGGGGGGTCAGAAAACCAGTCAGTATCTGGTGTGACTATCATTTGCCTCACGCAGTGCAACACATCTCCTTCGCATAGAGTTGATCAGGTTGTTGATTTTGGCCTGTGGAATGTTGGTCCACTCCTCTTCAATGGCTGTCCGAAGTTGCTGGATATTGGCAGGAAATGGAACACGCTGTCGTATACGCCGATCCAGAGCATCCCAAACACGCTCAGTGGGTGACATGTCCGGTGAGAATGCTTGCCATGCAAGAACTGGGATGTTTTCAGCTTCCAGGAATTGTGTACAGATCCTTGCAACATGGGCCCGTGCATTATCATGCTGCAACATGAGGTGATGGTCGTGGATGAATGGCACAACAATGGGCCTCAGGATCTCGTCACAGTATCTCTGTACATTCAAAATGCCATCAATAAAATGCACCTGTGTTCGTTGTCCATAACATACGCCTGCCCACACCATAACCCCACCGCCACCATGGGCCACTCGATCCACAACGTTGACATCAGCAAACCGCTCACCCACACGATGCCACACACGCTGTCTGCCATCTGCCCTGAACAGTGAAAACCAGGATTCATCCGTGAAGAGAACACCTCTCCAACGTGTCAGACACCATCGAATGTGAGCATTTTCCCTCTCAAGTCGGTTACGACGATGAACTGCACTCAGGTCGAGACCCCGATGAGGACGACGAGCATGCAGATGAGCTTCCCTGAGACGGTTTCGCAGTTTGTCTAGAAATTCTTTGGTTATGCAAACCGATTGTTACAGCAGCTGTCCGGGTGGCTGGTCTCAGACGATGTTGGAGGTGAACATGCTGGATGTGGAGGTCATGAGCTGGTGTGGTTACACGTGGTCTGCGGTTGTGAGGCCGGTTGGATGTACTGAGAAATTGTCTGAAACGCCTTTGGAGACAGCTTATGGTAGAGAAATGAACATTCCTGCATTCAGCATGCCAACTGCACACTCCCTCAAAACTTGCCACAGTGTGATAAAACTGGACATTTCAGAGTGGCCTTTTATTGTGGCCAGCCTAAGGCACACCTGTGCTATATTCATGCTGTCTAATCAGCATCTTGATATGCCACAACTGTGAAGTGGGATGGATTTAGATATATTTGTGAACAATATTTGAGGGAAATGGTCTTTTGTGTACATAGAAAATGTTTTAGATCTTTGAGTTCAGCTCATGAAAAATGGGAACAAAAACAAAAGTGTTGCGTCTATATTTTTGTTGAGTATATCTGCTTGTGTTTCTGAAGGACAGTCTGCAATTCCAGTAACACTTCTGGACTTTTATTTTGAAGCCCATTAACTCGTTTACCCCGGAAGCTGTCTTCTTTACTGTCGCTAACGTCACACTGTTTGAACAAGATGGCGTCTGGTGGAAACGTGTTAGCAGAGTGTCTTTGTTGTGTTTTTAAAGTGTGAACATGTCTAAAGTCCAAATGCTGAGATCCTTGGTGAAGCAGCGACTAACTGCGGCTGATGGAGAGATATTTGGGCTGTTTGAAAGAACGATAGCAGAGTACGAGGAGGAACTTTGTCGATCAAAAGAGGAGAACGAGCGACAACGGAAACTACTGGACGCTGTTTTCAACCCTCAGCTTCGGTTACACAGAGCAGGTTTGTTCATTAAACATTACAAGTTCATCATTAATAATATAACTGCAGCTTTGTTGTATAATATTCAGTCTGTCGATGTTTACACGCCGCGTTAGCTTCTCTGGTGTTGTTAGCTTCTCTGGGCCCTATTTCAGAAAGCAGGATCAGCCTGAGATGAAGGAAACTTTTCCGTTTCACAAAGGCAGTTCAGCATAACCCTGAGTCAGTTACTATGGTAACATACACCGTGGAACAAACCTGCTGGTTCGCAGGTTTGTTTCATCTCAGCCTGAGGCTGATCGCCCGCTGAGCGTGTGGCAGCAAGGAGAGACATGGCGTGTCCTTTTGTGAATTAAGTTTTCGTGATGAGCGATAAGAACTTCCTGCAACAGATATTGAGGGTAACGAGCTGCTTTAATGCTGAACCACGTTATTATTGATCAAGAGTCTGCACATCCGACAACACAACACACTGAGCTTCCGCTTGAACTACTTCCTGTTACCAACCTTTCAAAATGATGCAGTGTATTGAATACCACCACAAAAGTCGTGGACATTGAGGCACAATTTATTCTGTTGCGTCAGGACATGGCATAATGTCTATATGAAAGGCACAATTTCACCTCACACTCTATCATTTATCTTAAAGGGATAGTGCACCCAAAAATGAAAATTCAGCCATTATCTACTCACCCATATGCCGAGGGAGGCTCAGGTGAAGTTTTAGAGTCCTCACATCCCTTGCAGAGATCCAAGGGGAGAGTGGGTAGCAACACAACTCCACCTTATGCAGGCTGGGCGCACCAGATTTCAACGTCCAAAAACACATAATTGAAACCACAAAATATCTCCATACTGCTCATCCGTAGTGATCCAAGTGTCCTGAAGCCCCGACATAAAAAGTTGGCTAATGGCTGAATTTTCATTTTTGGGTGCACTGTCCCTTTAACAATCTGTTCCACCCAGATATATCCAATATTACACAATGTGGATTTACATTTCCATCAGAGCAAATTTTATGCAGTGCCCTTTGATTCTTCGGCAGCGTCAGTTTTCCTCATAACATCAGAGACACTGAACTTATCAGCCTGTTTTTGTGGTTTTCCCTGGGCATAAATCAGAAAGGATCATCAAAGAGGAATCCCACAGAACTGCACGTTTAATTACAGTTTAATTAGAAATGAATCTATGTGGAGACGTTATGCAATGCTTTATGAATACTATTCATATATTCAAAGATTCCACGGTGTAACTGGCTCATTTATGGGACTCAACATCCCATAATAGCTCCATCTGAGAATAAAGGAGATTACGTGAATCAGAAGTCATTTCACAGCGATTCAATTAACCTCAGCCTAATATTGACAGAATGACATAAGTATAAGCAAAATATTTACCAGTCTGTAGAAAATTTTTGTGTTTTGATTTTGAGTTTGTGCCCTGTGTGTTTGGGCCCCATCAGATTACAGCTGCATAAGAGGATACAGCAAATTACATTGAAATATATGAACACTGTTGAGATATAAAAATGTTTATATATTTTCTGTATATTAGACACATTAACGCATCACATTACCTAACATCGTGTGTGTGTGTGTGTGTGTGTGTGTGTGTGTGTGTGTGTGTGTGTGTGTGTGTGTGTGTGTGTGTGTGTGTGTGTTTCCTGTTTCCTGCAGACGTCCAGCAGCTGTTGGTGGTTAAAGAAGAGGTTCCCCCTGAGCAGCAGGAGTGGAGTTCCAGTGTGGACCAGGAGGACCCAGAGCCTCCACACATTAAAGAGGAACAGGAGGAACTCTGGATCAGTCAGGAGGGAGAGCAGCTTCAAGGGCTGGAGGAGGATGATATCATCAAGTTCACATCCACTCCTGTCCCTGTGAAGAGTGAAGATGATGAAGAGAAACCTCAGTCCTCACAGCTTCATCAAAGACAAACTGAACAGATGGAAACAGAAGCAGAGGGAGAGGACTGTGGAGGAGCAGAACCAGCCAGGAACTCAGATCCAGATACACATTTACAACCTGAGACTGATGACAGTGATGATTGGACGGAGACCAGAGAACCTCAGTCAGGTTTGAACTGTCTGAGAAATGATGAAGTCCCTGTGAGTGATTTGATTGTTTGCGACAAACCATTTAGCTGCTCTGAGTGTGGGAAAAGATTCGGTCGCAATGGAGATCTGAGCAGACACATGAGATTGCATACGGGAGAGAAACCATTTAAGTGCTTTGAGTGTGGGAAAAGATTTAGTCAAAGTGGAGTTTTGAAGATACACATGAGATGTCATACAGGAGAAAAACCATTTAACTGCTCTTAGTGTGGGAAAAGATTTGGTCAGAAGGGACATCTGAGGATTCACATGAGATCTCATACAGGAGAGAAACCATTTAGTTGCTCTGAGTGTGGGAAAAGATTCAGTCGCAATGGAGATCTGAGCAGACACATGAGATTGCATACAGGAGAGAAACCATTTAGTTGCTCTGAGTGTGGGAAAAGATTTGGTCGCAGTGGATTTCTGAGGGTACGCATGAGATCTCACACAGGAGGGAAACCATTTATCTGCTCCAAGTGTGGGAAAAAATTTTGCCGAAATCATGATCTGAAGGCACACATGAGATCTCATACAGGTGAAAAACCATTCAGCTGCTCTGAATGTGGGAAAAGATTTGGTCACAGCGGCAATGTGAAGAAACACATGAGATTTCACACAGGTGAAAAACCATTTAGCTGCTCCGAGTGTGGGAAAAGATTTCGTCAGAGGGCACATCTGACGAAACACATGAGATCTCATATAGGGTAGAAACCATTTAGTTGCTCTGAGTGTGGGGTAAGATTTCGTCGAAGGGGACATCTGACGAGACACATGAGATCTCATATAGGGTAGAAACCATTTAGAGAGGAACAGGAGGAACTCTGGATCAGTCAGGAGGGAGAGCAGCTTCAAGGGCTGGAGGAGGATGATATCACCAAGTTCACATTCACTCCTGTCCCTGTGAAGAGTGAAGATGATGAAGACAAACCTCAGTCCTCACAGCTTCATCAAAGACACACTGAACAGATGGAAACAGAAGCAGAGGGAGAGGACTGTGGAGGAACAGAACTAGCCAGGAACTCAGATCCAGATACACATTTTCAACTTTCAGTTTTCGATTTTCATAGAAACAGCAATTTTTTTCTGTCTGGCTCTCATGCCATTTTTGGTCTCCTCTGTGTCCCCTCTCTAAAGTCAGAGGATTTTACGGGTTCAGAAACGTAGCGCAGGCAGAAGTCTTCATGATTTTTAAAAAGATAATTCCTCCGTCCCTATTGTAAAAGCAGTAACAGCCAGGGGTTTAAATATAGACAGCACAGGTAGTGCGGTTGCACTGGAGCCTGTGGGGTGGGGGGACCTTGCAAATGATTCAGATTTCCACTACTTCCACTACTACAGCTGTGATTCTAAAGAATAAAAAATTCCATTACATTAAAAATTGTGCCATATGCTACCGGCTATTTGACCTGAAACATGCTAACACATCTCTGTCATAATTTTCTTTTTTTCTTTTCTTTCCTTTTTGTAAAATAGTCAGTAGCAATCTACAACAAAATGATATGCCGATTCTACATGAACCCGAAAAATCCTGAATAAACTATATGTATTTAAAAATGATTCAATTAAATGAATAATTTCTTATTTCTTTCATACATTTGTCATGTACAGGCATGCAATGATGATTGTTGAGTAACATGTATGTTGATGTTGCCTGGTGTCAAGTCTCTTTTTGGTCATGTGACAAGTTGATACAATTTACAGTTTCTAGTTTAGGTGCAAAATCTGTCAAGACTGACAAGCTGAGCACATCTAAAAGTCCACTAAGCAGTCATGCCTTTGTAACATAAAAGCTGCAGCAAAAAAGGACAAGAGAGGGCTATACAGGAGGAAAATCTGGCGAAGCTCCCTGAATTAAAGTCCTTGTGCTTTTTTATAAGCAGTTGCCATTGGTGTTTGTGGTCGCCTGTGTGTGGTAAATGGACTTGCCTCGTCTTCAGACCACTGAAAATGGTTTTATTCTATATGTCACATTCACCTATTCACACACACAGTCACAAACTGGTGGCCGTGGCTACCATACATGGTGCCACTTGCTACTCAGTAACCACTTACGCACACTGATGGAACAGCCATCAGACCTATGGACTTGAGGGGCCGGGGATCGAATCGCTGATCTCGCTACAGTCACCCACAATATTGTGCACACCACTTTTAGTAGCAGCAGTGTAGCAGTAGTAGAAGTACTGGTAATGATGTGGTATATACCCCACGAAAATAATAAAGGCTCATTATTCATTTTCACCTGTTAAAAACTTAAAAGGTGGGGGGTTTAATGTTTTGGGAAATTGTGACTTTTATTTTGCAAAAAGAAAAAGGATTTATAGTATGTTGAATGTGAAGGGAGAATATAACTTGAGCAATATGTTATCTAAAGAAAAAACAACTCTTACCTGTGTTTTAAAGGGATCTGTCGCCATCTAGTGGTCATAAGGAGGAAGCTGATTTTGACCCACAGTTGAAAACAATCATTTAGGGATTTTTCAAAGCACAGCCACTCCACCTGTGTGAACGAAAGGGAGTGTGGAGGAAAGAAGCAGCAGGAGATTTGTATTAAAGCTCTGTGTTGCAGCTTTTTGCCCAAGAGAACCTCAGACATGTCGGACAGATATTTAACTCTGAGAGACATTTGGGGAATTTTACCCCATCTGGTCAACAGCTCCACAGGAGTCCTCCTTTGATGACTGTCACCAAACACCTGGATTTTTCTAATGAAGATTCAAAGGAGGATCGCGAGGAACCACAGCAGAATATAGAGGTATAAGAATTATTTCTCTGCCTGTCTTTATCAAACAGTATCTCATTTACAGGCAGAGCAGAGATCAAGATGATCAGCAAAACACACTGTTTGATTTCAACCCAAACTCATGAAAGACCTACAGGTAATTTGGGCTTCCTCACTGGCTGCTCCTTGATTACAATCATTGTTATATAGAGTTTACTGAGGTGGCAGTGTGCTGATGCAGTGGGATATTTGTGTTTGCAGGGACACGCACTTGGCTGAACTCAAAAAGGTGTGTTCTTAGTGACTTCTGCTTGCTATAAAAATATCTTAACTCAAGGTCAGCAGAGGTTGTGTTTTTTGATTCAAAAAGCAGCCAACTGATGATTCCTTGTAGCTCTGTTTCTTAATACCATCAGAAGAGCTATGGACGGATTATAAGACAATGGGCCCCTGGGCACAGACATGCAAAAGGCCTCACCACCTCTCATACACAGGACACTCAGATTTTGTGGTGGTTTAGCCACTTTTTGTGGTCCGAACCAACCTGTCTGTAGTTTTGTGTTTCTTGTGGTAATTTTGTGTCACTCTGTAGTTCTTTTGTGTCTCTGGTTATTTTGTGTCTCTTTGTAGTTCTTTTGTGTCTCTTTGTAGTTGTTTTGAGTCAGTCATCATTTCCCCTCTTTGCAGTCATTTCGCTATTCTTTGTGGTAATTTTGTGTCTTTGTGGTTCTAAAGTCAATGGTTTTTTCCCTCTTACTGCAGCTATTCCGCTTAAAATAATGTATGCAAGACTTGCCATGGTTTGAACAGTGGTTACAAAACCAGCCACAACTCAGCCCTGAGCAGAGTGACCATCTGCGATTGACCAATTGACAGACTGCAGTGTTCACAGAAACTTAATTTCATTCTACTGTGCAATTCATACGCAGTGACCACGCTGTAACACACATGAGAATCCCCAAAGAGGAGAAACTCTTCAGCCACTTTGTGTGCGGGAAAAGAGTTCAAAGGCAGCCACAAGACAAAGGTCATATATGCGTTTTTTCAACAGCAGCAGCAGTAAAATTGCTGGTTCAGATTTAACTCTAGAGCAACAGAGGGTTGAGGGTTCAGCTAGGAAGCCATGTGTTAGCAGCCAACATACAGCATACCGTACACACAACACCACTCACACATGCGTGACTGTTTACGTGCCACACCCCCTTCTCAGTGCCTGCCTCTTCTTCTGCGGAGCATTCTGTAGACATTGCCTCCTGCAGCTCCCCCTACAGGCTCCAGCTGCCACTAACCTCTACAGACAATCCCTCCTGCTTTCCTATTGCCCTAACTACTGGGCTGGTCTCTACTGTCCCACAAACTCCCACCTTCATACCTGTAGTAATGAACAACAGACATCACAAACATCAAAACCAGACAACCCACAACTTCCGGTATCTGCAACCACTGTCACAATCATCTGTCTGCAAAGCTGGTCCCAAGTCTCTCAAGCTGGCATTGTTAAATGCTCGCTCAATCAATAACAAATCATTCACTCTGAATGATTTTTTTATCGCTAGAGATTTAGATTTCATGTTTTTCACCGAGACCTTGCAAAGGGATGAAGATTATGTGTCCATGAAGGAGCTATGCCCGCCCGATTGCGCATTCATATCTGCCCCAAGGACCACTGGCCGCGGTGGTGGCCTTGCTTTATTGTACAAAGACAGTTTCTCCTTAAGGAGAGTGAACTGTGGAACTTTTACCTCATTTGAACTGCTAATTTCTAAAGTTGGCCACTCAAGCTTGTTTTATTGTATTTTAATTTATCGCCCTCCTGGTATTAATGGTGCCTTTCTGGCTGAATTCAGTGACTTTTTGGCTTCCAGCACTAAATTGCAAAGAATTTTAATGCGCATATAAATGACACCACAAACTCCTTTGCTAATAATTTTGTAAATCTCACTGAATCTTTTCATTTTGTGCAACATGTCAATGGCCCAACACACATTAAGGGAAACACGCTGGACCTTGTTTTTACACTTGGTTTGGACATTGATTGTATCGTCTCTGAGGAGCTGCCCGTCACTGATCACAACTGCATCCTGTTTAATTTGTCTATTATTTCTGACTGTTCAACCAGCAAGCGTACAAAACTCTCCCGTATGTTAAATAACCTCTCTGCTGAGAAATTCTCATCCGCTTTTAACAGTGTGGTGCAGCCTGTTAGTATTAATGTTGACGTTGACTCCCAAGTTTTAACTTTTAACTCACACTGCTCTGCTATCCTTGATAAGATTGCTCCTTTAAAGCCTCGAACTATCCCCGCAGCTAATCCCACTCCCTGGCTGAACGACGACATCTGTTACCTTCGTCGTAAATGTCAGAGAGCTGAGCACTTGTGGAAATCAACCAAGCTTCATGTACATCGTCTTTATTTTAAAGAACTGTTAGCTGAATTCAATTCTGTTGTTAGGGTGGCCAGAGCCTCTTATTTTAAGAATCTCATCATCTCCAACAAGAGAAATCCCAGGGTCATTTTTGACACTATAAGTAGCATTACTGGTGCGCAAACGCCTGCTCTACCTGTGTCCTCTGATGAGGACTGGAGTAATTTTTTGATGTATTTTATGAATAAGGTTGCCAGTGTCAAGGCCAGTATAACACCCTCCTCCTCCTCCCTTCCTGATCCTCCCAAACAACAGTCAATTACTGACAATTTCTCACCTGTCTCCTTATAAGACTTAGCAGATCTTGTGTGCACTATGAAGATATCTTCTAGTCCGCTGGATATCCTGCCCACAACTTTGCTGAAAAATGTTTTCAGCACAATTGGTCCATCTCTGCTCTCCATAATCAATAGCTCACTGGTTTCTGGTCGTGTCCCGTCCCATTTCAAGCAAGCGGTTGTTCAGCCGCTTCTCAAAAAGCCCAATCTGGACCCCGCTGTTCTTAGTAACTACCGGCCCATTTCCAAGTTGCCCTTTGTATCTAAGATTCTAGAAAAAGCAGTTGCAAACCAGTTAGTGACAACGTTGAACAGTTACAATATCTTAGATAAATTTCGGTCTGGTTATCGTCAGTTACATTCCACAGAATCTGCTCTTCTCAGGGTCTCCAATGACATCATGATGGCCTCCGGTGCTGGTAAATCCACTATCCTGGTTTTGCTTGATCTCAGTGCAGTGCTGATCACCACATCCTTTTAAATCAGGCTGAGGCACAGGGTAGGCATCTCAGGGACCGCCCTTCATTGTTTTAAATCCTATCTGTCTGATCGATCCTTTTCTGTGGCTGTTGGCCCTCATAAATCAGAGTTTGCCCCCCTTTCTTGCGGGATGCCCCAAGGTTCAGTGCTTGGGCCTATCCTCTTTGCGCTATACATGCTCCCTCTCAGAGATGTTATCAGCAATTTTGAAGGTATCTCATACCATATGTATGTAGATGACCTCCAGTTGTATTTTTCTTTTAACCCTGATAGGACCAATGGAATTGACTCACTGTACGATTGTATGAATGTTATTAAGGACTAGATGGCTGCTAACTCCCTTCAGTTGAATGCAGCTAAAACTGAGATTTCAATTATTGCACCTGACGCCTCAGCATCTAAAGTGGCCAGCTGCTTAGGGTCCCTCAATGCAAATGTGCGCCCCAAGTTGAGAAATCTTGGGGTCACATTTGATCAGGCCATGCTCTTCGACGACCACATCAGAATTGTCACTCGCTCCTGCTTTTTCCACCTCAAAAACATTTCTAAACTCAGATCCATGTTAACTTATTCCGAGCTAGAAATGATCATCCATGCTTTTATTTCCTCACGCCTAGATTACTGTAATTCTCTTTTCACCTGTCTCAATAAAACTTCATTAGACTATCTCCAGCTAGTCCAGAACGCTGCCGTCAGGCTTCTGTCCAGATCTCACATCACTCCAGTCCTAGCATCCCTGCACTGGCTCCCTGTTAATTTCAGGATCCAGCACAAGATTTTAACCATCACTTACAGAGCCCTCCATGGTCAAGCACCTGCATACTTGACGGATCTGGTGTCTTTTCATTGTCCTGTCAGGCCACTGCAGTCCACTGAAGGCCACCTACTTACTGTCCCTCACACAAGATTAAAGATGAAAGGTGATAGAGCCTTTGAGGCTGTTGCACCGAAATGGTGGAATGCACTACCTCATGAGCTGAGAGGCCTCTTCAGTGGACATTTTTAAAAGGCAGTTAAAAACATATCTGTTTAGGCATGTGTTCCATTAATTGTCCATTGTATCATCTCTGTATCTCGCTGCACTTGACTTTTATTTTGTTTTTGTGTATTATGCATTGTTTCTGCTATTGTATTTTTTGTATTTTAACTTGTGAAGCACTTTATGAGTCCTCTCTGTGAGAAGTGCAATATAAATAAAATTTGCTAACTTACTTACTTACTTACTTGAAAAGGCTCTGGACATGTATGAAATGAGAACACCAGGGTAAGAATGTCATTCTTCTTCTGCTGTGAGCAAACAACATTCAGAGTTGGGTATTGTTTCACATTTAGAATTCCAATCCTGGGTGTTATTGATAACGCGAAACAGTTCTATATATCAAATGAGCAAGAAAACAAGTAATATGTATTTCCTCATCAGTTAGGTTTTATTAACACTTCAGCCTATATTATAATATCTGAAAGTGCACATGCACAGAATATCAAGACATTATGTTGTGCCTCTTTCTCTTTGCTCACATGCTGTATGTAAAGGGTCCTCCAGGATATTAATGATTTCATCCATGCAGTCAGGTCAGGTTTATAGTTTGACATAAGAAGCACCTCAATAACTTTAAATTGAGTCATTCACAATGTTTGCTGGTTTATTAAACAACTTATTTGGACCTTGTTTTGTGAAATGTTTTGTAGCTTTTCTTTCCAAGTTCAAGAATAAACTTTTAAGGTCAATGAACATCATTCTCTAAAGAGTGTTTTTCATTTATTTATATATCTGCTTGTGTTTCTGAAGGACAGTCTGTAATTCCAGGAACACTTTTGGACTTTTATTTTGAAGCCCGTTAAATCGTTTACCCCGGAAGCTGTATTCATTACTGTAGCTAACGTCACACTGTTTGAACAAGAAGATGGCGTCTGGTGGAAACGCGTGTTAGCAGAGTGTCTTTGTTGTGTTTGTAAAGTGTGAACATGTCTAAAATCCAAATGCTGAGAGCGTTGGTGAAGCAGCGACTAACTGCGGCTGCTGAAGAGATATTTGGGCTGTTTGAAAGAACGATAGCAGAGTACGAGGAGGAACTTTGTCGATCAAAAGAGGAGAACGAGCGACAACGGAAACTACTGGACGCTGTTTTCAACCCTCAGCTTCGGTTACACAGAGCAGGTTTGTTCATTAAACATTACAAGTTCATTATTAATAATGAACAGTCTGTCGATGTTTACACGCCGCGTTAGCTTCTCTGGGCCCTATTTCAGAAAGCAGGATTAGTGAAAACTCTGAGTATGTTCAGCCTGAGATGAGGGAAACTCCGAGTTTCCCGTTTCACAAAGGCAGTTCAGCATAACCCTGAGTCAGTTACTATGGTAACATACACCGTGGAACAAACCTGCTAGTTCACAGGTTTGTTTCATCTCAGCCTGAGGTTGATCGCCCGCTGAGCGTGTGGCAGGAAGGAGAGACATGGCGTGTCCTTTTGTGAATAAAGTTTTCGGTATGAGCGATAAGAACTTCCTGCAACAGATATTGAGGGTAACGTCGAGTTGCTTTAATGCTGAACCACATTATTATTGATCAAGAGTCTGCACATCCGACAACACAAGACACAGAGCTTCCGCTCGAACTACTTCCTGTTACCAACCTTTCAAAATGATGCAGTGTATTGAATACCACCACAAAAGTCGTGGACATTGAGGCACAATTTATTCTGTTGCGTAAGGACATGGCATGATGTCTATATGAAAGACACAATTTCACCTCACACTCTATCATTTATCTTAAAGGGATAGTGCACCCAAAAATGAAAATTCAGCCATTATCTACTCACCCATATGCCGAGGGAGGCTCAGGTGAAGTTTTAGAGTCCTCACATCCCTTGTGGAGATCCAAGGGGAGAGTGGGTAGCAACACAACTCCACCTTATGCAGGCTGGGCACCCCAGATTTCAACGTCCAAAAACACATAATTGAAACCACAAAATATTTCCTTACTGCTCATCCGTAGTGATCCAAGTGTCCTGAAGCCTCAGCATAAAAAGTTGGCTAATGGCTGAATTTTCATTTTTGGGTGCACTGTCCCTTTAACAATCTGTTCCACCCAGATATATCCAATATTACACAATGTGGATTTACATTTTCATCAGAGCAAATTTTATGCAGTGCCCTTTGATTCTTCGGCAGCGTCAGTTTTCCTCATAACATCAGAGACACTGAACTTATCAGCCTGTTTTTGTGGTTTTCCCTGGGCATAAATCAGAAAGGATCATCAAAGAGGAATCCCACAGAACTGCGGGTTTAATTACAGTTGAATTAGAAATGAATCTATGTGGAGACATTATGCAATGCTTTATGAATACTATTCATATATTCAAAGATTTCACAGTGTAACTGGCTCATTTATGGGACTCAACATCAGAAGTCATTTCACAGCGATTCAATTAACATCAGCCTACTATTGACAGAATGACATAAGTATAAGCAAAATAATTACCAGTCTGTACAAAAATTTTTTATGTGTTTGATTTTGTGCCCCATCAGATTACAGCTGTATGAGGATACAGCAAACTATATTGAAATATATGAACACTGTTAAGATATAAAAATGTTTATATATTTTCTGTATATTAGACACATTAACACATCACATTACATAACGTCACTTCACATTATCTATGAACACGCACTGCTGTCCTTTCCCATCCCACCTCACGCTGTTAAGCTGCAGCATGAAGGTTTTTTTTCTGTGTTTGAAGATATGTTTGAAGTCTTCATTCACAGTCCTTAAAATCTACGATTCAGTTGGGATGAAATAAGCGGTTGTGCTTTTAACTCTGCTTTCTGTCACTGAAAATCATGTTATCTGCACTCCACTGATAATGTCTTTTGGTGCTCACTGTGAACACGCTTCCCTCAGTCTGAACATACTCAGAGTTGATCAAGCTAATTACAATCAGCTGGGCCCCGATGTTGTTCGCTTCTCCGATGTTGTTGCCGTCTCTGGTGCTGTTTGCTGTTATTCCCCCCTGCTTTCATGCATTGGTTGTTTTTTCTTGTTTGGATATTTAATACGGACAAACATGCTCTGTAACAATCTAGTGGGATTTCTAAATTCATGAGGGGCACAGGTATCATGTTTGCTTCCTGTGATTAGGATCCAATATATCTGATTTCCATATGTATTCTGTGTTTATCTGTGTTTATTTACCTTATTTTGAAAGGGGAACAAAACTTGTGTGATGATTTTCCTTAATCTAGCATTTCTTTTGACCTTTCTTCAGTGAATTGATGTGAAAGTATTGTCTTAGTCATTGGGAGAGACAACCATACAGGTTAATCTCTATTGTTTAGCTCTCTTGTGGCCAAATCCTGCAATTGCATTTGTGGAAAGACATACAAACACAGAGAACTGTAATGTTCAGACACTGTGTCTATTTAGAAGGATCACATATTCGGCCCCTTAAAATCACAGCCAGGTAAATCAATCAATATTTATGAAGCCCAATATCGGGAATAGGTTCCGGCGGCGACATGTGAAGACGTGTCCTCGCTAAGCTCCGCATCCGAACTGCTGAAATTATTGACTCAACTTATCTCTCCACCAAGTTTTAGTTACGGGTAGTTACATATCTGAATCCACGCACACTGGAAACACGGTCACAACTTTTTCACCCCAGAAAGGAAGAAAAATGAGCAAGAACAAGAGTCCCAATGCTAACGCTAGCTTACCTGCTAATAATGCTAACGCACAGGTAACACAGTCTGAGGAGTCAGCTATTCTCTGCGCAATTGAAAACCTGAAAGGTGAGCTACTGGCCAAAATCGAGGAGAAGGCAGAGTCAAAATGCGATGATTGACCAGCTACGTAAAGAACTGCCACATGCTACCGAGGCTGCTAAAGCTGATAACCTAAAGCTGGGAACACAGGTGGCCTCGCTGGAGGCGGCGACCAACATCCACTCCGACTCAATCACAGGTTTGGAAAAAGACATTACCATGATGAAGAAACAGACTGACATTCTCAAAACACGAAATGACGACTTGGAAGCTCGCTCACGGCGTTGTAATTTAAGAATCACTGGACAGGAACATCCCTACCATTCGCCGTTTGGACGGGGTTGTGGTTAGGGGGAAACAGATTTCGATGGGCAAACTCATTGACACAACACCAGCATTTTATTTACTCAGGCTGCCAGTAATCAAACATGATTTGCAGCAAACTCTCGCATCCCATGGACAATCATTCTCACATAATTCACTTCAGCCTGAGCAAATAAAGAGCCACACTGTAGCCTCCAGACATGACAAGAGTAACAGTACATGTTAATGACTACTGTGTGCGTGTTGTGTGTGTGTGTTTATTGTTTCCTGCAGATGTCCAGCAGCTGTTGGTGGTTAAAGAAGAGGTTCCCCCTGAGCAGCAGGAGTGGAGCTCCAGTGTGGACCAGGAGGACCCAGAGCCTCCACACATTAAAGAGGAACAGGAGGAACTCTGGATCAGTCAGGAGGGAGAGCAGCTTCAAGGGCTGGAGGAGGATGATATCACCAAGTTCACATCCACTCCTGTCCCTATGAAGAGTGAAGATGATGAAGAGAAACCTCAGTCCTCACAGCTTCATCAAAGACACACTGAACAGATGGAAACAGAAGCAGAGGGAGAGGACTGTGGAGGAGCAGAAGCAGCCAGGAACTCAGATCCAGATACACATTTACAACCTGAGACTGCTGACAGTGATGACTGGAAGGAGACCAGAGAACCTCAGTCAGGTTTAAACTGTCTGAGAAATGATGAAGTCCCTGTGAGTGATTTGGTTGTTTGCGAGAAACCATTTAGCTGCTCTGAGTGTGAGAAAAGATTCAGTTGCAATGGAGATCTGAAGAAACACATGAGATCTCATACAGGAGAGAAACCATTTGACTGCTTTGAGTGTGGGAAAAAGTTTGGCCAGAAGGGACATCTGAGGATTCACATGAGATCGCATACTGGAGAGAAACCATTTAGTTGCTCTGAGTGTGGGAAAAGATTTGGTCACAGTGGAGATCTGAGCAGACACATGCGATTGCATACAGGAGAGAAACCATTTTGTTGCTCTGAGTGTGGAAAAAGATTTGGTCGCATTGGACATCTGAAGATACACATGACATGTCATACAGGAGAAAAACCATTTAGTTGCTCCGAGTGTGGGAAAAGGTTCGGTCGCCATGGAGAGCTGAGCAGACATATGAGATTGCACACAGGAGAGAAACCATTTAGTTGCTCTGCCTGTGGGAAAAGATTTGGTCGCAGTGAAGAGCTGAAGACACACATGAGATCTCATACAGGAGAGAAACTATTTGATTGCTCTGAGTGTGGGAAAAGATTCGGTTGCAATGGAGATCTGAACAAACACATGAAATTGCATACAGGAAAGAAACCATTTAGTTGCTCTGAGTGTGGGAAAAGATTCTGTCGCAATGGAGACTTGAAAAAACACATGAGATCACATACAGGAGAGAAACCATTTTGCTGCTCTGAGTGTGAGAAAAGATTCGGTTGCAATGGAGACCTGAACAAACACATGAGATCTCATACAGGAGAGAAACCATTTAGCTGCTCTCAGTGTGGGAAAAGATTTGGTCTCAGAGGAAATCTGAAGGCACACATGAGATCTCATACAGGAGAGAAGCCATTTAGTTGCTCTGAGTGTGGGAAAAGATTCGGTTGCAATGGAGATCTGAAGAGACACATGAGATCACATACAGGAGAGAAACCATTTAGTTGCTCTGAGTGTGGGAAAAGATTTAGTCAAAGTGGAGATCTGAACAAACACATGAGATCTCATACTGGAGAGAAATCATTTAGTTGCTCTGAGTGTGGGGAAAGATTTTGTCAGAGGGGACATCTGACGAGACACATGACATCTCATATAGGGTAGAAACCATTTCACTGCTCTGAGTGTGAGAAAAGATTCGGTTGCAATGGAGATCTGAGAAGGCACATGAGATCACATACAGGAGAGAAACAATTTAGTTGCTCTGGGTGGGTAGAGATTTAGGCGCAGTGCAGATCTGAGGGCACACGAGATCTCATACAGGAGAGAAATCATTTAGCTGTTCAATTTGTGGAACAAATGGATGCGGTTTTCTCATGAGGACAATTCATGATGGGGAAAACTGATTCAGTTGTTCAATTTGGAAAAAAAATCTTTTATTTGAAAAAAGACTAAGAAAAAACCATGGGAACTCGTACAGGACAAACACTTTCCAGCTTCAGTGTTTTTATGAAGTCTTTTACACAAACTGGACAGTTACACAAATACATTAAAACAAACACAAGAGAGAAACCTTTCAGCTGCAGAGTTTGTCACTAAAGATTCACTTGGCCTTAACAACTCAGAAACTATCAATGTTTTGTTTGTTAGTCTGCACAGCCTCATCAAACTAAAACTGAGGAGAGCAGAGAGGCAGAGTCTCCAGCCAGCAGCTCAACTACACAGATGGAACCAGAAGTTAACAGAGAGGACTGTGGAGGACCAGAATCAGCCAGATACACATTTTCAACCTGAGACTGATGATAAGACGGAAGACTCTTCTAAACCTGCGACTAATGACAGCGATAATAGTTGGAAGGAGACCAGAGAACCTCTGTCAGTCAATCATGTGACACTCAATACTAACCAAAAACAATTAAGTTACTCAGTGTGGGGTAAAAAGATTTGTCTGTCAGAGATGCTCAGTTTTTACAGTCCACAGCTCCTCTGCATAGTTTCTGCCATCTTTCCTTCTCTCATCTTATGTGCAGCCGCACTGTGTAGTCAAGGGCTGTACCTTGGGCTGATGCAGACAGGCACATCAGAGGGGACACCACTGAGCGACCTTCACGACTCAGCCTTCATTTGGAATTGTGTTATCAGCTTTACACTCCTAGTTTGGAGAAGCAGACTAGAGAACTGGCATGGTTAGGTCACTTCCCAAAGTCACACAAAACACAAACTTTAAAAAAATATATATATTTATATTTTTTTCTCTCTCCCTATTGTAAAAGCAGCAGCAGCCAGGGGTTTAAATATAGACAGTACTAGTAGTGCGGTTGCATTGGAGCCTGTGGGGTGGGGGGACCTTGCAAATGATTCAGATTTCCACTTCGGAACTACAGCTGTGTTTCTAAAGGAAAAAAAAAATCACATTTAAATTAAAAACTGTGCCATTTGTTACAGGCTGTTTGACCTGAAACATGCCAACACATCTGTCATAATTTTCTTTTTTTCTTTTCTTTCCTTTTTGTAAAATAGTCAGTAGCAATCTACAACAAAATGATATGCTGATTCTACATGAACCCGAAAAATCCTGAATAAACTATATGTATTTAAAAATGATTCAATTCAATGAATAATTTCTTGTTTCTTTCATACTTTTGTCATGTACATGCATGCAATGATGATTGTTGGGTAACATGTATGTTGATGTTCTCTATTTGGTCATGTGACAAGTTGATGCAATTTACAGTGACTCGTTTAGGTACAAAATCTGTCAAGACTGACAAGCTGAGCACATCTACCATACATGGTGTCACCTGCTACTCCGTAACCACTTACTACACTGATGGAATAGCCATCAGACGTGTGGACTTGAGGGGCCAGGGATGGAATCGCTGATCTCGCTACAGTTGCCCACAATATTGTGCACTGTTAACTACCTTACACCACTTTTAGTCGCAGCAGTGTAGTAGTAGTAGAAGTACTGGTAATAGTGTGGTATGTACCCCATGAAAATATTAAAGGCTCATTATTCATTTTCACCTGATGAAAACATAAAAGGTGGGGGGTTACATTTTTTGGGAAATAGTGGCTTTCATTTTGTAAAAAGAAAAAGGATTTAAAGTATTTTGGGAGTATGTGAAGGGAGAATATAACACGAGCAATATGTTATCTCAAGTAAAAACAAGTCTTACCTGTGGTTTAAAGGGATCTGTCGCCATCTAGTGGTCAAAAGGAGGAAGCTGATTTTGACCCACAGGTGAAAACAATCATTTAGGGACTTTTCAAAGAACAGCCACTCCACCTGTGTGAACAAAAGGGAATGTGGAGGAAAGAAACAGCAGGAGATTTGTATCAAAGCTCTGTGTTGCAGCTTTTTGCCCAAGAGAAACTCAGACATGTCAGACAGATGTTTAACTCTGAGAGACATTTGGGGAATTTTACCCCATCTGGTCAACAGCTCCACAGGAGTCCTCCTTTGACACCTGGATTTTTTTAATGAAGATTCAAGGCAGGATCGCGAGGAACCACAGCAGAATATGAAGGTGTAAGAATTGCTTTGTGTCACGTTGTAGTTCTTTTAGCCCCGTTTCCACCTTTGGAGACAAAAGAAACCCTTAAGACATGGCACCTAAACCCTAGATCCATTCAGTGGTTCCACTGCAAACCATAAATGTGAGCGTGCTTGTGTTCCAGTGATTGGTGAGTATCGAACAGTCAGTATTAGTCTGTGTGCGTGGGTTTCCTGTTTTCACCAATATGGCGGTGTCTGTACTCTGTAATGTGCATGTCACAATCCAAGAAGGGCAAACTGTTACCCTTCACATCCTCTCTTGTCAATTTTATGTTTTTGTCCACTGAGTTGATGTGTTCAGTGAAAGCTTGTACCTCTTGAGTTTTGTTTTTAACCCATGTGTCATCCACATATCTGAACCAGTGGTCCGGTGCTGTTCCCTCAAAGGAGTTCAAGGATCTGTATTCTACATCCTCCATGTACAGGTCAGCCACAATGGCGATACTGGTGAGCCCATGGCACAGCCATGTTTCTATCTGTAAAAATTGCCATTGTATTTGAAATAGGTACTGCTCACGCAGAGATATAGTAGTTGGCATATCTGATCTGGACTGAGCTTGGTTCTGTTATGGAGGGTGTTGTCATGTAGCAACCGTTGTCTGACTGTTTCCACTGCCTCCATGGTTGGAATGCAAGTGAACAGGGAGGTCACATCATAGGATACCATGGTATCGTCTGTATCGATCTTTAAACCTCTTACTTTGTTCACAAAGTCTATGGAGTTCTGGATATGGTGGGGCGTATCGCCAAGGCCAGGATGTTGGCTACATGTTTGGCAATGTTAAACGTGACCGCGTTTATGCTGCTGACAATGGGTCTGAGGGGGGGCCCCTTCGTTGTCTCTTTGGCCTCTTCTTTCATATGCACGGGATGGCATCTTGGGGGTACAAACAGTGATATTGTAGGCGATCAATGGTGCCCTCTTTCTGTAGTTTTTGTAGGCATTCTATTGTCTTTTTCTTGTAACCACTGGTTGGGTCTCGTTTCAGAGTTTCGTAGGTGGTAGTACCACTGAGTAATCATCAATCATCAATATCTACATGGTCCTTTGTAGATATCTTGAATTGAGTTTCAGATAGTCAGAATGACGTTGTAGATATCTTGAATTCCAATTATGACTAGTCAAAATGACGTTATAGATAGCTGTAATTCAGTTTTGACTAGTCAGAATGACGTTACAGATATCTTAAATTAAAATTCATACTAGTCACAATGACATTACTACTAGTCAAAATGACGTTATAGATATCTATAATGGTAATTCCGGATAGTCGGACTTAGTGATTAAATGTTAAAACGGCTTGCCATACTGGGTCCTCCTGGAGCTCACTGGAGCTCGACTCCTGCTGCTCAGGGGGAACCTCTTCTTTAACCACCAACAGCTGCTGGACGTCTGCAGGAAACAGTACACACACACACACACACACACACACACACACACACACACACACACACAGATGTTCCAGTCAAACACTGTCATTCATTCACATCACAGCTCAAAAACTTCTTACTGAACTTTTACAGATCTCTGAGCATCAAATAGCTTCACAACGTTCACTCAGCTGTGTCAAGGCCAAAACACAACGCAAACAGGGGGTCTTGGCGAACAACGCAAGACCCCCTGCCCCTCCCTCATGAACCCCTCACTCACAGTTAATGCACTTTAATTGACTTGATGCCGCCCCCGTCAGCGCATCATCTCATCTTCATCCTCCCCTTCATTCTCTTTCTCCACGTTTGGCATCATCACTCTTTCCTCCACGCTAGCGCTGGAAGGTGTGTGTGTGAACCGCTGTCCACTCTCACTCGTGTTTTTAGAGTAACAAAAGTAAAGCGGACTGAGTACTCCTGACCACTTTCTCTTTTCTTTTGGTGGTAGGTCGTCTTTGCTGGTGCTTTGATATAATTTGTCTCGTACAATAAAGTCATCAGTTGTCCCTCTCACGTCTTTCTCCTTTTAAATTATATCATCCCTCACACTAAGTGTCACACACTAATAATTCCCATGCGCAAACGTTGACAAATATAGGTTCCATGTGAAGTGAAATTTTTGCAAATTCCCACAATTTTGCTCCATGAATTCACACAAAAATCCTACGTATTCCATTGCATAATCAAGGATTTTTGCCTGCATTGATCACAAAAAAATATGCTGCGTTTTTCTGGAGGGACTGATTTATGTGACAACGCCTGAACGCAACACAGGCTCCGCTGCAATACAGTGTTGTGCTGTCCTGCTGTGCGAGCAGCATGTGTGACAGTGCCTAACAGCAGCCGGTTGATGGTCATTTAAACACTGTCCATAACAATAACTGTCAGGTCAGGTCAGGGCCCCCCTAATATGATGTAGGGCAACCGCTGAATCAAGCAAGAAGACTCATGATACCATTTATTTATTACATTGTAATCGCAATCACGATATTGTCCACTAAAATTGCAATCGCACATTTTTATCAAATTGCGCAGCACTAGTCTGAGCCAGCTGGTGGCTCAAGAGGAGGAGGCACGTCTGGGCCAGTCAGGGGCCCAGGGGGCGGAGACACTGGGAGAGTGAGAGAGCAGAACTTCTCCTACAGTTTGCCTGGTGACATCAGAGTGGAATTCCACTGTAAAGTACTGCCCAGTCAGGTTTAAAGACTGGTCTTTCAATTAGGTCTATAAATGGGGCATCCTGTGAAGATAAGGGCCAAATGGCTACACTTTGTTTGAAGAACAAAGAACCTTTACATGTCCAATTTAGATCTGCAAAAATGACAAATCATCTGTGGTCCGGTGAATTCCAACAACACAAACTGTATTGTTTACTAATTCTTGGGTGGAGGACTGAAGCTTAAAAAACATGAATTTAATTGTATTTCTGAAGCAACAGGAAATAAAGAATTTAGCTGCATCCCAGGTTAAATTAAAGGGTTCTGATGGGAAAGTAACATCAAGAGAAAGTATAAAATAAGCCCTGCATTTAAGGCCTGAAGAAAAGACCCATGTTTGTAGGAAGGTGAATTTGATGTAAACAAACCAAACTACCCCCATAAGACTCTTTTCTCTTCAGCTCTGTTAACTTCTACTTTACTTGAGTATTTCCATTTCCTGCTACTTTATACTTCTGCTCTACAACATCTCAGAGGTTCATATTGTACATTCATACTACACTACATTTGTTTAGCAGCTGGAGTAACTTCGCTGCTTCACCAGCGCTCTCAGCATTTGGATTTTAGACATGTTCACACTTTAAAAACACAACAAAGACACTCTGCTAACACACCTTTCTACCAGACGCCATATTGTTCAAACAGTGTGACATTAGCAGAAGTACAAAATACAGCTTCCGGTACATGTGAGTGAATGAACTTCAAAATAAACGTCCAGAGGTGTTCCTGAAATTGCAGGCTAACTCAGAAAAACAAAGGATAAATGATGAAAATACACTTTTTTGAAATAATGACATTTATGGTGCTCTTAAAGTGTGTAATTAGATTAAATATCTTGGTCATTATATTGCCAGTGATTTATCTGATGATAGAGACATCCACAGACAGTGTTGGAAGTTGTATGCACAAACTAATATGCTTGCTCACAAATTTAGTATGTGTTGAGTTGATGTAAAATTAGCTCTTTTCAGAGCATTTTGCACTCCGCTATATAGTGCCCACTTCCTCCTTAGAAGGAAAAATATGCACAACAAATCTAATGGTCCATTGCTTGTGGATGCACTTGTATCCTCTGCCTGTATCTCACTCTCTGCATCACCCTCAGCCACAACATCAGAATCCATCTATTCTTCCTGTTCTGTCCATTCTCCCTCAAAATCAGTCTCTCCCTGCCTTTTCTCCTCTGTTCCCTCAACATCTGGACCATCTGGCTTTGGCTCACGCTCATTGTTGTTGCTTCACCATACAGTTTCAGCTGAAAATAACAACAGAAATGAACAGGTTTCCTTTATTACATATCCCTGCTTTTCAAAACAGTTTCTACCTGGAAGGCTTGGACCGGCGTCACCGTCATTCAATCTGCGAAGACATCATTAATATTCATGTGAGCGCTGATGGATTATGTGTTAAAGGTTTGATTTTATTTCCTCAGTGTTCCACTTATGGATTCCCTGTGTAAACTGTTTATTAATATTTAGTGATCTTAATTTTGTGTCCTTGTGTACATGGTCTGTGTGAATTTTATCACAGTCTTTCTCTTTTTCTATCTTCATAGTATTCTACTGAGTTAATGAATGGATTAGGGTATACACTGGAAAGTGCCTCAATGAAGTCACTCCAAGGATTTTTTTGCATCTCTCCATCACATTTGTTGCTTGTGTGCTACTTTTTTTTTATTTTGCATATGTGAAAACAAAAAACTAAACTAAAAAACAATTCATACGGTTCAATAAATATAATTCTTTCAAAAAAGTGTATTTTAATCATTTATCCTCCTGCATGTACTTTTCTGAGTAAGCCTGTAATTCCAGTCACACTTCTGGACTTTTATTTTGAAGCTGATTAATTCATTTACCCCGGAAGTTCTACTCTTTACTTTTGCGAACGTCACACTGTTTGAACAAGATGGCGTCTGATAGAAAGGTGTGTTAGCAGAGTCTCTTTGTTGTGTTTTTAAAGTTTGAACATGTTTTAAGTCCAGATGCTGAGATCGTTGGTGAAGCAGCGACTAACTGCGGCTGATGGAGAGATATTTGGGCTGTTTGAAAGAACGATAGCAGAGTACGAGGAGGAACTTTGTCGATCAAAAGAGGAGAACGAGAAACGGAACTAATGGACGCTGTTTTCAACCCTCAGCTTCGGTTACACAGAGCAGGTTTGTTCATTAAACATTACACGTTCGTTATTAATGATATAACTGCAGCTTTGTGCAATAAATATTCAGTCTGTCGATGTTTATACGCCGCGGTAGCTTCTCTGGTGTCGTTAGCTTCTCTGGATTTATTAAATCCTCCGCTGTCATTCGCCGTTTTTCCTCTTTTGCTTTCAGGCATTGGTTGTTGTTGTTTTTTTCCTCGTTTGTATATTTCATGTGGACAAACATGCTCTGTAGCAAACTAGTGGAATGTCAAAATTCATGAGGGGCACAGGTATCATGTTTACTTCCTGTGGGTCCGGGTAGGTCCTTGTACTTTATGTCAGTCTTTCGTTTTAACCAAATAACGGGAAAACGGAAATACCATGGTTTTTCATTTTTTTCCAGTTTAAACAACAACAACAACAACAAAAATACAAATGATAAAACAGAGCTGTTTTTCTGTTTTTGTTGTCTGAATAAAAAAAAAACGAAAAAGAAACAAATTCAAATAACGGTCCGACTTTGGTTTCTTCCACTGCCTGTTTTCATCTTTCCTGTTGAGAAGAAAAGTAAGACAGGTGAGCTTCCTGGAAGTCTAAGTAAATATGGACCTTTCAAAATAAAAGCTAAGAGAATACAATAGCCATTCTGTAACATTAACGTTATGCATCTGAGGAAAAATACATTAATATAAATTAATGAATCAGACAAATTAATAAGTAAATAAAAACACCAAAAAAATGAACCAATGGAAACGGGGATTGATTACATGTAGATTAATATTGTGCATTTGATTCATCTACACAGCATGAGCAAAATCTTAGATGAATGATTTGCATTTTTGGTGCAATACAGTTTGCAATATAGTTTAACCAATACTGTGTGTGCAGAGTTGTTACTGTTAGCAGTGGTATTTAACTGGGTTTCCACCGTAATGCGCTGTTGCCTGCACGAAACAGAGTGGAAGTAGGTTAAGCTGACCCTCCATCAGTAGATGGCAGTATGAGTGCTTAAATGTATACCTGGTTTGTCTCTTTGTGAAATGTTGGCTTATTTTCCAGGTTATTGATGCAGATGTATTTAATACTATTTTAATTAGGGATGTCCCAATCTGATTTTTTTGCTTCCGATCCGATACCGAGTCCTTTATTTTGAAACCGATCCGATACTTTGCAAAGCATTAAGAAAGAAAAAAAAAATGCATCCAAGTTGTCCCATAAGGTTTGTTTTTTTATTAAAATAGTATCCAAAAAGCTTATCGGTGGTTCAGCGGCACAAAATGTAAACCAAGTCAATATCTTCTTCTTGTCTTCAATGAACAAAGTAAGCCTATATCTCTTTTAGCAGTTTGACACATGAAGCAAATATTTTTCTTTTACTCTGTCAAACCCCACAAAGAAACCATAAAACCCATAAAACAGGTCCCTCAACACCAAAATTAAATTGTTTTTACCTGGTTTCTGTAGAACAAAAGAATTATACTCAATTTTCAAAAATTCAAATAAAACAGTAATCACTTTCAAGAACCAAAAAAAAAACCAAAACATTCTGCTCTGTTCAGTCATTTCAGTTCAGTTCAATCCGCACAGTTCGCTAAACTAAAGAAAACTCCACCTCAGGTTTTCCCGCAACAAGGAGGTAAAGAGAATCCACTGTTGGCTCTGACTCAGTTCAGTTTTAAAACAATAAATCAATCCAGCCCGAATGTTCCAAATAAGGAATAATGAAACGGAAAGTAACCCCTGGATTTTGCCAACTCACGGGGCCGTGTATGAATGTTGTAACGCTCTGGCGTTGTTTTGGGCGTGGAGGCTCCGTAGGATCCCTTGATATCCATGATGGAATCTCTCAGTTGAGGCCGGTGACCGGATGGATGATATTCCACGGGGAAGCGCACCTATTTTGTGGACTTTGAGCGGTGTAAAATGCCGTGGTAGGCCGAATACGCAGAGGACTTCTGGCTCATTTCTCACTCGCCGGCGACTCTCACCATACTGCCAGGAGCAGCATAATGTAGGGGCCGGTCTACCTGGGTTCAGCTGATCGAGCCATCCCACTGGACGATAGCACCAGTGGGTGTGTCTGGAGGTCCCTCAGTGTCTGGAGCTGAGCAAGCCATCAGCTGACTGTCTTGTAAAAAAATATATTTAGAAAATATACAGGTTCGCCACACTTTATACATTGGAAAGCGGAGGCAACAGTGAACAACATAGATGGAAAAACTTGGCAGTTTTTGTTGTTTTGATTCCTCCGATCTTTTAATACCGATACCTATTTTGTAAAATCACATGATCGGTGCTGATACATCCTTAATTTCAATTGAATAATTTTGATATTTGATGTTTATGTTTTATTTACAACCTAGTTATAAACAGCATGTATTTACTTTTCATTTCAGAACCACACATAGGCCTACCTGTATAGAAGAATGAGCATGTGTTGATAGTGTGGCAGAAATGAAAATGAAAAATAAACAAAAAATAAAGACACATTTGGGTTGTTCTTATCGGATACGATTCAGTGGATCAGGCTTCAGTTACCAGCCAGTCATAGCATCACATGTATGCTATACCTTAATGGTTTACTCTCAGCTCAGAGTCAAACCTGAATGTCCTTCTGTTCCAACTCTGCTGGTAGCGTCTTACATTAGAAATTTCTTGATGTAGGCTGTTTGGTCTAAAGAATGATTTACAGGACTGCAGAAATAGGACACAGCCAATACAAAGGCAATGATTCAGACAACAAAATCAGAAAAACAGCTCTGTTTTATCATTTGTATTTATATATATATATATATATATATATATTTATATATATATATATATTTATATATTTTAAACAAAAAATTAAAAACCATGGTATTTACCGTTTTTTGTTTTTTTAATTACAAATACATTAAGAATTATCTGATGATACCCAGACCATAAACGTGTCATCTGTAAATATAAAACACCTTCCACAAATTCAAAAACGATTTGTAAACTCACAAAAATATTTTGCAAATATAAAACGGATCTGCAAATACACAAACACATTCCACAAATAAAAAATATCCGTGAATAAATTAAATTAATTTGCAAATAAATGAAAAGCATTTGTGAATATCTTCCTATCATTTACAACTTCGAACAGGCATTTGTGAGCTCAGTTTTTATTTGCGAATCAAAAAAACAGTTGTGGATCTCAGTTCTACGCGTGTCAATGTGCTTTTTACACATACGGCATTTTGAAACAAACTTTCCGCTGGTCTGAACGAAAAAGGAACTCGTATCACTCGGCCATTTTCAGATAGCGCGTGATCGCCAGCTGATGACATCATTGCTGCATTTCAAAGTAAGACCACGCAGTCTTTCTATGAGCTGTTTTTTTTTTAAATAATCAGCAGTAAGTAACGTGCATTCATTGTTTTATGTTAATGTCAAACAGTGAGTATGAGTGTGTGTTCATTTGTTCTGTGTATATTATCTGGCACACACTTTTGTATACATTTCTGTTTGAGTATGAACGGCACGACCATGCTTGTGGGCAACCTTCTTTCAGGTAGTCGCACATTTCCTCCAAAACTGGACAATATTCAACATGAAATTTCTCGTGAATTCAATATTTTTTAGACATCAGTAACAGCAGCTGGTTGTCATGATGCATCTTTCATTTCTAGAATACAAAATTTACAGATAAAGACAGTGTTTCCTCTAGGATTTTTTTCAGCGGCGGGGGGAGGAGGTGAGAGACATCCCTTGGCCGAATACCGAGTACAGAATGCCGTTTTTTTTTTTCATTACTTTTGCAGATAAACCCCCTCCAGTGTTGTCACAGTACCAAAATTGGGACCCACGGTACGATACAAGTGAAAGTATCACGGTTCTGAGTAGTATCACAATACCACAGCAAAAATGAGGCAGATGTGCCTTTTGTCATTTATAAAAAAGATAAATCACTTTTCTATAATACATCAATGATATTTCAATGGAATAAATTACTTATTGACTTATTCATACTTCAAAAACAGCATCAATAAGTGATTAACATAGGGGGGATCAAAATAAAATAAATAAATAAAATAAAAATCAACCAGCCACCCTCCTCCCCTGACAGTCCCTTCATAATTAAAGAACAGTCCCTAAAGTGCAGTGAGGTTTGTGGGCCGTTACCTGCCACAAAGAGAGAAATGTGAACGGCTCGTTTCTCCTCTGACACGTCACATAGGCTACTGTGTGCTGCCACGGCTCGGCTGTTCAGATACTTTTGGGCAGTCATGACAACAAGTTATTCACCTGGAGCTGGACTTCTCCATTGCCGGTAAGCTGTTATCACGTGCCACCGTATTTGACAGGAATACATATTCCTGTCCGTGTCTGTGACCCCTGTTCAACCCACAACCGGCGGGATTCGCCGTTTCGTTTCTGCTGATTGTTGAAATCTGTACTCACACAGCATGCTGAATGATTTGTTTTGCCCGCACAAAACTATTTTTAGTCGCAAATACGAGTGCGGTGACGGACTGAGTAAAATATCATCACACTGCCGACATTTTACTCCGTCCGTCACCGCACGCTGTTTGATTGCGTTATCAAAACACTCCGCTATTATTCGGCCTTGCTTTTCACTTACTCCACCGAATACCGAATGTGTGTTTTTTGCAACATTCGGCCGAATACATTCGGTGCATCCCTAAATAGGAGCCTTCCCCCCCTCCCCTCACTGCTGCTCTCCTCACTACACCGGCTGCTGTGCTGTGCAAGTGGACAGATGTCTCAGAGCGGTGGTGGTGCATTTGCAAAATAAATGTTTTGAAGGAGCAGCGGCGGCAATAATTTAGCAGCGGCGGCACGCCACTGCTTAATAAATGTAGCGGAAACACTGAAAGAGCCACACTGTAGCCTCCAGACATGACAAGAGTAACAATACATGTTAATGATTTGTGTGTGTGTGTGTGTGTGTGTGTGTGTGTGTATGTGTGTGTGTGTACTGTTTCCTGCAGATGTCCAGCAGCTGTTGGTGGTTAAAGAAGAGGTTCCCCCTGAGCAGCAGGAGTGGAGCTCCAGTGTGGACCAGGAGGACCCAGAGCCTCCACACATTAAAGAGGAACAGGAGGAACTCTGGATCAGTCAGGAGGGAGAGCAGCTTCAAGAGCTGGAGGAGGATGATATCACCAAGTTCACATCCACTCCTGTCCCTGTGAAGAGTGAAGATGATGAAGAGAAACCTCAGTCCTCACAGCGTCATGAAAGACACACTGAACAGATGGAAACAGAAGCAGATGGAGAGGACTGTGGAGGAGTAGAACCAGGCAGGAACTCATATCCAGATACACATTTACAACCAGAGACTGATGACAAGACTGAAGAGTCCTCTGAACCTGAGAGCTCCAATGTGGACCAGGAGGACCCAGAGCCTCCACACATTAAAGAGGAACAGGAGGAGCTCTGGATCAGTCAGGAAGGAGAGCAGCTTCAAGGGCTGGAGGAGGATGATATCATCAAGTTCACATTCACTCCTGTCCCTGTGAAGAGTGAAGATGATGAAGAGAAACCTCAGTCCTCACAGCTTCATCAAAGACACACTGAAGAGATGGAAACAGAAGCAGAGGGAGAGGACTGTGGAGGAGCAGAACCAGCCAGGAACTCAGATCCAGATACACATTTACAACCTGAGACTGATGACAGTGATGACAGTGATGATTGGACGGAGACCAGAGAACCTCAGTCAGGTGTAAATTCTCTGGAAAATGATGAAGTCCCTGTGAGTGATTTGATTGTTCGTGAGAAACATTGCTCTGAGTGTGGGAAAACATTTAGTCGCAGTGGAGATCTGATTGTACACATGAGATCTCATACAGGAGAGAAACCATTTAGTTGCTGCGAGTGTGGGAAAAGATTTAGTCGCAGTGGAGATCTGAATGGACACATGAGATGTCATACAGGAGAGAAACCATTTGACTGCTCTGAGTGTGGGAAAAGATTTCGTCAAAGTGGACATCTGAAAAGACATATGAGAGCCCATACAGGAGAGAAACCTTTTAGCTGCTCCGAGTGTGGGAAAAGATTCACTTGCAGTGAAGGTCTGAGGGGACACATGAGATCTCATACAGGGGAGAAACCATTTAGCTGCTCTGAGTGTGGGAAAACATTTGCTTTCAGTGGCGATTTGAAGACACACATGAGATCTCATACAGGGGAGAAACCATTTAGCTGCTCTGCGTGTTGTAAAAGATTTGGTAAAAATGTAGATTTGAAGAAACACATGAGATCTCATACAGGGGAGAAACCATTTAGCTGCTCTGTGTGTTGCAAAAGATTTGGTCAAAGTGGAAATTTGAAGAAACACATGAGATCGCATACAGGGGAGAAACCATTTTGCTGTTCTGAGTGTGGGAAAACATTTGCTTTCAGGGGAGATGTGAAGAAACATATGATATCTCATACAGGGGAGAAACCATTTAGCTGCTCTGTGTGTTGCAAAAGATTTGGTCGAAATGGAGATTTGAAGAAACACATGAGATCTCATACAGGGGAGAAACCATTTAGCTGCTCTGAGTGTGGGAAAAGATTTGGTTATAGTGAAAATTTAAAGATACACATGAGATCTCATACAGGAGAGAAACCATTTCGCCGGTCAGTTTGTGGAAAATCATTTACACAATGTGGAAATTTACTTACACTCATGAGGAGAACTCATGAAGGGGAAAATTGATTCACCTTTTATTTGGAAAAAGACTTTAAAAACAACCGTGAGAGCTCGTACAGGACAAACACTTTTCATCTTCAGTGTTGACTGGACAGTTACACAAATACATTAAATCCCACACAAGAAGGAAACCCTCCGGCTGCAGTGTTTGTCACTAAAGATTCACTTGGCCTTAAAAACTCAGAAACTATCAATGTTTTGTTTGTTAGTCTGCACAGCCTCATCAAACTCAAACTGAGGAGAGCAGAGAGGCAGAGCCTCCAGCCAGCAGCTCAACTACACAGATGGAACCAGAAGTTGAAGGAGAGAACTGTGGAGGACCAGAATCAGCCAGATACACATTTTCAACCTGAGACTGATGATAAGACAGAAGACTCTTCTAAACCTGCGACTAATGACAGTGATGATAGTTGGAAGGAGACCAAAGAACATCTGTCAGTCAGTCATGTGACACTCAATACTAACCAAAAACAATTAAGTTACTCAGTGTGGGATAAAAAGATTTGTCTGTCAGAGATGCTCAGTTTTTACAGTCCACAGCTCCTCTGCATTGTCTCTGCCATCTTTCCTTCTCTCATCTTATGTGCAGCAGCACTGTGCAGTCAAAGGCTGTACCTTGGGCCGATGTGGACAGGTGCATCAGAGGGGACACCACTGAGCGACCTTCATGACTCAGCTTTCATTTGGAAAAATCATAAAATCCCATTACATTAAAAATGGTGCCATTTGCTACAGGCTATTTGACCTGAAACTGCCAGAGGCAGAGAGTGTGTGTGTGTGTGTGTGTGTGTGTGTGTGTGTGTGTGTGTGTGTGTGTGTGTGTGTGTGTGTGTGTGTGTGTGTGTGTGTGTGTGTGTGTGTGTGTGTGTGTGTGTGTGTGTGTGTACCTATGTATGTGCCTGCATGTGCATGTATGGTATCCTACAGGTATGATATTCCCAGGTGTTTCTTAATTTGCTTTTTAAATATTGATTTTTGTGTCAATTTAGTCATTGGCAGTGGTAAGAAATTCCATATTTTCATTGATCTATATTCGACTGTTTGCTTCAGAAAATAGTTTGGTTTAGGAAGTGAAAACCGACCCTCTGATGCTTGTCTAGTGACATATGTATAAGATTCTCGATTGTGTTTTAACTGATCGTACTAATATGGAGTTTTGGATTGTAAAACCTTCCATATTGAAGATACAAGTGCAGCATTCATTCTGCCCTTAACGTTTAACCATTGTAGACAGAGATGCATGTTGTTGACACTTGTATTCAAGTTCAAGTTCACTTTATTATTGTCCCGGATGGGCAATTTGGGTTGCAGCAGGCATAGAAATGACAAAACCACACAGAGAAACATGCAAAAGACAAGTAAATATGAGTACAGAATGAGTCGACAATCCATGACAATGACATGTTCAATCAGTGCTGTCATCCAAAATGACATCCCTATCCCTATCCTATCCCTATCCTTAAAATAAAAATAAAAATAAAAATAAAGTAAAATACCATGTCTGGTCTATTATTGTATTGTACTGACTTTGGAGAACAAGGCGTGTTGTGTTGTTCTGAACCAACTGGAGTTTGCTTAGATCTTTTTTAGTGCCATTTGCCCATACAATTTGACAGTAGTCAAGCTGTGAGAAGACAATATTGTTTATTACCATTTTAGTTAATTCTGATGTAAGATATTTTCTGCTTCACCTTACCACTGCCAATGCCTTACCCATTCCATTCACAACAGTGTCAGTGTGTTTTGACCAGGAAAGCTTATTATCAAGAAAGATGCCCAGGAGCTTAATTTCCTTAACTTGCTGGATTGGTTTTATTGAAAAGATATTTAGTTCTGGCTCTCTCCTGAGAGAATAATTTGAACCAAATACAATGCATTTCATTTTGGTTGTACTGAGTATCAATTGTTTTGAAAGACCCATTTCCCAACTATGTCTAGCTCCTTGTTCAAGATGACATTTAGATCAGCAGATGTTGTTGCTGATGCATACACTGAAGTGTCATCTGCGTACATTGTTAATTTGGCCTCTTTCAGTATGAGAGGTAAATCATTAGTAAATATAGCGTACATAAGGGGACCTAGGCAGCTTCCTTGAGGAATTCCGCATTCTAAAGACATGCTATCTGAGTAATCACCATTAAAGAAAACTCTGCAATCTATTCCTCAAATAACTTTCCACCCAGGCTATTGCAGATGGTCTAAATCCATAAGACTCCAGCTTTTCAAGAAGGAGATTGTGGTCAATTACATCAAAGGCTGCTGTAAAGTCTAATAGGACTGCTCCACAGATCATTTTATTATCTAAATCTCTGTACCAGTCATCTGTCATTTGAACTAGAGCTGTGCTTGTAGAATGTCCTTTTCTGTAAGCATGCTGGAAGTTTGATACCAAATTATTTACTGAAAAATATTTTTGTATTTGGTCGAAAATAGCTCTCTCAAAGATCTTACTTATTGCTGGTAACAAGCTTATGGGATGGCTGTTCGGGCCATTGAAGAATGTTTTCTTAGCTTTAGGCAAAGTAATGACTTTTGCTTCTTTCCAAGCCTGTGCAAAGATAGATTGTATCAGGCTGGTATTCATTATGTGACATATAGGGTTTGCTATAAAATTAACAGCTATCCTAATTAGTTTATCATCTATATTATCAATTCCTGGTTGTTTGTCATTGCATGTTAACTTAATTCATTTTTCAACTGTTTCTGTTTTTAATTCACTGAATTCAAAATGGCATGTTTTATCTCTCTTTTTTTATGTTAGAAATTGATAAACTATTGTCTGTACCATGTGATAATTCCTTCCTTAATTTATATACCTTACTTCTAAAATAATCATTCAAATAATTTGCAATTTCTTTGGGTTTAGTAATATAGGTGTCTCCACAGTCAATACAGGTTGGTTGTGAAGATGACTTTTGACTCATTATATTATTCAGTGTACTCCGAAGCTTTTTACTGTCATTCCTCATTCTGTTTAACTGTAAAGCATAATATTGTTTCTTTTTCTTTTGGTTGAGCTTTGTAACATAATTCCTCAGTTTGTAGTATTTCTGTCTATCATTTATATTACCACTTTTTTTGTTCCCTTTCCTTTGCCTTATCCCTCAGAGACATATGGTCTTTTAACTCTTTGTCGACCCATGGTGCTCTAAAAGTTTTCACAGTCAGTTTTCTAACAGGTGCATGCTTGTCCATAACTGGTTGAAAATTTTCCAGAAATACTGATAGTGCTTTATCTGATTCCTTTTCATCATAAATATTTGACCAAGATATGTTGCTAACATCCTCCAGGAAGGTTTCCTGAGAGAACCCCCTGTAGGATCTTTTGTACACAATTTTTGGTTTAGCTTTGGGTACTTTACTTTTCCTTGCAAATGCTACTACATTATGATCGCTGCAACCTACTGGGACAGATACTGCCTTGGTGTAAGAATCATTTTCACTCAAAAAGATATGATCAATACAGGATGAAGTGTTGATACCCTTGTTGATATTTAGTTGGTCTAGTTGGTTGTGTTAACATTTGTTTCAAACTACATGCATCAGTTATGGTAATCAGTTGTTGCTTTAAAGGACAATTGTGGGACAGCCAGTCGATATTTAAATAAAAAACAACTTCCATGTTCAATTCATACACTTTATCCAGATTCTTACCCATAACCTCTAAATAATTACGGTTTGAGTTTGGTGGCCTATAGCAGCAGCCCAATAAAATTGATTTAGTGTGGGGCAAGTTAACCTGAAGCCACAATACCTCAGTTTCCTTACACATGATATCCTCCCTAACTTTCACTGGAATATGATTTTGAACATAATAGGCAACTCCACCCCCATGCATATTTCTGTCCTGTATAGATTATATCCTTCCATGCTCAAGGCATCATCATCAAATGTCTCATCTAAATGAGTTTCAGAAAGAGCAAGTATATGAATTGTGTTTGAAAGCAACAGATCAGCAATTTCATCTAATTTGTTCCTTAAACTATAAATATTCAGATGTGCAATTTTCAAAGTTTTCTTTGCAAAGAGAGCAGCAGTCGACATGATATATGAAATGTATTTTCACCATATCTTTACCTTTATATATTGTGTGTCTGTGCATATTGTCCCATTTCTTTCATTGATCACGTGTGTGTGTGTGTGTGTGTGTGTGTGTGTGTGTGTGTGTGTGTGTGTTGTCCTTGTGGGTTCACGTTCCTTATTCTTTAATGCCGTTTGTGGATGATGAGCTTGTCATATCTTAAAAAGGTAATATCCCCTCTTTCTCTGGCAGCTTTCATTTTAGGCAGTAGCTCTTTTCTCTTCTGGCGAACTGAATCAGGATAGTCCTCATTTATATAAATGTTCGATCCTTTCAGCATTTTTGCTTCGCTCAAAATTGTGTCCCTGTCCTTGATTCTTAGAAACTTTACCATTAGAGGTCGAGGTCGTTGTGTGCCATGGGTACCATCTGTGGCTGTAGATGCTTTTCTGAGACGCTGAACTCTTTCAATCCCAATAGTGTGGGGATCCAGGTCCAGTTTCTCCTTGAAGAGAGTCAGAACCCTCTCCTCTGAATCCAACCACCTTTCATTTTCAGACTCAGGAATGCAATCAATAATCACATTGTGACATTTGGACTGACCGTCTAAAACATCCGCTTTGTTGTTTAATGCAATCATTGATTCAACCAGCTTGTGTATATCCACTTCATTTGATTTACAGTTAGATGACAGACTGGTGCTGGCAGCTTTCAAGTCATTCACCTCCTTTTGTGTAAAATGGATGTGGGTGCGCACACAAACCTTAAAGTTGCTCTCCTACTGTTGTAGCAGTTCTTTATAGAAAGCTTCTTGTCAATCCACTTGTTCACACAGTTGTTCTTGTGAGATGTATTGACATGTATTGCCAAGACTGACAAGCTGAGCACATCTACAAGTCCACTAAGCAGTCATGCCTTTGTAACATAAAAGAGGCAGTAAAAAAGGACAAGAGAGGGCTGAAAAGGAGGAAAAGTAATGATGTGGTATGTACCCCATGAAAATAATAAAGGCTCATTATTCATTTTCACCTGTTAAAAACATAAAGGGTGGGGGGTTTAATTTTTTGGGAAATTGTGGCTTTGTTTTGTAAAAAGAAAAAGGATTTAAAGTATGTTGAATGTGAAGGGAGACCATGACGACCAATATGTTATCTAAAGTAAAAACAAGTCTTACCTGTATTTTAAAGGGATCTGTCGCCATCTAGTGGTCAAAAGGAGGAAGTTGATTTTGACCCGCAAGTGAAAACAATCATTTGGGGATTTTTCAAAGCACAGCCACTCCACCTGTGTGAACGAAAGGGAGTGTGGAGGAAAGAAGCAGCAGGAGATTTGTATTAAAGCTCTGTGTTGCAGCTTTTTGCCCAAGAGAACCTCAGACATGTCAGACAGATGTTAAACTCTGAGAGACATTTGGGGAATTTTACCCCATCTGGTCAACAGCTCCACAGGAGTCCTCCTTTGACGACTGTCATCAAACACCTGGATTTTTCGAATGAAGATTCAAAGGAGGATAGCGAGAAACCACAGCAGAATATAGAGGTATAAGAACTGTTTTGTGTCACTTTGTAGTTCCCTGTTTCCACCATTGGAGACAAAAGTAACCCTTCAGACATGGTACCTAGACCCTAGATCCAGTCAGTGGTTCCACTGCAAACCATAAATGTGGCGTGGGTTATTGTCACTCACTGTTCTGTCCAGCACTCACTGTATTTCCTCATCACCACTGACTGAGATGGAACGTCTACACTTTGTTTATTAACAGGATGCACTGAGAGTCTTTGCTGATGGGATATGTAAAATAGTTTGTGTATTTATTCCTTCTCAGGCAAGCGCAGGTGGCCAGAGCCCACAGGAACAACACCCAATGTTTTTCATTTTTCTCCAGTTGAAATTAATTTTGGGCGGCCCGGTGGTGTGTGGTGGTTAGCACTCTCGCCTCACAGCAAGAGGGTTGCTGGTTCAATCCCGGGCATGGGAGCCCTTCTGTGCAGAGTTTGCATGTTCTCCCCGTGTCAGTGTGGGTTCTCTCCGGGCACTCCGGCTTCCTCCCACAGTCCAAAAACATGCAGATTGGGGACTAGGTTAACTGATAACTCTAAATTGTCCGTAGGTGTGAATGTGAGCGTGAATGGTTGTTTGTTTCTATGTATCAGCCCTGTGATAGTCTGGCAACCTGTCCAGGGTGTACCCTGCCTCTCTCCCGATGTCAGCTGGGATAGGCTCCAGCCCCCCCGCGACCCTCAAGAGGATGAAGCGGTTAGAAGATGAAATTAATTGTTATATGCTGAAGATCCACTGATTGCTAAAAGTCTGTGTCATCAAAGAGAGACAATAAAAAAAATAAAGTGATGGTCAAACTTGTCACACTGACATTTAAAGTTCTGATGGATTCATGTTGTCAATTTCTGCATTGAGTAACATTACAAGTTAACATTCCACCTTAAAAGTTGCTGGCAGTTGGCCCAGTGAATTGAGTATTTTTTTCTTCTTCTTAATACTACAGCTGCTGCAAGAGGCCTTATTTTTAGAGGCGAGACACCTCCTGGGCCCCAAAGTAACACCAGTGGCCTAGTGTAGTCTTTTATTCTGGTGCATTCATGCTCTGGTAGGAAGTTCAAACACAACAGCGACACGGGAAGCTCACCAAGGGCACTGAGAGTGCTCGGCCCATTAGAGTTGATAGGGTAGGATACCAACATGGATTCCTTTAAAACAGAAAGAAGAAAGAGGCTGAAGGGAGAGATCAACTTGAAAGAAAGATTGCCCCTGACCAGGTAAGCAAGGCTCCAACTTGTTTGATTTTACTGTTGTGTGGCTTTTGAATAATTTGTATCTGCTTTCAGCTGAAGATACAGATGTTAATAGCAAGTTATTGCAATCAGACCATGAACAACAGGAGGTGAGGATCTAATTGAATTTTGTTCTCAACATTATTCTTTGGGGTTTGGCTGAGTAACCAAAGGCTTGTGAGGATTTACTGTACCCTAAAGAAAAACTTTGTCTTCACAGGATGTCCATCAAGTTCTTCAAATGCAGATCAACACCCAAGAAGCAGAAGTAGATAAAGACTTCACATGCACAAGCGGTGAGAGTGAGAAGAGCGCCTCCTGGAGCTGAGCAGGCCACACCTTCACAAAGTCACATGAAAAGTGGGGAAGCTCAGTCCACGTCTTGGCCGGCGGCTCCCTTGCAGGGCAGAAAGAAAGCTGCTGTAGCTGCAGGTGATGCTGGAGACACTGGTCTGAGGAGATCTAAGAGGATAGTCAGCAGGAAGTGATTGTGTTTGATTTTTCTAAAGGGCACTGTGCTGGTAAGATTACACAAGGTGTGAACTGTCACATATGTTGTATGCAAAAAGAACTTCTTGTATCAGCTGTTTTAATCTTGTTATGAAAATAAAATTTTACGTTTTAGAAGACAAGATTCACACCTGAGTGTTAATTGGTGCATTATAATGCATTATAATTATATTCAAAATTGAGACAACATTTGCTCGGTGCCATTTGATTTTATGAACATGGATGGGTTGGTTTTTACTCGCAAGTTGTTGTAACAAAACACTGTGATTTGGTCTGAAGCCATACAAATGGGTAGTCAAAAAAAATCTACCTTAATAAGAGAACCATGTACATTGGATACAACACTTTGCTGTTTCAATTAAAAAAAAAAACTCAACCAAATATTTCTGGGTTTCCCACATTTATTTATTTATGGTTTGTCACGATATCAACATCTGATGCCCCATATCGTACCCCACGACTTGCACTGCTTCTGCTGAGGAAAAAAGAAGGCAACTCATGAAGACTTCTGCCTGCGCTGCATCCAAAATCCGAAAAAACCTCTGAATTTCGAGAGGGGACACAGAGGGTTCATCCCAAAACCAGATTTCGCATCCATGTTTCCCTCACTTGCGTGTCTTCCTCGCGTCTTAGCTCCACCCTCGTAGGACACGGGGAGAGATGCGAGGATGAAACGTTAGGAGAGAAGAAACGAGGAGATATATCTTTAGAGAAATGAGACGTCCTTTCCTCTGAAGCGTCAAGTGAAGCGACTGTTTCAAATGACGGTGGCAGCTGATCACAGCTGGATCAGCTGTCAGGAGGCTTTATGAACAGCTATAGAAAGTTTTAATAGAGTTTGTTACTGCACACACATAATGTGATATATACATATATAATGATACAGATACAGATCCAGTTCTCAGTAGCAGAGCAGCAGTGTTTTCTGTCTCACAGTCACCTGCACATGAACAACAACCTGTGTACTGTATTTATAATCTGTCCTGTGTCCTGCTCAGAGTCACACAATGTGTGTATATGATTTAATCATTTTTAACGTGCATATTCTGATTGTGAGTTCATCATTTAATAACACAGAATATGATGTGATGTTAAAGTGTTTCTTGCTGACAGAAAGGCTCTTTGATTGTATCCATAATAAAAGTTGATGAGGGAAATAACAGATCGTGAAGAGAAAAGTTTTCCCAATAAATGAAGAAAGCTGTTCATTTTGTTTTCTTGTTCAGATTTTTAACTTGATGGTGAATCAGAAAACAAATAAAATATAAAACTTGTCAGTGACACATTTGAGTTTAATCTCTTATCTGTCTTCACTGTATGAAACTCGAGTGATGCTGGGGTGTATCATATCAGTCCGATCAGCTGTCCAATCAATCACTGATATCCAATCAGGGTGGTGTGTCGGTTGGTAAAAGACTGCGGCGAAGGCTGCACTCGTGTATCCTTGCTTCCCTCTCCCCTGAAAGCCTCCTCTCTCCTCGGAGAGCATTTAACGAACTGAAACATCCTACAAGATGGTGGGTATCGATCGATTTCCGGGTCAAGTGATCAAGAGTAGAGGACGGAGGAGTCGAGGAGGGATATTGGGATGAACCCAGATAGTTTAAAGTTGACTGCAGTTCTCTGTTCTCCTTCCAATCATTATCACTGTCATCCGTCTCAGGATCAGGAGAGTCTTCCATCTTGTCATCAGTCTCAGGTTGAAAATGTGTATCTGGCTGATTCTGGACCTCCAGAGTCCTCTCTTTCAACTTCTGTTTCCATCTGTGGAGCTGAGCTGCTGGCTGGAGGCTCTGCCTCTCTGCTCTTCTCAGTTTGTGTTTGATGAGGCTCTTACAGGACTGACCAATAACACACTAATGGTTTCGGAGTTGTTCAGGCCAAGTGAATCTTTCTTTTAAAGATTATTTTTTGGGGCTTTTTGCCTTTAATATACAGGACAGTGTGAAATGGGGAGACAGAGAGAATGTGGGGACAACATGCAGCAAAGGGTTACAAGCCGGAGTCAAACTTGCGACCGCTGCAGCGAGGCATCACCTCCATACATGGGGCACAAGCACTATCTACGAAACCACCGATGCCCCGCCAAGTGAATCTTTCGTGGTGACAAACAATGCAGATAAAGGTTTCTCTCCTGTGCAGGTTTTCACATGTTTGTGTAACTATCCGGTCTGTGTTAAAGAGTTCATACAAACCCTGGCGCTGAAAAGTCTTTGTCCTGTATGAGTTCTCATGGTTGCTGTTACAATTTTATCCCAAATAAAAGTTTTAGGGTTTATTTGTTTTTTTTCAAACTGGAAAACTGAATCACTTTTCTCCTTCATGAGTTCTCATGTGTCCAAGGAAATTTCCACTTTGACTAAATGACATTCCACAAATTGAACAGCTAAAAGGTTTCTCTCCTGTATGACACATCAAGTGTACCTTAAGAACTCCACTGTCATCAAATCTTTCCCCACACTTATAGCAGCTGAATGGTTTCTCTACTGCATGACAGTTCATGTGTTTCTTCAGATGTTGAGATTGACGAAAACTTTTCCCACACTCAGAGCAGCTGAATGGTTTCTCTCCTGTATGAGATCTCATGTGTATTTTCAGGTTTCCTCTTTCACGAAATCCTCTCCCACATTCGGGACAGCAAAACGGTTTTTCTCCAGTATGACATTTCATGTGTATCTTCAAAGCTCCACTGTGACTAAATCCTTTCCCACACTCAGAGCATCTAAATGGTTTATCTCCTGTATGAGATCTCATGTGTATCTTAAGACCTCCACTGTGACAAAATTGTTTCCCACAGTTAGAGCAGCGAAATGGTTTCTCTCCAGTATGAGATCTCATGTGTGTGTTCAAAATTCCACTGTGTCTAAATCGTTCCCCACACTCAGAGCAGTTAATTGGTTTTTCTCCTGTATGAGATCTCATGTGTATCTTCAGAACTCCACTGCGACTGAATAGCTTCCCACACTCAGAGCAGTTAAATGGTTTCTTTCCTGTATGAGATCTCATGTGGTCCTTCAGATGATGATTTCGACCAAATCTTTTCCCACACTCAGAGCATCTAAATGGTTTCTCACCAGCAATCAAATCACTGACAGAGACTTCATCATTTTTCAGAGAGATTAAACCTGACTGAGGTTCACTGGTCTCCTTCCAATCATCACTGTCATCAGTCTCAGGTTCAGAAGATGCTCCAGTCTTGTCATCAGTCTCTGGTTGTAAATGTGTATCTGGATCTGAGTTCCTGGCTGGTTCTGCTCCTCCACAACCCTCTCCCTCTGTTTCCATCTGCTCAGTGTGTCTTTGATGAAGCTGTGAGGACTGAGGTTTCTCTTCATCATCTTCACTCTTCACAGGGACAGGAGTGAATGTGAACTTGGTGATATCATCCTCCTCCAGCCCTTGAAGCTGCTCTCCCTCCTGACTGATCCAGAGTTCCTCCTGTTCCCCTTTAATGTGTGGAGGCTCTGGGTCCTCCTGGTCCACACTGGAGCTCCACTCCTGCTGCTCAGGGGGAACCTCTTCTTTAACCACCAACAGCTGCTGGACGTCTGCAGGAAACAGTAAACACACACACACACACACAGATGTTAGAGATGATAAATGTTGTCGTTCATTCACATCACAGCTCAAACACTCCTTCCTGAACTTCTACAGATCTCTGAGCATCAAAAAGCTTCACAGTGTTCACTCAGCTCTGTCAAGGCCAAAACACACCTGTGGTGAACAACAGAAGACCCCCTGCCCCTCCCTTGTTAACCCCTCGCTCACGGTTAATGTACGTAAATCGAGCGCCCTGCAGAGCAGCATCCACATCTCCCTGTGACCTGCATTCATGGACAGCCAGGTAAAGATAGTGTTTGCCCTCAGCCTCTGTATTGTTGTTACTCTTGTGAGATTAAACTATTAAGACATCTCATACAGCCAGCCTAATTTAGGCAATAACCCACCATTTAGTTTAACAACGAGTAAGCTAGTCTGGCATAACATCACACCGTCTCCCTCCAACTCTCTGGGTGATTCTGGTTCATCAACTTCCTGCTGCGTTCAGAGACAGACACTGAAATGCTTTCCCACTTCCACGTGTCTTTAAAAAACAAAACTCAACTCAAAATAATGTTTAGATCTCCCATGTCTTGGCTGTGATCATTCATTTAAATAAAGCGGAAATGCAGTTTGGTGCTGCACATGCCTTCACATGCTTTTCATAAAAATATCAAAACATAGCCGACCTGATCCGTCTTTGGACTCTTGCTTGAGGAATCCAGCAAGTATTGTTGTGCTGCGGGTCGACAAATCCAATATTCATATACTCACGTGGAAATACTTTATTTAAAATTAAGCAATAAAGCAGCAACTGTATAATAGATTTATCTCTAAGATAAATTATCTATTGATGTTGGAGCAATAAGGCGATTAAAAGCGTAAAAATATGACAAACACTAGGCTGTATATGCGGTATGGAAGTCCACTAACTCCTGCAAAACGTTTTAGAGTACCGAGGTGAAGTTAGTTTGACTTTGGATATTCGACGGATATTCGGATATTCATTTTGGGTTCAACAGTGATTTCCACCTCCCTCTCATAGGCAGAAAACAGTGAGCAAGATAGAAAAGGACTAATACCCCCATACCCCCATTACTGGACCCAGACACCCCACACCAGTGTAGAACGGTTTTGCCAAGTGGGCCTAATAAGGCACACCTCTTTATAGATGGGTTTCATGCTCTTTCTATTTTATCTATTATCCAACATCAAACTCACTTCACCTCAGTTTTTAGAGTCACATGCAGTGCACGGTGCACTTCCAAGGGTGCACACATGAAAGTTTGACACATGAAACAAAAAGTTTTTTACTCAAACCCCACAAAAGAAACCATAAAACCCATAAAACAGGTCCCTCAACACCAAAATTAAATTGTTTTTACCTAGTTTCTGCAGAACAAAAAAATTACACTATACTATACAAAAATTCAAATACAACAGTAATCAGTTTCAAGAAAGTATATATTTTTTCCACCAAAGAAAAGAAATATTCCGCTCCGTTCAGTCAGTTCAAACAAAAAATTCCATTCCGGGATTTCCAAATAACATATCGCAGTTACAGTCAGTTCAATCCACACAGTTCGCTCAACAAAAGAAAACTCCACCCCACGTTTTCCTGCAAACAAGGAAGTGAAGAAAATCCACTCTTCGCTCTGACTCAGTTCAGTTTCAAAACATTAAATCAACACGGCCCGAATGTTCCAAATAAGGAATAATGAAAGGAAAAGTAAACCCCAGCTGTTGCCAACTCATGGGACCGTGGGTGAATGCCGTAACGCTCCGGCGTTATTTCGGGCGTGGAGGCTCTGTAGGATCTCTTGATATCTGTGGCGGAGGTGAGGCCGGTGGCCGGATGGATGATATTCCACAGGGAAGCGCACCTATTTTGCGGACTTTGAGCGGTGTAAAATGCCGTGGTAGGCCGAATACGCAGAGGACTTCTGACTCATTTCTCACTTGCCAGGATCTCTCGTCATACTGCCAGGAGAGGCATAATGAAGGGGCCGGTCTACCTGGGCTCAGCTGATACAGGTTCGTCACACTTTATACATTGGAAAGCAGAGGCAAAAGTGAACAACATAGATGAAAAACCTTGCCATTTTTGTTGTTTTGATTTCTCCGATCTCTTTTATTACCATTCCGATTTTGTAAAAACAACGTGATCGGCGCCGATCTGAGGATTGGATCGGGACATCCCTAACTAGGTTTACATTAAAGATATGTGATTTTTAATGTTACCTATATATTAAGGTTACAACATGACGTTATCTTGCGTTACATTTATGATGTAACTGGATTTATACAGCTGCTGCTTTATTGCTTAATTTAAACATCGTCAGACTGAATATTTATTGAACAAAGCTGCAGTTATATCATTAATAATGAACTTGTAATGTTTAATGAACAAACCTGCTCTGTGTAACCGAAGCTGAGGGTTGAAAACAGCGTCCAGTAGTTTCCGTTGTCGCTCGTTCTCCTCTTTTGATCGACAAAGTTCCTCCTCGTACTCTGCTATCGTTCTTTCAAACAGCCCAAATATCTCTTCAGCAGCCGCAGTTAGTCGCTGCTTCACCAACGATCTCAGCATTTGGACTTTAGACATGTTCACACTTTAAAAACACAACAAAGACACTCTGGTAACACACCTTTCTATCAGACGCCATCTTCTTCAAACAGTGTGAAGTCAGCAACAGTGAAGAATACAGCTTCCGTTACAGATTACTTCATGGACTTGAAAATAAAAGTCCGGAAGTGTTCCTGGAATTACATGCTTACTCAGGAGGATAAATGATTAAAATACACTTTTGAAAGAATGACATTTATGGTGCTCTTAAAGTGTAAATATTTTGGTCATTACATTGCCAATGATTTATCTGATGATAGAGACATCCACAGACAGTGTTGGAAGTTGTATGCACAAACTAATACGCTTGCTCACAAATTTAGTATGTGTTAAGTTGATGTAAAATTAGCTCTTTTCAGAGCATTTTGCACTCTGCTATATACTACCCACTTCCTCCTATAGGAGGAACAATATGCACAACAAATCTAATGGTCCATTGCTTGTGGATGCACTTGTATCCTCTGCCTGTATCTCACTCTCTGCATCACCCTCAGCCACAACATCAGAATCCATCTCTTCTTCCTGTTCTGTCCATTCTCCCTCAAAATCAGTCTCTCCCTGTAAAGTCTCTTCTTCTACCCAGTCCTCTGTCTTTCCCTCAGTTTCCACTTCCTGCCTTCTCTCCTCTGTTCCCTCAACATCTGGACCATCTGGCTTTGGCTCACGCTCATTGTTGCTGCTTAACCATATGGCTTTTAATGTTACAGTTTCAGCTGAAAATAACAACAGAAATAAACGGGTTTACTTTATTACATATCCCTGCTTTTCAAAACAGTTTCTACCTGGAAGGCTTAGACCAATGTCATCACCATTCAGTCTGCGAAGACATCATCAATATTCATGTGAGCGCTGATGGATTATGTGTTAAAGGTTTGATTTTATTTCCTCAGTGTTCCACTTATGGATTCCCTGTGTAAACTCGTACTCGTACTCGTACTCGTACTCATACTCCTACTCATACTCATACTCCTACTCGTACTCGTTGTCCTCCGCTTATCCGGGTCTGGGTCGCGGGGGCAGCAGCCTCATCAAAGAAGCCCAGACAGTCCTCTCCCCCGCCACTTCCGTCAGCTCTTCTGCAGGAACCCCGAGGCGTTCCCAGGCCAGCCGGGTGATGTAATCCCTACAGCGTGTTTTGGGGTGGCCCCGAGGTCTCCTCCCGTTTGGACATGCCCGAAACACCTCCCAAGGGAGGCGTCCGGAAGGCATCCTTACCAGATGCCCGAACCACCTCAACTGGCTTCTCTCGATGTGGAGGAGCAGCGGCGCTACTCTGAGTCCCGCCCGGATGTCTGAGCTCCTCACCCTATCCCTAAGGCTGAGCCCAGCCACCCTGCGGAGGAAACTCATTTCGGCCGCTTGTATTCGCGATCTCATTCTTTCGGTCACTACCCAGAGCTCGTGACCATAGGTGAGGGTTGGAACATAGATCGACCGGTAAATTGAGAGCTTCGCTTTCTGGCTAAGTTCCCTCTTCACCAGAACGGACCGGTTAAGCGCCTGCATCACTGCTGACGCCGCCCCAATCCGCCTGTCAATCTCCCGCTCCGTCCTACCCTCACTCGTGAACAAGACCCCGAGATACTTAAACTCCTCCACCTGAGGAAGGACCTCCTCCCTGACCTGGAGTGGGCAATCCACCCTTTTCTGGCTGAGGACCATGGCCTCAGACTTGGAGGTGCTGATTCTCATCCCAGCCGCTTCACACTTGGCTGCGAACTGCCCCAGCGAGAGCTAGAGGTCACTGTTCGATGGAGCTAGGAGGACCACGTCATCCGCAAAAAGCAGGGACGAGATCCTCCCGTCACCGAACCTGACACCCTCCACCACTCGGCTGCGCCTACAAATTCTGTCCATAAAAGTTATGAACACAACCGGTAACAAAGGGCAGCCCTGGCGGAGTCCAACCCTCACCGGGAACATGTCCAACTTACTGCCAGCCACGCGAACCAGACTCATGCTCCTTCGGTACAGGGACTGGATGGCCCTTAGCAAGGGGCCACCAACACCATACTCCCGGAGCACCCCCCACAGGATGCCCCTGGGGACACGGTCATAAGCCTTCTCCAAATCCACAAAACACATGTGGACTGGTTGGGCAAACTCCCATGCCCCCACCAACACCCTGGCGAGGGTAAAGAGCTGGTCCACAGTTCCGCGTCTGGGACGAAAACCACATTGCTCCTCCAGAAATCTGAGGTTCAACTAGAAGAACAGAACCTCTTTGAAACCGATCAATAGTCTTCCTCCATGGCCTCACCGAACTCCTCCCACACCCGAGTTTTTGCTTCAACGACTGCCGCCGCTGCACTCTGCTTGGCCCGCTGGTACCCGTCAGCTGCTTCCGGAGACCCACAGACCAACCATGCCCTGGAGGTCTCCTTCTTCAGCCTGACGGCTCCCCTCACCTCTGGTGTCCACCAGCGGGTTCGGGGATTACCGCCACAACAGGCCCCAGCGGCCTTGCGGCCACAGCTCGCAACCGCCGCCTCGACAATGACAGAGCGGAACAAGGCCCATTCGGACTCAATGTCCCCCTCTGCCCTCGGGACGCGGTCGAAGCTCTCCCGGAGGTGGGAGTTGAAGATCATCTGGACAGGTTCTTCCGCCAGGCGTTCCCAGCAGACCCTCACTGTTCGTTTGGGCCTGCCAGGTCTGCACGGCATCTTCCCCCACCATCTGATCCAGCTCACCACTAGGTGGTGATCAGTTGACAGCTCTGCTCCTCTCTTCACCCGAGTCTCCAGAACATATGGCCGCAGGTCAAATGATACGACTACAAAGTCGATCATTGACCTGCGACCTAGGCTGTCCTGGTGCCACGTGCACCGATGGACATCCTTTTGTTTGAACATGGTGTTAGTTATGGCCAAACTGCGACCCGCACGGAAGTCCAATAACTGAACACCACTCGGGTTCAGATCGGGCAGGCCGTTCCTCCCAGTCACGCCCCTCCAGGTCATTGTCATTGCCCACGTGAGCGTTGAAGTCCCCCAGCAGAACAATGGAGTCCCCGGTCGGGGCACTGTCCAGCACCCGTCCCAGGGACTCCAAAAAGGGTGGGTACTCTGAACTGTTGTTCAGTGCATAAGCACAGACAACAGTCAGGACCCATTCCCCGACCCGAAGGCGCAGGGAAGCAACCCTTTCATCTACCGGGGTAAACCCCAACGTACAGGCAGAGAGTCTGGGGGCTATCAGAAAGCCTACCCCGGGCTGGGCCCGGCCGGACCCCATGGGCGAAGGCCCAACCACCAGGCCACATTTGTTGCTTCCGTACTACTTTTGTTTATTTTGCATATGTGAAAACAAAAAACTAAACTAAAAAAACAATTGATATGGTTCAATAAATGTAATTCTTTCAAAAAAGTGTTTTTTAATAATTTATCCTCCTGCATGTGCTTTTCTGACACTTCTGGACTTTTATTTTGAAGCTGATTAATTCATTTACCCCGGAAGCTGTACTCTTTACTTTTGTGAACGTCACACTGTTTGAACAAGATGGCGTCTGGTAGAAAAGTGTGTTAGCAGAGTGTCTTTGTTTTGTTCTTAAAGTGTGAACATGTCTAAAGTCCAAATGCTGAGATCGTTGGTGAAGCAGCGACTAACTGCGGCTGCTGAAGAGATATTTGGGCTGTTTGAAAGAACGATAGCAGAGTACGAGGAGGAACTTTGTCGATCAAAAGAGGAGAACGAGCGACAACGGAAACTACTGGACGCTGTTTTCAACCCTCAGCTTCGGTTACACAGAGCAGGTTTGTTCATTAAACATTACACGTTCATTATTAATGATATAACTGCAGCTTTGTTCAATAAATATTCAGTCTGTCGATGTTTATACGCCGCGTTAGCTTCTCTGGTGTTTTCAGCGTCACTAGCCTTTATTGTATTAGTTGTCGTTTTTCGTTTCTTTGGATATTCAATACAGACAAACCTTCTATAACAGCCTCGTGGGATTATTATATTTTTAGGGCATACAGGTATCATGTTTGCTTCCTGTGAGTAGGATGCACTGTATCTGGTTTTCATATATGTATTTTGAATGTATCTGTTTTTACACCTAATTTTGAAACGCGGACGCAGTCATGCCTGTTTCATGTTTTACTGCACCAAACATAAAATTTGTTAAATTATGATTATGACTATCAAATACAATTGTAACTGTTGAAACATTGATGTGTTCATCATAATAATGTTGCAGCTGGTCAGTGTGGATCAAACTTAAATGGATTGTAATGGATCACTCACGAGCAGGAAAAGGTTTATTAAATCACCAAAATTGGTACCGTGACAACACTACCAAGTACTGTATGAAGAGTGCCTTGCAATAAAAGACATGGTGGGGACATCTGGGTTCTCTTGTGTCAAGTCCATGCAAGGTCGGATTGCTGATGCATTCAGTAGCATAATGCCTTACCAATCGACGTCCAGCAGGCACAAAGACATTACAAACGCTATAATGTACCATACTGCTGAACACATGATTCCCGTGTATTCAGTCACTAAAGAGGGCGTCCAGAAAATGGTTCGGACTCGTTTTGTTTTAATGTAAAGAATGCCTAGTTTTCACAGAACCCGTAGTTGTATCATATCGTATCGGTACAACTCTTAAATGTCATGCAGCCTCCCACCACTAGTGGGTGCTACAGAGCCGTCAGACAGCAGTTCCCCTCCCCGGGTAATGCTTGAGCAGACTGGAGTTTTAAAACTGCACGGTGGGAAACAAGGGCGATGTCCTCGCCAAACTAGCGCAGCTTGTCAGTACTTTGATGTAGAAAATGAATTCAGCAGCAATTAATCTTTTTTGAGTAGTAAGTTGTTAGACAGTGTGCAGGTTTACGTTCATACTGCGCGGAGCAAAAGGCCTCTCATTTCAGCTGAAATATAATTATTATTTAGATGTTTTTTTAAATCAACTTTAAAGTGAATTGCTATCATTTCTGTTCTGTGCCCCACATTTCAGAGGCAGTGTATTTATTTTTTATTTAAGTGGTTAACTTTTGACTGAGTTGCCGTCATGTTCACATTCATAGTGCACTACGCAAAGTGTCTCCTACTTCAGCGGCATTTAAAATCCGCCATGGTTGTTGAAGATTGTGATTAAAGGCTTCAGAAGGGCTCTTGATGCACACAATATCTTTTGGGACAATGTTTCAAATACTTAACAATAAATTGTGCAAAATTTTGGCTGTTTTCTGAATGTTTTCCCTTTTTCAGACGAGTTGACTAGTCCTCGTTAAAATTTTCGTTAAGCAGACAGGAACATCCCGACCATTCGCCGTTTGGGCGAGGTTGTGGTTAGGCATTAACAGAGTTCGATGGGCAAACTCATTGACACAACACCAGCATTTTATTTTCTCAGGCTGCCAGTAATCAAACTTGATTTGCGGCAAACTCTCACATCCCATGGACAATCATTCTCACATAATTCACTTGCTTTTGCTCACCTGAGCAAATAAAGAAATAGATAAAGTCTAGACGAGCAAGGCGAGCGCATCTGTAGAGGATAAAAGTAGCACAGTTGAGAACAAGATGCTTCAGGTTTGTCCTTTTTGGCTGGCAGAAAATAACATCAGTGAAAGGCCTCAGAACTCATCAGGGAAAGAAGAAGTGTGTGGCAAAGAAAGGGCAAAGTAGCTGCATTGATCAGTACTTCCTAAGAAGCCAGTTGAGTCAGTCAGATGAAGTCCAGCGGCAGGTAGAAAACCACAGTTCGCAGGATATCAGTAACGCTGCCACTGAGGAGGAGGAGGAGGGGGTAGTAAGAGAGGATGCAGGTGACAATGAGGCCAGTGTGCCTCATTGTCACCTGAGAACCATGAAGCAAAAGGTTAGAGTCAGATGGCCTAGGGCAAATGACAGTAAAGAATGGGAGATAGTTAATAGAGATTTGTCAGTAATCTTAAGTAGGCTTAGAGGAAATGCAATAGAAAGGTTAGAAAAGATGGTAGACATAATTTTCTCATATGGTGTTGAGAGGTTTGGGTTGCATGAGAGAAAGAGGAGTGAGAGGGTACAGTCAGGTAAATCTAGGCGGCAAAGAGAAATAGAGGAGCTAGTCAAGGAAAGGAGACATTTAAGAAAGGTGTGGAGAAAGGCTACAGAAGAAGAAAGGGAGGGAATTAAGGTGTTGCAAGAGGAGTTGAGAAGCAGGCTAGCAGTTCTTAGAAGGGCAGAGCATCTCAGGAAAAAGAGGAGGAAGAAGGAACATGCAAGGACAGGTTTTTTCAGGGACCCTTTTAAGTTTGTTAACGGATTGTTCAGCCAGGAAAAGGGAGGGCAGCTCAAAGCAGAAAGGCTAGAGGTTGAAGAATATTTCAGATATACATATTCAGATTTAGAGAAGAATAGGATAGTAGGTTTCCCACCTGATATCCCTCCATTAGAAGGGATAGAGCATGAGATGGATGTCAAACCACCTAGGTGGAAGGAAGTTCAGGAGGTGGTCAGGCGTGCAAAGGCTTCTTCGGCCCCAGGGCCTAATGGAGTCCCCTACCGGGTTTATAAAAGTGTGCCTGCTATGGAAACAGCTAAGAATAGTTTGGGAGAAGCAAATTATACCAAGAGCATGGCGTAGGGCAGGGGGGTGTCCTCATTCCGAAGGAGAAGGAGTCTGTGGACCTTAGCCAATTCCAGATGATTTCTCTCTTGAATGTAAAGGGGAAGATTTTCTTTAGTGTAGTTGCGCAGAGATTAGCTAACTACTTAGAAAGGAATAGCTTAATAGATACCATGGTGCAGAAGGCAGGAATACCAGGTTTTTCAGGGTGTTTAGAGCATACCAGCATGATCTGACATCAGATTCAGGCAGCGAAGATTAAGAAAAGGGACCTGCATGTAGTATTTTTGGATCTTGCAAATGCGTTTGGTTCAGTACCGCATAGCCTCATTTGGAGTGCGTTTGACTAATTCAGAGTGCCACAGGTGGTAGTTACCTTAGTGAAAGCATATTTTCAGGATATTAGGTTGTGTCTAAGTACAGCAGGTTTCACAACAGGTTGGCAGAGGCTAGAAATAGGCATCATGGCAGGGTGTACAATTTCTCCATTAGCATTTACTATGGCAATGGAAGTAATCATCAGGGCTTCTAAGTGGGTGGTAGGTGGAGAGAGACGGCAGAATGGGTTGCATTTTCCACCAGTTAGGGCTTACATGGATGACATGACACTGGTGACCACAACAATGCCATGTACAAAGAGGCTACTAGAGAAGGTAAATAAGAACCTCAAGTAGGCCAGCATGAAGATCAAGCCAAATAAATCTAGATGCATCTCGATACATGGAGGGAAGTTAAGTGATAGGAAGTTTGTTGAATTGGGAAAGTGTAGAGAAGAGGAAGCTTAGTTGGAGGGACCTGTGGAGTATGGAGGAGAATCGTATTAGATTCCTGGTAGGGGCTACATACGATGTGTTACCAACCCCCCAGAACCTAAAACTGTGGGTAAATGAGGACCCATCATGCCCATTGTGTTCACGTACCACAACCTTAAAGCATATTTTGTCAGGCTGTAAAGTTAGCTTGTCACAAGGCCGATATACTTGGCGACATAACCAGGTGTTGAAAAGTTTAGCTGCAGGCATCGAAGGGAAACGAAGACAGGTGAATTCAGAAAGTGTTAAGGATAGGAGTTTAGTAATACAGTTTGTCTGTGAGGGAGAGAAATACAGAAGGGATAAGTTAGTGAGGAGGCAAGGGTGTGGCCGCCTAGAAGGTGCTTGTGATTGGGAAATGCAAGTAGATTTAGGGGGAAAGCTTGTTGTTCCCCAGGAAATAGTTTGTACCAGGCAGAGGCCTGACTTTGTGTTGTGGTCAGTGAGTCAATGGATAGTTTATTTCATTGAGCTGACAGTTCCTTGGGAAGACTCAGTGGAAGAAGCCTATGAAAGAAAAAAGCTTAGACATGCAGAGTTAGGAGCAGAAGCTGAGCAGTGAGGATGGAAGACTAGGCTTTGTCCAGTGGAAGTGGGGTGTAGGGGATTCATAGCAAGATCAGCTGTCTTGCTCCTGGGGGAACTCAGAGAGCGGGGACAGAGTTTGAGGAAGACAGTGAAGGAAATGTCAGATGAAGCAATTAAATGTAGCCAGTTTATCTATAAGAGAAGAAATAATGTCAGTTGGGGGCCAGCAGGGGGAGCTACTAAACAGGGTACATAACTCCTCGAGACCAGGTGGAGAGATTCACTTCCTCTCCGGAGGAAATCCAGGAAGAGGAAGGTTGGAGTGGGAGTGGCCTATTTGAATCCATTTTGTTTGAGGCCATGCAGCAAGGTGAGTGTGTTTGCTGATCCTGTAAGTTTATTTAGCTCCTTTAACTTTAGCTTACATTGTAGTTATGCTATGTAGTGTGTGAAATAGAGCATGGTGAATGTGCTAGGTTTAAGTGTGGGAGTGGCCTATTTGAATCCATCTTGTTTGAGGCCATGCAGCAAGGTAAGTGTGTTTGTTGATCCTGTAAGTTTATTTAGCTCCTTTAACTTTAGCTTATATTGAGGTTATGCTATGTAGCGTATGAAATAGAGTATGGTGAATGTGCTAGGAAAGGTAGTATCAGCATTGCTTCTACCTAGAGCTCGCGTGTACGGAGCCTGGGTTTGGTTGACGGTGGCAGTGCTGTTTGGGCTGAGAAAGCCATGCGTAAGTAAGGTAAAGGAGGTTATTGGGTTGGTGTGGGGAGCAGTGAGAGCTGGCATTAGGGGAGTGTCTCTGGGACACTAGAGATCACTGTCTAGTCTCCTGGAGGTGTCGTGGGACCAACTAGATGAAACACTGGTGAAAGGAGGTTCCCACCCAATGACCCCAAAGACACGTTAGTTATCACTGCTCACTAGTCTGTATAGTTAAGCCTTGCCATATTAGCTTATCATAGGGCTTAGGTGTTTCACTGAGGTGTTGATCCTTTCTCTAGAGCACAAACTTCTTGTGTTTATTTGAACTGTTTTTACTGTTTCCTGCAGACGTCCAGCAGCTGTTGGTGGTTAAAGAAGAGGTTCCCCCTGAGCAGCAGGAGTGGAGCTCCAGTGTGGACCAGGAGGACCCAGAGCCTCCACACATTAAAGAGGAACAGGAGGAACTCTGGATCAGTCAGGAGGGAGAGCAGCTTCAAGGGCTGGAGGAGGATGATATCATCAAGTTTACCTTCATTCCTGTCCCTGTGAAGAGTGAAGATGATGAAGAGAAACCTCAGTCCTCACAGCTTCATCAAAGACACACTGAAGAGATGGAAACAGAAGCAGAGGGAGAGGACTGTGGAGGAGCAGAACCAGCCAGGAACTCGGATCCAGATACACATTTACACCCAGAGACTGATGAGAAGACTGGAGAGTCCTCTGAACCTGAGAGCTCCAGTGTGGACCAGGAGGACCCAGAGCCTCCACACATTAAAGAGGATCAGGAGGAACTCTGGATCAGTCAGGAGGGAGAGCAGCTTCAAGGGCTGGAGGAGGATGATATCACCAAGTTCACATCCACTCCTGTCCCTATGAAGAGTGAAGATGATGAAGAGAAACCTCAGTCCTCACAGCTTCATCAAAGACACACTGAACAGATGGAAACAGAAGCAGAGGGAGAGGACTGTGGAGAAGCAGAACCAGCCAGGAACTCAGATCCAGATACACATTTACAACCAGAGACTGATGACAGTGATGATTGGACGGAGACCAGAGAACCTCAGTCAGGTTTAAACTCTCTGAAAAATGATGAAGTTCCTGTGAGTGATTTGATTGCTCATGAGAAGCCATTTAGCTGCCCTGAGTGTGGGAAAAGATTTGGTCGAAATCATCATCTGAAGGACCACATGAGATCTCATACAGGAAAGAAACCATTTAACTGTTCTGAGTGTGGGAAACTATTCAGTCGCAGTGGAGTTCTGAAGATACACATGAGAGCTCATACAGGAGAGAAACCAATTAGCTGCTCTAAGTGTGGGGAAAGATTTAGACACAGTGGAATGTTGAACACACACATGAGATCTCATACAGGAGAGAAACCATTTCGCTGCTCTGACTGTGGGAGACGATTTGGTCACAGTGGACTTCTGACAACACACATGAAATCTCATACAGGAGAGAAACCATTTAGATGCTCTGAGTGTGGGAAAAGATTTAGTCACAGTGAAGCTTTGAAGATACACATGAAATGTCATACTGGAGAGAAACCGTTTTGCTGTCCCGAATGTGGGAGAAGATTTCGTGAAAGAGGAAATCTGAAAATACACATCAGAACTCATACAGGAGAGAAACCATTCAGCTGCTCTGAGTGTGGGGAAAGATTTGATGACAGTGGAGTTCTTAAGGTACACTTGATGTGTCATACAGGAGAGAAACCTTTTAGCTGTGGAGGACCAGAACCAGCCAGGAACTCAAATCCAGATACACATTTACAATCTGAGGCTGATAACAGTCATGATTGGAAAGAGACCAGAGAACCTCAGTCAGATTTAAACTCTCTGAAAGATGATGAAGTCACAGTAAGTGATTTGATTGTTGGTGAGAAACAATTTAGGTGCTCTGAGTGTGGGAAAAGATTTAGATGCGGAAGAGATTTGAAGAATCACATGAACTCTCATACAGGAAACAAACCATTTAGTTGCTCTGAGTGTGGAAAAAGATTTAGACACAAGGGATATCTGGCAGTACACATGAGATCTCATACGGGAGAGAAACCATTTAATTGCTCTGAGTGTGGGAAAAAATTCAGTCTCAGTGAAAGTCTGAGGGCACACATGAGATCTCATACAGGGGAGAAACCATTTAGCTGCTCAGAGTGTGGGAAAAGATTTAGTTACAGGGCAGATGTGAAGACACACATGAGCTCTCATACAGGGGAGAGACCATTTAGCTGCTCTGTGTGTTGCAGAAGATTTGTTCAAAGTGGAGATTTGAAGAAACACATGAGATCTCATACAGGGGAGAAACCATTTAGCTGCTCTGAGTGTGGGAAAAGATTTGGTTACATGAAAAACTTAAAGGCACACATAAGATATCATACAGGAGAAACCATTTAGCCATTCAATTTGTGGAAAATCAGTTACACACTGTGGAAATTTACATACACATATGAAGAGAACTCATGAAGGGGAAAATTGATTCAGCTTTTATTTGGAAAAAGAATTTAGAAACAACCATGAGAACTCATACAGGACAAAGACTTTTCAGCTTCAGTGTTTGTGTGAAATCGTTTACACAGATTGGACAGTAGTCCCTGTCAGTGATTTGATTGTTCCTGAGAAGCCATTTAGCTGCTCTGAGTGTAGGAAAAGATTTGGTCAGAGGGGACATCGGACGTTACACATGAGATCTCATACAAGAGAGAAACCATTTAGCTGCTCTGAGTGTGGGAGAAGATTTTGTCACAGTCGCCATCTGAAACATCAAAGTCAATTTTATTGATATTGCACATTTCATTTGACATTTCATTCTTCAACCGAGTCGACTCCGCTGATCCCTCTTCTGCCACACCAAGGACAGCATCTTTCATTCCGCTGAAGGACGTTACAGCACACACACATATTCCGGAGCAACAGACGGGACACACATTGTCGCGCCGTGCAACTCAAGTAAGAGAGCCACAGTCTGGGCAGAGTCCTTAAATTTAGCATGTGATTTAAGTGTAACTATTAACTGTAACTGTGAACTTTTCCTTCCCAATACCGATTCTGATCCCTGAACATTAGGTATCTGCCGAAACCAAGTAACGATCCGATACCAGTGTGTAAAATAAAAATGGGTGGGATATGAATTGTTTTATGTCTCAACTCCTAAAACTCTATGTAAAATATTAAGAAATAAATACATAATAGTAGAATGAATGCCATAAAACTTTTTCATAATAATTATTATCCAGTGTTGACACGGATCAAGACACAGGTTAAAATGCAGCCACACAATTTGGTAATAAAATACATTTTAAAGGTTACAGTAGAATGTAGGGCTTGTATTAACAAATACAAAAATTTTCACCAGATGACTTAAAGTAAGAAAATTAAAAAATAGTGGCGTGGCTTTTACTCACCACAACTACAGAGGCTACCAGCTTCATTTGAAACAGACTACATCATAAAAGGGCCGTTATTTATTAATCCCTCTGTGTTTTTATATTTTTACTTTTTAACCGCTCCCCTTGCCTTGATAAAGTTAACACATCACGCCGTCATTTCAAACTCAACACTTCCAGAACTTGTTTCAAATTAAAAGCCCCTTATAATCTCAGCTGAGAGAGTCCCTCCATTTTCTTTTATTGTGAAACATTTGTAGGCATAAATCCTCTTCCTTTACCGTTTCTCCCTCTTGCATGTTGCTCATTTTCAGTGTGTGACTGCAGTATGTGCATGGGAGGGGGAGAGACAGCGAGAGAGGAGCGAGCGGAACGGAGCAACGAGCGGAGCTTCAGAGCTTCTGAAGCAAAACAAAAGCTTACATGTTCTAAAAAAAAGAGAAAACATCACATGTCCTGCGATGTGACTATTGTACATGTGCACATCGCGATGGCGATGTTCAAATGATAGCGTGCGTGGACCCGGATTGGTCATAGGCTGTACTCACCAATGACCGATGCCGCATTTTAGGCATTATCAGAGGCATTTCCGATAATGGTATCGGTACAACTCTAATCAGTACCAGAATTGGGTATAGAGTATGTTGATAAGTTTTTGCAGTAACGAGGAACTTAACGTGTTAGTTTGCTGTTTGAGTAGTCAAATACTTAAGTACATTTTCAATCAAGACATCAGTTACTTCCGTTACTTTTAGAATGCTTGTCCTTCAGCTCCGAAACAGCAACGGCTGTCGTCTGGTTCTAATAACGGAGATAACGTTAAACTTACCAGTCTGAAAGAAGCCACGGAGCTTGTGGCTCGCTACGGGGTCAGAGAAATGCTGCCGTTGTCTACGGTGGAGTCTAAAAAGGTGGAGGAGGACTCGCTGACAGACATATTTCAGACTCAGGACTAGCATTGTGCCTGGTACACGCTACATGCTGGTACTCACCAATTATCCCCGGTCATCTTTCACGCCGTGTGTGATGTCATCGGGTTATTCTTGTCCTATTTTTATCACTTTGACTATTATTTGAGTCACTGTGTCTGTTCATGTGCCAATCGACATGTTGTTGTAGTCACCTAAAAGCGTCAGCAGATGGCAGGAGCTACATTTGAAGCGCCACACGTAAACTGTCAAGCTACTGTATCTTCCACAGGAAGTTCTGACAAATGTTTCAGAATAAAAGCCTATTTAGAAAATGGAGGGATTCTCTCAGCCGAGATTGTAAGGGGCTTTTACTTTGAAACAAGTGTTGAGTTTGAAATGATGGTGCGATATGTTAACTTTACAAAGACAATGGAGCCGATAAAAAGTAAAAATATAAACACACAGAGGGATTAATAAATAAGGACCATCTATAATGTAGTCTGTTTCAAATGAAGCTGGGAGCCTCTGCAGTTGTGGTGAGTAAAAGCCCCGCCGCTATTTGTTAATGTTATTACATTATGTCCGACCATGAGGATGTACCATTGTTTTCTAGCTTGATGCTAATGACAGTAACGTTAACTCAGCGGGTTGACAAAGTGCCTCTGCTGTTTCACACCATCATTTCCCCCTTTTAATCTGTGTGGTAACATCCCTAGAGGAAATATTAAAAACACTGGGGTGTTGTTGTCATACAGTTGTCTACAGCAGCAGATTGTTGTGTGTTTCTACTGGTCAAAGTGACGGCTGTGATGGGAGAATTGGATCTCAGTGAAGGGCAAGTGGTCCATAACTTTAATTTTGGAGATAAAAAATGTAGGCTTAGCGCCCTGTGGTCCATTGCCCAATAGGAAATGTAGAATACTCAAAAGTACTTTAAAAGTGCTTGAGTTACTTTTCTCAGGGAGGTAACGTTAGAAGTACTTTTAAAGTAATTGAGTTACTTTATTCAGGGAGTAATGCAGTAAAGTAACTGGTTACTTTTTTAAAAAGTAATGCAGTGACGTACTTTGATTACTTTTAAAGTAACCCTTACCCAACACTGATCAGTACCTGGCGTGACGTGACGTGTCCCCCAGGAGGTCATGCCTGCCATTTTCTCTGTCTCTTTCTCTCTCCCTTCACACTTACACACATGCAGAGACCCACTTGCACGCTTTGATTTGTTGCTTCTGATTAGTCAGTTTAGTGTAGTATGTTTATTAAGTGAACAGCTTGTGATTCTTGACTCATAATTGTTTAATAAACATTTGTGACTTTACGAGAGCAGTCCTCTGTGGTGATTTGTGCATTGTTTTTGTATCAGTAGCTGGTTGTGATGGTCAGTGCTTGGGTTCACACCTTCTGAATTATTTGATTGTTAATATCCACTTATATTAGCAAACTGAGATGAGGATTTTTTTCCTTTTTTGTCTAAATACCAGTTGGTCATTGATCCCTGTATCCAGGGTTGTGACCCGGAATTATTAATACACATTAATAATATATTTCTTAATTAATTACAATTAGTAATTAGTACGTCATCAACTATACAGCTAAAAACATTTTTAAAAACTAAGTGGGCATTAGATCAAGAGAGCATGTAGCAGAACTAAGCTGCTGCACAATCTCCTGTAGTTCATTACACTGAACAGGGGTGAAGCAGGAGAGAGTGCTGGCACAAAGGTACTGGGTTGAAGAGAAATGGTCAGACCCACCAGTGAGGGAAGCAACAATATTATTCCGAATTTTTGAGATTTTGGAATTAAAGTACAATGAAAATTAATTACATTTATCAGAGCTGTGGAGATCCACAGGAATTGATCTAGAGGGATTAATTAGCTAATCAATTGTGCTAAAAAATAAACTTAGAATTGTGTAAATTTTCAGTGATAATTTGAGAAAAGTACTGCTCTCTATATAGTTTCACTTCTTTGTTGTAAAAATTGAGCATATCCTTATAGATATCATTGTCAACCTGCAATTTTGACTTACGCCACTTGTGCTCACATTTACGGCAGTTTCTTTTCAGGGCCCTGATTCTCTCTACATTCGTCCAGGGTGCCTTTGATTTGCCCGACACATATTTAGTTTTTAGAGGTGCTATGTCATCCATAATTTCTGATACTACAAAGTTAAAATTATCATTATCAGACTGTTACATGGAGACAGAGAAGGCAAGTTAACATCAAAGTTAACACCCAAAGGTGATCTAGTTGTCATGTGAAAAGACATGACAGTCCATACAAGAGAGAAACAATTTAAAAGGCTAGTGTGTAATATTTGGCATGGTTTATTGTCAATCTGAATCCGAATCTGAATATTCTACACAATAATATGTTTATTGGACAACTGTTAAAATTCATATTATGGCAAGAAAAATTGCAAAAACTTTAAATGTGTCCCCAAGTGGAGTCGCAAAAACCATCAAGCGCTACAACGAAACTGGCACACATGAGGACCGAGCAAGGAAAGGAAGACCAAGAGTCACCTCTGCTTCTGAGGATAAGTTCATCTGAGTCACCAGCCTCAGAAATCGCAAGTTAACAGCAGCTCAGATCAGAGACCAGATGAATGCCACACAGAGCTCTAGCAGCAGACCCATCTCTAGAACAACTGTTAAGAGGAGACTGCGTGAATCAGGCCTTCATGGTCAAAAAGCTGCTAGGAAACCACTGCTAAGGAGAGGCAACAAGCAGAAGAGATTTGTTTGGGCCAAGAAACACAAGGAATGGACATTAGACCAGTGGAAATCTGTGCTTTGGTCTGATGAGTCCAAATTTGAGATCTTTGGTTCCAACCGCCGTGTCTTTGTGAGACGCAGAAAAGGTGAACGGATGGATTCCACATGCCTGGTTCCCACTGTGAAGCATGGAGGAGGAGGTGTGATGGTGTGGGGGTGTTTTGCTGGTGACACTGTTGGGGATTTATTCAAAATTGAAGGCACACTGAACCAGCATGGCTACCACAGCATCCTGCAGCGACATGCCATCCCATCCGGTTTGCGTTTAGTTGGACGATCATTTATTTTTCAACAGGACAATGACCCCAAACACACCTCCAGGCTGTGTAAGGGCTATTTGACCAAGAAGGAGAGTGATGGAGTGCTGCGGCAGATGACCTGGCCTCCACAGTCACCGGACCTAAACCCAATCGAGATGGTTTGGGGTGAGCTGGACCGCAGAGTGAAGGCAAAGGGGCCAACAAGTGCTAAACACCTCTGGGAACTCATTCAAGACTGTTGGAAAACCATTTCAGGTGACTACCTCTTGAAGCTCATCGAGAGAACGCCAAGAGTGTGCAAAGCAGTAATCAGAGCAAAGGGTGGCTATTTTGAAGAAACTAGAATATAAAACATGTTTTCAGTTATTTCACCTTTTTTTGTTAAGTACATAACTCCACATGTGTTCATTCATAGTTTTGATGCCTTCAGTGAGAATCTATAATGTAAATAGTCATGAAAATAAAGAAAACGCATTGAATGAGAAGGTGTGTCCAAACTTATATATATATATATCCAGGTATATATACTATATATATATATATATATATATATATACATAGCAAGGGCCTTGCTTTAGTGCTTTAGAGAGGTCGCCATCTTGCGCCGCCATGTATGTAAGGCAGCCTGAGCGGACAATCCAGCCAGCCAGAGAACACATTTTGCGTGTGTAAATAAACCAACAAAGACAGTGGAAGGAAGGAAGAAGGAGGAGGAAACAGCAGAGAGTGTTAGTAGTTCGTTGATAGAGAGTAGTGAAAAGTTTTTTTAGTTATAAAGTTTGCAAATGGACCACACTTACCACGCAACAGGAGAGAATGAACCCGAACCATCATCTGCAAGGAAAAGAAGACACAACTTCACTCCTTGTGATGCACTCTCTGCGGCGCTTTTCCTCCTGATGATATATCTCCCCAACAATGGTAGCAGTAGCACCGAATCCCATTCTGTGCATTCCGCCTCTCTTCTCGCCTGCTCAGCATCAAACACATGGAGTTCCTCATCTGTATGCTCCGGCTCAAACAGGTATGGCTCTGGGTCTGTGTTCGCTACAAGAAACTCTTCATAATCACGTTCAAAGTCGTCCATTGCAGCTACTATAGTCCGGAGAGATTGCTAGGCTAAATAAACAGCTGAGCTCTGTTTACAGGCTACGCTGTCAGTCAGTGTGCAGGCTGGAGGTTGGCGGAGCAGAGAGGGGAGGTGGGTCCCCACTCGGTATGGTAAACGAGTATGTGTGTAAAGTTATGGAGTCTATGTGTTACGCCAGAAGAGTCAGAGTTTTCCCGAATGCTCCTCTGGTCTTCTGCTCGTGAGGGATTCATTACAATATTGTAACATGGTTTTGATTTCTAAATAAACATTCGCCTCGTCGCTAGATAGACCTACTCCTGAAAAACTTGTGCGCAAGGCTTTTTGTCCCTACGAGGCCACCATCATTTACCCGATGGGAGGGGTGAGTGAGTGAGCCCTGCAATCTAGAACTTGACCACTGATGTCGCTGTTTTCAACCCATTTTACACACTGGCCCTTTAACTGCTCTGAATGTGGGAAAAGATTTCTTCACAGTGGACATCTGAAAAAACACGAGATGTTATACAGGAGAGAAACCTTTTAGCTGCTTCGAGTGTGGTAAATAATTTACATAAAGTGGAATTTTACATACACACATGAGAACTCATGACGGATAAAAGAATGTCATCCTTCTTCTGCTGTGAGAAAACAACATTCAGAGTTGGGTATTGTTTCACCTTTAGAATTCCAGTCCTGGTTGTTACTGATGACTCGAAACAGTTCTTTATATCAAATGAGCAAGAAAACAAGTAATATGTATTTCCTCATCAGTTAGGTTTTATTAACACTTCAGCCTATATTATAATATCTGAAAGTGCACATGCACAGAATATCAAGACGTTATGTTGTGCCTCTTTCTCTTTGCTCACATGCTGTATGTAAAGGGTCCTCTAGGATATTAATGATTTCATCTATGCAGTCAGGTCAGATTAAACTTGAAGAGGAATACGTCAGGTCTCATATTTCTTTTAGGGTTAATGCTTTAACTTTCAAGTTTGATGAATATCATTTTTGAAAGAGTGTTTTTCCATTAATTCATCTATGTGTTTGTGCTTTTTAAGGACAGTCTGTAATTTTAGTAACACTTCTGGACATTTATTTTGAAGCCCATTAACTCATTTACCCCGGAAGCTGTCTTCTTTACTGTCGCCAACGTCACACTGTTTGAGCAAGATGGCGTCTGTTGGAAATGTGTGTTAGCAGAGTGTCTTTGTTGTGTTTGTAAAGTTTGAACATGTCTAAAGTCCAAATGCTGAGAGCGTTGGTGAAGCAGCGACTAACTGCGGCTGCTGAAGAGATATTTGGGCTGTTTGAAAGAACGATAGCAGAGTACGAGGAGGAACTTTGTCGATCAAAAGAGGAGAACGAGCGACAACGGAAACTACTGGACGCTGTTTCCAACCCTCAGCTTCGGTTACACAGAGCAGGTTTGTTCATTAAACATTACAAGATCATTATTAATAATATAACTGCAGCTTTGTTCAATAAATATTCGGTCTGACGATGTTTATACGCCGCAGCTTACAGCTTCTCTGGGCCCTATTTCAGAAAGCAGCTGATCGCCCGCTGAGCGTGTGGCAGGATGGAGAGACATGGCGTGTCCTTTGTGTTCAGCAAACGATGTGGGTTTCGTTAATAATTGGCAAACTTTCTCTGGAAAACCTGGTCTTATTAGGAGAGACGGCATTCATCCCACTTTGGATGGAGCTGCTCTCATTTCTAAGAACCTGGCAAATTTTATTAGTAATGTAAATCCCTGACAACCCAGAGTTGAGACCAGGACAGAGAGTCGCAGTCCTAAACGCCTCTCTGAGCTTCTAGTTCAGTTACCCAGCCATAGTTTTCATAGCTTTACACAAATGGTGTCTGTCCCCCGACCACCTAAATTATTTAAATCTAAAATTAAACAAAGAGGAGTTGTGCATAACAACCTCATAAAAATTAAAACCTCTTCTGTGACAGAAAGACAAAACAGGAGAATTAAATGCGGACTGTTAAATATCAGGTCTCTGTCGTCTAAAGCAGTGTTAGTAAACGAATTAATATCAGATAATCATATTGATTTACTCAGTCTCACTGAAACGTGGCTGTGTCAAGATGAATATGTTAGTCTTAATGAGTCCACTCCTCCCAGTCATAATAATACCCACATTCCTCGAGGCAGCGGCCGAGGAGGGGGAGTTGCAGCCATTTTTAACTCTAGTCTGTTCATCAGCCCTAAACCTAAACTAGATTATAATTCATTTGAAAGCCTCATTCTTAGTCTTTTACATCCAACCTGGAAAACCTCACAGCCACTTTTATTTGTTATAGTGTACCTTGCTCCTGGCCCGAATTCTGAATTTGTATCTGAATTCTCAGAGTTTTTATCCAGTCTAGGTCTAAAATCAGATAAAGTTATTATTGTAGCCGATTTTAACATTCATTTTGACGTTGATAATGACTCCCTGGCTACTGCATTTATCTCATTATTAGACTCCATTGGCTTCAGTCAGGGTGTACATGAACCCACTCACTGTTTTAACCATACCCTAGTTCTGACGTATGGAATTGAAATTGATGACCTAACAGTCTTTCCACAGAATCCCTCACTATTGGATCATTATTTGATTACTTTTGATTTCTTTTTACTTGATTACACGCCACTCAGCAACAGTTACTATACTAGATGTTTATCAGATAGTGCTGTCGCAAAATTTAAGGAAATGAGTACTCCATTATTAAATTCAATACCAAGTCCTTCAGTAACAGAGGTTTCCCGTACCGACTTTAACCTCTCCCGAATTGATCATTTTGTTGATAGCACCGTAGGCTCGCTGCGAACAACACTCGACTCTGTAGCTCCAGCAGCACGTGTACTAACAGGAACTAAGAAACGAGATCATATTTCTCCTGTTTTAGCTTCTCTGCACTGGCTCCCTGTAAAATCCAGAATTGAATTTAAAATCCTACTGTTAACTTATAAAGCTCTAAATGGTCAAGCTCCGTCATATCTTAGAGAGCTCATAGTGCCTTATTACCCCACCAGAACACTGCGCTCTGAGAACGCAGGATTACTCGTGGTCCCTAAAGTCTCCAAAAGCAGATCAGGAGCCAGAGCCTTCAGCTACCAGGCTACTCTCCTGTGGAATCATCTTCCTGTTACGGTCCGGGAGGTAAACACCGTCTCCACATTTAAGACTAGACTTAAGACTTTCCTCTTTGATAAAGCTTATAGTTAGGGCTGGCTCAGGCTTGCCCTGTACCAGCCCCTAGTTAGGCTGACTTAGGCCTAGTCTGCCGGAGGACCCCCCATAATACACCAGGCACCTCTCTCTCTCTCTCTCTCTCTCTCTCTCTCTCTCTCTCTCTCTCTCTCTCTCTCTCTCTCTCTCTCTCTCTCTCTCTCTCTCTCTCTCTCTCTCTCTCTCTCTCTCTCTCTCTCTCTCTCTCTCTCTCTCTCTCTCTCTCTCTCTCTCTCTCTCTCTCTCTCTCTCTCTCTCTCTCTCTCTCTCTCTCTCTCTCTCTCTCTCTCTCTCTCGTATCCCATTACTGCATCTTGCTAACTCGGCCATTCTGCATGTCACTAACTCGGCTTCTTCTCCGGAGCCTTTGTGCTCCACTGTCACTCAGATTAACTCGTATCGCAGCGGTGCCTGGACAGCGTCACGTGTGTGGTTGTGCTGCTGCCGTGGTCCTGCCAGATGCCTCCTGCTGCTGCTGCTGCCATCATTAGTCTTTAGTCATACCTCTACTGTTATTATACACATATGACTATTGTCACACTTGTATACTGTCAGATATTAATACATACTTTCAACATATTGTACCACAGTAGCCAGAACTGTAACTATAATATTATTACTTTCAATAATGTTGTTGTAAGCTACTGTCATAACCTGCATCTCTCTCTCTCTCTCTCTCTCTCTCTCTCTCTCTCTCTCTCTCTCTCTCTCTCTCTCTCTCTCTCTCTCTCTCTCTCTCTTTCTCTCTCTGTCTCTCTCTCTGTCTCATTGTGTCATAGGGATTACTGTTAATTTATTATGCTGATCTGTTCTGTACGACATCTATTGCACGTCTGTCCGTCCTGGAAGAGGGATCCCTCCTCAGTTGCTCTTCCTGAGGTTTCTACCGTTTTTTTCCCCGTTAAAGGGTTTTTTTGGGGGAGTTTTTCCTTATCCGCTGTGAGGGTCCAAAGGACAGAGGGATGTTGTATGCTGTAAAGCCCTGTGAGGCAAATTGTGATTTGTGATATTGGGCTTTAGAAATAAAATTGATTGATTGATTGATTGATTGATTGATTGATTGATTGATTGATTGATTGACTGACCAGAAGGGCTCTTTTGGACTAAGTACATACAGTACATTTGTGCACAGTAATGAGCAGGTGACATGTCTGTCTAGCTTACATATGAGGTGTCTCAAGATTTAGGAACATACAATTGTATAGAATATAATAAAGTAAAAAGTCACTTGACATGTTGCTGTTTTGACCTAGGCCTATTTAAGTGTTGGAAGTTGTTATTTACGTGACAACACCTAAATGCAACACAAGCTCAGCATGAGTGCCGTGCTGAGCTACTGTGCGAGCAGCGTGTTTGTCTGTGTGTAACAGCAGTCTGTTGATGGTTATTTACACAGTGTCCATAACAATTACTTTGTCAGCTGACAAACTGCACCGTGCTCGGGGTCAGGTTTGGTCAGGAAAATGCAGCCCAAGCATTTTCAATTAGTGATTAACTTTTACTATTTTTAACAACTTGCCCGATCGGGCAAGTGAGTTGTTAGTTTACATGCCCGAACTTGAGTTTTACTTGCCCCGGGCAATCGGGCAATCCTTATTGCTGAGCCCTGTTTGTCCTTAATAACTGGCACAAGAGTGACGGACAATATAGAGTCAGGCAGCAGCCCATGTGTCATGAACCCAGTAAAACACATGGCAAGTAATGCTGCAGCCTTAGGACTTGCAAATTTAAGATGTTCAGCTGTGATATGATCAGAACCACTGGCTTTCTTCTCAGAGAGCTGTTTTATGGCCTGATAGACTTCACTGAAAGTGATGACTGTCTCCTTGTCCACTACACATTCCACTATGTATGGGGCACTCTGAACCAGAGTTGGGCATAACGCGTTACACATTAACACTTTAGAGTACTTGGATTACTTTTTGCAGTAACGAGTAACCTAACACGTTAGTTTGCTGTTTGAGTAATCAAATACTTGAGTACATTTTCAAACAAGCTATCAGTTACTTCCATTACTTTTAGAATGCTGGCCCTTAAGCTCCGACACAGCAGCCACTGTCTTTTGGTTCTAATAACGGAGATAACATTAAACCTATCTGTCCGAAAGAAGTCATGAAGATTGTGGATCGCTACATGGTAGAAGAAATGCTGCCGTTGTCTATGGTGGAGTCTTAAAAAAGGTGGAGGAGGACTTGGTGACAGACAGCACGACAGAGCTCTCAGGCCATAGTTCGGGTCTATATATCTCTGTCACTTCTTAACATTCCACACACACTTTAAAAGAGCTATATCTAGTGTTCACAGTGCTAATGCGTTCACACAAAACGTCACAGCCAAGTTTATCTTTGAGATAATTAGCTAGTGTCATGTTCTACTGCATCATAATTAGGCATGTGCCGGTCACCGGTGTCACAGTTTACCACAGTAAAAGAATGTCATGGTGTCACAAACCGCCCATTTTCCTTTCTGACGGTAAAGGCCGACGGTGTAACCTATGCTATGTTTCATAAATGGGAACTTCTGGAACTCAAACCTCAGAAATAACTCTGTGCCAGTCGTACATTTTAACTGGCACACACTGAAATCATGCATGTGCAGACGCTGCAGTCAGCACAGTTATTGGGGGGGGGGGGGGGGGGGGGGGGGGGGGGGGGGGGTAGCCTCAGTCAGTTAGTCAGTACGTCAGTACGTCAGTAATCACTGTAAATTCACTCACGTGCAAACTGCAAACATGGCTGGAGAAGGTGAAGCTGAACTTTTCTCACCGGCGAAAAGGACGAAGTCGGTGGTGTGGGACCATTTCGGCTGTCTGAAGAACCCCCAGAGCCAAGGCAAAGATCTGCTTCTCCCGTGCTGGGCTCCAGTTCCCAGTCGGCCGTGTTCACAGGCTGCTGCGCAAAGGAAACTATGTGGAGTGTGTCAGTGCCTGTGCCCCCGTCTACCTGGTGGCTGTGCTGGAGTATCTGACCGCTGAGATCCTGGAGTTGGCTGGAAACACTGCCCGCGACAACAAGAAGACCCGTATCATCCCCCGTCACCGGCAGCTGACTGTCCGCATCGACGAGGAGCTCAACAAGCTGCTGGGCGGAGTGACCATCGTGAAGTTAAGAAACGGCTCAATTACTTTTAACGGGTCTATATTCCACATTTAAACAACTGGTGTGATGATGCGTTGCACTGACAGGAGATGCCTGGTACGTGCTGTCGCTCATGAATGGTCAAACGAATATTAGCCTACCGTTTTAAAGTGTAGAGCATGAAAAAAGGACGACACTTGTTTTATTATTATTATTACCGCGGTAACACCGATTATCGTTGTATTTTTGCCCATTGTTATCATACCGTCAAAATCTCATACCAGCACATGCCTAATAATAATATACATTTCAAGATTATGATTATTGAAACATTGATGTGTTCATCATAACAATGCTGCAGCTGGTCAGTGTGGAGCAAACAAAAATGTATTTAGGAATATTTTTTATATATTTCCTGACATACTGCTGGGTAGCTTGGATAAGAGGCTGGAAATCACAGAACTTACCTGATGCGGGGAAACAAGTCAGCAGTATGAATCTGACAAAGGTGTGAGCTTTTTTCATATTGACCACAGATGAAATAGTATGTGACATTATCAGCTGTCAGAATGAGTTCCCCCTGCAATGGTGAAGGTAGTTCTTAGAGAGATAAACCTAAAAACTTGTGTGATGATTTGCCCTTAATCTACCATTTCTTTTGGCCTTTCTTCAGTGGACTGATGTGAAAGTGTTGTCTTAGTCATTGGGAGAGACAACCATCAGATATAGTTTCCTCTCTATTGTTCAGGTGTCTTGTGGCCAAATCCTGCAATTGCATTTGTGGAAAAAATACATCACAGCTCGGTAAATGAGCTCACATTTCCTCCAAATGTCTACAATATTCAATATGGATACTCTCACATGATTAATATATTTTTAGACAATAATCTGACAGTAACTGGTTGTGATTATAAAGACATAAAAAGCAACAATAGTGGTTGTGTTACACCATTTTCACAATATAAAAAGGCAGTCATGATACGAGCACAGCTTCTGGGGGGTTAGCTTCCTGTGAAGGCATACTCAATTCGCTCCATTTCCCTTTTTTAGACTAGTCAACTAGTCTTGATTAAAATGCATGTTAATGATTGTGTGTGTGTGTGTGTGTGTGTGTGTGTGTGTGTGTGTGTGTGTGTGTGTGTGTGTGTGTGTGTGTGTGTGTGTGTGTGTGTGTGTGTGTGTGTGTGTGTGTGTGTGTGTGTGTGTGTGCAGACATCCAGCAGCTGTCGGTGGTTAAAGAAGAGGTTCCCCCTGAGCAGCAGGAGTGGAGCTCCAGTGTGGACCAGGAGGACCCAGAGCCTCCACACATTAAAGAGGAACGGGAGGAACTCTGGATCAGTCAGGAGGGAGAACAGCTTCAAGGGCTGGAGGAGGATGATATCACCAAGTTCACATCCACTCCTGTCCCTGTGAAGAGTGAAGATGATGAAGAGAAACCTCAGTCCTCACAGCTTCATCAAAGACACGCTGAACAGATGGAAACAGAAGCAGAGGGAGAGGACTGTGGAGGAGCAGAACCAGCCAGGAACTCGGATCCAGATACACTTTTACAACCTGAGAATGATGACAAGACTGGAGAGTCCTCTGAACCTGAGAGCTCCAGTGTGGACCAGGAGGACCCAGAGCCTCCACACATTAAAGAGGACCAGGAGGAACTCTGGATCAGTCAGGAGGGAGAGCAGCTTCAAGGGCTGGAGGAGGATGATATCATCAAGTTCACATTCACTCCTGTCCCTGTGAAGAGTGCAGATGATGAAGAGAAACTTAAGTCCTCACAGCTTCATCAAAGACAAACACAGCAAATGGAAACAGAAGTGGAAGGAGAGGACTGTGGAGGAGCAGAACCAGCCAGGAACTCAGATCCAGAAACTCATTTACAACCAGAGACTGATGACAGTGATGATTGGAAAGAGACCAGAGAACCTCAGTCAGGTTTAGATTCTCTGAAAAATGATCAAGTCCCTGTCAGCGATTGGATGGTTAGTAAAAAACCATTTAGCTGCTCTGAGTGTGGGAAAGGGTTTAGTCAAAGTGGAAATCTGAGGAGACACATGAGATCTCATACAGGAGAGAAACCATTTAGCTGCTCTGAGTGTGGGAAAACATTCAGTCATAATGGAAATCTGAAGAGACACATGAGATATCATACAGGAGAGAAACCATTTTGCTGCTCTGAGTGTGGGAAACGATTTGGCCTCAATGAAAATCTGAATGTCCACATGAGAGTTCATTCAGGAGAGAAACCATTTAGCTGCCCTGAGTGTGAGAAAAGATTTGGTCAACGTGGAGACCTTAGGGCACATATGAGAATACATACAGGAGAGAAACCATTTATCTGCTCTGAGTGTGGGAAAGGATTCCGTCGAAGTGAACATCTGAAGACACACATCAGATCTCATACAGGGGAGAAACCATTTAGCTGCTCTGAGTGTGGCATAACATTTAGTCAAAGTGCACATCTGAAGAAACACTTGACATCACACACAGGAGAGAAACCATTCAGCTGCCCTGAGTGTGGGAAAAAATATGGTCGAAGTGAACATCTGAAGGACCACATGAGATCTCACACAGGAGAGAAACCATTTTGCTGCTCTGAGTGTGGGAGAAGATTTGGTCAAAGAGGAAATCTGATAAAACACATGAGATCTCACACAGGAAATAAACCATTCAGCTGCTCTGAGTGTGGGAATAGGTTTGGTCAAAGTGAACATCTCAAGGAACACATGAGATCGCATACTGCAGAAAAACCATTTAGCTGTGTAATTTGTGGGAAATCGTTTAAACAAAGTGAAAATTTATATTCACACATGAAAACCCATGGAGGAGCAAAGTGATTCAGCTGCTCTGTTTGTACAAAAATCTTTCATGGAATGACACTTGAAAAACACACATAAGAACTTTCAGCCTCAGTGTTTGTATAGAATCTTAAACACAAACTGGACAGTTACACAAACGCATGAAACCCACGCAGGAGAGAAACCTTATAGCTGCAGTGTTTGTCGTCAAAGTTTCACTTGGCCAAAACAGCTCAGAAACCATCAGTGTGGTGTTTGTCAGTTCTCACAATCTCATCAAACTCAAACTGAGGAGAACAAAGAGGTAGAGCCTCTAGCCAAGCTAAATTATTTTTATGATTTACAGTTAGAAGGATGAGTAACAAGTGTTTAACCATTACTGACAACAAAAAGTGTGTTCGACCAAACATGTAACCAAGTATATTATCAATTGTTTGATTAAATTTACTGAGAGTGTATTCGTATTGTGTGAATCAAAACTAAAAGTCAGATCTGGAAAAGGCACCTGAAGCTGTAAACTGTTTTTCCCCAAAAAACAATTAAAAGCAAGCCAACACTATTGAAGAGAGAGGAGGAAATGAGGGGTACTCTGTCTTTGGGAGCAGAGCTTCATGCAGGGGAGGAGCTAAGGCTTTTTCCACTCAGATTCTGCTGCCCATTATAACAAAAACATGGTAGGCTGGTGATAAGCCATGTCTACTCAGATTTTATGGGACCTAATTGTAGACGATTTATTTGACTCAAAGAAGAGCAGTGTACCATTGTGAAGGGCTATCTGACAGCAAGGTGAAGTAGTGAAAGTATTCTAAACTGATGTGGATTTTTTTTTTTATGACCCTGTTTTTATGTGGTGGTTCCTGTGTGTTTCTACCAAAGACTCATTTGATAGAAACTGTTGATTTGTTCCTCATAGCTCCCACGCCAATTTTAGTCTGTATCATTCTGTGTCTACTCTCTAAATTTTTTTTTTTTTTGAAGATTTTTTGGGGGGGGCATTTAGCCTTTAATGGACAGGACAGCCACGCGCGAAAGGGGGAGAGAGAGGGAATGACATGCAGCAAAGGGCCACAGGCTGGACTCGAACCCGGGCCGCTGTGGCAACAGCCTTGTACATGGGGTGCATACTCTATCCACTAATCCACTGGCACCCCGCGCTCTCTAAATATTGAGGTTTTTACAGGTTCATGAATGCAATGCAGATGGAACTTGTAATTAGTTGTTTTTATCCCCTCAGCAGCGTTAATGTGAGCCATGGGGTGGATAATTTATCAGCTGATCTGATCTGATCAATGGATGAGAGAAGCAGTTGCTGCAGCAGCAAATGAAAGCAAGGGAGCAACTAAGGACATTAGATAAGCACAGCAGAAACATCAGATCGTTCAAACCACCATGTTGAACCATATATTTTTAATCATTACAATTACAGCTGCATATTACAACAGAAATTAACAGGTTTGCTGTATTTACATATTTCTACAATTTAAAACCGTTTCCAATTTCTACCTGTGAGGTTTAGACCAAGGTCGTGGTGACTAAGGGCACATTCACATCACGATAGTCCAGAGGACTTGGTTCGATTGGGCAGGGAATGCCGAAAAATTTACACCTTTGTTTGGTCCGGTTCACTTTCACTCTGCCCTTTTTAAAGCAGGACAAACAGCGACAAGTGTTGCTCATTTGGGAGCAGTATTGCCTGAAATGACAACTGACCAGAAGGAAAAAAAAGCATGAGGAAGAAGAAAACTTGGCTCATTGATTGCCCAGGACCGAAAACGTAAATCCATCCCCCTCAACCGGCTTGGTCACCACAAAAGCACCAAAATTTACTGCGCTCTATGTTACTGAGTCCTCCTCAGGGCTGTGTTTTTGCACCCCTTTTATTAATTTTATACATCAGTGATTGTTGCAGCCAGCATCCACAGCGTCACATTTTGATGTTTGCTGACAACTTAGTCATCCTGTCCCCTCTCAGCAGTGACAACCCCGATGACGGGCCAGCAGTCAGGGATTTGAGTGGTGTGAGTCCTCTGTCTTACAGAGAAATGTATCAAAGACGAATGAGATGGTTATTGATTTTAGAAAGACTGGTACAGTTACCTCTCAGTAGTCATTTCTGGTGTAAATGTTGAAATTGGAAACGAGTATAAATACTTGGGAACTGTTCTTGAGGGCAGGCTGACTTTGAAGTCCATGTGGACTCACTTTGTAAGAAGGCTTATCAGCAGATTTTTTTTTTTAGAAGCGCTGTGGTTTTAATGTGGATTTTACTTTTATTAGAATGTTTTATTCTTGTTTTATCGAGTCTTTAATAACCTTTAACTTTATCTGCTGGTTCGGACTTTTAACACGTAAGAACAGGAACAAACTGTTGGGAATTGTCAGGGTGTGCAGTAAAATTGCAGGCACAGCTCAAAGCAACTTTATCAATCTGCACAAGGTGAGGTTGGTGAAAAAGGCCAGACTGATCCTGGCAGATCCAGACCACCTGCTTTGTGGAGAGTTCACGATACTTCCATCTGGACGCAGATATCTGCTGCCGAGATGCAGGACAAATAGACTGAGGGATTCATTTGTCCCTGCAGTGAACCGCACCAGGGTTCACTTACAAGTGAATCGAGACCCCCAGTTTTCAAGCGGACCAGGGTTTGCTCATTTGGTCCGCACCAGAGTTCGAATGAGCATTCACACCACTCCAATAAACCAAACTATTCAGTGAAGCAGACCAGGGTTCGTTTCAAGTGGACCAAATACCGCCAGTGTGAATGTGTCCTTAGTCTGCATCATTAATATCCATGTGAGCATATGGTGTCATTGGGAAACTTTTAGCGACTTCTTGTAGCTAATGCTAGCTACTTTCATTGGAAAAGAGTTGGCAACTCTGCCCTACTTGTGAACTATATCCAAGAAAACAAAACTACTACACTGGAAGAGTAGGAAAACATCAACATCTCCTAATGGTTCGATCAATTAACACAGCAGATAACAATGGAACAACAATCAGCTCTAAAAAAAAAAAGTTATACTGATGAATTGTGGTGTTAAAGGTTTGATTTTATTTCCTCAATGTTACACTTATGGATTCAGTTTGTAAACTGTCTTTAGTGATCTTAATTTTGTGTACTTATATACATGGTCTGTGTGTATTTTATCATTGTCTTTCTCTTTTTAAGCTTTGTAATATTTTACTGAGTTAACTCATGGATTAGGGTATACACTGGAAAGTGCCTTGATTAAGCCCCACTGAGGGCTGTTTTTTTTTTTGCATCTTTTCATCACATTTGTGTTGCTCATGTACTACTTTGTTGTTTGTTTGTTGTTTTTTGCATATGTGAAAACAAATAAACTTAACTATTTTGTTTCTTTATTTAGTTAAGACAAAATTCATTCCTTTAAAAATTGTGTATTTTTTATCATTTATCCTCCTGCATGTGTTTTTCTGAGTAAGTCTGTAATTCCATGAATACTTCTGGACTTTTATTTTGAAGCTTATTAACTCATTTACCCCGGAAGCTGTACAGTTATATACCATAGTTTGCTCACACAGAGGTGGTATCAATCAGACCCCCCTGACAGACTGCAAGCAGTGAGGGTGGGCTCAGCCACATCCCCTGTACTCACGATCAACACCAGAGCTCCACAGGGATGTGTGCTGAGCTCTTTTCTGTATACTCTCTATACCAATGACTGTATAAGCCCATCACCTTCCACAACCTATCTGAAATATTCAGACGAGACGTCCATTCTTGCACTTCTCTCTGACAACCTCTCTGCTCTGGATTATCACAACACAGTCACACACTTCACTCAAGTGGTGTACGGACAACCATCTTCACATCAAAGTCAGTAAAACCAAAGAAATAATGACTCTATATCGCCCCCCATCTACTGCTACTTCTGTACCAAAGCATCATTCAACCAATCCTTCTGTACTGTTCCACATGTTTCTTCACCATGCTTTCTGTCACCAATCAGGCCAAACTGACACACATCACACACACACCGCTTCCAAAATCATTGGTCTTCCCATACCCAACCTCACAGACTTAAATAACAGGTTCATTACACGCTGCACTAGAACGGGACACCACACACCCACTCAACCAATACCTCATTCCATTACCCTCAGGGCGCAGGTACCGAACACTTAAACTCAGGAAAGCTCGACTCGAGTCCACCTCTGTGAATGAACATGTGATGTGTTGTGATGTCTGTGATATGTCTGTGCCTATGATATTTGTGATCAATCCCTGTAAATGTACAATTAGTGGAAACGAATTTCCCTCTGGGACGAGGAAAGTCAGTCTAAGTCTATAGATGTACAGTTCTGTTGGGTACCAGCACATGAGGGAGTAACAGGGAGTGAGTGTGCTAATAGACTTGCAAAAGCGGCATTGCAAAAAGAAATAACAGTACCAGTTCCACGAGGAAAAGGAGAAGGGATAAAGAAGAAAGGAATGGAAATATGGCAGAAAAGGTGGGAGGAAGACCAGAAAGGAGAGGGATATCACAAAATACAGAAGTCTATCATAACAAAGAATTATAAAGAAAGGAAGAGAAGGGAGGAAATAGTCATAAAAAGACTCAGATTAGATCACACAGGATTTAATAGCACTTTGTATATCATGGGGAAAAGGGATAGTGATAAGTGTGAGAACTGTGGAGTAAAAGAAAACAAACATATTCTACTGTGCTGTAACGTGTATGAAATAGAACGAGAAAGGCTGCAGGATTAAGTCAGAGAGGCGGGTTTGAGGGGGATAAAATCACCAGGAAGGCACTTATTCATTTCTTAAAAGATACTCGGCTGATGAGTAGAATTTAAGAAACAGGCGAAATGACATGATGTTGCACACTCTTGTACAGTAGGTGGCAGTATGCACCTTTAAGTTATTTGTAATCCGCCAAAAAGCCAAGAGAAGAAGAAGCAGCTGGACTCTGTACTGTTGCTGACTTCCAACTTTATGCACAAGATGGCGTCTGGTAGAAAGGTGTGTTAGCAGAGTGTCTTTGTTGTGTTTTTAAAGTGTGAACATGTCTAAAGTCCAAATGCTGAGAGCGTTGGTGAAGCAGCGACTAACTGCGGCTGCTGAAGAGATATTTGGGCTGTTTGAAAGAACGATAGCAGAGTACGAGGAGGAACTTTGTCGATCAAAAGAGGAGAACGAGCGACAACGGAAACTACTGGACGCTGTTTTCAACCCTCAGCTTCGGTTACACAGAGCAGGTTTGTTCATTAAACATTACAAGTTCATTATTAATAATATAACTGCAGCTTTGTTCAATAAATATTCAGTCTGTCGACGTTTATACGCCGCGCTAGCTTCTCTGGTGCCGTTATCTTCTGTGGTGTCGTTGGCTTCAGTGCTTATTTTATACTTTCTCTTGATGTTACTTTCCCATCAGAATCCTTTAATTTAACCTGGGATGCAGCTAAATTCTTTATTTCCTGTTGGTTCAGAAATACAAAAAAAAATCATGTTTTTTTTAAACTTCAACCCACCGCCCAAGAATTAATAAACAATTTCCAACCCTCAGCTTCGGTTACACAGAGCAGGTTTGTTCATTAAACATTATAAGTTCATTATTAATAATATAACTGCAGCTTTGTTCAATAAATATTCAGTCTGTCGACGTTTATACGCCTGTGATTTGTTGTCGGTGTACATTCTCAGTCATTCAGGCCACGGTAATCATAGGTGCTATGTCATAGGCAACTGGACTTCCTTCCGTCTCTTGAAGGCGTGGGTGTTAAGTGGTAATGTAGGCCACCCTCTCTGTTAAACAATGGTCGTTCAAGCTTGACATAGATGGCTTCCTTTACGCCTCTTTCAAGCCATCTTTCTTCCTTGGCAGAGATGTGCACATTGCTGTCCTCAAGAGTGTCCCTTCTCTTTTAGATGTAAGTGGATAGCTGAGTCTTTAGCCAATGCAACACTAAACCCCTGAGCGTGCCTGAGAAGGAGTAAATGCACAGATCCACTATTTTTAAATATTCCATAGAGAGAGACTCTGACTGCAGCCTTTTGTTCTAAAAAGTCTGGCATGCAACCTCGTTCTGTGTATTCTCTGTATCTGTTGAAGCTCAGTAAGAAGTTTTTGAGCTGTGATGTGAATGAACGACAACATTTCCTGTTTCCTGCAGACATCCAGCAGCTGGTGGTGGTTAAAGAAGAGGTTCCCTCTGAGCAGCAGGAGTGGAGCTCCAGTGTGGACCAGGAGGACCCAGAGCCTCCACACATTAAAGAGGAACGGGAGGAACTCTGGATCAGTCAGGAGGGAGAGCAGCTTCAAGGGCTGGAGGAGGATGATATCACCAAGTTCACATCCACTCCTGTCCCTGTGAAGAGTGAAGATGATAAAGAGAAACCTCAGTCCTCACAGCTTCATCAAAGACACACTGAACAGATGGAAACAGAAGCAGAGGGAGAGGACTGTGGAGGAGCAGAACCAGCCAGGAACGCAGATCCAGATACACTTTTACAACCTGAGACTGATGACAGTGATGATTGGACAGAGACCAGAGAGTATCAGTCAGGTTTAAATTCTCTGAAAAATGATCAAGTCCCTATCAGTGATTTGATTGTTGGTGAGAAACAATTTAGCTGCTCTGAGTGTGGGAAAAGATTTGGTCGACGTGGAAATTTGAAGAGACATATGAGATCTCATACAGGAGAGAAACCATTTTGCTGCTCTGAGTGTGGGAAAAGATTTGGTCAAAATGTAAATCTGAAGAAACACCTGAGATCTCATACAGGAGAGAAACCATTTAGCTGCTCTGAGTGTGGGAAAAGATTTGGTCACAGTGAAAATCTGAAGACACACATGAGATCTCATACAGGAGAGAAACCATTTAGCTGCTCTGAGTGTGGGAAAAGATTTGGTTATCATGGAGTTCTGAAGAAACACATGAGATATCATACAGGAGAAACGCCATTTAGCTGCTCTGAGTGTGGGAAAAGATTTGGTGAAAGGGGAAGTTTGAAGAAACACATGAAATATCATACAGAAGAGAAACCGTTTAGCTGCTCTGAGTGTGGCAAAAGATTTGATCAAAGTGGAGATTTGAAGAGACACATGAGATCTCATACAGGAGAAAAACCATTTTGCTGCTCTGAGTGTGGTAAAAGATTTCGTCAAAAAGCACATCTAAAGAAACACATGAGATCTCACTCAGGGGACAAACCATTGAACTGCTCTGAGACTGGGAAAAGATATGATCACAGTGGAGATCTGAAGAGACACATGAGATCTCATACTGGAGAGACTCCATTGAGCTGCTCAATTTGTGGAAAATTATTTACACAAAGTGAAAATTTACATTTACATATGAGAATTCATGATGGAGAAAAGTGATTCAGCTGTTCAGTTTGAAAAATTTTTTTTATTTGGAATAAGATTTCAAAAACACCCATGAGAACTCAAACAGGACAAAGTCTTTTTAGCTTCAGTGTTCATATGAAATTTTTTACACAGACTGGAGCTGCAGTGTTTCTCACTTAAGATTCACTTTGCCTAAACCCTTTTTTAACCTGAGACTCAGGACAAGGCTGGCAGACTGTTACTGCCCCATTATTAATGTACTTATGTATGTATGTAATGTATGTAATGTATCTCTTTACTGACTGACTTACCAAGATCAGTCTTGTAGAGCCAGGGGGAGTATTTCCCCTCTGACAGCCAAGCTGGGTCAAAACCTGTTATCCGGAGGTGACTGGACTTTTGCTGCTTTTCAGGGGCAGGGCATGCAGCACGTTGGCTCTTTTCTGTACTTGGGGAACCCTCTCCCTTCTTTCCTTCTCTTATCTTTTGTGCATCAGCTCTGTGAACAACAACAACACAAACTAACTGTCCAATTGAAGGGCAGCTGAAGACCAGCGACTCACAGTCACAGAAACAGTTATTTTTTTCCTCATAGCTCCCATGCCATTGTTGGTCTCTTTTGTGTCCATCTGTATCATTCTGTGTCCGCTCTTGAAATTCAGAGGGTTTACGTGTGTACAAAGGCAGTGCATGTGGAACTCTTTGTAAATTGTTTTTTTTTTCCCCCTCAGTAGCAGTAGTATGAGTCTTGGGGTGGATAATTGATCAGCTGCTCCGACCAGAATTGATCTGATCAGCGTAGAGGAGCAGCTGCTGCAGAGGCGAGTGAAAGCAAGGGAAGTAATAAAACAACTCAGGACACAAAATAAGCACAGCAGAAATGTCAGACAGGATGAACCATGGTGTTAAACTATGTATCTTTAAATGTTTCAGTCATGGCTGAAAATAACAGAAATAAACAGGTTTGCTGAATTCACATATCACTGCAATTCACAACAGTTTGCAGTTTCTACCTGGAAGTTTTAGATCAAGGTCACGGTGATTCAGTCTGCGAAGACGTCATCAACATCCATGAAAGCATATGATGTCATCCAGAGACTTTAAGCGACTTTTTGGAGCTAGTGCTAGCTACTTTCATTGGAAAAGAGTTGGCAGCTCTGCCCTACTTGTGAACTATAGCCAAGAAAACAATACTATTAAGAATCAGAAAGAAATCATCATCTGCCAATGGTTGGATCAACTAACACAGCAGATAACAATGGAACAACACTCAGCTCTGAAAAAAAAGTTATCCTGATGGATTATGTGTTAAAGGTTTAATTTTATTTCCTGAATGTTACACTTATGGACTATCTGTGTAAACTGTCCATCAAAATATTAAAGGGGAACTAATGTTTTTTTCAACCTGGGGCCTATTTTCCGATACACTTTTGTCTAAATGAGTGATAGGATGTTCAATATTTGATATATATAACGTTCAAAGATATATGGTTCAACTCGGTGATTTGTCCTATCTGACATAGGACAAATCACCAAGTTGAACCATATATCTTTGAACCTGGCTGATTATTACATTTGATGGATGCGCCTTTCCGTCAAAATAAAAGCACCAAGCTAATAAAAATGCGGTGAAACTTTTTCATTTAAAGAATATAATTTACAAGAAAAGCCCCAAACCGTTAAGTTAATCGATTTTCTTACACCCCTCATCACCCTAAATCGATAGTGCGCCAGAATTTAAAGTTTTACTTTGGTGAACAGTTTACTTTGGTGAATTTGGTGAAATCCGCATCCGCTCTCTAGACCGGAACCAGAATCCAGACAAAATTTATAGTGAATAGAAACGTGCCCTGCGTTCCAAATCACATACTTCTACTATATACTTTTAGTAGGTACTGCAGCTGCCCTTAAAAAGCATGTAGTGTAGTATGCAGTATGCATGCAGTATGCATTCTATTGGGACACACTACATCCGCCATCACATCGCTCCCTGAACTCCGACCCTCTTGCTCACTTCTGCAGCCGTCCGTAGCGCCTCATTTGAATATTTTGAGTTGTTGTGCTTCGGAGATGCAGCAAATCTCCTCTCGTCGAGCTCACAACAGACGTGCATACCGTCGGAGGTGCCTGAGAGCTCTGTTGCTGTTATGTCATAATGTATGTTGTTGTTTCTAATAAACTGACGTGTTCACGTAAACAGTTCCAAGCCTATTATTAGTGACCTGTCTATTGAACTAGTCACCAGTAGGCATATTAACCCCCTTCACACACAGCTGTCTGTTGCTGGCAGATGTTTGTTGTTAAATATATTTACAGCTATGCAGCTGCTGGCACTATATCCTGTCTGCACGTGAAGCAGCCTTACATTCAAATTACTTTTATTTGTAGTGTAACATACTTACACATTCCTACTACATTACTTAATATGTATTTGACTTTTACTGTTTATATATTTACTAGTCTATACTGCTCATACCTGGCCCATAGTGTATTCGTATTTAGTCATATTCATTCATTATTTATACCACACTTACACCACTGCCTATACTGGTAGAATCTTCTATATTGTAGTCATAGTTGAACCCTAACATTGATTATACTATGATCACAATAAAGTTTAATGTTGTAACTGTGTTTTTGCAAAACTGTATGATATGTGACAGTATATAATCAGATCATTGCAGTCCTAATATGTAGTGTCTTAGTATCTCAAATTAAATAAACCATGTATGAAAGGAAGTGTGGGCATTGGTCAACTCAGTCAGTGCGACGTAACTTCCGCTGCGCAAAGGATTGTGGGTCAGAACGGCCAAAGAATCATGCTGACATGCATACTGCGAAATATGACCGGATGTAGTAGAACATCCTGGTACTTTTGCCATACTGCATCTGACATACTATGTATTGGGACACACTAATTCTTTTTCTGGCATACTAAATAGTATGATAGTATGGGTATTGGAACGCAGGGACGGCTCTTCGCCTTACGTGAAGAGCCTGGTGACGCGAAGCTCGCAATTTCATGAACACTTATGGACTTTTATTTTGAAGCGCATTCACTCATCTCTACCGGAAGCTGTATTGTGTACTTCTGCCAACGTCACACTGTTTGAACAAGATGGCGTCTGATAGAAACGTGTGTTAGCAGAGTGTCTTTGTTGTGTTTTTAAAGTGTGAACATGTCTAAAGTCCAAATGCTGAGATCGCTGGTGAAGCAGCGACTAACTGCGGCTGCTGAAGAGATATTTGGGCTGTTTGAAAGAACGATAGCAGAGTACGAGGAGGAACTTTGTCGATCAAAAGAGGAGAACGAGCGACAACGGAAACTACTGGACGCTGTTTTCAACCCTCAGCTTCGGTTACACAGAGCAGGTTTGTTCATTAAACATTACAAGTTCATTATTAATAATTTAACTGCAGCTTTGTTCAATAAATATTCAGTCTGTCGACGTTTATACGCCGCGTTAGCTTCTCTGGTGTCGTTAGCTTCTCTGGTGTTGTTGTCTTATGGAATCCGGAAGGGTTCTAAATGTCTGTTTTCTCGTCCGTATTAACAAGTCAAATATGTTGGTCTTAACGCGTTAAATACACATTAAGACAATGACGTTTACTATTGGGTGCAGTCATTTCATCAGTTTCGGAGGGGAAGCTGATGTAACAGTATTCGTTATGCATTTATCATTATATTGGTCAAATTTCACATTCATAAATGTAAGTCCACAAAAAAAACCTTGCTTTATTGCCTTTGATAAAGACATCAAACAGTATGCATTCAATTCATTACTCAAAAAACCAAAAGCAAGAAGAATAATGGCTGCTTGCAATATATTAAACAATTTTTGTAGCTCTTTTTTATACTCTGTACCCCCTAGCATTGTTTTATAATGTTAAAGAAAAAGTACTTTTCATAGTTATGAATGTTATGCTTATCCTGTACTTTCATGTGCTTTATAAATAAAGTTTGAGAAAAAAAGGCTTCGGTATACATTGTATTCACATAAGTGTCCACTAGATGGTAGAATTAAATCAGAGTACATTGGACATAGTGTTTAGTCATCTATTCTGAGTGTGTGATATATGTGTGTCTCATATATTGTTGCCAGGCAACCACCCCATCACGTCCTTATGCTAACCTTTCCCTGTAATCAACCTACCGGGTTTTTTGTTTCTTTTGTTTTTCCACGGTAAGTAGTAGCTAGTTACTAACATGGACAGGCAGAGGGTACTTGCTGCAGCTCTGGTTGATACACTGATACATTCACTATCGGACATTGAATGTAAGAAAGCACAACTAAACAGTCTAAACAGTTCCTGTTAACTTCTCTACCACTGTGTCCATGCAACATAATTCAGATAGACGGGGTGGGAACAATGGGTTAACAATGAGTTAAACCTTGTTTGTTTAGGTTTCCTTATATTAGTGATCATGTTATTATTATGCAGTCTACAATCATCTGTCCTATGTCTGAAGAATTTTCTTATCAGTCTTTTACATTAGTTTACATTTGAGCCATTATTTCCGGGATCTTGATCTTGTGATTTTATCCTGAAGTGTACAGTAAGTTGTTAAGTCTGCTTTAACAAGAGCACTATAAATGAATCATCAATAATTTGTCTGAGGTTTAATAATGATAATTAAAATCCATCCATATGGGCGCTATTAATAGCCACAGCTGTGCTTAATGGTTGCATGTAACAACAGGTACATATATCGAAACGCAAACAGATTTAAGTGTGCCTCTCAGTCATTTCATGTCTCAGTGTGGGAGCGCAAACGTGCGCCCAGCTTCACAACAACTATGTAAAACAGAATCTGGAGCACATGAGGATTTAGAAATCCATAAACTTTATAGTTTAACACTTGGCCGAAACACGACCCTTGTATAACTTTTTCAAGCTGCAGTCAGTCAGTCAGGGTGTCAGTGAGCGTGTGAATGGCGGTCCTGCGCGTTGGAGACTCTGTATCCATGGTAGCGATGACACTGAGTGATGGACCTGTCATTCTGTGTCACGCTCCTCTGCAAATTCTGATTTAATATTTCTCTGCTATGTTCCATGAAACTCTTTTAGTTTAACATTTCTCATGTCATTCCCAGTACATGAAAACGTGGTTTATGCAGCAGTGTGTGCACAGAAATGAGGGACAAATTGCATTCTGTATTGATTTAGTAAGGGACAGTACATTTTAAATGTGGGATGGTCCCGTATTATATGGGACAGTAGCAACCCTACGTGAGACCCAAACACACTTTGTTAAAAAGGAAAACAACAATAAATGCTGTGAGATGGCAGTCTGAGCTGACAGAGGTATGATCAAGTTGTCCGACTTCTGAGGTGTAACAGGTGGTGTGTTCCATGTTTTATTTCCACAACGCTCCAGAAAAGAGGATTAGCAAACTGTTAGGGTACCGTTCTGTACCATTATGATCGAAAAACGTCTGTTCTGGTTCAGCACTGGAAGCTGCGTCTATACTTTATGCAAGGTATCATGGGGGCTAAGAATAACGTGGATACAAACCTCGGTTTTCCTGAGTAAAACACCACATTTGTGTTGAAGAATCTTTTTTATAATTTTATTTTATTTACTCAGGATTCCAGTAATAAAACTACATGCATGGCAAACTCTCACATCCTATGAACAATCATTCTCACATCATTCTCACATAATTCAGTTTAGACTGAGCACATAAAGAGCCACACTGTAGCCTCCAGACATGATTTCTCTGTAACGTGTGTGTGTGTGTGTGTGTGTGTGTGTGTGTGTGTGTGTGTGTGTGTGTGTGTGTGTGTGTGTGTGTGTGTGTGTGTGTGTGTGTGTGTGTGTGTGTGTGTGTGTGTGTGTGTGTGTGTGTGTGTGTGTGTGTGTGTGTGTGTGTGTGTGTGTGTGTGTGTGTGTGTGTGTGTGTGTGTCCTGTTTCCTGCAGACGTCCAGCAGCTGTTGGTGGTTAAAGAAGAGGTTCCCCCTGAGCAGCAGGAGTGGAGCTCCAGTGTGGACCAGGAGGACCCAGAGCCTCCACACATTAAAGAGGAACAGGAGGAACTCTGGATCAGTCAGGAGGGAGAGCAGCTTCAAGGGCTGGAGGAGGATGATATCACCAAGTTCACATCCACTCCTGTCCCTGTGAAGAGTGAAGATGATGAAGAGAAATCTCAGTCCTCACAGCTTCATCAAACTCACGCTGAACAGATGGAAACAGAAGCAGAGGGAGAGGACTGTGGAGGAGCAGAACCAGCCAGGAACTCAGATTTGGATAGGCATTTACAACCTGAGACTAATGACAAGACTGGGGCATCTTCTGAACCTGAGACTGATAACAGTGATGATTGGACAGAGACTGGAGAACCTCATTCAGGTTTAAACTCTCTGAACAATGATGAAGTCTCTTTCAGTGATTTGATTGTTTGTGAGAAACGATTTAGCTGCTCTGAGTGTGGCAAAAGATTTGGTCAGAGGGGACATCTGACGATTCACATGAGGTCTCATACAGGAGAGAAACCATTTAGCTGCTCTGAGTGTGGGAAAAGATTTAGTCAGAGGGGAAATCTGACGATTCACATGAGGTCTCATACAGGAGAGAAACCATTTCGCTGTTCTGAGTGTGGGAAAGGATTTTGTCACAGTGGAGATCTCGAGAGACATATGAGAACTCATACAGGAGAGAAACCATTTAGCTGCTCTGAGTGTGGGAAAAGATTTGGTCTCCGCGGAGTTCTGAAGGAGCACATGATATCTCATACAGGAGAGAAGCCATTTAGCTGCTCTGAGTGTGGGAAAAGATTTGGTTACAATAGAGATCTGAGGAAACACATGAGATCTCATACAGGAGAGAAACCCTTTGGTTGCTCTGAGTGTGAGACAAGATTTTATCACAGTGGAGATTTGAAGAAACACATGACATGTCATTCGGGAGAGAAACCATTTAGCTGCTCTGAGTGCGGGAAAAGATTTGGTGAAAAGGGAAGTTTAAAGAAACACATGAGATCTCATTCAGAAGAGAAACCATTTCGCTGCTCTGAATGTGGCAGAAGATTTGGTCTCAGAGGAGATCTCACGAGACATGTGAGAACTCATACAGGAGAAAAACCATTTTGCTGTTCTGAGTGTGGGAAAAAATTTAGTCGTAGTGGAACCCTGAAGGACCACATGCGGTCTCATACAGGAGAGATGCCATTTAGCTGCTCCAAGTGTGGGAAAAGATTTGGTTACAGTGGAGATTTGAAGAACCACATGAGATCTCATTCAGAAGAGAAACCACTTATCTGATGCTAGTGTGGAAAAAAATGTGGTCAAAATCTGAAGAAACACAGGATCTCATACAGGAGGAAAAACATTTAGCTGCTCTGAATGGTGAAAAAAAGATTTGGTCAAAAGTTATATCTGCTGGAATGCATGAGATCTCATACAGAGAGAAACCATATAGCTGCTCTGAATGTGGCAAGAACTTTGGTAAAAGTGGAGATTTGAAGAGACACATGAGATGTCATACAGGGAAAAAAACATTTTGCTGCAAACTTTTTGGGACATCATTTACACAAAGTGGAAATTTACACACATGAAAATTCATGAAGGAGAAAAGTGATTCAGCTGTTGAGTCTGGAAAAAAAATATTTGGAATAAGATTTCAAAAACACTCATGAGAAGTCATACAGGAGAAAGTCTTTTTAGTTTCAGTGTCTCTATGAAATCTTTTGCACAGACTGGACAGTTACACAAACACATTCAAACCCACACAGGAGAGACACACTGAAGCCGCAGTGTTTCTCACTGAAGATTCACTTGGCCTAAATCTTTTTCAACCTGAGACTCAGGACAAGAGCAGTACATCATTTGATACACAATCCTGACCAAACATAGTTAGGTTACTTAGTGTGTGGTAAAAAGATTTGTCCGTTAAAGATGCTCACAGTATTTACAGTCCACAGCTCCTCTGCAGAGCCTCTCCCATCTTTCCTACTCTCATTTTTTGTGCAGACCATTCCCGACTGACACTGTCATTGTTAATACTTGACAATATCCAGGGACCATACACGTGGCAGCTGACCCCAACTTTGCTCAAAAAAGCTGATTTTTGTAAATTTGTGAGAAACCAAATTAAGTTTGTTAAACAATCTGTGCCTCTTGCCCCAGTAGTTTTGTATTGTGGGACACAATGAAAGCCTACTTAAGAGGGCAGATAATTTCTTATACCAATAGTTTAAAAAGACATGGCTGAAATGAATGAGCTTGAGAAAGAAGTCCTATGTTTGGAAAATGAACAACATATGTCACGCTCAAGGGAGACCTACTAAACTTGAGTAAACAAAAAGCTCAAATATAACCTCTTGAACACATACAGAATAGAAATAAATATTCTTTGAACCAAACACAGATGCTATGAATTGGGGGAAAAGGCGCAGAAAGTCTTGGTTCGGCAGCTGAAGACGGAGGAGAAATCAAGAATTGTTCATTCCATAGAGACCGAAAATGGGACTGTAGCAAGAAACCCAAAAGAAATTAATGATTGCTTTATACACTATTATTTTGCATTATATACATCAAAGTCCAAAGATGACCCTGCCTCAATTGATTCCGATCCGATTGGTTGGTTTTGTGGCACAAATATAACGCTGTGCCAGTGTTGAATGTGTGTGCTGGCAGACTTGAGCATGCACAGAGTGGAGAGGTTGAGAGAGAGCAGGACACCGTTTGAGTGAGTGTGGAGTAGTCTGACTGCATGAGAGGTGGGTTATTGCTGCACGCTAATATAGATAATGGTAAACATACAAATAAATTTATTCAGCACAGAATAGGTTTTTGTTTGCTCAAAAAAATCAATTGTGTGCATATAATTTCTCTTCAAAATGTAGTTTATGTGCGTGTAAAACATATTGTTCTGTGCTCGAAATCTCAAACAACTCGCTCAGGACCGTGGCACAACTATAACACCATATAGATCAAGGTCATGGTGATTCAGTCTGCAAAGACATCATCAATATCTATGTAAGCATATGATGTCATCTGGAGACTTTAAGTGACTTGTTGTGAACTACAGCCAAGAAAACAATACTACTAAGAATCAGAAATGAAATCATCATCTCCCAGTGGTTGGGTCAACAAACGCAGCAGATAACAATGGAACAACACTCAGCTCTGAAAAAAGTTATAGTGATGGACTATCTGTGTAAACTGCCCATCAAGATATTAAAGGCTGGATGTAACCATTCTGATGTTATACTTATGGATTCCCTGTGTCTACTAATACTTAGTGATCTTAATTTTGTGAACTTGTATACATGCTTTGTATGGATTTTATCATTGTCTTTCTCTTTTACCATCCTTGTAATATTTTACTGAGCGAACTAATGGATAGGGGTATACACTGGAAAGTGCCTTGATTAAGCCCCCTGTTTTTTTTGCATCTCCCCATCATGTTTCTGTTGCTCATGTATGACTGTTTTTTGTATATGTGAAAACAAATAAACTAAACTAATAAACAACTGGAACAGTTCAATAATAATGACTTTATTAAGGACACAGAGAGAGGTCCATAGCATACCACACAAAACACAATAATCTATGTACAAAATAAGATATAATAACTACAATATACACTACATAACTACACCTGTGAAGTGGGATGGATTATCTCGGCAAAGGAGAAATGCTCACTAACACAGATTTAGACAGATTTGTGAACAATATTTGAGGGAAACAGTCTTTTGTGTGTATAGAAAATGTTTTAGATCTTTGAGTTCAGCTCATGAAAAATGGGAGCAAAAACTAAAGTGGTGCATTTATATTTTTGTTCAGTGTAAGATTTCATATTAAAGCAGGACAAGTAGGTGCACCAACATTTACAAACATTTGGCTGGCACTGTACCATGGTGGATATCAGCTTTTGCATACAATTCCCAACACTGTCTGTCTGTGGATGTCTCTATCATCAGATAAATCATTGACAGTATGATGACCAAGATATTTAATGTCATTACACACTTTAAGAGCACCGCCATAAATTTCATTCTTTCAAAAAGTGTATTTTAATCTATAGTGGCAATCTAGCTACAAAAAAATGACACTTGAGGGAATTTGAAGACATTTCCAACTCGTGATGGTGTGTAAAAATGAGGTCCGCCATGGATATGCGTTTAACACTTTATTAACTTGCGAATCTTAAAAACACCTACAAAAGGCCGGGTGCTGAATGACTTAAAACGAGCTTGTATACAAAAGGACAAATATACCAATATGACAAACCCATTTAGACAGTCACACACACAAGCACGGTTTAAAAACTGCGTGGCTTCCCCAGATCCTCGTCACCTGTGTCTCCCTTATCTAACCTCTGCCTGGCTGATTACGACCTATGCACAGATGTGCAGGTAACCATAGCAACAAGTGCTTCACCAAAGACACACACCCACATTCACACATACAAACATTCACACACCGCATAAATTTGAATTGGCTACAACATAATCATTTTTCGTCCTGGGTGTGTTTTTTCTAGGTAAGACTGCAATTTCATGAACACTTCCGGACTTTTATTTTGAAACTCATTAACTCATTTACCCCGGAAGCTGTACGGTTTACTGTCGCTAAAGTCACAGTTTTTGAACAAGATGGCGTCTGATAGAAACGTGTTAGCAGAGTGTCTTTGTTGTGTTTTTAAAGTGTGAACATGTCTAAAGTCCAAATGCTGAGAGCGTTGTTGAAGCAGCGACTAACTGCGGCTGCTGAAGAGATATTTGGGCTGTTTGAAAGAACGATAGCAGAGTACGAGGAGGAACTTTGTCGATCAAAAGAGGAGAACGAGCGACAACGGAAACTACTGGACGCTGTTTTCAACCCTCAGCTTCGGTTACACAGAGCAGGTTTGTTCATTAAACATTACACGTTCATTGTTAATAATATAACTGCAGCTTTGTTCAATAAATATTCAGTCTGTCGACGTTTATACGCCGCGTTAGCTTCTCTGGTGCCGTTATCTTCTGTGGTGTCGTTAGCTTCAGTGCTTATTTTATACTTTCTCTTGATGTTACTTTCCCATCAGAATCCTTTAATTTAACCAGGGATGCAGCTAAATTCTTTATTTCCTGTTGGTTCAGAAATACAAAAAAAAAAATCATGTTTTTTTTAAACTTCAACCCACCGCCCAAGAATTAATAAACAATACAGTTTTTATATATATATTGTATATATGGTTGTACTTGATTACCTGTTTTTGTTTGATGGATTTTAATGACTTTGAGGTTTTTTAACACCATGCCGGAGGACCACAGTTGTGAATTAGCCTTTGACAAAAACTGACACATTTGGGCAATTCCCGCGTTATGGATGTTACATTCAGGGAGAAAATTGGAAACTAAGCTTAACATTGACATGGCATTGATTTGAATTAGAATATTGAATATACATATTTTAGTTACACTTATTGAGATAAAGATAAGTATGCAATATGAAATGTTTTGACCCTTTGGATTTTGAGAGACAAAATACCCAGCGTTATGGATGTTACGGAAATGGACAAGCTTTTCGGACTCACTGAACATATGATGAAAACTCTGTGAATTGTTCTTTCAAAGCCTAACATGTTTCGTAGGGAAGGGTTTGAGGTACTCAAAAAGCACATTTAGGAAAACTTTTTTTTTCCTGTTAAGGAAAGAATCACAACAAAGTGCCGTTATGGATGTTACATTTTTGCGTTATGGATGTTACACATCTGAAATAGACAAAAAAACAAAACAATCAAAAATAGGGCTTTACCCACATGTGTTTGACTTCGGTGGCATACATAGTAGGCGTTACCTTTTTGGATGCGACTGACTGGTCATAAATCACCTCAAAGTGACAGCTGTCAAGTGAATTTTAATAATGCGTGAGTCGAGATGACAGGCAGTACACCCATTGGTCTAGAGAGAGAGAGAGAGAGAGACACCAGAATCTCAACTGACTATAAGTAATTACAAACCGATGTAAAAGCGAGCTGAAGAAAACCTAACCGGTATTGAAGAGAGATGCGATGTGATCTGTCAAACGTGAGTGATTGACAGAGAGGTTGTCACTGTGTGTGTGTGTGTGTGTGTGTCAGCGGAGCGGGGCACAGCTGCAGTGACCGTGTGTGTGTAGGGGAGGTGTGCTGTGTGTGACTGGCTTATCACAGAATGTGGACACGGTCAGCTATAGGATTGTCATTCATCACGAGCACAAATAATGACTTGTATTACGTAATACTCGTACTCACCAAAAGTGCTTTATCCACACCGGATACTCGTTGGCTCAACCCTAGTAAACAGCGAACAAGAAGAGCAGTATTATCATGAGAGACTACCAGCGTATTCATGTGATAAAGTAACATTTTTCACATGTCGGCAGCCCATCCCTGCAAATAGCTCATTCAGGATGATAGTAAACACTACACAGCGAGCCACAAGAGCAGTAGGTTTAACAGCGGGGTGTAACCATTAATGTGATACAGTGTAATCAACATTCACACATGGACTGGGGTTCATATGATCGACTCTACAATATGTGACGTCCCTCATGGTAACGTTCGTAGCGCTCGGAAATAATACAAAAAATAAAACCAGGATGACAATTGTTGCTAATATGTCATCTTTCTAAAAGTTAGCTTTGATTAGAAAGTTTGGCTGACATTAATTTCCAAATGCATGTTTTATGACAACTTTTCCTAAAAACGTTATGGACGTTACATGAGTTGTCCCATAAACGGGCATCATAACAGCACGTTCCACTGGCCAATGGAAAAACACAAAGTACATAATTGATTTACATATTGATACAACAGAAAACTGAAGCCTGTAACCCCTGACTGGCAATGGTTGTAAACACCCAGGGGTGAACTGCGCATGCGTGCCACTCTTTCTCTGTGTCCTGGGAGGATTGAAGCTCAAAACTGGGGCAGCTGCGCTCTCCTGCAGCGACAGCCTGCACTGCACTCTTTTGTTTTCTCTTTTTTGAAATCCTCGCTTATCAATTAATAATTGATCGTTAATTTTTTTGATGATCGAATAATGAATTTTGATCGTTTGCCCATCCCTGATGTCCATTAATGTGTACTGTCCTCCTTCTAAATAAATAAATTAATTAATTAAAAGATCCCAGAGAACAGACTCCTGTAGCAGCTTCGAGCTCTTCTCCTTCTCTATGCTCTTGGCACAAGGCATGTGCAGCACCAAATTGCATTACAGCTTTCTCTTTCTCTTTCACGCACTGACGAAGACCCTGCGTGGTTGAAACCGGTCGGCGTTTCGTAATTATTTTTATACTGACATGCCCTAATTAATAAAGGCATTTTATAATATCCTTGGCTCTGTCGGTGTGCCTGAAGCAAGCTTTTTGTTTTTCTGCATTAGAGCTTTATTTTAATGAATTATCAGAGTTGCATTGTGGGAGATCTTAACACTATTTCAAGTTGAGTTTTGTTTTTTAAAGACGTGGAAGTGGGAAAGCAATTCAGCATCTGTCTTAGGGCTGGGCGATAAATGAATTTTATCAATTAATTCGAATTTGTAGTTTAGGTCGATTTGTTTTAAAGAAAATCGATTTTCTCTTTAACATCCACCACCACTACTTCCTGCGTGCTTGATACACAAACAACATGGCAGCGAGTGGAGAAGAACTCGTTCCCAAGAAAGGAACGAGTACTTCAGTTATTTTGAATTGGTTCGGTTTTGTGGCGTCAGACACAGAACAAACGTAACCCTGCTGCAAAGTGTGTTTGAAGGCTGTTGCTACCCAAGGTAGCAGTACAATTTACTGTAGCACCTCAAACAGGCATGCTGCCGAGTGGGAGAGGTGTTGCTCCCTACAAAAATATCCCTATTTGAGTGCTTGAATTTGTTATTTACGTCTGAACGCAATACAGGCTCTGCTCCCTAGACTGTGTGTTCGGTGCCGTGCTGCAGGTTGGGCCAGACTTGGTTATAATTGTCTCGGACATGGAAAAATGCGGCCCTAGCCATGCTCTAGTGTGCTCACCTGTTGTGTGTGTGTGTGTGTGTGTGTGTGTTTCCTGTTTCCTGCAGACGTCCAGCAGCTGTTGGTGGTTAAAGAAGAGGTTCCCCCTGAGCAGCAGGAGTGGAGCTCCAGTGTGAACCAGGAGGACCCAGAGCCTCCACACATTAAAGAGGAACAGGAGGAACTCTGGATCAGTCAGGAGGGAGAGCAGCTTCAAGGGCTGGATGAGGATGATATCACCAAGTTCACATCTACTCCTGTCCCTGTGAAGAGTGAAGATGATGAAGAGAAACCTCAGTCCTCACAGCTTCATCAAAGACACACTGAAGAGATGGAAACAGAAGCAGAGGGAGAGTACTGTGGAGGGGCAGAACCAGCCAGGAACTCAGATCCAGATACACATTTACAACCTGAGACTGATGACAGTGATGATTGGAAAGAGACCAGAGAACCTCAGTCAGGTTTAAACTCTCTGAAAAATGATGAAGTCCCTATCAGTGATTTGATTGTTTGTGAGAAAAGATTTAGCTGCTCTGAGTGTGGGAAAAGATTTGGTCAGAGGCGAAATCTGAAGGTACACATGAGATCTCATACAGGAGGGAGACCATTTAGCTGCTCTGAGTGTGGGAAAAGATTTTGTTACAGTGGAGATTTGAAGAAACACATGAGAGCTCATACAGGAGAGAAACCATTTAGCTGCTCTGAGTGTGGGAAACGATTTTGTTACAGTGGAGATGTGACGATACACATGAGAGCTCATACAGGAGAGAAACCATTTAGCTGTTCTGAGTGTGGGAAAAGATTTGGTCGTTGTGGAATTCTGAAGAGACACATGAGAGCTCATACGGGAGAGAAACCATTTAGCTGTTCTGAGTGTGGGAAAAGATTTGGGTACAGTGGAGATTTGACGATACACATGAGAGCTCATACGGGAGAGAAACCATTTAGCTGTTCTGTGTGTGAGAAAAGATTTGGTCGTTGTGGTATTCTGAAGAGACACATGAGAGCTCATACGGGAGAGAAACCATTTAGCTGCTCGTAATGGGGGAAAATATTTAGTCAAAGTGAAGTTCTAAAGAAACGTGTGAGATCTCCTACAGGAGAAAATCCACATGGCTGCTCTCAGTGTGTGAAAAGATTTGGTCACAGTGCACATTTGGAATAAACAAAAAATAAACACATTAGAGCGCATACAGGAGAGAAACCATTCAACTGTTCTGAGTGTGGGAAAAGTTGTCAGAGTTAACATCTGAAGGACCACATGAGATCTCACACTGGAGCAAAAACATTTAGCTGCTCTGAGTTTGGGAAAAGATTAGGTCACAGTGGTGTTCTTAACTTACACATGAATTGTCATGCAGGAGAGAGACCATTTAGCTGGGTAATTTGTGGGGAATCGTTTAGACAAAGTGGAAATTGATATACACATATGACAAACTGTGAAGGAGGAAAGTGATTCAGCTGCTCAGTTTATAGAAAAATCTTTTACAGAATAAGACCTTCAAAACAAATGAGACTTATGTAAGACACTGACCCTTCAGGTTCAGTGTTTGTATGAAATCTTTACCACAGGCTGGATGGTTCCACAAACACATGAAAACCCACACAGGAGAGAAACCTTTCAGCTGCAGTGTTTGTCACCATCAAAGATTCACTTGGCTTCAACAACTCAGAAACCAATCAGAGTTGGGTATTGTTTCAATTTTAGAATTTTAATCCTGGTTGTTGTTGGTTACTTGAAACAGTTGTTAACATCAAATACTATATGCAAGACTATATGCATTTCCTCATTTTTCTAACAGTTCTGCCATTTTCATTATATTTGAAAGTGCACAGGGCGTCGGTGGATTAGTGGATAGAGCAGGCACCCCATGTACAAGGCTGTTGCCGCAGCAGCCCAGGTTCGACTCCAGCCTGTGGCCCTTTGCTGCATGTCATTTCCCCTCTCTCTCGCTTTCACACTTAACTGTTCTATCTATAAAAGCAAAAATGCCCTAAAAAATATCTTTCTTTTTTTTAAATATGAAAGTGCACAAGCACAGAATATTAAGTTGTTATGTTGTGGCTTTGTCCTTGCTCACATGCTGTATGTAAAGTGTTCTCCTGGATATGAATGATTTCATCCATGCAGTCAGGTCAGATTAAACTTGAAGGAGGGAGACTACAGGTCTGATATGTGTTTTGAGATTAATGCTTTTATTAATCCTTTTGTCCTCATCTTACCTTAAGGGGAAGCAACTTTTTGTTGTTTAACATAAGAAGCACCTCCTAAACGATTTCAAACTGAGTCATTCACCCGTTTTAGATAGGAATTGTGCAAATCTGCAGGAAAGCCCAATCAGTCTTCTTTCAGCATTGGCAGTATAAAAACTAAATTGGGGAGTGCAGCAAAATGCCGCCTACCTACTTTGGTAGGTAGGGGCGTGAGCAAGTAATAAAACGTGTAGCTCAGTGTGTGACGTGGAAGGGAAGTCGTGGCTGGTCAGTCTTTTTGCGATTCTCTCATAAATTGGCAATTGGCAAAAGTTCCCTCTTGCTACTAGCTGCTTGCTAATTCCTGCTATCAGCTGTTTCCTGTTAGTCGACCGCCAGTGGGTCGCACGTGCGGCATCATCAACAGCCCCTCCCTTGGCGGAAGGCCAAAAAGGTTCCACCAATATGTTTAGCCTACGAGGCGGAAAATTGTGCACCTTGCAGGGTTTCCGCAGGTCATTAAAAAGCATGAAAAGTCATTAAATAGATTTTGCAAAAATTAAGGCCTTAAATGGCATTAAAAATAATTTAATTTGATGTCCGGAGGCATTAAAAAATTAAATACACTTGATGGGGAAAAAACCCCATTGTTATTCATGATTTATTTTGATTATATACACATTTGATAATTTTGATCGGAAGTATAATGTGATGATTGACAGCAGAACCCTTTAACTAGTTATTGCTTACGGCCGGTGCACAAAGTCACAACACCAGATGCTTGGAATGCAGCGTGCTGTGAGGGTTCTCATGCTGTGGCGAAAGAGCAGAGGGAATATTAGCAAATGTCAGAAAAATGGGAAAATGCAAGTTTCAGCAGAAGTGGTTGGATGAGGAACTATTCAGAACCTGGATAAAGCCCGTCGATGGTAAACCCGGAGAGGCATTTTGCAGCGTGTGCAAAAAGATCTTCAAACTTTGCACAATGGGCGTCAATGTGGTGAAATCACACATGCTGTCAGATAGTCACAAGTTGGTGATTAAAGGCAGGCAGCAGTTAACTGTGCTGAATTTCTTTGCTGTGACCAGCAACGCAACTTCTGCTGTCGCCAGCACAACTGCAGCAGCTGCTGCTGCTGCTGCTGCTACCACCACCACACCTGCCACTACAGTGACCGCCTCCAGCCTTTTCAGGTTAGAGTTAGTTTTTCACATCATTCTTCAGGCTGGTTTTGTTGTAAAGTAGTCATCCAAATAATTACTTGAGTAAGAGTAAAAGAGTATTTGGTGAAAAAACTACTCAAGTACTGAGTAACTGTTGAGTAACGTCTGATTTATCTGTAAAATAAGAACATGAACGTAATCAATCAATCAAAAATAATCTGCAAATTCATGTATTTTAAACGATACCCCTTTAACTACATATTTATCTATATATATATATATATATATATATATATATATATATATATATACATATAAATGTATATGTGTGTGTGTGTGTGTGTGTGTGTGTGTGTGTGTGTATATATACATATATATATATATATATATATATGTATATATGTATATGTATATATGTACGTGACTGTGTTTCACCAATCAAACGTAGCCATAGCCGTGCAGTCTTGTTACGTGACCATACTCAATCTCTGTGGTGGGACGGGTTAGCTTTAGCGATTACAGCTCCGTAGCAAACAAAAAAGAGGAACGGATGAAAAAATGGCAAAATCAGCGGTCGGCAATGCAGACACAGATGAGGAGGAACACCCCTGGCCTCATATGGAAAGCATGTTTAGCTTACAAACTGTGCGAAACAGCAGCTACATTATGCAGTGTCTTCTGTGTCTACCAAAACAAAGGGACATTTCAGCATTCAAAAGCTCAACATCTAACTTGAGGAAACATGTAGCGGTAAGTTTGACCTATATTCGTTTTTTTGCTGTGGATAGGTGAAAGTTTGCCTTGTTGGGTTACATATGTTTTAAACATATAGTTTTTATCCAAGTTTGATGTGATGAGTCTCTGTTAATGGCTTGATCTCCCTGTAGCCTCATAGATTTTTTTTTAAAATCCACAGAGGGTTCACCCCAACAACCTGTCTAAGTACACAGACTTACTAGAGTCCCACAGAAAGCGCAAGTCCTCCTCTTCCAGTGATACTCCTGTGAAAAATGCAAAAATCACAGCCTTCACTGCCCCACGGCAGGTAACCCAAGCAACGCTTGACAAGCTGGTGCTAAATTTTGTATGTGAGGCCAACCAACCATTTTCTGTGGTTGAGACGCCACCCTTCAAGACTATGATAGAAACCTTGCAACCTCATACAGTAATGACAAGGAAAACGTTATGCACAAGAATTCAGGAAGCTGCAAAACACAAGAAAAGCATAATCATCAAAAAGCTGAGTGCTGTGAACTATGTTGCTACCACAACAGACTGCTGGTCTGCCAGACAACGTAGCTACCTAGGTGTCACCTGTCACTGGATAGACAACACCTCACTGGAGAGGCACTCCGCTGCATTGGCTTATAGACCTGTCAAAGGCTCGCACATGTTTGACATCCTTGCTGCCGCATGAGAGGAAATACATTCTGAGTACCACATCAGGGAAATAGTGACCAGGATGACAACAGACAGTGGCTCAAACTTCCTGAAGGCCTTTTGATTATATGGTGAGGAGACAGAGGAGGAAGCCACCAATGTACAAGAGGAGAGTGACTCCACCCTTGATGATGCAACAGAAGATGAGAGTGAGTCAGAGGCGGAGTATCAAGATGTGTCTGCTATTCTGGATGACAACACAGGCCTTGAGTACCAACTTCCAAGGCACCAAAAGTGTGCATGCCATCTCCTGAATCTTATATCCACAGTTAATGCCACTGCTGCAGGAGGAGCTGCCAACGAAACCTAAAAGAGGCTGTCTCTGTCTGCTTTTGCAAAATGTCACACTCTTTGGAATTTCACCAGCAGGTCAACCACGGCTCATGAAACAGTGGAACGTGAATGCAAGCTGCAGTTTCTCCGACCCAATCAGACACGTTGGAGCACCCTGTTCCTCGCTGTAGAAAGGATTGTGTGCATCCACAGAGAGCAAGGAGAACAAGCAATTCGCAATGTCTGCACAGCATTAAAGATAAAGATGTAAGTTGACAAAACTTATATTTTGTTTTTAAAGAATAATAAAAATAAAGAAGCCTTGCTGATTAATGGATGGATCCACCTGTCTCAAGTAACTTAGTTTTCTTTGCATGGTGGTGTGACAATTGTGGATGATTTGAATGAAATAATTTCACTAATTTATTTTATTTTTATTTTATTTTATTTTTTAAACATCCTCCAAGGGGAATCATCGGTGCATATGGGCCTCCTGCTGCCAACACTTTACCAGTTGTGGGACAAGCTGAAGTCATCTTGCAAAATATGTACACCTCTTGTTCACGCCCTGCAAAGAGGGATCCAGAAACGTTTTGGGGATGTCATGAAAGAGCATGAGCTGATTGCAGCAGCAATACTCTTACCAAGATTCAGAACATCCTGGACCACAGAGGAGAACATCTTAAATGCTGGTAAATATACTTATTTATCAATTCAAATGTGAACCAGTAGACATTGACATATATACATTTGTTTAATGTTACTGTCATTTAGGATAATAGTGTGTCAGTGACAAACCACACGGTGGCAATAGTCAGAGGCTCAGTTAACTTTAATGTCAAACATCAGCTTGACAGCATATTCAGTAGAAGGGTAAGAATAATGTGCAGACCTAATTATTTTGAAAATGATTTATCTTGCCACAGGCCTTGACTACATCAGAAATCACCTCGACACCAACTTGGATGATGTCACCAGCACAAACAGCAGCCTCTCTGATGAAGACGACTTCTTTGCATCCATGGAGTCAGGAAAGTCATAAGTAGGAGAGCTGGAGAGGTACCTTTCATGTCTGTCCACTGCAGGTATGGATCTACTCCACACCTTTCCTCACATCAAGAAGCTGTCACTCAAAGTCAACACAGGTCTTCCTGCATCTGCAGCCTGTGAAAGACTTTTAAGTCATGCAGGACTCCTGTTCACTGCTAAACTATCACAGCTTCACTGCAAGAACCTTGAGAGCCAACTACTGCTGAAGCTTAATAGTCACATTCTGATTCTTTGGTGAAAATGTTTGTTTCTGCATTGTTTTGTCACAAACACACAGACTCAAACACACACATGCACAATTTCAGAGTTTATGGGCTGCCTTGTTCTAGTTCTGCCTGCTGAGCCTGGTGGAAAAAGTAAAAAGGTTTGGAAATTTGTGTTACTTGTGCTGTAATTTGAGTTATTTTGTAAATATTTAATTTATTTTTAATTTTGATTTGTTCTATTATTATTTTATTGATTTTATTTTTTATTGAAGTACTTGAATTTACCTGAAGATTATTTTAATTTAAGTTATTTAGTAATTATTTAATTTATTTGTATTTATTTGTATTTATTTATTTATTTATTGAAGTACTTGAATTTACCTGAAGATTATTTTAATGAAATTTATTCTGTAATTATTTAATTTATTATTTATTTATTTTATTATTTTTTTGATTGGATGAACTCTAATTTACCTGAAGATGATTATTTTGTATTTTTGTCTGTCTGATTAAATGCTTGTGTTAACAAATAAATCAGACGTTATTGAACAGTTACTCAGTACTTGAGTAGTTTTTTCACCAAGTACTTTTTTACTCTTACTCAAGTAATTATTTGGATGGCTACTTTTTACTTCTACTTGAGTCATATTATTCTGGAGTAACAGTACTTTTACTTGAGTACAATTTTGGGCTACTCTACCCACCTCTGTTAACTGATTTATTAAACAACTTATTTGGACCTTGTGTTGTGCAATGTTTTCAAGCTTGTGTTTCCATGTTCAAGAATAAACTTTCAATTTCAATGAATGTAATTCTTTGTGTTTTCAGTCATTTATCTTCCTGTTTGTGTTTCTAAAAGACAGCCTGTAATTTCAGTAACACTTCAAGACTTTTATTTTGAAGCTCATTAACTCATTTACCCTGGAAGCTGCACTCTTTCCTGTTGTGAAGGTCACACAGTTTTAGCTGTGATAAGCTATGTCGACGCAGATTTTGTGGGACCTAATTATTCATGATTTATGTGACTCAGAGAGGTGAAGCGGTGAAAAGATCTCAAACTGTTGTGGATTTTTTTTTTATTATTTTTTAGGTGACCCTGTTTCTTTTTGGCTAAAAATGTTTTTTTCTCCTGCCGGATTTTATCATTGTCTTTCTCATTTACCCCGGAAGCTGTACTCTTTACTGTCGCGAACGTCACACTTTGAACAAGATGGCGGCTGGTAGAAAGGTGTGTCAGCAGAGTCTCAACTTTCTGTCTCTTTTGTTGTGTTCTTAAAGTGTGAAAATGTCTAAAGTCCAATTGCTGAGATCGCTGGTGAAGCAGCGACTAACTGCGGCTGCTGAAGAGATATTTGGGCTGTTTGAAAGAACGATAGCAGAGTACGAGGAGGAACTTTGTCGATCAAAAGAGGAGAACGAGCGACAACGGAAACTACTGGACGCTGTTTCCAACCCTCAGCTTCGGTTACACAGAGCAGGTTTGTTCATTAAACATTACAAGTTCATTATCAATAATATAACTGCAGCTTTGTTCCATGAATATTCAGTTTGTCGACGTTTATACGCCGCGTTAGCTTCTCTGGTGTCGTTAGCTTCTCTGGTGTTGTTGTCTTATGGAATCCGGAAGGGTTCCAAACGTCTGTTTTGTCATCCGTATTAACAAGTCAAATATGTTCATCTTAACGCGTCATGCCCAGTACACCCGGATCCTTGGGAATCCAGGATATGCCAGAAAGCTGATGATAGATATGCCAAAGAAGGTTTTAAGCTCCTCTGGAGTGATTTTTAGGCTGCCTCCAGTCATGAGCACTCTCCGCTGCTTTGTGTGCTTCCTGGTCATCTATGTACTGTTTGAAGTAATCAGAGGGCCTCCAGTCTGGATAGCTGTGGCAGGCGTTGTTGTGCAAAGTGTTCTCCTCTGCAACAGGGTTGAAACTTGAATGATAAAGAAAGGAGAGATATAGTTTAATGAATTTTTAGCATTATACATCACATATACATATACATTTTTAACTACATAAATCAAAAGGCTCTGTAGTTTGCCACGTTAAGCTTTTCACTGTGTGTGTGTGTGTGTTTACGGTTGACTTTTTACTGTTTCCTGCAGACGTCCAGCAGCTGTTGGTGGTTAAAGAAGAGGTTCCCCCTGAGCATCAGAAGTCGAGCTCCAGTGTGGACCAGGAGGACCCAGCGCCTCCACACATTAAATGGGAACAGGAGGAACTCCGGATCAGTCAGGAAGGAGAGCAGCTTCAAGGGCTGGAGGACGATGATGTCACCAAGTTCACATCCACTCTTGTGACTGTGAAGAGTGAAGATGATGAAGAGAAGTCTCAGTCCTCACAGCTTCATCAAAGACACACTGAAGAGATGGAAACAGAAGCGGAGGGAGAGGACTGTGGAGGAGCAGAACCAGCCAGGAACTCAGATCCAGATACACATTTACAACCTGAGGCTGATGACAGTGATGATTGGAAGGAGAGCAGAGAACCTCAGTCAGGTATCTGTCAAGTCAGACATTTGCTTGTCTTTAGCACGTCTCAAGTCACTGTGGTTAGAATCAAGTCAAGTCAAGTCCTTGTTATGAGTCAAGCAAGTTGAGTCAGGTCAAGGACGTCACAAGTTAAGTCGACAGGGGTTGGCTGCGGTCAGTGAGAAGTCACCGCTCCTTGCTCAAGGGTGGCTGGCCCGAATGTCGATCTCGGGCACGGCTTGGCATGGTATGGCATGTCTAAACTCCCTGTGGAAATACAAATTGGATTGACTTTAGTCTGCACAGCCAAGAGTGGCAATGGAAAAACAGTATTACTACCCCCTTAATCGGGCCCTGCCACTTGGAGTTGATTTGGCTACGGGAGTTTTAAAAGCTTGCAAATTATTTGCAGTATTTGTCTTTCCCTCACTGCTTTTTGTCACAATAGAGGTGCCAAACAATGTTAATCACTCTCTGCATGTGTGTATGTGCATCATTTGAAGCTCATGACCTGGGACTTTGAGGTGCAGGAGGATGTTGTTCTGTAGGCTAGCTTTATTCTGTCTGTTGGCTTAAATTAGGAAAAAAATAAATTTGGGTTCATTGAAGCGTGAGGAGCAGAGGAGAAGAGAGAAGGAGAGGAGAATGGTGCTGTAAGATCAGGTCACATTACTGTATATCGTTCAGGAATATGTTTGAGTTTGGAGCGTTCAAACGTGTTGCAGTTTTTGGATATTGGAAATTATGGACATTTCATGTAGGCTGCAGTGGGTTGCATGTCATATTTGTGGGATTTGATTCAAAGTGACAGCCGCTGGATGAAAACTTAATGAGTGAGTTGTTTTATATTCATAAAGGCTAAAAGGATAAAGGCTTGTGATAGATGCTGGCTTTCTGACCTTTTTCAAAAACAGTGTTGTTTGTTGCTGCTTGTGTTGCAGACCGCTGTGTCTGCTTGGTCATTGCATTAACGGCAGGAGGCCACCGTTGCTGACACACTTGTGGTTTGTTGTTGTGTGTGGCTTGATTGTGTTGTCTTTATGGCTGTGTGGCTGTATCTTGTGGTTTTGTAACATCACTGAATGTCAAACTGTGTGTTCATTTTTCTTCTGTCTTTAGGTGCCCCGTTAGTTAAATCTGCCTTTGTGTCCTTTATCTCACTGAGGTTTTGAGCAAATCTTTAGTTTAATCCATGATGGTGACCATGGTTCTGAAATACCCTATCAGCAGTTTCTGCTGCTTAAATATCAAGAGGTCACTGTTAAATGATGATGGTGCTGAAATAGCACACCCTATTGTAATCTGCATTTCTCTCTGTTTGGCCCCTCTGTTTTCATAGTTTTCACCTTGGATCTGTCTTGCATCTCAGTGCAGCCTATAGGTCAGTCCAAACACTGTGGGCAGCTGTACTGGTGAAGTTAGTTTTAAGTTGGATATTTGACAGACACTCACTTTAGACGAAGGCTGCCCCTAATAGTTGGCCAAACGTTAATCGATCAGAGAGGTAAAAGACACTCAAATAAACATGAAACTCTATTAGGAGCTGCGCCATGTCAAAATAAATCAACACCTACATGACTGGACCATGTTGGAATTTAATTTGAAAGGGCAGACACAGGAAGTGGTGATACTCAGCAGTCAGACAGGAGTCATGTTAATTTCCAGGGCTGGTACCTGCGGTTATTCCACAAGCTAGTTAATAACATGTCGGGCAGGAAATCCAAAGTGTGGGATCATTTTGAGAAGGTGAAGGACGAACCCAAGGTGATATGTAAACTCATCTTCATTGGTCGACTACAAACATGACGCATCATCTGTCAGTAGCTACATGCCCATTAGCCACTTAGCACAATCGTTACTGCTTTGCAGACAGCGTCATTAACAGGCGGCTCGCTCAGTGTGTGACGTGCACTTGTAGATAAAATAAAGGCCTTTATTAATGAAGGTTCATTATAGTGATGTCATGAGAACAGATACTCGCGATACGTTTCGATACCATGATGAAAAAAACCCCAGCAATACTAATTTTTTTGAAAAAATGGAAGACCCGATACCAGCCTAAGAATTGGTGCTATGACTCCTGTGGAACTGATGGGGGGCAGTATACACCATATAGTGCTACAGGCCATGCCTACATTGAGAGCAAAAGGTTGACAAGGAAGAGGAGAGAGCGGCTGCCTGCTAAAGCCCATATTCAGAACCAGCCACGGCCGCGCTTTAGGCCAGAAAATAGATCTGCTCGCAATATATGCAGTTTTAAACACCACTTTGTCTGTTTTATTAATTGCTTTTAACTCGTTGCGAATTGCTTCTGAACCGTCCAAGCTTTGTCCGGACTCCAGACATCTCCCTCTCTCCCCCAGCCCCTCCCCTGGGAGAGAGTCTGGTGGTCTCCTATGAGCCCAGCCTTCAAGACGTACAACACTCTGTTAAGTGTTGGTCAGTTCAGCAAGAAATATCCGAATTAAAATCAGTAGCATCATAAGCAGATATGTTCCATATTATTTTGTTTAATTTCAACAACACAGAGAACAGCTTGAACCAGCTGCATGTGAGCTCATGATCAGGGATTTCACTCTCATGCGTGTCTACTTCCAAAACACAGCGGTTGGGGTGCATTTGATTTATTGTACTGGGACATTTGATTTTTTCCACAGCTGGACCACAGACGTCAAAAAACACTGTTTGCACCGGGACAGGACAAACAATAAATGAAACCAATGAAATTCCACACATTCTTGTGGTTGGCTCAAACGCTGTCAGCGTGATTTAAATAGTAAATATTTGAAAAGTTTATTACGTGTGTTGATCAATGTTTTTTACAACAAAAAATAGGTGAAGAGGAAAATAGACAAAGAAAATATAAGTAATATCAATCTGTTGATAGAAATTTTATTTTATATGCAAATATTAGCACTTTATTTTACAGCTGTTGATATATAGTAAAACACACTTTATTGTGAGCCATATTTGTTGATACTGAATTAATGAATACTCCTGTTTTTATTTAATACCCATGCATTCTCAAAATATTGAATCGTCATTTGTTATCTCTACACTTAAGAGATACTCTTCTATAAGACATGGGTGAATATTTCATTACAAATATTGTTCCTTTTCAATCAATCAATTTTATATATAAAGCCCAATATCACAAATCACAATTTGCCTCACAGTGCTTTACAGCATACGACATCCCTCTGTCCTTTGGACCCTCACAGACCCTTATTTGGACTTTTGAAATCCAAATAAAAAAACAAAAGAAAACAAATTATATTTAGATTAATGGGCAGTACCTGGTAGCCTTGCCAGCCTAAATTAAGTATAAATAAACATAAAAAAGTCCTCATATTTACAGTATATTAAATTGTTTTTGATCTAATTATTTTACACATAAATTATCGCACATTATCAGCTCTAATATCACATGCAACGGATGCTGAAGCCATTGTTGTGGTGTGCGCCTGCAGTTATCAAACCATTGTTAGACTAAAACATTAACAATTCTCATACCAAAGCTGGTGGAGCATCCTAACACGTACAAGTTAGCTTACCGTTTTTAGCTGGTATGCCATGCTGGTTGTAAGCTCTTATTTGAAAAAAAAATAAATAAATAAATAAATAAAACAATATTTCTACCTGCTTGCGGAACTTGAAAGTTAGACAAATTCCAATGCCAACGGCACACAATAGGATATAGATACATGCAAAATGACAAGACATATTGAAAGATGAGGTAGTGAAGTTTTTTCAATATAGTATTGAATTTGGGCATAGTTCTTTCTTGTGTATATATTTCAAAGAATACATGATGTAAATGTAGCTTTCTCTGTGTTGGAAAAAGTGTAAACAGGGTGGTCAATCATTTTAAATTTGGCCAGTATAAAAAATGTCAGAAAAGCAGATTTGCTGGGCTTATTAAGGGTGATAAGCTTCATTGTCCTGAATTTATAAAATGTGGTCACAGTAAGATTACGTTACAATTACGTGAATGATAATACTGTAGATAATATAACCTCCGGAGACACACAAATCACATTAAAAGTAAAATTTATGTCATTTAGAAATCATGACTAGACAATGGTTCTTAAAATTGAAGTAACAGTTTTATTAATTTTGTTGTTTTATCTCTGTAATCTGGATCTTTGTTGATGTTGTTCAAGGTGTTGCTGGACCGCAGACGCCTGCACTTGCACCCACTTTTGTGGAAGCGATTACAAAGCTGGAGCAAACAATTGAGCAGCTCAAGACGAAAAGAGACAAGCTCCGTAGTGCAGCGGTAAATGCACTCAAGACACCAGGCACAAGCACGCCACCAGCAGCTGCAAACTTAGCAGGTAGGGCGATGCTGTAAAATTTTGTTATTCACTTTTCACTTCAGTTACACTTTTTTTTTTTTTTGATTTGTTTTTTGGAACAAGTTTAAATTTTAATTTCCACAAGGTTTGTAGGTGTACGTCAATAAATCCACTTTGTCAGTCTCAAAACAAATGTATATACCTAGGCATTGATTAACAAATGGACATAGTGTGGAGTGGTCACAATATCCGATGTTTTCACAGTGCCAACCGATTTTGTAGGGCTTTAAAATCAATGGACAGACTGCTGACATTAGAGATTTGGTAGAGCATTTGCCCGCTGCCTAGGCCTGTCACAATAATGCCTAACAGACAACCTCACTGCTCAGCTGTACCTGTGCTTAGCACACATTCACCATCACTATCTGCAACCATAGACAATAATTACCGCTCGACCTCTCTTGCTCTCACTGCGATATGCTCCTATGACCAGTGGGTAGTGGCAGTGTTTATTAGTTTACCTGTATCATTGGGTCTAAATTAAAAATACTCCCAGAAACAATTTTCGTGTGTTTTACTAGTTTGTACTGTAACTCCTCAGATGCCATATTTGTCTGTTCAGCTGCACTGCCATGTAGAGACTGACCCCTGGTGGCATTACACCCCATCTACACCTGGCATTAACATGCCTTTTGGGTTATCAGATTGCAATTGGATAGTGCTTTACCACATGAAAGTACAGGTGTAAATGCACCCAAGACACTTTGAGGACAGACTGTGATCTGATTGGCGAAACCACCTCTGGAGGTGTTCGTTGAACACAAGTATAAACAGTAAAGTGTCCTGTATCCACATAGGACAACTACGTGTGCGGAAATAAGTAATTGCGCACGGTATGGCTTCCAAACAAAACAGCATGATGGATTGCATGTGGATAATGCAATGCAAGAAACTTGTGGATGTCGTGTGTAAGGTTGCAAAACTTTCCATGGGAATTAACAGGAATAAACAGGAATGTATGGGAATATATGGAAATAAACCGCAATAAACCAGAAATTTACAAAACTGAAGGCTGGCCCTTAACAGGGAACTTAAATGTAGTTCGGGAAAATATATTGTAGCATAATCTTGGCTAAAACAACCAGATCTAATGCAAGCACACTTTAATATATATTTATGCTATTCCTCAAACACATTTATTGTTCAATATAAGAATTAAAGTTTTAAAGTTCTACTCACAAATAAATCTGTTGAAATGTCATGAAAAACATGATTTTTTTTTTTTATTTTACATGGATGTCTGTTTATGACAAAACAAGATGTATATATTTATGTTTGGATACGATACAGTTTGCTTAAATCAACCCCATTTTACAGTTCATTCCCATAATTTCCCAATAATTCCCATATTCCAATTTGGAATATTTAAAAAATTCCCCAGCTTAATTTACCATGGAAATTTTCTGGAAATATACAGGAAATTTTGTGCCCCTTTGCAACCCTAATGGAACCAAGGCAAGACCAAGTGTTATGTCATGTCTGTGTTGTTGGGATTTTATTACCACACCGTAATCCCTGCATTGTGTTGTATTTGGAAATTTACTGTAAGCTGTGCGCGCTCAGTTTCCATGTTGGTGCAATCTGATCTATGTGGATCGATGCAAAAAAAAGTCAGATATCAATATCCACATAAAATCTGGATACGAGACCTATGATTTTTCAATGCCCGATACCTTATTATGGTTTTATACCATCCAAGTTAGCCTACTGTTGGCCTTACTTGTAGGCTTGCATTGTGCAAATATCCTTGGAGGGGAATTTCTAGTTTATCGATTGTAGAGTCAGCTGACTTGACTGACTTCTTTCTGTTGGTCAGTGTTCTCTACCAGGTGAGGTAAAGGCAGGGCACACATTTTTGTTTTCCTAGTCAATGTCAAGCCGTTTTTAGCTGTAAGGTTTAATGGGCATAATTACAAAATCCATTTTCAAGTAATCCCCAATAGATGGGAAAGTAATCATCGTTCCTTTGTTTGTGTGGGACCAGTTAAACCATAAATGTTAAAAATCTGTGTCAGATTCTACAAATAACATCCTTAAGTGTTGACAGGCCCATCTACATTCCCTCTTACATTGCTAACCACTGCCTGCTAATGGGCTACTCACACAACTCTCCTATTTCCCTCTGTGACTACTCTCAAGTACCCAGCATGGCATCCTGTAACATACCTGAAACACCCACCTTAGTAGGCTTGAGGCATTTTTATTCTAAGGTTAAAAAATTAACCTGGTCTTAACTTTTAATGTAACCATCTGGCCACATTTATAACTTTGGTCTAGCCACCACTCTGGTACTGTTCTCCTGTGCTTCAAACCCTACAAGTATCATTTTTAATGGCTATAAATATTGTATTTTGTGTAGCTCACAAGCGCAAAAGAGAGTCGTCCTCGTCCTCGTCCGCCTCCTCCTCCTCCTCCTCCTCCTCAACCTCAAGGGAATCCTCTCCGGAGAAAAAGAATGGGAAGCACAAGAAAAGACACCACAAGAAAGGGAAGGACAAGAAAATGAAAAAGAGGAAGGAGAAGTTTCCCAAAAGAGGTATGTGCTGCTTTTTGCATGTCTTTTACAGTTTGAATGTTATTTGTTCTTTATGTTCAATATTGATGAATAATTCAACACTAAATACAATATACCATGCCATAACATTCCAACTTGATTCTGTACCTGCTGCAGCAAAAAAAAAAAAAACACTATTTATGCACTGTTTTTGTTTGGCATCTTTATTAGGGGTATAGCTTTATAGCAGTCAAACTGATATATTGCATATTCTTATTCTGCCTAAATTTCTTAGCCGAACCTGCCCACAGTTTTCATGGTATCAACACCAAACCAAAAGCAAAACATCAGAGATTCAGGCTACATCCACATGAAGCTGGAGCTGTCTGTATCCTATTTTCCTTGTTCGTCCGTAAACACGGCGCCTTTTAGAGAAATATCTGCGTCCAGACGAAACCATTCAAACAGACTCGAAGCACTGTCGTATACATGCCAGGTCAGACTTGGCGGGGTTGTGGGTGAGGGTTCTTTTGTTGTTCAGACTGACAATTAAAGGAGTCATCACCCAGGAATCACATTTTTCATTGTTAATACATGTAAATTGCAGTTGGACTCCCCTCCTGCAGACAGCAGAGCTGTGCTGTCAGGCTGTCAGGAGATTCAGCAGGAGAGCCCGCTCTGCAGAATGGGGGAAAGCGAGGGGGACAGCAGCGGACCTGGTCCCACCTCCGCCCATTGGCTCTGCAGTGTCAGCGTGTGCTTCATTATTATTATTATTATTATTACAGTGAGCATCCAGACCAATGTTAAAAATGTTTTAAAAGTTTTGGTCTCCAAAAACGCCAGATCTGTGTGAACATAAGGTTTAAATGATACAAAACGTGTGTGGTTTCAGTAAAACCCATCTCCATGTGGACCGCCCATCGGAGAAATAGATACAGCCAGAGTTGTTGAGGTGATCATCAAATCTCGCCATATTGATAAGCTACTCAAGCTATCTCATGTTGTTGGATCACAACTATTTAACCTTTTCACTGTTTCTTTAGGTCTTTACCAACACCACCACCACCACTACTGCTGATACTGGCAACAGAACAACCACTTGCATTAATATTAATGTTGCAAATTAATATTATCCAGCAGTTTACTTCACAATGTATTATTCTGTCTGTGATTAAAATTACCAGTTGTCTTATGTTGAATTTCATGTCTTGTAGTTGTCGATGAGGGTGATGTCATCCAACGCTATTCAGTTCTCCTGGTCCACTACCAAAAATGCAGAAGCATGAAGTGGACAGCGAAAAAATACGACATTGATCCAGCCACAATCCGAAACACCGCAGCGATTGCTGAAGTTAGGATCGCTGCCCCAGAGCTAGATCCACCGCCACGGGGAGAGGGGCAGACGCTCCTTAAATATGCAACAACCGTCAGTGAGTTCATAAATGGACTTCCAGAATTAAAAAAAAAAAATCACAGACATGAAAAAGAAAAAAGAGTTACTCCCCTGATGTTGTTTTCCCCTCATTGTCATAGGTTTGTGTTCAAAATGTTTGTTAAATGTGGATTTTGTTTTACCATATTTTCATTTTATTGTATTTAGTTTTATCAAAATGTAGTAGTGACCTGTAGTTGTAGTTAATGTAGTTCACCCTCCTGTGGTCTTTGGGTCAAATGACCCCTGTTCACTTTTCTTTTATATCAAAAATTTATTGTTGTTTTCATATAATTGCCTAAAAATACACAAGGGTTAATGTAGTTAACCTGTTCAAGAGACAATTTAATAAAGTCTCAAAATTGATCTTTCTATGCGTCTTTTCTTCTTCAGATGTGTGGCACGAATAGTGCTGCAACTGAAGATTATTTTCATAATCGATAAACCTGTCGCTTATTTTTATGAATTGATTAGTGTTGTGGTCTGTACGCTAATGACATGTAACAATCTGTGCTTTGTATCAAATTAGACAGCTTTATTGCATATGTCCTGTGATTATTGATATGGGGAGTAATGTAATTTACAGATGACACTGAAGGCAACAAAAGAAATGGTTTCTTCACTGGTTCTGCGTGGGAAGTGTTACAACCTTAGTTTTATTCTTCTTATTAGTCAGTCAAAGCAAACGTTAATTTCCTTAGGTATTGATTGGTTGAGGGGAGAGGCAGGACAATCCTAACAGAGCGCCATGCTAGTTTGTGTGAGGGGAGATTGATTCATCCAACACAGTAGGTGGCGGTAATGCACCCTGACGTTGGTTGCCACCCGCCATTAAACATCAAAAAAAAAAAGAAGAAGAGATTGATTCATTCGCTAGTCTGATGTGTCTCGGTCTGAGGACAGCGAAGAAGCTCCAGAAAGTTGTGTAAGTACCTGAACATTATTGCGGCCGGTGCATTGTAATAATTGTAACCTTGTGTTTAAATATTTTTATTGAGGCATCATCATTGCATATGGCAACCATATACATAAACTTGATCTTATTAGAGGCTAATTAGGTATAAATTACAGCAAAACCGTACTCTAAATTAAAGTCTGCACCGTTCCGCCTTATTCAACCTGAACTTGGTCCTATTCGAGGCTAATTAGGTATAAATTACAGCAAAACCATACTGTACACTGAAGTGTATTATTCAAATATAACAACCAATAAAAACTTCTGGGTAGGGGTTACACAGGAAGGTGCAACACCCTTGACGCAGGGTCTCCAGGGATGAAGAGTTAATGTTGCCCCACCATCCTCTTCTTGCTGTAGCACGTTTTAAGTGTTCAGCTGCATGTCTTCAGACATTATCTTGTGTTCCCTCTTTAAGTGACTTCAGGACAGCGTCTGTAAAAGTTGAAAGACAAAAAGCGTTAGCAATGCATAAGCAATCTGTAAGCCATGCACTTGAGCACACTGCCTGCATAAATATATAGCTCCATCTGCTGCATAACAAAGCTAGAGAAACTACATTATATTACCTCAGTCAAATGCACATCTTGAAAAATGCTGCAACCAGCAAAAGAATCAAACATCTAAGATACTTCATATGTCAGGGTTCAATATAACATTTCTTCCCTACTATTTTCACTGGCCCAGCCGCTAAAAAAATTAAAGTAACTTCTTTTTTTTACCCAAGTTTTATTAATTTATTGATACCATTTCACATTAACTTCATTGAAATGAATTCACATCAATTGTACACATTACAGATAATAACAGATAATTAACAGACTAATTATAATTTATCAGAGAAGAGAATTTTGGACTGTGGAAGCTGAAATATACATAGTGTGCTTGTATAAAGAGCAATTTTTCAGATATTTGCCTTCTAATTATTATTATCATGTTTATTATTATTACTATTATTATCATCATCATCATTTTTATTATCTATATTACTCTTATTCTTATGACAACAACATTTAGCATCTTCTCTTATTCATTTATGTAACTAAGTAGGCATTCTGGGCTTATACGATCTGTGTTTTTCGGTGTACGACACTTGAGAATTATTTTGAAGAAACATTTTATTTGTGAGGATTGTTAATAAGTTAATATTCATGTTCAGTTAATGTGGTAAATATTTTGTTAAAGGAAGACTGTGCATTTCATTTCAATATTTGATTTTGAGGTGATAGGTATACAAGTTTATTTCAAAGTAAAATGCCGTTGTATTAAAAGGGACGTTATCACGTGATGACATCAGTTAGCTTCTGTGTTAGCAGCCAAGCTGAAATAAAGTTGAGCACACACCCTTATCTGAACACACATATACAGCTTCTGAACTTCGACAAAAAACACTGTACTGACTCTAGATAGTAGCGCCTGCAACTCACTGTGTCTCTCCGTCAAGGTTACAATTATTACAGTGCACCGACCGCATTAATGTTCAGGTACTTACACAACTTCGTGGAGCTTCTTCACCATCCTCCCACCTAGACACATCAGACTAGCGAATGCATCGATCCCTTCTACTTCTTCATGTTTTATGGCAGGTGGCAACCAACATTAAGGTGCATTTTTTAATTTTAATTTTACATACTTTATTAATCCCCGAGGGGAAATTCAATTTTTCACTCTGTTGTCAATTACACACAGGTCCGAACACACACATGCACAAACTGGACCTATACATGCACTAGGTGGAGAGATGTCAGAGTGGGCTGCCCATGACAGGCGCTCTGAGCGGTTGGGGGGTTCAGTGCCTTGCTCAAGGGCACCTCGGCAGTGCTCAGGAGGTGAACTGGCATCTCTCCAGCTACCAGTCCACACGGTATATTTTTGGTCCGAACGGAGACTTGAACAGGCAACCCTCCGGTTCCCAACCCAAGTCCCTATGGACTGAGCTACTGCCGCCCACAATTACCGCCACCTAATGTGTTGGATGAATCAATCTCCCCTCACACAAACTAGCATGGCGCTCTGTTAGGATTGTCCCGCCCCTCCCTCTCCCCCCAACTAATCAATACATAAGGAAATTAACGTTTCACTTGACTGACTCATGAAAAGAAGAATAAAACTAAGGTTGTAACCCTTCCCACGCAGAACCAGTGTAGAAACCATTTCTTATGTTGCCTTCAATGTCATCTGTAAATTACATTACTCCCCATATCAATAATCACAAGACTGAACATTACATATACAATAAAGCTCTGTCTAATTTGATACAAAGCACGGATTGTTACATGTCATTAGCGTACAGACCACAACACTAATCAATTCATAAAAATAAGCGACAGGTTTATCGATTATGAAAATAATCTTCAGTTGCAGCACTGTTCGTGCCACACGTCTGAAGAAGAAAAGACGCATAGAAAGATCAGTTTTGAGACGTAATTAAATTGTCTCTTGAACAGGGTAACTACATTAACCTTGTGTCGTCTTTTTCAGGCAATTATATGGAAAAACAACAACACATTTTTGATATAAAAGAAAAGTGAACACAGGTCATTTGACCCAAAGACCACAGGAGGGTAAACTACATTAACTACAACTACAGGTCACTACTACATTTTGATAAAACTAAATTTAACATGTTTATGTTAAATCTTAACATAAACAGTTTGAACACATAAACCTACGACAATGAGGAAAATTGACAACATCAGGGGAGTAACTCTTTTTTCTTTTTCATGTCTGTGATTTTTTTTTTTTTAATTCTGGAAGTCCATTTATGAACTCACTGACGGTTGTTACATATTTAAGGAGCGTCTGCCCCTCTCCCCGTGGCTGTGGATCTAGCTCTGAGGCAGCGATCCTAACTTCAGCAATCGCTACGGTGTTTTGGATTGTGGCTGGATCAATGTCGTATTTTTTTGCTGTCCACTTCATGCTCCTGCATTTTTGGTAGTGGATCAGGAGAACTGAAGAGCGTTGGACGACATCACCCTCATCGACAACTACAGGACAAGAAATTCAACATAAGACAACTGGTAATTTTAATCACAGACAGAATAATATATTGTGAAGTAAATTGCTGGATAATATTAATTTGCAACATTAATATTAATGCAAGTGGTTGTTCTGTTGCCAGTATCAGTAGTGGTAGAGGTGGTGGTAGCACTTACGATAACGATAATGAGTGAGGATACACATTTCAGTGGGGTCACAATGACCACGCCAATCGGATCACAGTCTGTCCTTATTTACACCTGTACTTTCATGTGGTAAAGCACTATCCTATTGCAATCTGATCACCCAAAACGCATGTTAATGCCAGGTGTAGATGGGGTGTAACACCACCAGGGGTCAGTCTCTACATGGCAGTGCAGCAGAGTTTGTCAGTTAATAAAAGCTGCAGCTTCTCAAGAACAGTGTGTGAGAGCAGTATCACTATGACAATCAGCTAAGCCTACATTAAGGCAGTACTACTGTACAGTAGAGTCCTTTCCTACAAGTTTTACACAAATACCATCATAATACTCTATACCCTGGTAAAATGTCAGGAGGGTATGAAGGTATGAAAAAAGGGAAAATACTCAAACCTAGCCTACATTTGTATCCATCAGTGATATCGTAAACTGCATGTCATTTGTGAATCAGATGCAGTGTGACAGCAATGGTAGGTTAATTGTCCACTATTCTTTTGGATTTCTGTTATAAAGACAGCGGTAGGCCTGTCAGGATAACAAATTTTGCAGGACGATATATTATCCCAGAAATTATTGCGATAAATGATATTGACATATGTCAATGTCGTTTTGAGACCATTTTTCAAAATTTAATGAAAATATAGCATAATAATGCAATTACACCCTTTCAAAGAGAAATAAACTTGTATTTTTCAAGAATATTTAACATTTGAATTGCAATTTGAGGAAGAAAATTAAAATATCATAAATAAATGAAACAAAACAACCCAAAACAACCAAAAACAATAAATAAAATGAACTGGTGATATATTGAAGTCAGCAAAATTGTTGAGTTCATTAATTGATTTATTGATTGTTGTGACAGGCCTAGACAGCGGGCAAACGCTCAACCAAATAAATAAAGCAAAATTGAGCCCTTAGCATAAATATCTGATGATAATAAAATTTGTTGCTCAAGGTCCCTAATGTCAGCAGTCTGTCCACTGTGGATTTTAAAACCCTACTGACAGGTCTCAGTTTGTCAGACAAAACAATAGACAGTCTGACACACTTTTTACTAGAACTAGGGCCCCTCAGGGAACTGTTTTGGCCCCTTTCTTGTTCTCTTTATATACAGCTGACTATAGATGCAGTCATAACGGCTGTCATCTCCAAAAATATGCTGATGATTCTGCACTAGTTGGCCTAATTATAAACAATTAATTAAATGATCTGCAGTATAGAGAGGAATTTGATAAATTTGTCAAATGGTGTGAGAGCAATTATTTAATCCTGAATGTCATTAAAACAAAGGAGTTAGTTATTGACTTCAGAAGAAAGAAAGAAAGACAAGTGTGCTCCAGTCTTCATTAATGGAAACCCAATTGAGATTGTCTCATCATACAAATACCTGGGTGTACATATTGACGAGGGCTTAAACTGGAAGACACTAATGCTATAGTCAAAAAGGCTCAGACGAGATTGTTCTTCCTCAGGAAACTGAGATCTTTTGATGTAGGGAGGAGCTTATTGAATGTTTTTTTTTTATCAAAGCATTGTAGCCAGTGTGCTGTTCTATACTGTTGTATGCTTGGGCAACAGCATTTCAGCCAATGATAAAAACAGAATCAATAAGTTTATTAAAAAGGATGGAGCCATAGTTGGATGTCCATTCGATTCCCTTGACAGTGTTATGGAAGTTAGAATTAGGAGGAGGCTGAAGGTCATACTAGATCATGATAGTCACCCTCTACACGGCATATTCAGCAGCCTGCAGAGTACTGTAAGTGGTCGGCTGTTAATGCCAAAATGCTCTACTGAGCATTTTAGAAGGACATTTGTTCCCACAGCTATAAGGCTTGCCTGTAAAGGTTAATGCTACCTGTTTCTGTATGGCTGTATTCACAGCACAGTACAGGCCTAAATTATGTAACGGACTCCACACTGTACCTCCACCCTGAAGTGTGCTGGAGTCTGCATTATTGTACTTGTTTTGTTTTGGAATGTGATGCAATTACTGTAATTGGCATCACTGCATTGTAGATCCTTGCCATCAATCAGTGTTTCTTGGGAGTGTCTGTGTACATTTCTGTATTGTTTGTTGACTTGTATGTATATTTTATGTGTCCCTTTGTGGTATCTGTTTTTCTATGTCATTTCTTATGCACTGGTGACCAGATCAATTTCCCCTCTGGGGATTAATAAAGTGTATTTATTTATTTTATTCATTTAAAATCGATTGGCACTGTGAAAACGTAGGATATTGTGACCACTCCACACTATGTCCATTTGTCAGTGGAAGGAATCTTTAGAGTTTGCCTGTTAATCAATGCCTTGGTATATATATTTGTTTTGAGATTGACAAAGTGGCTTTATTGATGTACACCTACAAACCTTTTGGAAATTAAAATTTTAAATTGTTCCAAAGCAAAACAAAACAGTCTAACTGGAGTGAAAAGTGAATAACACAAAATTTTATACCATGACTCTACCTGCTAAGTAGCTGCTGGTGGCACGCTTGTGCCTGGTGTCTTGAGTGCATTTACCGCTGCACTACGGAGCTTGTCTCTTTTCATCTTGAGCTGCTCAATTGCTTGCTCCAGCTTTGTAATCGCTTCCACAAAAGTGGGTGCAAGTGCAGACATCTGCGGTCCAGCAACACCTTGAACAACATCAACAAAGATCCAGATTACAGAGATAAAACAACAAAATTAATAAAACTGTTACTTCAATTTTAAGAATCATTGTCTAGTCATGATTTCTAAATGACATAAATTTTACTTTTAATGTGATTTGTGTGTCTCCGGAGGTATCTACAGTATTATCATTCACGTAATTGTAACTTAATACTTACTGTGACCACATTTTATAAATTCAGAACAATGAAGCTTATCACCCTTAATAAAACAACAAATCTGCTTTTCTGACATGTTTTATACTGGCCAAATTTAAAATGATTGAAAAATACTAGCATAGCCTAAAAATGGCATGAGAAATGGGTGTGACCACCCTGTTTACACTTTTTCCAACACAGAGAAAGCTACATTTACATCATGTATTCTTTGAAATATATAGACAAGAAAGAACTATGCCCAAATTCAATACTATATTGAAAAAAAACTTTTCACTACCTCATCTTTCAATATGTTGTCATTTTTTATGTATCTATATCCTATTGTGTGCATTGGCATTTGAATTTGGCGAACTTTCAAGTTCTGCAAGCAGGTAGAACTATTGTTTTAATATATATATACATTTTTTTCAAATAAATGCTTTACAACCAACATGGCATACCAGCAAATTTTAGGATTTCAGTCGGCCCACATTTTCTTTGGTTCACTACAGCCCAAAAAAAGAAAATAATTGCCCGTTTAAAATAGTTGACAAGAAGATAATAAGATACAGCTGGGTTGTGCTGAGGTGGAGGTGACAGGAGGAGCCCCTGATGCAGCTGCAATATCTTTAGATGGCCCAAGATTTGCAGGGATGAGATTCAGAAACTGAAACAGAGCATCTGAAGAGAGGAGTATGTGACACCATTGGATATTAGTCTAATAATAAGAAAGGTGATTCCAAGAATAAAATGAAATGAAATAATAAAAAATCAAACCCCTAAGAGATACATGTATATATATATATATATATATATATATATATATATATATATATATGTATGTATACTTTTTTTCTGACATGCAAATTACATTAGATTCGATGTTATTGTCATTACAGTGAAATGCTGTTTTGCATCATGCAAAGAAGCAGTAAACTGCAGTATAATAAAGCATATGGGAGTGTTCAGTTATGGAGTATTATCATTAATTATGTCGACTTTACCACTGATGTAAAGTTTAACACCATAAACACACTTTAGGGATGGGGCCGATCCGATCCAGTATCGGTATCGGGTTCCGATCCGGTACGCGGCTGTTGTTGCAGCTTCGTCTTGCAACTTAAAAAATGACGAGACGAGACTCTCATCTTTAGTGAATGAAAAAAGGCACGTTAGCTTGTGCAAATGAGGAGTAGCCCACAAAGCTTGGCTGCTAACCGCTAACAACAACAACAACAGAAGCTAACTGACGTCATCACGTGGCACGTATCCCTCCACGAGCATTATGGGTAGTGAAGTCCCTTTTAATACAAAATATTCAAATGAAATGTACAGTCTTCTTTTAACTAAATATTTACCACATTAACTGTCTTTACATGAATACTACCGCATTAATAATCCTTATTAATATGTTTCTTCAAAAAAAATTCTCAACAGTGTCGTGCTCTGAAAATAACAGACATACAAGCCCAGAATGCCTACTTAGTTGCACTCATGAACAAGAGAAGATGCAATATAGATATGCATATAGATAATAATGATGATGATGACTGGAGGGAAAAATGTTATGTTGAACCCCGTGCATACATATGTACATGCCATACTTGCCTATAGAGAGGAGTTTATTACAGCCTCATATAAAATCAACAATAATGATAATGAAAATATTAAAGCAAACAGAGCTCTGGTATCAGAATAGTATCGGTATTGGTGGATATCCAAATTGAGGTATCGGGATAGGATCGGAAGTGAAAAAATGTGGATTGGTGCATCCCAAACACATTTGAGACAATATGAACTGTAACACAACAAACAACCAGGCTTACAAATATAATACATGAAGGGGTGGAAAAGGAACAGCATTTTGAATGACTATCACAAGCCGGTCAAACGTGAGTTAACCAGATCTTAATTAACCTGTAGACAAATATATAACACATGCTGAATAGATATAATATTTACGCCTTCCTAGTTACTGTACCTACATTGCTTTGTTCCATAACAGCTTAGGCTCTTCCATAACATTAACTGACGTTAAAACTAACAGTTAACGCTAGCTATTTATTGATTAGCAAACCATGTTAGGCTAAAGGTTACTATGGTTACTATCATTCTGCAACAGACAAATCATTTCGTGACATCATCTTTAATGTAACGTTACCTCTGTGTTATGTTTTTCCTACTCTTCTTTTCTTTCCTTCCATGGGCAGGCTGGCACCAAAGGTTTTATCTTGTTTTGACATATTGTCGAGACAAGTTTTCTTCTTTTCTTTTTTTTCGAGATGAGCTTTCTGTGGTCACGTCAGAAACAACACCCCCCACCCCCTCCCAGAGAGCAGGTAGAGACGAAACAGTCAGAGGATGAGGGGGCGACTTATGAAAGTAATGTATCATTATTATATTAGGTGTAGTTTTTTCTAATTTGATACAAAATACGGCTTATTACGTCTAATTAGCGTACTTTAAAATACAGTGCCACCCAAATATTTAATAAAGTATTTATTGTTTCAGTACATGGGATCTGGTTTCGACTTTTGTATCGAGAATCGTGTCATTTTACTGGTATCGGCACCAACTGCTTAATTAACAATTGTTATTGTGACATCCCTAGTTAAGTAGTACGGTTTTGTATTTCTCTGTAATGTAGCACAGTGTTAACAATGTCACTGATATTATTCTTTCTCACACCTTCAACTCAAACCATTGTGTTGCCCAACCCAAATATATAATTTAATAATTACATTAATATTGTAAACATGTGGGCGACTCATCAACTAATGGCCCTAAATAATCACTGTTGGTCGACCAGGAAAATTCTTATTCAGGGCAGGTCACCTCGCAGCCCTGCTGTTTACTGCCAGCAGCTGACGTGGACCATCAGTTGTACTATGAATAGAACCACATGTACAATTGTGTAACTGCAGCAGTCCACAGACAGTTAGTGCTGAAAGTATGTCCTTGGGCCAAGCTACCTCACCTCTCTTCAATGACCATCGGCTCTGCCCCAGTCTCATACACTTTAAGGAACACATGCGTGAAGTACAAGAACCACAAATTTGTACTGCAGTAGTACTTGAGTTGATGTACTTAGCTACTTTCTACCACTGGTAGCTAAGTTGAGAAACACCATGAAATTAGCCAATGCTAGCTAATTTAGCTAACATAACATATCAGAAAAATGGCTTTAAATGGTCCATAATGTTATCTACATTGTGTTGTTTTGTAAGGCAGCAGATACTGTGCCATTACCAGCAGTGGTGGTTCTAGGCCAGTTTCAATGGGGGGGCCAAGCTAGGGCCACTCCTTTTGATACGGGGCACATACAAGTAGGGCCAAATATCTAAGTCTGAACAATAAGATATACATTATATATATATATATATAGATAGATAGATAGATAGATAGATAGATAGATAGATAGATAGATAGATAGATAGATAGATATCAGTGTTTCCCACAGGATTTTTGGAGACTACATCCACCCCTGTACGGGGGTCCAGGGGTATGCTCCCCTGAGAGAAAATTTTGTATATATTTGATTTAAAGGCATCAATCTGGTGAATTCTGAGAGCTATGATGGCAGAATATGCCTAGATTTCAACATCTTTGTGCTTTTTATGTGTGAAAAATGTTCTACTTTTTACTGATAAAAACACGAGTGGTATGTTCTGGAGACGAGAGTATCCAGTCAATTTTCACAATAAAACACCCATGAAAACTGTGAATTGTATTTCATATGGCTATATCAACATGATGTGACATGGAACTACCATGAGCCAAATGAGAATGAAAAAGTTTTCAGAGCTTATTTCAATGGTGCTGTGTGTGCTGAGCTGTCTTAAATACAGCCACACATTTCTGTATTGCTGTTTTCGATGGGTGTACCGCTTTAAGTGGGGGGGCCCCCCCCCCCCCCAAAACTGCCATTGATTACCAGCATTTTATTTACTCAGGCTGCCAGTAATCAAACTGACTCACAGCAAACTCTCGCATCCTATGGACGATCATTCTCACGTAATTCACTTTAGACTGAGCAAATAAAGAGCCACAGTGTAGCCTCCAGACATGACAAGAGTAACAGTACATGTTAATGACTGCCATGAAATTAAAGCTCACCTCAACCTCACTCACTCAGCTGAGTGAACACTGTGAAGCTGTTTGATGCTCAGAGATCTGTAGAAGTTCAATAAGGAGTTTTTGAGCTGTGATGTGAATGAACGACAACCTTTCTCTGTAACGTGTGTGTGTGTGTGTGTGTGTGTGCATGTGCATTGACTGTTTCCTGCAGACGTCCAGCAGCTGTTGGTGGTTAAAGAAGAGGTTCCCACTGAGCAGCAGGAGTGGAGCTCCAGTGTGGACCAGGAGGACCCAGAGCCTCCACACATTAAAGAGGAACAGGAGGAACTCTGGATCAGTCAGGAGGGAGAGCAGCTTCAAGGGCTGGAGGAGGATGATATCACCAAGTTCACATTCACTCCTGTCCCTGTGAAGAGTGAAGATGATGAAGAGAAACCTCAGTCCTCACAGCTTCATCAAAGACACACTGAACTGATGGAAACAGAAGCGGAGGGAGAGGACTGTGGAGGAGCAGAACCAGCCAGGAACTCAGATCCAGATACACATTTACAACCTGAGACTGATGACAAGACTGGAGAGTCTTCTGAATCAGAGACTGATGACAGTGATGATTGGAAGGAGACCAGAGAACCTCAGTCAGGTTTAAACTTTCTGAAAAATGATCAAGTCTCTGTCAGTGATTTGATTGTTTGTGAGAAACCATTTAGCTGCTCCGAGTGTGGGAAAAGATTTGGTCACAGGGTACATCTGACAATTCACATGAGATCTCATACAGGGGAGAAACCATTTAGCTGCTCTGAGTGTGGGAAAAGATATAGTCGGAGGGGACATCTGAAGATTCATATGAGATCTCATACAGGAGAGAAACCATTTAGCTGCTCTGAGTGTGGGAAAAGATTTGGTTACAGTGGAGTTCTGAGAGACCACATGAGATCTCATACAGGAGAAAAACCATTTAGCTGCTCTGTGTGTGGGAAAAGATGTAGTCGGAGGGAACATCTGAAGGTTCATATGAGATGTCATACAGGAGAGAAACCATTTAGTTGCTCTGAGTGTGGCAAAACCTTTGGTCAAAGTGGAGGTCTGAAAATTCACATGAGATCTCATACAGGAGAAAAACCATTTAGCTGCTCTGACTGTGGAAAAAGATTTGGTCAAAAGTTGCATCTGCATAAACACATGAGAGCTCATACAGAAGAGTTCACATCCACTCCTGTCCCTGTGAAGAGTGACGGTGATGAAGAGAAACCTCAGTCAGGTTTAAACTCTCTGAAAAATGATCATGTCCCTGTCAATAATTTGATTGTTGGTGGGAAACTATTTAGCTGCTCTGAGTGTGGGAAAAGATTTCAACAAAAGGGACATCTGACAGCACACATGAGATCTCATACAGGGGAGAAACCATTTAGCTGCTCTGAGTGTGGCAAAAGATTTGGTCGTAGTGGAAGTCTGAGAGACCACATGAGATCTCATACAGGAGAAAAACCATTTAGCTGCTCTGTGTGTGGGAAAAGATTTAGTCGGAGGGAACATCTGAAGATTCATATGAGATCTCATACAGGAGAGAAACCATTTAGCTGCTCTGAGTGTGGCAAAACCTTTGGTCAAAGTGGAGGTCTGAAGATTCACATGAGATCTCATGCAGGAGAAAAACCATTTAGCTGCTCTGAGTGTGGCAAGAGCTTTACTCAAAATGGAAGCCTGAAGGAACACATGAGATCTCATACAGGAGAAAAACCATTTAGCTGCTCTGAGTGTGGCAGAAGATTTACTCAAAATGGAAGTCTGAAGGAACACATGAGAGCTCATACAGGAGAGTTCACATCAACTCCTGTCGCTGTGAAGAGTGACGATGATGTAGAGAAACCTCAGTCCTCACAGCTTCATCAAAGACAAACGCAGCAGATGAGAACAGAAGTGGAAGGACAGGACTGTGGAGGACCAGAACCAGCCAGGAATTTGGCTTTGTGTAGAGATTTACAACCTGAGACTGATGACCACACTGGAGCATCTTCTGAACCAGAAATTGATGACAGTGATGGTTGGAAGCAGACCTCAGTTGGGTTTAAACTTTCTGAAAAATGATCACGTCCCGGTCAATAATTTGATTGTTTGTGGGAAACTATTTAGCTGCTCTGAGTGTGGGAAAAGATTTGGTGAAAAGGGAAGTTTAAAGAAACACATAAAATATCATACAGAAGAGAAACGATTCAGCTGCTTGGAGTGTGGGAAAAGATTTGGTTACAATATAGACATGAAAATTCATGAAGAAGAAAAGTGATTCAGCAGTTCAGTCCTCAAAAAAACAGTGACAAGCGTGTTACAGCATAATACATTTTTTGATTGTGTTGCCTTTTTTTTAAACACTATGTTGTAATTTACTTTATTACTATTATTTTGAATTTTCATTTCCTATTTTATTTATTTAGCTTATGTAATTATACTTTCATCCCATAGTATTTTTTATGGAATGTTTTTTAACTGCATATCTTTTATTATTGAGTTTTAGTGGGAATAAGTTGTACTGCTCTTGTAAAATTAAAAAGTGAAAATAAAATATTCAAAAAAAGAAATGACATGCTAAGGTGTAAATAAATTAAATAATGTAAGACCATTTAGTTTGTTTTATAAAAGGACAAAGTATAGACCTGTTCTATAGAAAAGGTGACTTTAAATGGCTTCTGCTGTGATCTGGTGCTATAAAGAAGATACAATTCTATAAAATTAACTAGACCTTCCTGGAGGGATGGGGCACCCCCCAGAATATAATGATGGGGGAAACACTGAAGCTGCTGAGCGATCTTCATGACTCAGCCTTCATTTGGAATTGTGTGTTATCAGCTTCACACTCCCAGTTTGGAGAAGCAGACAAGAGAACTGGCAACGAGTCTGGTTGCTTTGAGGAGAGTATCATATAACTGCATCAGGTTACCATCATAATGGGTTGTCTGACAGGAAGGTTACGTGGTGAAAATACTCATAATGCTGTTAAATTGATGTGGATTTTTTAGGTGATTCTGATTTTATATGGCTAAAATAGCTTTTTCAGATGGCCCCCTTCCACAGTCACCAGAATCCTTTGATAGAAACAATTAATTTGTCCTCATAGCTCCCATGCCATTTTTAGTTTCTTTTGTGTCCATCTGTATCATTTTGTGTCCCCTCTCTAAATTGTCAGAAAAGTCAGAAAAGAATCAACATCTTCCAATGGTTGGGTCAATTAAGACAGCAGATAACAATGGAGCAACACTCAGATCTGGAAAAAGTTATCCTGATGGATTATGTGTTAAAGGTTTGATTTTATTTCCTGAGCATTACACTTATGGATTCCCTGTGTAAACTGTCTATTCATTTTTAGTGATCTTGATTGTGTGTCCTTGTGTACATGGTCTGTGTGGATTTCTTCATTGTCTTTCTCTTTTTCATCTTTGTAGTATTTTACTGAGTTAACTAATGGATTAGGGTATACACTGGAAAGTGGCTCAATAAAGTCACTGCAAGGATTCTTGCATCTCTCCATCATGGTTCTGTCTCTCATGTACGCCTTTTTTATGTGAAATCAAATGAACTAAACTAAAAATCAACTGGAACAGTTAAATAAAAGTCATTCTTTCGAATAAGTGTATTTTAGTGTATTTTGTAATTTATCCTCCTGCATGTTTTTTTTCTGAGTAAGTCTGTAATTCCGTGGAACACTTCTGGAAGCTGTACTCTTGGCAACCCAGAGTTGGGTGTGGAGTGGTGACCTGGTAGGAGTGCGCGGATTACAAACGGATTCACAAACAACATTGATCATTTTTGGCATTTGAGATGATTTTCTGGACTTTGGACTTGGCGGTTGGCATAAACTGGTTTGTGACGATCAGGATGGTGGATCAGTAGGATTAGACGATGATGATGATGATGATGATGATTGTATACATTTTGATGACTGGACTCCAGTTTCTAGTGGGAGAGGGCGAGGAAGAAGCAGGCATGAGGAAATCAGTAAAAGAAGCTTGGAAGAAAACAGTTCAGAGGAAGACAGGAGAGTTGTTTGACAAAAGGTTATGAGGGAGGGATTTAAAATAAATTCTGAAAGGAAGATGAGCATGTGTCCGATAGTGCTGTCAAGGGAACTGAAAAAGAAGCAAGGAGAGGAGATTGCTCAGACTTTGAGGGATGGAAACTTGTTGATAATATGTAAAACTGAGGAACAGAAGAATATAGCTTTGCCGAAAGAAAGTATTTGCAAGGAAATGATAAGTGAAAGAAGGATTCTGGGTGAGAATAAAGTGACAAGTGACTATCCTATTATCACTGTCGTAGGAATAAGAGTAGAAGGATATGATAATGACGGATCACAGAAATGGGCTTTTAGTAGTGGTGATTGGAGGAAATTTGGGTATATTTGTGATCAAGAAATGCAGAAAATTGATATTAATGAAGATGTTGATCATTTGAATCTTTGTGTTTGTGAAGATATTTTAGAGGCTGCAAAGAAGGCCAGTCAGAAGAAGGGGAGTAAGCACATTAAGAAGATTGTTCCATGGTGGACAAAGGAGTGTGATGACAAAATAAAGCTTTTCAAATGTTGAAAAGAAATCACAGTTTTCAGAATCTTATTGAATATAAGAAGAGAGGAATCAGTAATATCAAGACTCAGGTTTGGACATACTTTGCTTAACTGTACATTATTAAAAATAAGTAAACATAATACAGGGGAGTGTGATTACTGTGGCCAACTAGAAACAGTAGCACATGTTATATGTCGGGGGTATGAAACTGATAGACAGCAGTTGATTAACAATCTAAGAAACAATAAGGTAGCCTACCATTTGATATCATGGACATTCTGCAGCAGGACTCAGGAAATAAGAGGTATGGATTAAATTTTCAGATTCTAAGAATGAGTTTTTCATGGAGAGGATATAATTTCTTTTTTTTAAGAGGGTGTAATAGTCATTTTGATCCATACTACATTCCAGTTGGTGGTGGTAATGCACCAATTCGTTGTTTGCCAACCGCCAATAAACAGTAGAAGAAGAAGTAGAAGAAGAAGAAGAAGAAGAAGAAGAAGAAAGGTGTGTTGGAAAAGGGAGTTTGGAGAGAAGGAGGAAGTGGATTGATCGCGCGGGTAACTACAAACAGCTGTATCGTATGTAATAATCATGAATTTTAGTAGTGAGGATGAAGGTTGGGATTGTGGAGGAATGGAGTGGCAGAAAGTGGCGAATCTCAAAAGAAAGAAAAAGAAAAAAGAAAAGGAGAGGACTAGCTCCTCAAGCAGTTCGGGGACAGAATCGGACACAACAGTTAAGAGAGTGAGGGCAGATCGAAGCCCGAGAGCTGAATATGGGAGCAATGACTGGAAAGTGATTATTGTATTTGTTGAGAATTTTCACCTTATTACGGTGGCTAAAGCTCTCAAAAAGGATGTTGGCAAAGTAAAGTTTGCGAAGTACCTGAATAACAAGCGCATACTTGTACATGCAATGAGTAAGAAGCAATAAGATGAGCTATTGAAAATGAATACTCTGGATGGTAAAAAAAAAGTCAAAACCCATGTTCCTGGCACAGCGGCTAGACAAAGGGGAGTCATTTCTGGAGTACCACTATCTGTCTCAGTGGAAGAGATTAAAACAGAACTGAAGGGAGGTAAAGTGCTTGATGCTAAACGCATTACTAATAAAAGAAATGGAGAACGAGCGGAAACGCTGTCAGTAATTATTGACTTTGAACATGACATTCCAAGAAAAGTAATGCTAGGCCTTTTGTGCTACACAGTAAGAGAGTTCATTCCTCCAGCTTTAAGGTACTTTAAATGTCAGAGAATGGGACATACTGCAAAACAGTGTATAGGTAGAGAAAGATGTGCAAGATGTAGAGGAGACCATGCATTTGGAAAGTGTAGGAAAGATGTGCCGATTAAGTGTTGCAATTGTGGGGGAGACCACAGTGCAGCTTTTTGGGGCTGTGTGGTACAAAAGCAAGCAAAAGAAGCCCAAAGATATAAGATTCTAAACAAAGTGTCATATGCAGAGGCTGTTAAGAGCGTTAATAATGCACAGATAGCGAAAGAAAACAAAACTGAGAGGAGTAACATTGTTAACAGTACTGATCCTCCTGTTGCAGGAAACAGTAAGATGCACCAGACAGGCCAGCATGAGACCTCCCACAAGTGTAAGGTAAAGAAAGGAACTCTGCTAGTTGATAAAATAAATTTTGTGACATTCATATGCAAAGTGGTTTACATCGGATTAGAACAAAGTGACAGGAATGAGAGAATTGAAAAGGAGTATCTTGGGATGTCAAGTGTAGAGTGTAAAACAATACAAGAAATGATGAACCTGGATTCCAGCGCATGCAGGCATTGAGGGAAATGAGATAGCAGACAAACCGGCTAAAAGTGCTTTAAACAAAATTGAAAATGATATTTTAGATCTTTGTTTTGGGAGAGAAGAGGTAAAATCAATAATCCACCAGGGAATTAAGACAAAATGGCAGGAAATATGGAATAATAACACAAAGGGTAGGGAATATTACAAAATTCAAAAGTCTGTCAGAGTGAAAAGGTCCAGAGGGAAATGTAGGAAAGAAGATGTCATGTTCACGAGGATAAGACTAGGACACACAGAACTAAACAGTACACTGTTTATCATGAAAAAGAGAGAATCAGATGAATGTGAAACTTGTGGACTTAGAGAAACTGTTGAACATGTACTATTTGGGTGTAGGAAATTCATTACAGAAAGGAAAAGGTTGAAGGATGGTGTGGTCAAAATGGGTAGGGAATGGAGCATCAAAGGGCTCCTAGAGCTAGGAGAGAAACAGGCTGAGGTTCAAAGGGCAGTTCTTAAGTACATGTATGAAACAGGATTAATGTCCAGAATATGAGTATTTATAATTGATTTTTTTTTTTAAATCTATGAAAGTAACCCAGTATAAAGTCATGATGTTACACACTCCGATACAGTTGGTGGCGGCATGCACCTTGAACGTTGGTTTGTAGCCCACCATTAAAACAGAAGAAGAAGAAGCAGAAGAAGAAAAGACAAGACAAGACGAAGAAGAAGTGTGTTAGCAGAGTGTCTTTGTTGTGTTTTTAAAGTGTGAACATGTCTAAAGTCCAAATGCTGAGATCGCTGGTGAAGCAGCGACTAACTGCGGCTGCTGAAGAGATATTTGGGCTGTTTGAAAGAACGATAGCAGAGTACGAGGAGGAACTTTGTCGATCAAAAGAGGAGAACGAGCGACAACGGAAACTACTGGACGCTGTTTTCAACCCTCAGCTTCGGTTACACAGAGCAGGTTTGTTCGTTAAACATTACAAGTTCGTTATTAATGATATAACTGCAGCTTTGTTCAATAAATATTCAGTCTGTCGACGTTAATACGCCACGTTAGCTTCTCTGGTGTCGTTAGCTTCTGTGGTGTCGTTAGCTTCTCTGGTGTCGTTAGCTTCTCTGGTGTCGTTAGCTTTTCCATTGTCGTTGTTTTATGGAATCTTTTACATTAGCTTACATTTGAGCCATTATTTCCATGTTCTTGATCTTGTGATTTTATTGTACAGTAAGTTGTTAAGTCTGCTTTCGTAAGAGCACTATAAATGAATCATCAATAATTTGTCTTGGGTTTATAATAATGATAATTAAAATACAACTATATGGGCGCGATTAATAGCCACAGCTGTGCTTAATGGTCGCGTGTAACGACAGACTGTCTCTAAAGTGGCAGGTGTAATGAGTGGTAAAACTGGCGCACATAGATACGCAAACAGATTCAAGTGTGCCTCAGTCAATTCATGTCTCAGTGTGGGAGTGCAAACGTGCACCCAGCTTCACAACGACTATGTAAAACAGAATCTGGAGTACATGAGGATTTATAAATCTATAAACTTTATAGATTAACACTCGGCCGAAACAGGACCCTTGTATAATTTTTTCAAGTTTCAGTCAGTCAGTCAGGGTGTCAGTGAGCGTGTGAATGGCGGTCCTGCATATTGGAGTCTCCGTATCCATGGCAGCGATGACGCTGAGTGACTGACCTGCCATTCTGTGTCACGCTCCTCTGCAAATTCTGATTTAATATTTCTCTGCTGTGTTCCATGAAACTGTGTTCTGTATTGATTTAGTAAGGGACAGTACATTTTAAATGTGGGATGGTCCCGTATTATACGGGACAGTAGCAACCCTACGTGAGACCCAAACACACTTGATTAAAAAGGAAAACAACAAATGCTGTGAGATTCATTTATTTATTTTATTTTTCATTTATTTATTCCTTTTGACACCGCCCCAGGGTATAAGGGGCAGACAACAAAAAATAACATTAACAAATCAGGACAGGCGACAGCCAATGCACAGCAAAATAAATAAAACAGAGTTTCTGTACATACATACAAGTCAAAGCAAATCAAGAGAAACTATTCAAGATTTTCTTTAAAAGTTTCAACAAATTTGACAAGACCTTTACTTTTCGAGATGACATTAACTTTTGAAACTTATAAATATTTGGATTTGCTCTATAGAACTGTCCGACCAACTCTCTTCTCTCTTTATCAAAAAAAGAACACACAAGTACATAATAATATTCGTCTCCGCGATTGCCAGTCAAAGAAAGAGTACATTTCCGGGGGACATCTTCAAGATCATACCTGCGCTCAGAGATCGGTAACGTATGATTTCCACACTGAAACTTAGACAAACAAACTCTTTCGGCAGCTCTTAACATAATCAGATAAGATTCAAAAGTGAAATCAGTTTTAAACAATTTATAACTATCACATAAAGGGTTACTTTGCAATTGCAGTCAAAGGTGACGTAGGTATGATCAAGTTGTCCAAGGTCTGAGGTGTAACAGGTGGTGTGTTCCATGTTTTATTTCCAAATCGCTCCAGAAAAGAGGATTAGCAAACTTAGTGTACCGTTCCGTCCCATTATGATAGGAAAACGTCTGTTCTGGTTCAGCACTGGAAGCTGCGTCTATACTTCATGCAAGGTATCATGGGGGCTAAGAATAACGTGGATACAAAGCTCGGTTTTCCTTAATAAAACACCACATTTGTGTTGAAGAATCTTTTGTATCATTTTATTTTATTTACTCAGGCTGCCAGTAATAAAACTTGACTCACTGCAAACTCTCCCATCCTATGGATAATCATTCTCACATAATTCATTTTAGACTGAGCACATAAAGAGCCACACTGTAGCCTCCAGACATGACAAGAGTAACTGTACATGTAATGACTGCTATGAAATTAAAGCTCACCTCAACCTCACTCACACTGACACAGCTGAGTGAACACTGTGAAGCTGTTTGATGCTCAGAGATCTGTACGTGTGTGTGTGTGTTTGTGTTTACTGTTTCCTGCAGACATCCAGCAGCTGTTGGTGGTTAAAGAAGAGGTTCCCCCTGAGCAGCAGGAGTGGAGCGCCAGTGTGGACCAGGAGGACCCAGAGCCTCCACACATTAAAGAGGAACAGGAGGAACTCTGGATCAGTCAGGAGGGAGAGCAGCTTCAAGGGCTGGAGGGGGATGATATCACCAAGTTCACATCCACTCCTGTCCCTGTGAAGAGTGAAGATGATGAAGAGAAACCTCAGTCCTCACAGCTTCATGATAGACACACTGAAGAGATGGAAACAGAAACAGAAGCAGAGGGAGAGGACTGTGGAGGAGCAGAACCAGCCAGGAACTCAGATCCAGATACACATTTACAACCTGAGACTGATGACAAGGCTGGAGCATCTTCTGAACCAGAGACTGATGACAGTGATGATTGGATGGAGACCAGAGGGCCTCAGTCAGGTTTAAACTCTCTGAAAAATGATCAAGTCTCTGTCAGTGATTTGATTGTTGATGACAAACAATTTACCTGCTCTGAATGTGGGAAAAGATGTAGTCAGAGGGGACATCTGAAGATTCACATGAGATCTCATACAGGAGAGAAACCATTTAGCTGCTCTGAATGTGGAAAAAGATTTGGTTACAGTGGAGCTCTGAGGGAACACATGAGATCTCATACAAGAAAGAAACCATTTAGCTGCTCTGAGTGTGGCAAAACCTTTGGTCAAAGTGGAGCTCTGAAGAATCACATGAGATCTCATACAGGAGAGAAACCATTTAGCTGCTCTGAATGTGGAAAAAGATTTGGTCAAAAGTTATATCTGTATAAACACATGAGATGTCATACAGGAGAGAAACCACATAGCTGTTCTGAGTGTGGCAAAAGCTTTGGTCAAAATGTAACTCTGAAGAGACACATGAGATCTCATACAGGAGAAAAACCATTGAGCTGCTCTGAGTGTGGCAAAAGATTTGGTCACAGTGGAGATTTGAAGAGACACATGAGATGTCATACAGGAGAAAAACCTTTTAGCTGCTCAATTTGTGGGAAATCATTTACACAAAATGGAAATTTACATATACACATGAAAATTCATGAAGGAGAAAAAGGATTCAGCAGTTCAGTCTGAAAAAAAAAACATGACAAGCGTGTTACAACATAATACATTTTTTGATTGTGTTGCCTTTTTTTAAAAACTTTTTTGCAATTTACTTTATTACCATCATTTTGATTTTTCATTTCCTATTTTATTTATTTATCTTATGTAATTATTCTATCATCCCATGGTATTTTTTATGGGATGTCTTTTAACTGCGTATCTTTTATTATTGAGTTTTAGTGGGAATAAGTTGTACTGTTCTTGTAAAATTAAAAATTGAAAATAAAATCTTCAAAAAAAAGAAATGACATGCTAAGGTGTAAATAAATTAAATAATATAAGACCATTTAGTTTGTTTAATAAAAGAACAAAGTATAGACCTGTTCTATAGGAAAGGTAACTTTAAATGGCTTCTGTTGTGATCTGGTGCTATAAAGATAAAATTCTATAAAATAAACTTGACCTTCCTGGAGGGATGGGGCGCCCCCCAGAATATAATGATAGGGGAAACACTGAAGCTGCTGTGCGATCTTCATGAATCAGCCTTCATTTGGAATTCTGTGTTATCAGCTTTATTCTCCCAGTTTGGAGTGGGAGAGAAGAGAACTGGCATAGTTAGGTTGGTTCCAAAAGTCACACAAAAACACGAACTAACTGTCCAATTGAAGGGCAGCTGAAGACCAGCGACTCATTGTGTTCTGTGAGGTAAAATTACTGATTCTGTCAGTGGAGTCTGGTTGTTTTTAGGAGGGCATCATGTAACTGCCTCAGTTTTCAGTTGTAAAGGGCTGTCTGACAGCATGGTTAGGTGTTGAAAATACTCTTAATGTCGTGTCCACTTAAACTGATGTGGATATTGTTTAGGTGACCCTGTTTTTATGTGGCTAAGATAGGTTTTGCTGCTGTCCCCGTCCACAGTCACCAGACTCCTTTGATGGAAACAGTCCTTTTTTCTACCTAGCTCCCATGCCATTTTCTTTTGGGTCCATCTGTATCATTCTGTGTCCCCTCTTGAAATTCAGAGGTTTTACGGGTTCACAAAGGCAGTGCATGTGGACCTCTTCGTTGGTTGTATTTTTCCTTAGCAGCAGTAGTATGAGTCATGGGGAGGATAACTGATCAAGAGCTCCAATTAGAGCTGATCTGATCGATGGATGAGAGGAGCAGCTGCTGCAGAGGCGAGTGAAAGCAAGGGAAGTAATAAAGCAACTCAGGACATAAAATAAGCACAGCAGACACGTCAGACAGGATGAAGCATGGTTTTAAACTATGTATCTTTAAATGTTTGTCATAGCTGAAAATAACAGAAATAAATAGGTTTGCTGAATTCACATATCACTGCAATTCACAACAGTTTGCAGTTTCTACCTTGAAGGTTTAGATCAAGGTCACGGTGATTCAGTCTGCAAAGACGTCATCAACATCCATGTAAGCATATGATGTCATCCGGAGACTTTAAGCAACTGTTTGGAGCTAGTGCTAGCTACTTTTATTGGAAAAGAGTTTGTGAACTCTTGTGAACTATAGCCAAGAAAACAATACTATGACGAACCAGAAAAAAATCAATATCTCCCAATGGTTGGATCAACTAACACAGCAGGGTGCGGCAGTAGCTCAGTCCATAGGGACTTGGGTTAGGAACCGGAGGGTTGCCTGCTCGAGTCCCCGTCTAGACCAAATATGGAGCGTGGACTGGTGGTTGGAGAGGTTCCAGTTCACCTCCTAGGCACTGCTGAGGTGCCCTTGAGCAAGGCACTGAACCCCACAACCGCTTGGGCGCTCGGTTTTCCTGAATAAAACACCACATTTGTGTTGAGAATTTTTTATACATTTTTATTTTATTTACTCAGGCTGCCAATAATAAAACTTGACGCATGGCAAACTCTCGCATCCTATGGACAATCATTCTCACATAATTCACTTTATACTGAGCAAATAAAGAGCCACACTGTAGCCTCCAGACATGACAAGAGTAACAATACATGTTAATGACTGCAATCAAATTAAACCTCACCTCAACCTCACTCACTCTGACACAGCTGAGTGAACACTGTGAAGCTGCTTGATGCTCAAAGATCTGTAGAAGTTTGTAGTCTGAAGTGTGATGTCTGTAACATCTGTGTGTGTCTGTGTGTTTACTGTTTCCTGCAGACGCCCAGCAGCTGTTGGTGGTTAAAGAAGAGGTTCCCCCTGAGCAGCAGGAGTGGAGCTCCAGTGTGGACCAGGAGGACCCAGAGCCTCCACACATTAAAGAGGAACAGGAGGAACTCTGGATCAGTCAGGAGGGAGAGCAGCTTCAAGGGCTGGAGGAGGATGATATCACCAAGTTCACATCCACTCCTGTCCCTGTGAAGAGTGAAGATGATGAAGAGAAACCTCAGTCCTCACAGCTTCATCAAAGACACACTGAACAGATGGAAACAGAAGCAGAGGGAGAGGACTGTGGAGGAGCAGAACCAGCCAGGAACTCAGATCCAGATTCACATTTACAACCTAAGACTGATGACAGTGATGATTGGATGGAGACCAGAGAACCTCAGTCAGGTATCTGTCAAGTCACACATTTGCTTGTCTTAAGCAAGTCTCAAGTTTTAACCTTCAAGTCTCAAATCTGTGTCCAGATAAAGACAAGTGTTTGTCTGTCAATTCTGCGATTTATAGTGAAGCCAATTTGTGTACTTGTTTTTGAAATTGTCTCTGTTAAGCCATATGTGTGTTTTGAACCAACTAAACTTTACAGCACTTAACACAGTCCTCCATCGCCAACTAGTATTTTGTAGGTGTAACTGTGGAGTGACACAGACACACTACCGCACAAGTAAAAATAAAGTGCAGATTTTTTTTTTTTCCCACAACTAATCGATGAGTTGAAGATTATGTATGACTTAAGTCGACCAAGATTTCTTTGGTTGACTACAGCCCTAGTATCCTTCATCTCGCTGAGGTTTTGAGTAAGTTTTTGGTAAAATCCATGATGGTGACCATGGTTCTGAAATACCCTATCAGCAGTTTCTGCTGCTTAAATATCAAGAGGTCACTGTTAAATGATGATGGTGCTGAAATAGCACACCCTATTGTAATCTGCATTTCTCTCCGTTTGGCCCCTCTGTCTTCGTAGTTTTCCCCTTGGATCTGTCTTGCATCTCAGTAAGGCCTATAGGTCAGTCCAAAACACTGTGGGCAGCTGTACTATGGTGAAGTTAGTTTTAAGTTGGATATTTGACAGACACTTGCTTTAGACGAAGGCTGCCCCTAATAGTTGACCAAAAGTTAGTCGACCAGAGAGGTAAAACAAAACAACCAAACAAATATGAAATTCGGAGCTGTGCCTTGTCAAAATAAATCAAAACCTATATGACTGGACCATATTGGAATTTAATTTGAAAGGGCAGACACAGGAAGTGTCCATGCCCAGCAGTCAGACAGGAGTCAGGTGAATTTCCAGGGCTGGTACCTGCGGTTATTCCACAGGCTAGTTAACAGGGTTTCCTCCAGGATTTTTTGAAAAACTGTCACGATAAATTAAGAACATTGCACCTCCTTTATCTAATGTTGCTTGACTCTCTTCCTCGGGAACCTTCCTCTTCTTTTGAAAACACTTTAATATACTCATCTGAAAATGCAACCAGAAATGAGTTATAACAGAAAATTACCAGACATTAGTGCTGTTCAAAACGTATCTGAAACGTAACGTGTGAAGGCCAAACTATGCATCCTTCACGTTAAATGTTACTGTCTTCAACAATGCAATATTAACATTAACATTAACTAGGGCTGCTCGATTAATCAAATTTTTATCTAGATAAAGTGATTATGCGCTTCTTGTCAGTTTACTCTTGTTGTCTTGTGTTGCAAATCAAACGCACTTGGAAGCCGCGCATATGCAATACCTCCCCTCCCCTTCTCTCCTCTTTTCATTCCACAAGACAATCAAGTAGGTGAACTACGAGTAATGCGAGTGACAGGTGATCACGGAAGATTCAAAAATAGCGTGCAGAAAATGGCAGAGGGGCCAAACATCGCCGTGCACGATACAGAGAGCAGAGGAGAATTTTAATCGCTTATGTAGAGACAGAAATGACATGCCGTCGTGTAAACAATATAAGTCATCCCGTGCGCCATATAATCATTTGCATAATCGTGATTTCAATTTTTATCAAAATAATCGTGATTATTATTTTTTCCATAATCGAGCAACCCTAACATTAACATTATTAACATTATTTCATTAACATTATTTCAATAGCTTGACTTACTACAAAATAAAACATGTCAGTTATTTTATAGCACTTCGCTGCAGTGCTTTACGCTTTTTTAAGCCTCTCCCTGTCTACGCACCTTTCCCCTTCAGCTGGGGTCGGAGAATTGCGGGCGGCTCTCCATGCGCAGACAACGCAGTAGGACGCATTTGCCGTTGCAGTTACCTTCGGAATGATTGTTTGTGTTCCCCTACTTTACCTGTATTGAAGTGGTAATGATTCAGTTAGAGATGAGAACAGTGAAAGTGTTCAATAAAATACCAAAGATTATGATGTTTTCGATTATCCACGTTTGATCAGTCAGGAGGGAGAGCAGCTTCAAGGGATCCATGTTTTGTTTCTGTTTTTAAGCACATTGAGTCTGCACTTGTTGCCTGAAATGTGCTATATAAATAAACTTGACTTGAGTTGACTTCGCAGCAGTATCCTGCAAGTGAAACATGAGACTCTTCATGAAGTTTTATATTTTTAAGTTTATTTTTTAGTTTATAAAGTATACAGTAAAATATATAGTAAGTATATATGTAATGTGTTGTTTTTTTGTGTGTGTGGATCTCTTTTTATCTGCTTTAACACTACCCGATGCTGCAGATAAATAAGTGAAAGTTAAAAATTAAACCCATTAAACCAAGTGGTGTTATTACAGGTGCACAATTTGAATAATTACCCCGACAATATAGCCACAAAATGAAGTTTAGGCCACATTTATCTTTCCCTGAATAAAATTACACAACGCAGTCATGAGTCAGTGAGCACCCAGCGCCCTCGCCCTGCTGACCAGGCATCTCAGAGCAGCCACCTCCGACAGCAATTCCGATTTACAGTTTACTATTGTTTAAAATTTATATTTAGGCTATTGCAATTTTCAGCGTTTTTTATGACAGATATTAGCGATCCATCGTTAAAACAGGCCATGCCAGAGTTCATTTATGAATATAAACTACATTTTAAACTGTGATCCAGTGTTAAACTTAAACAGATAAGTCAACAGCAGGCTGCTTGGAATTAGATCTTGGCCTTTGGGGCTTGAAAACAAAGTTATTTAAATCGAAATTGAAATCGAGTCCAGCCCTACGCGGAATTGTTAATGTTACATTTTCTTCATTTTCTTTCTTTATGTTGCTGGTTATGTGACTTGCAGTATCCTACAGAAGCATTCGCTGCAGTACATGTGACCTGTGACTTGAATATTTGTGTATGTTTATGAATTAGTGATGAATTTGGTGACAGAAGCACAACACAGCTGCAGCTGTTCATTCAATATGTGCGAAACCTCCTGAATGTTGAAATAGCAGTAATACCACATTCACTGATAAAATGACACAAGCGATGGAAAGGGGGACGATTTTGACGATTTTTATTTGGATGCCCCCCCTTGACTTGAGCACTGGCGACAAGTTTGAGTAGATTGATGTATTTCATTTATTCTCCAACAGAATGTAGACATGTGTGTATATATATATATATATATATATATATATATATATATATATGTGTATGTATATATGTATGTATATATGTATATATATATATATATATATATATATATATATATATACATATATATATATATATATGTATATATGTATGTATATATATGTATACATATATATATATATGTATATATATATATATATATGTATATATATATGTATACATATATATATATATGTATATATATATATATGTATATGTATATATATATATGTATATGTATATATATATATATATATATATATGTATATATATATATATATATATATATATGTATATGTATGTATATATATATGTATATGTATATGTATATATATGTATATGTATATATATGTGTATATATATATATATATATATATATATATATGTATATATGTATATATATATGTATATATGTATATATATATATATATATATATATATATATATATATATGTATATGTATATATATGTATATATATATATATATATATATATATATATGTATATATATATGTATATATGTATATATATATATATATATATATATATATATATATATATAATGTATGTGTGTATATATATATATATATGTATGTGTGTATATATATATATATATATATATATATATAAATATATGTATGTGTATATATATATGTATATATATATATATATATGTATGTGTATATATATATATATATATACAGTACAGGCCAAAAGTTTGGACACACCTTCTCATTCAATGCGTTTTCTTTATTTTCATGACTATTTACATTGTAGATTCTCACTGAAGGCATCAAAACTATGAATGAACACATGTGGAGTTATGTACTTAACAAAAAAAGGTGAAATAACTGAAAACATGTTTTATATTCTAGTTTCTTCAAAATAGCCACCCTTTGCTCTGATTACTGCTTTGCACACTCTTGGCATTCTCTCGATGAGCTTCAAGAGGTAGTCACCTGAAATGGTTTTCCAACAGTCTTGAAGGAGTTCCCAGAGGTGTTTAGCACTTGTTGGCCCCTTTGCCTTCACTCTGCGGTCCAGCTCACCCCAAACCATCTCGATTGGGTTTAGGTCCGGTGACTGTGGAGGCCAGGTCATCTGCCGCAGCACTCCATCACTCTCCTTCTTGGTCAAATAGCCCTTACACAGCCTGGAGGTGTGTTTGGGGTCATTGTCCTGTTGAAAAATAAATGATCGTCCAACTAAACGCAAACCGGATGGGATGGCATGTCGCTGCAGGATGCTGTGGTAGCCATGCTGGTTCATTGTGCCTTCAATTTTGAATAAATCCCCAACAGTGTCACCAGCAAAACACCCCCACACCATCACACCTCCTCCTCCATGCTTCACAGTGGGAACCAGGCATGTGGAATCCATCCGTTCACCTTTTCTGCGTCTCACAAAGACACGGCGGTTGGAACCAAAGATCTCAAATTTGGACTCGTCAGACCAAAGCACAGATTTCCACTGGTCTAATGTCCATTCCTTGTGTTTCTTGGCCCAAACAAATCTCTTCTGCTTGTTGCCTCTCCTTAGCAGTGGTTTCCTAGCAGCTATTTGACCATGAAGGCCTGATTCGCGCAGTCTCCTCTTAACAGTTATTCTAGAGATGGGTCTGCTGCTAGAACTCTGTGTGGCATTCATCTGGTCTCTGATCTGAGCTGCTGTTAACTTGCGATTTCTGAGGCTGGTGACTCGGATGAACTTATCCTCAGAAGCAGAGGTGACTCTTGGTCCTCCTTTCCTGGGTCAGTCTTCATTTGTGCCAGTTTCGTTGTAGCGCTTGATGGTTTTTGCGACTCCACTTGGGGACACATTTAAAGTTTCTGCAATTTTCCGGACTGACTGACCTTCATTTCTTAAAGTAATGATGGCCACTGGTTTTTCTTTAGTTAGCTGATTGGTTCTTGCCATAATATGAATTTTAACAGTTGTCCAATAGGGCTGTTGGCTGTGTATTGACCTGACTTCTGCACAACACAACTGATGGTCCCAACCCCATTGATAAAGCAAGAAATTCCACTAATTAACCCTGATAAGGCACACCTGTGAAGTGGAAACCATTTCAGGTGACTACCTCTTGAAGCTCATGGAGAGAATGCCAAGAGTGTGCAAAACAGTAATCAGAGCAAAGGGTGGCTATTTTGAAGAAACTAGAATATAAAACATGTTTTCAGTTATTTCACCTTTTTCTCAAGTACATAACTCCACATGTGTTCATTCATAGTTTTGATGCCTTCAGTGAGAATCTACAATGTAAATAGTCATAAAAATAAAGAAAACGCATTGAATGAGAAGGTGTGTCCAAACTTTTGGCCTGTACTGTATATATAGTGTGTGATGTGCACTTGTAGATAAAATATAGGCCTATATTAATGAAGGTTCATTAGTATGATTTTGTATTTCTCTGTAATGTAGCACAGTGTTAACAATGTTACTGATACTATTCTTTCTCACACCTTCAACTCAAACCATTGTGTTGCCCCGCCCAAAATATGTCATTTAACAATTAAATTAATATTGTAAACATGTGGGTGACTAGTCAACTAATGGCCCTAAATGACGACTGTTAGTCGACCAGGAATTTTTATTCAGGGCGGCCTACTACAGTGTGTGTGTTTACTGTTTCCTGCAGACGTCCAGCAGCTGTCGGTGGTTAAAGAAGAGGTTCCCCCTGAGCAGCAGGAGTGGAGCTCCAGTGTGGACCAGGAGGACCCAGAGCCTCCACACATTAAAGAGGAACAGGAGGAACTCTGGATCAGTCAGGAGGGAGAGCAGCTTCAAGGGCTGGAGGAGGATGATATCACCAAGTTCACATCCACTCCTGTCCCTGTGAAAAGTGACAATGATGAAGAGAAACCTCAGTCCTCACAGCTTCATCAAAGACACACTCAGCAGATGAGATCAGAAGTGGAAGGAGAGGACTGTGGAGAAGCAGAATCAGCCAGGAACTCAGATCCAGATACACATTTACAACCTGAGACTGATGACAGTGATGGTTGGAAGGAGACCAGAGAACCTCAGTCAGGTTTAAACTCTCTGAAAAATGATCAAGTCCCTGTCAATGATTTGATTGTTGGTGAGAAACTATTTAGCTGCTTGGAGTGTGGGAAAAGTTTTGGTTACAGTGGAGATCTGAAGAGACACATGAGATCTCATTCAGGAGAGAAACCATTTGGCTGCTCTGAGTGTGGGAAAAGTTATATTCAAAGTGGCGATCTGAAGACACACATGAGATCTCATACAGGAGAGAAACTATTTGATTGCTCTGAGTGTGGGAAAAGTTATATTCAAAGTGGAGATCTGAACAAACACATGAGATTGCATACAGGAGAGAAACCATTTAGTTGCTCTGAGTGTGGGAAAAGATTCTGTCGCAATGGAGATTTGAAAAAACACATGAGATCACATACAGGAGAGAAACCATTTAGCTGCTCTCAGTGTGGGAAAAGATTTGGTCTCAGAGGAAATCTGAAGACACACATGAGATCTCATACAGGAGAAAAACCGTTTAGCTGCCCTGAGTGTGGGAAAAAAATTGGGTACAGGGGATACCTGACCATTCACATGAGAACTCATGCAGGAGAGAAACCGTTTAGCTGCTCTAAATGTGGAAAACGTTTTTGTCGCAGTGGAAGTCTGAAGGTACACATGAGATCTCATACAGGAGAGAAGCCATTTAGCTGCTCTGAGTGTGGGAAAAAATTTGGTTACAGGGGATACCTGACCATTCACATGAGAAGGCATACAGGAGAGAAACCATTTGGCTGCTCTGAGTGTGGGACAAGATTTGGTGACCGCGGTGTTTTGAAGAAACACATGACATCTCATACAGGAGAGAAGCCATTTAGCTGCCCTGAATGTGGGAAAACATTTAGTCGTAGTGGAATTCTGAAGGAACACATGAGTTGTCATACAGGAGAGAAACCATTTAGCTGTTCAGAGTGTGGAAAACGATTTCGTCTTAAGTCATATCTGAAGACACACATGAGATCACATACTGGAGAGAAATCATTTAGCTGCTTGGAGTGTGGGAAAAGATTTGGTATGAGTGGAGAACTGAAGAATCACATGAGATCTCATTCAGGAGAGAAACCATTTAGCTGCTCTGAGTGTGGCAAACGCTTTGGTCGAAATTCACATCTGAAGACACACATGAGAAGGCATACAGGAGAGAAACCATTTAGTTGCTCTGAGTGTGGGAAAAGCTTTGGTCAAAGTGGAGATTTGAAGACACACATGAGAACACATACAGGAGAAAAACCGTTTCGCTGCTCAATTTGTGGGAAATCATTTACACAAAATGGAACTTTACAAACACACATGAAAATTCATGAAGGAGAAAAGTGATTCAGCTGTTCAGTCTGGAAAAAAAACTGTCCATTTGAAGGGCAGCTGAAGACCAGCGACTTGTTGTGTTCCGTGAGGTAAAATTACTGATTCTTTCTTTGGAGTCGGGTTGGTTTTAGGAGAGCATGTCGTAACTGCATCAGTTTTCATTTGTAAAGGGCTGTCTGACAGCAAGGTTAGGTGCTGAAAATACACTTAATGTAGTGTCTACTTAAACTGATGTGGATATTGTTTAGGTGATGCTGTTTTTATGTGGCTAAGATAGGTTTTGCTGCTGTCCCCGTCCACAGTCACCAAACTCCTTTGACAGAAACAGCCCTTTTTTCTACCTAGCTCCCATGCCATTTTTAGTCTCTTTTGGGTCCGTCTGTATCATTCTGTGTCCCCTCTTGAAATTCAGAGTTTCTACGGGTTCACAAAGGCAGTGCATGTGGAACTCTTGGTTGGTTGTATTTTTCCTGAGCAGCAGTAGTATGAGTCATGGGGTGGATAACTGATCAAGAGCTTCAATCAGAGCTGATCTGATCGATGGATAAGAGGAGCAGCTGCTGCAGAGGCGAGTGAAAGCAAGTGAAGTAATAAAGCAACTCAGGACATAAAATAAGCACAGCAGAAATGTCAGACAGGATGAACCATGGCGTTACACTATATTTCTTTAAATGTTTCAATCATGGCTGAAAATAACAGAAATAAACAGGTTTGCTGAATTTACATATCTCTGCAGTTCACAACAGTTTGCAGTTTCTACCTGGGGGGTATTCCATCTATGTAGCTAAGAATATCCAGACTAAGGTGTAATCTTGAAGTTAGACTAAACGCCAACTCCCAATCTAGCGCCAACCTGTTCCATTAAGTGAAATCAGCTGGCTCCAACTGATGCTAATTCAAGCCTCACCTGTTAAGCCTCAACTCATGCCATGCGCCCAGGGAAAATAAAAAGCACACACTAGTTGAGTGGCGAAAATGTTGCAGAATATCAAAAAGCGAAGGACAGGAGCGAGCGGAGGCTTTTTTTGCGGTGGAGCAAACGCTCCGTATGGAAGTGTATGAGGACTATAAGGACATAATTAAGAAAAAGGCAATACTGCAGTGATTAATAAAGCAAGGCAGGTGACGTGACAGAATATTGCCAACAGGCTAAATGCGTAAGTGACAAAGAAAATTCAGCATTTCAGCATAATATCATGTTGTATACATCCTGCATCAAAGGGACAAAATATATGTACATAAGAACACCTATTAAATATAACAATTCAAGTATGCCTAATAAAATTCACCAAATGTGTAAATTGATATTAGTGATAGACTATTTGTCACATTTATCTACTGATTCCTATGTACATTTCAGATGATGCATTTAATCAAACTATTTATGTGAATCATCGCATTTATCACATCAGTTTATAGGAAATAATCACGTGACATTCATCTATTGATTGTAGAAAATTACTTGAATCCATCAATTCAGTGGAGATGAGGAAAATAAGGAAAATCCCCTTAAAGCTATAGTTGGTAATGTTGGAGAGCTAGCAAGATTTGAAAGCGGCACCTCCTCTAAGCTCCGCCCCCTGCCCCCCCTCCTGTCAGTGCTCCGTCCAAAGCCACGAGCCCAGACATGCCTGCACGAGCAGCCTGCAGTGAGCAGAGCAGCAGAGAGCTGCAAGTAACACTGGAAGTGGTACTTTTGGCTGCATCTTCTCTGCCATTGTGCAGCAAACTCCTGCTAACTCAGTATTTCTGCTGAGGAGTGTGCTGAATATTTCCGGCAATGGTGACACGTGATGAGTGCGCGCAGGGAGGAGGGAGGGACGGAGGGATTGGTCTTTTTACAGGCCTGCAGCTGCCACAGAGGTCTGATTTTTTTTCATTCCTTTTTCTGAACACATTATGTATTGACTTCTCTCAGGATGGAAGGACCATTTTACCCAGTATAACAGAAAGTGTTTCTGAACAGGATTACCAACTATAACTTTAAATGTATGGAATGTGTTATGGGATGAGGAACAGACAAACCACAATGGTGTGTGTCCCATTTTAATGTGGTTGCTTTGTGTCATGGTTAATTCATAAATATAAAAGATAACCATATGTTAATGTGAACAAATTAAGCCTTATGCATGATGTATGGTGATGCGAGAAATAATCAAAATGAATAGAAAATACAAATAAAAAAGATATACTCTGCAAACAGTTGCCTTACTTAGTCTCTCAGCATCACCAACACTATATAGGAATGTACAGCTAGCAAAGAACCTCAGTGCACTACAGACTGACTGCACAGTGGTCAGAGACTGGCTGCGACGTGTGAAATTTATAATGTGTGGTTTCAGCAAACTGCATAGATACACTATGCTTTGCCTGCTGAACCGGTACCTCTCCCAGAGATAGGAGTCTGTCTGTATCAATGGGTTGGTCATGTCCTGGAAGACCCTTGGGGCTGGTGGTGGTTGGACGGCCCTCTGGACAATGTGGGCCTCCTCATCAACAGGATGCAGAACAGCTGATCAGAATCAATTCAGTCAACTCTGAGGCCCAATCCCAAACCGGCCCCTATCCCCTCGCCCTATTCACTCCCCCTCCGTTTGCGCAGTCACGCAGAGCTTCGCCATATTAAGGGCTGTGCCAAACCAATTATTGCTGAGTGCGAGTGGACTGCTCAGCCCTTAGATAGCAAGTGTGCATCAATGCAGGCTTCTGATGAGCCCAGCAGGAAGCGCAACATCACAATGGAGGAAACAACGTACAAATGTAAGAGTTCCGTCTTTCTACTTTGTAAAATATTTTAGATCAAACACACACATTTGTTTTCCTCACCCTGACTTTACAGTATCAAACAAACTCACAGAATGTTTGGTGTCAAAAAATGAAAACCTCCATGTCCATATGCTTAAATAAACTATTTAAAACTGTCTAAAAAAATCCTCATCCCATTCTCATGATTTTTAAAATATATTTAATTACGTGTTCACAGGGACAGAAGAAAAAACAAAGCAGTTAATCGATCTACGGATTAAAAATGAGAGTCTCTTCACTAAAAACAGGAATGGGATGGGAGTAAGATTGCCCAGATGAATTAATCTGTAAATGTGTAAACTGTGTCTAGAAAATATGAACAAGTTAATTACTTTGATTACACTGCACTGTATCTCTAATCTGATTTATCCAAGTTTATTTTTAATGTATCTCATTTTAATTAATATTTAGATGTTTTTTTATAGCCTGTTGCTCTATTTTGCTTTCACAAAGCGTCTGTCGTTATCCATGGTTACATCTGCTTCCTTCTTCTGGTAGAGTGGCGAGGGCGTCCCATCTGTTTGGCTTCTCTTTCATGCACTTCCCCTTAATCAGGAGTGCCCTCCACAGTTGCGAGTGTAACTTGATTTGGAGTGACACTCGGAAGCGAAGAGGTAGTGGGTAGGGAGTGGTTTGGGCCTCTGTCCGTGCAGCCTAAGGAATACGCATTCACGATGAGCACCAAAAGACATCATCAGTGGAGTGCAGGTAACGTGATATTCAGTGGCCGACAGCTGAAAACCGCTTGTTTCATCCCAGCTGAGTCGGAGTTTTAATGATCGTGAAATATCAAAAAATAAAAACACGTCAGCTGCAGCTAAACAGCGTGAGGTGTGATGGGAGCAGACTGCAGAGTGTGGTAATAGGTAATGTGAAGCGATGTGATGTAATGTGATGTTTTAATGTGTCTGATATACAGAAAATACAGAAGCATTACACAGAGTTCATATATTTTAATATAATTTGCTGTATCCTCTTATTCAGCTGTAATCTGATGGAGCCCAGACACACTGGGCAGCAACTCAAAATCAAACACAAAAATATTGTACAGACTGGTAAAAGTTTTGCTTATACTTTCTTCATTCTGTCAATATTAGGCTGAGGTTCACTGAATTGCTGAACTGCTGTGAAATGACTTCTGACTCACGTAATCCCCTTTATGCTCAGATGGAGCTATGATGGGGTGTTGAGTCCCGTAAATGAGCCAGTTACACCGCAGATTCTTTGAATATATGAAAAGTATCCGTTGCAAATACTTTGATAATCGATTCTGATTTATGTCCAGGGAAAACCACAAAAAAAAACGGTCAAAAGTCTTTTCAGAGCCAAAGTTACTTTTCTTACTGCCTGGCAAACTGCTGCCTCTGATGTGTTCAGTGTCTCTGATGTTATAAAGAAAAGAATCAAAGGGCAATGCATTAAATTTGCTCACATGACAATGCAAATCCATGATGTGTAATATTTGATATATCTGTGTGGAATAGATTGTTAGATAAATGAAAGACTGTGATGTGAAATTGTCATAGAGACACTCCTCCAGGAAGACATCCAAACTGGGTCCAATCACCTTCTTCTCACACAACAGCCTCTGAATAAACTGCCTCAACGTCCACGAGTTCATTCATTGAAGGACACGCCATGTTTCTCCCCCCTGCGACATGCTCAGCCTCAGGCTTAGATGAAGTAGGTTGCCATAGTAATTGACTCAGGGTTTTGCTGAGCTGGCTTTGTGAAATGGAAAACTCAGAGTTTACCTCATCTCCGGCTGAACATACTCAGAGATTTCTCTAATCCTGCTTCTTGAAATAGGGCCCAGGACTTTTATTTTGAAGCTCATTAACTCATTTACCCCGGAAGCTGTACTCTTTACTGTTGCTGACGTCACACTGTTTGAACAAGATGGCGTCCAGTAGAAACGTGCGTGAGCTGAGTGTCTTTGTTGTGTTTTTAAAGTGTGAACATGTCTAAAGTCCAAAAGCTGAGAACGTAGGACTAAGTGCAGCTGCTGAAGAGATATTTGGGCTGTTTGAAAGAAGGATAGCAGAGTACGAGGAGGAACTTTGTCGATCAAAAGAGGAGAACGAGAAACGGAACTAATGGACGCTGTTTTCAACCCTCAGCTTCGGTTACACAGAGCAGGTTTGTTCATGAAACATTACAAGTTCATTGTTAATAATATAACTGCAGCTTTGTTCAATAAATATTCAGTCTGTAGATGTTTATACGCCGCGTTAGCTTCTCTGGTGGTGTTGTCATATGGAATCCGGAAGGTTCTAAATGTCTGTTTTCTCGTCCGTCTTAACGCGTCAAAGACACATATAACACGTCAGAAGTGGCCTGTTAACAGCTACATTTCTGATGTACCAAGACGTTTACTATTGGGTGCAGCCATTTCACCAGTTTCGGAGGAGAAGCTGATGTAACAGTATTCGGTATACGTTGTATTCACGTAAGTGTCCACTAGATGGTAGAATTAAATCAGTCTCACACCCTTTCTTGTCATATTCACAATTGTTACCGGCCAGCCCTTCGCTTTAAGACGGTGGTCGTGTGGGTGTGAGTAGATGTCGTGGGAAGTAAAGTGGCGTATCGAGTGTACGGACAGGAATGCACTGTGAAAATATTACTGTTCATGCTACGGGTGGCTGTATTCTGTTTACAGTGTTTAGATAGGCTCCAGTTACAGCATAGTGTGGGGCCGTTATGGTAGCTAAAGAGCTGCAAATGTGTATCTCAATCTGTGTGTGCGTAATCAGATTTGTACATGTGTGAAATAATTTGTAAAAGCGTCATAAAGTTTGTGAATGCGTACAAAAATCTGCAAATTTGTAATTAGAATCTGTGTGTGCGTAATCAGATACGTAAATGTGTAAAAAAAATCTACAAATCTGCATTCAGATTTGCAAGTGTATTGCGATCTGTGAATGTGTACAACGATCTGCAAATGTGTACAGAGATCTATAAATATGTAGACAGATTTGTAAATACCTATGTCTTCAGCTTTGACTCAGTCGGGCCTCTCAGTTGACTCTCTTTGTACATGTGATTTTTGCTACTCTTCTGCCGTGTGAGATCCGCAAATGTGTGAGAAGATTTGTGTCTGTAACTCAAAGTGTGCCTCACCCTGAGCACGGGCTGACAGGCTCAAGCTGCAGCGAACCTCAGATTATTTTGCCCTGAGCACAGGCTCACAGGCGCTAATTTGCTGCGCTGTTTTGTTGCCGCATGGATAGGCTGCATCCTTCAGAAGCTGGCAGATCTGGGTGTGGAGACATTTTTAGATTTATAAACCCATAAACATTAACCATGAACACATGGTTTATGCAGCAGTGTGTGCACAGAAATGAGGGACATATTGCGTTCTGTTTTGATTTAGTAAGGGACAGTACATTTTAAATGTGGGATGGTCCCGTATCATACGGGACAGTGGCAACCCTACGTGAGACCCAAACACACTTGGTTAAAAAGGAAAACAACAACAAATGCTGTGAGATGGCAGTCAGAGCTGACAGAGGTATGATCAAGTTGTCCGAGGTCTGAGGTGTCACAGGTGGTGTGTTCCATGTTTTATTTCCAAATCGCTCCAGAAAAGAGGATTAGCAAACTGTTAGTGTACCGTTCCGTACCATTATGATACGAAAACATCTGTTCTGGTTCAGCGCTGGAAGCTGCGTCTATAATTCATGCAAGGTATCATGGGGGCTAAGAATAACGTGGATACAAAGCTCGGTTTTCCTGAGTGAAACACCACATTTGTGTTGAGAAGAATCATTTATATAATTTTATTTTATTTACTCAGGCTGCCAGTAATAAAATTTGACTCACAGTAAATTCTCGCATCCTATGGACAATCATTCTCACATACTTCACTTGAGCAAATAAAGAGCCACACTGTAGACTCCTGCTTCCTGCTTCTGAAGAGTGCAGACGCTTTCCTGCTTGCTCCAGCCTGCTTCCTTCTTTACTCTGCTTTTTAATCGTTTTACTCCTTCTACAAATCCTGGAAAATCTCTGTATCCATCATTTCATGAATTATTTTAAGTAAACCAAGACTCTGAAGAACATTTTTATATTTTTAACCGATCTGACGAGCCAGCAGCATGTCCGAGGGAAGAAACCAAACAAATTCCTTCTGTGAACGCTGTCGGAGATATCAACAAGAAATTAATGAGCTACAAGCATGGATTTTTGCTTTAGAATCTGAAAAAGGACTTCACAAGACGCTCCCAGTGACATCCAGTGGTAAGAAGCCCACAGTTACTTTCAGTAAAAAGGGTGAAAAACCTGCTACTTTCATTTTAAACCTGAGTGATACTGTGTCTTTTCCAAAACTCTGTAAAGACCAAAATGCCTCATCCTGGAGAGAATTTGGTGCTAAGCCAAAGCAGCACAAAGTGATGAGAGACAATGTTAATACCTACGTAACATCACCCAAAATACAGCTTACAAACAGATTTTTGCCACTGTCAGAGACTGAATTTAATGTTTCTAACGAACAAAGAGAAAATGGATTATCTTCACGAAACTGGAGCCATAAAGTTGGCAAAAGACAGTAGGCAGACAGACAATCTGGACCAAACGTCAAGGGCAGAGATAAGCTGCTGATAGGAGACGGTGCTATCAGTAAAATAAACCACGGAAGAATTCAAACATGCTGCTGTCCCAGTGCCACTGTCTCTGAGATAACAACACTCCTCCCAAAAGTTTTGTCTACACACCGAGGAGTCAAACAGCTGATCGTGCACGTGGGTGAAGTGGACATCAGAAAGCAACAGACTGAAGTCTTGAAAAGGGATTTCACTAAGTTCTTCAAGGAGTTTGATAAAGTGGAGGTCAAGGCATTCATTAGTGGACCTCTTCCAAACATAGACAGGAAGATAAACAAGTTCAGCCGGCTGCTTCAGCTGAACACATGGCTGTCCAAAGAGTGTGCGCACAGAGGATTGCACTACATTGAGAACTTTTATCTGTTCTGGAAACGAGAGGACCTGTTCAAGGGAAAGGGCCCACACCTGTGCAGAGGTGGGAGGAGAGTGCTGACAGAACACCTCCTCCACGCTCTGAGGCATCAGAATGGGCCGGGGCAGGGTCCTGAGCGACCAGTGAGAGAAAAGAGGAACGAGAGAAGCATCTCTGTCGCAGAAGCCAGAGACCGAGCCAGTGTTTCAGCATCAGCTGCACCACAACAGCCTCCACTGCCCCCAGCGAAGGATTCAGCTCCAGCACCACAACAGCCTCCACTGCCCCCAGTGAAGGATTCAGGCCCGCCATCGGTTCTACCCCCCCCCCCCCCCCCCCCCCCCCCCCCCCCGGGCCCTCATCACAGGCCTTGGACTCGTCTGTGATGGCTCCAGCAGAAGTTTCAGACCCGGCAGCACCCCCATCACCTCCTCTACCCACAGACCAGCCCTGGGCCCCCCCGCCACATCTACCCCCTCTAGAGACTTGTCCCTCTTGTTTTCATCCCCACCTTCCCCCATGGGCCTTCCCAACCATCTTGAAAGCCTGATCAAATCAGGGATTAGGATGGTTCCCCTCACCCCTAATATAGCAAGGTCACCAACTATGCTGAACTCTTCCCCGTATAAAACTGTGCCTCTCAAGTCACACAGGAGCTTCGACTCTCCTTCTTCACAAACTAAAGGTCCCCCAGCTCGTCCCCCTCGGTTTTCATTTGGTCCATCATCCAAACTTCCCCCTGCTCGTCCCCCCCTGCCTGCAAACAGAGCTGGTATCCCTGAGAGCTAGGATGCACAGGGCCTCTGCTGTCCCAGGACTTACAGCCATGATAAAGGTAATATTAAGCTGGGGCCCTGTGAGACAATATTTTCCCCTGGTGCTATATCTACAGCCACACCACATAGACCAGATTACAGAAGGACAGTTAGACTGTCCAATCAGAGAAATTTAATCCATATCCCTTGTAAGAAGATAATGTTGAGTTCTACTGAAACTAACCTGAAACTTGCTGTGCTTAATGTCAGATCCTTGTCTAACAAATCATTTTTAATTAATAATTTGTTCTCTTCATATAATCTTGATTTTATGTTTTTAACTGAAACATGGCTTGACAAAAACACAGGTAATGCTGTTGTAACAGAATCAGCTCCACCCAACTACAAATTTGAATCTGAAACACGAGAAAACAAAAAGGGTGGAGGTGTCTGTGCAATATTTAGAGATCATGGTTATGCACAGGTTGTCATTTGGGGTGTTTTCATCATTTGAGTATGTATCCTTTAAAATGGAGCTAAAACAATTCCATCCATACTCTATGTAGTTATATACGAGCCTCCCCAGCACCGTCAAAGTTTTATTGATGATTTTACCAGGATGCTTTCAATTGTACGCACTGACTTTGATGGTTTGGTCATTACAGGTGATTTTAATGTACATGTGGATAATGTCTGTGACAGAAATGCTGAAGAGCTCACTGCTGTCCTTGAAACCTTTGGCCTGACTCAGCATGGGTGTGAGCCCACACACAGCAGAGCGCAGCACACTCTGGACCTGCTCATTACAAAGGGGGTTAATACTTCAAACGTCAATGTGGTTGATGTTGCTCTGTCTGATCATTTCTGTGTCTTCTTTGACCTTTCTGTTTCTCCCAAACCACCGGCTGGTCCTGCAGTTGTTCGGAGGAGACACGTAAATAACAGCACAGGTGCTCTGTTCATGGAAGTGATAAACTTTGAAAATGCCTCATCTTCTAATGTTGATGATTTGTTGAACTCTGTTACTTTGAGTGTTTTGAATGTTCTGGACACCATTGCCCCTGTGAAGGTTAAAATGGTTAAAAATAAGCAGAAGGCGCCATGGAGGAATGACGACTCCGTCAGGGCACAAAAAAGGGAGTGCCGGAGGGCCGAGCGGAAATGGCGCAAGTCAAAGCTTCATGTTCATTATGAAATTTAGAAAGAAAAGTTGTACGTGTTCAACCGGATCTTACGTAGAACAAGGGAGAGGTACTTTTCAGAAATTATTGGAAACTGCAGTAACAACTGGCATGTCTTATTTGCAACAGTGAACAGATTAACAAACCCTCCAGCTCAACTGCCGTTGGAACTGATCTCCACATCTAAGTGTAATGAGTTTGCAGTATTCTTTTGCAACAAGGTTCAGACCATTAAAAATGCCATCAATTCCACAACACCAATAACAACCCTGCAGCCACCTAGACACTTAGAGCTGACTCATTTTGCACCTGTAACTGACAAAACTGTCCAAGAGATCATCACCAGTCTGAGTTCATCTACATGCTGCCTCGATGTGTTACCCACTAGATTGCTAAAGTCTGTGCTGAGCAGTTTGTTACCACCACTCGCTCACATAGTTAACATGTCACTACAATCTGGAACATTCCCAAAGGCCTTGAAAACTGTGGTCATAAAGCCTCTCCTAAAGAAGAGCAGTCTTGATGCCACAGTACTGAACAACTACCGGCCCATTTCAAATCTGCTGTTTTTAGGCAAAGTCCTTGAGAAAGTTGTTTACCAACAGCTTACTGACTTTCTCCTGAAGAACAACTCCTTTGATGTTTTCCAGTCAGGTTTTAGACCCCATCACAGCACTGAGACCGCTCTTATTAAGGTGACAAATGACATCCGCCTGAACACTGACGCAGGCAAAGTCTCAGTTTTAGTCCTGCTAGATCTGAGTGCTGCTTTTGACACTGTCGATCATGAGATCCTTTCACAGAGACTAGAAGACTGGGTGGGCATCTCTGGCACTGCCCTAAATTGGTTGAAGTCCTATCTAGAAGACAGGAAGTACTTTGTTGAAATTGGTAACTGTGTCTCAGACCACATGGCCTTGACCTGTGGGGTGCCCCAAGGGTCAATCCTGGGACCCCTTCTGTTCAATCTCTACATGCTGCCTTTAGGCTAGTTAATACAAAGTAATAATGTGTCCTACCACAATTATGCAGACGACACTAAGATCTATGTCTCACTGACAGCAGGTGAATATGGACCAGTGGATTCACTCTGTCAATGCATCCAACAGGTCAGTGTGTGGATGCAAAACAACTTTCTCCAGCTAAATTCAGACAAGACTGAAGTCATCGTATTTGGTCCACAGAAACAAAGAGAAAGTGTCAGCAGTCACCTCTAGTCTCTCTCTCTAAAACCTACAAATCAGGTTAGAAATCTCGGTGTAATAATGGACTCAGACTTGAACTTTAACAGCCACATCAAATCAATAACATCAGCAGCTTTTTACCATCTAAAAAACATTGCCAAAATCAAAGGTATAGTGTCTAAACCTGACTTGGAGAGACTTATCCATGCATTTGTCTCTAGTAGGTTAGACTACCGTAACAGCCTGCTCAATGGCCTCTCCAAACGGGCCGTAAGACAGCTGCAGTACATCCAGAATGCTGCTGCTCGGGTCCTGACCAGAACCAGGAAGTACGAGCACATTAGTCCTGTGCTCAGGTCTCTACACTGGCTTCCTGTGGCCCAGAGAATAGACTTTAAAGCAGCTCTGCTTGTGTACAAGTCTCTCCACGGCCTAGCACCAAAGTACATCTCTGACATGTTAGTGCCATATGAACCATCTCGGACTCTGAGGACCTCAGGGACCGGCCTCCTGCTGGTGCCCAGAGTCAGGACTAAACATGGGGAATCAGGATTCCAGTTTTATGCAGCTAAAATCTGGAACAGTCTTTCTGATGATGTGAGACAGGCCTCTACTCTGACAATGTTCAAATCTAGGCTCAAAACAGCTCTATTTCACTGTGCATATGACTGAAAGGATCTTATCTGCACTCTTCTCTTTTAAAGTTCATTTTATAATGATTATGTTTTTATTTTGTATTGTGATTTTAATGCATTTTCTTGTTCTGTAAAGCACTTTGAATTACTTTGTGTACGAATTGTGCTCTACAAATAAACTTGCTTTGCCTTACCTTCCCTTGCCTTGCCTAGCCTCCAGACATGACAGGAGTAACAGTACATGTTAATGACTGCCTATGAAATTAAACCTCACCTCAACCTCACTCACTCTGACACAGCTGAGTGAACACTGTGAAGCTGTTTGATGCTCAGAGATCTGTAGAAGTTCAGTAAGGAGTTTTTGAGCTGTGATGTGAATGAACGGCAACATTTCTCTGTAACATCAGTGTTTGTGGTGTGTGTGTGTGTGTGGGTGTGTGTGTGTTTCCTGTTTCCTGCAGACATCCAGCAGCTGTTGGTGGTTAAAGAAGAGGTTCCCCCTGAGCAGCAGGAGTGGTGCTCCAGTGTGGACCAGGAGCACCCAGAGCCTCCACACATTAAAGAGGAACAGGAGGAACTCTGGATCAGTCAGGAGGGAGAGCAGCTTCAAGGGCTGGAGGAGGATGATATCACCAAGTTCACATCCACTTCTGTCCCTGTGAAGAGTGAAGATGATGAAGAGAAACCTCAGTCCTCACAGCTTCATCAAAGACACACTGAAAAGATGGAAACAGAAACAGAGGGAGAGGACTGTGGAGGAGCAGAACCAGCCAGGAACTCAGATCCAGATTCACATTTACAACCTGAGACTGATGACAAGACTGGAGCATCTTCTGAATCAGAGACTGATGACAGTGATGATTGGAAGGAGACCGGAGAACCTCAGTCAGGTTTAAACTCTCTGAAAAATCATCAAGTCTCTGTCAATGATTTGGTTGTTGGTGAGAAACAATTTAGCTGCTCTGAGTGTGGGAAAAGATTTGGTTTCCATGGAAATTTGAAGAAACACATGAGATCTCACTCAGGAAAGAAACTATTTACCTGCCGTGAGAGTGGAAAAAGATATGGTCAAAATTTTAATCTGAAGAGACTCGGGAGATCTCATACAAGAGAGAAACCATTTAGCTGCTCTGAGTGTGGCAAAAGCTTTGGTAAAAGTGGAGATCTGAAGAGACACATGAGATCTCATACAGGAGAGAAACCATTTAGCTGCTCTGAGTGTGGCAGAAGCTTTGCTCAAAATGGAAGTCTGACAACACACATGAGATGTCATACAGGAGAGAAACCATTTAGCTGCTCTGAGTGTGGCAAAAGCTTTACTCAAAATGGAAGTCTGAAGGAACACATGAGATGTCATACAGGAGAAAAACCATTTAGCTGCTCTGAGTGTGGAAAAATTTTTAATCGTAGTGGCAGTCTGAAGGAACACATGATACGTCATACTGGAGAGAAACCATATAGCTGCTTGGAGTGTGGGAAAGGATTTGGTTACAAAGGAGATCTGAAGAAACACATGAGATCTCATTCAGGAGAGAAACCATTTAGCTGTTCTGAGTGTGGAAAAAGATTTGGTAGAAAGTTAACTCTGAAGACACACATGAGATCTCATACAAGAGAGAAACCATTTAACTGCTCTGAGTGTGGCAAAGGCTTTGGTCAAAAGGGAGATCTGAATAGACACATGAGATCTCATACAGGAGAGAAACCATTTAGCTGCTCTGAGTGTGGCAAAGACTTTGGTAAAAGTGGAGATCTGAAGATACACATAAGATGTCATACAGGAGAGAAACCATTCAGCTGTTCAATTTGTGGGAAATCATTTACACAAAATGCACATTTACAGACACATGTAAAAATTCATGACAGATAAGTGATTAAACTGTTCAGTCACTTGGCGTAAGGAGACGAGAGAAATAGCCAGTTTTGGGGTTTTTTTTGGGCGGGGGGGGGGGGGGGTGCTCACATGTCAGAGAGAGAGGAGAGAGAGAGGGAGCAGTGTTACTTTGGTAGCACATATACTAAATTTGCAACAGGCAGAGGAACATGTCTGAATCCAGCTAAAGGTAAACTGTGCATTCATTTCTCCTCTCCGTTCTGTTGTTGGATAATTATACTTACAATCTGAGTCTATCTGTGAAAAAAAGCACATTAAGTTGACGTATTTTGACGTTTGACGCTGTCTGAGTGCCCTATTATTTAACATAGCACGTGCTCACGGGCTGCAGGCAGATCAGAGATCTGTGGAAGTTCAGTAAGGAGTTTTTGAGCTGTGATGTGAATGAACGGCATTCAACATTTCTCTGTAACATCAGTGTTTGTGGTGTGTGTGTGTGTGCGTATTTTGACGTTTAACGCTGTCTGAGTGCCCTATTATTTAACATAGCACGTGCTCACGGGCTGCAGGCAGATCAGCTCTTGCTTCGTACTGGAGAAATATCAAATATTGAACATCCTATCACTCATTTCGACAAAAGTAGATCGGAAAATGGGGCTCAGGTTGAAAAAAACATTAGTTCCCCTTTAAAGGCTGGATGTAACCATTCTGATGATATACTTATGGATTCCCTGTGTAAACTGTCTACTCATATTAAGTGATCTTAATTTTGTGTTATTATGTACATGGTCTGTACAGGAGCCAAATATGTTATTAGGAGGTTTGCTTCTAACTGTGTAATTCACTGTGTGGGCATTGGGGGGCGCTGTACTGTCACCTGGTGAGTTCAGGTATTTTAGGATGTTACCTCACTGTGGTCATCAGGTGTTTGGCCCGGAAGGACACATGGTTTTTGACCGCAATGACGCGGACCACTACAGTTTTGTTTGTATTGTACTGAGCATCACATGTGTATGTAATGGATGGACTTTGCCATGCACACACGGAATAAATGTTACGGTGATGCAATGCAAGAAGCTTCATGGACTCTCATTTAACATTCGAGTAACGGAGGTAGCATAGCATGTCCAGCAACAGGCACGTCAACCCTGGTCAAATACCTCAGTGGCTAGTAATAGACTTCGCTCCTTTAACAGTCTGTGTGGATCTTTCTCTTTTTCCATCCTTGTAATATTTTACTGGGTTAACTAATGGATTAGGGTATACACTGGAAAGTGCCTCGATAAAGCCACTCCAAGGATTTTTTGCATCTCTTCATCATGTTTCTGTTGCTCATGTTGCCTACTACTTTTTTCTTTTTTTCTTTTTTTGCATGTGAAATCAAATGAACTAAACTAAAAATCAACTGGAACACTTCAATAACAGTCATTCTTTCGTATAAGTGTATTTTAATCATTTATCCTCCTGAGTGTGTGTTTTTGAGTAAGCCTGAAATTCCGAGTAACACTTCTGGACTTTTATTTTGAAGCTCATTAACTCACCCCGGAAGCTGTACTCTTTACTGTTGCGAACGTTACACTGTTTGAACAAGATGGCGTCTGGTAGAAAGGTGTGTTAGCAGAGTGTCTTTGTTGTGTTTTTAAAGTGTGAACATGTCTAAAGTCCAAATGCTGAGAGCGTAGGACTAAGTGCAGCTGCTGAAGAGATATTTGGGCTGTTTGAAAGAACTATAGCAGAGTACGAGGAGGAACTTTGTCGATCAAAAGAGGAGAACGAGCGACAACGGAAACTAATGGACGCTGTTTCCAACCCTCAGCTTCGGTTACACAGAGCAGGTTTGTTCATTAAACATTACAAGTTCGTTATTAATAATATAACTGCAGCTTTGTTCAATAAAAATTCAGTCAGTCGATGTTTATACGCCGCGTTAGCTTCTCTGGTGTCGTTGTCTTATGGAATCCTGAAGGGTTATAAACGTCTATTTTCGCAGGGGCAAGCGCAAATCGTGGCAGCGGCACATTAAGACGACAGAAATGGCCTGTTAACAGCTACATTTCTGACGTACCAAGACGTTTACTATTGGGTGCAGCCATTTCACCAGTTTCGGAGGAGAAGCTGATGTAACAGTATTCGGTATACATTGTATTCGCATAAATGTCCACTAGATGGTAGAATTAAATCAGAGTACATTGGACATAGTGTTTCGTCATCTGTTCTGAGTGTGTGATATATGTGTGTCTCATATATTGTTGCCAGGCAACCACCCCATCACGTCCTTACGCTAACCTTTCCCTGTAATCAACCTGCCGTGTTTTTTGTTTGTTTTGTTTTTCCACGGTAAGTAGTAGCTAGTTACTAACATGGACAGGCAGAGGGTACTTGCTGCAGCTCTGGTTGATACACTGATACATTCACTATTGGACATTGAATGTAAGAAAGCACAACTAAACAGTCTAAACCGTTCCTGTTAACTGCTTTACCACTGTGTCCATGCAACATAATCCAGATAGATGGGGTGGGAACAATGGGTTAACAATGAGTTAAACCTTGTTTGTTTAGGTTTCATTATATTAGTGATCATGTTATTATTATGCAGTCTACAATCATCTGTCCTATGTCTGAAGAATTTTCTTATCATTCTTTTACATTAGCTTACATTTGAGCCATTATTTCCGGGATCTTGATCTTGTGATTTTATCCTGAATTGTATAAATGAATCATCAATAATCAAATGTGGGCGGCTGTGGCTCAGAGGTAGAGCAGGTTGTCCACCAATCGAAAGATCAGCAGTTCGATCCCGGGCTCCTCCTTCCATTTACCAATAAGTTGTCTTAGGTTTATAATAATGATAATTAAAATACAACCATATTGGCACTATTAATAGTCACAGCTGTGGTAATGGTGGCATGCAGTGACATCTTTTCAGTGTAACGACAGACTGTCTCTTCAGTGGCAGGTGTAATGAGTGGTAAAACAGGCGCACATATTGATACACCAACAGATTTAAGTGTGCCTCTCAGTCAATTCATGTCTCAGTGTGGGAGTGCAAACATGCACCCAGCTTCACAATGACTATGTAAAACAGAATCTGGAGCACATGAGGATTCATAAATCCATAAACTCTCCCCTTAGGTCAGATACAATCTCCCCAGTCTCTATTGGAGGGGAGGATGTGGAGATTGTACCGTCTTATAAATACCTGGGAGTCCCCATTAATAACAAGCTGGACTGGAATGAGAATACGCTCACAGTATACAAAAAGGGCCAGAGCCGCCTTCACTTCTTGAGAAGGCTCAGGTCATTTGATGTCTCTGCTCCAATGCTGAATGCCTTCTACCATTCAGTGGTGGGGAGCGTGCTGTTCTTTGCACTGTCATGCTGGAGCAGCGGCATGAAGGCTGCAGAGGAAAACAAGATCAATAAGCTGCTGAAGAGAGCTGAGTCTGTCCTTGGGACCAGATTAGATCCAGTGAGTGTGGTGACTCAAAGGAGGATGTTACAGATGCTTTTGACCATCATGGACAACCCCTCCCGCCCACTACATGACACCCTGACCAGGCAGAGAAGCTCTTTGACCAACCGGTTTATCCTGCCTTGGTGTTCCACAGAGATATAAATTTGAAGTACCCGCCTACCTTCAACCAGTGTTATATGCTAAGTTTATGTCTAGTTTTCCAGTTCCGAAGTATAGTCTTTTGGCCGAGGCTACTATGGCAATGAGTATAGGTTGGGAATTTTTAATTAGTGGATTGATTGCAGATAGGTCCCTGAGTATGCAGAGCAACAGGGATAACGGAAGGCTGCATCCCAAGAGAGAAGAAATTTTATTAATGACCCCCTCCCAAAAGCTACTTACAGGGGGACAGGTCCAGATGGCATGAAAATAGTTGTCTATTGTATTGAGAGTGCAGGATGAGCATGTGTTAGAATCTGTGAGTCCCATTTTGCATATTTTATCTTTGGTGAGATGAGCTCTGTATTACCTTGTACTGTATTAGTTGTATATTAGTGTTTTTAGACATTGTGAAGGTATTGAGGCAGATGTCAGACCAGTAGTTGGCACTGGGACTGAACGTTTTGTCATTCTCCCATTTTTGAATGGGAAGTGATATCGATGTGTCTAAGTATAACAAGAGTTTATATAATTTGGAAATTACTTTTTTGTGCTTTTAATCTTTATTAAGTCCTCTGCCAGAGGTGGGGGGTGTAGGTTATTTATTACAGTATTAATCTTGGTTTTAAGAACAGATTTTAATTGAAAATAGTGAAGATATTGATCATTCCCAATGCCATATTTCTTGACAAGATTGTCAAATGACAGAAGACTATTATTATGAAATATGTGATCTAAGTGTGTGATTCCCTTCTCTTTCCAATTGACAAAGTTAAGTGGTGAATTATTTAGTGTAAAGTCTGGGTTATGCCAAATAGGGGTGTATTTACAGGGGGTTAGTGTAAATTTGGAGATTTGATTGATTTTCCACCAGGCTGCCAGAGTTGTAGAAATGACAGTGTTTTTAAAACAATTATGGCTTTGGTTTTATGCTTGTACTCATAAATGGTAAGTCTGCTAGTGAGATATCGTTGCATTGTACTCGTTATATCTCTGCCCATGAATAGTGATGTGTCGTGCTTTTAATCCATTTCATGATATATTGTATTTGGTGTGCAAAAAAATAAAACTGAAAATTTGGCACTTCTAATCCCCCAGTTAATTTTTTTTTTTTTTTTTTTTTTTGCAGTGTTGCAAGTTTGATCCATGTTTTTTTTTTTTTTTTTTTCCAGTAGAATTTGTTTGTTATAGAATCCAGTAATTGAAGCCAGTGGATAGTAGGTTGAACTGCGATCCTTGAAAATAGATAGTTAATTTTTGGCAATGTTATCATTTTGACTGTCACTATTCTACCTGTAAGAGAGAGTGGTAAATTCATCCAGCGATTATAGTACTCCTCTATGTTTTTCAGAAGTGGAGTGAAATTTAATTTGAACAAGTCTGGCAGGTTAGTGGAGATGTGTAAGTATTTGATGTTTCCAACAGACAAGGGAGGTGTTGCATTTTGGGATGCAGGATACCATTCTCCTCCATGCAATGGAAGGATTGTGGATTTTGTCCAATTTATTGAATTGTCAGATATCTTTGCAAACTGGTTGATAAGTGAAATGGATTCTTGCAATGAACTGGATGCTGATTGGAGGTATAGCAATAAATCATCGGCGTAAAGACTTATTTTGTGATGATTATTGGATACATAGATGCCCTGGATATTATCATTCTGACGTATAGCAGCAGCAAGAGGTTCGATAAATACGGCAAAAAGTGATGGTGATAGTGGACATCCCTGTCTCGTTCCTCTAAGTAATGGAAATGGTTTTGAGGTTATTTCGTTGGTCAGGACTGTAGCCATGGCTGATATATATAAAGTCTTTATCCAATCAATTAATGAGACTCCAAATCCAATTTTTTTAAGTGTTGCAAGTAGGAATTTTCGATTTATCCTATCAAAGGCTTTTTCTGCATTAAGGGAGGCAATTATGGTTTTAAGATTATTTATTTTAGAGATGTTTATTAAATTTAAAAGTCTGCGCATGTTTTCAGTTTAGTGACTTCCCTTGATAAAGCCAGTTTGATCTGGGTGTACTATGAGAGGAATTATCTTTTCAACACGATTGGATAGAGCTTTCTTATTATTTTAATATCTGTGTTAATGAGCGATAGTGGGCGGTAACTGGAGCACTGTGTTGGGTCTTTGTCACATTTTAGTAGCAATGACAGGATAGCAGTGTTCATATGTTGAGGAATTTTTGAATTTCGGCTAATTTCCTTCACATCCTGATGAATAATGGTGAAATTGTGTTCCAAAAATGATTGAAAAATTCGGCGGGGAAGCCATCTGGACCTGGTGATTTATTATTTGGCATTTGATTATGTGCTTTAAAATATTCTTCACCAGTAAATGGTTTATCCAAGTCATTTGCTTGATCAGTTGTTAACTTGGGAAGGTTAAGGTTGTTCAGAAATGTATCAATGTCTGATGACTCTGGTTCTTGGTCACAGGAGTATAAATTGCTATAAAATGATCTAAAAGTGTCATTGATATCTTCAGACATCAACATGGGCTTCCCTGCCAAATCCATAACTACAGAAATTAATGTCTTCTCTTTATTACACTTAAGTTGGTTTGCAAAATATTTCCCTGATTTATTATTGTATTCAAATTTCTCAAGTCTTAATCTTTCTATCATAAATTGTATTCTTTTATTAATGATATCATCTAATTGAAGTTTAACTTCAGTTAGTTTGCTATAGGTCAATTCTGATGTGTTGTTGGCATATGAGTCGCTCAGTTGTTAAATTTTTTCTTCCAAATCTTTTTCAATCCTCATTTCTTGCTTTTTCCTGTGTGATGAGTATGAAATTATTTTCCCTCTCATCACTGCTTTAGCTGTTTCCCATAAGAGAGTTGGTGATAATTTGGACGTATCATTTATATCCAACAGAGATGTCCACTCCCTTTTAAAGTAAATATCAAAATATGAATCTTTCAATAATGAGATATTAAAGCGCCATCTTGGGCTTGATGGTATATTACAACTGATGTTCAGAAAGAATGATACAGGGGCATGGTCACTAATCACATTTGGATAGATATGCGTTTCTGAAATGTTGGAAATAATGGAGTTGTGAATAAGAAAAACAAATCTATACGAGAAAAGGAATGGTGAATATGTGAAAAGTATGAATATTCTCTAGTTATTAAATTTTGCAACCGCCAAATGTCTCCAAGCCCAAAGTCATTTATAAACTGCTCGATGGTTTCAGATGAGTTCCATGGTTTAGAATTGTTAGGTGTGGATGACTTGTCAAGCTCTTGGTCTATTACATAATCTCCGCCGATTATGATAACTGAATCTGGCATGTCATTTAAAGAACAGAAAAACGTGTGGAAAAATTGAGGATCATCATTATTTGGACCATAGATGATTATAAAACTTTTATCATGTAGTGAGGCATTGATAATAACATAACGCCCCTCTGGGTCTGTGATAGCTGATTTTAGGATAAGTGGTATATTTTTATTTATTAAAATTGTGACTCCCCTTCTTCTTGAGCTGTAAGTGGCAGAGTAACTTTGATTATAGTGAGAGGTTTTCAGCTTGCATGATTCAGTTTCAGAAAGGTGGGTTTCCTGAAGTAAACATACGAACATCTGCTTGGAGTTTCATTACATGATTAATGATCTTAGTCCTTTTGCCGGCAATCCAATGCCTCGAATGGTCCAACTCACAATTTTGACATTTGAAGTAATTGTTTATTTTTATATATTGGATATGATGTATTAACAGAGGTTTCATTATACTTTGATGGAAAATCAGGAAACTACATAGCATTATAAATGACTGATTTTTGTGACACTGATCCTACCTTAAAGTTGATTTGACTGCTATCAATGAGCTAGATAATAAAAGCAACATAAGAAAAGAAAAAAAGAGACCTACCTACCTACCTTTCTTCCTTCGTTCCTTCCTTCCTTCCTTTAAATTCTTCGTGTAGAACTTCTACCAGGCCGATGCGTGCATCTAGTGATGAGAGTGTGGCGTTTATGCTGGCGAAGAGTGCACTAACTTGTTAGTTGTCGGATGGGAGTCCTTCGGTGTCAGTGGAGGAGTTCCTGAAGCGCTTGCTGCTTTGGGGTATCCATAGTGCATAATTGGTCGAAACACTCGTTGATGTAGTCCTGTAGTAAATCCAGTTTAAGTAGTCGGAAGTTCTTGTTGTTTTTTTTTTTTTTTACCACAGAGCAGGATTTATGTAAGCAGTAATTTACTTGTGCAAAAAAAGCCGGTTACATGGTGTCGCCATGTTGCCGTGCTCCGTGCTCACCTCCTGCTCCTCTGCGATTCTGATTTGATATTTCTCTGCTATGTTCCATGAAACTCTTTTGGTTTAATATTTCTCATATACGGAAGCGCATTGCATTCACTGGATAAAAAAATTAGACACCTTATCTCTTAATTACGAGATCCTGATCTCGTAATTTTGAGAAAAGATCTCGTAATTACGAGATCCTTATCTCATAATTACGAGATCAGGAAAGGTGCCACATTAGCCACTACTTTGCTCAGAACAACATACTGCACATCCACGAAGGGGGGTCGGAACTACTGTATCCAGCTGCCACTCAGGTGGTGCCGTCTTGACTATATCCCGTATCTTTATTATAATGTGTATATATTGGAAATTACGCCGGAGTATTAGGGTACAACAGAGTATTACACTAAGCAAGGACAAGAGTGCGCACCATATATATTTTGATCTATTTTATACTTCAGATTTATATTGTTTGGCGTTAATTGGTGACAGAAAAGAACGAATATCATTCTGCAGGGAAACGCGTGTCCTTACTGTGCATATTAAATCTTGAATCTATGTTTTATGAAGACCTTGTGTGTGCTCAGAGCTGTGGCACCAGTTACGCACCGAAATCTGGCGGAAGAAAAATAATAAGATGAAAAATAAGTATAAGAACCATAGAAGTTCAGTAAGTAGTTTTTGAGCTGTGAATGAACGACAACATTTCTCTGAAACATCGGGGGGGGGGGGGGGGGGGGGGGGGTGTCTGTGTGTGTGTGTGTCTGTGTGTGTGTGTGTGTGTGTGTGTGTTTACTGTTTCCTGTTTCCTGCAGATGTCCAGCAGCTGTCGGTGGTTAAAGAAGAGGTTCCCCCTGAGCAGCAGGAGTGGAGCTCCAGTGTGGACCAGGAGGACCCAGAGCCTCCACACATAAAAGAGGAACAGGAGGAACTCTGGATCAGTCAGGAGGGAGAGCAGCTTCAAGGGCTGGAGGAGGATGATATCACCAAGTTCACATCCACTCCTGTCCCTGTGAAGAGTGACGATGATGAAGAGAAACCTCAGTCCTCACATCTTCATCAAAGACACACTGAACAGATGGAATCAGAAGCAGAGGGAGAGGACTGTGGAGGAGCAGAACCAGCCAGGAAATCAGATCCAGATACACATTTACAACCAGAGACTGATGACAAGACTGAAGAGTCTTCTGAAACAGAGACTGATGACAGTGATGATTGGAGGGAGACCAGAGGGCCTCAGTCAGGTTTAAACTCTCTTAAAAACCATCAAGTCTCTGTCAGTGATTTGATTGTTGGTGAGAAACGATTTAGCTGCTCTGAGTGTGGGAAAAGATTTCGTTACAATGCAGATTTGAAGAAACACATGAGATCTCATACGGGAGAGAAGCCATTTACCTGCTCTGAGTGTGGGAAAAGCTTTGGTTACAGTGGAAATTTGACAAAACACATGAGATCTCATACGGGAAAGAAGCCATTTAGCTGCTCTGAGTGTAGGAAAAGATTTTGTTATCGTGGAAATTGGAAGAAACACATGAGATCTCATTCGGGAAAGAAACTATTTACCTGCTGTGAGAGTGGAAAAAGAGCCCATACAAGAGAGAAACCATATAGCTGCTCTGAGTGTGGCAAAAGCTATGGTAGAAAGGGAGATCTGAAGATACACATGAGATCTCATACAGGAGAGAAACCATTTGGCTGCTCTGAATGTGGGAAAAGATTTGGACATGGCGGAGATTTGAAAAGACACATGAAATGTCATTCAGGAGAGAAACCATTCAGCTGCTCTGAGTGTGGGAAAAGCTTTGCTCGAAATGGATGTCTGAAGAAACACATGAGACGTCATACAGGAGAGAAACCATTCAGCTGCTCTGAGTGTGGCAAAAGCTTTACTGTAAATGGAAGTCTGAAGGAACACATGAGATGTCACACAGGAGAAAAACCATTTAGCTGCTCTGACTGTGGAAAAAATTTTAATCGTACTGGAAGTCTGAAGGACCACATGAGATGTCATACTGGAGAGAAACCATTTAGGTGCTCAGAGTGTGGGAAAAGATTTGGTCACAGAGGTTATCTGAAGAAACACATGAGATCTCATACAGGAGAGAAACCATTTAGCTGCACTGAGTGTGGAAAAAGATTTGGTCGAAAATTAACTCTGAAGACACACATGAAATCTCATACAGGAGAGAAACCATTTAGCTGCACTGAGTGTGGAAAAAGCTTTGGTCTAAAGGGAGATCTGAAGAGACATATGAGATCTCATACAGGAGAGAAACCATTTAGCTGCTCTGAGTGTGGCAAAAGCTTCAGTCAAAAGGGAGATCTAAACATACACATGAGATGTCATACAGGAGAGAAACCATTTAGCTGTTCAATTTGTGGGAAATCATTTACACAAAATGGACATTTACAGACACACTTTAAAATTCATGACAGAGATAAGTGATTCAACTGTTCAGTTACTTGGCCGAAGAAGGAGCCCAGAGAACCAACCAGATTTGGGCGGGGTCAGACTGACACAGACCCAAACATTTATGTATGTATGTTTTTAAATATATGTATTTAGTTACTTACTTACCAAGATCAGTCTTGTACAGCCAGGTGGAGTATTTCCCCTCTGACAGCCAAGCTGGGTCAAAACCTGTCATACGGTGGTAACTGAACTTTTACTGCTTGTCCGGGGCAGGGCATGTAGCACTTTGGCTCTTTCCTGTACTTGGATCCAGAGCAGGAGAGCTACTCTGACTGCTACTCACAGGAGAGCAGGTGCTGCCATTTTCACCACCCTAAAATACATCAAAGTCCACAGATGACCCGACCACAATTGATCCCAAACTTAACACAGGAGGACCAGGAGGAGAAGAACTCCCCCTTCATGTAAAAAGAAAACAAAAAAGCCATCTCCTCATTGCAGTCAAATAAATCACCCGGTGAAGATGAGTTCTCTCCTGAATTTTATAAGGTGTTAAAAAACGTGCTTGTCCCTCTCTTTAAAGATGTTTTGAATTTGGCAACAGAAACTCAAACTCTACCAGATTCCTTTTCTATGGCTTTAATAATGGTTATTCTTATGTAAAATAATGACCCCAAAAAATGCTCCTCCTATAGGCCTATTAGCCTTCTAAATGCAGACTTTAAGATTATTGCCAGATTAAACAGGTTCCTCTCCAAGTTTATCACAATAGACCAAACCGTTTTTATGAACAAACATTTCTCAGCTGATAACCTCCACAGACTTTTCAACATTATTCATTTAGCAAACACTAGAGATGAACTCACTATTGCACACTCATTGGATGCGGAAAAGGCCTTTGACTGCCTTGAATGGCCATATCTCTCCTGAAGGCCCTGAGCAGATTTTGTGTTTGGTGCGTCCTTCATTAACTACCACGAACCACATGCAAAGACAGCCACGGATGGTGTAATATCAATCCCCATTACATTACAAAGAAGCAGTAGACGGGGTTGTCCGCTTTCTGCCAGGCCTTTTGTCCTAGCAATAGAGCCACTGGCACAAGCAGTGAGACAAGACCCAGACATAAGAGGTGTCCATGTTGGTCAGTTAACACACAAAATTAGCTGATTGGCTGATGACATAATTTCAGTCTCTTACCAGATTACAATCTCTTCTGAGCAGTTATACTACAATATCCGGCTACAAAGTCAACCATGAAAAGAGTGAAACACTTTGACCAAAGCCAAACAGTGTGACCTGAACGTCGTGGTATGACGTTCATATTGAGGAGTGATTTGTCCCCTAAAACACCTTTGTGGAAAACCAAACTTATACCAATCATCTCTGATAATAAAATTTTTAAAAGCTATAGTGCGTAACTTCTGTTGCCTCCCAGTGGATAATGTGTTATTACAACTAATGAGCCGGCGGCACTTCCATGTACACAGAATAACACTCGCCAGTCGCCATACACCGTGTACACAGAGTAACACTCGCTTCACACCGTGTGCACAATGCTACACAATGTGGCGAACACCAGGCTGCTGATATTACGTTATGTTCACAGCACCATTTCCAAGAAAATAATAAAGTACTAGGTCCAGTACATGTAACAGCAACACATACTACTCATAATATAATTATAAACCAAGTCACTGACTTATCCAACAGCAGCAAGGCAACATCTATGTCTGCCCTCAGCCCAATTTCTTCCTTCAGGGCTCTCCACCGAGGAAAAACCGACGACAATACAAATCCTTGTTTGCCTTCTCCGTTGGTCACTTTCCTTCTTTGCTAACAGACCTTCAGCTGAATGTCCAGGCTTTTTCTTCGTGGTAGGATCCACTTCTGAACCGTGTCTCGGCCGCTTCTCCGCCATGTTGCTTTCACTTTCTGCCTGCACTCTACGTCTTGTTGTGACACACTCCGCTCGTCCTCCTCCTCCCTTCTTGTTGTGAGGAAGCATTTTCTGTGCGCCAGCGCGGGAATGTCGCTGGTCGACACGCAAACTAAAAATTTGAAAAACACCGCGAGATGTTAGGGGCTGATCGGCTTAATCAGCATTGTGTCATCTCCTCTAGTAGTGGCTTGGGTGAAATGAACATTTACGGACCTGTAGAAGTTACGCACTTTAGCTTTCATGTTTGGTGTCACAGTAGCAACATCTTCATGTCCTTTGAACAGCTGAAAGCAAAATATGATTTATCCAACAAACACTTTTGTTATTTACAACTGAGAGCCTTCCTAAAAATAAGTTTGGGGGGGGTGGCACTGCCTGCCCTGACAAGGGTGGAGGAGGCGTTTCACTGTCACAGAGGTTCAAGGCAGTGTCAATGTCAAAACAGCTTGTTTGCTCCTGTAAATGCCAGACTTAAATTGGTCATTTATAATTTTCTTCATCTGCTCTACCTTACCCAAAAAAAACTACATGGGCATAAACCTCAATTTTCAATTATCTGTTAAAGATGCGGCATTCCTGAGGGCACCATGTTACACTGCACGTGGCATTCAATTCAATTCAATTCAATTCAATTCAAGTTTATTGAGCAGACTCAGGGTCCATAAAAAGCACATATGACATTTAAAAACACACAGGGACATAAAAAAGAAAAACTCATTACACGAGGCACTGATACCAATAAATCCAAAACTGGGAACCGTATCTAACAGAGCTCAGCTTGGGGTTGGTCATCACGTGGATTACACAATTCACTGACCCATTACACGACATAAAAATTTGTACATCAGGTTCCTCAGGAGAGCCTCAAATGTGTGAGTTCTGGCCGTGCAGAATAGTTCACTGGCACTACTACACCTGGGCTTGTTCATGAGAATCCTAAAACAGTCACTGTACACAACCCATAATTTGTGATGGCTCTCTTTCCTAAACTTCACCCACAAGGGGGCAGTATACAATGATGTACAAAATGATCTAAAAAGTGTGAATTTGACAGAGTCAGAGCACCAGAGCATTGTACCAAAGTAACATAATTTTTGTATGATATATGCGACACATTGACCAAAATTATGGATAGATAGGTCCCATTAGACCCAGGACTCTGTCTTCTAGGAAACTTAACAAACTTGAAACTAAATCAGAGTTCCAGGAAATTCAATGATATTGCTCTTGCTGTTTCCAGAAAATGTATCGCATTAACCTGGAAGTCGGATTCTCCCCCTCTCTATATTGAAATAGATATCAGAAATGATGAACTGTATACCCTTGGAGAGGAAAAGCTACCTTTATCAACTGTGGATTCACTGTGACCTTTGACCTTGTCCATGATAGGCTTATGTTAGCGTTCAGATACAAGAGTTGAGATATTTTAGTGACAAGCATGTTACAACATAATGAATTAATTTGATTGTGTTGTCTTTCTTTAAACATTTGTTTATTTTGTAATTTACTTTGTTACTATTATTTTATTATTTTGATTTATTGTCATTTCCTATTTTTTTCTTTCATATTAAGTCCTATGATCGACTGAAAGTACATTTACTGTATAGAAAGTTGAAGAAATATGAACTAGCTTACCAGATGCATCAAAGAGAAGAGCCAATGCTTCACTTGCAGTCAGCTTAGCCCTCTTTTTCTCAGGGGCTGCCAACTTGTATTTAGCGTCAAAAATGCCTAAGTCAAATCGATGACTTGGGCAGACAGTGATTATGGAAAGTAACAAGCACTCTGATTGGCTGTGGAAAAAGCCAGTAAGGCACAGTGACTCAGCAGCTTTAGGAGAGCAGAGTTAGGCACATATCTCAATTTGGCCAAAATATGACTGAGGCAATTATGCTGTGGGGCTTACGATATGTAATTATTCTTTCATCCCATAGTGTTTTAGTTTGTTTTTCTTTTGTTTTGTTTTTTAACTGTATATCTTTTATTGTTGAGTTTTAGTGGGAATAAGTTGTACTGTTCTTGTGAAATTAAAAATTGGAAATAAAATGTTCAAAAAAAGAAATTACATGCCACGGTGTAAATAAGAAAAATAACGTAAGGTCATTTAGTTTGTTCTGTGGAGTCTGGTTGCTTTTAGGAGAGCTTCATGTAACTGCATCAGTTTTCAGTTGTAAAGGGCTGTCTGACAGCATGGTTAGGTGTTGGAAATACATTTAATATAGTGTCCACTTAAACTGATGTGAATATTGTTTAGGTGACCCTGTTTTTATGTGGCTAAGATAGGTTTTGCTGCTGTCCCTGTCCAGTCACCAGACTCCTTTGATAGAAACAGTCCTTTTTTTCTACCTAGCTCCCATGCTGTTTGTAGTCTCTTTTGGGTCCATCTGTATCATTCTGTGTCCCCTCTTGAAATTCAGAGGATTTACGGGTTCACAAAGACAGTGCATGTGGAACTCTTGGTTGGTTGTTTTTGTTGTGTTTCTACTTAGCAGCAGTAGTATGAGTCATGGGGTGGATAACTGATCAAGAGCTCCAATCAGAGCTTATCTGATCGATGGATGAGAGGAGCAGCTGCTACAGAGGCGAGTGAAAGCAAGGGAAGCAATAAAGCAACTCAGGATATAAAATAAGCACAGCAGAAATGTCAGACAGGATGAACCATGGTGTTAAACTATATATAGTTAAATGTTTTAGTCATGGCTGAAAATAACAGAAATAAACAGGTTTTGCTGAATCACTGCAATTCACAACAGTTTGCAACACTCATCTCTGGAAAAAAAAGTTACACTGATGGATTATGTGTTAAAGGTTTGATTTTATTTCCTGAATGTTACACTTATGGACTATCTGTGTAAACTGCCCATCAAGATATTAAAGGGTAACTAATGTTTTTTTCAACCTGGGCCCTATTTTCCGATCTACTTTTGTCTAAATGAGTGATAGGATGTTCAATATTTGATATTTCTCCAATACAAAGCTTGGGCTGACCTGCCTGCAGCCCGTCAGTGATCGCGCTATATTAAATAATAGGGCACTCAGACAGCATCAAACAATGAGGGAGCTGTGTTACATCGGTCATACAAATACTAAAATTACAACAGGCAGAGGAACATGTCCGAATCCAGCTAAAGGTAAACACAGGCGTTCATTTCTCCTTTCTGTTATGTTGTTGGATAATTATACGAACAATCCGAGCCTATCTGTGTGGGGAAAAAATGCACTTTAAGTGGACGTATTTTGATATTGTTTGATGCTGTCTGAGTGCTCTATTATTTAATATAGCGCAAGCATTGACAGGCTGAAGGCAGGTCAGCCCCAGCTTCATACTGGAGAAATATCAAATATTGAACATCCTATCACTCGTTTAGATAAAAGTAGATCGGAAAATAGGGCCCAGGTTGGAAAAAACATCAATTCCCCTTTAAAGGCTGGATGTAACCATTCTAATGTTACCCTTATGGATTACCTGTGTAAACTGTCTACTAATATTAAGTGATCTTGATTTTGTGTAATTGTGTACATGGTCTGTGTGGATTTTATCATTGTCTCTGTTTTTCCATCCTTGTAGCGTTTTATTGGGTTAACTAATGGATTGGGGTATACACTGGAAAGTGCCTCGATAAAGCCACTCCAAGGACATTTTGCATGTCTCCATCATGTTTCTGTTGCTCATGTTGCCTGCTACTTTTTTTTTTTGCACATGTAAAATTAAATGGACTAAACTAAACATCAACTGGAAAACTTCAATAAAAGTCATTCTTTCGAATAAGTGTATTTTAATCATAAGCCCGGAATTCTGAGTAACACTTCTGGACTTTTATTTTGAAGCTCATTAACTCATTTACCCCGGAAGCTGTACTCTTTACTGTTGCGAACGTCACACTGTTTGAACAAGATGGCGTCTGGTAGAAAGGTGTGTTAGCAGAGTGTCTTTGTTGTGTTTTTAAAGTGTAAACATGTGTAAAGTCCAAATGCTGAGAGCGTATGTTCGGTGAAGCAGCGAATAACTTAAGAGATATTTGGGCTTTTTGAAAGAACGATAGCAGAGTACGAGGAGGAACTTTGTCGATCAAAAGAGGAGAACGAGCGACAACGGAAACTAATGGACGCTGTTTTCAACCCTCAGCTTCGGTTACACAGAGCAGGTTTGTTCATTAAACATTACAAATTCATTATTAATAATATAACTGCAGCTTTTTTCAATAAATATTCAGTCTGTCGATGTTTATACGCCGCGTTAGCTTCTCTGGTGTTGTTGTCTGATGGAATCCGGAAGGGTTCTAAACGTCTATTCTGTCGTCCATATTAACAAGTCAAATATGTTGGTCTTAACGCATCAAATACACATTAAGACGACAGAAATGGCCTGTTAACAGCTACATTTCTGACGTACCAAGACGTTTACTATTGGGTGCAGCCATTTCACCAGTTTCGGAGGGGAAGCTGATGTAACAGTATTTGGTATACATTGTATTCGCATAAATGTCCACTAGATGGTAGAATTAAATCAGAGTACATTGGACATAGTGTTTAGTCATCTATTCTGAGTGTGTTTTATATATGTGTCTCACATATTGTTGCCAGGCAACCACCACATCACGTCCTTACGCTAACCTTTCCCTGTAATCATTCTACCGTGTTTTTTGTTTGTTTTGTTTTTCCACGGTAAGTAGTAGCTAGTTACTAACATGGACAGGCAGAGGGTACTTGCTGCAGCTCTGGTTGATACACTGATACATTCACTATCGGACATTGGCACGACTAAACAGACCACCAGTCTCTGTGTTGCTAAATACTTCAATAATGTAAAAAGTCCAGTGTTACTGTACAGTAGACTCTGTCTAGTTTATGATGAATGTATTGAGTCTGTGACGACTAAACTTCACCATCAGTCACACATGTTTTCTGTTCACAGAATAAACCTTCAGATCAGACAAATACAACCTTAATCTCTAAAATTCAACAAAAATGAGTAGTTTATCTAAAACGTCATCTTGTTGAGTCGACATCTAAACCAATCAGCTGTTAGATCAGGTGAGAGCCAGGCGGTGCAGTCGGTGGAGAGCAACTGCAGCGCCTGGCTCTAAAAACTGCGTCCGTCTCACTCTCACGGTTGTTTCGCCGTCCACTTTTGTAATACATCAGAGCAAGTCGGGATGAAGTCGGACACAAAACTAATCGGCATGCATTGTGCGCTGATCGCCAGTGATCAAATCTGCGCAGCCTTGGCTCATCTCGACCGAACCTATATACACGTAGACGCCGCATGGAGTGGGTTTTCCCGCTGCTGCGATGCATCAACGTCGCCGCCATATTGGATGTGGCAAGGCTGCGCTGTAAACTAATACAAGTAAATGGACTTAATTTCATAAACCGCCTTTCTACAAAGAAATTTAGTTTAGTTGTCAGAGACTGAATACATTCATCATAAACTATACAGAGTCTACTGTACTATATTAATATTAGACTGTTTTAATTATTGAAGTATTTAGCAACACAGAGACTTGTGGTCAGTGGGAAGTGAGGATTCTTAAAATCACATCAGATGTGAAGCTCTGACTGTATCTGACTGATCCTTCATGAAAGCTGTTGTCTTGTATTTTTCCTCTGAAAATATGAACCTTATAGTCAAGCACAGTTTATTCAGCCTGTGTAGTTGAGGGGACAGGTCAAACTGAAATGATGCTGATTTACAGGAGAATTCATATCAAATGGAGGATAAACCATGAACAAAAATTACAGATCACCTGTAAAGCATTTAAATAAATTAATCTATCGTAATTCAAACAACTGGAGACTGAGAACAAACTGATATATAGGTCTGATCACTTTTTTAATGAATTAATCATTACAGACAGGATGTGAGTGTGTCTGTGACTTCCTGTACGGACTGAAGGCTGCTGGAAACTGTCTGACTTCACCGCAGCTTTTTGTCACCGCCTCCTGCTGCGGCCGCCTGCTCTTGTCTACTTTTCAGGCGAGGCCAGTTCATCTCGAACGAGCCTATTGTCTATGGTCTATGGATCAAGGCAATCGCTTCTTCCTACATGCTAAAAATCGTAGGTGCTGATTGGCCGAAGAGGAGTCCTGTGTATCTGCGCTGGATTGCTCTTCCTTCATCCTTAAACTACCCGGATGTCTGTCACATTAAATTGAAATTGAATTTGAGAACTGAATGTGAAGATAGATATAAATAAATAAAATTTCAAATTATACTATTCAGATTCGGTTTTTCAATGCAATTATTGAAGTTTAGAAATTCATATTCAAATATAAATGATTCAAATTCAGTTTCTGGTGGCACATATTTCAGCCCATACATTATTTCCATACTCTTGATCTTGTGACTTTATCCTGAATTGCACAGTTAGTTGTTAAGTCTGCTTTAATAAGAGCACAATAAATGAATCATCAATAATTTGTCTTAGGTTTATAATAATGATAATTAAAATACAACCATACGGGCGCTATTAATACCCACAGCTGTGCTTAGTGGTCGCATGTAATGACATCTTTTCAGTGTAAGGACAGACTGTCTTTTAAGTGGCAGGTGTAATGAGTGGTAAAACAGGCGCACATAGAAACGCAAACAGATTCAAGTGTGCCTCTCAGTCAATTCATGTCTCAGTGTGAGAGTGCAAACGTGCACCCAGCTTCACTACTATGTAAAACAGAATCTGGAGTACATGAGGATTTATAAATCCATAAACATTATAGTTTAACACTCGGCCAAAACAGGACCCCTGTACAACTTTTTCAAGCTGCTGCAGTCAGTCAGTCAGTCAGTCAGTCAGTCAGGGTGTCAGTGAGCGTGTGGATGGCGGTCCTGCATGTTGGAGTCTCCGTATCCATGGCAGCAATGACACTGAGTGATGGACCTGTCATTCTGTGTCATGCCATGGTTTATGCAGCAGTGTGTGCACAGAAATAAGGGACGAATTATGTTCTCTATTGATTTAGTAAGGGACAGTACATTTTAAATGTGGGATGGTCCCGTATTATACAGGACAGTGGCAACCCTGCGTGAGACCCAAACACACTTGGTTAAAAAGGAAAACAACAAATGCTGTGAGATGGCAGTCTGAGGTGACAGAAAAGAGGATTAGCAAACTGTTAGTGTACCGTTCCGTACCATTATGATCTGAAAACATCTGTTCTGGTTCAGCGCTGGAAGCTGCGTCTATAATTCACGCAAGGTATCATGGGGGCTAACAATAACCTGGATACAAAGCTGGGTTTTCCTGAGTAAAACACCACATTTGTGTTAAGAAGAATCTTTTGTATAATTTTATTTTGCATGGCAAACTCTCGCATCCTATAGACAATCGTTCTCACGTAATTCACTTTAGACTGAGCACATAAAGAGCCACACTGTAGCCTCCAGACATGATTTCTCTGTAACGTGTGTGTGTGTGTGTGTGTGTGTGTGTGTGTGTGTGTGTTTATTTACTATTTCCTGCAGACGTCCAGCAGCTGTTGGTGGTTAAAGAAGAGGTCCCCCTGAGCAGCAGGAGTGGAGCTCCAGTGTGAACCAGGAGGACCCAGAGCCTCCACACATTAAAGAGGAACAGGAGGAACTCTGGATCAGTCAGGAGGGAGAGCAGCTTCAAGGGCTGGAGGAGGATGATATCACCAAGTTCACATCCACTCCTGTCCCTGTGAAGAATGAAGATGATGAAGAGAAACCTCAGTCCTCACAGCTTCATCAAAGACAAACTCAGCAAATGGAAACAGAAGTAGAAGGAGAGGACTGTGGAGGAGCAGAACCAGTCAGAAATTCAGATTTGGACAGACATTTACAACCAGAAATTGATGACAAGACTGAGGAGTCTTCTGATCCAGAAACTGATGACAGTGATGATTGGAAGGAGACCAGAGAACCTCAGTCAGGTTTAAACTCTCTGAAAAATGATCAAGTCTCTGTCAATGATTTGGTTGCTGGTGAGAAAGGATTTTGCTGCTCTGAGTGTGGGAAAAGATTTGGTCACAGTGGAGATCTGAAGAAACACATGAGATCACATACAGGAGAGAAACCATTTAGCTGCTCTGAGTGTGGGAAAAGATTTGGTCACAGTGGAGATCTGAAGAAACACATGAGAACTCATACAGGAGAGAAACCATTTAGCTGCTCTGAGTGTGGGAAAAGATTTGGTCACAGTGGAGATGTTAAGAAACACATGAGAACTCATACAGGAGAGAAACCATTTAGCTGCTCTGAGTGTGGGAAAAGATTTAGTCGTCGTGGAATTCTGAAGCAACACGTGATGGCTCGTACAGGAGAGAAACCATTTAGCTGTTCTGAGTGTGAGAAAATATTTTGTTACAGTGGTGATCTGAAGAAACACATGAGATTTCATTCTGGGGGGAAACCATTTGCCTGTTCTAAGTGTGGCAAAATATTTGGTCACAGTGGAGATCTGAAGAAACACATGAGATTTCATACAGGTGAGAAACCATTTAGCTGCTCTGAGTTTGGGAAAATATTTGTTAATAGTGGAGCTTTGAAGAAACACATGAGCTGTCATACAGGAGATAAACCATTTAGCTGCTGCGGTGGTTACTGGACTTTTACCGCTACAAATGTGTTAACTAACTATGCTAAAGCTTTTCAACCTATTCAGGGCTGCCAACGATAACATTAACATGACAAACAGCAAGGCTACGGCTAACAAGTTAATGTAGTGACACTTTTCAGACAGACACGCACAGACACACACACACGTATCGGACAGCTTCTCAGTCCTTAGCCACTAACGGTAGCTCATGTACAACACAGGTACCACACAGAAACTTTGACAAAGGGTCATAATATGCTTGTAATGACTATCAAATCGTCAGCAAAAGTTGTTTACACTGCAGACACGGAGAACAGCTGTTAGTTCCTGGTCTCATGGGACAAAGATCCTCTGAGAAGAAAGACAGTTCACTCTGCTCTGCCGCCAGGAACAAACTGGGAGGCAAAGATCCTCTCTGAGGAAGAGGGTTCACTTTGCTGCAGGGTTCACCAAAATGTTTTTTGTGTTTTTTCTTTTTAGTAAATTCAACACACATTAAAGAACATACAAGAGCCTGTAGAGAATTAATACATATAATATAATACAATAAACATTGTCAAATTAAATGAAGGAACAGGATTTTTTTAAATGCAAATATAATATTGGGGAGTTATGTGAAAAAAATACATAGAGACATATAAATAGTTATATCAGGGTTCCTACGCAAGTATGGAAAAGTATGGAAATAAATTTGATCAATTTCCAGGTATTAAAAAGTATGGAAACTGAAAAATAAAGTATGGAAAAATATTTATGTTTCGAGACTATTACCACTGTTCTAAAATACTGTTTTCTACACTAGAAAATTAGATATTTCCAAAAATAATTTCATCAATCCGGATCGTGTTTTATGCCAGGCCAAGCACAGTTTGTGTGAGAACAAACATCTCAGAAAACATACCGCCCCTTTTACTTGATTGACAAGTGGTATGTCCAGTCCGCTGCCCCATGACTCTCCTCCAGCCCCCTAGGTATCAAGTTTCACTCCAATACTGCACCTTCGACAAGAAGACGAGTTTCACATGGTTCACAACGGGTAGCTGCAAGTTTTTGGACAGATGGCTTGACAATACTGCATATAAATACTGGTTGGCCAAGGATTCCCAATTCACACACAGAGCTAGATGCAAGCTTTGTGTGAAATCGTTTGACATCGCCAACATGGGGGTGAAGGCGATTCAGAGCCACATAAAGGATAAAACACAGACGTCTCGTCACTGCATCGCTTGCACCCAGAGTCCCAACCTTTTTGCCTCAGCCCAGACATTGAACTTACCTCAGTTTTTATTTGCATGCCATTATGGTACTTGGCTACAATCGGCGATTAAGAATAATTAAATATGATGTGAAATATGATACACTGTTACTTACATGTCGCATATTCTCTGAAAAAAAAAAAAAAACGCAGAGAAGTCTCAAAATTAGGGTATGGAAAAGTATGGAATTTGGAAATTCCAAATGTGTAGGAACCCTGTTATATAATTAAAGATATGTAGGCTATGTTAGGTGAATACTCTTGTCAAATGCACAGTGTTGAAACATTTAATTTTGATCTTCCTTAGTCCATTTAGACTTAATTTTATCATAACAACAACAATTAATATTATGAATTGTTTCACATTTTAATTTAATTTTAATAACATTTATCACACAGCATTTTGTGGAAAACTCAAATGTTCAGTTTACAGTCTTATGAAATCAGTACTGTTTTTCAACACATATATTGTTTCGTCTTCATTCATTGTAGTTAGCACATATTGTTATTGCGCCATTGGTTTTGGCATGATGCCCCAATAAATTTGTATTTATCAAAGGCCAAAGTGGCCTTGCCCTAAAAATGACAATTCCAGGCCTGCGTTCCGTACCATTATGATAGGAAAACGCCTGTTCTGGTTCAGCACTGGAAGCTGCATCTATAATTCATGCAAGGTATCATGGGAGCTAAGGATAACGTGGATACAAAGCTCGGTTTTCTTGAGTAAAACACCACATTTGTGTTGAAAAGAATCTTTTATAAAATTTTATTTCATTTACTCAGGCTCCCAGTCATAAAACTTGACGCATGGAAAACTCTCGCATCCTATGGACAATCATTCTCACATAATTCACTTCAGACTGAGCACATGAAGAGCCACACTGTAGCCTCCAGATATGATTTCTCTGTAATGTGTGTTTGTGTGTGTTTCCTGCAGACGTCCAGCAGCTGGTGGTGGTTAAAGAAGAGGTTCCCTCTGAGCAGCAAGAGTGGAGCTCCAGTGTGGACCAGGAGGACCCAGAGCCTCCACACATTAAAGAGGAAGAGGAGGAACTCTGGATCAGTCAGGAGGGAGAGCAGCTTCAAGGGCTGGAGGAGGATGATATCACCAAGTTCACATCCACTCCTGTCCCTGTGAAGAATGAAGATGATGAAGAGAAACCTCAGTCCTCACAGCTTCATCAAAGACACACTGAAGAGATGGAAACAGAAGCAGAGGGAGAGGACTGTGGAGGTGCAGAACCAGCCAGGAATTCAGATTTGGATAGACATTTACAACCAGAGACCGATGTCAAATCTGGAGAGTCTTCTGATCCAGAAACTGATGACAGTGATGATTGGAAGGAGACCAGAGAACCTCAGTCATGTTTAAACTTTCTGAAAAATGATCAAGTCTCTGTCAGTGATTTGATTGTTTGTGAGAAACCATTTAGTTGCTCTGAGTGTGGGAAAAGATTTGGTTACAGGGGAGATCTGACGAAACACATGAGAACTCATACAGGAGAGAAACCATTTAGCTGCTCTGAGTGTGGGAAAAGATTTGGTCACAGTGGAGATCTGAAGAAACACATGAGAACTCATACAGGAGAGAAACCATTTAGCTGCTCTGAGTGTGGGAAAAGATTTGGTCACAGTGGAGATGTTAAAAAACACATGAGAACTCATACAGGAGAGAAACCATTTAGCTGCACTGAGTGTGGGAAAAGATTTGGTCGTCGTGGAATTCTGAAGCAACACATGATGGCTCGTGTAGGAGAGAAACCATTTAGCTGCACTGAGTGCGAGAAAATATTTTGTTACAGTGGAGATCTGAAGAAACACATGACATTTCATTCCGGGGAAAAGTCATTTAGCTGTTCTCAGTGTGGGAAAAGATTTGGTCAGAGTGGAGATCTGAAGAAACACATGAGAATTCATACAGGAGAGAAACCAATTAGCTGCTCTGAGTGTGGGAAAAGATTTAGTCACAGTGGAGATCTGAAGAAACACATGAGAACTCATACAGGAGAGAAACCATTTAGTTGTTCTGAGTGTGGGAAAAGATTTAGTCGTCGTGGAATTCTGAAGCAACACATGATAGCTCATACAGGAGAGAAACCATTTTGCTGCACTGAGTGTGAGAAAAGATTTAGTCACAGTGGAGATCTTAAGAAACACATGACATTTCATTGTGGAGAGAAATGAAGCTCAGCTGCCTTGAGTGTGGGAAAAAGATTTGGTTACAGCTGTGATCTGAAGGGACACATGAGATGTCATATGGGAGAGAAACCATTTAACTGCTCTGAATGTGGGAAAATGTTCGGTTACAGTGAAGATCTGAACAAACACGTGACAATTCATACAGGTGATAAACCATTTCGCTGCTCCGTGGTTACTGGACTTTTACTGCTACAAATGTGTTAACTAACTTTGCTAAAGCTTTACAAGCTATTCAGGGCTGCCGACGATATATTTTTTTCTGACATCTAACCAACTAACCCATAGAGTGATGGACATTGAATATTTATCGAGGATTATTTCAGACCATTCCCCACTGACACTCTCATTGTTAATACTTGAAAAAATCCAGGGACCATACACGTGGCAGCTGAACCCAACTTTGCTCAAAAAAGCTGATTTTTGTAAATTCATGAGAAACTAAATTAAGTTCGTCTGTGAAACAAACTGTGCCTCTTCCCCCAGTAGTTTTGTATTGTGGGACACAATGAAAGCCTTCTTAAGAGGGCAGATAATTTCTTATACCAATGGTTTAAAATCACATGGCTGAAATGAATGAGCCTGAGAAAGAAGTCCTATGTTTGGAAACACTCAAGGGAGACCTACTAAATTTGAGTAAACAAAAAGCTCAAATATAACTTCTTGAACACATAAAGAATAAAAATAAATATTCTTTGAACCAAACACAGATGCTATGAATTGGGGGGAAAAGGTGCAGAAAGTCTTGGCTTGGCAGTAGAAGACAGGGGAGAAATCGAGAATTGTTAATTCCATAGATACTGAAAACGGAACTGTGGCGAGAAACCTGAATGAAATGAATGATTGCTTTAAACACTATTATTCTGCAATATATACATCAGAGTCCACAGATAACCCTGCCACAATTGATACCTCGACACCACAAACCAAGCGCAAAGACAGTCACATATGGTGTAATGTCAACCCCCATTACATTACAAAGAAGCAGCAGACGGGGTTGGCCGCCTTCTGCCGGGCCTTTTGTCCGAGCAATAGAGCCACTAGCACAAGCAGTGAGACAAGACCCAGACATAAGAGGTGTGCAGGTTGGTCAGTTAACACACAAAATTAGCCGATTGACTGATGATATCATTTTATTTCTGACACATCCAGCCCAGTCTCTTACCAGATTACAATCTCTTCTGAACAGTTATACTACAATATCTGGCTACAAAGTCAACCATGAAAAGAGTGAAACACTTCCTTTGACAAAAGCCAAACAGTGTGACCTGAATGGGTCAGTATCCTTTAAATGAGTTCCAGATGGGTTTACATACTTGGGTATCTGGGTGGATAGCAATCTGAAGAACTTGTTCAAACTGAACTGTCCTCCACTGATTCAGAAAGTAGAGGATGATCTAAACAGGTGGACAGACCTACCCCTAACCTTATTTAACAGAGTCAGTTGTGTAAAGATGAACATTTTACCCGAGGTTAATGTACAGTACTTATTTCAATCACTTCCTATGCCTCTCCCTAATAGTCTCTATAAAACTCTTAACAAACACATAATCATATTTATTTGGAATCATAAAGTACTCAGGGCGAGCCTAGAGAGGTTATCGTTGGACCATAAAATGGATGGCCTCTGACTCCCTAACCTAAAATTTTACGACTGCGCAGCACAAATGAAATTTTCCTGTCGTTATTTGAATGATCCTGTGCGCCTCCCTGGACCCAAATTGAACTTCCTGACCTTGATGAAGAGGCGGGAAGTGATTTTATTTATGAATAGAATTCAAAAACTATTGTCAGTAAGGCGTGGAGGAGGTGTTTCACTGTAATAGAGGTTCAAGGCAGTGTCAATGTCAGAACAGCTTGTTTGCTACTGTGAATGCCAGACGTAAATTGGTCAATTATAATTTTCTTCATCTGGTCTACCTCACCCCCAAAAAATTACATCGGCATAAACCTACATTTTCAATGATCTGTTAAAAATGCGGCATTCCTGAGGGCACCATGTTACACTGCACATGGCATTGTACTAAAGTAACATAATTTTGGTATGATATATGTGACATATTGATCAAAATCATGGATGCACAGATCTCATTAGACCCAAGACTCTGTCTTCCAGGAAACATAACAAACTTGAAACTAAATCAGAGTTCCAGGAAATTCATTGATATCGCTCTTGCTGTTGCCAGAAAATACATCGCATTAACCTGGAAGTCGGATTCTCCCCCTCTCTATTTTGAAATAGATATCAGAAATGATGAACTGTATACCCTTGGAGAAGAAAAGCTACCTTGATCAACTTTGGATTTGCTGTGACCTTTGACCTCATCCATGATAGGCTTATGTTAGCGTTCAGATACAATAATGGAGGTATTTTAGTGACAAGTGTGTTACAACATAATGAATTTGTTTATGTTGCCTTTCTTTAAACATTTGTTTATTTTGTAATTTACTTTGTTACTATTATTTTGATTTATTGTCATTTCCTATTTCATTCATTCATATGTAATTATTCTTTCATCCCATAATATTTTTGTTTGTATTCCTTTTGTTTTGTTTCTTAACTGTGTATCTTTTATTGTTGCGTTTTAGTGGGAATAAGTTGTACTGTTCTTGTGAAATTAAGAATTGAAAATAAAATGTTCAAAAAAAAAAATTACATGCCAAGGTGTAAATAAGATAAATAACATGAGGCTTTTTAGTTTGTTTAATAAAACGACAAGGTATACCCTGTTCTATAGGAAAGGTAACTTTAAATGACTTCTGTTGTGATCTGGCGCTATATATAAAATGAAATTCCATAAAGTTAACTTGACCTTCAAGGGGGTTGAGGGTGCTGTTGGGGGGGTGCCCCCATAATAGAATGATAGGGGAAACACTGAAGCTTCTGAGCGATCTTCATGACTCAGCCTTCATTTGGAATTGTGTCTTATCAGCTTTACTCTCCCAGTTTAGAGAAGCAGACAAGAGAACTGGCAAAAGTCACACAGCAACACAAACTAAGTGTCCAATCTCAGGGCAGCTGAAGACCAGCGACTCATTGTGTTCTGTGAGGTAAAATTACTGATTCTTTCAGTGGAGTCTGGTTGCTTTTAGGAGAGCATCATGTAACTGAGGAGAGTAGAGTTAGGCAGATACTCAATTTGGCCAAAATATGACTTCGGCAATTATGCTATGAGGCTAACGATATGTAATTATTCTTTCATCCCATAGTATTTTTGTTTGTTTTTCTTTCGTTTTTTTAACTGTGTATCTTTTATTGTTGAGTTTTAGTGGGAATAAGTTGTACTGTTCTTGTGAAATTAAAAATTGAAAATAAAATGTTAAAAAAAGAAATTACATTCCATGGTGTAAATAAGATAAATAACATAAAGGTATTTAGTTTGTTCTGTGGAGTCTGGTTGCTTTTAGGAGAGCTTCATGTAACTGCATCAGTTTTCAGTTGTAAAGGGCTTTCTGACAGCATGGTTAGGTGTTGGAAATACATTTAATATAGTGTCCACGTAAACTGATGTGAATATTGTTTAGGTGACCCTGTTTTTATGTGGATACCTAGCTCCCATGCTGTTTTTAGTGTCTTTTGGGTCCGTCTGTATCATTCTGTGTCCCCTCTTGAAATTCAGAGGTTTTACGGTTTCACAAAGACAGTGCATGTGGAACTCTTCGTTGGTTGTTTTTGTTGTGTTTCTACTTAGCAGCAGTAGTATGAGTCATGGGGTGGATAACTGATCAAGAGCTCCAATCAGAGCTGATCTGATCGATGGATGAGAAGAGCAGCTTCTGCAGCGGTGAGTGAAAGCAAGAAAAGTAATAAAGCAACTCAGGACATAAAATAAGCACAGCAGAAATGTCAGACAGGATGAACCATGGTGTTAAACTATATATACGGTACAGGCCAAAAGTTTGGACACACCTTCTCATTCAATGCGTTTTCTTTATTTTCATGACTATTTACATTGTAGATTCTCACTGAAGGCATCAAAACTATGAATGAACACATGTGGAGTTATGTACTTAACAAAAAAAGGTGAAATAACTGAAAACATGTTTTATATTCTAGTTTCTTCAAAATTGCCACCCTTTGCTCTGATTACTGCTTTGCACACTCTTGGCATTCTCTCCATGAGCTTCAAGAGGTAGTCACCTGAAATGGTTTTCCAACAGTCTTGAAGGAGTTCCCAGAGGTGTTTAGCACTTTGCCTTCACTCTGCGGTCCAGCTCACCCCAAACCATCTCGATTGGGTTCAGGTCTGGTGACTGTGGAGGCCAGGTCATCTGCCGCAGCACTCCATCACTCTCCTTCTTGGTCAAATAGCCCTCACACAGCCTGGAGGTGTGTTTGGGGTCATTGTCCTGTTGAAAAATAAATGATTGTCCAACTAAACGCAAACCGGATGGGATGGCATGTCGCTGCAGGATGCTGTGGTAGCCATGCTGGTTCAGTGTGCCTTCAATTTTGACTAAATCCCCAACAGTGTCAACAGCAAAACACCCCCACACCATCACACCTCCTCCTCCATGCTTCACAGTGGGAACCAGGCATGTGGAATCCATCCGTTCACCTTTTCTGCGTCTCACAAAGACACAGCGGTTGGAACCAAAGATCTCAAATTTGGACTCGTCAGACCAAAGCACAGATTTCCACTGGTCTAATGTCCATTCCTTGTGTTTCTTGGCCCAAACAAATCTCTTCTGCTTGTTGCCTCTCCTTAGCAGTGGTTTCCTAGCAGCTTTTTGACCATGAAGGCCTGATTGGCGCAGTCTCCTCTTAACAGTCGTTCTAGAGATGGGTCTGCTGCTAGAACTCTGTGTGGCATTCATCTGGTCTCTGATCTGAGCTGCTGTTAACTTGCGATTTCTGAGGCTGGTGACTCGGATGAACTTATCCTCAGAAGCAGAGGTGACTCTTGGTCTTCCTTTCCTGGGTCGGTCCTCATGTGTGCCAGTTTCGTTGTAGCGCTTGATGGTTTTAGCTACTCCACTTGGAGACACATTTAAAGTTTTTGCAATTTTCCAGACTGACTGACCTTCATTTCTTAAAGTAATGATGGCCACTGGTTTTTCTTTAGTTAGCTGATTGGTTCTTGCCATAATATGAATTTTAACAGTTGTCCAATAGGGCTGTCGGCTGTGTATTAACCTGACTTCTGCACAACACAACTGATGGTCCCAACCTCATTGATAAAGCAAGAAATTCCACTAATTAACCCTAATAAGGCACACCTGTGAAGTGGAAACCATTTCAGGTGACTACCTCTTGAAGCTCATCGAGAGAATGCCAAGAGTGTGCAAAGCAGTAATCAGAGCAAAGGGTGGCTATTTTGAAGAAACTAGAATATAAAACATGTTTTCAGTTATTTCACCTTTTTTGTTAAGTACGTAACTCCACATGTGTTCATTCATAGTTTTGATGCCTTCAGTGAGAATCTACAATGTAAATAGTCATGAAAATAAAGAAAACGCATTGAATGAGAAGGTGTGTCCAAACTTTTGGCCTGTACTGTAGTTAAATGTTTCAGTCATGGCTGAAAATAACAGAAATAAGCAGGTTTGCTGAATTCACATATCACTGCAATTCACAACAGTTTGCAGTTTCTACCTGGAAGGTTTCGTTCAAGGTCACGGTGATTCAGTCTGCGAAGCCGTCATCAATATCCATGTAAGCATATGATGTTATCCAGAGACTTTAAGCGACTTTTTGGAGATAGTGCTAGCTACTTGCATTGGAAAAGAGTTGGCAGCTCTGCCCTACTTGTGAACTATAGCCAAGAAAACAGTACTATTCAGAATCAGATAAAAATCATCATCTGCCAATGGTTGGATCAACTAACACAGCAGACAACAATGGAACAACACTCAAGTCTGAAAAAAGTTATACTGATGGATTATGTGTTAAAGGTTTGATTTTATTTCCTGAATGTTACACTTATGGACTATCTGTGTAAGCTGCCCATGAAAATATTAAAGAGGAACTAATGTTTTTTTTTCAACCTGGGCCCTATTTTCCGATCTACTTTTGTCTAAAAGAGTTATAGGATGTTCAATATTTGATATTTCTCCAGTACGAAGCTAGGGCTGACCCATTGTTGGAACCCATCGGCTGTATTCGGCGTCTGACTTCATGCAAACTACAAACAACCAGAAACCAGGGCTCTTCCGCTCTTCTTCCAGAGGCAAGATCTCCGAGGTTTGCCTCCAGAGTCTGAATATAGAGACTAGGGCTGACCTGCCTACAGCCCGTGAGCGCTCTTTTAAATAATAGGGCACTCAGACAGCGTCAAACGAGGGAGCAGTGTTACTTCGGTAGCACATATACTAAAATTGCAACAGGCAGAGGAACTTAAGCTGAATCCAGCTTAAGGTAAACACAGGCGTTCATTTCTCCTTTCCGTTATGTTGTTGGATAATTATACTCACAATCCGAGCCTATCTGTGTGAAAAAAAATGCACTTTAAGTGGACGTATTTTGACATTGTTTGATGCTGTCTCAGTGCCCTATTATTTAATATAGCGTGGTGACAGGCTGAAGGCAGGTCAGCCCTGGCTTCGTACTGGAGAAATATCAAATACTGAACATCCTATCACTCATTTAGACAAAAGTAGATCAGAAAATAGGGCCCAGGTTGGAAAAAACATTAGTTCCCCTTTAAAGGCTGGATGTAACCATTCTGATGTTATACTTACGGATTCCCTGTGTAAACTGTTTATTAATATTTAGTGATCTTAATTTTGTGTCCTTGTGTACATGGTCTGTGTGGATTTTATCATTGTCTCTCTTTTTCCATCCTTGTAGCATTTTATTGAGTTCACTAATGGATTAGGGTATACACTGGAAAGTGCCTCGATAAAGCCACTCCAAGGATTTTTTGCATCTCTCCATTATGTTTCTGTTGAAACACTGGAAAGTGTCTCAATATGTGAAATCAAATGAACTAAACTAAAATTCAACTGGAACACTTCAATAACAGTCATTCTTTCGAATAAGTATATTTTAATCATTTATCCTCCTGAGTGTGTGTTTTTGAGCCCGGAATTCCGATTAACACTTCAGGACTTTTATTTTGAAGCTCATGAACTCATTTACCCCGGAAGCTGTACTCTTTACTGTTGCGAACGTCACACTGTTTGAACAAGATGGCGTCTGGTAGAAAGGTGTGTTAGCAGAGTGTCTTTGTTGTGTTTTTAAAGTATGAACATGTCTAAAGTCCAAAATGCTGAGAGCGTATGTTAGGTGAAGCAGCGACTAAGTTAAGAGATATTTGGGCTGTTTGAAAGAACGATAGCAGAGTACGAGGAGGAACTTTGTCGATCAAAAGAGGAGAACGAGCGACAACGGAAACTAATGGACGCTGTTTTCAACCCTCAGCTTCGGTTACACAGAGCAGGTTTGTTCATTAAACATTACAAGTTCATTATTAATAATATAACTGCAGCTTTGTTCAAAAAATATTCAGTCTGTCGACGTTTATACGCCGCGTTATCTTCTGTGGTGTCGTTAGCTTCTCTGGTGTCTGGTGCCACGTGTTTTGTTTTGTTTTGTTTTGTTTTGTTTTGTTTTTGTTCAGTTGTCCAATGACGGTTGAGAACATTTCCAGGGCAAACCATCACCTTTTGGGATCGAAACAGAGAACAAAGAGAATCTCATAAACAAACTTTATAACTTATAACTAGCTTTTGCTTTATCATTTACTTTATTCATTGTTTTTATTTTATCAGTGTATTCTAAAATATTCATTTCAAGTAGAGTTGTTTAAAATATTATTTAGGATGATTTTAATGGATATTGTAAGTCTAGTTTATTATTTAATAGTTTTAGACACAATATGTCTCTTTCTGTGGAAGATGCTGTTACAGGCTGAGCCTGATGTGTGTGGCTTGTGTTTGTGTGTATGGAGCTGTGTATGTGTGTAGTTGATGTCGGAGGTATGAGATGTTAGTGCGCCGGGTGTGGTGCGTGACGTCAGACAGAGGCGCCCAGGAAGAAAGCGAGACATGTGCCATGTTGTTTACATCGAGCAGCCACAGTGAGGAAGCCTACACCATTCTGTATGCTGTTTTTGAATTATTTTTCCTCTATGAAAAAGTGAGACACTGATGAGAGAGGCTGTGCATCATTCCTGCCATTATCGCTTGAATGTTGTCTATGTTATGGCTCTAAATTGACCAATATCCTTGTGTCATATGTAAAAAAAAAATAGGTACATCTTGACGCACAACATATTGTGCTTGTCATCAGTCCACCTAAAGCCTTTATGAAGGACCAGGTTAGCCACTGGACTTCCCATGGCATCAGATTTGTTGCAGTCACCAGTGACATTTCAAGGGAAGACAAGCAAAGTGAGTGACAATAGCATGATTATTTAGAACCTTGGCTTTTTTAAAATCCATTTTAAGGTCATCTTAACCTGTGTATACACATTGCTTTTTGAAGAAAAAAAAACACGTGGCAACTGACAGGTCAGGTGACATTAACAGTACCTGTCTATTTGTTTTAATGTGCAATACCACCCCTGACCGCTATGGTGGCGCTGTGGCACAGTTGAAAGCAGGTAGTGCTTTTGAGGGAAACAACGAATGAGTCACACAGGAAAACTTATGGCGTTGGTTAAAAGTGCCTTTTTATGAACAAATATGGAATATACAGTACATTTGGAAGGGCGTAGTTAGGGATGACATCCATGGCACTCAGGTAAGGACTTTATTTTTTGCATTTGAACATTTGTGTACTGCTTTTGATTTCACCTAAATAAATGAAAACTACCAACATTTGCATTGTTTGATTTGTCGTTTTAGTGTTGTGATTTTATCAACAAGGTTTTGCAAAGTAACACATGGCTCATCCATCAAAATAAATGCTTTTATTCTTCTGTACGCGTAAACATCGTATTACACACTGTACTGAACTAAAAAACCAAGGCAACCTTGTCTTTTTCCTCCTATAAATTGACATATAATGCGCTGTAATTTACGATTTTGTAAATGGTTTATTGAATTAAATAACTTTGATATTAAAAATCAAGATCACTGTAATTGTTTGCTGGCCTCAATTAGGTCTGTATTCTGCTGAGGTCAAGCTAGCCCTCACTTGGAAACATTTGGTCAAGCCAGTCCTCACATTGTTTTGCAGTGTGCACATATACTACACATTACGGCAAAAGCAAGAAAGGACTGATTTCAAAGTAAAAGCAAGTTTCCAAAACAACCTCAGGGTGTCACCCAGAAAACATCACGTCAATCTGACGTAGCATTTCAGCATAAAAGCCCTCTGAACTGTCATATTTCACTGTGGTCCTTGTACATTAAGATTAACATTAAAAAAAATACCCGTTATTACTCAACCATTCAACTTCAGACTGATAGTACACAACCTCAGGGTGTAACCCAGAAAATACCAGGTCAATCTGATGTAGGATTTCAGAATAAAAGCCCTCTGAACTGCCATATTTTACTGTACTCTTTGTACATTAAGATTAACTTTTTAAAAAAATGACAAAAAATTGTCCGTTGTGAGACGCTTTAATAGTTATAAACACACTGTAAGTGAACTACATTACATGGGCATTGAGACTGTTAACATGCCACGCAGAGGTGGTAACAGGGATAAGATCCTGCTTCAGAGAGACATATTGGATCCATTTCTTTGACACACTTATCCCTATGGGTTTAAATGAGGAAATCTCATTTGCATGTTTTTTTTATGAATTGTGTGTAATCCTCATTAGGTTTATTTTTGTTGTTAATTTCTTTGTTGTCAATTCTTTTCTTTTGCATGGTCACGTGACTTAGTCACCAATTGACTCCCACTGCTGTGATTTACAAGCTGCGTCAGTCGGGTTGATTTATAATTAAGCGCACTTGTGCGTGCTGTTGTATTGTTTGCCAGAGCACACTGAAGAAGGGCCAGACCCGAAACGTCTGTGTGGCAAAATAAAATTTGATAAACTTGGAGTGCTGTTCCTCTCATTTTTTAGAATTAAAGTATTAAAAGAGTACATTGGACAAAGTGTTTAGTCATCTATTTTGAGTGTGTGATATACAGTACAGGCCAAAAGTTTGGACACACCTTCTCATTCAATGCGTTTTCTTTATTGTCATGACTATTCACATTGTAGATTCTCACTGAAGGCATCAAAACTATGAATGAACACATGTGGAGTTATGTACTTAACAAAAAAAGGTGAAATAACTGAAAACATGTTTTATTTTCTAGTTTCATCAAAATAGCCACCCTTTGCTCTGATTACTGCTTTGCACACTCTTGGCATTTTCTCGATGAGCTTCAAGAGGTAGTCACCTGAAATGGTTTCCAACAGTCTTGAAGGAGTTCCCAGAGGTGTTTAGCACTTGTTGGCCCCTTTGCCTTCACTCTGCGGTCCAGCTCACCCCAAACCATCTCGATTGGGTTTAGGTCCGGTGACTGTGGAGGCCAGGTCATCTGCTGCAGCACTCCATCACTCTCCTTCTTGGTCAAATAGCCCTTACACAGCCTGGAGGTGTGTTTGGGGTCATTGTCCTGTTGAAAAATAAATGATCGTCCAACTAAACGCAAACCGGATGGGATGGCATGTCGCTGCAGGATGCTGTGGTAGCCATGCTGGTTCAGTGTGCCTTCAATTTTGACTAAATCCCCAACAGTGTCAACAGCAAAACACCCCCACACCATCACACCTCCTCCTCCATGCTTCACAGTGGGAACCAGGCATGTGGAATCCATCCGTTCACCTTTTCTGCGTCTCACAAAGACACGGTGGTTGGAACCAAAGATCTCAAATTTGGACTCGTCAGACCAAAGCACAGATTTCCACTGGTCTAATGTCCATTCCTTGTGTTTCCTGGCCCAAACAAATCTCTTCTGCTTGTTGCCTCTCCTTAGCAGTGGTTTCCTAGCAGCTTTTTGACCATGAAGGCCTGATTGGCGCAGTCTCCTCTTAACAGTTGTTCTAGAGATGGGTCTGCTGCTAGAACTCTGTGTGGCATTCATCTGGTCTCTGATCTGAGCTGCTGTTAACTTGCGATTTCTGAGGCTGGTGACTCGGATGAACTTATCCTCAGAAGCAGAGGTGACTCTTGGTCTTCCTTTCCTGAGTCGGTCCTCGTGTGCCAGTTTCGTTGTAGCGCTTGATGGTTTTAGCGACTCCACTTGGGGACACATTTAAAGTTTTTGCAATTTTCCGGACTGACTGACCTTCATTTCTTAAAGTAATGATGGCCACTGGTTTTTCTTTAGTTAGCTGATTGGTTCTTGCCATAATATGAATTTTAACAGTTGTCCAATAGGGCTGTCGGCTGTGTATTAACCTGACTTCTGCACAACACAACTGATGGTCCCAACCCCATTGATAAAGCAAGAAATTCCACTAATTAACCCTGATAAGGCACACCTGTGAAGTGGAAACCATTTCAGGTGACTACCTCTTGAAGCTCATCGAGAGAATGCCAAGAGTGTGCAAAGCAGTAATCAGAGCAAAGGGTGGCTATTTTGAAGAAACTAGAATATAAAACATGTTTTCAGTTATTTCACCTTTTTTGTTAAGTACATAACTCCACATGTGTTCATTCATAGTTTTGATGCCTTCAGTGAGAATCTACAATGTAAATAGTCATGAAAATAAAGAAAACGCATTGAATGAGAAGGTGTGTCCAAACTTTTGGCCTGTACTGTATGTGTGTCTCATATATTGTTGCCAGGCAACCACCCCATCACGTTCCTATGCCAACCTTTCTCTGTAATCATTCTGCCGTCAGTCAGTCAGGGTGTCAGTGAGTGTGGGAATGGCAGTCCTGCGTGTTGGAGTCTCCATATCCATGGCAGCGATGACGCTGAGTGACGGACCTGCCATTCTGTGTCACGCTCCTCTGCAAATTCTGATTTAATATTTCTCTGCTATATTCCATGAAACTCTTTTAGTTTAATATTTCTCATGTCATTCCCAATACATGGAAACATGGTTTATGCAGCAGTGTGTGCACAGAAATAAGGGACAAATTGCGTTCTGTATTGATTTAGTAAGGGACAGTACATTTTAAATGTGGGATGGTCCCGGATTATACGGGACAGTGGCAACCCTACATGAGACCCAAACACACTTGGATAAAAAGGAAAACAACAATAAATGCTGTGAGATGGCAGTCAGAGGTGACAGAGGTATGATCAAGTTGTCCAAAGTCTGAGGTGTGACAGGTGGTGTGCTCCATGTTTTATTTCCACAACGCTCCAGAAAAGAGGATTAGCAAACTTAGTGTACCGTTCCGTGCCATTATGATAGGAAAACGTCTGTTCTGGTTCAGTGCTGGAAGCTGCGTCTATAATTCATGCAAGGTATCATGGGGGCTAAGAATAACGTGGATACAAAGCTCGGTTTTCCTGAGTAAAACACCACATTTGTGTTGAAGAATCTTTTATATAATTTTATTTTTTTTCCTCAGGCTGCCAGTAATGAAACTTGATGCACAGCAAACTCTCGCATCCTATGGACAATCATTCTCACACAATTCACTTTAGACTGAGCAAATAAAGAGCCACACTGTAGCCTCCAGACATGATTTGTCTGTAATGTGTGTGTGTGTGTTTACTGTTTCCTGCAGACGCCCAGCAGTTGTTGGTGGTTAAAAAAGAGGTTCCCCCTGAGCAGCAGGAGTGGAGCTCCAGTGTGGACCAGGAGGACCCAGAGCCTCCACACATTAAAGAGGAAGAGGAGGAACTCTGGATCAGTCAGGAGGGAGAGCAGCTTCAAGGGCTGGAGGAGGATGATATCACCAAGTTCACATTCACTCCTGTCCCTGTGAAGAGTGAAGATGATGAAGAGAAACCTCAGTCCTCACAGCTTCATCAAAGACACACTGAACAGATGGAAACAGAAGCAGAGAGAGAGGACTGTGGAGGAGCAGAACCAGTCAGAGAACCTCAGTCAGGTATCTGTCAAGTCACACATTTGCTTGTCTTAAGTAAGTCTCAAGTTTTAACCTTCAAGTCTCAAGCAAGTCCCATGTTACGGTGGTTAGAATCAAGCACGTCAGGTCAAGTCCTTTGTATGAGTCAAGAAAGTTGAGTCAAGTCATTTTTGTATCTTAAAGGGAAATTTAGGTTTATTTCAACCTGTCTCCTGTCATCCTAAATTTGTTTTAAGTGACTAGTGAGATAAAAATAACAGTTAGCATGTTAATCGTTAACCTAGATACAGCCTGGGCGCATAGTAGTGTCACACCTGTTAAAACGTAAGCGAACAGGCATACTTCAAGTGCAAAGTTAGTCCACTAAACAAGCTTTTTTTCCACAAAGACCGCCTCATATCGTCAGGATAAATGTCAGAGAACATATAGAAAATGACATGTAAACATGTTGTCTTACCGGTGTGCTGCCATGTTTGTTTGCCTGAACAAGCAGCAACAGCTGGAAGGCAGAACCGAACAGTAGCCTGAAAAGTTCATTCATTTATTTTATGAAATATTTATAGAATAGTGGCTGACTTTTTGCCAGACTTCCGGTTGCAGCCTTATTTTCAAGGTCTGGATGTGACCGAGGACGAACCACCGCCACCCGGAGTAGTATCCAGCTGGGCTTTATCTAGAGCTCGCGAGATATATTTCGGCCGCGCTTTGGAAAGCAGAGCTAAATGGTGAACAAACATGGCAGCACACCGGTAAGGTAAGACAACACGTTTACATGTCATTTTCTATATGTTCTCTGACATTTATCCTAACGATATGAGGCGGACTTTGTGGAAACAAAGCTTGTTTAGTGGACTAACTTTGCACTTGAAGGTTGCCCATTCACTTACGTTTTAACAGGCCTGACACTACTATGCGCCCCGGCTGTATCTAGGCTAACGGCTAACATGCTAACTATTATTTTTATGTCACTAGTCACTTGAAATAAATTTGGGATGATAGGAGACAGGTTGAAATACACCGAAATTTCCCTTTAATTGGATAAAAATAAAAAGTCAGACTCTGTGAGACCAACTCTCACTTCTGCCAGGGGTTTTTCATCTTACACAGCACCAGCAGGGCACTATGGCTTGTTTTGTAGTGTTTGATTCCAGCCACTTATATCCCTTTTCAACAGACATGGGCTGGCTTGGTTTGACTTTGCTTGTCTCTCTGTATGTCTGCATGTGCATTATTTGAGAGATCGTGACCTGGGACTTTGAGGTGAAGGAGGATGTTGTTCTGTAGTGTATAGGCTAGCTGTATTCTGTCTGTTGGCTCAAATTAGGAAAAAAATAAATTTTTGTTCATTGAAGTGTGAGGAGAGGAGGATGGTGCTGTAAGATCAGGTCACATTACTGTATATCGTTCAGGAATATGTTTGAGTTTGGAGTGTTCAAACGTGTTGGAGGTTTTGCATATTGGAAAGTCCCTTGAAGGGACTCTTCATATAATAACATAACAATATACTATTTATCGTGTTATACGGTGAAACAGTTCACCTTATAACGTGATGACATATTGTTAACACGACGGCATGTCATTTCTGTCTCTACATCGTCGCACCTTTACAGTCCTCCTGTGCTCTCTGTGTCGGTTCGATGAGTTCGGCCCCGATGCGCGCGCACACACACACAGACACAGACACACAGACACAGACACGTGTGCACACACACACACACACACACACACACACACACACACACAAGGTGAGCACACAAGAGTGCGGCTCGGGTTGCATTTTTCTGACAGACAATTTGTTTCTTCATTCATTTCAACTGCTGCGTCTGCTTGTGCTTCAGCCGAAACACTGCCACGCTCCTCCATCTCAGTAACTTGCCAGTATCGGCCGCTCCTTCTGGGTCAATTCCACGCGAGATTTCCGAGATTCACCCTTTTGGTTTCCATTTAGCCGAAAACTTTTTTTTCAATATTTTTTTTTAACTTAGTAAAGGATGTGATCTTCCATGTAGCTCAATACAATACTTTTTTAAAATTTACTTATGTAAAAGTAAAATTACAGATTTCAAAAACTACTGAAAAAATTACAAATTACACACAAAAACTACTCAATTACAGTAACGTGAGTAAATGTAATAAGTTACTTTCCACCTCTAAATTTAGCTAACATAACTTATAAAAGTGGCTTTAAATGGTCCATAATGTTATCTACATTGAATTGTTTTATAAGGCAGCGGATACTGTGCCATTCCCGGCATTTTATTTACTCAGGCTGCCAGTAATCAAACTTGACTCACAACAAACTCTCGCATCCTATAGACAATCATTCTCACATAATTCACTTTAGACTGAGCAAATAAAGAGCCGCACTGTAGCCTCCAGACATGACAAGAGTAACAGTACATGTTAATGACTGCTATGAAATTAAAGCTCACCTCAACCTCACTCACTCTGACACAGCTGAGTGAACACTGTGAAGCTGTTTGATGCTCAGAGATCTGTAGAAGTTCAGTAAGGAGTTTTTAAGGTGTGATGTGAATGAACGACAACATTTTTCTGTAACACCTCTGTGTGTGTGTGTGTGTGTGTGTGTGTGTGTGTGTGTTGTATGTGTTGTATGTGTTTGTGTGTGTGTTTCCTGTTTCCTGCAGACATCCAGCAGCTGTTGGTGGTTAAAGAAGAGGTTCCCCCTGAGCAGCAGGAGTGGAGCTCCAGTGTGGACCAGGAGGACCCAGAGCCTCCACACATTAAAGAGGAAGAGGAGGAACTCTGGATCAGTCAGGAGGGAGAGCAGCTTCAAGGGCTGGAGGAGGATGATATCACCAAGTTCACATCCACTCCTGTCCCTGTGAAGAGTGAAGATGATGAAGAGAAACCTCAGTCCTCACAGCTTCATCAAAGACAAACTCAGCAAATGAGAACAGAAGTAGAAGGAGAGGACTGTGGAGGAGCAGAACCAGCCAGGAACTCAGATCCAGATACACATTTACAACCAGAGAGTGATGACAAGACTGGAGCGTCTTCTGAACCAGAGACTGATGACAGTGATGATTGGATGGAGACCAGAGAACCTCAGTCAGGTTTAAACTCTCTGAAAAATGATCAAGTCTCTGTCAATGATTTGATTGTTGGTGAGAAACAATTTAGCTGCTCAGAGTGTGGGAAAAGATTTGGTTACAGTGGAGGTCTGAAGAAACACATGAAAACTCATACCGGAGAGAAACCATTTAGCTGCTCTGTGTGTGGGAAAAGATTTGGTCACAGTGGAGTACTGAAGAAACACATGAGAACTCATACAGGAGAGAAACCATTTAGCTGTTCTGAGTGTGGGAAGAAATTTGGTGACAGTGGAGATCTGAAGAAGCACATGAGAACTCATACAGGAGAGAAACCATTTAGCTGCTCTGAGTGTGGGAAAAGATTTGGTTACAGTGGAGATCTGAAGAAACACTTGAAAATTCATACAGGAGAGAAACCATTTACCTGTTCTGAGTGTGGGAAAAGATTTGGTCGTCGTGGAATTCTGAAGCGACACATAATGGCTCGTACAGGAGAGAAACCATTTAGCTGCTCTGAGTGTGAGAAAATATTTTGTTACAGAGGAGATCTGAAGAAACACATGACATTTCATTCTGGGGAGAAACGATTTAGCTGTTCTCAGTGTGGGAAAAGATTTGGTCACAGTGGAGATCTGAAGAAACACATGAGAACTCATACAGGAGAGAAACCATTTAGCTGCACTGAGTGTGTGAAAACATTTTGTTACGGTGGCGATCTGAAGAAACACGTGACATTTCATTCTGGGGACAAACCATTTTGCTGCACTGAGTGTGGGAAAAGATTTGGTCACAGTGGAGATCTGAAGAAACATATGAGAACACATACAGGAGAGAAACCATTTAGTTGTTCTGAGTGTGGGAAAGTATTTGGTTATAATGGAGATCTGAAGAAACACATGAGATCTCATACAGGAGAGAAACCATTTAGCTGCTCTGAGTGTGGGAAAACATTTGGTTACAGTAACAGTCTTAAAGTACACATGAGAGCTCATATAGGAGAGAAACCATTTAGCTGCTCTGAGTGTGGAAAAAGATTTGGCCTCAGGGCAATTCTGGCAGTACACATGAGATCTCATACAGGAGTGAAACCATTTAGTTGCACTGAGTGTGGCAAAAGATTTGGTGACAGCAGAGCTCTGAAGAGACATGTGAGAACTCACACAGGATAAAAACTATTTAGCTGCCCTGAATGCGGCAAAAGATTTGGTTGTAGTGGAGTTCTGAAGGAGCTCATGAGATCTCATACCAGAGAGAAACCACTTAGCTGCTCTGAGTGTGAAAAAAAATTTTTTTACAGTGAAGATCTGAAGAAACATATGACATTTCATTCCGGAGAGAAACCATTTAGCTGCTCTGAGTGTGGGGAAAAAATTTCGTCACGGGAGATCTGTCGCAATTAGGGCTGCCACAATTAGTCGACTAATCAATGACTAAACGACTATTAAAATAATCGGTGACTATTTTCGTAGTCAACTGATCGGATTGAGTCATTTTTCATAGAAAAGTACTATAAAAGTACCCAAAAATACTCTTACTGCAGCTTCTTACATTCAGATATTGGCAGCTTTACACACTCTCCCGTGACAGTGAACTAAAACCCTTTGGCGTGAGTATGAAACAAGACATTGGATGATGTGATTTTTGGGGTGTGGGCGAGACAGACCGACATTTTCAACATTTTAACACATTTTTTGATGAAATGATTAGTCAACTAATTGAAGAAGTAATCGACAGATTACTCGACCATGAAAATAATTAGTTAATAATTAATAAAAAAAGTTAGTGGCAGCCCTAGACACAACACATGAGAACTCATATAGGAGAGAAACCATTCAGCTGCTCTGAGTGTGGAAAAAGATTTGGCCTCAGGGCAATTCTGGCAGTACATATGAGATTTCATACAGGAGAGAAACCATTTAGCTGCTCTGAATGTGGCAAAACCTTTGGTCAAAGTGGAGGTTTTAGGCAACACATGAGAACTCATACTGGACAAAAACTATTTAACTGCCATGAGTGTGGCAAAAGATTTGGTTGCAGTGGAGTTCTGAAGGAGCACATGAGATCTCATATGGGAGAGAAACCATTTAGCTGTTCTGAGTGTGGGAAAAGATTTGTTTATAGCGGAGCTCTGAAGAGAGACATGAGATGTCATACAGGAGAAAAAACATTTAGCTGCTCAATTTGTGGGAAATCATTTACACAAAGTGGAAATTTGCATTCACACATGAGAATTCATGAAGGAGAAAAGTGATTGAGCTGTTCAATCTAGAAAAAACTTGTATTTGGGATAAGATTCTAAAAACACTCATGAGAAGTCATACGGGAGAAAGTCTTTAATTTTAGTGTCTGTATGAAGACTTTTACACAGACTAGACAGTTACACAAACACATTCAAACACACACAGGAGAGACATGCTGAAGCTGCAGTGTTTCTCACTGAAGATTATCTTGGCCTAAATCTCTTTCAACCTGACACTATGACAAGAAGAAAGACTTTACTCAGCCTAAACCTTTCTGGAAAATATTTAGTCTTCGTATGTCATGTGACAGACTGGGGGCAGGCAGACTGACACAGACCTAAACATTTATGTATGAATGTATGTTTTTAAATATATGTATTTCCGTACTTTTTAAGATCAATCTTTTACAGCCAGGGGGAGTATTTCCCCTGTGACAGCCAAGCTGGGTCAAAACCTGGGTCATACAGTGGTTACTGGACTTTTACTGCTTGTCAGGGGCAGGTCATGCAGCACTTTGGCTCTTTACTGTACTTGGATCCAGAGCAGGAGAGCTATTCTGGCTGCTACTTGAAGGAGAGCAAGTGCTGCTATCTTCACCACCCTGGGAGCGTTTATAAAAATGCAGATATTTTTGTTTGCTTTGCAGGTGGTTGACGTGACATGTTTTCTGATGAGTGCTCTTTGTCGGCTGGTAGGAGTGTGCTCATCTGTGTGCGCATGTGTCCATGTGTGTGCATGTGCACACATCGAAGCAGAACTTCGCCATGACCAATGCAGAAAGCAGAGGAGTATTGTAATCGTGCAACCATGTAGAGACAGAAATGACATGCCACCCAGTTTTAGACAGGTCCTCAGACTCTGTAGTGACAAGAACCAAAGCAGCCAGATCCACGCTGGCCTTTATGAAAGATCTAAACCTCTGTGACTCCTGGGGACACTTTCACCCCACAACTAGACACTACTCCTTCTACTCGTGTCTCCACAGCTCCCATATGAGGATACATTTTTTTCTGACATCCAACCAGCGAACCCATCGAGTGATGGAAACTGAATATTTATCGAGGATCATTTCAAACCATTCCCCACTGACACACTCATTGTTGACACTTGAAAAAATCCAGGGACCATACACGTGGCAGCTGACCCAAACCAAATTAAGTTTGTCTGTGAAACAAACTGTGCCTCTTCCCCCAGTAGTTTTGTATTGTGGGACACAATGAAAGCCTTCTTAAGAGGGCAGATCATTTCTTATACCAATAGTTTAAAAACACATGGCTGAAATGAATGAGCTTGAGAAAGGAGTCCTATGTTTGGAAAATGAACAACATATGTCACGCTCAAGGGAGACCTTCTCAACTTGAGTAAACAAAAAGCTCAAATTTAACCTCTTGAACACATACAGAATAGAAATAAATATTCTTTGAGCCAAACACAGATGCTATGAATTGGGGGCAAAGGTGCAGAAAGTCTTGGCTTGGCAGTAGAAGATGGAGGAGAAATCGAGAATTGTTAATTCCATAGAAACTGAAAATGGGACTGTAGCAAGAAACCTGAAAGAAATGAATGATTGCTTAAAACACTATTATTCTGCATTTTATACATCAAAATCCACAGATGACCCCGCCACAATTGATACGTTCTTATTAACTACTGAATTACCAATCTTAACAGAGGAGGACCAGGAGGAGAAGAACTCCCCTTTCTCTCAAAAAGAAATCAAAAAAGCCATCTCCTCATTGCAGTCAAATAAATCACCCGGTGAAGATGGGTTCCCTCCTGAATTTTATAAGGTGTTAAAAAACCTGCTTGTCCCTCTCTTTAAAGATGTTTTGAATTTGGCAACAGAAACTCAAACTCTACCAGATTCCTTTTCTATGGCTTTAATAATGGCTACTCATATGAAAAACAAAGACCCTGAAAAAATGCTTCTCCTGCTCAGTGGCCTAGTGGTAGAGTGTCCGTCCTGAGACTGGGAGGTCGTGGGTTCGATCCCCGGCCGGGTCATACCAAAGACTATAAAAACGGTACCCATTGCCTCCCTGCTTGGCACTCAGCATCAGGGGTTGGAATTGGGGGGTTAGATCGCCACATGATTCCCGAGCGCGGCACCGCTGCTGCTCACCGCACCCTCAGGGGATGGGTCAAATGCGGAGAACAAATTTCACACACTCAGGTGTGTGACAATCAGTGGAACTTTACCTTTACCTTTACCTATAGGCCTATTAGCCTTCTAAATGCAGACTTTGAGATTATTGCCAGATTAAACAGGTTCCTCTCCAAGTTTATCACTAAAGACCAAACCGTTTTTATGAACAAACTATTCTCAGCTGATAACCTCCACAGACGTTTCAACATTATTCATTTAGCAAACACTAGAGATGAACCCACTCTTCTTACGGTCTTGAGCAGATTTTGGGTTTGGTGCGTCCTTCACGAACTGGGTAAAAACTCGACACCACAAACCACGCGCAAAGACAGCCACAGATGGTGTAATGTCAACCCCCATTACGTTACAAAGAAGCAGCAGACGGGGTTGGCCGCTTTCTGCCTTGCCTTTTGTCCTAGCAATAGAGCCACTGGCACAAGCAGTGAGACAAGACCCAGACATAAGAGGTGTCCAGGTTGGTCAGTTAACACACAAAATTAGCCAATTGGCTGATGGTGTCATTTTATTTCTGACACATCCAACCCAGTCTCTTACCAGATTACAATCTCTTCTGAACAGTTATACTACAATATCTGGCTACAAAGTCAACCATGAAAAGAGTGAAACACTTCCTTTGACAAAAGCCAAACAGTGTGACCTGAATGGGTCAGAATCCTTTAAATGGGTTCCGGATGGGTTTACATACTTGGGTATCTGGGTGGATAGCAATCTGAAGAACTTGTTCAAACTGAACTGTCCTCCACTGATTCAGAAAATAGAGGATGATCTAAACAGGTGGACAGACCTACTCCTAACCTTATTTAGCAGAGTCAGTTGTGTAAAGATGAACATTTTACCCGAGGTTAATGTACTTATTTCAATCACTTCCTATGCTTCTCCCTAATAGTCTCTATAAAACTCTTAACAAAAACATAATCATATTCATCTGGAATCATAAAGTACTCAGGCCAAGCCCTGAGAAGTTATCGTTGGATCATAAAATGGGTGGCCTCCGACTCCCTAACCTAAAATTTTACTACTATGAATGAAATTTCTCCTATCTTTATTTGAATGATCCTGTGTGCCCCCCTGGACACAAATTGAACTTCCTGACCTTGATGAAGAGGCGGGAAGTGATTTTATTTATAAATGGAATTCAGAAAGTATTGTCAGTAAAACCAAAAACCCACTCACTGTCCACCGAGTTAGATCGTGGTATGAGGTTCATAGTGAGCAATGATTTGTCCCCTAAAACACCTTTGTGGAAAACCAAACTTATACCAATGATCTCTGATAATACAATTTTTAAGCTTTGGTATGACAGAGGGATAAGATACACTGAACAGTGTTACAGTAGCAACATCTTCATGTCCTTTGAACAGCTAAAAGCAAAATATGATTTATCCAACAAACACTTTTGTTATTTATGACTGAGAGCCTTCCTGAAACTAATTTGGGGGGAACAAATGGCACTGCCTGCCCTGACAAGGGTGGAGGAGACGTTTCACTGTAATAGAGGTTCAAGGCAGTGTCAATGTCAGAACAGCTTGTTTGCTACTGTGAATGCCAGACTTAAATTGGTCAATTATAATTTTCTTCATCTGCTCTACCTCACCCCCAAAAAACTACATCGGCATAAACCTACATTTTCAATGATCTGTTAAAAATGCGGCATTCCTGAGGGCACCATGTTACACTGCACATGGCATTGTACTAAAGTAACATAATTTTTGTATGATATATGCGACATAATGACCAAAATCATGGATATACAGATCCCATTAGACCCAGGACTCTGTCTTCCAGGAAACATAACAAACTTGAAACTAAATCAGAGTTCCAGGAAATTCATTGATATGGCTCTTGCTGTTGCCAGAAAATACATCGCATTAACCTGGAAGTCGGATTCTCCCCCTCTCTATTTTGAAATAGATATCAGAAATGATGAACTGTATACCCTTGGAGAAGAAAAGCTACCTTTATCAACTTTGGATTTGCTGTGACCTTTGACCTCATCCATGATAGGCTTATGTTAGCATTCAGATACAATAATGGAGGTATTTTCGTGACAAGTGTGTTACAACATAATGAATTTGTTTATGTTGCCTTTCTTTAAACATTTGTTTATTTTGTAATTTACTTTGTTACTATTATTTTGATTTATTGTCATTTCCTATTTCATTCATTCATATGTAATTTTTCTTTCATCCCATAGTATTTTTGTTTTCTTTTGTTTTTTAACTGTATCTTTTATTGTTGAGTTTTAGTGGGAATAAGTTGTACTGTTCTTGTGAAATTAGGAATTGAAAATAAAATGTTCAAAAAAAGAAATTATATGCCACGGTGTAAATAAGATAAATAACATAAGGCTTTTTAGTTTGTTTAATAAAACGACAAGGTATACCCTGTTCTATAGGAAAGGTAACTTTAAATGACTTCTGTTGTGATCTGGCGCTATGTATAAAATGAAATTCAGTTAAGTTAACTTGACCTTCGAGGGTGCTGTTGGAGGGGTGGGGCGCCCCCATAATATAATGATAGGGGAAACACTGAAGCTGCTGAGCGATCTTCATGACTCAGCCTTCATTTGGAATTGTGTGTTATCAACTTTACTCTCCCAGATTGGAGAAGCAGACAAGAGAACTGGCACGGTTAGGTTGGTTCCAAAAGTCACAAAATAACACAAACTGTCCAATCAAAGGGCAGCTGAAGACCAGCGACTCATTATGTTCTGTGAGGTAAAATTACTGATTCTGTCAGTGGAGTCTGGTTACTTTTAGGAGAGCTTCATGTAACTGCATCAGTTTTCAGTTGTAAAGGGCTTTCTGACAGCATGGTTAGGTGTTGAAAAAACTTTTAATATAGTGTCCACTTAAACTGATGTGGATATTGTTTAGGTGACCCTGTTTTTATGTGGCTACGATAGGTTTTCCTGCTGTCCCCGTCCACAGTCACCAGACTCCTTTGATAGAAACAGTCCTTTTTACTACTGAGCTCCCATGCCATTTTTAGTCTCTTTTGGATCCATCTGTATCATTCTGTGACCCCTCTTGAAATTCAGAGGTTTTACGGGTTCACAAAGGCAGTGCATGTGGAACTCTTGTGCAATTCACAACAGTTTGCAGTTTCTACCCGGAAGGTTTAGATCAAGGTCACGGTGATTCAGTCTGCAAAGACGTCATCAACATCCATGTAAGCATATGATGTCATCCGGAGACTTTAAGCGACTTTTTGAAGCTAGTGCTAGCTACTTTCATTGGAAAAGAGTAGGCAAATCTGCCCTACTTGTGAACTATAGCCAAGAAAACAATACTATGAAGAATCAGAAAAAAATCATCATCTCCCAATGGTTGGATCAACTAACACAGCAGATAACAATGGAGCAACACTCAGCTCTGAAAAAAGTTATACTCATGGATTATGTGTTAAAGGTTTGATTTTATTTTCTGAACTTTACACTTATGGACTATCTGTGTAAACTGCCCATCAAAATATTAAAGAGGAACTAAGGTTGTTTTTCAACCTGGGGCCTATTTTTCGATTTACTTTTGTCTAATTGAGTGATAGGATGTTCAATATTTTATATTTCTCCAGTGCGAAGCTGGGGCTGACCCATTGTCGGAACCCATCGGCTATATTCGGCGTCTGACTTCCGGCCGACGGCGATACAGCCTCTGGGGGCAGACCCCCGATTTTTTGGCATTCTGGTTTGATTTGGGCGGAGGACGCTAATTTCCGTTTTCGACTTCCGTTTCCTCCCCTCGCTCATTTTAGCAAATATGCTGAACCATTGCGATGAATTCAGAGTTTGCAGTGACTCTAATTATGGTCCGCTTCATTAGTTCACCGCATGGACCGTTTAACCTGGCAACAACTGCAGATTGGTCAATATCACGCGAATTACGAACAACCTACAACCAGAAACCAGGGCTCTTCCTCTCTTCTTCCAGAAGTAAGATCTCCGGGGTTTGCCTACAGAGTCTGTATATAGAGACTAGGGCTGACCTGCCTGCAGCCCGTGAACGCGCTACAATAATAATAGGGCACTCAGACAGCGTCAAACAAGGGAGCAGTGATACTTGGGTAGCACATATACTAAAATTGCAACAGGCAGAGGAACATGTCCGAATCCAGCTAAAGGTAAACACAGTCGTTCATTTCTCCTTTCCATTATGTTGTTGGATAATTATACTCACAATCCGAGCCTATCTGTGTGAAAAAAATGCACTTTAAGTGGACGTATTTTGACATTGTTTGATGCTGTCTCAGTGCCCTATTATTTAATATAGCGCGCTGACAGGCTGAAGGCAGGTCAGCCCTAGCTTCGTACTGGAGAAATATCAAATATTGAACATCCTATCACTCATTTAGACAAAAGTAGATTGGAAAATAGGGCCCAGGTTGGAAAAAAACATTAGTTCCCCTTTTAAGGCTGGATGTAACTATTCTGATGTTATACTTATGGATTCCCTGTGTAAACTGTCTACTCATATTAAGTGATCTTAATTTTGTGTTACTATGTACATGGTCTGTGTAGATTTTATCATTGTCTCTCTTTTTCCATCCTTGTAGCATTTTATTGAGTTAACTCATGGATTAGGGTATACACTGGAAAGTGCCTCGATAAAGCCACTCCAAGGATCGTTGGCATCTCTCCATCATGTTTCTGTTGAAACACTGGAAAGTGTCTCGATAGGTGACATCAAATGAACTAAACTGAAATTCAACTGGAACGCTTCAATAACAGTCATTCTTTCGAATCAGTGCATTTTAACCATTTATCCTCCTGAGTGTGTGTTTTTGAGTAAGCCCGGAATTCCGATTAACACTTCTGGACTTTTATTTTGAAGCTCATGAACTCATTTACCCCGGAAGCTGTACTCTTTACTGTTGCGAACGTGACACTGTTTGAATAAGATGGCGTCTGGTAGAAAGGTGTGTTAGCAGAGTGTCTTTGTTGTGTTTTTAAAGTGTGAACATGTCTAAAGTCCAAATGCTGAGAGCGTAGGTGAAGCAGCGACTAACTGCGGCTGCTGAAGAGATATTTGGGCTGTTTGAAAGAACGATAGCAGAGTACGAGGAGGAACTTTGTCGATCAAAAGAGGAGAACGAGCGACAACGGAAACTAATGGACGCTGTTTCCAACCCTCAGCTTCGGTTACACAGAGCAGGTTTGTTCATTAAACATTACAAGTTCATTATTAATAATTTAACTGCAGCTTTGTTCAATAAATATTCAGTCTGTCGACGTTTATACGCCGCGTTAGCTTCTCTGGTGTCTGGTGCCACGTGTTTTTTTTTTCCTTCAATTGACCAATGACGGTTGAGGACATTTCCAGGGCAAAACATCACTTTTTGGAATCGAAACAGAGAACGAAGAGAACCTCAAAAACAGTACATTAAGATTAACATTCAAAAAAATACCCGTTATCACTCAGCCGTTCTACTTTAGACTGATCGTACACGACCTCAGGGTGTCACCCAGAAAATACCAGGTCAATCTGATGTAGCATTTCAGAATAAAAGCCCTCTGAACTGTCATATTTTACTGTACTCCTTGTACATTCAGATTCACTTTTTTTAAAAAAAAAAAAAAAAAAACGACTCATTATTACTCAACCGTTCTACTTCAGACTGATAGTACTCGACCTTTCTTTAGACAAAGACAACAAAAAAACAAAAATGATCAAAGGTAACACATTTTCTCATCCAAAGTCCGGAGCTGACATTGTGCGTGCTGTTGTATTGTTTGTCAGAGCACACTGAAGAAGGGCCAGACCCGAAACGTCTGTGTGGCAAAATAAAATTTAATAAACTTGGAGTGCTGTTCCTCTCATCTTTCAGAATTAAATCAGAGTACATTGGACATAGTGTTTAGTCATCTATTTTGAGTGTGTGATATATGTGTGTCTCATATATTATTGCCAGGCAACCACCCCATCACGTCCTTACGCTAACCTTTCCCTGTAATCAACCTACCGTCAGTCAGTCAGTCAGTCAGTCAGTCAGGGTGTCAGTGAGCGTGTGAATGGCGGCCCTGCATGTTGGAGTCTTGTATCCATGGCAGCGATGACGCTGAGTGACGGACCTGCCATTCTGTGTCACGCTCCTCTGCAAATTCTGATTTAATATTTCTCTGCTGTGTTCCATGAAACTCTTTTTGGTTTAATATTTCTCATGTCATTCCCAGTACATGAAAACATGGTTTATGCAGCAGTGTGTGCACAGAAATCAGGGACAAATTGCGTTCTGTATTGATTTAGTAAGGGACAGTACATTTTAAATGTGGGATGGTCCCGTATAATTATATATTTCATTTACTCAGGCTTCCAGTAATAAAACTTGATGCACAGCAAACTCTCGCATCCTATGAACAATCATTCTCACATAATTCACTTTAGACTGAGCAAATAAAGAGCCACACTGTAGCCTCCAGACATGATTTCTCTGTAATGTTTGTGTGTGTGTGTGTGTGTGTGTGTGTGTGTGTGTGTGTGTGTGTGTGTGTGTGTCCTGCAGACGTCCAGCAGCTGTTGGTGGTTAAAGAAGAGGTTCCCCCTGAGCAGCAGGAGTGGAGCTCCAGTGTGGACCAGGAGGACCCAGAGCCTCCACACATTAAAGAGGAACAGGAGGAACTCTGGATCAGTCAGGAGGGAGAGCAGCTTCAAGGGCTGGAGGAGGATGATATCACCAAGTTCACATTCACTCCTGTCCCTGTGAAGAGTGAAGATGATGAAGAGAAACCTCAGTCCTCACAGCTTCATGAAAGACACACTGAACAGATGGAAACAGAAGCAGAGGGAGAGGACTGTGGAGGAGCAGAACCAGCCAGGAACTCAGATTTGGATACACATTTACAACCTGAGACTGATGACAGTGATGATTGGACGGAGACGAGAGAACCTCAGTCAGGTATCTGTCAAGTCACACATTTGCTTGTCTTACACAATTCTCAAGTTTTAACCTTCACGTCTCATGCAAGTCCCATGTCACTGTGGTTAGAATCAAGGACGTCAGGTGAAGTCCTTGGTATGAGTCAAGCAAGCTGAGTCAAGTCATTTTTGTGTCTTAATTGGATAAAAATAAAAAGTCAGACTCTGTCTGTGTTTTTTGTAGAGAAAAGACGAACTCTCGCTTCTGCCAGGGGGTTTTCATCTTAAACAGCAAACAGCACCAGCAGGGCACTGTGGCTTGTTTGTGTAGTGTTTGATTCCAGCCACTTATATCCCTTTTCAACGGACATGGGCTGGCTTGGTTTGACTTTGCTTGTCTCTCCGTATGTGTGTTTGTGCATCATTTGATAGATCGTGACCTGGGACTTTGAGTTGCAGGTGGATGTTGTTCTGTAGTTTATAGGCTAGCTGTATTCTGTCTGTTGGCTCAAATTAGGGAAAAAAGTCAAATTAAATAAAAATCAACCAGCCACCCTCCCCCCCTGACAAGTTAAGGTTTGTGGGCCGTTACCTGCCACAAAGAGAGAAATGTGAACGGCTCGTTTCTCCTCTGACACGTCACATACCTTTGCGCTGCCACGGCTCGGTTGTCCAGGTACTACTGGGTCATGACACGAACGAAAGAGGAAATTATTGGACCTGGACTTCTCTGTCGCCGGTAAGCCGTTTTCTTGCGCTGCAGAGCACTATGGCTGCAGTAAGTCGTGGAATTTTAGTACCGTGGTCAACCGTTGGTACCAGTATACCGTGCAACGATAGAACTGGAAACTTATAAATACCTATTGCAGTGTTCTGAGTAATTATGTTCACTATTCCGTTACTGTGCCAATATGTTCTCCACTGTTCTGATGCTAAAACTTGCACAGGGTTAATGTTCACTCACTATTCTGTTGTTACTGCTGCTTATATTTGCACTGATTCTGTCTTATACACTACGGCACTGTTGCCACGACATCCAAACAGAAATAGACGTGTGCTGACCAGAAGAGAAACCTTAAAACAGTGTTAAACTGTTGCACAATGTTGGTGTTCCTGAACGTGCCCTTAACACTGATGTTGTAGGCTACACACAGGTGCAGCAGTGCAGACTGTTTCTCTGTCTCTCATCTCTCCGCTATTCATGTGTGGTGTCGGTGCTGCCATCATAAACAGACTGGAATACTGAGCAACTCACGCCAGTCAAACGCAACTGAAGGCTGTGTGTATCTCCGACATGTTGACAAGGTATTCCAGCCCCTTTATGATGACTGCATCGCCAATTCTACACGTGAATAACGGAGAACTCCTAGCACTTAGCCGTTTATATTTGTGTTCAGTATAGGCAATTAGAAAATGCACTGGAGACGGTGAATGCGCATTTCAAGCAACTCGAACTCGTTATACGAGTACCCGCGGTGCTTCCCTGATTATTTGCATGATGCTTTCACCATCTCCAGTGCATTTTCTACTACACTGCAAACACCAGTGCTATTTGTCAACATGTTGGAGATACACACAGCCTTCAGTTGCGTTTGACTGGTGTGAGTTGCTCAGTATTCCAGTCTGTTTATGATGGCAGCACCAACACCACACATGAATAGCGGAGAGATGAGAGACGGAGAAACAGTCTGCACTGCTACACCTGTGTGTAGCCTACGACATCAGTGTTAAGGGCACGTTCAAGAACACCAACACTGTGCAACAGTTTAACACTGTGTTAAGGTTTCTCTTCTGGTCATTGGCCTCGTGAGCACATGGTTCGGCCTAAGCCAATTACCTCAAAATGGCGTTAGACCGGCCCGATTAATCGGCCGACTTCTAGTCAGTAGGACATGCAGTAGGTCAACATGATCGTCAATTTTTAGTGCGCCCCCTGTTGGATCACAAGACAAACTACATCAAATTGTCTGATGCACCTCGAGACTGCAGCCAACAGGTAATTACAGCTCAAACAGGAACTTTTCACCTCATGTCCGAACGAATGTCTGAAACTCGAAACAGTCTAAATAGAACCACATGCGCATTTGTAGAGCTGCAGCAGTCAACAGACAATTAGTGCTGAAAGTGTGTCTTTGGCCAAGCTACCTCACCTCTCTTCAATGACCATCGGCTCTCCTCCATTCTCACACACTTTAAGGAATACATGAGTGAAGTACAAGAACCACAAATTTGTACTGCAGTATTACTTGAGTTGATGTACTTAGCTATTTTCTACCACTGGTAGCTGAGTTGAGAAACCCCATGAAATTAGCCAATGCTAGCTAATTTAGCCAGAGGTGGAAAAAGTACTGAAAAATTCTACTCAAGTAAAAGTACCTTTACTTTGATAGGTAAAGCTACCCATCTGAAAATCTACTCAAGTAAAAGTAAAAAGTAGTTAGTTTAAAACGTACTTAAAGTAGAAGTTACTTAGTTACTTCCAACAACTTGATGGGGGTCACTCCTATGCAGTGCAAAAATGGTTCAGGGGTCATAAATCCAATCCAAAAACTGGTTATTTTTCTACCATAGAATTCAATTCAATTTAGGGCTGCACAATATCATTAGAGCATCACCATAGCAATGTGTTCTTGCACAATTGTCACATTGTGAGACTCGCAGTATAAGTTCATCATATCAATATAATATTAGTCAAAGGCAATATGCCATACTTATTTTGCTGGTTAATACTATAGGTTGTGAAGTTCTCAGTTTCCAGGGCAGTTTGATTGTAAAATATATATTTCATGCAAATACAGCCTTTCCAAATCCCAAATGATCACTTCTTTCCAAATAGAGCTATTCCAGTTATTGCAATACACTGTATATTGCAATACATATCGCAGTCTACAAAATTGTAACATTATCAGTTTTGTCTAATATTGTGCAGCCCTGACTCACCAACACAACTGCTAGACTGATGATACACAGAGCAACCTGTTCAGCAATGTTGTTGGGCGTTATTCTCAGAGATGCAGACATGTGTATGATCAAAAAAGAGAGCTTGTCGAAGCAAAATTCTTTTTTTATAACTTAAATTTTTATCGAGTTTTCACATGCATATCGACAAAACAATACAGCAAACAAGGTACAAATTAAAATAACAATAGTAATAACACTAACAAACTGTCTGGAGATGAGCCACTATTGAGTCCACTGTTCCATTTGGCGTTTGTTCAGTTGGTGTCATGTCTCATATAAATGTTCCATTTTTCCCAGTTCTTTTCAAATACATTCTTTTCGACTCTCAAAAGGTATGTCAATTTTTCCATGACAAAGATTCCCTGGACAATTTTCAAACTCTGTTCCTGTCTTGGGATATTTACATTGAGCCAGTTTCTTGTAACTGCTTTCTTACTTGCTGAGAGTAATATTTTAGTCAAGTACAGATCTTCTTTCATTACAGCCTTCTCAATATTCCCAAGATACATCACTGGACAAGTATTTGGGATTTCACATCCCAAGACATTTTTTACAACTAAATTAACATTTTTCCAGTATATCCTCATTTTTGTACAGTTCCAGAAGATGTGTCCATGGTCTGCCTGGTGTTATAAAATAGCAAGTTAGGTTTTTCCAGCAGATTGAAGCGAAATTCTGAATATTAAAATACACTAACACTAATTTGGAAGAATACTGTGTATTACAAAACAGAACAAATCCATTGAGTAACAGTGCTTCCCCTATATGCAACTAGCAGCGGTGGTGCTCCACTGCTGAAATATGACTCCTGCTGCTGATTTATTTTTCTTATTTTTTGTCTTAGCTCTTTAGAAACTACCGTTACATTATTTGGCACTACAGACGCTTCATATCCAGGTCAAATCACACACTTGTGCGTAAAGCATGTAAGAGGAGAGGGCTCCGTCTGATCTCTTCATAAACTAAAGTTATATTATTTTGAGCAAACAGAAGTTTGGGGGGACACAGCATATTTCACGATTTCATAGAGGCTCATCATTATCACTAAGTCATTCAAAAAGCACTACACAGAGAGTCATATCCTCACCTTTACTGTTTATTTCTCTTGAACAGCCAAGAGTACATGGAGCCAGCCATCACCCTCCTTTTCACTGCTTCGCTGTTAGTTAATGCTACTTCTAGTTTCAAGGTCTCAGGCATGTTATGTCCACTCACGTTCTCATCTCTCGCCTCTCACAGATTCCCAATTCTCCTCATCATCTTCCCTTTCTCCCAGTATATGGGACTACTGTATACATAAGTGGATATGGATGATTATATTTATGAAAACATTTGTTCCACAATTTTCATTAATTTTAGAATTATGGAGTCGGAAAATACATCTGTTCAATTTCGATCCTTTAGGCTATTTAGAATTGGGGGGGGGGGGGGGGGGGGGGGGGGGGGGATCTGCACCCATGCAAGGGACGCTTCATATAATAACATAACAATACACTATTTATGGTGTTATATGGTGAAACGGTTCACCCTATAACGTGATGACTTATACTGTTTCCATGGTGGCACGTCATTTCTGTCTCTACAATCATCCTCTGCTCTCTGTATCGCGCGCGCACACTCACACACACACACACACACACAAGGTGAGCACACAAGAGCACGACTCGGGCCGCATTTTTCTGACCAACAATTTGTTTCTTTGTTCATTTCAACTGCTGCGTCTGCTTGTGCTTCAGCTGAAGCACTCCCACCCTCCATCTCAGGATCTCGTCAGTATCGGCCACTCCTTCTGGGTCAGTTCCATGCAAGATTTCTGAGATTCACCCTTTTGGTTTTTTCTTTTTTACTCAGTAACGGATGTGATCTCCAATGTAGCTAAGTACAATACTTAAGTAAAAGTAAAATTACAGATTTCAAAAACTACTGAAAAAATTACAAATTACGCAGAAAAGCTACTCAATTACAGTAACTTGAGTAAATCTAATTATTACTTTCCACCTCTGAATTTACCTAACATAACATATCATAAAAATGGCTTTAAATGGTCCATAATGTTATCTACATTGTGTTGTTTTGTAAGGCAATGGATACAGTGCCATTACCGGGATTTTATTTACTCAGGTTGCCAGTAATCAAACTTGACTCACAACAAACTCTCGCATCCTATGGACAATCATTCTCACATAGTTTAATTTAGACTGAGCAAATAAAGAGCCGCACTGTAGCCTCCAGACATGACAAGAGTAACAGTACATGTTAATGACTGCTATGAAATTAAAGCTCACCTCAACCTCACTCACTCTGACACAGCTGAGTGAACACTGTGAAGCTGTTTGATGCTCAGAGATCTGTAGAAGTTCAGTAAGGAGTTTTTGAGCTGTGATGTGAATGAACAACAACGTGTGTGTGTGTGTGTGTGTGTGTGTGTGTGTGTGTGTGTGTGTGTGTGTGTGTGTGTGTGTGTGTGTGTGTGTGTGTGTGTGTGTGTGTGTGTGTGTGTGTGTGTGTGTGTGTGTGTGTGTGTGTGTGTGTGTGTGTGTGTGTGTGTGTGTGTGTGTGTGTGTGTGTGTGTGTGTGTTTCCTGTTTCCTGTTTCCTGTTTCCTGTTTCCTGCAGATGTCCAGCAGCTGTTGGTGGTTAAAGAAGAGGTTCCCCCTGAGCAGCAGGAGTGGAGCTCCAGTGTGGACCAGGAGGACCCAGAGCCTTCACACATTAAAGAGGAACAGGAGGAAATCTGGATCAGTCAGGAGGGAGAGCAGCTTAAAGGGCTGGAGGAGGATGATATCATCAAGTTCACATTCACTCCTGTCCCTGTGAAGAGTGAAGATGATGAAGAAAAACCTCAGTCCTCACAGCTTCATGAAAGACACACTGAACAGATGAGAACAGATGTGAAAGGAGAGGACTGCGGAGGAGCAGAACCAGCCAGGAATTCAGATTTGGATAAACATTTACAACCAAAGACTGATGACAAGACTGGAGAGTCTTCTGAAACAGAAACTTATGACAGTGATGATTGGAAGGAGACCAGAGAACCTCAGTCAGGTTTAAACTCTCTGAAAAATGATCAAGTGTCTGTCAATGATTTGATTGTTGGTGAGAAACGATTTAGCTGCTCTGAGTGTGGAAAAAGATTTGGTTACAGTGGAGATCTGAAGAAACACATGAGAACTCATACGGGAGAGAAACCATTTAGCTGTTCTGAGTGTGGGAAAAGATTTTGTTACAGTGGAGATCTGAAGAAACACATGACATTTCATTCTGGGGAGAAACCATTTAGCTGTTCTGAGTGTGGGAAAAGATTTTGTTACAGTGGAGATCTGAAGAAACACATGAGAATTCATACAGGAGAAAAACCATTTAGCTGCTCTGAATGTGGAAAAACATTCTGTTACAGTGGAGATCTCAACAAACACATGAGATTTCATACAGGTGAGAAACCATTTAGCTGTTCAGAGTGTGGGAAAATATTCGGTTACAGTGGAGATCTGAACAAACACATGAGATCTCATTCAGGAGAGAAACCGTTTAGCTGCTCTGAATGTGGGAAAACATTTGGTTACAGTAAAAGTCTAAAAGTACACATGAGAGCTCATATAGGAGAGAAACCATTTAGCTGCTCTGAGTGTGGGAAAACATTTGGTCGTCGTGCAATTCTGACAGTACACATGAGATCTCATACAGGAGAGAAACCATTTAGTTGTTCTGAGTGCAGGAAAAGATTTGGTGACAGTGGAGATCTGAAGAAACACATGAGAACTCATACAGGAGAAAAACCATTTAACTGTTCTGAGTGTGGAAAAAGATTTGCTCACACTGGAGATCTGAAGAAACACATGAGAACTCATACAGGAGAAAAACCTTTTAACTGCTCTGAGTGTGGCAAAGGCTTTGGTGAAAAGGGAGATCTGAAGATACACATGAGATGTCATACAGGAGAGAAACCATTTAGCTGTTCAATTTGTGGGAAATCATTTACACAAAGTGCACATTTACAGACACACTTTAAAATTCATGACAGAGATAAATGATTCAACTGTTCAGTCACTTGGGGGGTGGGGTCAGTCGACTGCTGGGAGTGTGCTCACCTGTGTGCGCACGTGCATGTGTCCATGTGTGTGCACATGCGCACATTGAAGAAGAACTCTGCCATGAGCGATGCAGAGAGCAGAGGAGAATTGTGTGACCATGTAGAGACAGAAATGACATGCAACACAGTTTTAGACAGGTCCTCAGACTCTGTAGTGACAAGAACCAAAGCAGCCAGATCCACACTGGCCTTTATGAAAGATCTAAACCTCTGTGACACCTGGAGACACTTTCACCCCACAACAAGAGACTATTCCTTCTATTTGTATCTCATCTTATCAATTTACCCATAGAGTTATGGAAACTGAATATTTATCGAGGATTATGTCAGACCATTCCCCACTGACACTCTCATTGTTTATGCTTTAAAAAATCCAGGGACCACACATGTGGCAGCTGAACCCAACTTTGCTCAAAGAAGCTGTGAAACAAACTGTGCCTCTTCCCCCAGTAGCTTTGTATTGTGGGACACAGTGAAAGCCCTTAAGAGGGCAGATAATTTCTTATACCAATGATTTAAAGAAAAAATACATGCTTGAAATGAATAAGCTTGCGAAAGAAGTCCTATATTTGGAAAAAGAACATGTGTCATGCTTTGGGGAGACCTACTAAACTTGAGTAAACAAAAAGCTGAAATATAATCTCTTGAACACATACAGAATAGAAATAAATATTCTTTGAACCAAACACAGATGCTATGAATTGGGGGGGAAGGCACAGAAAGTCTTGGCTTGGCAGTTGAAGATGGAGGAGAAATCGAGAATTCCATAGAAACTGAAAATGGGACTGTAGCAAGAAACCTGAAAGAAATGAATGATTGCTTAAAACACTATTATTCTGCATTATATACATCAAAGTCCACAGATGACCCTACCACAACTGATACGTTCTTATTAACTACTGAACTACCAAACTTAACGGAAGAGGACCAGGAAGAGAAGAACTCCCCTTTCTCTCAAAAAGAAATCAAAAAGCCATCTCCTCATTACAGTCTAATAAATCACCCGGTGAAGATGGGTTCCCTCCTGAATTTTACAAGGAGTTAAAAAACCTGCTTGTCCCTCTCTTTCAAAATGTTTTAAATTTGACAACAGAAACTCAAACTCGACCAGATTCCTTTTCTATGGCTTTAATAATGGTTACTCATATGAAAAACAAAGACCCCCAGAAATGCTCCTCCTATAGGCCTAATAGTCTCTACAAAGCTCTTAACAAAAACATAATCATATTCATCTGGAATCATAAAGTACCCAGGCCGAGCCCAGAGAAGTTATCGTTGGATCATAAAATGGGTGGCCTCCGACTCCCTCACCTAAAATTTTACTACTACAAATGAAATTTCTCCTATCTTTATTTGAATGATCCTGTGTGCCCCCCTGGACACAAATTGAACTTCCTGACCTTGATGAAGAGGCGGGAAGTGATTTTATTTATAAATGGAATTCAAAAAGTATTGTCAGTAAAACCAAAAACCCACTCACTGTCCACCGAGTTAGATCGTGGTATGAGGTTCATAGTGAGCAATGATTTGTCCCCTAAAACACCTTTGTGGAAAACCAAACTTATATCAGTGATCTCTGATAATACAATTTTTAAGCTTTGGTATGACAGAGGGATAAGATACACTGAACAGTGTTAAAGTAGCAACATCTTCATGTCCTTTGAACAGCTAAAAGCAAAATATGATTTATCCAACAAACACTTTTGTTATTTATGACTGAGAGCCTTCCTGAAACTAATTTGGGGGGAACAAATGGCACTGCCTGCCCTGACAAGGGTGGAGGAGACGTTTCACTGTAATAGAGGTTCAAGGCAGTGTCAATGTCAGAACAGCTTGTTTGCTACTGTGAATGCCAGACTTAAATTGGTCAATTATAATTTTCTTCATCTGCTCTACCTCACCCCCAAAAAATTACATCGGCATAAACCTACATTTTCAATGATGCCACATTCCTGAGGGCACCATGTTACACTGCACGTAGCATTGTACTAAAGTAACATAATTTTGGTATGATACATGTGACACATTGACCAAAATCATGGATACACAGATCCCATTAGACCCAAGATTCTGTCTTCTAGGAAACATAACAAACTTGAAACTAAATCAGAGTTCCAGGAAATTCATTGATATTGCTCTTGCTGTTTCTAGAAAATACATCGCATGAACCTGGAAGTCAGATTCTCCCCCTCTCTATATTGAAATGGATAACAGAAATGATGAACTGTATACCCTTGGAGAAGAAAAGCTACCTTTATCAACATTGGGTTCGCTGTGACCTTTGACCTCATCCATGATAGGCTTATGTTAGCGTTCAGGTACAATAGTTGAGCTATTTTAGTGACAAGTGTGTTACAACATAATGAATTTATTTGATTGTGTTGCCTATCTTTAAACATTTGTTTATTTTGTAATTTACTTCATTACTATTATTTTGATTTATTGACATTTCCTATTTTCTTCATTCATATGTAATTATTCTTTCATCCCTTTGTTTTTCATTTGTTTTTTAACTGTGTATCTTTTATTATTGAGTTTTAGTGGGAATAAGTTGTACTGTTCTTGTGAAATTAAAAATTGAAAATAAAATGTTCAAAAAAAGAAATTATATTCCACGGTGTAAATAAGATAAATAACATGAGGCGGGGCGCCCCCATAGTATAATGATAGGGGAAACACTGAAGCTACTGAGCGATCTTCATGACTCAGCCTTCATTTGGAATTGTCTTATCAGCTTTACTCTCCCAGTTTGGAGAAGCAGTCAAGAGAACTGGCATGGTTAGGTCGGTTCCAAAAGTCACACAACAACACAAACTAACTGTCCAATTGAAGGGCAGCTGAAGACCAGCGACTCATTGTGTTCTGTGAGGTAAAATTAGTGATTCTGTCAGTGGAGTCTGGTTGCTTTTAGGAGAGCATCATGTAACTGCATCAGTTTTCAGTTGTAAATGGCTGTCTGACAGCATGGTTAGGTGTTGAAAAGACTTTTAATGTAGTGTCCACTTAAACTGATGTGGATATTGTTTAGGTGACCCTGTTTTTATGTGGCTAAGATAGGTTTTGCTGCTGTCCCCGTCCACAGTCACCAAACTCCTTTGATAGAAACAGCCCTTTTTTCTACCTAGCTCCCATGACATTTTTAGTCTCTTTTGGGTCCATTTGTATCATTCTGTGTCCCCTCTTGAAATTCAGAGGTTTTACGGGTTCACAAAGGCAGTGCATGTGGAACTCTTGGTTGGTTGTATTTTTCCTGAGCAGCAGTAGTATGAGTCATGGGGTGGATAACTGATCAAGAGCTTCAATCAGAGCTGATCTGATCGATGGATGAGAGGAGCAGCTGCTGCAGAGGCGAGTGAAAGCAAGGAAAGTAATAAAGTAACTCAGGACATAAAATAAGCACAGCAGAAATGTCAGACAGGATGAACCATGGTGTTAAACTATATATCTTTAAATGTTTGTCATGGCTGAAAATAACAGAAATAAACAGGTTTGCTGAATTCACATATCACTGCAATTCACAACAGTTTGCAGTTTCTACCTGCAAGGTTTAGATCAAGGTCACGGTGATTCAGTCTGCGAAGATGTCATCAACATCTATGTAAGCATATGATGTCATCTGGAGACTTTAAGCAACTTTTTGGAGCTAGTGCTAGCTACTTTCATTGGAAAAGAGTTGGCAACTCTGCCCTACTTGTGAACTATAGCCAAGAAAACAGTACTATTAAGAATCAGAAAGAAATCATCATCTGCCAATGGTTGGATCAACTAACACAGCAGATAACAATGGAGCAACACTCAGCTCTGAAAAAAAGTTATATTGATGGATTATGTGTGAAAGGTTTGATTTTATTTCCTGAATGTTACACTTACGGACTATCTGTGTAAACTGCCCATCAAAATATTAAAGGGGAACGAATGTTTTTTTCAACCTGGGCCCTATTTTTCGATCTGCTTTTGTCTAAATGAGTGATAGGATGTTCAATATTTTATATTTCTCCAGTGCGAAGCTAGGGCTGACCTGCCTGAAGCCCGTGAGCACGTACTATATTCAGTAATAGGGCACTCAGACACATATACTATAATTGCAACAGGCAGAGAAACATGTCCAAATCCAGGTAAAGGTAAACATAGGCGTTCATTTCTCCTTTCCATTATGTTGTTGGATAATTGTACAAACAATCCGAGCCTATCTGTGTGAAAAAAATGCATTTTAAGTGGACGTATTTTGACGTTGTTTGACGATGTCTGAGTGCCCTATTATTTAATATAGCACGCGCTCACGGTCTGCAGGCAGGTCAGCCCTAGCTTCGTACTGGAGAAATACCAAATATTGAACATCCAATCACTAATTTAGACAAAAGTAGATGGGAAAACAGGGCCCAGGTTGGAAAAAACATTAGTTCCCCTTTAAAGGCTGGATGTAACTATTCTCATGTTACACTTTGGATTCCCTGTGTGAACTGTGTACTAATATTAAGTGATCTTAATTTTGTGTCCTTGTGTACATGGTCTGTGTAGATTTTATCACTGTCTTTCTCTTTTTCCATCCTTCTAATATTTTACTGAGTTAACTCATGGATTAGGGTATACACTGGAAAGTGCCTTGATAAAGTCACTCAAAGGATTTCATCATGTTGCTTACTACTTTTTTGTGTTTTTGCATATCTGAAATCAAATGAACTAAACTAAAAATCAATTGGAACACTTCAATAAAAGTCATTCTTTCGAATAAGTGCATTTTAATCATTTATCCTCCTGAGTGTTTGTTTTTTGACTAAGCCCTGAATTCCGAGTAAAACTTATGGACTTTTATTTTGAAGCTCATTTACCCAGGAAGCTGTTGCGAACGTGACACTGTTTGAACAAGATGGCGTCTGGTAGAAAGGTGTGTTAGCAGAGTGTCTTTGTTGTGTTTTTAAAGTGTGAACATGTCTAAAGTCCAAATGCTGAGAGCGTTGGTGAAGCAGCGACTAACTGCGGCTGCTGAAGAGATATTTGGGCTGTTTGAAAGAACGATAGCAGAGTACGAGGAGGAACTTTGTCGATCAAAAGAGGAGAACGAGCGACAACGGAAACTAATGGACGCTGTTTCCAACCCTCAGCTTCGGTTACACAGAGCAGGTTTGTTCATTAAACATTACAAGTTCGTTATTAATAATTTAACTGCAGCTTTGTTCAATAAATATTCAGTCTGTCGACGTTTATACGCCACGTTAGCTTCTCTGGTGCTGTTGTCTTATGGAATCCGGAAGGGTTCTAAACATCTGTTTTGTCGTCCGTATTAACGCGTCAAATACACATATAACACGTCAGAAGTGGCCTGTTAACAGATACATTTCTGATGTACCAAGACGTTTACTATTCGGTGCAGCCATTTCACCAGTTTCGGAGGAGAAGTTGATGTAACAGTATTCAGTATACATTGTATTCGCATATATGTCCACTAGATGACAGAATTAAATCAGAGTACATTGGACATAGTGTTTAGTCATCTATTCTGAGTGTGTGATATATGTGTGTCTCATATATTGTTGCCAGGCAACCACCCCATCACGTCCTTACGCTAACCTTTCCCTGTAATCAACCTACCGTCAGTCAGTCAGGGTGTCAGTGAGCGTGTGATTGGCGGTCCTGCATGTTGAAGTCTCGTATTTAATTTTTTAAATTTAATATTCCTCTGCTATGTTCCATGAAACTCTTTTGGTTTAATATTTCTCATGTCTTTCCCAGTACATGAAAACATGGTTTATGCAGCAGTGTGTGCACAGAAATGAGGGACAAATTGCGTTCTGTATTGATTTAGTAAGGGACAGTACATTTTAAATGTGGGATGGTCCCGTATTATACGGTACAGTAGCAACCCTACGTGAGACCCAAACACACTTGGGTAAAAAGGAAAACAACAATAAATGCTGTGAGATGGCAGTCAGACGTGACAGAGGTATGACCAAGTTGTCTGAGGTCTGAGGTGTAACAGGTGGTGTGTTCCATGTTTTATTTCCACAACGCTCCAGAAAAGAGGATTAGCAAACTGTTCGTGTACCGTTCCGTACCGTTATGATCGTAAAACATCTGTTCTGGTTCAGCACTGGAAGCTGCGTCTATAATTCATGCAAGGTATCATGGGGGCTAAGAATAACATGGATACAAAGCATATTTTTCCTGAGTAAAACACCACATTTGTGTTGAAGAATCTTTTATATAATTGTATTTTATTTACTCAGGCTGCCAGTAATAAAACTTGATGCACGGCAAACTCTTACATCCTATGAACAATCATTCTCACATAATTCACTTTAGACTGAGTGCATAAAGAGCCACACTGTAGCCTCCAGACATGAGTTCTCTGTAACGTGTGAGGAGAGGAGTTTTTGAGCAGTTATATGAATGAACGACAACATTTCTCTGTAAGATCAGTGTGTGTGTGTGTGTGTGTGTGTGTTCTGTTTCCTGCAGATGTCCAGCAGCTGTCAGTAGTCACTAAGTTCACATCCACTCCTGTCCCTGTGAAGAGTGAAGATGATGAAGAGAAACCTCAGTCCTCACAGCTTCATCAAAGACACACTGAGCAGATGGAAACAGAAGCAGAGGGAGAGGACTGTGGAGGAGCAGAACCAGCCAGGAACTCAGATCCAGATACACATTTACAACCTGAGACTGATGACAGTGATGATTGGACGGAGACCAGAGAACCTCAGTCAGGTATCTGTCAAGTCACACATTTGCTTGTCTTAAGCAAGTCTCAAGTTTTAACCTTCAAGTCTCAAGCAAGTCCCACGTCACTGTGGTTAGAATCAAGGAAGTCAGGTGAAGTCCTTGGTACGAGTCAAGCAAGTTGAGTCAAGTCATTTTTGTGTCTTAATTGGATAAAAATAAAAAGTCAGACTCTGTGAGACGAACTCTCACTTCTGCCGGGGTTTTTTCATCTTACGCAGCAAACAGCACCAGCAGGGCACTGTGGCTTGTTTTGTAGTGTTTGATTCCAGCCACTTTTATCCCTTTTCAACAGACATGGGCTGGCTTGGTTTGACTTTGCTTGTCTCTCCGTATGTGTTTATGTGTATCATTTGAGAGATCGTGACCTGGGACTTTGAGTTGCAGGTGGATGTTGTTATGTAGTGTATAGGCTAGCTTTATTCTGTCTGTTGGCTCAAATTAGGAATAAAGTAAAATTTGGGTTCATAAAAGTGTGAGGAGCAGAGGAGAAGAGAGAAGGAGAGGACGATGGTGCTGTAAGATCAGGTCACATTACTGTATATCGTTTAGGAATATGTTTGAGTTTGGAGCGTTCAAACGTGTTGGAGTTTTTGGGTATTGGACAGTTTGGACATTTCATGTAGGCTACAGTGGGTTGCATGTCATATTTGTGGGATTTGATTCAAAGTGACAGCCGCTGGATGAAAACTTAATGAGTAAGTTGTTTTATATTCAAAAAGGCTAGCACACCCTATTGTAATCTGTATTTCTTTCTGGTTTTTTTTTTTTTTTTTTTTTTTTTTTTTGCTTGGCACAACCTAGCGTCAGCAGTGTTGCTGGCACTGTTGCAAAGACCAAATTGACCGTGGGGATCAGACATAATCAATAAAATGTAGGCTGTAAAGCCACCAGTATACCTTTATGTATATGTAGAATGAGAAGGTGTGTGGGCACTATACTATGAGTGAAGAGACCGAGCAGCAATTATCAGATTTATCTGAAGAAAAAACAAATAGTAATGCAAATAATTATACCAGAATGCATAGTACCAGTATAAACAATTCACAGTAAATTATACCAATATGTACAGTATCAGTACAATCAACAGTAGACATGTAAGGGATAATGTATAGTGAGCCGGTGACTGTTGAAAAATAACTCCCGACAGGGGAATGGAACACTGACGCACAGCAGAGTTATTTTTAAGCAGTCACTGGCTCGCTATACATTATCCTGCTTAGAATGGCTTACTTCTAAAACATTCAAATGTTACAACTGGCATCAATATCATTTAACTACTGGCAGAGTGTATTGACAGAGGAGAGGCGTTCACCAGAAAACAGGAGCGGAGGAGAGGATTTTGCTCCACTTCTCCCGGTCGGAGATGCTGGGTGCCCAGTAGCTGCGAAGACTGCCCTCACATTTATGGCCAATGACCGACATGATCTCCCTGCTCTCCAGGCCAGCTTGGCAGAGCTGTGTGGACTAACGTTAACTGATTTTGATGCTCTTCAGTCTAAGGCCGTTGCAGTTACAAGTCCAGTGTTCACTTAGCTGGGTGTAACTTTGCTGGGCGTAACTTAGCTGGGCGATGTCTGTCAATAGCCGTGAGAAGAGAACAGAAGGAAGGGAAGGAGGTATCACTGTCCGAGGGCTGCCGTAGAATGGCAACCAGGATGTCAGCCGACCAACACTCGCTACCCGCTCCCTGGTTGCGGCAATTTGCGATGCTGGCCAGCTAGGAATGAACTAGCAGCCAGTACAGTACAGTCCTCTCTCGTCTAGCTAACATTTAGCCGTGTTACTTACTGATCCATTAGAAAGAAAGCTAGCTGGACATGGGTTCTGAAGCCTCTTTGGTCACGGAGCTCCCTCCATCTCTTCAACGCCTGACTGAGGTTTACTCTTGTTTTTCCTCTTCTTTTATCACTCTTCTTTTTGCTCTTCTTTGCCTCCTCAGACAGAGGAGCTCGTTTTCTTTTGCTAGGCCGTTTTTCACTTATTTCCAAACTTTGTCCGTCTGCCATTGTGCTCATGACTCAACTATCTCATGCCCAGCTCCTCATAAGGACTCACTCCAGTCCCTGATTGGCTGACCGACCAGTTGCACAATACATGACATGTTTCCTGCCGTAAAGCAGATTTTTTTCCACGAAATTTTGCCTCCGGTGGAAGAAGCATATTACAAAGATTGCAAAGCCACTAAGTTACCTATGTAAACGCTGATATTCTGATTTTACTGTGGTCACTACCCTGTGCAGCCCACATTATTTTCATGTTGATATATTTAGGAAGAGATGGTATCTGTTGCCTCTTTAACATTTAATAAAAATGACAGCTGCCGCTGCCGCTTGTTGTTCAGATGCACGGCATATCATGTCATAGGTGGTACTCCATCTGGTGATGCAGTCATTTATCAGTCTGTCTTTTTTCAATCCAAGGAGCTCCTGCTTTTCCTCCAGCAGGCAGGTGTGGGATGGAGACCTCCCAAAATGGGCTGCAGTTTGCTTAAGTCTAGACAGAGCAATGTCAACGGCTTTCACCTCAAGCCCCTTGTGCACGGCCAGGTTTAATGTGTGTGCCAAATAGAGTACATTAATAAGCCCCAAATTATGTATGGCGTTAACGTAGTTCAGAGCATTATCAGTGGCGACTGCCACAACCGCTTCACGGGAGATGTCAAACTCATCCAGTGTGCTGCTGATGCTTTCTGCAACGTGTACAGCTGTGTGGTTTCCTCTTAATTCCTTTGTGCACGAAACATAATTTTCAAGTTCCCATTAGTGTGATATACAGTGAGCTGTGACTGTCACATAAACATCTGGCCAGGGATGTCCACCCGTCCTTCCCGTCTTTCCTTTAAAATAGTCTTTATGTTTTCCTGTGTGGTGTCATACAGCTGCACAATGTGTGCTGAGATTGTGGTGCGACTGGGAATTTTATATCGTGGCTCCAGTTCCATTATGAGGTCCTGAACCCCCTCTCCACGAGTACTCCAATGTGCCAAAGTATTTCCTCGGCCAAGCTACCTCACCTCTCATCAATGACCATCGGCTCTGCCCCAATCTCACACACTTTAAGGAATAAATGAGTGAAGTACAAGAACCACAAATTTGTACTGCAGTAGTACTTGAGTTGATGTACTTAGCTACTTTCTACCACTGGTAGCTCAGTTGAGAAACCCCATGAAATTAGCCAGTGCTACCTAATTTAGCTAACATAACATAACATATCAGAAAAATGGCTTTAAATGGTCCATAATGCTATCTACATTGTGTTGTTTTGTAAGGCAGCGGATACTGTGCCATTACTGGCATTTTATTTACTCAGGCTCCAAGTAATCAAATGGTAAACTGTTGCATCCCATGGACAATCACACTCAAATAATTCACTTTAGACTGAGCAAATAAAGAACCACACTGTAGCCTCCAGACATGACAAGAGTAACAGTACATGTTAATGACTGCTATGAAATTAAAGCTCACCTCAACCTCACTCACTCTGACACAGCTGAGTGAACACTGTGAAGCTTTTTGATGCTCAGAGATCTGTGGAAGTCCAGTAAGGAGTTTTTGAGCTGTGATGTGAATGAACGTCAATAATTCTCTGTAACATCTGTGTGTGCGCGTGTGTGTGTGTGTGTGTGTGGTGTGGTGTGTGTTTCCTGTTTCCTGCAGACGTCCAGCAGCTGTTGGTGGTTAAAGAAGAGGTTCCCCCTGAGCAGCAGGAGTGGAGCTCCAGTGTGGACCAGGAGGACCCAGAGCCTCCACACATTAAAGAGGAACAGGAGGAACTCTGGATCAGTCAGGAGGGAGAGCAGCTTCAAGGGCTGGAGGAGGATGATATCACCAAGTTCACATCCACTCCTGTCCCTGTGAAGAGTGAAGATGATGAAGAGAAACTTCAGTCCTCACAGCTTCATCAAAGACACACTGAACAGCTGAGAACAGAAGCAGAAGGAGAGGACTGTGGAGGAGCAGAAGCAGCCAGGAACTCAGATTTGGATAAACATTTACAACCTGAGACTGATGACAAGACTGGAGAGTCTTCTGAACCAGAGACTGATGACAGTGATGATTGGACGAAGACCAGAGAACCTCAGTCAGGTTTAAACTCTCTGAAAAATGATCAAGTCTCTGTCAATGATTTGATTGTTGGTGAGAAACCATTTAGTTGCTCAGAGTGTGGGAAAAGATTTGGTCACAGTGGAGATCTGAAGAAACACATGAGAACTCATACAGGAGAGAAACCATTTAGCTGTTCTGAGTGTGGCAAAAGATTTGGTAATCGTGGAATTCTGAAGCAACACATGATATCTCATACAGGAGAGAAACCATTTAGCTGTTCTGAGTGTGGGAAAAGATTTGGTCGTCGTGGAATTCTGAAGCAACACATGATATCTCATACAGGAGAGAAACCATTTAGCTGCACAGAGTGTAAGAAAAGATTTTGTTACAGTGGCGATCTGAAGAAACACATGACGTTTCATTCCGCAGAGAAACCATTTAGCTGCTCTGAGTGTGGGAAAAGATTTGGTTACAGCCGTGATCTGAAGGGACACATGAGATCTCATACAGGAGAGAAACCATTTAGCTGCTCTGAATGTGGAAAAACATTCGGTTACAGTGGAGATCGGAACAAACACATGAGGTTTCATACAGGTCAGAAACCATTTAGCTGCTCTGAGTGTGGGAAAACATTTGTTTACAGTGGAGATCTGAAAAAACACATGAGATCTCATACAGGAGAGAAACCGTTTAGCTGCTCTGAATGTGGGAAAACCTTTGGTTACAGTGAAAGTCTTAAATTACACATGAGAGCTCATATAGGAGAGAAACCATTTAGTTGCTCTGAGTGTGGAAAAAGATTTGGCCTCAGGGCAATTCTGGCAGTACACATGAGATCTCATACAGGAGAGAGACCATTTAGTTGCTCTGAATGTGGAAAAAGATTTGGTTACAGCGGAGCTCTGAAGAGACACATGAGAACTCATACAGGAGAGAAACCATTTAGCTGCTCTGAATGTGGCAAAACCTTTGGTCAAAGTGGAGATCTTAGGAAACACATGAGAACTCATACAGGACAGAAACTGTTTAGCTGACACTGACACTCTCATTGTTAATACTTGAAAAAATCCAGGGACCATGCACGTGGCAGCTGAACCCAACTTTGCTCAAAAAAGCTGATCTTTGTAAATTCGTAAGAAACCAAATTAAGTTCCTCTGTGAAACAAACTGTGCCTCTTGCCCCAGTAGCTTTGTATTGTGGGACACAATGAAATCCTTCTTAAGAGGGCAGATCATTTCTTATACCAATAGTTTAAAAACACATGGCTGAAATGAATGAGCTTGAGAAAGAAGTCCTGTGTTTGGAAAATTAACAACATATGTCACACTCAGGGGAGACCTACTAAACTTGAGTAAAGCTTAAATACTCAAAAAGCTTAAATATAACCTCTTGAACACATACAAAATAGAAATAAATATTCTTTGAACCAAACACAGATGCTATGAATTGGGGGAAAAGGCGCAGAAAGTCTTGGCTCGGCAGTTGAAGACAGGGGAGAAATCGAGAATTGTTAATTCCATAGAAACTGAAAATGGGACTGTAGCAAGAAACCTGAAAGAAATGAATAATTGCTTAAAACACTATTATTCTGCAATATATACATCAAAGTCCACAGATGACCCTACCACAGTTGATACGTTCTTATTAACTATTGAACTACCAAACTTAACAGAGGAGGACCAGGAGGAGATGAACTCCCCTTTCACTCAAAAAGGAATCAAAAAAGCCATCTCCTCATTGCAGTCTAATAAATCACCCGGTGAAGATGGGTTCCCTCCTGAATTTTACAAGGAGTTAAAAAACCTGCTTGTCCCTCTCTTTCAAAATGTTTTAAATTTGACAACAGAAACTCAAACTCGACCAGATTCCTTTTCTATGGCCTCAATAATGGTTATTCATATGAAAAACAAAGACCCCAAAAAATGCTCCTCCTATAGGCCTATTAGCTTTCTAAGTACAGACTTTGAGATTATTGCCAACACCTTGACCAGTAGGTTAAACAGGTTCCTCTCTAAGCTTATCAATATCGACCAAACAGTTTTTATGAAACCAGCTGATAACCTCCGCAGACTTTTCAACATTATTCATTTAGCAAACACTAGAGATGAACCCACTATTACACTCTCATTGGATGCAGAAAAGGCCTTTGACTGGTCTGTGTAGATTTTTTCATTGTATTTCTCTTTTTCCATCCTTGTAATATTTTACTGAGTTAACTAATGGATTCGGGTATACACTGGAAAGTGTCTTAATATGTGAAATCAAATGAACTAAACTAAAAATCAACTGGAACACTTCAATAAAAGTCATTTGAATAAGTGTATTTTAATCATTTATCCTCATTAGTGTGTGTTTTTTGAGTAAGCCCGGAATCCCGAGCAGCACTTCTGGACTTTTATTTTGAAGCTCATTAATTCATTTACCCAGGAAGTTGTACTCTTTACTGTTGAGAATGTCACACTGTTTGAACAACAGTACAGCGAGAAGTGGGCACAGTCAGGTGGAGGTCAGCTAAAAGAAGCACCAGAGAGGAGAACATCTTAAAAAGGCTGAGGGTAGGACACACCAGGCTAAATAAAACACTGCATTTCATCAAAAAACATTCCTCAGGATTATGTGACCTATGTCTAATAGAGACGTCAGTGGAACATGTCATTTTGCACTGCAATAAGTATTCTCGAGAGCGAGAACTATTAAAGAGAGAAATTAGGAAGATTGGAGGGGAAGAACTGAGTTTGAAAACTATATTTACAGTTGGGTTAGGGAGTCTATCCCACTACTTGAAAGGAACTGGATTGATCAACAGAATTTAGTATTCAGGACATTTTCCTTTTTCCCCCCCTTTTCTTTGGATTTGTTTAGGGGTAGATAACTCTGGTTCACACTCCAACATAGTAGGTGGTGGTAAAGCACCTTTACGCTGGTTGCCACCCACCATAAAACAGAAAAAGAAGAACTGTTTGATTCAAGTTAAAATGGGCCCAGAAATATCCAAGAAGTGTTTCGTAGAAAATGGTACCCCTCAAGGCAGTGTGATAAGTCCACTGTTATTTAAAGGGCCAGTGTGTAAAATGGGTTGAAAACAGTGACATCAGTGGTCAAATTCTAGATTGCAGGGCTCACTCGCTTACCCCTCCCATTGGGTAAATGACGGTGGCCTTGTAGGGACAAAAAGCCTTGCGCAGGAGTAGGTCTATCTAGCAATGAGTTAAATGTTTATTTAGAAATCTAAACCATGTTACGATATTGTAATGAATCCCTCACGAGCAGGAGACCAGAGTAGCTTTCGGGAAAAAGGCCAGTTTATTTGAGCACTCCAGAAACTCCGGTAACACTCCAGGGGGTAAAAGATTCCGTCCCAAACTCTGACTCTTCTACCGTAACACACACAGTTCATACACACATACTCGTTTACAGTACCTAGTGGGTACTCCCTCCCCTCTCTGCTCCACCAATCTCCAGCCCGCACATTGGCTGACAGCGTAGCCTGTAAACAGAGCTCAGCTGTTTATTTAGCCTAGCAATATCTCCAGACTATACCAGCTGCAATGGACGACTTTGAACGCAATTTTGAAGAGTTTCTTGTAGCGGACACAGATCCACAGCCATACCTGTTCAAGCCGGAGCATACAGATGAGGAACTTGGATGCTGAGCGGGCGAGAAGAGAGGCTGAATCCTCCGCTACCATTATGCTGCACAGAATGGGATTCAGTGCTACCATCGTTGGGGTGATTTATCATCAGGAGGAAAAGCCCAGCAGAGAGTGCATCACAAGGAGTGAAGTTGCGTCTTCTTTTCCTCGCAGATGACGCTTCAGGTTCATTCTCTCCTGTTGCGTGGTAACTGTGGTCCATTTGCAAACTTTATAACTAAAAAAGTTTTCACTACTCTCCATCGACGAACTACTAACACTCTCTGCTGTTTCCTCCTCCTTCTTCCTTCCTTCCGCTGTCTTCGTTGGTTCATTTATACTCGGGCTGCCTTACATACATGGCAGCACAAGATGGCAACCTCTCTAAAAGCAAGGCCCCTGCTATATATACATATATATATATATATATATATACATATATATATATATATATATATATATATATATAAAAGCATAATTATAAGGTTACGAAAACCAAACAAATTTTATTTTATATCGATTATACACTTATATAAATATATTAATGGGTAGAATATTCAGATTCAGATTTGATAATAAACCATGCCAAATATTACACACTGGCCCTTTAATATCATGATAAATGACAGATTTTCAATTGTCCAACCTGGAATTGGCAAGTCCCTATTTCCAGATGATGGCAGTCTATGGAAAAGAGAGAAGAATGTAAAGCATATTGTGAAGAAGCTACAGGAATCAGTGACACAAGTGGAGGAGTGGGGGGAAAGTGGGGGTTTAGATTTTCCATTGAGAAGACTAACACTATGTTCGTACAAGAAAGAAAATAAGTGAAGCAATAAGTGTGAAGCTGTATTGCAAGAGTTAGGATAGGGTAAAGTGTTTTAAGTTCTTGGGTGTGTTTTTTGATGAAAGACTTACCTGGAGGGTTCATATAATGAAAGTAACTGATAAGTGTAAAAAGGTATTGAATATTATGAGATGCCTAGCTGGAATGGAATGGGGGGCAGATGTTGCATCCCTTAAGCAAATTTATGTATATCTGATTAGATCTAGGATGGAGTATGGAAGTCTGGTGTATGGATCTGCATGGAAGTCAGTGTTGGCTGGACTGGATCTAGTTCAAGCTAAAGCTCTGAGGATATGCACAGGAGCTGTACGAACATCCCCAGTTTGCTCTCTGCAAGTTGAGACAGGAGAGATGCCTCTGTGGCTACACAGGAAACAGTTGATGGCCAACTACTGGGTTAACTTGATGGGGCAAAGGGAAGATCACCCAGTTAGAATAGCTCGTCAAGCATGCTGGGACAGGGGAGTAGCAAATGTGCCAAGTTTTGGATGGACAGGGGAGGCAGTGGCACAGGAGCTATCAGTGCTTGATAAACCATTTTGTCCAACTGTATTGTGGCCTCAAATACCTATATGGCAACTTGAGGTACCAAAGGTCGACTTAGGGCTGCTTGAAATTAAAGCAAGAAATAAAGCAGCAGATATGGGGTTTGAGTTTCAATGCTATGTGAGAGAGCAGTATTAAGATCATCTACTACTGTTTATTGATGTGTTGAAAGACCAAGGTAGTGGTGCTACAGGGGCAGAATTTATGGTTCAGGGGTTGAATGTTTAGTCACTCAAGAGGACGTCATATTTTCTCAGTGTGTTTACTGTCGAGCTGTGTGCTATTTTAATGGCGGTGCAATGGACTGAACAGCTTCAACATCGTAATGTATTGGTGGTTAGTGATTCTGTGCCAGCCATCACTAGCACTGGGACAGGGACAGCCCAGAGTCGCCAAGACCTTATCTATGAGATTTTAATGGTAATTAAGAATGTGGTTATGAGGAGTAGGGATTTCTTTTATATGGGTCCCAGCTCACACAGGAGTGTCAGATAATGAGACAGTGGACTGATTAGCAAAAACAGCTGTGAGGAAAGAGATTGTGGATGTGAGCCTAAGTCTATCTGAGGCTGAGGGGAAATGTCTTGTGTGGAGTGGGATTATTGCTCAGTGGCAACAACTATGGGAGAGAGAGACTAAAAGCAGGCATTTATTCTCAGTGGCCAGTAGAGTAACCGGCCGAGGTAAATCTTGTGGTAGTGAAGGGATGAGTATGAAGAAGGAAGTCACTATTTCAAGACTGAGAATTGGCCACACTTTCTTAAATAATACAATTCTCAAACACCAAAATGGCTTATGTTCTGAGTGTCAGGAGCCTGAGACTGTGCAACACGTCATTGTGTCTTGTAGAAAATACAATAATGAAAGGCGGGAGATGCTGGGAGAGATGAGAGAGCTGGGGTTGGAGGAGGTCTCAGTATAGGACATTCTAAGAGTGGGAGCAAGTCGGAGGGGAAAGTGCTGTCTCTTAAAATGTCTAGCGAAGAAGAGAAGAGAATATAGGTCATGACGAGCAGATCCTGAAGGTGGCAGCAATGCAACTCGCTGGATGCCAGCTGCCCTTAAACCTCATTGAAGAAGAAGAAGAAGGAGGAGGAGGAGTTTGATTGCAAATGGCCAGGAATTAAAAAGATTTATTGATGCTTTTAAAGTGAAACCAGAGTTAATATGTGTCCAGGAGACATGTTTGAAACCCTGCCTTGATTTTGTAGTTCCAGGATATGAATGTCTGAGAATTGACAGAACAGATAGATCAGGCGGTGGATGGGCAACTTTTGTAAAGTCAGGACTCCAATATAGGAGACTTGATATTAATTCTACCCTTGAATGTTTGGTTTTGGAAGTTTGGTCTAGAGAGGGTCCTATAAATATTGTTAATTTTTATAACCCTTGTAAAAGTTTAGTGTTAGTGTCAGAATTTGATGAGGTTATGTTACAGGTTAAATGTCCTATTGTATGGGTTGGGGACTTAAATGCTCATAACCCATTATGGGGCAGTGCTGCTATGGATAGTAATGGAGGAGATGTGGAAGAATTCCTTGAAAAGTATGATCTAGCAGTGATCAATGATGGAAGGCCAACCAGATTTCATATTGTTGTGCAGGTTTGAGAATAGAAGGAGAAGGGAGTGCTCCAAGGTATAACTTCTCTCAGGCTGAGTGGGATGACTTTAAGGAGAGAGTTCAAAAGTTGGTAGGAGAAGTGGACAGTGAGGACTCTATAGTTAATTGGAATGCTTCCATCTGCATGATGATTCATAAGGCAGTTCAGTGCACTGTTCCAAAGAAACCGAATCCTAGACCTCGTGTGTTGTTTCCTTGGTGGAATAAAGAATGTGATGTAACTGTACAGAATAGAAATAGAGCTTATAGGAAATTGAGGAAATATCCAATGTTGTGCAATGCCATGGAATATAAGAGATTAAGGGCAGTAGCAAGAAGAGTGATTAAAACTACAAAAAGAAATAATTGGAGGAGATATTGTGGAACACTAGGCCCTGAAACTCCTGTAAGGCAGTCATGGTCAGCTGTGCACAGAATAAAAGGAAAGGAAACCTATTCCAGTTTTGCAAAATGGGGAAGTGAAGGCTATATCAAATAAAGGAAAAGCTGACATGCTTGTTGATGTTTTTCAAGCAGTACATAGTTCTGGGAATCTAGGAGTTGAAAGAAGTAGGAAGAGGACTGAAGTAATATTAATAAATCAGTGGAAGTTGGCTGGGAATTCAGATAATGTAAATCCAATTAACCTGTTTTTTAATATGACAGAGTTGCGGGATGCTATATGTTCTGGAGCAAACACTACTCCTGGGAGGGATGGGTTATCCTATGGATTATTTAAACATTTAGATGAATTTGGTCTTGAGGAGCTGTTAGCTTTGTTTAACTCAGTGTGGGAGGAGGGCTGTCTGCCTGTGGAATGGAAAAATTTATGTCATTTGAAGAACTTAGAATTACATACGATATCCCCACAAAGCACTTTTTCAAATAGTACGGAGTTTCATAAGGTCTAGACAGAATAATAGTTTGGAGCTTCCTCCTCTATCTGCACTAGAAGACATCACTTTAAAGCAAATATAAGCAAGACCTTACCAAAAATAGGGGGTAAGTGACCATTTTGTATAATCTACTTGTAAGCAAATGTAAAGAATCCTCAAATAATATCCTACAGGCCTGGAAGATGGATCTGACAGAGAATGTAACGGAGAAAGAATCAGTCAGAGGCTTGCTCCCTAGTTCAACCACAAACAGTAAACACACATTCTAAATTATTACAATATAAATGGCTAAGTAGACAGTATATGACTCCAGCTAGGTTACATCACTTTAACCCCAATATCCCTGAAACATGCATCAAATGTAATCACCATAGGGGGACACTGTTTCATTGTATGTGGGAACTGTTTTTTGGAGGAAGGTCCTGGACCTAACTCGTCATATTATTGGTAAAAAAAAAAAAAAAAAAGTACCCTATGATCCTAAACTATGTATTTTGAATATTTATCCAGATGATTTTGTCATCTCAAACAATGTGAGGGCCTTGTTGAATTTTTGCCTGCTTGAAGCTAAAAGATGTATTGCTCGTGTTTGGAAGGAACAATCTGAAGGAATGACTTTTAACTTTTCTCTTGAAAAGATAAATAATTTCACCAAAAACAAACTGGGCAAGTTCTGGAAAATATGGAACATTTTCTATACTCGCTTGGAACAGAATGAGATCCGGACTGATGCTTGGAATGACGAACTGAACTGACTCTAAATGGCTGGGGTTTTTTTTCATCACTATCGTCCTTAGAATTATTATTATTATTATTAGTATTATTATTATACTATTTTATTTAATACCATAACCATTACTATTGTTCTTGTATCACTGTATATTAAGATGGTTATTTGTTGTCCATAATTTTTCTCTCGAAAAAAAGCAATAAAGAGATGTTTAAAAAAAAAAAATACAAGTTCAAGTGAGTGGGACAAGGTCCAAAATTGTAGAAACTGAAAATGGCACGCCACATGGCAGTGTAATTAGTCCCGTTCTTTTTAATATAATGATAAATGATATTTTCAGGAACATTGGAAGAGGGTTTGGGCAGTCTTTATTTGCAGATGATGGGGCCATATGGAGAAGAGGGTGAAATGTTCAAAGTTCAAAGGGCATATTAGTTTCTGTAGAGGAATGGGCAGATAAGTGGGGATTTAAAATCTCAGCCATGAAGACAAAATTTATGATTTTTGGATTCAAAAGAAAGATACCTATGTTGGGACTGAAAATGTATGGATCCTTGCTAGAGAGAGTGAAAGTTGAAAGAGTGGGATAAAACGACTGACATGGCTGTTCATATTGCAAAAATACAGGCAAAATGTGAAAAAGTGATAAATGTAATGAGACGTCTGGCTGGATGTGACTGGGGTGCAGAGAGAGAGACCATGCATTTAATATATCAAGCAATGATAAGGCCTATAATAGATTACGGTTGTTACGTATATGGATCTGCTGCTAAGTCACTGCTGGGGAAGTTGGACATTTTGCAAGCCAAGGCATTGAGACTCTGCTGTGGGGCATTTAAAACCTCACCAGTGCCTGCACTGCTCACAGAAATGGGGGAAATGCCCTTAAGTTTAAGACGTAATCAGTTGGAGCTGCAGTACTGGGTAAAATGAAGAGAATCTGATCAGGCACTCCCGGCTAGGTGTCTCCTGCAAGAGCCAGGGGATTCTGGTGTAGGGTCGAGTACAGATCATTTACTTACAGTGTGCATCAATGGGTCGCGAAACGAGGAATGGAGCAGGACAGCAACATACGCAGGCTGGTTACCTGTACCTCACTGGGTAATGCAGGAGCCGGATGCTGATCTCACTTTTTTGCAAGAAAAAGATAACACTGCGATAGCTCCACAAATATATCAACATCTTAACAGCATTATGGAATATTACTTGAAAATCTTCACAGATGGTTCTAAGGATCCAGAGAGTGGGAAAGCAGGATTTGGGCTGTATGTAGCTCAGCTGGGACTCAAGTTTGATCAGCGTATCACAGATGGACGTTCTGTTTTCACGACAGAATTATTGGCGATTCTTTGGGCTCTGTGGTGGACTGAGGATATAAAACCAAAATCAGTTCTCATTTGTTCGGACTCAGCAGCTGTTCTGATGGCTTTAAGAGGAGGCTGGTCGAAAGCTCGGCCTGATCTTGTTAAAGAAATATTGTCTGTTCTGTTTCAAGTTGGAAAGACTGGGTGTGAAGTCAAGTTTTGTTGGGTTCCTGGACATGCTGGAGTTGAGGGAAATGAAATTGCAGATTCTATAGCAAAGGCAACCCTGCAGAAAGAAATAAAAGATTTAAATATATCTCCGGGAAGAGTGGAACTGAGAGAAAGAATCAGAGGGTGTTGAAAAAGAATGGCAGGAACTGTGGGAAAAGGAGACTAGAGGAAGGAATTATTTTTCTTTGCAGCCCCTGGTTAGAAAAGCCAGTTATAGTTTTGGAACTCGAAGTGATTCTGTTAAAATCTACAGACTGAGGCTTGACTGAGGCTTGGGCATTGTGGATTAAATCATTATCTGCATATTATGGGGAAGCATCCTGATGGATTATGTGAATGTGGGCGGTCAGAAACAATTAAACATGTTTTTTTTTTTTATTGTCGGATGTATAGAATAGAGAGGAGGTCTTTTATAAGAAGTTGTCAGAGCTGGGTGTTGAGACATTTTCTGGTAAATCTATTTTCGGACAGGGTGAGCATCATCAGGTGATTACAAGAGCAGCCTCACAGTTCCTGTGTGAAGCGGGGCTATAGTTAGAATATAAAAAGACTTTGTCCAGTGGAGGGCAGTGATACTCCAAGTAGCGTCGAAGCTGCCGGAAACGAAGAAGAAGAACTGTTGGAACAAGATGGCGTCTGGTAGAAAGGTGTGTTAGCAGAGTCTCTTTGTTGTGTTTTTAAAGTCTAAAGTCCAAATGCTGAGAGTGTAGGTGAAGCAGCGACTAACTGCGGCTGCTGAAGAGATATTTGGGCTGTTTGAAAGAACGATAGCAGAGTACGAGGAGGAACTTTGTCGATCAAAAGAGGAGAACGAGCGACAACGGAAACTAATGGACGCTGTTTTCAACCCTCAGCTTCGGTTACACAGAGCAGGTTTGTTCATTAAACATTACAAGTTCATTATTAATAATATAACTGCAGCTTTGTTCAATAAATATTCAGTCTGTCGACGTTTATACGCCGCGTTAGCTTCTGTGGTGTCGTTAGCTTTTCCGGTGTTGTTGTCTTACGGAATCCGGAAGGTTTCTAAACGTCTGTTTTGTCGTCCGTATGAACAAGTCAAATATGTTCCTGTTAACTGCTTTACCACTGTGTCCATGCAACATAATTCAGATAGACGGGGTGGGAACAATGGGTTAACAATGAGTTAAACCTTGTTTGTCTACGTTTCCTAATATTAGTGATCATGTTATTATTATGCAGTCTACAATCATCTGTCCTATGTCTGAAGAATTTTCTTATCAGTCTTTTACATTAGCTTACATTTGAACCATTATTTCCATGTTCTTGATCTTGTGATTTTATCCTGAATTGTACAGTAAGTTGTTAAGTCTACTTTCATAAGAGCACTATAAATGAATCTCGGCCGAAACAGGACCCTTGTATAACTTTTTCAAGTTGCAGTCAGTCAGTCAGTCAGTCAGTCAGTCAGTCAGGGTGTCAGTGAGCGTGTGAATGGCGGTCCTGCGTATTGGAGTCTCCATATCCATGGCAGCGATGACACTGAGTGACTGACCTGTCAGTCTGTGTCACGCTCCTCTGCAAATTCTGATTTAATATTTCTCTGCTGTGTTCCATGAAACTCTTTTAGTTTAATATTTCTCATGTCATTCCCAGTACATGAACACATGGTTTATGCAGCAGTGTGTGCACAGAAATAAGGGACAAATTGCATTCTGTATTGATTTGGTAAGGGACAGTACATTTTAAATGTGGGATGGTCCCGTATTGTACGGGACAGTGGCAACCCTACGTGAGACCCGAAAAATGCTGTGAGATGGCAGTCAGAGTTGACAGAGGTATGATCAAGTTGTCTGAGGTTTGAGGTGTAACAGGTGGTGTGTTCCATGTTTTATTTCCAAATTGCTCCAGAAAAGAGGATTAGCAAACTGTTAGTGTACCGTTCCGTACCATTAGGATAGGAAAATATCTGTTCTGGTTCAGCGCTGGAAGCTGCGTCTATAATTCATGCAAGGTATCATGGGGGCTAAGAATAACGTGGATACAAAGCTCGGTTTTTCTGAGTAAAACACCACATTTGTGTTGAAGAATCTTTTATATAATTTTATTTTATTTATTCAGGCTGCCAGTAATGAAACTTGATGCACGGCAAACTCTCACATCCTATGAACAATCATTCTCACATAATTCACTTTAGCCTGATCACATAACTGTGTGTGTGTTTACTGTTTCCTGTTTCCTGCAGACGTCCAGCAGCTGTTGGTGGTTAAAGAAGAGGTTCCCCCTGAGCAGCAGGAGTGGAGCTCCAGTGTGGACCAGGAGGACCCAGAGCCTCCACACATTAAAGGGGAACAGGAGGAAGTCTGGATCAGTCAGGAGGGAGAGCAGCTTCAAGGGCTGGAGGAGGATGATATCACCAAGTTCACATCTACTCCTGTCCCTGTGAAGAGTGAAGATGATGAAGAGAAACTTCAGTCCTCACAGCTTCATCAAAGACACACTGAACAGATGGAAACAGAAGCAGAGGGAGAGGACTGTGGAGGAGCAGAACCAGCCAGGAATTCAGATTTGGATACACATTTACAACCTGAGACTGATGACGAGACTGGAGAGTCCTCTGAACCTGAGACTGATGACAGTGATGATTGGACGGAGACCAGAGAACCTCAGTCAGGTATCTGTCAAGTCACACATTTGCTTGTCTTATCCCTATGGGCCCGAACGACGCATAGTGTGTCCAAATTCACACCTTTAATTCTCTATGGATTTTCTCAGACACCGTTCGTCATAACAAGAAGCCACGTATATCACATGAAACGGCAGAACCGCAGCTTTACGACAAGACCGAGCACTTGTCGGAAGTCCAATGTTTTTATGAATAACAGAGCTTTCATACACCTTTGCACACACATTACTCTTGGATGGAGTACTTGCGAACGCAGGCTCGCACAGAAATGCCACGCATATCACATGAAAGCGCAGGAGAAGAGCTTTCCAATGATACCACACATATCATTGTGCTGTCATCCCATCATGCTATAAATACAGATCAGTTGTCTACAAAATAAAAACCTGACGAATTTCTTTACAATCCATTATACAGATCTTGTTATCAGTCACTTCATACAGTGAGGAATATCGTATCTTACCACGTCTTAGGCTTGCGTGTGTTTCTCCCTGTCTATCCACATTTGTAGTCCAGCTTTCAAGATGCAAATATCTCCATATTGTCCAGTTGACACTCCATCAAACTTTGTATAACAAGACCAGCCACTTCACCTTTGCGCACCCAGACAACTGCAGCCTAATTATGCATGCTGACAGGGCCGTAGTCACCATATACATTGAGGGGGACACTTGCGATGGTGAGATAAATGTAAAAATGTAAGAATTTAGTCACACAGATTTGTTTTTTCATTGATATAAAAATTAATATAAAATACAGGCACATAGAAGGACATGCAATGATGGCAAATCTGGTTAGCCCAGATTGTCCTGAAAAAACAAAACAAAACAAGATATAGCATGTGTATGTAGTCTTTATAATGACTGTGATATGAGCTTAAAAGTAAAGGCAGTAAAAATAACCCAGAAAAGGCCTAGGACCCATAGGGTTAAGCAGGTCTCAAGTTTTAACCTTCAAGTCTCAATCAAGTCCCAAGTCACGGTGGTTAGAATCAAGCAAGTCAGGTCAAGTCCTTGGTATGAGTCAAGCAAGTTGAGTCAAGTCATTTTTGTGTCTTAATTGGATAAAAATAAAAAGTCAGACTCTGCCTGTGTTTTTTGTAGAGATAACATAATAGCACAACCTATTGTAATCTGCTTTTGTCTCTGGTTGGTCCTTCTGTCTTCGTAGTTTTCCCCTTGGATCTGTCTTGCTTCTCAGTACAGCCTATAGGTCAGTCCAAAACACTGTGGGCAGTTGTACTGTGGCAAAGTTAGTTTTAAGTTGGATATTATGGACCAAATGTTCATCGACCAGAGAGGTAAAAAAAACTCAAACAAACATGAAACTCTATTAGGAGCTGCGCCTTGTCAAAATAAATCAACACTTATATGACTGGACCATGTTGGAATTTAATTTGAAAGGACAGACACAGGAAGTGGTGATGCTCAGCAGTCAGACAGGAGTCATGTTAATCTCCAGGGCTGGTACCTGCGGTTATTCCACAGGCTAGTTAATAACATGTCGGGCAGGAAATCCAAAGTGTGGGATCATTTTGAGAAGGTGAAGGACGAACCCAAGGTGATATGTAAACTCATCTTCATTGGTCGACTACAAACATGACACATCATCTGTCAGTAGCTTCATGCCCGTTAGCCACTTAGCACAATCATTACTGCTTTGCAGACAGCGTCATTAACAGGTGGCTCGCTCAGTGTGTGACGTGCACTTGTAGATAAAATATAGGCCTATATTAATGAAGGTTCATTAGTACGGTTTTGTATTTCTCTGTAATGTAGCACAGTGTTAACAATGTTACGGATACTATTCTTTCTCACACCTTCAACTCAAGGCATTGTGTTGCCCCACTCAAAATACATAATTCAATAATAATTAATATTGTAAACATGTGGACGACTAGTTGACTAATGGCCCTAAATGACCCCCTCCCCCCCAGAAAAGCCCCCCTGTCCGCTCCCCTTAAATACCACAACACAACCTCATTATTTTCGTTACTTTATTAACTTTACAGCCTGTCTAACATTACATTCCTTCAGTCTTCTAGTAATCAAATGTTACTTTTTAACAGCTGCATTAACTTATTGGTTTCTTTATGTCTGTCACTGCCGGCCCATCTTAATTTCTGATATGATTTGCCAGAAACACAAGTCTGTCAGCTTGATTGGGATCAAGTGCGCCTCTCTTTTTATTTACAATATTACCTGCCGACGAGAACACATGCACAGAGCGCATAGACGTTCCTGGCACACACAGGTATTTACGGGCCTTTTCCTTTTTCTTAATACTCACAAATGGGATAACAAGATGACTGTCAAACTTTGGTGTACTCAAACATTAACGTCGAGTTGTAAAAGGTAAAAAGAGGCTCAGGCTACTGATTCTCATTCAGAAAGATCAGCATGGTCACATGTTCAGGAGTAAGACACGATCAAAGCCTGGTGACCGTCAATCCAGCCGCTGAAAACACCCACTCTGAGGGGACCGAGGTTGCGGTGATGCAGAGGTAAATATGTGTGAGCTTTGCCAGCCTGGGAAACCGGCCTTCATTCGATTTCCACCAGTCAGCTGGGTTGCAATTCAGGCCTATGGAAGGCTCCCACATATTGTTGCGAACTTCTGTTTTGATGGGTATGTCAGACTCCGCAGCATTTGCTGCATTTTGCTCCCCGAGGAGTTGTGCCATGGTGCTGAATGGAGGAGGTGCTGCTGGGGCTCCTGTGTTCTCAACCTTGCTGCTCTCCTCCGAGTCCTCAGAATCATCTAAGTCAGACGATACAGCCTCATTTCCAGATGGTGGGATAGGCTCTGGCTCTTCCATCTCCACTGCCTGCCCAAATTCCAACAGTTTGTGATTTGCGGCCTCTGTCTGTATTCATAAGAAAGCTCAGGTACTTGTGGCGTGGATCCAGCATTGATGAAATCATGGGAGCAAATGACATCAGCTCCTCAGATTCGACCTGAATAAATAACGAAAATAAAGAACAAATTATTTTTGATCAGTCAAAAGCCTTAACGATCAATCATCGATAATCAAAAATTGATGCCCATCCCTAGTTTGGATGAAAGGTGGACTAAGCGACAGAACCGGGGGCCCAGAAAGTCAAATACCTCTCACTTTGATGGCTTGTTTCTGCGATACATCAGGAGTGCTCAGCTGAGACATCATGACATGCTGCAGGGGGAGGACAGCTGATGCTGTTGTGTAGGCATCGGTGGAGAGGGCCTGAATTGCCACTTTGAACAGTTTCAGTGTGTCTTTTAGTTGCTCAACCATGGCCCACTCAGAAGTGCTCCAGAAGAGTTCCAGACGAAAAATATTCTTCTCAAAAATGACGGCTGCCACTGCTGCTTGTTGTTCAAATGCACGGCATATCATGTCATAGGTGGTATTCCATCTGGTGATGCAGTCGTTTATCAGTCTGTCTTTTTTCAATCCAAGGAGCTCCTGCTTTTCCTCCAGCAGGCAGGTGTGGGATGGAGACCTCCCAAAATGGGCTGCAGTTTGCTTTAGTCTAGACAGAGCAATGTCAGTGGCTTTCACCTCAAGCCCCAGGTTTAATGTGTGTGCCAAACAGAGTACATTAATAAGCCCTAAATTATGTATGGCGTTAATGTCGTTCAGAGCATTATCGGTGGCGACTGCCACAACCGCTTCACGGGAGATGTCAAACTCATCCAGTGTGCTGCTGATGCTTTCTGCAACGTGTACAGCTGTGTGGTTTCCTCTTAATTCCTTCGTGCATGAAACATAATTTTCAAGTTCCCATTAGTGTGATATACAGTGAGCTGTGACTGTCACATAAACATGTGTGGCCAGGGATGTCCATTCGTCCTTCCCGTCTTTCCTTTAAAATAGTCTGTTTTCCTGTGTGGTGTCAGACAGCTGCACAATGTGTGCTGAGATTGTGGTGCAACTGGGAATTTTATATTGTGACTCTAGTTCCATCATGAGGTCCTGAACCCCTGTCCCTGAGTACTCCAATAGGCTGCATATCCATACATATAAATCTTGCTATCTTATTGGTGATAGTCTTTTTACGAGCTTCTGACAAAGGGCCTGCTGAGTCTGTGTGCGCAGTCAAACAAGGCTGTACACTTGGCGGTGCTCCGCTTGTCTGTGGTGCCTCTGCCTCCACTGCTTCTGTTGGGTGGTAAGCCAGCAGGTGAGCCCACAGGTTTGTTGTCAATGAAGAGTAAGACAGCTGCTTTTTACAAAGTTGACAAACAGCCTTATCTTTGTGCGTGACTTTGCCATCTATGGTGTAGAACCCAAAATACTTCGACACGCTCCTTGTCAGATGTTTTGGTGTCGTGGTTGTCCGCTCAAGGTGGCTTTGTTTGCTATCGTCCTCCATTTTCGTAGCAAAATAACACATTAACATTAGCATCGTTTAGTGACAGGTCAGTAGGACATGCAATACGTCAACATGATAGTGAATTTTTAGAGTGCCCTCTGTTGGATCACAAGACAAACTACATCAAATTGTCTGATGCACCGAGAGATTACAGCCAACAGGTAATTACAGCTCGATAATGAACTTTTCACCTCATGTCCGAAACTTGAATAAAAAGTGACAGCCCTACTATGAATAGAATCACATGCGCATTTGTGTAACTGCAGCAGTCAACTGACAATTAGTGCTGAAAGTATTTCCTCGGCCAAGCTACCTCACCTCTCGTCAATGACCATTGGCTCTGCCCCAGTCTCACCCACTTTAAGGAACACATGACTGAAGTGCAAGAACCACAGATTTGTACTGCAGGAGTACTTGAGTTGATGTACTTAGCTACTTTCTACCACTGGTAGCTGAGTTAAGAAACCCCATGAAATTAGCCAATGCTAGCTAATTTAGCTAACATAACATAACATAGAAAAATGGCTTTAAATGGTCCATAATGTTATCTACATTGTGTTGTTTTGTAAGGCAGCGGATACTGTGCCATTACTGGCATTTTATTTACTCAGGCTGCCAGTAATCAAACTTGACTCACGGCAAACTCGCATCCTGTGGACAATCATTCTCACATAATTCACTTTAGACTGAGCACGTAAAGAGCCACACTGTAGCCTCCAGACATGACAAGAGTAAGAGTACATGTTAATGACTGCTATGAAATTGAAGCTCACCTCAACCTCACTCACTCAGTTGAGTGAACACTGTGAAGCTGTTTGATCTGTAGAAGTTCAGTTAGGAGTTTTTGAGCTGTGATGTGAATGAACGACAACATTTCTCTGTAACATCTGTGTGTGTGTTGTGTGTGTTTCCTGTTTCCTGCAGACGTCCAGCAGCTGTTGGTGGTTAAAGAAGAGGTTCCCCTTGAGCAGCAGGAGTGGAGCTCCAGTGTGGACCAGGAGGACCCAGAGCCTCCACACATTAAAGAGGAACAGGAGGAACTCTGGATCAGTCAGGAGAGAGAGCAGCTTCAAGGGCTGGAGGAGGATGATATCACCAAGTTCACATTCACTCCTGTCCCTGTGAAGAGTGAAGATGATGAAGAGAAACCTCAGTCCTCACAGCTTCATGAAAGACACACTGAGCAGATGGAAACAGAAGTGGAAGGAGGGCGCTATGGAGAACCAGAACCATCCAGGAACTCAGATTTGGATAGACATTTACAACCAGAGACTGATGACAAGACTGGAGTGTCTTCTGAACCAGAGACTGATGACAGTGATGACTATTGGAAGGAGACCAGAGAACCTCAGTCAGGTTTAAACTCTCCAAAAAATAATCAAGTCCCTGCCAGTGATTTGACTGTTTGTGAGAAACGTTTTAGCTGCTCTGAGTGTGGGAAAAGATTTGATTACAGTGGAGATTTGAAGATACACATGAGATCTCATACAGGAGAGAAACCATTTAGCTGTTCTGTGTGTGGGAAAAGATTTGGTCGTAGTGGAATTCTGAAGCAACACATGATATCTCATACAGGAGAGAAACCATTCAGCTGTTCTGAGTGTGGGAAAAGGTTTGGTCGTCGTGGAATTCTGAAGCAACACATGTTAGCTCATACAGGTGAGAAACCATTTAGCTGCACCGAGTGTGAGAAAAAATTTTGTTACAGTGGCGATCTGAAGAAACACGTGACATGTCATTCTGGACAGAAACCATTTAGTTGCTCTGAGTGTGGGAAAAGATTTGGTTACAGCCGTGATCTGAGGGGACACATGAGATCTCATACAGGAGAGAAACCATTTAACTGCTCTGAATGTGGGAAAACATTTGTTTACAGTGGAGATTTGAACAAACACATGAGATGTCATACAGGTGAGAAACCATTTAGCTGCTCTGAGTGTGAGAAAACATTCAGTTACAGTGGTGATCTGAACAAACACATGAGATCTCATACAGGAGAGAAACCGTTTAGCTGTTCTGAATGTGGGAAAACATTTGGATACAGTAAAAGTCTGAAAGTACACATGAGAGCTCATATAGGAGAGAAACCATTTAGCTGCTCTGAGTGTGGAAAAAGATTTGGCCTCAGGGGAATGTTGGCAGTACACATGAGATGTCATACAGGAGAGAAACCATTTAGCTGCTCTGACTGTGGGAAACGATTTTGTCACAGTGGAGGTCTTAAGGCACACATAAGAGCTCATACAGGAGAGAAACCATTTAAGTGCTCTGAATGTGGGAAACGATTTAGTCAAAGTGGAGTTTTGAAGATACACATGAGATGTCATACAGGAGAAAAACCATTTAGCTGCTCATTTTGTGGGAAGTCATTTACACAAAAGGGAAATTTACATTCACACATGAAAAGTCATAGGGGGAAAAGTGATTGAGCTGTTCAGTCTGGAAAAAAATTCTATTTGGAAGAACATTATAAAAACACCCATGAGAAGTCATACGGGAGAAAGTCTTTAATTTCAGTGTCTGTATGAAATCTTTTACACATACTAGACAGTTACACAAACACATTCAAACTCACACTGAAGCTGCAGTGTTTCTCACTTCAGATTATCTTGGCTTAAACCTTATTCAGCCTGAGAGTATGACAAGATGAAAGACTCTGCTCAACCTAAACCTTTCTTGAAAATATTTAGTCTCAGTATGTCATGTGACAGACTGGGGGCAGGCAGACTGACACAGACCCAAACATTTATGTATGGATGTATGTTTTTAAATATACGTATTTACTTACTTACTTACTTACTTACCAAGATCAGTGTTGTACAGCCAGGTGGAGTATTTCCCCTCTGACAGCCAAGCTGGGTCAAGACCTGTTATCCAGTGGTGACTGGACTTTTGCTGCTTGTCAGGGGCAGGGCATGCAGCAATTTGGCTCTTTCCTGTACTTGGTTCCGGAGCAGGAGAGCTACTCTGGCTGCTAAATTCTAAAACTGATTTGAAAATAGTTTTCTTTTAAGAATCTGCACAAAATAGCCCATAATGAGCAAGTGAAAACATCGATCTTCATGACTCAGCCTTCATTTGGAATTGTGTGTCATCAGCTTTACTTTCCCAGTTTGGAGAAGCAGACAAGAGAACTGGCATGGTTTAGTCCGTTCCAGAAGTCACACAACAACACAAACTAACTGTCTAATTGAAGGGCAGCTGAAGACCAGCGACTCAGTATGTTCTGTGAGGTAAAATTTAGGGATCTACCAATAATCGGCACTGCCGATAATATCGGCCGATATTCAGCATTTTTATGATAATCGGCATTGGCCGTTTTTTCCACTGATAGCCGATAATACGTTTATTTTAATTAAAATATGTTTATTTTTATTAAAACACACTCCTTTGGCTCTCATGCAGCCGTCTCTCTCTGCCTGAAGTCTCCACTCTGCTGTGTAACAAATGTCCCACCTACAGCCCCCACTGAAGGTAGATGCAGTGCTGCAGGCAGCAGCACAGAGAGAGAGGAGGGGAGAGAGGACTGCTCTGTGAAGCAGCAGTGTGATGTTGGAAGACAAGGCAACAGAAAATGTCAAAGTTGCAATAAGAAATCCTCTATGCTGAAGTTTTAAAGACACCACTGTTGATGCTTGATAAACACGCCATCTTCATACTGTATCTCAGTGTCTGTTCCCCCCTCACGCGGTTGCTCACAAGTTGCAACGGGCAGCCATTGGAAACAATAATGTCGTCTAAAACTACTTCACATCGGCTGCTAAAGCTAACGGACATGTAGACATTTTCTTCAGTGCATTTCAGCTGTGTATGGTCAGTATGGCGCTTGCTTGTGTGTGTGTGTGTGTGTGCATGCGTGCGTGTGAGTGTGTGTGTGTGTCGCACTGAGAAAAAACTGTTGTCTGGATGAACCATGGTGTTAAACTATGTATCTTTAAATGTTTCAGTCATGGCTGAAAATAACAGAAATAAATAGGTTTGCTGAATTCACATATCACTGCAATTCACAACAGTTTGCAGTTTCTCCCTGGAAGGTTTAGATCAAGGTCACGGTGATTCAGTCTGCAAAGAAGTCAATAATATCCATGTAAGCATATGATGTCATCCGGAGACTTGAAACGACTTTTTGTAGCTAGTGCTAGCTACTTTCATTGGAAAAGAGTTGGCAACTCTGTCCTACTTGTGAACTATAGCCAAGAAAACAATACTATAAAGAATCAGAAAAAACTCATCTCAACACTCAGCTCTGAAAAAAAAAGTTATCCTGATGGATTATGTGTTAAAGGTTTGGTTTTATTTCCTGAACATTGCACTTACGGACTATCTGTGTAAACTGCCCATCAAAATATTAAAGGGGAACTAATGTTTTTTTTCAACCTGGGGCCTATTTTCTGATACATTTTTGTCTAAATGAGTGATAGAATGTTCAATATTTTATATTTCTCCAGTACGAAGCTAGAGCTGACCTGCCTGCAGCCTGTGGGCACGCGCTATATTAAATAATAGGGCACTCAGACAGCGTCAAACGAGGGAGCAGTGTTACTTTGGTAGCACATATACTAAAATTGCAACAGGCAGAGGAACATGTCCGAATCCAGCTAAAGGTAAACACAGGTGTTCATTTCTCCTTTCCGTTATGTTGTTGGATAATGATACAAACAATCCGAGCCTATGTGTGTGAAAAAAATGTACTTTAAGTTGACGTATTTCTTGTTTGACGCTGTCTGAGTGCTCTATTATTTAATTTAGTGCGCGCTCATGGGCTGCAGGCAGGTCAGCCCTAGCTTTGTACTGGAGAAATAATAAATATTGAACATCCTATCACTAATTTAGACAAAAGTAGATCATAAAATAGAGCCCAGGTTGAAAAAAGCATTAGTTCCCCTTTAAAGGCTGGATGTAACCATTCTGATGTTACACTTATGGATTCCCTGTGTAAACTGTCTGCTAATATTTAGTGATCTTAATTTTGTGTCCTTGTGTACATGGTCTGTGTAGATTTTATCATTGTCTTTCTCTTTTTCCATCCTTGTAATATTTTACTGAGTTTACTTATGGAACCCTAACCCTATACACTGGAAAGTCCCTCGATAAAGTCACTCCAAGGATTTTTTGCATCTCTCCATCATGGATCTGTTGCTCATGTTGCCTACTACTTTTGTTGTTGTTGTTGTTGTTGTAGAAGCAACACTTGTGGACTTTTATTTTGAAGCTCATTAACTCACCCCGGAAGCTGTACTCTTTACTGTTGCGATCGTCACACTGTTTGAACAAGATGGCGTCTGGTAGAAAGGTGTGTTAGCAGAGTGTCTTTGTTGTGTTTTTAAAGTGTGAACATGTCTAAAGTCCAAATGCTGAGATCGTTGGTGAAGCAGCGACTAACTGCGGCTGCTGAAGAGATATTTGGGCTGTTTGAAAGAACGATAGCAGAGTACGAGGAGGAACTTTGTCGATCAAAAGAGGAGAACGAGCGACAACGGAAACTACTGGACGCTGTTTTCAACCCTCAGCTTCGGTTACACAGAGCAGGTTTGTTCATTGAACATTACAAGTTCATTATTAATAATATAACTGCAGCTTTGTTCAGTAAATATTCAGTCTGTCGATGTTTATACGCCGCGTTAGCTTCTGTGGTGTCGATAGCTTTTCCGGTGTTGTTGTCTTATGGAATCCGGAGGTGTTCTAAACGTCTGTTTTGTCGTCCGTATTAACGCGTCAAATACACAGTAAAACAAGACGTTTACTATTGTGTGCAGCCATTTCACCAGTTTCGGAGAAGTTGATGTAACAGTATTCGGTATACATTGTATTCGCATAAATGTCCACTAGATGACAGAATTAAATCAGAGTACATTGGACATAGTGTTTAGTCATCTATTCTGAGTGTGTGATATATGTGTGTCTCATATATTGTTGCCAGGCAACCACCCCATCACGTCCTTACGCTAACCTTTCCCTGTAATCAACCTGCCGGGTTTTTTGTTTGTTTTGTTTTTCCACGGTAAGTAGTAGCTAGTTACTAACATGGACAGGCAGAGGGTACTTGCTGCAGCTCTGGTTGATACGCTGATACATTCACTATTGGACATTGAATGTAAGAAAGCACAACTAAACAGTCTAAACCGTTCCTGTTAACTGCTTTACCACTGTGTCCATGCAACATAATCCAGATAGATGGGGTGGGAACAATGGGTTAACATTGAGTTAAACCTTGTTTGTTTAGGTTTCCTTATATTAGTGATCATGTTATTATTATGCAGTCTACAATCATCTGTCCTATGTCTGAAGAATTTTCTTATCAGTCTTTTACATTAGCTTACATTTGAGCCATTATTTCCAGGATCTTGATCTTGTGATTTTATTGTACAGTAAGGTTTTAAGTCTGCTTTAATAAGAGCACTATAAATGAATCATCGATAATTTGTCTTAGGTTTATAATAATGATAATGAAAATACAACTATATGGGCGCTATTAATAGCCACAGCTGTGCTTAATGGTTGCATGTAACGACAGGCACACATATTGAAATGCAAACAGATTTAAGTGTGCCTCTCAGTCAATTCATGTCTCAGTGTGGGAGTGCAAACATGCGCCCAGCTTCACAATGACTATGTAAAACAGAATCTGGAGTACATGAGGATTTATAAATCCATAAACTTTATGGTTTAACACTCGGCCAAAACAGGATCCTTGTATAACTTTTTCAAGCTGCAGTCAGTCAGTCAGTCAGTCAGTCAGGGTGTCAGTGAGCGTGTGAATGGCGGTCCTGCGTGTTGGAGTCTCCGTATCCATGGCAGCGATGACGCTGAGTGACTGACCTGCCATTCTGTGTCACGCTCCTCTGCAAATTCTGATTCTGATTCTCTGCTGTGTTCCATGAAACTCTTTTTGGTTTAATATTTCTCATGTCATTCCCAGTACATGAAAACATGGTTTATGCAGCAGTGTGTGCACAGAAATGCTGTGAGATGGCAGTCTTAGCTGACAGAGGTATGATCAAGTTGTCCGAGGTCTGAGGTGTAACAGGTGGTGTGTTCCATGTTTTATTTCCAAATTGCTCCAGAAAAGAGGATTAGCAAACTCAGCGCTGGAAGCTGCGTCTATAATTCATGCAAGGTATCATGGGGGCTAAGAATAACGTGGATACAAAGCTCGGTTTTCCTGAGTAAAACACCACATTTGTGTTGGAGAATCTTTTATATAATTGTATTTTATTTACTCAGGCTTCCAGTAATAAAACTAGATGCACAGCAAACTCTCACATCCTATGAACAATCATTCTCACATAATTCACTTTAGACTGAGCACATAAACAGCCACACTGTAGCCTCCAGACATGATTTCTCTGTAACGTGTGTGTGTGTGTGTGTGTGTGTGTGTGTGTGTGTGTTTACTGTTTCCTGCAGACGTCCAGCAGCTGGTGGTGGTTAAAGAAGAGGTTCCCCCTGAGCAGCAGGAGTGGAGCTCCAGTGTGGACCAGGAGGACCCAGAGCCTCCACACATTAAAGAGGAACAGGAGGAACTCTGGATCAGTCAGGAGGGAGAGCAGCTTCAAGGGCTGGAGGAGGATGATATCACCAAGTTCACATTCACTCCTGTCCCTGTGAAGAGTGAAGATGATGAAGCGAAACCTCAGTCCTCACAGCTTCATCAAAGACACACTGAACAGATGGAAACAGAAGCAGAGGGAGAGGACTGTGGAGGAGCAGAAGCAGCCAGGAACTCAGCTCCAGATACACCTTTACAACCAAAGACTAATGACAGTGATGATTGGACGGAGACCAGAGAACCTCAGTCAGGTATCTGTCAAGTCACACATTTGCTTGTCTTAAGCAAGTCTCAAGTTTTAACCTTCAAGTCTCAAGCAAGTCCCAAGTCACTGTGGTTAGAATCAATTAAGTCATGTCAAGTCCTTGGTACGAGTCAAGAAAGTTGAGTCAAGTCATTTTTGTGTGTTAATTGGACATTGGTCAGACTCTGTCTGTGTTTTTTTGTAGAGAAGAGATGAACTCTCTCTTCTGCCAGGGAGTTCTCATCTTACACAGCAAACAGCACCAGCAGGGCACTGTGGCTTGTTTGTGTAGTGTTTGATTCCAGCCACTTATATCCCTTTTGGCTTGGCTTGGTTTGACTTTGCTTGTCTCTCTGCATGTGTGTTTGTGCAATTAGGGATCAACTGATCCCGAAGATGTTTATGATTATTGGCATCGGCCGTTTTTTTCCACAGATAACCGATAAAATATGTTTATTTTAAAACGCGCTCCTCTGGCTCTGATACAGCTGTCTCTATGCCTGAAGTCCCCACACTTGGTTGTGTTACAATGTATTGCCTACAGCCCCCACTGATTGGTTACACGGATTGGTTACACCGCACAAGTGATAGCCAATCAACACTGAAGCTTCTACATGCAGCACCATAGACTTGGAGGAGAAGCAGACTGCTCCGTGAGCCATGGCAAAAAAAAAGATTTAGGCTAATGGTCATCAAGTGAACATGACCTGGAGCTCCTTTATTTAAAGCAGCTGTGCGGAACTTTTTACCATTCATAAAACTGTCCCTAGTTCGTATCACCCCGCCTTAAAGATCCGCATATTTATTTGAACCCAACAGCAACAAAAAAGCCTTACTCTATATGGCTATTTAGCGTAGCCTCGGTCGGGTCGGAGACAGCGGAAGTCAACAAACCAGAATACGGCACCCGGAGGTGGAAGTAAGACTACACGCCCGCAGCCATTAAACCACAGAAGAAGAAGGAGCCGTGTTTACGAGTAAGATTTAAGAAACAGGCTAAATGACATGTAGTAGGGAGTAGTCTCTTGTACAGTAGGTGGTGGTATGCACCTGGAAGTGGTTTGCGATCCGCCAATACATTGAGGGAAGAAGAAGAGCCGTGTTTACAGAGAGTGTTCTTCAAGTAAGCGGCACGCAACGACCATTGCTGAACACATAACAGTTTTACTTGGTTGTTCTTTCGATGTCATGGTGGATAAAGAAGGAGCACCATCTAAAAGAAAAAGAACACAAGAAGGCTAAACGGGACAGTGATAGAGCTCGAGCCCAAATGCGTGTAAACCTCAGTCGGGCATTCACCAAGTGGAAAGAGCTGAGAGATTTGAAAGATTTTTAAACTGATCCCAAGTTGGCCCTTTTCCTAATTGACAGGTATGTAATTTTTGTTTTTATTAAGAGAATATACTGCAACTTGTTAGACGTTGTTTCACTTCTATATATGATGACATGGAAGTTATAAGCTAGCTAAATGTAACGTTAGCTGATGTGAACCACTTTTGTCTAGTAACGTTACAACAAATGTCACAAAATTATCTGTGACTGTGACCATGAACACAAATATACAGCAGGCAGTTGTCCTCAGTTTATAAGAAATTCAGAGCTACACCAGAACATTTATGATTTTCCTCTCGCTCTCCAAAATAAATGCATGCGGTAATTGCCGGTTGCAGTTGAGATTTTACGATTCCAGGCTGTGGGTGTCATACCGCTTCGACCAAAGGGGGGCACTATAATCAATGAAAACGTAAAGTTCTGCACAGCTGCTTTAATAAAAAGAAGACAGAAGTTAACTCAAAATATAGCTGGCATGAGTGCCACAAATGTGGAAAAACAATGGTCAGACGTAGACTCCCCGCTACCACCCCTTAAAATCTTTCACTGTGACCATTCATTAAATTGCCTTAAAATGTTTTCAACTTCATTTCCAGCATATGCTGTATTTGAAGGGGAACATAACCCATCAACGTCCCCTGCTGAGGGTCCCTCACCTGTCTCCAAGACACGCACAATGCCAAAGAGGAGAGCCACGTCCCCTGCTGAGGGTCCCTCACGTGTCTTCAAAACACGCAGAATGCCAAACAGGAGAGCCAAGTTCACCTCACCAAAAACTATACGTTCAAAGAGAGCTCGCGTGGCTGAAACACCTGAACAGCATGCAGAGCGACAACGTGCCAATACAGCTGCCCAGCAACGAGTTCGCGCCGCTGAAACACCTGCGCAGCGTGCAGAGCGACAGCGTGCCGACACAGCTGCCCATCAACGAGCTCGCGCTGCTGAAACACCTGCGCAGCGTGCAGAGCGACAGCGTGCCAACACAGCTGCACATCAACGAGCTCGCGCCACGGAAACACCTGCGCAGCGTGCAGAGCGACAGCGTGCCAACACAGCTGCCCATCAACGAGCTCGTGCCACGGAAAAACCTGCGCAGCATGCAGAGCGACAGCGTGCTGATGCTATTGCACACCGAACAGCACTCTACCATCAAAGGTTGGTTTCAGCAAGAGGACATAAATGCTGTGCAGCCTGTGCTGATGTTATTCAGTACTTTGATGAAACACTGTATGTTGATGTCACACACACTCATCAAAGTCAGTCTCTTTCAATGTCCTAAGTGCTCTTTCTGTGGTGCATATTGTTGGAAAGAGGAAAGAAAGATATTCTGCTGTTCCAACCGTCGTGTCGATTTCCACTATGACCCTGACAACCCTCAACCAGGCTCAATCCCTCCAAAACCCCCAGAGGCAATCGGACTGTTACTTGAAAACCCTGTCTTTGTGAAGGATGCCAGAAATTACAATAATGCCCTGTCAATGGCCTCTATTGGTATGTCAGAAATCTGTCCATCAGAGGGTGGCTTCAATCCAGGGGTGCGTATTCAAGGAAAAGTACATCATTTCATTGGCCCCCTACTTCCTGATGCAGATTCAGCAGTCCCCTGTTTCGCACAACTTTACATCTACGATCCACATATGAAAATCTATCTAAGTGACAAAGCCCCTCACAACATCCATCCAGGTTTGCACCCAACACCCGAGTCACCTAATAACAAACAATGTTCCCAGAAATAGCAATTGCACACTTGCATTCCTGACACTTTGGTCTCTACTGTATTCTGGCTATAGAAATCATAAATGAATAACAGCTCCCATACAGTGCCCTCCCTACAAACCTCGACCTTCACAAACAAACTGCCTCTGGAAAAATACTTCCTGTGCTCTATTTGAGGTGCTTTTATGCTTTTATAAAATACCAAATTAAATAAATAAGAGAACCAGTGTAACAACATCCTCTCTTTGAAATGTCACATTTCCCCATACTTTTTAGTGTATGCTTACAATTAATTCTTTTCTATATTCTGTACAAAAGCTATTCTCAAGGACTCTCAAAATGCACATCACTAAGCGCTGATTCAATATTTTTTATGTGATTAAACACCCTTTCCCCACCTTGATCATCAATTGTGTAACTTAATCTTTACTCATTTCAGGAATACTTTTCATCAAAACACATTCTCCGCCCACAGGTACCGTCAACCTCCCAACTGTGTCAGATATTGCTGTGATTCTACCAGGTACAACTGACAGCCAGCAGTTTGGAAATTCAGGACTCCCTGCTACCAAACCAACAACCACACGATCGTCCAGACATCGTTGCAAGGGTCTTCTACATGAAGTGGGAGGCTCTGCTCCATGACATGCTGAAAAAAGACATCTTCGGTCATGTGGAGCACAGTGAAAGAAACCCAGAAGCGCCATCTCCCGCATGCACACGCACTGTTCACACTGGTAGCTGCTGACAAACCACTCAGCCTTGCTGACATTGATCGCATTGTCTCAGCAGAAATCCCGGATCCCACCACTAACCCTGCACTGCATCGTATGGTCACAAGCCACATGATACATGGTCCATGTGGTGCCCTGCACCCTACCTCTCCCTGTATGGACAACGGAAAGTGCAAAAAAGTCGACCCAAAACACTTTCGCTGTGACACTGCCATGTCTGACAGCTCCTACCCTTTATATAGGCGCAGAGAAGACACACATGGAGCACCAGGCCGTTCATTTTCAAAGACTCTGCGTGCTAGTGTACAAGCAACTGTCGCAAATCAGTAGGTTGTTCCATTCAACCCATACCTATGGCTCAGATACGATGCCCACATCAGTGTTGAGGTGGTGTGGCCTCTGTCAAGTATCTCTACAAATACCTCGACAAAGGCCCCGACAGATGCATGCTCTACGTTGGAGGCCCAGAGCAGAACATTGAGCATGGTGAAATTGAAGGATACCAGGTGGGTTGCTACATCAGTGTCTCTGGAGCACTGTGGAGAATTTATGACTATCCCATCCAGAAAAAATATCCACCTGTTGAGCTGTTGACCATTCATCTGGAAGGAGACGAAATCATCACCTTCAATAATGATGAAGAAGCTCATGCTGTCATTGCATCAGGTCCGCCACGTACAACCCTCACAGCCTGCTTTACAGCAATACAACAGAATGCTGATAAGAGACCCATTACATACCCAGACATCTTCAAGCATTTTTCCTTTGACAACAAAAGCAAGACACTCAAGCGCAGTAAAAACAGACTGAGTCATGGTCATGATGCAGAGCAGCTGGCTGACACTATTGGTTGCATTCCTGTACTTGCCTTCACACCTCATAACAGTGACCTATACTTCATGCGCATGTTGCTCTACCATGTTCCTGGCCCAACCTACTACAATGACCTTCGCACATTCAATGGCGTTGTGCATGACACATACATGGCAGCATGCCTGGCAAGAGGCATATGTGAAAATGACCATGAACTAGTCATGTCTTGAAGAAGGCTACATTCAATTCTGGCAACGACACAAACTTGCCATGTAAGAGGACCTCATACTGTACATGCTGCTGGGCTAAACGAGCCAGATGACAACATCATCAACCAGGTGTTATTGGAGCTCCAGGATCATGTTGAGCGACGTGGATTTCTCCTCACTCTTAACTTCAATCTCCCTCTGCCAAATCCTGCTTTCATTCAACCATGCATTCCCCAAGCCATCAGACACAAAACACAACACATTGTTCCGGACCTACAGAGCTACATTGACAATAGAAAACACCTTCTAAATGAGGAACAGAGAGCAGTAGCAGACTGTGTCCTTAACAGCGTCAGCCATGACCTTGGCAGGCTTATTGGTCTTGATGCAAGTGGCGGTACAGGGAAGACATTCACACTTAGCTTCATTCTTGCATCTGAGCTTGCTGATGGAAAAGTAGCCCTTGCACCAGCCTCAAGTGGCATTGCAGCAACATTACTTCGAAAAGGAACCACCTTTCACAGCCACACTAAGTGCCCGATTCTACTCACTGAGGAGTCAACATGTGCTATCAGCGAAAACGACACTTCAGCTCAGCTGATCCGTATGTGCTCCCTATTGGTAATTGATGAGGTGTCCATGATGGATCGTCATGCTGTCGCAGCGGCAGATCGCACATTCCGATGGCTCAGGAAACGTGACTCTCCATTTGGAGGTAGGATTGTAATACAACTTGCACAATTTTCATATGTACAATATCATATGTTAGTATGGATGTCTATGTGTATCGTTCTATTTTCTCATGTTGTGTGCCGAACGAACAGTAGGTGCTGCCATTTATCCCAGCGTACCCTTACAGAAAAACCACATGAATTTCACATGTGATCACATAAATTTCACATGACATTTGTGGAACACGTTGCCCAATTTTTTTGTTAATCACATGTGACCACATGCAAAATCTGATATCATGTGGTCACATGTGATTAGCATAAAAATTGGGCCAAAACCACGTTTCCCATGTGCAAAGAACATGTTCCACATATTTCACATGTGACAAAATCACATGTGAAATTCATGTGGTTTTTCTGGAAGGGAATCTTCATTATAAACATAACAAGAAAGTAATAATAGACATCAGGTACTGGTCATATAAATAATGTACCATCTATTTTACTGCTCACTCAGGTATTACCGCCACCTGCAGATGCACAAACCATGACCAAACAACTCCAAAAATCGGTTCGCTCTCTGTTCTAAACAAACATCCAGGCCCAGGATATCACTTTTATTTAACATCTGTAAACCTTTATCCTTAATAAAACAGATTCTACCTCTCATTCCTACATATTTTGCATCTCCTGTAATATACTGTTTTTGATTTCTTATTCCTCTATACATAACACATCCCCAGGTATGGACTAGTTGTATTGTTATTGTTATTTATCAGATCAAAATGCTCTGTGAAGACTTGCAGTGCCTCTGCACTCATATAAGCCCTGCTTCACAGGCTGTACGTTCACATTAGACAGCTGCAACCCAACCAAATTCTACTGCTGCTGGCCACTGAGCAGCTCTGACCCTTGACCTTGTTTTATTAGCTGTTCATGATGTTCATTATTCAGGAAGTTACTCACACACACACACACACACACACACACACACATCATAATTTAATATTTGAATCTTGTTTATAATGAATTCATTTGTGTATGACAATTTACCAATGTTTTACCAATGTTATAATCATTTTAACACACACTGAGTATTAATGTTCATTATGCGTTTATTGTTGGTTGGCAGGTTTTCTATGTCTATGCATTATTTTTATTTATGGCATTATTTATTGTTGTTGTGCCATTGTTATTTATTGAGCATTTTTCAATAAAAATATGTTGTATTAGAAAATATTAATTCAGTTTTGTTCACCTGCCAGTAGACAACAGTATTGAGCCAGAAATGTTGGTAATTGCTTCACTGAACTGTAGAAGAATAACACAAGGTGTTGATTGGAGACACTATGCTGTGCATATGCTATGCAAATTGAGACCATGTCCCTCATGATTGGTTGTCACCTGTGCTTGCATTCATCCTCAATGAGAAGAAGCTGCATGCAGCGGCCGGCCCACGCAGGCTCTGTTTATTGTCATAGTAACACCACATGTGCATTTAAGCACTAGGGCCCGTCAGTTTGTTTTTAGTCTCCAGTTGTTTTAATTCTGATAGATTGATTTATTAACATGCTTTACAGGTGACCTGTAGTAGTTTATGTTCTTGGTTCAACCTCCATTTGACATGAATTCTCCTGTAAATCAGCATCATATCAGTTTGACCTATTCACTCAACTACACAGGCTGAATAAACTGTGTCTGACTATAAGGTTAATATTTTCAGGGAAAAAAATACAAGACAACAGCTTTCATTGAGGCTCAGTCAGATCCTCACATCCCACTGACCATAAGTCTCTGTGTTGCTAAATACTTCAATATTTAACAACATTCCAGTGTTAATACACAGTGGACTATGTATAGTTTATGACGAATGTATTTAGTCTCTGATGACAAAACTTCGCGCTGGGGGCGGGTGTCCCACATTGTCCCTCACAGACCTACTCCTTGTCCCACATTTGGTTTATTGGGACCTGGTCACCCTAGCTGGTGTTTGTAATGTTAGACTAAATAAATAACTTTCTAAATACATACAGTGTTTAATTTACACAAACACTGTTAAGAATAATGATTTATTTTGAGGCCTGAGACGCGGAAGTGGAGAAGAAGTGCTGGTGAAAAACCATTGAAGTGCAGTTTAGTCCATCATTTACCTGTTAATAGCACTTATCTTTTTTAAGAGATTTTGGCCAAATGTATTAAACAACAGGAAAAACAGCGCACAAACAGTTACAATGAACTCTGTAACCTGTAAGTTGATGATAACGTAATGCAATGAGCTACTGCAGCCGATCAGTGACAGCACAAACCTTCGATCTCCACTTTCGTTGGTCACAAACCTCCTAACTCCACATGAGCTTGAGTTGGGTAAAATATTAATAAAGTAATGACACATTCAAATATCTGGCAATATGTAAAGACACAATACCAAGTTTGATGTTTTTTTTCATTTCCTGAAAACTAACAGTTTTGGACATAGGAGGTTTGTGCCTGACAACGACGCTATGTCAACGCTGATAGTCTGATTTTACTGTGGACACTACCCTGTGCAACCCACATTATTTTCATAATGATATACTTAGGAAAAGATGCTATCTGTTGCCTCTTTAATATTTAATACAAATGACGGCTGCTACTGCTGCTTGTTGTTCAGATGCATGGCATATCATGTCATAGGTGGTATTCCATCTGGTGATGCAGTCATTTATCAGTCTGTCTTTTTTCAATTCAAGGAGCTCCTGCTTTTCCTCCAGCAGGCAGGTGTGGGATGGAGACCTCCCAAAATGGGCTGCAGTTTGCTTTAGTCTGGAGAGAGCAATGTCAACAGCTTTCACCTCAAGCCCCTTGTGCACGGCCAGGTTTAATGTGCGTGCCAAACACGTGTACATTAATAAGCCCTAAATTATGTATGGCGTTAACGTCGTTAAGAGCATTATCAGTGGCGACTGCCACAACCGCTTCACAGGAGATGTCAAACTCATCCAGTGTGCTGCTGATGCTTTCTGCAACGTGTACAGCTGTGTGGTTTCCTGTTAATTTCTTAGTGCACGAAACATAATTTTCAAGTTCCCATTAGTGTGATATACAGTGAGCTGTGACTGTCACATAAACATGTAGCCAGGGATGTCCACCCGTCCTTCCCGTCTTTTCTTTAAAATAGTCTTTATGTTTTCCTGTGTGGTGTCATACAGCTGCGCAATGTGTGCTGAGATTGTGGTGCGACTGGGAATTTTATATCATGGCTCCAGTTCCATCATGAGGTCCTGAAACCCCTCTCCACGGGTAACTCCAATGGGCCAAAGTATTTCCTCGGCCAAGCTACCTCACCTCTCTTCAATGACCATCGGCTCTGCCCCGATCTCACACATTTTAAGGAATAAATGAGTGAAGTACAAGAACCACAAATTTGTACTTGAGTTGATGTACTTAGCTACGTACTGGGGCGGCAGTAGCTCAGTCCATAGGGACTCGGGTTGGGAACCGGAGGGTCGCTTGTTAGAGTCCCTGTCCGGACCAAAATATGGAGCGTGGACTGGTGGCTGGAGAGGTGCCATTTCACTTCCTGGGCACTGCCGAGGTGCCCTTGAGCAAGGGACGGAACCCCCCAACCGCTCGGGGCGCCTCACCAAGGGCAGCCCCCTCACTCTGACATCTCTCCAATTTGTGCACGTGTGTGTCTTTCGGACCTGTGTGTAATTGACAAGAAAGAGTGAAAACATTGAATTTCCCCTCAGGGGGATTAATAAAGTAAATAAACTTAAACTTGAAACTTAAACTTTCTATGTCTACCACTGGTAGCTGAGTTGAGAAACCCCATGAAATTAGCCAATGCTAGCTAATTTAGCTAACATAACATAACATATCAGAAAAATGGCTTTAAATGGTCCATATTGTTATCTACATTGTGTTGTTTTGTAAGGCAGCGGATACTGTGCCATTACTGGCATTTTATTTACTCAGGCTGCCAGTAATCAAACTTGACTCACGGCAAACTCTCGCAACCTATGGATAATCATTCTCACATAATTCACTTTAGACTGAGCAAATAAAGAGCCACACTGTAGCCTCCAGACATGACAAGAGTAACTGTACATGTTAATGACTGCTATGAAATTAAGGCTCACCTCAGCTTCACTCACTCTTCACTCTGACACAGCTGAGTGAACACTGTGAAGCTGTTTGATGCTCAGACATCTGAAGAAGTTCAGTAAGGAGTTTTTGAGCTGTGATGTGAATGAATGACAACATTTCTCTGTAACATCTGTGTGTGTGTGTGTGTGTGTGTGTGTGTGTGTGTGTGTGTGTGTTTACTGTTTCCTGCAGACGTCCAGCAGCTGTTGGTGGTTAAAGAAGAGGTTCCCCCTGAGCAGCAGGAGTGGAGCTCCAGTGTGGACCAGGAGGACCCAGAGCCTCCACACATTAAAGAGGAACAGGAGGAAGTCTGGATCAGTCAGGAGGGAGAGCAGCTTCAAGGGCTGGAGGAGGATGATATCACAAACTCTCTGAAAAATGATCAAGTCCCTGTCAATGATTTGATTGTTGGTGAGAAACCATTTAGCTGCTCTGAGTGTGGGAAAAGATTTGCTTACAGTCAATATCTAAAGATACACATGAGATCTCATACAGGAGAGAAACCATTTCGCTGCTTTGAATGTGGGAAAAGATTTGGTCGTAGTGGAGTTCTAAAGGAGCACATGATCTCTCATACAGGAGAGAAACCATTTAGCTGTTCTGAGTGTGGCAAAAGATTTGGTTGTCGTGGATATCTGAATCGACACATGATATCTCATACAGGAGAGAAACCATTTAGCTGCTCTGAGTGTGGGAGAAAATTTAGTGAAAGAGGAAATCTGAACAAACACATGAGATCTCATACAGGAGATGAACCATTTAGTTGCTCTGAGTGTGGGAAAAGATTTGTTGGAAGTGCACATCTGAAGATACACATGAGATCTCATACAGGAGAAAAACCATTTAGCTGCTCTGAGTGTGGGAAAAGATTTAGCAACAATGGAGATCTGAAGAGACATATGAGATCTCATACAGGAGAGAAACCATTTAGCTGCTCTGAGTGTGGGAAAAGATTTGCTTCCAGTCAATATCTGAAGATACACAGGAGATCTCATACTGGAGAGAAACCATTTAGCTGCTCTGAGTGTGGGAAAACATTTAGTCGTGGTGGAATACTGAGGGGCCACATGAGATCTCATACAGGAGAGAAACCATTTAGCTGCTCTGAGTGTGGGAAAACATTTGGTTACAGTGGAGATCTGAACAAACACATAAGATTTCATACAGGAGAGAAACCATTTAGCTGCTCTGAGTGTGGGAAAACATTTAGTCGTGGTGGAATTCTGAGGGGCCACATGAGATCTCATACAAGAGATAAACCATTTAGCTGCTCAGAGTAGGGCTGGGACTCGTTAGAATTTTAACGATTCCGATTCCTTACCAATTCCTTCCTAACGGTCCGATTCCCAACTGGTTCTTCTTACCGATTCCTACATTATATTCATTATACTTGCTATATTTAAACAAATATATCATAAACATAAATGCAATCATTCAGATATAAAAACTTTATTCTGACTGTTGCACAGTACAATTAGATGAAAATACACATTTGTGTGTGGTGTGTTTTTCAGATTTAGAGCTTGTATCATCTCCCTGAGAATATATAACAACAAAATGTGATTCTCTGATTTCTACAGTAACACAATTACCACAAATTAACCACAGAAATATAATAGAAAATACTTATATGCTTGGGCACTGTTATTCACGTGACAACACCTGAACAGAACACACACACACACACACTGGCTGTTTGTTTCTACCGCTCTCCTTGCTGGAAGCATTGGACCTCCCGCCTCCCGCTCCTGTCTCAAACACGGAGGTCTCCCTCTCCGCTGGAGCACCCACGGCGGTAACCATAACAACTGTGTGACTTTAGTTAGTAATTAAATAATGCCTGGCTTGGTTGGGCTCGGACAGAAATATGCGGCCCGTGCCGCACTTTAATGGAAATGCACGTGACCTTCTTTTTTACAATCTAGGAACCATTTGCAGGAACCGCTACTCCAAATGTGATGGAACCGGCTCCGGAACCAGCACTTTGGACCCGGTTCCAAAAAAGAACCGGATCCGGATCCCAACCCTAGCTAGGAGTGTGGACAAAGATTTGGTCGAAGTTTACATCTGAAGATACACATGAGATCTCATACAGGAGAGAAACCATTTAGCTGCTCTGAGTGTGGGAAACGATTTGGTCGAAGTGAAGTTCTAAAGGTCCACATGAGATATCACACAGGGGAAAAAACATTTAGCTGCTCAATTTGTGGGACTCTGTGTTTCTGCTGGTCAAAGTGACTGCTGTAATGGGATAAATCCTGAACACAAAATGAAAATCAAACATGCTCGACTTATGTTAGACAAACATAACAGATTGTGTTCTCTATGTTATTTGTTTTTCAAAATAAAACTTGTTTAAATGATTTCAGTGTGTGTAAATTTACTTACTGAACATTTTGAGCACATTTCAACAATACCGCGATAACTGGGGGCTGGGGCGGACGAACTGACACGGACCAAAACATTTATGTATGTATGTATGTATGTATGTATTTACTTACTTCCTTTCTTACTTACCAAGATCAGTCTTGTACAGCCAGGGAGAGTATTTCCCCTCTGACAGCCAGCTTTGGCTCTTTCCTGTACTTGGATCCAGAGCAGGAGAGCTACTCTGGCTGCTACTCGCAGGAGAGCGAGTGCTGCCATCTTCACCACTCTAGGAGTGTTTATAAAAACGCAGATATTTTTGTTTGCTTTTCAGGTGGTTGACACGACATATTTTCTGATGAGTGCTCTCTGTCGGCTGGTGGGAGTGTGCTCATCTGTGTGTGCGTGCATGTGTCCATGTGTGTGTGCGTGCCCTGATCAATGCAGAGAGCAGAGGAGAATTGTAAATGCGCGACCATGTAGAGACAGAAATGACATGCCACCCAATTTTAGACAGGTCTACTAGAGACTACTCCACAACTCCCATGCGAGGATAGATTTTTTTTTCTTACATCTAACCAATTAACCCATAGAGTTATGGAAACTGAATATTTATCGAGGATCATTTCAGACCATTCCCCACTGACACTCTCGTTGTTCATACTTGAAAAAATCCAGGGACCGTACACGTGGCAGCTGAACCCAACTTTGCTCAAAAAAGCTGATTATTGTAAATTCGTGAGAAACCAAATTAAGTTCGTCTGTGAAACAAACACTGCCTCTTCCCCCAGTAGCTTTGTATTGTGGGACACAATGAAAGCCTTCTTCACTGTCCACTGAGTTAGCTCATGGTATGAGGGTCATAGTGAGGAATGATTTGTCCCCTAAAACACCTTTGTGGAAAAACAAAGTTATACCAATGATCTCTGATAATAAAATTTTTAAGCTTTGGTATGACAGAGGGATAAGATACATTGAACAGTGTTACAGTAGCAACATCTTCATGTGCTTTGAACAGCTAAAAGCAAAATGTGATTTATCCAGCAAACACTTTTGTTATTTCCAACTGAGAGCCTTCCTGAAAAAAAGTTGGGGGGAACAAAGGGCACTGTCTGCTAGGGCCGGGGCAACATTTATATGTCGACGCAAATTATTTGCATTGATGCATCTGTTCAAATAAAAAAATGGCAGCGTGCAGTGGCAGCAGCAGTGCTGTGCTATTGTACTATGGTCTACTGAAGTGCTGGAATTTGTTATTTATGTGACAACGCCTGAATGCAACACAGGCTCCGCTTGACTGACTGTGTACACAGTGCTGTGCTGCAGGATCGGGCTGGGCTCGGTTATAATTGTCTCGTTGGGGTAGGAAGATGCAGCCACTCACCTCTGTGTGTGTGCGTGCAAGCGTATGAGTTTGTGTGTGGTTTTGCATGCATCGGGGCAGAACTCTGCTGTGTGCGATACAGACAGTAGAGGAGAACTGTAAGCGCGTGACCATGTAGAGACAGAAATGACATAAGGTAAATAACATAAGGCTATATAGCTAATGGCGATATAGCCATATAGCTAATAGCTTTTATAACCATCATGGCGGCTGGAGGTGCACGGTGTGCTGCCGGAGCGTTCTCCCAAATTAAACCAGAGATATTCAGAATGAATGACAGTAAAGTGATTGTAGAAGATGAACTCAAGAACTTCATTGTGGTCAAGATGAGGTGTCTCCAAATACCTCCCAACGTTGTGTCTCCAAAAAAGGTGCACAAAAGGGCCTTAACAATGTTAAAATGTGCCTGACAGTTCTAAACGAGTGCGGAGAAGATATTCCTAGATTTGTCTCGCACTTTTTGGATGAGCTCCCACGTGTCTCATTTAATCATATGGATGTCTCAGCCCTCCTGGGGAGAATGGAGCAAATTAATAATTACATTTGCTGTATGAAAAGCACTCTAGAATTGCAGACAACTGCTTGCAATAGGCTGCCCTCAATGTACGACTGTCTGCTGTGGAGAAGCTGCCTTGCCCTCCTAACACCTAAGGTCTCGATATCAGACGTGACAGTCGGGCAAGCAGTGTCAGAAAATTCCACCGCTCAACACAAACCTCGCTTTGCTTAAACCCTAAGCCAGGCGAAAGCGGAAGAAAACTGGCATTATTGGGACTGGCACGGAAAATAAGATATAAGTGGTACAGACAAAGATGGTCAGTGTTTTTGCAACAAAGTTTGATCTGAACCTGGCTGCCGACACACTCTGTGACTATTTGAAAGAGAAGCTGGGTAGGGTTGTCAAGGTTCATAAAACTGACTCTGTACAAAGTAGATTCAGCTATTTTTGTGTCACCGCTGAATGCAACAACATTAAGGAGATGTATGACCCGCAGCTCTGGCCAGCTGGGTTGTTTATTCATCGCTACTACCAACCACGCCGCCCCAAAGTGGCTGACTCGTATGGACCCGATGGACATCGCCGCTATCAGAGCTCTACGCCGCTGTCCAACCGTGACGCACAGGAACCCCGCCAGTCTGCTGACTCTTGGCCAGTGGTTGGCGGACCCCCTGCACTATGAACATGCGAGTTGTGTCATACAATGCACGCGGCTTGCGTGTGGGACACACTGCTGCGGATAAATCAAGACGACTGGTCATGGACACATTGCTTGATGAGTATGACATTTTATGTTTACAAGAGACTTGGCTTGCCAAACAAGACCTTGATAAACTTAACACACTGCATAACAACTTTAATGGTGCTGGTGAGTCTACCACTGACCTCAGCTCAAAAATAGTCCACAGTAGAATACCAGGTGGAGTGGCTATCCTTTGGAATATTAAATATGACCCCCTGGTGAAGGTGGTTAGACTTGATGTGGACTGGGCCATTGGGCTAGAGATTCATTTGAACCACAAGAAGTTCATAATTTTAAATATTTACAAGTCAGAGGGTGAATTTCTGCACAGGCTGGCTTTTATTCATTCTTTTATTGAGAACAATGGTTCAACTTGTATCTATGTCATTGGGGACTATAATGTAGACTTGTCTGACAGTAATTCTATTTTTGCAAACCACCTGTTAGAGTTTTGTAATGACAACAGTTTAATTCTATCAAGTAAAGCAATACTGCCTGATAACAGTTTTACCAATGTCAGTGAAGCGTGGCAGACGACTTCTTGGTGGACTTCTTGTATGTCTACAGCAGATGCTCATGCCTCCCTGATTAATATAGAGATCATCTACAGGCGAGCTACTTCTGATCATATACCACTTGCTATGTTGATTAATATATATTGTGTGTAGATATATATATATATATATATATATATATATATACATATATATACTTCTCCCATCTGGCTGCAGATACAGGGTACTGGACTGGAAAAAAGCCCATTTTAAAAGAAGTTTTGTCCCCTCAGCTATCACAGCCCTAAACAAAAACATGTAGATTTAATATTTCACCCCTGTACACTGTCTATGTCATGTTTATGTTTATATGGTTTTCTGTGGTATGTGTGGGAGAGGGTTATTTGTTATCTGGGGAATATGTGGGAAGAGGGTCTGTTATCCGTTATATGTTGTGTATGCTGCCCTGAAACCAACCTGACTGATGATGTGTGAAAACAATTATCCCCCTGGAGACATTAAAGCCACTACAAGGAACTTTTAACTGAATATACAAAAGTCTCGTTTCTGCTGATGTCTGTGCGTGACCTACAACAGCAAATGTGACCATCGGTGTGAAGATAAGCTATTTCTATATGGTGTATATCCATACCTTTAGGAAACTGTGTCCGGGTCCGTCGCTTCCAGGACAAAACGATTTACAGCACTCAGATGGCACACGTCATCTTACCTACCTGCTTGAATTTGACTAGTAGTGAAATGAAATAGTGACTATTATAAATAGTCGCAATATGCGCTAGAGCTCATGGGAAATGTAGGCTTCATTCTGGCAAAACACTACCGCTTTTGTCCACAGGGTCGCCAAAATCAATTCAAAATGAAAGTTCCTTGTAGGGGCTTTAAAGAACCTAACCTAAAAAACCTAATGTTGAGAATATACCCCAGCTGACTGTTAGTGATAGCGCAGCCAACACAGGGAAGCTGGACTTGACAAACCTGACCAAAGAGGACATTGATAATATTCTGTCTTTGTTAAAGGATACAGATCTGCCTAGGGATTCCCTAATGTGCTTAGGAGCTGTACAGACCCACACCATGCTACTGAACTGTGTGCCATGTATGATAACATTGTGACAGCGTTAATTGCCTCTAGTGAACCATTCTGTCAATACAAAAACAAATTGCTCAGCATCAAACCTGGGTGGAATGAGTACTGCATGTTGCTGAGCAGCACTCTGAAGCCAAAGAGGCCTTTAAGATCTGGTCTGAGGCAGGTAAGCCTCGACAGGGGAGGCTGTTTGAGAATCAAAAAACTAACAAATGCTAAATTTAAACATGCTCTCCGCTTTATTAAGTCTAACAAAAACAAAATGAGGGCAGATTCACTCACCAGGAAGCCGCACAAAAGCAAATATAATGACTTCTGGAAAGAGGTCAGGGTTATGAACACTTCTAAACCCCCCTTACCATCTGACACTCAGGATGTCTGTGGCCAGGACAAGATAGCTGATGTGTGGCGTGAACATTTCTGCAATCTCTTCAACTGCATTAAAAGTAATACAGTGGTTATTGATAATGTTGATCAATCTGAAAACATGGTAATCAAGTCAGCTGATGTTTCTGCTGCCATCAAGTTGTTGGACAAAAACAAAGCTTGTGGCTTGGGCTTCACCTTAAGTATGCCAGCTCTAGGCTCTGCCCTCTGCTTGCGATGTGTTTCACAGGCCTCATGGTTCATGGTGTTCTTCCTGAATCCATTATGTCTGTTCTGTTGGTGCCGGTCCTTCAAGACAAGGCAGGGAAACTAAATAGCATAGACAATTATAGACCCATTGCCCTTGCTAGTATCATGTTTAAAGTCTTGGAAAGAATCCTCTTCAGTAGGCTAGAAATGCATGTACTCACTGCGGATAATCAGTTCGGGTTTAAAAGAAAACATAGCACTGATTTATGTACTTACGCTTTAAAGGAAATGGTTGCCAAATACAGATATGCCCCTAATATGACAGGGGAAACACTGACACCGCTGAGCGATCTTCATGACTCAGCCTTCATTTAGAATTGTGTGTTATCAGCTTTACTCTCCCAGTTTGGAAAAGCAGACAAGAGAACTGGCATGGTTAGGTTGGTTCCAAAAGTCACAAAACAACACAAACTAACTGTCCAATCGAAGGGCAGCTGAGTCCAGTGACTCATTGTGTTCTGTGAGGTAAAATTACTGATTTTGTCAGTGGAGTCTGGTTGCTTTTAGGAGAGCATTGTGTAACTGCAGGTTTGTTCAATAAATATTCAGTCTGTCGATGTTTATACGCCGCGTTAGCTTCTCTGGTGCCATGAACTTCTCTGGTGTTGTTGTCTTGTGGAATCCGGAAGGTTTCTAAACGTCTGTTTTGTCGTCCATATCAACAAGTCAAATATGCTGGTTTTAACGCATCAAATACACATTAAGACGACAGAAATGGCCTGTTGACAGGTACATTTCTGACGTACCAGGACGTTTACTATTGGGTGCAGCCATTTCACCAGTTTCGGAGGGGAAGCTGATGTAACAGTATTCGGTATACATTGTGTTCGCATAAGTGTTCACTAGATGGTAGAATTAAATCAGAGTACACTGGACATAGGGCTGGGCGGTATACTGGTTCGTACCGAAAACCGGTATTTATTTTCGTTATGATGTGAATTTTTCATATACCGTTTAATAGCCCAAACAACGTCCGGAACGTGCGCGGCGGGAAAGTGTTTCAGCGGGGACCCATTTCACCGCTGCACACCACAGGCACGCTTGAGCGGGTGAGAGTGAGAGCATATAGAGAAGTTTAGAAGCGAGAATGGCTGCTGGAGAGAGTCCTGAAAGTGAAGCAACTGCACACGATGACCCAGAAGAACTCATACCAAAAAGAGCAGTGTTTCCCCTATATGCAATTAGCAGTGGCGCACTGACGTTTACAGTTCTCCTCTGCTCTCTGAATCGCGCACGGCGGAGTTTCGCCCCAATGCGCACACACGCACACACACAGGTGAGTACACTAGAACACGGCTCGGGCCTCATTTTCCTGACCGAAGACGACCCGTCCCGAGTCTGAGAGACCGAGCACAGCACTAATGAAGTGGAGCGTGTGATGCGTTCAGGCGTTGTCAGGTAAATAACAAACTCCGGCACTTTAATAGGCCATAACACAACACATCAGCATGTCAAGTTGGCCGAACCTGAGCAAAATACCGTGAAATACCGTGAAACCAATATGATTTTTTCTTAAACCCATGATATGTACATTTTGTCATACCGCCCAGCCCTAGTTGTCACCACAACACGAGGTAACACAACAGGTCTTTTTGATCACCTGAGTCACTATCACAGAGTGCTATATGATGAGTGCAAAGCAAGAACTCAAACAAACGTTATGGTACAGAGCTACTCAAGTCAGATGAGAATTCTTGTATTTTTTAATATTGCAATATACAATGCAAAAAAAATCGCAATGTCAGTTTTTTCCAATATCGTACAGCCCTAGGGCTCGTCCACCTGTAGGCGCACCACCTGCAGAGGGCTCCAGAAGGGAGTGGATCGGGCAGCAGACCAAGGCGGGGGCCTTGGCGGTCCGATCCTCGGCTACGGAAGTTGGCTCTTGGGACATGGAATGTCACCTCTTTGTCAGGGAAGGAGCCGGAGCTTGTGGAAGAGCTTGAGCATTACTGGCTAGATATAGTCGGCCTCACCTCTACACATAGTTCCGGCTCTGGAACCCAAGTCCTTGAGAGGGGTTGGACTCTCTCCTTTGCTGGAGTTGCTCCGGGTGAGAGGCAGAGGGCCGGGGTGGGCTTTCTGATAGCCCCCAGACTCTCTGCTTGTACGCTGGGGTTCACCACAGTAGACGCAAGGGTTGCTTCCCTGCGCCTTCGGGTCGGGGAACGGGCCCTGGCTGTTGTCTGCGCTTATGTGCCGAACAGCAGTTCAGAGTACACGCCCTTTTTGGAGTCCCTGGGACGGGTGCTGGACAGTGCCCCGACCGGGGACGCCATTGTTCATTGGACTTCAACGCTCACGTGGGCAATGACAGCAGGACCTGGAGGGGCGTGATTGGGAGGAATGGTCTGCTTGATCTGAACTCCAGTGGTGTTCAGTTATGGCAGTTTGGCCATAACTAACACCATGTTTGAACATAAGGATGTCCATCGGTGCATGTGGCACCAGGACAGCCTAGGTCACAGGTCAATGATTGACTTTTTAGTCGTATCACTTGACTTGCAGCTGTATGTTCTGGGTGAGGAGAGGAGCAGAGCTGTCAACTTATCACCACCTGGTGGTGAGTTGGATCAGGTGGCAGGGGCGGACGCCGTGCAGTGAGGGTCTATTGGGAATGCCTGGCGGAAGAACCTGTCAAGATGATCTTCAACTCCCACCTCCAGGAGAGCTTCGACCGCGTCCCGAGGGCAGACGGGGACATTGAGTCCGAATGGGCCTTGTTCCGCTCTGCCATTGTCGAGGCGGTGATTGTGAGCTGTGGCCACAAGGCTGCTGGGGCCAGTCGCAGTGGTAATCCCATCAGCCATCAGGCTGAAGAAGGAGGCCAACAGGGCATGGTTGATCTGCGGGTCTCCGAAAGCAGCTGGCGGGTACCGACGGGCCAAGCGGAGCACAGCAGCGGCAGTCGCGGAGGCAAAAATTTGGGCGTGGGAGGAGTTCGTGAGGCCATGGAGAAAGACTATCGATCGGCTCCAAAGAGGTTCTGGCAAACTGTCCGGTGCCTCAGAAACAGAGCCTGGGGTCTCGGGGACGGGTCATCCAATATCTGGGGCAGAAGTCGTCGAGGTAGTGAAGGCAGACTGGGGTGGTGGTCCCCATCTTCAAGAAAGGAGACCAGAGGGTATGTTCCAACTACAGGAGGATCACACTCCTCAGCCTACTCGGTAAGGTCTACTCCAGGGTGCTGGAGAAGAGGGTCCGGTCGATAGTTGAACCTCAGATTGAGGAGGAGCAATGTGGTTTTCATCCTGGACGCCGAACCGTGGACCAGCCCTTTAACCTCACCAGGGTGCTGGAGGGGGCATGGGAGTTCACCCAACCAGTTCACATGTGTTTTGTGGATTTGGAGAAGGACTTAAAATCGTGTCCCCAGCGGCATCCTGTTGGGGGTGCTGTTGGGGGGGAATATGGGGTTGGTGGCCCCTTGCTAAGGGCCATCCAGTCCCTGTACCGAAGGAGCGCAAGTCTGGTTTGCGTGGCCTGCAGTCAGTCGGACCTGTTCCCAGTAAGAGTTGGACTGTGCCAGGACTGCCCTTTGTCAACGTTTCTCTTCATAACTTTCATAGACAGAATTTCTAGGTGCAGCCAAGTGGTGGAAGGTCCGTTGTGGTGAAGAGGGAGCTTAGCCAGAAAGCGAAGCTCTCGATTTACCGGTTGATCTATGTTCCAACCCTCACCTATGGTCACGAGCTCTGGGTAGTGACTGAAAGAACAAGATCGCGAGTACAAGCGGCCAAAATGAATTTCCTTCACAGGGTGGCTGGGCTCAGCCTTAGAGATAGGGTGAGGAGCTCGGACATCTGGGAGGGACTCGGAGTAGAGAGGAGGAGCCAGTTGAGGTGGTTTGGACATCTGGTAAGGATGCCTTACAGACGCCTCTCTTGGTAGGTGTTTCGGGCATGTCCAACAGGGAGGAGACCTCGGGGCCAACCCAAGACATGCTGGAGGGATTACATTGCCTGGCTGGCCTGGGAACGCCTCGGGGTTCCCTCGGAAGAGCTGACAGAAGTGGCTGAGGAGAGGACTGCCTGGGCATCTTTGCTGAGGCAGCTGCCCCCGCGACCCAGACCTGGATAAGTGGAGCACGACGAGTACAAAATTACAACCATATGGGCGTGATTAATAGCCACAGCCATGCATTATGGTCACGCATAGGTCTCTTAAGTGGCAGGTGTAATGAGTGGTAAAACAGGTGCGCATATCGAAGTGCAAACAGATTTAAGTGTGCCTCTCAGTCAATTCATGTCTCACTGTGAGAGTGCAAACATGCGCCAAGCTTCACAATGACTATGTAAAACAGAATCTGGAGCACATGAGGATTTATAAATCCATAAACTTTGTAGTTTAACACTCGTCCGAAACAGGACCCTTGTATAACTTTTTCAAGCTTCAGTCAGTCAGTCAAGGTGTCAGTGAGCGTGTGAATGGCGGTCCTGCACATGGGAGTCTCCGTCTCCATGGCAGCGATGATGCTGAGTGATGGACCTGCCATTCTGTGTCATGCTCCCCTGCAAATTCTGTTTTAATATTTCTCTGCTATGTTTCATGAAACTCTTTTGGTTTAATATTTCTTGTGTCATTCCCAGTACATGAAAACATGGTTTATGCAGCAGTGTGTGCACAGAAATAAGGGACGAATTGCGTTCTGTATTGATTTAGTAAGGGACAGTACATTTTAAATGTGGGATGGTCCCGTATTATACCGGACAGTGGCAACCCTACGTGAGACCCAAACACACTTGGTTAAAAGGGAACACAAAAAATGCTGTGAGATGGCAGTCTTAGCTGACAGAGGTATGATCAAGTTGTCTGAGGCCTGAGGTGTAACAGGTGGTGTGGAGAGATTTTAGTTATTATTATTCTGAGGCACTAAGTTTGGGGGTTAAGTAAGTTATTTTAGTCATTTTCATAGGAGTTTTTATTTTTATACTTACCTGTCCAGAGTAACATTTAGAATAGGTCTGGATTTGGGAGAGAACCATTTCTAAGTATGTGTTTCCAGGGGGGTCTCATTTAGTTGACCATGGAGGAACCAAAGGCCGCTTTCCAGGATCTCGTTCTGGCAGCCCAGGACGGAGAGGACTTCCAGATCACGACTCTCAACAGGCTAGTTGTAACCAAAGATGAAGAAACAGGACTCTTACTAAGCAGTGGAAGAGTCCAATCCAGGAGTGAGGATGGAAAAGCAGAATCGTTATTCCCGTTCGGAGCGTGGCTGGGGACCCTGCTGGCTAGAGAAGCTCATGAGGTGAATCATGAAGGTGTCGCTGCCACACTTAAGCCTTGGTGGTCCAGGGTCAGAGAATAGTGAAGAACGTTGTCAATGAGTGCATTGCCTGCAGAAAGCTAAAAGCAAAGACGTAAGCAAGTGATAAGTGACCTCCCTCTGGAGCGGGTGAACCCAGCAGCCCCGTTCGAGTTTGGACCTCTTCGGCCCCTTTGAGGGACATGGTCAAGAAGAGGATGAAAGTGAAGGTTTGGGGAATGGTGTTTTGTTGCATGGCATCCAGGGAGGTCCACGTAGATGTCGTCGACAACCAGTCCTTGGAGAGCTTCCTAAGGGGTGTATCCGAAGAAGTTGTGGTCGGACAGAGGGACAAACTTTGGACATACAGGACAGGGAGGAGACTTGCACGGGATCGACTTGGAGGGCCACTCCAGGCACAGGTTAAAGACTATACAGGCTGGGGTAGATGAGTTTTGGACAACCAAGTGGCACCAAGCTGCCAGGAATGTCCAGGTGGGAGACCTGGTCTGGATTAGTTAGGCTGACATAGGCCAAGTCTGCCGGGGGATCTCCTATGATACCCCGAGCACCTTCGCTCTTTCTCTGTCTGTCTGTCTCTGTCTGTCTGTCTGTCTGTCTGTCTGTCTGTCTCTCCTTTGCTAACACTCCGGTCCTGTTACTGCATCTGCATCAGTAATGTCAGTAAGATACACGTCAGGATTGCATGGGCCAACAGTGAGCAAAATAATCAGTGTATTATATGACAAACTTTCGTTTTGTTAAGAATAGATGATAATTCATTTATTTTTGTGCTTTTACGTTTTAGGTTGATAACTATGCATGAAGAGCTTGTGAAGCTGTATGTGTGAAGAACTTCAGTAAAGTGCATAAACTTCGAGTTGTGACACCTCGAGGGTCCTAATCCCTTTCGGAGAGGAAAATAGCCAAACAGGTGGTGTGTTCCACGTTTTATTTCTGAATTGCTCCAGAAAAGAGGATTAGCAAACTGTTAGTGTACTGTTCCGTACCATTATGATCGTAAAATGTCTGTTCTGGTTCAGCACTGGACGCTGCGTCTGTAATTCATGCAAGGTATCATGAAGGCTAAGATTAACGTGGATACAAAGCTCAGTTTTCCTGAGTAAAACACCACATTTGTGTTGAATAATATTTTATATAATTTTATTTTATTGACTCAGGCTGCCAGTAATAAAACTTCACGCATGGCAAACTCTCGCATCCTATGGACAATCATTCTCACATAATTCACTTTAGACTGAGCACATGAAGAGCCACACTGTAGCCTCCAGACATGATTTCTCTGTAACGTGTGTTCATGCATGTGTGCATGTGTGCATGCTTGTTTACTGTATACTGTTTACTGTTTCCTGCAGAAGTCCAGCAGCTGTTGGTGGTTAAAGAAGAGGTTCCCCCTGAGCAGCAGGAGTGGAGCTCCAGTGTGGACCAGGAGGACCCAGAGCCTCCACACATTAAAGGCGAACAGGAGGAACTCTGGATCAGTCAGGAGGGAGAGCAGCTTCAGGGGCTGGAGGAGGATGATATCATCAAGTTCACATTCACTCCTGTCCCTGTGAAGAATGAAGATTATGAAGAGAAACCTCAGTCCTGACAGCTTCATCAAAGACAAACTCAGCAGATAAAGACAGAAGTGGAAGAAGAGGATTGTCAAGAAGCAGAACCAGCCAGGAATTCAGATTTGGATAGACATTTACAACATAAGACTGATGACAGTGATGGTTGGACGGAGACCAGAGAACCTCAGTCAGGTGTAAACTCTCTGAAAAATGATCAAGTCTCTGTCAGTGATTTGATTGTTGATGGGAAACGATTTAGCTGCTCTGAGTGTGGGAAAACCTTTGGTCACAGAAGAGATCTGAAGAGACACATGAGAACTCATTTAGCTGCTCTGAATGTGGGAAAAAAATTCGACATATGGGAGGTCTGAAGGTACACATTAGATCTCATACAGGAGAAAAACCGTTTTGCTGCTCTGAGTGTGGCAAAAGTTTTGGTCGTAGTGGAATTCTGAAGAATCACATGAGATCTTATACAGGAGACAAACCATTTAGCTGCTCTGAATGTGAAAAAAATTTGGTCTAAAATTAAATCTGAAAAAACACATGAGAGCTCATGCAGGAGAGAAACCATATGGCTGCTCTGAGTGTGGCAAAAGATTTGGTCAAAGTGGAGATTTGAAGGCGTACATGAGAACGCATACAGGAGAAAAACCGTTTAGCTGCTCAGTTTGTGTGAAATCATTTACACAAAATGGAAATTTACATTCACACATGAAAATTCATGTGGGAGAAACGTGATTAAGCTGTTCAGTCTGAAAAAAAAATCTGTTTGGAATAAGATTTTTAAAACACTCATGACTGACACAGACCCAAACATTTATGTATGTATGTATTTAAATGTATTTACTTACTTACTCACCAAGATCAGTCTTGTACAGCCAGGGGGAGTATTTCCCCTCTGACAACCAAGCTGGGTCAAAACCTGTTGTCCAGTGGTGACTGGACTTTTACTGCTTGTCACAGGGCAGGAATTATACTACGGCCAAACGGGCAGTGCCATGGATGCCCCGGAGTGTGGCTGTAATGGCCCTCCTACCCATACGGCCAGTGCAGCATGCCCTGTTTTGAACTGGTTGTTGTGCCCTTAAAATAAAGTTTTCTCATTCAAAACTACGTGCACCCCAGTGTCTCTGTCATTTCACTGTACGTCAAAAGTAGTGCGAAATTTCTCCTATTCCCGCAAATATATTTTTAAATAAAAAATAAGATGATGGGTGCTAAATGCTAGTATAAGCGACCAATTAACAGATAACATTATTTGAATGGCCGAAGTGAAATCAGCTTAACGCTGTACAGTGTAAGTATTAATACAGAGTTGTGTGTTTTAAAGATTACTAGGCAGGGCTCCAGACTAAATTTGACTCTCCCAACTTTTCATCAGAGTATAATTTAGTAATAGTGTTGCACTCGGTTTTGGTATCTGTCCAATGTGACGTTTCTGTAACTTATGGGTCTATGGTGCACTTATTTCCACTCGCATTTTCCCCTGAAAATATAACATGAAAATGTAGGAATGTTTATTAAATGCACATTAGTTTCACAGAAAAGATTAAGAAATACCACTAAGCATCAGCACACTGTTAACTGTAGCCTCAGTTTGTGCCTCATACAGATCTGCTGGTAAAGTTAACTAAGCGTTAGCTAGCGTGATAAAAGACGGCAGAGGGGGGACGTTGTGCAAATAAATGAAAGATTTATTAATTTTCTGTCACAGTAAACACATGGCTGATAACAAATGTGAGAACTAACTATGCTCAAGTACAAGCTATTCAGGGCTGCAGACGATAACATTAACATGACAAACAGCAAGGCTAACGTTATGGCTAACAAGTTAACGTACTGACACTCCTCAGACAGACAGACACACATACAGGACAGCCTCTCAGTCCTTAGCCGCTAACGTTAGCTCATGTACAACACAGGTGCCACACAGAAACTTTTACAAAGGGTCATAATGTGCTTGTAGTGACTGTCAAATCGCCAGCGAAAGCTGTTTACACTGCAGACACGGAGAGCAGCTGTTAGTGCCTGCTCTCATGGGACAAAGATCCTCTGAGAAGAAAGACAGTTCACTCTGCTCTGCTGCCAGGAACAAACCGGGAGGCAAAGTTCCTCTTTGAGGAAGAGGGTTCACTTTGCTGCAGGGTTCACCAAAACGTTTTTTTTTTCTTTTAATAAATTGAACACACATGAAAGAACATACAAGATCCTGTAGAGAATTAATACATGTAATACAATACAATAAACATTGTCAAATTAAATGAAGGGAGAGGATTTTTTTTAAAAGGCAAATTAAATATTGGGGATTTATGTAAAAATATACATAGAGACATTGGTTTAGGCCGTGATGCCCCAATAACTTTGTATTTATCAAAGGCCAAAATGGCCTTGCCCTAAAAATGACTTATTCCAGGCCTGTTGTCAGGGGCAGGGCATGCAGCACTTTGGCTCTTTCCTATACTTGGATCCAGAGCAGGAGAGCTACTCTGGCTGCTAAATTCTGAAACTGATTTGAACATAGTTTTCTTTTAAGAAATTGGCATAAAATATCCCATAATGATTCAGCGAAAACATTTTTTCAGAGATTTTTGTAAATGTATAAAAAAAAATGTAAACATCACTGAGTGATCTTCATGACTCAGCCTTCATTTGGAATTGTGTGTTATCAGCTTCAAGGCCAAAACACACTGGCACCATACGATGCGCGTCAAAACAGCCGCCCCCATTATTTTTTATTGACAAACCCATACCTGCGGCGGCTCAACACATGTCGAAGTGCCGTGCTGCTTTTTCCTTAGCAGCAGTAGTATGAGTCATGGGGTGGATAACTGATCCAGAGCTCCAATCACAGCTGATCTGGTTGATGGATGAGAGGAGCAGCTGCCGCAGAGGCGCAAGGATCCTGTTTGTGGACTTCAACTTGGCTTTCAACAACATCATCCCTGAAATACTGTGAGGCTGGGGAGCATCACATTCAGCTCCTGGTCCAGCAGTGGCGCCCCCCAGGGGTGTGTCCTCTCCCCACTGCTCTTCGACCTGCATACCAACGACTGCACCTCAGGGGAGTCTTCTATGAAACTCCTGAAATTTGCGGACGACACCATGGTCATCGGTCTAATCCGGGACTGTGATGAGTCTGCATACAGACAGGAGGTGGTGGTTAGAACCAGAACCTGCTCAAGACTGTGGAGATGACAGTGGACTTCAGGAGAAGCCCCCCAACACTGCCCCACCTCACCATCCTCAACAGCACAGTGTCTACTGTGGACACCTTCAGGTTTCTCGGTACCACAATCTCTCGGGACATGAAGTGGACCTCCCACATAGACACTGTCTGGAAAAAGGCCCAGCAGAGGCTATACTTCCTGTGACAGCTCAGAAAGCTCAACCTGCCTCAGAAACTGCTGATCATGGATCTGCCACCACACTGGACAGGAACAGACTGAAACGAACAATCAGGTGTGGAGAGAGGATTATTGGTACTGATCTTCCCTCCATTGAGGACCTGTGCAGGTCAAGGGTCAGGAAGCGGGCAAGAAACATCAGTGTAGACTCCTCACACCCCGACACAATCTGTTTAAACTCCTCCCCTCTGGTATGCGCTACAGAGCACTGTTCACCAAAACCACCTGTCACAAAGACAGTGTCTTCCCCCAGGCTGTCGCTCTGGTGAACTTCCTGACAGTCACAGAGCGGCAGGTCAAACAATACTGCATCCTTGAATATTATATATATTTGTTTATATTTGATGTATAGTTGTATTTTTTTTTAAATATTGTATATTCTGTATATCATGTCTTGCCTAAATTTGAGTACTTATGTCAATTCTGGTACACTGAGAGCAAGTCTATCAGAGTCAAATTCCTTGTATGTACACATGTATTTGGTGAATAAAGCTGATTCTGATTCTGATTTTGTGTCCCTCTGTATCATTCTGTGTCCCCTTTCGAAATTCTGAGTTTTTACGGGTTCCCGAACACAACACAGGCAGAACTCTTCTTGAGTCAATCAACATCTCCCAATGACTGGATCAACCAACACAGCAGATAACAACGGAGCAACACTCAGCTCTGAAAAAAAGCTATAGTAATGGATTATGTGTGAATGGTCTGATTGTATTTCCTCAATATTACACCTATGCACTATCTGTGTAAACTGCCCATCAAGATGTTAAAGGTTGGATTAAACCATTCTGATGTTACACTTATGGATTCCCTGTGTAAACTGTCGATTAATATTTAGTGATCTGAATTTTGTGTCCCTGTGTACATGGTCTGTGTGGATTTTATAATTGTCTTTGTCTTCTTTCATATTTGTAATATTTAACTGAGTTAACTAATGGATTAGGGTATACACTGGAAAGTGCCTTGGTAGAGCCCCTCATATTTCTGTTGCTCATGTGCTACTTTTTATGCAAATGTGAAAACAAATAAACTAAACAAAAATTTAACTGCAGCAGTTAAATAAAAGTCATTCTTTCAAATCGTGTATTTTAATCATTTATCCTGCTATATATGGTTTTCTGAGTAAGCCTGTGATTTCATGAGCAATTCTGGGCTTTTATTTTGAAGCCCATGAACTCATCTCTGCATCTCTGTCGCGAACGTCACACTGAGCAAGATGGCGTCTGTTGGAAACCTATGTTAGCAGAGTGTCTTTGTTGTGTTTTTCAAGTGTAAACATGTCTAAAGTCAAAATGCTGAGAGCGTTGGTGAAGCAGCGACTAACTGCGGCTACTGAAGAGATATTTGGGCTGTTTGAAAGAACGATAGCAGAGTACGAGGAGGAACTTTGTCGATCAAAAGAGGAGAACGAGCGACAACGGAAACTACTGGACGCTGTTTTCAACCCTCAGCTTCGGTTACACAGAGCAGGTTTGTTCATTAAACATTACAAGTTCATTATTAATAATATAACTGCAGCTTTGTTCAATAAATATTCAGTCTGTCGATGTTTATACGCCGCGTTAGCTTCTCTGGTTTCTTTTTTTTTTTTTTTTTTTTTGTTTTTTAATTATATACTTTATTAATCCCCGAGGAAAAATTCAATTTTTCACTCCGTTGTCAATTACACACAGGTCCGAACACACACATGCACAAACAGGACCCATACATGCACTAAGTGGAGAGATGTCAGAGTGAGCTGCCCATGAGGGGCGCTCCGAGCTGTTGGGGGTTCGGTGCCTTGCTCAGGGGCACCTCGGCAGTGCCCAGGAGGTGAACCGGCACCTCTCCAGCCACCAGTCCACGCGCCATATTTTGGTCCGGACGGGGACTTGAACGGGCGACCCAACCCAAGTCCCTATGGACTGAGCTACTGCTTGGAGGCGCATTACGTCGATAAGAAAACGCTGCAGTGGTAAAACTAGGTATACTATTCCATACCCGGGGATGTGTCATGTATAGAGGAATAAGAATGAGAGGCAAAATCTGTTTTATTAAGGGTAAAGGTTCACAGATGTTAAATAAAAGTGATATCCTGTGCCTGGCTGTTTGTTTAGAACAGAGAGCGCACCTGTTTTTGGAGTTGTTTGGTCAGGGTTTGTGCATCTGCAGGTTGCATATGACGTACCTGTAAACAATGCGCACTGTATTTAGAAACATGCTTTATGACAAAATATGTGAAACATAGTTTTGGCTGACGGCACGGAGGCACGCGCATACGCGGGGCCGTGCATGGGCACACAGGTACAAACATACACACACAACATGGAGAAACAATGAAAGAAACAGTGCAAAGTGCACAGCGCAATGTTTAGTTTGTGCTTGAAATTGCATGTCCCAGCCATGAACTGTGGTCCGAGCGCAGGTGTTTTCCAAGTGGTCTCCGCGCATGCGTAGCTCGCGCTGCTAATGGTGCTCACAATATGATTGGGTAGTGGGGAAAAAACGCAAATATAAACAGTAGAAATGTGGGGAAAATGCAAAAACATCATCGTGGCTGTCTGCACATGACCAAGATGAAAGCCCATGTGCAAATTCAGAGAAATAGGTCAAAGCAGTGAGGAGGAAAACGGATTACGACAGACAGACGGAAGGATGGAGGGACATAGGTTTCTCCATTTAATAGTAGGATAATTAGAGGCATCGATTCGGTTTGATATTTGGCTTTAAATCAAATCAATTTTCAAACCAGCACAAACCTAGCCTCCGGTCTTGATGGCTGTGTTAAGCGTTGTTGTGCGACGTGTAGTTTAATTAATTTTTTCGCATTTTACATTACATATAGAAATACATTTTTAACAACATAAATCAAAAGGCTCAGTAGCTTGCCAAGTTAAGCTTTTAACCGTGTGTGTGTGTGTATGTGTTTGTGTGTGTGTTTCCTGCAGACGTCCAGCAGCTGTTGGTGGTTAAAGAAGAGGTTCCCTCTGAGCAGCAGGAGTGGAGCTCCAGTGTGGACCAGGAGGACCCAGAGCCTCCACACATTAAAGAGGAACAGGAGGAAGTCTGGATCAGTCAGGAGGGAGAGCAGCTTCAAGGGCTGGAGGAGGATGATATCACCAAGTTCACATCCACTCCTGTCCCTGTGAAGAGTGAAGATGATGAAGCGAAACCTCAGTCCTCACAGCTTCATCAAAGACACACTGAACAGATGGAAACAGAAGCAGAAGGAGAGGACTGTGGAGGAGCAGAACCAGCCAGGAACTCAGATCCAGATACACCTTTACAACCTGAGACTGATGACGAGACTGGAGAGTCCTCTGAACCTGAGACTGATGACAGTGATGACTGGACGGAGACCAGTGAACCTCAGTCAGGTATCTGTCAAGTCACACATTTGCTTGTCTTAAGCAAGTCTCAAGTTTTAACCTCCAAGTCTCAAGCAAGTCCCAAGTCACTGTGGTTAGAATCAAACAAGTCATGTCAAGTCCTTGGTATGAGTCAAGCAAGTTGAGTCAAGTCATTTTTGTGTCTTAATTGGATATTGGACAGACTCTGTCTGTGTTTTTTGTAGAGTAGAGACAAACTCTCACTTCTGCCAGGGAGTTCTCATCTTATGCAGCAAACAGCACCAGCAGGGCACTGTGGCTTGTTTGTGTAGTGTTTGATTCCAGCCACTTATATACCTTTTCAACAGACATGGGCTGGCTTGATTTGACTTTGCTTGTCTGTCTGCATGTGTGTATGTGTATCATTTGAGAGATCGTGACCTGGTACTTTGAGGTGAAGGTGGATGTTGTGCTGTAGTGTATAGGCTAGCTGTATTCTGTCTGTTGGCTCAAATTAGGGATAAAAAAATCAAATTTTTGGTTCATTGAAGCGTGAGGAGCAGAGGAGAAGAGAGAAGGAGAGGAGGATGGTGCTGTAAGATCAGGTCACATTACTGTATATCGTTCAGGAATATGTTTGAGTTTGGAGTGTTCAAACGTGTTGGAGGTTTTGGATATTGGAAATCATGGACATTTCATGTAGGCTACAGTAGGTTGCATGTCATATTTGTGGGATTTGATTCAAAGTGACAGCCGCTGAATGAAAACATAATGCTCAGCAGTCAGACAGGAGTCATGTTGATTTCCAGGGCTGGTACCTGCATTTATTCCACAGGCTAGTTAATAACATGCCCGGCAGGAAATCCAAAGTGTGGGATCATTTTTAGAAGGTGAAGGACGTACCCAAGGTGATATGTAAACTCATCTTCATTGGTCGACGACAAACATGACATGTGTCAGTAGCTGCATGCCCATTAGCCACTTAGCACAATCATTACTGCTTTGCAGACAGCATCATTAACAGGCGGCTCGCTCAGTGTGTGACGTGCACTTGTAGATAAAATATAGGCCTATATTAATGAAGGTTCATTAGTACGGTTTTGTATCTCTCTGTAATGTAGCACAGTGTTAACAATGTTACTGACACTATTCTTTCTCACACCTTCAACTCAAACCATTGTGTTGCCCCACTCAAAATATATAATTCAGTAATTAAATTAATATTGTAAATGTTGGAGCCAAATGCTTGATTTATGTTTTGATGAATATTTTATTTTTTCTAGTTTGCTGTAATTATTTGTCTGATTGGTTATGAGATATGAACATGAAATATTCTGGTTTAAATTACGAGTTGAATTGATAACAATTATGAAATTGTGAATTGTTGCTAATTTTGATTATTCGCTGCTATGCATAATTGATGCCATTTCTCACCTCCGCCTCCTCTTTATAGACGGGTGACTGCAGCACCTGGGATATATTAGTGTTGGCTATTGGGGCCGGGTGAGCTCTCGGTTTCAGGCACGCAGCCATACAGTTTTAGACCGCTGCTAAGTGTTGTTTTTTGTTTTGTTTGAATGGATGGAAAAAAAAGAAATGAACCGATATGATCTGTCTGTCACTCCATGATGCAGTAAGAAACCCCTAAGTTTTTTTTTGGAAATAAACATCTTGAACCTGAGGAGAGAAGTGTTTAGGATTTCATGGTCACTTTAAAATATTTGACAGCGCTGGAGCACGTTGGACTTGGATGCATGTAAGCCGAAGAGCCAAGAGCATCTTTATAAGAAAAGATCGCACCTATAGTAAATATGTGTGCTACTCGTCGACTAATGGCCCTAAATGAATTGCGGGTACTTGTTGCACCCTGTGTCTCTCCACCAAAGCAGTGGGTTGCTGTCTGCAGAAAGAGGAGTCTCCTTCATGTAGACTTGCATCTCCAGAATGCCAACACCGCTACTGTAATCAGAGTCACTTGATTTATACAAGTCCCCAAACAGGATCCCCATCGCTCAGAGGGCAGCAGCTACCTTTTCTCCCTCTTGTGTACAGGCACTGTCTGTCTCATTGTCCTTCATCTCGTGTGATAAGGTATCACTGACGAGATTTCTCCGTTTGGATGAAAGGTGGACTAAGCGAAAGAACCTATATCACACACTATTTTAAAATTTAAAACTGCATTTACAGTCAGGTCCATAATTATTTGGACCGTGATGGAGTTGTCATCATTTTGGCTCTGTACACCACCACAATGGGTATTCAATGAAACTATGAATACCTGCTTAAAGTGCAGAATCTCAGCTTTAATTTAAGGCTTTTTTCAAAAATTTAGCATAAACCGTGTAGGAATTACAACCATTTCTTCACACAGTCCCCCAAGTTTAAGGGTTCATAAGTTTTTGGACAAACTAATATAATCATCAATTAGACAGTCAGTTTTAAGATTTGGTTGCAAATCCTTTCAGTTGATGACTGCCTGAAGTGTTGGACACATAGACATCACCAGATGCTGGGTTTCTTCCCTGGTGATGGTCTGCCAGCCCTTTGCTGAATTTGAGGCCATGACACCACTGGACCTGTTGCTGCTGCTTGCAGAAGTTGTGAAGTTGTGGGGCCTTTTTGGGAACCAACTCACTTGATGTGTGGCTTGCCATCTTTTCTTCTCTTTCTCAGACTGCAGTAGTGTTACACGGTATACCGGTATTTGAATAGTACCGCGGTACTACAGTATTCCAAACGGTACTATAATGCATTTGGAAAATACCGGTACTTTGAAATTGATTCAATTCATTAATTTATTTAATTCATTTATGCACACAAACGCCTTTCTTGTTCCTACTGGAGCACAGATTGCGCAAGTGGTGTGTTTGACAACACCTGTATCAACATTCGCAGCTGGCACACGTGAAAAAAGACAAGAGAAAGTCTGCCTCGCAAAGGGAGACAACATGAGACAACACCAACTTGGTGAAACATTTGAGCAACCAAACTGTGATGTCCGTACCGAGGTACTTACTGAACCATGATTTTTTTGGTACCGTTACACCGCTACTATTTATTGTTCTAAAGGTTTGTATCCAAAAGGACTTTTCCTTAGGAAAAGTACCGAAGAGTATCGAAAAGTATCGTAATTCATATTGGTTTTGGTATCGTGACAACACTAGACTGCAGTCAACAGGTAATTACAGCTTGAACATGAACTTTTCACCTCATGTCCGAAACTCGAATAAAAAGTGATAGCTCTACTATGAATAGAACCACATGCGCATTTGTGGAACTGCAGCAGGCCACAGACAATTAGTGCTAAAATTATGTCCTTGGCCAAGCTACCTCACCTCTCTGCTACTATGAAATTAGCCAATGCTAGCTAATTTCGCTAACATAATATATCAGAAAAATGGCTTTAAATGGTTCATAATGTTTTCTACATTGCATTGTTTTGTAAGGCAGAGGATACTGTGCAGTTTTTGAGGTGTGTGTGTTTCCTGTTTCCTGCAGATGTCCAGCAGTTGTTGGTGGTTAAAGAAGAGGTTCCCCCTGAGCAGCAGGAGTGGAGCTCCAACGTGGACCAGGAGGACCCAGAGCCTCCACACATTAAAGGGGAACAGGAGGAACTCTGGATCAGTCAGGAGGGAGAGCAGCTTCAAGGGCTGGAGGAGGATGATATCACCAAGTTCATATCCACTCCTGTCCCTGTGAAGAGTGAAGATGATGAAGAGAAACCTCAGTCCTCACAGCTTCATCAAAGACACACTGAAGAGATGGAAACAGAAGCAGAGGGAGAGGACTGTGGAGGAGCAGAACCAGCCAGGAACTCAGATCCAGATACACATTTACAACCTGAGACTGATGACAGTGATGACTGGACGGAGACCAGAGAACCTCAGTCAGGTTTAAACTCTCTGAAAAATGATCAAGTCCCTGTCAGTGATTTGATTGTTGGTGAGAAACCATTTAGCTGCTCTGAGTGTGGGAAAAGATTTGGTCGAAGTGAAGTTCTAAAGGTCCACATGAGAGCTCATACGGGGGAAAAAACATTTTGCTGCTCTGAGTGTGGAAAAAGATATGGTGACAGGAAAACTCTAAGGCTACACATGAGAACTCATGTAGGAAAGAAACCGTTTAGCTGCACTGAGTGTGGAAAAAAAATTAGTAGTATGAGAGGTCTGAAGGTACACATGAGATCTCATACAAGACAGAAACCATTTAACTGCTCTGAGTGTGGGAAAAGATTTGGTCGAAGTGAAGTTCTAAAGGTCCACATGAGATCTCATACGGGGGAAAAAACATTTCACTGCTCTGAGTGTGGAAAAAGATATGGTGACAGGAAAACTCTAAGGCTACACATGAGAACTCATGTAGGAAAGAAACCGTTTAGCTGCACTGAGTGTGTAAAAAAATTTAGTAGTATGAGAGGTCTGAAGGTACACATGAGATCTCATACAAGAGAGAAACCATTTAGCTGCTCTGAGTGTGGGAAAAGATTTGGTCGAAGTGAAGTTCTAAAGGTCCACATGAGATCTCATACGGGGGAAAAAACATTTCGCTGCTCTGAGTGTGGAAAAAGATATGGTGACAGGAAAACTCTAAGGCTACACATGAGAACTCATGTAGGAAAGAAACCGTTTAGCTGCACTGAGTGTGTAAAAAAATTTAGTAGTATGAGAGGTCTGAAGGTACACATGAGATCTCATACAAGAGAGAAACCATTTAGCTGCTCTGAGTGTGGGAAAAGATTTGGTCGAAGTGAAGTTCTAAAGGCCCACATGAGATCTCATACGGGAGAAAATACATTTCGCTGCTCTGAATGTGGGAAAACATTTGGTGGAAGTGAAGTTCTGAAGAGACATATGAGATCTCATGCAGGAGAGAAACCATTTAGCTGCTCTGAGTGTGGGAAACGATTTGGTTACAGGCAATACCTGAAGATACACATGAGATCGCATACAGGAGAGAAACCATTTAGCTGCTCTGAGTGTGGGAAAAGATTTGGTCGAAGTGAAGTTCTAAAGGTCCACATGAGATCTCATACGGGGGAAAAAACATTTCGCTGCTCTGAGTGTGGGAAAAGATTTGGTCAAAGTGAACATCTGAAGAGACATATGAGATCTCATACAGGAGAGAAACCATTTAGCTGCTCTGAGTGTGGGAAAAGATTTGCTTCCAGTCAATATCTGAAGATACACATGAGATCTCATACAGGAGAAAAAACATTTCGCTGCTCTGAGTGTGGGAAAAGATTTGGTCGAAGTGCACATCTGAAGAGACATATGAGATCTCATACAGGAGAGAAACCATTTAGCTGCTCTGAGTGTGGGAAACGATTTAAGTACAGTGAAGATTTAAAGATGCACATGAGATCTTATACTGGAGAAAAACCATTTAGCTGCTCTGAGTGTGGAAAAAGATTTGGTCGAAATGGACATCTGAAGAGACATATGAGTTCTCATACAGGAGAGAAACCATTTAGCTGCTCTGAGTGTGGAAAAAGATTTGGTCGAAGTGAACATCTGAAGAGACATATGACATCTCATATTGGAGAGAAACCATTTTGCTGCCCTGAGAGTGGGAAAGGATCCAGTGAAAGAGAATATCTGTAATAACGCATGAGATTTCGTAGAAGTGAGAAACCATTCAGCTGCCCTAAGTGTAGGAAAAAATCATTTTGTTAATCTATCATCTCCAGTTTGCTGTAAGCTATGGTGAATAGCCATCCAGGTGCAGGAAAAGTGTTGAAAGCGGCTCATTAAGTGCGCTACTCTCAGTGCAGGCGGAGCACAGCCAGTCACACCAAGCGCAGGTGCACTGCGCCTCCGCCTCGCCCAGTGTGTGAAACTAGAGGCCACTGTATTTGAGCCAGACTGCTGAGGCGCACAGGGGGAGCATCATTTTTTTTCCCTCCTCCATTTAAAATAAAAAAAACTGGTTCAGTCGGGCTCGGACCCAGTGTTGTATGGTATGTTGTCGGGCGAGCTGGTTTCGGGCTTCAAGTCCCTCGGGTCATTTCGGTTTCGGGTTGAATTTTTTGGCCCATTGAGAACTCAATTGTGGATATCAATTCAAATCAGCAACTACCAAAATAATGACCGAGTTAACAGGTTGTTTTCTGACATGAGGGGGTATTCTTGAATTTCCCCAGTCAGAAAGAGTTTTTCTGATTATGCTGACGTCACTTGAACACAGCATTCACTGCAGGCCATTCAGGTCTCATAGTGGGAGTGGGGCATTGCTGTGCTGACAAAATTATGTTATCAGGGCTATTCATCATGATAACGGACTTAAAGGAATGACGTAATAATTTCCTGTTATCGGCCTGATAGTTATCGTGCACCCCTAGGTGTAAGGCTGTAAAAACAACCATGAGAACTCATTCAGGACAAAGACTTTTCAGGTCCAGTGTTTGTATGGTCCAGAATCAGCTAGATACACATTTTCAACCTGAGACTGATGACAGTAATAATGATTGGAAGAACAGAGAACCTCAGTCTACTTTTAAACTCTCTGGAAAATATGAAGTCTCAGTTCTTCATGTGACACTCAATACTAGCCAAAAATCATTAAGTTACTCAGTGTGGGGTAAAAAGATTTGTCTGTCAGAGATGCTCAGTTAATACAGTCCACAGCTCCTCTGCATAGTCTCTCCCTTCTTTCCTTCTCTCATCTTTGTGCATCAGCTCTGTGAAGTCAAGGGCTGTACCTTGGGCCGATGTGGACAGACACAGCAGGGAGGATGCTGCTAAGCATTGTACTGTAAAATTGTAAAATTAAAAATTGAAAATAAAGTATTCAAAAAATAAATGACATGCCAGGGTGTTAATAAGATAAATAACAGAAACACTGACGCTGTTGAGCGATCTTCATGACTCAGGCTTCACTTGGAATTGTGTGTTTTCTACTTTATGCTCCCAGTTTGGAGAAGCAGACAAGAGAACTGGCACGGTTAGCACATTGATGACCAGCGGAAGACCAACAACTTATTGTGTTCTGTGAGGGAAAATTACTGATTCTTTCAGTGGAGTCTGGTTGCTTTTAGGAGAGCATCATGTAACTGCATCAGTTTACCATTGTCAAGGGCTGTCTGACAGCATGGTGAAGCTGTGAAAATATTCTAAACTGATGTGGAATTTTCGTCGAGGTGATTGTATTTTTACTTTGATACAAACAGTTAATTTTTCCTCATAGCTCCCATGCCAGTTTTGGCCAGCTATAAACCAAGATGGTGCCACGGGACTTCGCTCTCTCCTACTTCTCCTGATGTTCGGATTTTTTTTGAGCACCTTTTTTGGTCACCTTCACCAGAGAGGAACTCCAACACATTGGTCAGTTCTGCACACAGACAACAGCACAGTTTCTACAGTGGACACCTTCAGGTTTCTCGGTACCACAATCTCTTGGAACATGAAGTGGACCTCCCACATAGATACTGTATGGAAGGTAGTAGGTTAGTTTTTTGTTTTTGTTTTTAAATATTTTTTTTCTTGATTTTGTTTTTTCTTGTTCATATAGTCCGTTGTGTAAGCCTATAGCTTCTTGACCTCTCCTGTCACATCCTTATTTTTTTTCTATTATTTATCTGGATTCTATGTAGTTTTTACTATGTGTGCAAATAATTAAAAAAAAAAGGCCCAGCAGAGGCTGTACTTCCTGTGACAGCTCAGGAAGCTCAACTGCCTCAGGAACTGCTGATCATGGATCTGCCACCAAACTGGACAGGAACAGACTGAAACGAACAATCGGGTGTGGAGAGAGGATTATTGGTACTGATCTTCCCTCCGTCGAGGACCTGTACAGGTCAAGGGTCAGGAAGCGGGCAAGAAACATCAGTGTAGACTCCTCACACCCCGACACAATCTGTTTAAACTCCTCCCCTCCGGTATGCGCTACAGAGCACTGTTCACCAAAACCACCTGTCACAAAGACAGTTTCTTCCCCCAGGCTGTCGCTCTGCTTAACTTCTTAACAGTCACAGAGTGGCAGGTCAAACAATACTGCATCCTTGAATATTATCATTATTAGTTTATATTTGATGTATGACTGTATATTTTTTGTATATTTTTTTAATATTATATATTCTGTATATTCCATTTCATGCCTAAATTTGAGTATAAAGCTGATTCCTCTTGAGTCAATCAACATCTCCCAATGGTTGGATCAACTAACACAGCAGATAACAATGGAGCAACACTCAGCTCTGGACAAAAGTTATACTGATGGATTATGTGTTAAAGGTTTGATTTTATTTTCTGAACTTTACACTTATGGACTATCTGTGTAAACTTCCCATCAAGATGTCAAAGGGGAACTCATGTTTTTTTCAACCTGGGCCCTATTTTCCGATCTACTTTTTTCTAAATGAGACATAGGATGCTCAATATTTGATATTTCTCCAGTACGAAGCTAGGGCTGACCTGCCTGCAGCCTGTGAGCGCGTGCTATATTAAATAATAGGACACTACGAGGGAGCAGTGATACTTGGGTAGCACACATACTAAAATTGCAACAGGCAGAGGAACATGTCCGAATCCAGCTAAAGGAAAACACAGGCATTCATTTCTCCTTTCCATTATGTTGTCAGATAATTATACTAACAATCCGAGCCTATCTGCATGAAAAATGCACTTTAAGTAGACGTATTTTGACGTTGTTTGACGCTGTCTGAGTGCCCAAAAAGTACTGAACATTCTATCACTCGTTGAGACATAAGTAGATCGGAAAATAGGGCCAAGGTTGAAAAAACATTAGTCCCCCTTTAAAGGCTGGATGTAACTATTCTGATGTTACACTTATGGATTCCCTGTGTAAACTGTCTACAAATATTTAGTGATCTTAATTTTGTGTACTTATGTACATGGTCTGTGTGGATTTTATCACTGTCTTTCTCTTTTTCCATCCTTGTAATATTTTAGTGAGTTAACTCATGGATTAGGGTATACACTGGAAAGTGCCTCGATAAAGCCACTCCAAGGATTGTTTGCATCTCTCCATCATGTTTCTGTTGCTCATTTACTACTTTTTTTTGTAAATTGCATTTATAAAAGCAAATGAACTAAATATCAACTGGAACAGTTCAAATAAAATCATTCTTTCAATTAAGTGTATTTTCATCGTTTATGCTCCTGCATGTGTTTTTTTTTTTTTTTTTTTGAATAAGCCCGCAATTCCATGGAACACTTCTGGACTTTTATTTTGAAGCTCATGAGCTCATCTCTACCGGAAGCTGTACTCTTTACTGTTGCCAACGTCACACTGAAGAAGATGGCGTCTGGTAGAAAGGTGTGTTAGCAGAGTGTCTTTGTTGTGTTTTTAAAGTGTGAACATGTCTAAAGTCCAAATGCTGAGATCGTTGGTGAAGCAGCGACTAACTGCGGCTGCTGAAGAGATATTTGGGCTGTTTGAAAGAACGATAGCAGAGTACGAGGAGGAACTTTGTCGATCAAAAGAGGAGAACGAGCGACAACGGAAACTACTGGACGCTGTTTTCAACCCTCAGCTTCGGTCACACAGAGCAGGTTTGTTCATTAAACATTACAAGTTCATTATTAATAATATAACTGCAGCTTTGTTCAATAAATATTCAGTCTGTCGACGTTTATACGCCGCGTTAGCTTCTGTGGTGTCGTTAGCTTCTGTGGTGTCGTTAGCTTCTCTGGTGTCGTTAGCTTTTCATTACCATCCTTAAATGATTATCATTGTTTATTCTCTCATCATTTTTTGTATTGTTAATATGAATCAGCGAAGTTACTCCAGCTGTTAAACAAATGTAGTGTAGTATGAATGTACAATATGAACCTCTGAGATGTTGTAGAGTAGAAGTATAAAGTAGCAGGAAATAGAAATACTCAAGTAAAGTACAAGTTAACAGAGAGCTGAAGAGAAAAGAGTCTTATGGGGTAGTTTGGTTTGTTTACATCAAATTCACCTTCCTACAAACATGGGTCTTTTCTTCAGGCCTTAAATGCAGGGCTTATTTTATACTTTATCTTGTTGTTACTTTTGTTACTAGCTTACTTATTGTTAAACTTGGTTTATTTCAACTTGGTAAATGGTTGGTTATTGCCTAAATTAGGCTGGCTGTATGAGATGCTTCAATAGTTTAATCTCACAACAGTAGCAAACAAAACCAAGACTGAGGACGAACACTATCTTCACCTGGCTGTCCATGAATGCAGGTCACAGGGAGACATGGATGCTGCTCTGTAGAGCGCTCGATTTATGTGCATTAACCGTGAGCAAGGGGTTAACAAGGGAGGGGCAGGGGGTCTTCTGTTGTTCACCACAGCTGTGTTTTGGCCTTGACACAGCTGAGTGAACACTGTGAATCTGTTTGATGGTCAGAGATCTGTAGAAGTTTTTAGCCTGAAGTTTGATGTCTGTAACATCTGTGTGTGTGTGTGTGTGTGTGTGTGTGTGTTTCCTTTTTCATGCAGATGTCCAGCAGCTGTTGGTGGTTAAAGAAGAGGTTCCCCCTGAGCAGCAGGAGTGGAGCTCCAGTGTGGACCAGGAGGACCCAGAGCTTCCACTCATTAAAGAGGAACAGGAGGAACTCTGGATCAGTCAGGAGGGAGAGCAGCTTCAAGGGCTGGAGGAGGATGATATCACCAAGTTCACATCCACTCCTGTCCCTGTGAAGAGTGAAGATGATGAAGAGAAACCTCAGTCCTCACAGCTTCATCAAAGACAAACTCAGCAGATAAAAACAGAAGTGGAAGAAGAGGACTGTGGAGAACCAGAAGCAGCCAGGAATTCAGATTTGGATAGACATTTACAACCAGAGACTGATGACAGTAATGGTTGGACAGAGACCAGAGAACCTCAGTCAGGTTTAAACTCTCTGAAAAATGATGAAGTCCCTGTCAATGATTTGATTGTTGGTGAGAAACGATTTAGGTGCTCTGAGTGTGGGAAAACCTTTGGTCACAGAAGAGATCTGAAGAGACACATGAGAACTCATACAGGAGAGAAACCATTTAGCTGTTCTGAGTGTGGCAAAAGATTTGGCCGTAGTGGAGTTCTAAAGGAGCACATGATATCTCATACAGGAGAGAAACCATTTAGCTGTCCTGAGTGTGGAAAAAGATTTGGTCGTGGTAGAGTTCTGAAGCAACACATGATATCGCATACAGGTGAGAAACCATCTAGCTGCACTGAGTGTGGGAAAAATTTTAGTCGCAGTGGAATTCTGAAGGATCATGAGATCTCTCATACAGGAGAGAAACCATGTAGCTGCTCTGAATGTGGGAAGAAAATTAGTCATATGGGAGGTCTGATTGTACACATGAGATCTCATACAGGAGAGAAACCATTTAGCTGCTCTGAGTGTGGCAAAAAATTCGGTTACAGTGGAGATCTGAAGAAACACATGAGAACTCATACAGGAGAGAAACCATTTAGCTGTTCTGAGTGTGGCAAAAGTTTTGGTCGTAGTGGAGTTCTGAAGAATCACATGAGATCTCATACAGGAGAGAAACCATTTAGCTGCTCTGAATGTGGGAAAAAATTTGGTCTAAAATTAAATCTGAAGAAACACATGAGATCTCATACAGGAGAGAAACCATATGGCTGCTCTGAGTGTGGCAAAAGTTTTGGTCAAAGTGGAGATTTGAAGAGACACATGAGATCTCATACAGGAGAAAAAACATTGAGCTGCTCTGAGTGTGGCAAAAGCTTTGGTCAAAGTGGACATTTGAAGACGCACATGCGAACGCATACAGGAGAAAAACCGTTTAGCTGCTCAGTTTGTGGGAAATCATTTACACAAAATGGAAATTTACATTCACACATGAAAATTCATGTGGGAGAAACGTGATTAAGATGTTCAGTCTGGGAAAAAAAAAATCTGTTTGGAATAAGATTTTAAAAACACTCATGACAGACACAGACCCAAACATTTATGTATGTATGTTTTTAAATGTATGTATTTACTTACTTACTCACCAAGATCAGTCTTGTACAGCCAGGGGGAGTATTTCCCCTCTGACAACCAAGCTGGGTCAAAACCTGTTATCCAGTGGTGACTGGACTTTTACTGCTTGTCACAGGGCAGGAATTATACCACGGCCAAACGGCCAGTGCCATGGATGCCCTGGAGTGTGGCTGTAATGGCCCTCCTACCCATACGGCCATTGCAGCATTCCCTGTTTTGAGCTGGTCGTTGTGCCCTTAAAATAAAGTTTTCTCATTCAAAACTACATGCATCCCAGTGTCTGTCATTTCACTGTACATCTGAAAAAACAAAAACAGCAACCGCACACTCACAACTCTGTGCAATCATCAATTTATTTCACTGTACGTCAATAGTAATGCGAAATTTCTCCTATTCTCGTGAAAATATTAAAAAAACAACAAGATGATGGGTGCTAAATGCTATTATTAGCAACCAATTAACAGATAATGTTATATGAATGGCCCAAGTGAAATCAGCTAAACGCTGTACAGTGTAAGTATTAATACAGAGTTGTGTGTTTTAAAGATTACTAGGCAGGGCTCCAGACTAAATTTGACTCTCCCAACTTTTCATCAGAGTATAATTTAGTAATAGCGTTGCACACGGTTTTGGTATCTGTCCAACGTGACGTTTCTGTAACTTATGGGTCTATGGTGCGCTTATTTCCACTCGCATTTTCCCCTGAAAATATGACGCTAATAATGTAGGAATGTTTATTAAATGCACATTAGTTTCACAGAAAAGATTAAGAAATACCACTAAGCATCAGCACACTGTTAACTGTAGCTTCAGTTTGTGCCTCATACAGATCTGCTGGTAAGTTAACTAAGCGTTAGCTAGCGTGATAAAAGACGGCAGAGAGGGGGCGTTGTGCAAATAAATTAAAGATTTATTAATTTTCTGTCACAGTAAACACATGGCTGATAACAAATGTGAGAACTAACTATGCTCAAGTACAAGCTATTCAGGGCTGCAGACGAAAACATTAACATGACAAACAGCAAGGCTAACGTTATGGCTAACAAGTTAACGTACTGACACTCCTCAGACAGACAGACACACATACAGGACAGCCTCTCAGTCCTTAGCCGCTAACGTTAGCTCATGTACAACACAGGTGCCACACAGAAACTTTTACAAAGGGTCATGATGTGCTTGTAGTGACTGTCAAATCGCCAGTGAAAGTTGTTTACACTGCGGACATGGAGAGCAGCTGTTAGTGCCTGCTCTCATGGGACAAAGATCCTCTGAGAAGAAAGACAGTTCACTCTGCTCTGCTGCCAGGAACAAACCGGAAGGCAAAGTTCCTCTTTGAGGAAGAGGGTTCACTTTGCTGCAGGGTTCACCAAAACGTTGTTTTTTTTTTTGCTTTTAATAAATTGAACACACATTAAAGAACATACAAGATCCTGTAGAGAATTAATACATGTAATACAATACAATAAACATTGTCAAATTAAATGAAGGGAGAGGATTTTTTTAAAAGGCAAATAAAATATTGGGGATTTATGTAAAAATATACATAGAGACATTGGTTTAGGCTGTGATGCCCCAATAACTTTGTATTTATCAAAGGCCAAAATGGCCTTGCCCTAAAAATGACTTATTCCAGGCCTGTTGTCAGGGGCAGGGCATGCAGCACTTTGGCTCTTCCCGATACTTGGATCCAGAGCAGGAGAGCTACTCTGGCTGCTAAATTCTGAAACTGATTTGAACATAGTTTTCTTTTAAGAAATCTGCATAAAATAGCCCACAATGATTCAGCGAAAACATTTTTTCAGAGATTTTTGTAAATGTATAAAAAAAAAAATGTAAACATCATTGAGCGATCTTCATGACTCAGCCTTCATTTGGAATTGTGTGTTGTCAGCTTTAAGGCCACCCCAAAGGCTCTGTCACCTCTGGTCGTCAGCCTAGTCCTAGGAGTAGCCAGTAATAGCTGACTGGCTGATCTCAAGGCTCAGGAGGGAGCATGAAAGTGCAGGAGTTCAGTTAAATAAGGGAGTGCCAGCCCATTTAGGGCTTTAAAGACAATCAATAAAATCTTAAAATCAATTCTAAAACGCACTGGAAGCCATTGAAGTGAGGCCAAGATTGGTGTGATGTGTTCGCGTTTACGCTTTCCAGTAAGGAGGCGGGCTGCTGCGTTCTGGACAAGCTGTAGACGGTGTAGCAGTGACTGGTCAATACCGACATAAAGCGAGTTACAGTAGTCCAGACGTGAGGTTATAAAAGCATAGATTACCCTCTCTAGATTTTGGGGGGAGAGATAGCCCTTTGCTTTAGCTGAAAGCCTGAGTTGATAAAAGCTGGTTTGTATTACTGATCTCATGTGTTTATCGAATTTAAAAGCACTGTCAAAGGTCACACCGAGATTTTTAACAGACGAATGGATGTTAGGAGTGAAGGGGCCCAGAAAATCAGCGGAGTAATCGGAGGGGTCAGATCCAAACATAATGATCTTGGTTTTATCCTCATTGAGATTTAAAAAGTTAGTGTCCATTGTTACGGACTAGTCAAGTCTAAGGATGTCAACAGCTCAGATGAGAGGCTAGCCCTAACCTGGAGTGTGATTGAAGGAAACAAAGGGAGGAAAGAACGGAACAGTGGACTGGTTTGCCAGGCACGAGAAATAATACAGGTAGGCCAGTTTACCAGGTCCGCAGGCTAGGTTCATTCAGAGGCTGGTCAGTCAGTCCAGGTACCGCCAGCTCTGGCCGCGGCTCCCGGTGAGTGGCGAGCTCCGTCCTGGCTCTTCCCCAATAGTTCAGTTTTTTTTTTTTTTTAAATGGATCCGAAAACAAACATAAACTGGTTTCGCTCTCAAAGAGCCCATGGCTGGGCTGGGTGGGTGTAGCTGTCGTCCTCTTCAGCAGCACTTTCCAAAAATGGAGGGACTCCTCATGACATGGAAGCAAACATTTTCTTCTACCGCTCTCACACATCTGAATCTTGTCATCTCATTAACTAACTCCCGAGGATGCGTGCGCACTTCAAAGATGTGACGTAAACAAACACACAGCTCAACCTTTATTTCTCAGCGGGAAACCAGTCCAAAACGTAAATGAAAGGAAAAGGAAAAGGAAAAGAAAAGAGGAACTATAATCACCCTATCACTCCTAACATCCATCCAGGATTTGACATCTTTTAAACATTCTGGCAGTGGCTATACAGCATCCTTGCTAATGGATTTAAGGGGCAGATAGATCTGTATATCATCTGCAAAACAGTGAAAAGGTATGTTGTGTTAAAAATCAACCCTAATGGCAGCATGTAGAGCAAGAAGAGGCTGGGGCCAAAAATGGAGCCTCGGGGGACACAGGAGGTGAGAGGAGCCATAGCTGAGTTGAATTCCCCTAAATTAACTGAGAAGCTCCGATCAGTGAGGTAGGACTGAAACCATAGAACGGCAGTACCAGTGATACCTACCCACTGTTCCAGGCGAGACAGGAGGATCCTATGATCTACGGTATCAAAGGCTGCTGACACGTCAAGCAGCACCAGAACAACAGAGTTACATGAATCAACAGTTGACAAAAGATCGTTAAAAACCCTCAAAAGTGCTGTTTCAGTGCTGTGGTGTGGTTTAAAGCCAGACTGGAACTTTTCAGACATGTCATGGGCCTCTAGGAATGATTGCAGCTGAGTAAAGACCAATCAGGTGTGGAGAGAGGATTATTGGTACTAATCTTCCCTCCATCGAGGACCTGTACAGGTCAAGGGTCAGGAAACGGGCAAGAAACATCAGTGTAGACTCCTCACACCCCGACACAATCTGTTTAAACTCCTTCCCTCTGGTATGCGCTACAGAGCACTGTTCACCAAAACCACCTGTCACAAAGACAGTGTCTTCCCCCAGGCTGTCGCTCTGGTGAACTTCTTAACAGTCACAGAGCGGCAGGTCAAACAATACTGCATCCTTGAATATTATATATATTTGTTTATATTTGATGTATAGTTGTATATTTATTTGATATTGTATATTCTGTATATTCTATGTCTTGCCTAAATTTGAGTACTTATGTCAATTCTGGTACACTGAGAGCAAGTCTACCAGAGTCAAATTCTGGCGAATAAAGCTGATTCTGATTCTGATTTTGTGTCCCTCTGTATCATTCTGTGTCCCCTTTCGAAATTCTGAGTTTTTATGGGTTCCTGAACACAACACAGGCAGAACTCTTCTTGAGTCAATCAACATCTCCCAATGACTGGATCAACTAACACAGCAGATAACAACGGAGCAACACTCAGCTCTGAAAAGTTATTCTGATGGATTATGTGTGAAAGGTCTGATTGTATTTCCTCAATATTACACTTATGGACTATCTGTGTAAACTGCCCATCAAGATGTTAAAGGTTGGATTAAACCATTCTGATGTTACACTTATGGATTCCCTGTGTAAACTGTCGATTAATATTTAGTGATCTGAATTATGTGTATATGTGAATATGGTCTGTGTGGATTTTATAATTGTCTTTCTTTTCTTCCATCTTTGTAATATGTTACTGAGTTAACTAATGGAGTATGGTATAGACTGGAAAGTGCCTCGATTAAGCCCTCTGAGGGCTTTTTTCCATCTCTCCATCATGTTTCTGTTGCTCATGTACTACTTTTTTATGCAAATGTGAAAACAAATAAACTAATAATCAACTGCTACAGTTCAATAAAAGTCATTCTTTCAAATCGTGTATTTTAATCATTTATCCAGCTGTATGTGGTTTTCTGAGTAAGCCTGTGATTTTGTGACAATTCTGGGCTTTTGTTTTGAAGCCCATGAACTCATCTCGGCATCTCTGTCGCGAACGTCACACTGAACAAGATGGCGTCTGTTGGAAACCTATGTTAGCAGAGTGTCTCTGTTGTGTTCTTAAAGTGTGAACATGTCTAAAGTCCAAATGCTGAGATCGTTGGTGAAGCAGCGACTAACTGCGGCTGCTGAAGAGATATTTGGGCTGTTTGAAAGAACGATAGCAGAGTACGAGGAGGAACTTTGTCGATCAAAAGAGGAGAACGAGCGACAACGGAAACTACTGGACGCTGTTTTCAACCCTCAGCTTCGGTTACACAGAGCAGGTTTGTTCATTAAACATTACAAGTTCATTATTAATAATATAACCGCAGCTTTGTTCAATAAATATTCAGTTTGTCGACGTTTATACGCCGCGTTAGCTTCTCTGGTGTCGTTAGCTTCTCTGGTGTCGTTAGCATAAAAATGTGATTGTGTCATTCAGTTGGTTGCCCTGTTGACTTCTTGTCTAACCTTGTGTGTATTGGTGATTTACACAGCATTACTGCCACCTAGTGGATTGCAGGCACATTACGTCTATAATGGGCTTTAATCGGGAGAATAATTGGATGCATCGATTCGGTTTGATATTTGGCTTTAAATCAAATCAATAATAAAATTTTCAAACCAGCACAAACCTAGCATCCACTCTTGATGGCTGTGGCAAGCGTTGTTGTGCGACATATAGTTTAATGAACTTTTAGCATTTTAAATTACATATACAAATACATTTTTAACTACATAACTTTCCTGTTTCCTGTTTCCTGCAGACATCCAGCAGCTGTTGGTGGTTAAAGAAGAGGTTCCCCCTGAGCAGCAGGAGTGGAGCTCCAGTGTGGACCAGGAGGACTCAGAGCCTCCACACATTAAAGAGGAACAGGAGGAACTCTGGATCAGTCAGAACGGAGAGCAGCTTCAAAGGCTGGAGGAGGATGATATCACCATGTTCACATTCACTCCTGTCCCTGTGAAGAGTGAAGATGATGACGAGAAACCTCAGTCCTCACAGCTTCATCAAAGATCCACTGAACAGATGGAAACAGAAACAGAAGCAGAGGGAGAGGACTGTGGAGGAGCAGAACCAGCCAGGAACTCAGATCCAGATACACATTTACAACCAGAGCCTAATGACAGTGATGGTTGGACGGAGACCAGAGAACCTCAGTCAGGTATCTGTCAAGTCACACATTTGCCAGTCTTAAGCAAGTCTGAAGTTTTAACCTTCAAGTCTCAAGCAAGTTGAGTCAAGTCATTTTTGTGTCTTAATTGGAAAAAATAAAAGGTCAGACTCTGTCAGTGTCTTCTGTAGAGAAGAGACAAACTCTCTCTTCTGCCAGGGGGTTCTCATCTTACACAGCAAACAGCATGAGCAAGACACTGTGGCTTGTTTGTGTAGTAGCAGTGGGCTGATCCACGGTTTAAGTTCCCTGTTTTTTTGCTGCATGTGTTTTTCCACAGCAGGGCAGGTAGAAGAAGTTTACCTGTTGGAGGTGAACTGTTTGTCTGCAGCTCTTCATCAACATCTCACTGTGGCTGTTTCTGCTTTTTCTCCTCCTCCCTGCATGTTATCAGACTTGCCTTTATTTAAGACAGGCTGCTCACAATGCTCCACTTATTCAGTAATAAGGAAGAGGAAGCTAACAGTTGTTCAGAAACTTTTTAAAATAAATGTGTGCTACGCATTTTCCTACCATCCATAAACTTCACAATGTTTAGCTCCTGTCAGAGCATGAATATAGTTTCCTCCTCCGTCCAGAAGTGCGTCTTCTGCTTCTCAGTTGCCACGGTGTTTGTTTTTCCTGGAGTTACTGCTACGTTATCTCCTTCTTCTTCTGGGTGAAAACCCGTGAAAGAAAAAGTGGCGCATGCGCAGAACGCCAAGTCGGACTAAACAGATACATGTAGCAATAGTTCGATTTTCAATCAGTTCTGGCAACATGCAAATTGCAGTGGGTCCAGTGTATTTGGAATGACCTGTTTGATGTGTGACATGACTACTCTTTCAAAACACTTCACTACAATTGAGGTGAGTACCATGGGGTGATAGTCATTCAGACAGGTTATACTGCTTTTCTTGGGGATGGGCACTATTGTGGTGAACTTTAAGCATGTAGGTACAGATGACTGGGAGAGGGACAGATTGAAAATGTCTGTAAAGACCTCTGCCAGCTCTGAAGAGCAGTACCTCAGGAAACGGCCGGGGATGTTGTCAGGGCCAACTGCTTTCCATGGGTTAGCTTTTTTCAAAACCTTACACACCTCAGTTGGAGTCACAGTGAGTGAAGAGCTCTGTAGCGCTGCAGCGTCTCCTCCTGCTGTCCCTGCGTCCTGGCTGCCATGGCACTTTTACGCACACAGACACACACAATCACAGAGGAAAGATGCCGCGGTGGAGACAGAGAGGTGAAGATAACTTGAGCTGATGACAACTACACTTGTTACTGTGCATGCAATAAAGCCTTCTTGAGGAAAAAGTTGGTGGTCATGTGACCTGCAGGCAGTGAGTCATCATCAGTAGACAGGAGGACTGATACTGATTGATGTCTGTTTTCTCTATTCTTTCTTTGAAAATTCACTCAGTACTGTGATGTCAGGAATATGATTTATTTTATTGACATTTTTATTTTGTTTCCAGTGAGATATTAAGTTTGTATTGTGACTTTTCTGTTTTAATATTGCTGTTGCTGCTCCAGAAACAACATGTAATTGAGAAATATTCTGTTTTATTCCTGTTGTGAATTTCTTCTTTTTAAAAAAAATGCTTCCTTGTAAATGTTACACGATTAGTTCTCTGAGAATCTCTTTCACATACTAGCACAAATTGGTATTGCAGTCCCTCCAGAAAATTGCCATCTTGCGACTGCAATAATTAACGCAAATTAAACAAAAGTCCGCAATATTTGCCGGGGCTTGAAATTTTTCAAAAGTCTTGCTGTTTTTCCATGTTTTTTTCCGCATTTTACGGCTGACCAGAAATCATTGTCAATGTGTCGTTTGAAACGTCATCAGATGAATCATCAAATGCGCTAATAGCATTGCAGTATGGAGAAACTCTCTGTATGGACATAAGAATTTGCACTGTTTAAATGCAGACAATATGTGCTGAATTGTTTGAAATGTTATGTTTACAGAAGATGTAGCTTACATGTTGTTTTTCAGTCACACTGTCTGGTTTGAGGGCTACAATATTCTCAGAATTTTTTGCAACTTTATTGGAGTCCATGTTTTGAAACTAATTAAATAAAACTAAACAAGAGAACTGAAACATTTTTAGCTGTTTTTGTAATATTCAGTATGATTATTATAGCAAGTGATTACATGACTTATTTTTTGGAGGCAGTAGCTTAAATTTTTTTTTAAATTTTCTTTCTCCTGATTTGCAATTTTTGTCATTTGCTGCAATGTTATCGCAATTTTTGACAAAATTGGCCGCAAATTCAAGGTTTTTCTGTCGCGAGATCCTGGAGGGACTGGTCTTGTAACTGAACAATCTCCAGTCAGATCGATATGGGATCGAGACCCCTTGAATCGAATTCGAATCGATTCAGGAAATCAGTGGCAATACCCAGTCCTAATCCGCTCCGCCTCACTCTCGTACACTTTTTAGAAATTCTCGAGTGAAGTTAAAGAACCACAAATTTGTACTGCAGTAGTACTTGAGTTGATGTACTAACAGCATCTTATTTACTCAGGCTGCCAGTAATCAAACTTTACTCACTGCAACCTCTCGCATACTATGGACAATCATTCTCACATAATTCACTTAAGTTTGAGCAAATAAAGAGCCACACTGTAGCCTCCAGACATGACAAGAGTAACAGTACATGTTAATGACTGCTATGAAATTAAAGCTCACCTCAACCTCACTCACTCTGACACAGCTGAGTGAACACTGTGAAGCTGTTTGATGCTCAGAGATCTGTAGAAGTTCAGTAAGGAGTTTTTGAGCTGTGATGTGAATGAACAACAACATTTCTCTGTAACTTCTGTGTGTGTGTGTGTGTGTGTGTGTGTGTGTGTGTGTGTGTGTGTGTGTGTGTGTGTGTGTGTGTGTGTGTGTGTGTGTGTGTGTTTACTGTTTCCTGCAGACATCCAGCAGCTGTCGGTGGAACAGGGAGAGCAGCTTCAAGGGCTGGAGGAGGATGACATCACCAAGTTCACATCCACTCCTGTCCCTGTGAAGAGTGAAGATGATGAAGAGAAACCTCAGTCCTCACAGCTTCATCAAAGACACACTGAACAGATGGAAACAGAAGCAGAGGGAGAGGACTGTGGAGGAGTAGGATCAGCCAGGAACTCGGATCCAGATTCACATTTACAACCTGAGGCTGAAGACAACATTGGAGACTCTTCTGAACCAGAGACTGATGACAGTGATCATTGGAAGGAGACCAGAGAACCTCAGTCAGGTTTAAACTGTCTGAAAAATGATGAAGTCACTGTCAGTGATTTGATAGTTTATGATAAACCATTTAGCTGTTCTGATTGTGGGAAAAGATTTGGTCACAGTCAACAGCTGAAGGAACACATGAGATCTCATACAGGAGAGAAACCATTTAGCTGTTCTGAGTGTGGGAAAACATATGGTCGAAATGAACATCTGAAGGTGCACATGAGAACTCATACAGGAGAGAAACCATTTTGCTGTTCTGAGTGTGGGAAAACATATGGTCGAAATGAACATCTGAAGGTGCACATGAGAACTCATACAGGAGAGAAACCATTTAGCTGTTCTGAGTGTGGGAAAACATGTGGTCAAAGTGAAAATCTGAAGGTACACATGAGATCTCATACAGGAGAGAAACCATTTAGCTGCTCTGAGTGTGGAAAAAGATTTGGTTCCAGTGGAGCTCTGAAGACACACATGAGAACTCATACAGGAGAGAAACCATTTTGCTGTTCTGAGTGTGGGAAAACATATGGTCAAAGGGCACATCTGAAGGAACACATGAGATCTCACACAGGAGAGAAACCATTTATCTGCTCCGAGTGTGGGAAAAGATTTGGTTACAGTGGAGTTTGGAAGAGACACATGAGATCTCATACAGGAGAGAAACCATTTAGATGCTCTGAGTGTGGGAAATCATTTACACAAAATGGATATTTGCATACACACATGAAAATTCATGAGGGAAAAAAGTGATGCAGCTGTTCAGTCTGACAAAAAAAAAAATCTATTTGAAATAATATTTTAAAAAGACAAATAACTGAGACAGACCCAAACATTTATGTTTTATATGTTTTTAAATGTATGCATTTACTTACATATTTACCAAGATCAGTCATGTACAGCCAGGGGGAGTATTTCCCGTCTGACAGCCAAGCTGGGTCAAAACCTGTTATCCGGTGGTGACTGGACTTTTGCTGCTTTTCAGGGCCAGGGCATCAAGCACTGTGGTTCTTTCTTGTACTTGGATCCAGAACAGGAGAACTACTCTGGCTGCTAAATTCTAAAACTGATGTGAACATAGATTAGAACATAGAAGAATCTGCACAAATTAGTCCATATGAGTAAGTGAAAACATCTTTTCAGACATTTTTTGTAAATTTATAAAAAAGAAAATGTAAACGTCGCTGAGCGATCTTCATGACTCAGCCTTCATTTGCAATTGTGTGTTATCAGCTTTACTCTCCCAGTTGGGAGAAGCAGACAAGAGAACTGGCATGGTTAGGTCGGTTTAAAAGTCATACAACAACACAAACTAACTGTCCAATTGAAGGGCAGCTGAAGACCAGCGACTCATTGTGTTCTGTGAGGTAAAATTACTGATTCTGTCAGTGGAGTCTGGTTGCTTTTAGGAGAGCATCATGTAACTGCGTCAGTAAAGGGCTCTTTGACAGCATGGTTAGGTTTTCAAAATCTCCATCATGTTTCTACAGAGACCGGGAGGTGACATGCATATGTTATTTATTTTTTAAAAATGCCCATGTGTTTCATTAAAATGTGCATGTGATTCATTATCATGAAGTCATCTCTACCGGAATCTGTACTCTTTACTGCTGCGAACGTCACTGTTTGAACACAATGGCGTGACAGCACAAGTGCAACTTACTACAGCCGTGCAGTATGGAACGCTGAATGAGCCAAAATGCCTGATTCAACGTCCGTTTTAAGATGTCACATTTGTAGCTCTTAAGTCGTCAGCAGTGTAAGCATGTGTGGATGTGTGGAAATGTATGGAGCAAACAGAAGAAGAAAACAGCAGCAGCAGCCGTGCCCATGCTCCAATCACACCAGAGAGAGACTGAAGACAGGCAGGAGGGAGCTTTTGACAGAGACACACACCGGGCCCAGGTGTGGCTCACCGGGCTGATGACCCTCTGCCCTGCGGAGTCCTGCAAGAGAAAGAACAGCAGCTAAAGGCAGGGACAGCCAGTGGAGCGGAGGGGTCATCACAGCAGTCACGATCCACTGTCTCATCATATTGTCTGCCTCTTGATGTAAACAGATGTAATCTGTCCTCCTGCTGCAGTTTGTGGGAGTGACAGCCAGGCACACATGTTTTGATGAAATGCGCATGCAATTTAACAGAACACGATTGTGTGTACTACATAAATTACTTTTTTTTCTGCATATATAAAATCAAATGAACAGAACTAAAAATCAACTGGAACAGTTCAATAAAAGTCATTCTTTCAATTAAGTGTATTTTCATCATTTATCCTCTTGAGTGTTTTTTCTGAGTAAGGCTGCAATTCCGTGTAACACTTGTGGACTTTTACTTTAAAGCTCATGAGCTCAACTCTACCGAAAGCTGTACTCTTAACTGTTGCCAACGTCACACTGAACAAAATGTCATCTGGTAGAAAGGTGTGTTAGCAGAGTGTCTTTGTTGTGTTTTTAAAGTGTGAACATGTTTAAAGTCCAAATGCTGAGATCGTTGGTGAAGCAGCGACTAACTGCGGCTGCTGAAGAGATATTTGGGCTGTTTGAAAGAACGATAGCAGAGTACGAGGAGGAACTTTGTCGATCAAAAGAGGAGAACGAGCGACAACGGAAACTACTGGACGCTGTTTTCAACCCTCAGCTTCGGTTACACAGAGCAGGTTTCTTCATTAAACATTACGAGTTCATTACTAATAAAATAACTGCAGGTTTGTTCAATAAATATTCAGTTTGTCGAATTTTATACGCAACGTTAGCTTCTCTGGTGTCGTTTTTTCATTACCATCCTTAAATGATTATCATTGTTTATTCTCTTGTCATATTTTGTATTGTTAATATGGATCAGCGAAGTTACTCCAGTTGTTAAACAAATGTAGTGTAGTATGAATGTACAATATGAACCTCTGAGATGTTGTAGAGTAGAAGTATAAAGTAGCAGGAAATAGAAATACTCAAGTAAAGTACAAGCTAACAGAGAGCTGAAGAGAAAAGAGTCTTATGGGGTAGTTTGATTTGTTTACATTAAATTCACCTTCCTACAAACACTCCATTTTATATTTATTTAAATTACTTATCAGAGTCGCATTGTGTGAGTTGAGTTTTGTTTTTTAAAGACATGTGGAAGTGGGAAAGCATTTCAGTGTCTGTCTCTGAACACAGCAGGAAGTTCGTGAACCAGAATCAGCCAGAGAGTTGGAGGGAGATGGTGTGATGTTGCCAGACTAGCTTACTTATTGTTAAACTTGGTTTATTTAAACTTGGTAAATGGTGGGTTATTGCCTAAATTAGGCTGGCTGTATGAGATGCTTCAATAGTTTAGTCTCACAACAGTAACAAACAAAACCAAGACTGAGGGCAAACACTATCTTCACCTGGCTGTCCATGAATGCAGGTCACAGGGAGACGTGGATGCTGCTCTGCAGAGCGCTCGATTTAAGTGCATTAACCGTGAGCAAGGGGTTAACAAGGGAGGGGCAGGGGGTCTTCTGTTGTTCACCACAGGTGTGTTTTGGCCTTGACACAGCTGAGTGAACACTGTGAAGCTGTTTGATGGTCAGAGATCTGTAGAAGTTTGTAGTCTGAAGTTTGATGTCTGTAACGTGTGTGTGTGTGTGTTTCCTGCAGACGTCCAGCAGCTGTTGGTGGTTAAAGAAGAGGTTCCCCCTGAGCAGCAGGAGTGGAGCTCCAGTGTGGACCAGGAGGACCCAGAGCCTCCACACATTAAAGAGGAACAGGAGGAACTCTGGATCAGTCAGGAGGGAGAGCAGCTTCAAGGGCTGGAGGAGATTGATATCACCAAGTTCGCATTCACTCCTGTCCCTGTGAAGAGTGAAGATGATGAAAAGAAACCTCAGTCCTCACAGCTTCATCAAAGACACACTGAACAGATGGAAACAGAAGCAGAGGGGGAGTATTTCCCCTCTGACAGACAAGCTGGGTCAAAACCTGTTATCCGGTGGTGACTGGACTTTTGCTGCTTGTCAGGGGCAGGGCATGCAGCACTTTGGCTCTTTCCTGTACTTGGATCCAGAGCAGGAGAGCTACTCTGGCTCCTAAATTGAAAAGTTGATTTGAACATAGTTTTCTTTTGAGAATCTGCACAAAATAGCCCATAATGATTAAGTGAAAACATCTTTTCAGACATTTTTGTAAAACTGATGTGCATTTTGTGTAGTTGACCCTGTTTTTATGTGGCTAAGATAGGTTTTGCTGCTGCCCCCGTCCACAGTCACCAAACTCCTTTGATAGAAACAGCCCTTTTTTCAACCTAGCTCCCATGCCATTTTTAATCTCTTTTTGGTCCATCTGCATCATTCTGTGTCCCCTTTTGAAATTCAGAGGTTTTAGGGGTTCACAAAGGCAGTGCATGTGGAACTCTTGGTTGGTTGTTTTTGTTGTGTTTTCCCTTAGCAGCAGTAGTATGGGTCATGGGGTGGATAACCGATCAAGAGCTCCAATCAGAGCTGATGTGATCGATGGATGAGAGGAGCAGCTGCTGCAGAGGCGAGTGAAAGCAAGGGAAGCAATAAAGCAACTCAGGACATAAAATAAGCACAGCGGAAATGTCAGACAGGATGAACCATGGTGTTAAACTATATACAGTTAAATGTTTCAGTCATTACTGAAAATAACAGAAATAAACAGGTTTGCTGAATTCACATATCTCTGCAATTCACAACAGTTTGCAGTTTCTACCCGGAAGATTTAGATCAAGGTCACGGTGATTCAGTCTGCAAAGACGTCATCAACATCCATGTAAGCATATGATGTCATCTGGAGACTTTAAGTGACTTTTTGGAGCTAGTGCTAGCTACTTTCATTGGAAAAGAGTTGGCAGCTCTGCCCTACTTGTGAACTATAGCCAAGAAAACAATACTATAAAGAATCAGAAAAAACTCATTGTCTCCCAGCGGTTGGATCAACTAACACAGCAGATAACAATGGAGCAACACTCAGCTCTGAAAAAAAGTTATACTGATGGATTATGTGTTAAAGGTTTGATTTTATTTTCTGAACGTTACACTTACGGACTATCTGTGTAAACTGCCCATCAAAATATTAAAGGGGAACAAATGTTTTTTTTAATCTGGGCCCTATTTTTCGATCTGCTTTTGTCGAAATGAGTGATAGGATGTTCAATATTTTATATTTCTCCAGTGCGAAGCTAGGGCTGACCTGCCTGAAGCCCGTGAGCACATACTATATTCAATAATAGGGCACTACGAGGGAGCAGTGATACTTGGGTAGCACACATACTAAAATTGCAACAGGCAGAGGAACATGTCCGAATCCAGCTAAAGGAAAACACAGGCATTCATTTCTTCTTTCCGTTATGTTGTCAGATAATTATACTAACAATCCGAGCCTATCTGCATAAAAAAATGCATTTTAAGTGGACATATTTTGACGTTGTTTGACGCTGTCTGAGTGCCTGAAAAGTACTGAACATTCTATCACTCGTTTAGACAAAAGTAGATCGGAAAATAGGGCCAAGGTTGAAAAAACATTATTTCCCCTTTAAAGGCTGGATGTAACCATTCTGATGTTACACTTATGGATTCCCTGTGTAAACTGTCTACTAATATTTAGTGATCTTAATTTTGTGTACTTATGTACATGGTCTGTGTGGATTTTATCACTGTCTTTCTCTTTTTCCATCCTTGTAATATTTTAGTGAGTTAACTCATAGATTAGGGTATACACTGGAAAGTGCCTCGATAAAGCCACTCCAAGGAAATTTTGCATCTCTCCATCATGTTTCTGTTGCTCATTTACTACTTTTTTTTGTAAATTGCATTTATAAAAGCAAATGAACTAAATATCAACTGGAACAGTTCAATGAAAATCATTCTTTCAATTAAGTGTATTTTCATCGTTTATGCTCCTGCATGTGTTTTTTTTTTTTTTTTTTTTTTTGAATAAGCCCGCAATTCCATGGAACACTTCTGGACTTTTATTTTGAAGCTCATGAGCTCATCTCTACCGGAAGCTGTACTCTTTACTGTTGCCAACGTCACACTGAAGAAGATGGCGTCTGGTAGAAAAGTGTGTTAGCAGAGTGTCTTTGTTGTGTTTTTAAAGTGTGAACATGTCTAAAGTCCAAATGCTGAGATCGTTGGTGAAGCAGCGACTAACTGCGGCTGCTGAAGAGATATTTGGGCTGTTTGAAAGAACGATAGCAGAGTACGAGGAGGAACTTTGTCGATCAAAAGAGGAGAACGACCGACAACGGAAACTACTGGACGCTGCTTCCAACCCTCAGCTTCGGTCACACAGAGCAGGTTTGTTCATTAAACATTACAAGTTCATTATTAATAATATAACTGCAGCTTTGTTCAATAAATATTCAGTCTGTCGACGTTTGTCTGTCTGGTGTCGTTAGCTTTTCATTACCATCCTTAAATGATTATCATTGTTTATTCTCTTGACATATTTTGTATTGTTAATATGAATCAGCGAAGTTACTCCAGTTGTTAAACAAATGTAGTGTAGTATGAATGTACAATATGAACCTCTGAGATGTTGTAGAGTAGAAGTATAAAGGAGCAGGAAATGGAAATACTCAAGTAAAGTACAAGTTAACAGAGCTGAAGAGAAAAGAGTCTTATGGGGTAGTTTGGTTTGTTTACATCAAATTCACCTTCCTGCAAACATGGGTTTTTTCTTCAGGCCTTAAATGCAGGGCTTATTTTATACTTTCTCTTGTTGTTACTTTCCCATCAGAACCCTTTAACCTGGGATGCAGCTAAATTCTTTATTAGTTTATGCCAGACTAGCTTACTTATTGTTAAACTTGGTTTATTTAAACTTGGTAAATGGTGGGTTATTGCCTAAATTAGGCTGGCTGTATGAGATGCTTTAATAGTTTAATCTCACAACAGTAGCAAACAAAACCAAGACTGAGGGCGAACACTATCTTCACCTGGCTGTCCATGAATGCAGGTCACAGGGAGACGTGGATGCTGCTCTGTGGAGCGCTCGATTTAAGTGCATTAACCGTGAGTGAGGGGTTAACAAGGGAGGGGCAGGGGGTCTTCTGTTGTTCACCACAGGTGTGTTTTGGCCTTGACACAGCTGAGTGAACACTGTGAAGCTGTTTGATGGTCAGAGATCTGTAGAAGTTTGTAGTCTGAAGTCTGATGTCTGTAACATCTGTGTGTGTGTGTGTGTGTGTGTGTGTGTGTGTGTGTGTGTGTGTGTGTGTGTGTGTGTGTGTGTGTGTGTGTGTGTTTCCTGTTTCCTGCAGATGTCCAGCAGCTGGTGGTGGTTAAAGAAGAGGTTCCCCCTGAGCAGCAGGAGTGGAGCTCCAGTGTGGACCAGGAGGACCCAGAACCTCCACACATTAAAGAGGAACAGGAGGAACTCTGGATCAGTCAGGAGGGAGAGCAGCTTCAAGGGCTGGAGGAGGATGATATCACCAAGTTCACATCCACTCCTGTCCCTGTGAAGAGTGAAGATGATGAAGAGAAACCTCAGTCTTCACAGCTTCATCAAAGACACACTGAACAGATGGAAACAGAAGCAGAGGGAGAGGACTGTGGAGGAGCAGAACCAGCCATGAATTCAGATTTGGATAAACATTTACAACCTGAGACTGATGAGAGTGATTATTGGAAGGAGGCCAGAGAACCTCAGTCACGTTTAAACACTCTGAAAAATTATCAAGTCCGTATCAATGATTTGATTGTTGGTGAGAAACGATTCAGCTGCTCTGAGTGTGGCAAAAGATTTGGTTACAGTGGAGATCTGAAGAAACACATGAGATCTCATACAGGAGAGAAACCATTTAGCTGCTTTGAGTGTGGCAAAAGATTTGGTCGTAATGGAGTTCTGAAGATACACATGAGATGTCATACAGGAGAGAAACCATTTAGCTGCTCAATTTGTGGGAGATCATTTACACAAAATGGAAATTTACGGACACACATGAAAATTCATGAGGGAGAAACGTGATTCAGCTGTTTAGTCTGAAAAAAAAACTATTTTTTATTTTAATTAATTTTTAATTAAATTTATTAATATTTTTTTTTTTTAATTTTTAAATACTTTATTAATCCCTGAGGGGAAATTCAATTCTTTTCACTCTGTTGTTAATTACGCACATGTCTGAACACACACATGCACAAACAGGACCTATACAGAGTTTGGAGTAAGATTTCAAAAGCACTCATGACTGACACAGACCCAAACATTGATGTTTATATGTTTTTAAACGTATGTATTTACTTACCAAGATCAGTCTTGTACAGCCAGGGGGATTATTTCCCCTCTGACAGCCAAGCTGGGTCAAAACCTGTTATCCGGTGGTGACTGGACTTTTGCTGCTTGTCAGGGGCAGGGCATGCAGCACTGTGGCTCTTTCCTGTACTTGGATCCAGAGCAGGAGAGCTACTGTGGCTGCTAAATTCTAAAACTGATTTGATTATAGTTTGCTTTTAAGAAATCTGCACAAAATAGCCCATAATGATGTGAATGATGTGAAAACATTTTTCAGACATTTTTGTAAATTTATAAAAAAGAAAATGTAAAAATCGCTGAGCGATCTTCATGACTCAGCCTTCATTTGGAATTGTGTGTTATCAGCTTTACTCTCCCAGTTTGGAGAAGCAGACAAGAGAACTGGCATGGTTAGGTCAGTTCCAAAAGTCACACAACAACACAAACTAACTGTCCAAACGAAGGGCAGCTGAAGACCAGTGACTCATTGTGTTCTGTGAGGTAAAATTACTGATTCTGTCAGTGGAGTCTGGTTGTTTTTAGGAGAGCATCATGTAACTGCGTCAGTAAAGGGCTTTCTGACAGCATGGTTAGGTTTTCAAAATCTCCATCATGTTTCTATGGAGACCGGGAGGTGACATGCATCTGTTAATTTTTTTTTAACACTTTTTTTTGAGAGAGACAGAAATTTGAGGAAGAACCAAATGAGGAGGTCATATATGATCAAAATAGTGATAGATGCAGCGGAAAGGTTCCTTGAGGAGGTGCAAGTAGGCCCAGAGCAGTTACACACATTCATGAGACAGAAGGTGGAAACACAAGAGAGGGAAAGAGTTGCAGAAAGGAAAGGAAGAGTGCAGACAGAAGTGAATACTATGAAGAGGGAAGCATGGACGCATGTGAGAATGATGATGATGATGATGATTAGCCTGCTAATATTTTACATATTGCAGTGGAATGCAAGAAGTTTAATTATGAATGGGCAGGAACTTAAATGGTTTGTGGACGGAATAAAGAGTGTGATAAGGCAGTTAGAGGAAGAAATCGGGCATATAGAGCACTGAGAAAGGGCCCGACAGAGAGTAATATGATAAAGCATAAAAGGTTGAGAGCCAAGGCAAGAGGAGTGATGAAGTCTGCAAAAAAAAAAACAGGGAAAGACGCAGCGAAGCCAGGGTCGCACAGACTAGAGGCTGACATTAGGTTCGATGACGTTTTAGATAGACTATTCGTTTTTGTTGAATGTTAGAGATTAAGATTGTATTTGTCTGATTTGAAGGTTTATTCTGTGAACAGAAAACATGGTGTGTGACTGATGGTGAAGTTTAGTCGTCACAGACTGAATACATTCATCATAAACTATACAGAGTCTACTGTACTGTATTAACACTGGACTGTTTTAATTATTGATGTATTTAGCAACACAGAGACTGGTGGTCAGTGGGATGTGAGGATTCTGAAATTCTCTGTACAGATGTGAAGCTCTGACTGTATCTGACTGATCCTTAATGAAAGGTGTTGTCTTGTATTGTTTTTCCTCTGAAAATATGAACCTTATAGTCAAATAGAGTTTATTCAGCCTGTGTAGTTGAGGGGACAGGTCAAACTGAAATGATGCTGATTTACAGGAGAATTCATATAAATGGAGGTTGAACCACGAACATAAACTACAGGTCGCCTGTAAAGCATTTTAATAAATCAGTCTATCAGAATTAAAATAACTGGAAACTGAGAACAAACTGATACATGAGTCTGATCACTTTTTTAATGAATTGACATCATTCCAGACAGGATGTGAGTGTGTCTGTGACTGAAGGCTGCTGGAAACTGTCCGACTTCACCGCAGCCTTTTGTCACCGCCTCCTGCTGCGGCCGCCTGCTCTCGTCTACTTTCCAGGCGAGGCCAGTTCATCTCGAACGAGCCTATTGTCACACTGAACAAGATGGCGTCTGTTGGAAACGTGTGTTAGCAGAGTGTCTCTGTTGTGTTCTTAAAGTGTGAACATGTCTAAAGTCCAAATGCTGAGATCGTTGGTGAAGCAGCGACTAACTGCGGCTGCTGAAGAGATATTTGGGCTGTTTGAAAGAACGATAGCAGAGTACGAGGAGGAACTTTGTCGATCAAAAGAGGAGAACGAGCGACAACGGAAACTACTGGACGCTGTTTTCAACCCTCAGCTTCGGTTACACAGAGCAGGTTTGTTCATTAAACATTACAAGTTCATTATTAATAATATAACTGCAGCTTTGTTCAATAAATATTCAGTCTGTCGATGTTTATACGCCGCGTTAGCCTCTCTGGTGTCGTTAGCTTCTCCTTCCTACAAACATGGGTTTTTTCTTCAGGCCTTAAATGCAGGTCTTATTTTATACTTTCTCTTGTTGTTACTTTCCCATCAGAACCCTTTAATTTAACCTGGGATGCAGCTAAATTCTTTATTTCCTGTTGGTTCAGAAATACAATTAAATTCATGTTTTTTGAAACTTCAACCTACCGCCCAAGAATTAGTAAACAATACACTGTACTGTGAAGTAGGGTTGAGTCGGTTGTCGGTGAACTGATGAAGAGCTGACACACTTGAAATTTGTTTAACTTGAAGGGGTGACCCCGGAGAGTCGGTGATTCGATTCGGAGAAGTCTGATTGACAGCCAGTCTCGCCGTCAAATCATTGCAAAATGTGGTTATGAAATGTACCATTCTGACTATATGGCGGTGCTCACTGCTGCTGAACATCTTGATTTGACAAGAAGTGTATTTGTTTTCTAGTAATTCCTGATATATAGCCTATGTTGACACAAACATCAGCCTACTGTCTGTTAAGATAGAATTAATAAAAAATGAAAATGTTTATTCATTATTTCGTTTACCTGAAGTGTCTTGAAACGAATTTCACCGCTGATTGTTTTCTTGACAGACTCTGATTTTTTTATTTGGCTACTTTTTGTCCGATGTGGCCAAACAATTGAGAGCGGTGACGCACGGTCCGTGTGGATGAACTTATATGAACCTGAGTTGATTAATGCAGTAACCTCAAGTCAGAAAGAAGGGAAACTGTTTCTAAACAGTTTGATGATGTTTTTGGATGTTTATTTGTGAATGAAATGGCAAGTTCTGACGAGTCAGAAACGACTCCTGTTAAAGACATGGATGACGCTGCAGCGCGTCTGCGCTCATCTGAGCATCATGAAGTGAAAGGAATAAAGATAAAATGATAACCCTTTTGCTTTTATTATTGTCATCTCATTATGCTTGCTGCAACTGAAGGAATTAAATCTGTTTATTTGGGTGTTTTAGCTCTTTTCTCTGGAGCAGAAACTGACGCAAATGAGCTCATTAATCAATGAGGGGGAAAACAACATAATTCGACAGTTAGTCAGCTAAAGGAAAAATCTGTCCAATCAGATTCGACTATGAAAATTCCTAGTCAGGGACACCCCTACTAACTAGTTAAGTTTTTTTGGAGCATAATGACAGTGTGCGGGCTTTATTTCTTTTTTCTAAAATTTTCATTCAGCCCAGCACCCAAACTAAGTTTTTTAGCTCTTCTCAGAACCTTACACACCTCAGTTGGAGTCACAGTGAGTGAAGAGCTCTGTCGCACTGCAGCGTCTCCTCCTGCTGTCCGTGCGTCCTGGCCGCCACGTCACTTTTACGCACACAGACACGCAATCAGTGAAGATGCCTCGGTGGAGACAGAGACGTGAAGATAACTTGAGCTGATGACAACTACACTTGTTACTGTGTATGCAGAAAAAAAAAACCTCCTCGAGGAAAAAGTCGGTGGTCATGTGACCTGCAGGCAGTGAGTCATCATCAGTAAACAGGAGGACTGATACTGACTGATGTCTGTATTTTCTATTGTTTCTTTGAAATTCACTTAGTACTGTGATGTCAGGAATATCATTTATTTTATTGACATTTTTATTTTGTTTCCAGTGAGATATTAAGTTTGTATTGTGACTTTTCTGTTTTAATATTGCTGTTGCTGCTCAAGAAACAACATTTAATTGTGAAATATTCAGTTTTATTCCTCTTGTGAATTTGTTATTTTTAAAAAAAATACTTCCTTGTAAATGTTCCACGATTAGTTCTCTGAGAATCTCTTTCACATACTAGCAAAAATTGGAATTGCATCTTGCGACTGCAATAATTAACGCAAATTAAAAAAAAGTCCGCAATATTTTTTCCGCATTTTACGGCTGACCATAAATCGTCGCAAATGTGTCGTTTGAAACGTCATCAGATGAATCATCAAATGTGCTAATAGCATTGCAGTATGGAGAAACTCTCTGTATGGACATAAGAATTTGCACTGTTTAAATGCAGACAATATGTGTTAAATTTATTGAAATGTTACGTTTACAGAAGATGTAGCTTACATGTTGTTTTACAGTCACACTGTCTGGTTTGAGGGCTACAGTATTCTCAGAATTTTTTGCAACTTTATTAGAGTCCATATTTTGAAACGAATCAAATAAAACTAAACAAGAGAACTGAAACATTTGCAGCTGTTTTTGTAATATTCAGAATGATTATTATAGCAAGTGATTGCATGACTTATTTTCAGGAGGCAGTAGTTTAAATTTTTTTTCTCTCAACTTGCAATTTTTGTCATTTGCTGCAATTTTATAGCAATTTTTGACAAAATTAGACGCAAATTCAAGGTTTTTCTGTCACAAGATCCTGGAGGGACTGGTCTAGTAACTGAAAAATCTCCAGTCAAATTTATATGGGATCGAGACCCCTTGAATCGAATTCGAATCAATTCAGGAAATCAGTGGCGATACCCAGTCCTAATCTGCTCTGCCTCACTCTCATACACTTTTTTAGAAATTCTCGAGTGAAGTTAAAGAACCATAAATTTGTACTGCAGTAGTACTTGAGTTGATGTACGAACAGCATCTTATTTACTCAGGCTGCCAGTAATCAAACTTGACTCACAGCAGACTCTCCCATCCTATGGACAATCATTCTCACATAATTCACTTTAGACTGAGCAAATAAAGAGCCACACTGTAGCCTCCAGACATGACAAGAGTAACAGTACATGTTAATGACTGCTATGAAATTAAAGCTCACCTCAACCTCACTCACTCTGACACAGCTGAGTGAACACTGTGAAGCTGTTTGATGCTCAGAGATCTGTAGAAGTTCAATAAGGAGTTTTTGAGCTGTGATGTGAATGAACGACAACATTTCTCTGTAACATCTGTGTGTGTGTGTGTGTGTGTGTGTGTGTGTGTGTGTGTGTGTGTGTGTGTGTGTGTGTGTGTGTGTGTGTGTGTGTGTGTGTGTGTGTGTGTGTGTGTGTGTGTGTGTGTGTGTGTGTGTGTGTGTGTGTGTGTGTGTGTGTGTGTGTGTGTGTGTGTGTGTGTGTGTGTGTTTCCTGTTTCCTGCAGACGTCCAGCAGCTGTTGGTGGTTAAAGAAGAGGTTCCCCCTGAGCAGCAGGAGTGGAGCTCCAGTGTGGACCAGGAGGACCCAGAGCCTCCACACATTAAAGGGGAACAGGAGGAACTCTGGATCAGTCAGGAGGGAGAGCAGCTTCAAGGGCTGGAGGAGGATGATATCACCAAGTTCACATCCACTCCTGTCCCTGTGAAGAGTGAAGATGATGAAGAGAAACCTCAGTCTTCACAGCTTCATCAAAGACACACTGAACAGATGGAAACAGAAGCAGAAGGAGAGGACTGTGGAGGAGCAGAACCAGCTAGGAACTCGGATCCAGATTCACATTTAAAACCTGAGGCTGATGACAAGACTGGAGCGTCTTCTGAACCCGAGACTGATGACAGTGATGATTGGACGGAGACCAGAGAACCTCAGTCACGTTTAAACTGTCTGAAAAATGATGAAGTCCCTGTCAGTGATTTGATTGTTCGTGAGAAACGATTTGGCTGCTCTGAGTGTGGGAAAAGATTTGGTCACAGTGGACATTTGAAGGTACACATGAGATCGCATACAGGAGAGAAACCATTTAGCTGTTCTGAGTGTGGGAAAAGACTTGGTTACAGTGGAGATTTGAAGAACCACATGAGAACTCACACAGGAGAAAAACTATTTAGCTGCTCTGAGTGTGGGAAGAGATTTGGTTACAGTGGAGATCTGAAGAAACACATGAGATGTCATACAGGAGAGAAACCATTTAGCTGCTCAATTTGTGGGAGATCATTTACACAAAATGGAAATTTACGGACACACATGAAAATTCATGAGGGAGAAACGTGATTCAGGTGTTCATTTTGAAAAAAAAACTATTTTTTATTTTAATTTTTAATTGAATTGAATTTTTTTTTTAAATTTTTAAATACTTTATTAATCCCCGAGGGGAAATTCAATTTTTTTCACTGTGTTGCCAATTGCACACAGGTCTGAACACACATGCACACACAGGACCCATACAGCGTTTGGAACAAGATTTCAAAAACACTCATGACTGACACAGACCCAAACATTTATGTTTATATGTTTTTATATGTATGTATTTACTTACGTACTTATTTACTTACCAGATCAGTCTTGTAAAGCCAGGGGGAGTATTTCCCCTCTGACAGCCAAGCTGGGTCAAAACCTGTTATCCAGTGGTGACTGGACTTTTGCTGCTTGTCAGGAGCAGGGCATGCAGCAGTGTGGCCCTTTCCTGTACTTGGATCCAGAACAGGAGAGCTACTCTGGCTGCTAAATTGAAAAAGTTGATTTGATCATAGTTTGCTTTTAAGAAATCTGCACAAAATAGCCTATAATGATGTGAATGAAGTGAAACCATTTTTCAGACATTTTTGTAAATTTATAAAAAAAGAAAATGTAAACATCACTGAGCGATCTTTATGACTCAGCCTTCATTTGGAATTGTGTGTTATCAGCTTTACTCTCACAGTTTGGAGAAGCAGACAAGAGAACTGGCATGGTTAGGTCAGTTCCAAAAGTCACACAACAACACAAACTAACTGTCCAATCGAAGGGCAGCTGAAGACCAGCGACTCATTGTGTTCTGTGAGGTAAAATTACTGATTCTGTCAGTGGAGTCTGGTTGTTTTTAGGAGAGCATCATGTAACTGCATCAGTAAAGGGCTGTCTGACAGCATGGTTAGGTTTTCAAAATCTCCATGTTTCTACGGAGACCGGGAGGTGACATGCATCTGTTATTTTTTTTTTAAAAAAAAACTTCTTTTTTTGAGAGAGAGACAAAAATTTGAGGAAGAAGCTGAGGCCGGGAGACCAGGGTGGATTAAAGTTTGTGGTTAAGTTCAAAGATAGGAGTGATAAAGGCTTAAACATCCTCAAGTTGTCTGAAGAGATTAAAAACAGAATGGGACCTGTATTGAATGCAGAAGTGATGTTGAATGGAAATGTGCTAATTTTCTGTAAAACTGAAGCTCAAAGAGAGAAGGCAATGAAAGCTCGCTGTTTGCTTTAACAGGCCCATTGAATGCTTCATGTTTGACGGCAAGATGCAAAATGTGAAGGGAGTAATTTATGTTAGCCCTGACATATCTGAAAGCGCTACAGTTTCTAACCTGCAGGGAGCTGAGATTGAGGCGCAGGCAATGAAGAAACAGTCATTTCTAGCATATATGGTAGATGTTCTGTGGGCAGCTAAGAACCAAACTAGGAGGTCATATATGATCAAAGTAGTGATAGATGCAGCAGAACGGTTCCCTGAGGAGATGCAAGTAGGCCCAGAGCAGTTATACACATTCATGAGACAGAAGGTGGAAACACAAGAGAGGGAAAGAGTTGCAAAACAGAAAGGAAGAGTGCAGACAGAAGTGAATACTATGAAGAGGGAAGCATGGACGCATGTGAGAATGATGATGATGATGATGATTAGCCTGCTAATATTTTACATATTGCAGTGGAATGCAAGAAGTTTAATTATGAATGGGCAGGAACTTAAATGGTTTGTGGACGGAATAAAGAGTGTGATAAGGCAGTTAGAGGAAGGAATCGGGCATATAGAGCACTGAGAAAGGGCCCGACAGAGAGTAATATGATAAAGCATAAAAGGTTGAGAGCCAAGGCAAGAGGAGTGATGAAGTCTGAAAAAAAAAAAACAGGGAAAGACGCAGCGAAGCCAGGGTCGCACAGACTAGAGGCTGACATTAGGTTCGATGACGTTTTAGATAGACTATTCGTTTTTGTTGAATGTTAGAGATTAAGATTGTATTTGTCTGATTTGAAGGTTTATTCTGTGAACAGAAAACATGGTGTGTGACTGATGGTGAAGTTTAGTCGTCACAGACTGAATACATTCATCATAAACTATACAGAGTCTACTGTACTGTATTAACACTGGACTGTTTTAATTATTGATGTATTTAGCAACACAGAGACTGGTGGTCAGTGGGATGTGAGGATTCTGAAATTCTCTGTACAGATGTGAAGCCCTGACTGTATCTGACTGATCCTTAATGAAAGGTGTTGTCTTGTATTGTTTTTCCTCTGAAAATATGAACCTTATAGTCAAATAGAGTTTATTCAGCCTGTGTAGTTGAGGGGACAGGTCAAACTGAAGTGATGCTGATTTACAGGAGAATTCATATAAATGGAGGTTGAACCACGAACATAAACTACAGGTCGCCTGTAAAGCATTTTAATAATCAGTCTATCAGAATTAAAATAACTGGAAACTGAGAACAAACTGATACATGAGTCTGATCACTTTTTTTACTGAATTGACATCATTCCAGACAGGATGTGAGTGTGTCTGTGACTGAAGGCTGCTGGAAACTGTCCGACTTCACCGCAGCTTCTTGTGACCGCCTCCTGCTGCGGCCGCCTGCTCTCGTCTACTTTCCAGGCGAGGCCAGTTCATCTCGAACGAGCCTATTGTCACACTGAACAAGATGGCGTCTGGTAGAAAGGTGTGTTAGCAGAGTGTCTCTGTTGTGTTTTTAAAGTGTGAACATGTCTAAAGTCCAAATGCTGAGATCGCTGGTGAAGCAGCGACTAACTGCGGCTGCTGAAGAGATATTTGGGCTGTTTGAAAGAACGATAGCAGAGTACGAGGAGGAACTTTGTCGATCAAAAGAGGAGAACGAGCGACAACGGAAACTACTGGACGCTGTTTCCAACCCTCAGCTTCGGTTACACAGAGCAGGTTTGTTCATTGAACATTACAAGTTCATTATTAATAATATAACTGCAGCTTTGTTCAGTAAATATTCAGTCTGTCGACGTTTATACGCCGCGTTAGCTTCTGTGGTGCCGTTAGCTTCTGTGGTGTCGTTAGCTTCTGTGGTGTCGTTAGCTTCTGTGGTGCCGTTAGCTTCTGTGGTGTCGTTAGCTTCTGTGGTGTCGTTAGCTTCTGTGGTGTCGTTAGCTTCTGTGGTGCCGTTAGCTTCTGTGGTGTCGTTAGCTTCTATGGTGCCGTTAGCTTCTGTGGTGTCGTTAGCTTCTGTGGTGCCGTTAGCTTCTGTGGTGTCGTTAGCTTCTGTGGTGCCGTTAGCTTCTGTGGTGTCGTTAGCTTCTGTGGTGTCGTTAGCTTCTGTGGTGTCGTTAGCTTCTGTGGTGTCGTTAGCTTCTGTGGTGCCGTTAGCTTCTGTGGTGCCGTTAGCTTCTGTGGTGTCGTTAGCTTCTGTGGTGTCGTTAGCTTCTGTGGTGTCGTTAGCTTTTCTGGTGCCGTTAGCTTCTGTGGTGTCGTTAGCTTCTGTGGTGTCGTTAGCTTCTGTGGTGTCGTTTGCTTCTGTGGTGTCGTTAGCTTCTGTGGTGTCGTTAGCTTCTGTGGTGTCGTTTGCTTCTCTGGTGCCGTTAGCTTCTCTGGTGTCGTTAGCTTCTGTGGTGTTGTTAGCTTCTCTGGTGCCGTTAGCTTCTCTGGTGCCGTTAGCTTCTCTGGTGTCGTTAGCTTCTGTGGTGTCGTTAGCTTCTGTGGTGCCGTTAGCTTCTCTGGTGTCGTTAGCTTCTGTGGTGTCGTTAGCTTCTGTGGTGCCGTTTGCTTCTCTGGTGCCGTTAGCTTCTCTGGTGCCGTTAGCTTCTGTGGTGTCGTTAGCTTCTCTGGTGTCGTTAGCTTCTGTGGTGTCGTTAGCTTCTGTGGTGCCGTTAGCTTCTCTGGTGTCGTTAGCTTCTGTGGTGTCGTTAGCTTCTGTGGTGCCGTTAGCTTCTCTGGTGCCGTTAGCTTCTCTGGTGTCGTTAGCTTCTGTGGTGTCGTTAGCTTCTGTGGTGCCGTTTGCTTCTCTGGTGCCGTTAGCTTCTCTGGTGTCGTTAGCTTCTGTGGTGTCGTTAGCTTCTGTGGTGCCGTTTGCTTCTCTGGTGCCGTTTGCTTCTCTGGTGCCGTTAGCTTCTGTGGTGTCGTTAGCTTCTGTGGTGCCGTTTGCTTCTCTGGTGCCGTTTGCTTCTCTGGTGCCGTTAGCTTCTGTGGTGTCGTTAGCTTCTCTGGTGTCGTTAGCTTCTGTGGTGCCGTTTGCTTCTCTGGTGCCGTTTGCTTCTCTGGTGCCGTTAGCTTCTGTGGTGCCGTTAGCTTCTCTGGTGCCGTTAGCTTCTGTGGTGTCGTTAGCTTCTCTGGTGCCGTTAGTTTCTCTGGTGCTCTCTGGTGTCGTTAGTTTCCTGGTGTCGTTAGCTTCTCTGGTGCCGTTTGCTTCTCTGGTGTCGTTAGCTTCTGTGGTGTCGTTAGCTTCTCTGGTGCCGTTAGCTTCTGTGGTGTCGTTAGCTTCTGTGGTGCCGTTTGCTTCTCTGGTGCCGTTTGCTTCTCTGGTGCCGTTAGCTTCTCTGGTGCCGTTAGCTTCTCTGGTGCCGTTAGCTTCTCTGGTGTCGTTAGCTTCTGTGGTGTCGTTAGCTTCTCTGGTGCCGTTAGCTTCTGTGGTGTCGTTAGCTTCTGTGGTGCCGTTAGCTTCTGTGGTGTCGTTAGCTTCTGTGGTGTCGTTTGCTTCTCTGGTGCCGTTAGCTTCTCTGGTGCCGTTAGCTTCTCTGGTGTCGTTAGCTTTTCATTATCATCCTTAAATGATTATCGTTGTTTATTGTTTCATCATATTTTGTATTTTTAATATGAATCAGTGAAGTTACTCCAGCTGTTAAACAAATGTAGTGTAGTATGAATGTACAATATGAACCTCTGAGATGTTGTAGAGTAGAAGTATAAAGTAGCAGGAAATAGAAATACTCAAGTAAAGTACAAGTTAACAGAGCTGAAGAGAAAAGAGTCTTTTGGGGTAGTTTGATTTCTGCAGAGGCGAGTGAAAGCAAGGGAAGCAATAAAGCAACTCAGGACATAAAATAAGCACAGCGGAAATGTCAGACAGGATGAACCATGGTGTTAAACTATATACAGTTAAATGTTTCAGTCATTACTGAAAATAACAGAAATAAACAGGTTTGCTGAATTCACATATCTCTGCAATTCACAACAGTTTGCAGTTTCTACCCGAAGATTTAGATCAAGGTCACGGTGATTCAGTCTGCAAAGACGTCATCAACATCCATGTAAGCATATGATGTCATCTGGAGACTTTAAGTGACTTTTTGGAGCTAGTGCTAGCTACTTTCATTGGAAAAGAGTTGGCAGCTCTGCCCTACTTGTGAACTATAGCCAAGAAAACAATACTATAAAGAATCAGAAAAAACTCATTGTCTCCCAGCGGTTGGATCAACTAACACAGCAGATAACAATGGAGCAACACTCAGCTCTGAAAAAAAGTTATACTGATGGATTATGTGTTAAAGGTTTGATTTTATTTTCTGAACGTTACACTTACGGACTATCTGTGTAAACTGCCCATCAAAATATTAAAGGGGAACAAATGTTTTTTTTAATCTGGGCCCTATTTTTCGATCTGCTTTTGTCGAAATGAGTGATAGGATGTTCAATATTTTATATTTCTCCAGTGCGAAGCTAGGGCTGACCTGCCTGAAGCCCGTGAGCACATACTATATTCAATAATAGGGCACTACGAGGGAGCAGTGATACTTGGGTAGCACACATACTAAAATTGCAACAGGCAGAGGAACATGTCCGAATCCAGCTAAAGGAAAACACAGGCATTCATTTCTTCTTTCCGTTATGTTGTCAGATAATTATACTAACAATCCGAGCCTATCTGCATAAAAAAATGCATTTTAAGTGGACATATTTTGACGTTGTTTGACGCTGTCTGAGTGCCTGAAAAGTACTGAACATTCTATCACTCGTTTAGACAAAAGTAGATCGGAAAATAGGGCCAAGGTTGAAAAAACATTATTTCCCCTTTAAAGGCTGGATGTAACCATTCTGATGTTACACTTATGGATTCCCTGTGTAAACTGTCTACTAATATTTAGTGATCTTAATTTTGTGTACTTATGTACATGGTCTGTGTGGATTTTATCACTGTCTTTCTCTTTTTCCATCCTTGTAATATTTTAGTGAGTTAACTCATAGATTAGGGTATACACTGGAAAGTGCCTCGATAAAGCCACTCCAAGGAAATTTTGCATCTCTCCATCATGTTTCTGTTGCTCATTTACTACTTTTTTTTGTAAATTGCATTTATAAAAGCAAATGAACTAAATATCAACTGGAACAGTTCAATGAAAATCATTCTTTCAATTAAGTGTATTTTCATCGTTTATGCTCCTGCATGTGTTTTTTTTTTTTTTTTTTTTTTTGAATAAGCCCGCAATTCCATGGAACACTTCTGGACTTTTATTTTGAAGCTCATGAGCTCATCTCTACCGGAAGCTGTACTCTTTACTGTTGCCAACGTCACACTGAAGAAGATGGCGTCTGGTAGAAAGTGTGTTAGCAGAGTGTCTTTGTTGTGTTTTTAAAGTGTGAACATGTCTAAAGTCCAAATGCTGAGATCGTTGGTGAAGCAGCGACTAACTGCGGCTGCTGAAGAGATATTTGGGCTGTTTGAAAGAACGATAGCAGAGTACGAGGAGGAACTTTGTCGATCAAAAGAGGAGAACGAGCGACAACGGAAACTACTGGACGCTGCTTCCAACCCTCAGCTTCGGTCACACAGAGCAGGTTTGTTCATTAAACATTACAAGTTCATTATTAATAATATAACTGCAGCTTTGTTCAATAAATATTCAGTCTGTCGACGTTTGTCTGTCTGGTGTCGTTAGCTTTTCATTACCATCCTTAAATGATTATCATTGTTTATTCTCTTGACATATTTTGTATTGTTAATATGAATCAGCGAAGTTACTCCAGTTGTTAAACAAATGTAGTGTAGTATGAATGTACAATATGAACCTCTGAGATGTTGTAGAGTAGAAGTATAAAGGAGCAGGAAATGGAAATACTCAAGTAAAGTACAAGTTAACAGAGCTTAAGAGAAAAGAGTCTTATGGGGTAGTTTGGTTTGTTTACATCAAATTCACCTTCCTGCAAACATGGGTTTTTTCTTCAGGCCTTAAATGCAGGGCTTATTTTATACTTTCTCTTGTTGTTACTTTCCCATCAGAACCCTTTAACCTGGGATGCAGCTAAATTCTTTATTAGTTTATGCCAGACTAGCTTACTTATTGTTAAACTTGGTTTATTTCAACTTGGTAAATGGTGGGTTATTGCCTAAATTAGGCTGGCTGTGTGAGATGCTTTAATAGTTTAATCTCACAACAGTAGCAAACAAAACCAAGACTGAGGGCGAACACTATCTTCACCTGGCTGTCCATGAATGCAGGTCACAGGGAGACGTGGATGCTGCTCTGTAGAGCGCTCGATTTAAGTGCATTAACCGTGAGTGAGGGGTTAACAAGGGAGGGGCAGGGGGTCTTCTGTTGTTCACCACAGGTGTGTTTTGGCCTTGACACAGCTGAGTGAACACTGTGAAGCTGTTTGATGGTCAGAGATGTGTAGAAGTTTGTAGTCTGAAGTCTGATGTCTGTAACATCTGTGTGTGTGTGTGTGTGTGTGTGTGTGTGTGTGTGTGTGTGTGTGTGTTTCCTGTTTCCTGCAGATGTCCAGCAGCTGTTGGTGGTTAAAGAAGAGGTTCCCCCTGAGCAGCAGGAGTGGAGCTCCAGTGTGGACCAGGAGGACCCAGAACCTCCACACATTAAAGAGGAACAGGAGGAACTCTGGATCAGTCAGGAGGGAGAGCAGCTTCAAGGGCTGGAGGAGGATGATATCACCAAGTTCACATCCACTCCTGTCCCTGTGAAGAGTGAAGATGATGAAGAGAAACCTCAGTCCTCACAGCTTCATCAAAGACACACTGAACAGATGGAAACAGAAGCAGAGGGAGAGGACTGTGGAGGAGCAGAACCAGCCATGAATTCAGATTTGGATAAACATTTACAACCTGAGACTGATGAGAGTGATTATTGGAAGGAGGCCAGAGAACCTCAGTCACGTTTAAACACTCTGAAAAATTATCAAGTCCGTATCAATGATTTGATTGTTGGTGAGAAACGATTCAGCTGCTCTGAGTGTGGCAAAAGATTTGGTTACAGTGGAGATCTGAAGAAACACATGAGATCTCATACAGGAGAGAAACCATTTAGCTGCTTTGAGTGTGGCAAAAGATTTGGTCGTAATGGAGTTCTGAAGATACACATGAGATGTCATACAGGAGAAAACCATTTAGCTGCTCAATTTGTGGGAGATCATTTACACAAAATGGAAATTTACGGACACACATGAAAATTCATGAGGGAGAAACGTGATTCAGCTGTTTAGTCTGAAAAAAAAACTATTTTTTATTTTAATTAATTTTTAATTAAATTTATAATATTTATTTTTTTTTAATTTTTAAATACTTTATTAATCCCTGAGGGGAAATTCAATTCTTTTCACTCTGTTGTTAATTACGCACATGTCTGAACACACACATGCACAAACAGGACCTATACAGAGTTTGGAGTAAGATTTCAAAAGCACTCATGACTGACACAGACCCAAACATTTATGTTTATATGTTTTTAAACGTATGTATTTACTTACCAAGATCAGTCTTGTACAGCCAGGGGATTATTTCCCCTCTGACAGCCAAGCTGGGTCAAAACCTGTTATCCGGTGGTGACTGGACTTTTGCTGCTTGTCAGGGGCAGGGCATGCAGCACTGTGGCTCTTTCCTGTACTTGGATCCAGAGCAGGAGAGCTACTCTGGCTGCTAAATTCTAAAACTGATTTGATTATAGTTTGCTTTTAAGAAATCTGCACAAAATAGCCCATAATGATGTGAATGATGTGAAAACATTTTTCAGACATTTTTGTAAATTTATAAAAAAGAAAATGTAAAAATCGCTGAGCGATCTTCATGACTCAGCCTTCATTTGGAATTGTGTGTTATCAGCTTTACTCTCCCAGTTTGGAGAAGCAGACAAGAGAACTGGCATGGTTAGGTCAGTTCCAAAAGTCACACAACAACACAAACTAACTGTCCAAAAGAAGGGCAGCTGAAGACCAGTGACTCATTGTGTTCTGTGAGGTAAAATTACTGATTCTGTCAGTGGAGTCTGGTTGTTTTTTAGGAGAGCATCATGTAACTGCGTCAGTAAAGGGCTTTCTGACAGCATGGTTAGGTTTTCAAAATCTCCATCATGTTTCTATGGAGACCGGGAGGTGACATGCATCTGTTAATTTTTTTTTAACACTTTTTTTTGAGAGAGAGACAGAAATTTGAGGAAGAACCAAATGAGGAGGTCATATATGATCAAAATAGTGATAGATGCAGCGGAAAGGTTCCTTGAGGAGGTGCAAGTAGGCCCAGAGCAGTTTCACACATTCATGAGACAGAAGGTGGAAACACAAGAGAGGGAAAGAGTTGCAGAAAGGAAAGGAAGAGTGCAGACAGAAGTGAATACTATGAAGAGGGAAGCATGGACGCATGTGAGAATGATGATGATGATGATGATTAGCCTGCTAATATTTTACATATTGCAGTGGAATGCAAGAAGTTTAATTATGAATGGGCAGGAACTTAAATGGTTTGTGGACGGAATAAAGAGTGTGATAAGGCAGTTAGAGGAAGGAATCGGGCATATAGAGCACTGAGAAAGGGCCCGACAGAGAGTAATATGATAAAGCATAAAAGGTTGAGAGCCAAGGCAAGAGGAGTGATGAAGTCTGAAAAAAAAAAAACAGGGAAAGACGCAGCGAAGCCAGGGTCGCACAGACTAGAGGCTGACATTAGGTTCGATGACGTTTTAGATAGACTATTCGTTTTTGTTGAATGTTAGAGATTAAGATTGTATTTGTCTGATTTGAAGGTTTATTCTGTGAACAGAAAACATGGTGTGTGACTGATGGTGAAGTTTAGTCGTCACAGACTGAATACATTCATCATAAACTATACAGAGTCTACTGTACTGTATTAACACTGGACTGTTTTAATTATTGATGTATTTAGCAACACAGAGACTGGTGGTCAGTGGGATGTGAGGATTCTGAAATTCTCTGTACAGATGTGAAGCTCTGACTGTATCTGACTGATCCTTAATGAAAGGTGTTGTCTTGTATTGTTTTTCCTCTGAAAATATGAACCTTATAGTCAAATAGAGTTTATTCAGCCTGTGTAGTTGAGGGGACAGGTCAAACTGAAATGATGCTGATTTACAGGAGAATTCATATAAATGGAGGTTGAACCACGAACATAAACTACAGGTCGCCTGTAAAGCATTTTAATAAATCAGTCTATCAGAATTAAAATAACTGGAAACTGAGAACAAACTGATACATGAGTCTGATCACTTTTTTAATGAATTGACATCATTCCAGACAGGATGTGAGTGTGTCTGTGACTGAAGGCTGCTGGAAACTGTCCGACTTCACCGCAGCCTTTTGTCACCGCCTCCTGCTGCGGCCGCCTGCTCTCGTCTACTTTCCAGGCGAGGCCAGTTCATCTCGAACGAGCCTATTGTCACACTGAACAAGATGGCGTCTGTTGGAAACGTGTGTTAGCAGAGTGTCTCTGTTGTGTTCTTAAAGTGTGAACATGTCTAAAGTCCAAATGCTGAGATCGTTGGTGAAGCAGCGACTAACTGCGGCTGCTGAAGAGATATTTGGGCTGTTTGAAAGAACGATAGCAGAGTACGAGGAGGAACTTTGTCGATCAAAAGAGGAGAACGAGCGACAACGGAAACTACTGGACGCTGTTTTCAACCCTCAGCTTCGGTTACACAGAGCAGGTTTGTTCATTAAACATTACAAGTTCATTATTAATAATATAACTGCAGCTTTGTTCAATAAATATTCAGTCTGTCGATGTTTATACGCCGCGTTAGCCTCTCTGGTGTCGTTAGCTTCTCCTTCCTACAAACATGGGTTTTTTCTTCAGGCCTTAAATGCAGGTCTTATTTTATACTTTCTCTTGTTGTTACTTTCCCATCAGAACCCTTTAATTTAACCTGGGATGCAGCTAAATTCTTTATTTCCTGTTGGTTCAGAAATACAATTAAATTCATGTTTTTTGAAACTTCAACCTACCGCCCAAGAATTAGTAAACAATACACTGTACTGTGAAGTAGGGTTGAGTCGGTTGTCGGTGAACTGATGAAGAGCTGACACACTTGAAATTTGTTTAACTTGAAGGGGTGACCCCGGAGAGTCGGTGATTCGATTCGGAGAAGTCTGATTGACAGCCAGTCTCGCCGTCAAATCATTGCAAAATGTGGTTATGAAATGTACCATTCTGACTATATGGCGGTGCTCACTGCTGCTGAACATCTTGATTTGACAAGAAGTGTATTTGTTTTCTAGTAATTCCTGATATATAGCCTATGTTGACACAAACATCAGCCTACTGTCTGTTAAGATAGAATTAATAAAAAATGAAAATGTTTATTCATTATTTCGTTTACCTGAAGTGTCTTGAAACGAATTTCACCGCTGATTGTTTTCTTGACAGACTCTGATTTTTTTATTTGGCTACTTTTTGTCCGATGTGGCCAAACAATTGAGAGCGGTGACGCACGGTCCGTGTGGATGAACTTATATGAACCTGAGTTGATTAATGCAGTAACCTCAAGTCAGAAAGAAGGGAAACTGTTTCTAAACAGTTTGATGATGTTTTTGGATGTTTATTTGTGAATGAAATGGCAAGTTCTGACGAGTCAGAAACGACTCCTGTTAAAGACATGGATGACGCTGCAGCGCGTCTGCGCTCATCTGAGCATCATGAAGTGAAAGGAATAAAGATAAAATGATAACCCTTTTGCTTTTATTATTGTCATCTCATTATGCTTGCTGCAACTGAAGGAATTAAATCTGTTTATTTGGGTGTTTTAGCTCTTTTCTCTGGAGCAGAAACTGACGCAAATGAGCTCATTAATCAATGAGGGGGAAAACAACATAATTCGACAGTTAGTCAGCTAAAGGAAAAATCTGTCCAATCAGATTCGACTATGAAAATTCCTAGTCAGGGACACCCCTACTAACTAGTTAAGTTTTTTTGGAGCATAATGACAGTGTGCGGGCTTTATTTCTTTTTTCTAAAATTTTCATTCAGCCCAGCACCCAAACTAAGTTTTTTAGCTCTTCTCAGAACCTTACACACCTCAGTTGGAGTCACAGTGAGTGAAGAGCTCTGTCGCACTGCAGCGTCTCCTCCTGCTGTCCGTGCGTCCTGGCCGCCACGTCACTTTTACGCACACAGACACGCAATCAGTGAAGATGCCTCGGTGGAGACAGAGACGTGAAGATAACTTGAGCTGATGACAACTACACTTGTTACTGTGTATGCAGAAAAAAAAAACCTCCTCGAGGAAAAAGTCGGTGGTCATGTGACCTGCAGGCAGTGAGTCATCATCAGTAAACAGGAGGACTGATACTGACTGATGTCTGTATTTTCTATTGTTTCTTTGAAATTCACTTAGTACTGTGATGTCAGGAATATCATTTATTTTATTGACATTTTTATTTTGTTTCCAGTGAGATATTAAGTTTGTATTGTGACTTTTCTGTTTTAATATTGCTGTTGCTGCTCAAGAAACAACATTTAATTGTGAAATATTCAGTTTTATTCCTCTTGTGAATTTGTTATTTTTAAAAAAATACTTCCTTGTAAATGTTCCACGATTAGTTCTCTGAGAATCTCTTTCACATACTAGCAAAAATTGGAATTGCATCTTGCGACTGCAATAATTAACGCAAATTAAAAAAAAGTCCGCAATATTTTTTCCGCATTTTACGGCTGACCAGAAATCGTCGCAAATGTGTCGTTTGAAACGTCATCAGATGAATCATCAAATGCGCTAATAGCATTGCAGTATGGAGAAACTGTCTGTATGGACATAAGAATTTGCACTGTTTAAATGCAGCGAAATATGTGTTGAATTTATTGAAATGTTATGTTTACAGAATATGTAGCTTACATGTTGTTTTACAGTCACACTGTCTGGTTTGAGGGCTACAATATTCTCAGAATGTTTTGCAACTTTATTGGAGTCCATGTTTTGAAACTAATTAAATAAAACTAAACAAGAGAACTGAAATATTTGCAGCTGTTTTTGTAATATTCAGAATGATTATTATAGCAAGTGATTACATGACCTATTTTCAGGAGGCAGTAGTTTAAATTTTTTCTCTCGACTTACAATTTTTGTCATTTGCTGCAATTTTATTGCAATTTTTTTTACAAAATTTGCCGCAAATTCAAGGTTTTTCTGTCACGAGATCCTGGAGGGACTGGTCTTGTAACTGAAAAATCTCCAGTCAAATTGATATCGGATTGAGACCCCTTGAATCGAAATTCGAATCGATTCAGGAAATCAGTGGCGATACCCAGTCCTAATCCGCTCTGCCTCACTCTCATACACTTTTTTAGAAATTCTCGAGTGAAGTAAAAGAACCATAAATTTGTACTGCAGTAGTACTTGAGTTGATGTACGAACAGCATCTTATTTACTCAGGCTGCCAGTAATCAAACTTGACTCACAGCAAACTCTCCCATCCTATGGACAATCATTCTCACATAATTCACTTTAGACTGAGCAAATAAAGAGCCACACTGTAGCCTCCAGACATGACAAGAGTAACAGTACATGTTAATGACTGCTATGAAATTAAAGCTCACCTCAACCTCACTCACTCTGACACAGCTGAGTGAACACTGTGAAGCTGTTTGATGCTCAGAGATCTGTAGAAGTTCAGTAAGGAGTTTTTGAGCTGTGATGTGAATGAACGACAACATTTCTCTGTAACATCTGTGTGTGTGTGTGTGTGTGTGTGTGTGTGTGTGTGTGTGTGTGTGTGTGTGTGTGTGTGTGTGTGTGTGTGTGTGTGTGTGTGTGTGTGTGTGTGTGTGTGTGTGTGTGTGTGTGTGTGTGTGTGTGTTTACTGTTTCCTGCAGACGTCCAGCAGCTGTTGGTGGTTAAAGAAGAGGTTCCCCCTGAGCAGCAGGAGTGGAGCTCCAGTGTGGACCAGGAGGACCCAGAGCCTCCACACATTAAAGAGGAACAGGAGGAACTCTGGATCAGTCAGGAGGGAGAGCAGCTTCAAGGGCTGGAGGAGGATGATATCACCAAGTTCACATCCACTCCTGTCCCTGTGAAGAGTGAAGATGATGAAGAGAAACCTCAGTCCTCACAGCTTCATCAAAGACACACTGAACAGATGGAAACAGAAGCAGAAGGAGAGGACTGTGGAGGAGCAGAACCAGCTAGGAACTCGGATCCAGATTCACATTTAAAACCTGAGGCTGATGACAAGACTGGAGCGTCTTCTGAACCCGAGACTGATGACAGTGATGATTGGACGGAGACCAGAGAACCTCAGTCACGTTTAAACTGTCTGAAAAATGATGAAGTCCCTGTCAGTGATTTGATTGTTCGTGAGAAACGATTTGGCTGCTCTGAGTGTGGGAAAAGATTTGGTCACAGTGGACATTTGAAGGTACACATGAGATCGCATACAGGAGAGAAACCATTTAGCTGTTCTGAGTGTGGGAAAAGACTTGGTTACAGTGGAGATTTGAAGAACCACATGAGAACTCACACAGGAGAAAAACTATTTAGCTGCTCTGAGTGTGGGAAGAGATTTGGTTACAGTGGAGATCTGAAGAAACACATGAGATGTCATACAGGAGAGAAACCATTTAGCTGCTCAATTTGTGGGAGATCATTTACACAAAATGGAAATTTACGGACACACATGAAAATTCATGAGGGAGAAACGTGATTCAGGTGTTCATTTTGAAAAAAAAACTATTTTTTATTTTAATTTTTAATTGAATTGAATTTTTTTTTAAATTTTTAAATACTTTATTAATCCCCGAGGGGAAATTCAATTTTTTTCACTGTGTTGCCAATTGCACACAGGTCTGAACACACATGCACACACAGGACCCATACAGCGTTTGGAACAAGATTTCAAAAACACTCATGACTGACACAGACCCAAACATTTATGTTTATATGTTTTTATATGTATGTATTTACTTACGTACTTATTTACTTACCAGATCAGTCTTGTAAAGCCAGGGGAGTATTTCCCCTCTGACAGCCAAGCTGGGTCAAAACCTGTTATCCAGTGGTGACTGGACTTTTGCTGCTTGTCAGGAGCAGGGCATGCAGCAGTGTGGCCCTTTCCTGTACTTGGATCCAGAACAGGAGAGCTACTCTGGCTGCTAAATTGAAAAAGTTGATTTGATCATAGTTTGCTTTTAAGAAATCTGCACAAAATAGCCTATAATGATGTGAATGAAGTGAAACCATTTTTCAGACATTTTTGTAAATTTATAAAAAAAGAAAATGTAAACATCACTGAGCGATCTTTATGACTCAGCCTTCATTTGGAATTGTGTGTTATCAGCTTTACTCTCACAGTTTGGAGAAGCAGACAAGAGAACTGGCATGGTTAGGTCAGTTCCAAAAGTCACACAACAACACAAACTAACTGTCCAATCGAAGGGCAGCTGAAGACCAGCGACTCATTGTGTTCTGTGAGGTAAAATTACTGATTCTGTCAGTGGAGTCTGGTTGTTTTTAGGAGAGCATCATGTAACTGCATCAGTAAAGGGCTGTCTGACAGCATGGTTAGGTTTTCAAAATCTCCATGTTTCTACGGAGACCGGGAGGTGACATGCATCTGTTATTTTTTTTTTAAAAAAAAACTTCTTTTTTTGAGAGAGAGACAAAAATTTGAGGAAGAAGCTGAGGCCGGGAGACCAGGGTGGATTAAAGTTTGTGGTTAAGTTCAAAGATAGGAGTGATAAAGGCTTAAACATCCTCAAGTTGTCTGAAGAGATTAAAAACAGAATGGGACCTGTATTGAATGCAGAAGTGATGTTGAATGGAAATGTGCTAATTTTCTGTAAAACTGAAGCTCAAAGAGAGAAGGCAATGAAAGCTCGCTGTTTGCTTTAACAGGCCCATTGAATGCTTCATGTTTGACGGCAAGATGCAAAATGTGAAGGGAGTAATTTATGTTAGCCCTGACATATCTGAAAGCGCTACAGTTTCTAACCTGCAGGGAGCTGAGATTGAGGCGCAGGCAATGAAGAAACAGTCATTTCTAGCATATATGGTAGATGTTCTGTGGGCAGCTAAGAACCAAACTAGGAGGTCATATATGATCAAAGTAGTGATAGATGCAGCAGAACGGTTCCCTGAGGAGATGCAAGTAGGCCCAGAGCAGTTATACACATTCATGAGACAGAAGGTGGAAACACAAGAGAGGGAAAGAGTTGCAAAACAGAAAGGAAGAGTGCAGACAGAAGTGAATACTATGAAGAGGGAAGCATGGACGCATGTGAGAATGATGATGATGATGATGATTAGCCTGCTAATATTTTACATATTGCAGTGGAATGCAAGAAGTTTAATTATGAATGGGCAGGAACTTAAATGGTTTGTGGACGGAATAAAGAGTGTGATAAGGCAGTTAGAGGAAGGAATCGGGCATATAGAGCACTGAGAAAGGGCCCGACAGAGAGTAATATGATAAAGCATAAAAGGTTGAGAGCCAAGGCAAGAGGAGTGATGAAGTCTGAAAAAAAAAAAACAGGGAAAGACGCAGCGAAGCCAGGGTCGCACAGACTAGAGGCTGACATTAGGTTCGATGACGTTTTAGATAGACTATTCGTTTTTGTTGAATGTTAGAGATTAAGATTGTATTTGTCTGATTTGAAGGTTTATTCTGTGAACAGAAAACATGGTGTGTGACTGATGGTGAAGTTTAGTCGTCACAGACTGAATACATTCATCATAAACTATACAGAGTCTACTGTACTGTATTAACACTGGACTGTTTTAATTATTGATGTATTTAGCAACACAGAGACTGGTGGTCAGTGGGATGTGAGGATTCTGAAATTCTCTGTACAGATGTGAAGCCCTGACTGTATCTGACTGATCCTTAATGAAAGGTGTTGTCTTGTATTGTTTTTCCTCTGAAAATATGAACCTTATAGTCAAATAGAGTTTATTCAGCCTGTGTAGTTGAGGGGACAGGTCAAACTGAAGTGATGCTGATTTACAGGAGAATTCATATAAATGGAGGTTGAACCACGAACATAAACTACAGGTCGCCTGTAAAGCATTTTAATAATCAGTCTATCAGAATTAAAATAACTGGAAACTGAGAACAAACTGATACATGAGTCTGATCACTTTTTTTACTGAATTGACATCATTCCAGACAGGATGTGAGTGTGTCTGTGACTGAAGGCTGCTGGAAACTGTCCGACTTCACCGCAGCTTCTTGTGACCGCCTCCTGCTGCGGCCGCCTGCTCTCGTCTACTTTCCAGGCGAGGCCAGTTCATCTCGAACGAGCCTATTGTCACACTGAACAATTCTTTGTTGTGTTTTTTAAAGTGTGAACATGTCTAAAGTCCAAATGCTGAGATCGTTGGTGAAGCAGCGACTAACTGCGGCTGCTGAAGAGATATTTGGGCTGTTTGAAAGAACGATAGCAGAGTACGAGGAGGAACTTTGTCGATCAAAAGAGGAGAACGAGCGACAACGGAAACTACTGGACGCTGTTTTCAACCCTCAGCTTCGGTTACACAGAGCAGGTTTGTTCATTAAACATTACAAGTTCATTATTTATAATATAACTGCAGCTTTGTTCAATAAATATTCGGTCTGTCGCCGTTTATACGCCGCGTTAGCTTCTCTGGTGTCGTTAGCTTCTTTGGTGTCGTTAGCTTCTCTGGTGTCGTTAGCTTCTTTGGTGTCGTTAGCTTCTCTGGTGCCGTTAGCTTCTCTGGTGTCGTTAGCTTCTCTGGTGTCGTTAGCTTCTGCGGTGTCGTTAGCTTCTCTGGTGTCGTTAGCTTCTCTGGTGTCGTTAGCTTCTCTGGTGCCGTTAGCTTCTCTGGTGTCGTTAGCTTCTCTGGTGTCGTTAGCTTCTGCGGTGTCGTTAGCTTCTCTGGTGTCGTTAGCTTCTCTGGTGTCGTTAGCTTCTCTGGTGCCGTTAGCTTCTCTGGTGTCGTTAGCTTCTGCGGTGTCGTTAGCTTCTGCGGTGTCGTTAGCTTCTTTGGTGTCGTTAGCTTCTCTGGTGTCGTTAGCTTCTGCGGTGTCGTTAGCTTCTCTGGTGTCGTTAGCTTCTCTGGTGTCGTTAGCTTCTCTGGTGCCGTTAGCTTCTCTGGTGTCGTTAGCTTCTCTGGTGTCGTTAGCTTCTGCGGTGTCGTTAGCTTCTCTGGTGTCGTTAGCTTCTCTGGTGTCGTTAGCTTCTCTGGTGCCGTTAGCTTCTCTGGTGTCGTTAGCTTCTCTGGTGTCGTTAGCTTCTTTGGTGTCGTTAGCTTCTTTGGTGTCGTTAGCTTCTCTGGTGTCGTTAGCTTCTTTGGTGTCGTTAGCTTCTCTGGTGCCGTTAGCTTCTCTGGTGTCGTTAGCTTCTGCGGTGTCGTTAGCTTCTCTGGTGTCGTTAGCTTCTCTGGTGTCGTTAGCTTCTCTGGTGCCGTTAGCTTCTCTGGTGCCGTTAGCTTCTCTGGTGTCGTTAGCTTCTGCGGTGTCGTTAGCTTCTCTGGTGTCGTTAGCTTCTCTGGTGTCGTTAGCTTCTGCGGTGTCGTTAGCTTCTTTGGTGTCGTTAGCTTCTCTGGTGTCGTTAGCTTCTTTGGTGTCGTTAGCTTCTCTGGTGCCGTTAGCTTCTCTGGTGTCGTTAGCTTCTGCGGTGTCGTTAGCTTCTCTGGTGTCGTTAGCTTCTCTGGTGTCGTTAGCTTCTCTGGTGTCGTTAGCTCCTCTGGTGCCGTTAGCTTCTCTGGTGTCGTTAGCTTCTGTGGTGTTGTTAGCTTCTCTGGTGTCGTTAGCTCCTGTGGAACTCTGGTTCAGTGAGGAGGGAGAGCAGCTTCAAGGGCTGGAGGAGGATGATATCACCAAGTTCACATCCACTCCTGTCCCTGTGAAGAGTGAAGATGATGAAGAGAAACCTCAGTCCTCACAGCTTCATCAAAGACACACTGAACAGATGGAAACAGAAGCAGAGGGAGAGGACTGTGGAGGAGCAGAACCAGCCAGGAACTCCGATAAAGATTCACATTTACAACCAGAGACTGATGACAGTGATGATTGGACGGAGACCAGTGAACCTCAGTCAGGTATCTGTCAAGTCACACATTTGCTAGTCTTAAGCAAGTCTCAAGTTTTAACCTTCAAGTCTCAAGCAAGTTGAGTCAAGTCATTTTTGTGTCTTAATTGGATAAAAATAAAAGGTCAGACTCTGTCGGTGTCTTCTGTAGAGAAGAGACAAACTCTCACTTCTGCCAGGGGGTTCTCATCTTACACAGCAAACAGCACCAGCAGGGCACTGTGGCTTGTTTGTGTAGTGTTTGATTCCAGCCACTTATGTCCCTTTTCAACAGACATGGGCTGGCTTGATTTGGCTTGGTTTGGACCATCAGCCCAGCACAGCCGGGATTTGCATTTCCATTACAACAAGGCTTCCTTTTTGATGTTGTGTCTAAAACATTTGTTTTTCCACAGCAGGGCAGGTAGAAGAAGTTTACCTTTTGAAGGTGAACTGTTTGTCTGCAGCTCTTCATGAACATCTCAAAGTGGCTGTTTCTGCTTTTTCTCCTCCTCCCTGCCATGTTATTAGACTTGCCTCTATTTAAGACAGGCTGCTAACAATGCTCCACTTATTCAGTAATAAGGAAGAGGAAGCTAACAGTTGTTCAGAAACTTTTTAAAATAAATCTGTGCTACGCATTTTCCTACCATCCAAAAACTTCACAATGTTCAGCTCCTGTCGGAGCATGAATGTAGTTTCCTCGTCCGTCCAGAAGTGCGTCTTCTGCTTCTCAGTTGCCACGGTGTTTGTTTTTCCTGGAGTTACTGCTACGTTATCTCCTTCTTCTTCTGGGTGAAAACCTGTGAAAGAAAAAGTGGTGCATGCGCAGAACGCCAAGTCGGACTAAACAGATACATGTAGCAATAGTTCGATTTTCGGTCAGTTCTGGCAACATGCAAATTGCAGTGGGTCCAGTGTATTTGGAATGACCTGTTTGATGTGTGACATGACTATTCTTTCAAAACACTTCACTGCAATTGAGGTGAGTACCATGGGGTGATTGTCATTCAGACAGGTTATGCTGTTTTTCTTGGGGATGGGCACTGTTGTGGTGAACTTTAAGCTTGTAGGCACAGATGACTGGGAAAGGGACAGATTGAAAATGTCTGTAAAGACCTCTGCCAGCTCTGAAGAGCAGTACCTCAGGAAACGGCCGGGGATGTTGTCAGGGCCAACTGCTTTCCATGGGTTAGCTTTTTTCAAAACCTTACACACCTCAGTTGGAGTCACAGTGAGTGAAGAGCTCTGTAGCGCTGCAGCGTCTCCTCCTGCTGTCCCTGCGTCCTGGCTGCCATGGCACTTTTACGCACACAGACACACACAATCACAGAGGAAAGATGCCGCGGTGGAGACAGAGAGGTGAAGATAACTTGAGCTGATGACAACTACACTTGTTACTGTGCATGCAATAAAACCTTTTTGAGGAAAAAGTTGGTGGTCATGTGACCTGCAGGCAGTGAGTCATCAGTAGACAGGAGGACTGATACTGATTGATGTCTGTTTTCTCTATTCTTTCTTTGAAAATTCACTCAGTACTGTGATGTCAGGAATATGATTTATTTTATTGACATTTTTATTTTGTTTCCAGTGAGATATTAAGTTTGTATTGTGACTTTGCTGTTTTAATATTGCTGTTGCTGCTCCAGGAACAACATGTAATTGAGAAATATTCTGTTTTATTCCTGTTGTGAATTTCTTCTTTTTAAAAAAATACTTCCTTGTAAATGTTACCTGATTAGTTCTCTGAGAATCTATTTCACATCCTAGCACAAATTGGTCTTGCAGTCCCTCCAGAAAATTGCCATCTTGCGACTGCAATAATTAACGTAAATTAAACAAAAGTCCGCAATATTTGCAGGGGCTTAAAATTTTTAAAAAGTCTCGCTGTTTTTCCATGTTTTTTCCGCATTTTACGACTGACTAGAAATCGTCGCGAATGTGTTGTTTGAAATGTCATGAGAGGCATCATCAAATGCGCTAATAGCATTGCAGTATGGAGAAACTGTCTGTATGGACATAAGAATTTGCACTGTTTAAATGCAGACAATATGTGCTGAATTGTTTGAAATGTTATGTTTACAGAAGATGTAGCTTACATGTTGTTTTTCAGTCACACTGTCTGGTTTGAGGGCTACAATATTCTCAGAATTTTTTTGTCAACTTTATTGGAGTCCATGTTTTGAAACTAATTAAATAAAACTAAACAAGAGAACTGAAACATTTTCAGCTGTTTTTGTAATATTCAGAATGATTATCATAGCAAGTGATTATGTGACTTATTGTTTGGAGGCAGTAGCTTAATTTTTTTTTAATTTTTCTTTCTCCTGACTTGCAATTTTTGTTATTTGCTGCAGTGTCATTGCAATTTTTGACAAGAATTGGCCACAAATTCAAGGTTTTTCTGTCGCGAGATCCTGGAGGGACTGGTCTTGTAACTCAAAAATCGCCAGTCAAATCGATATTGGATCGAGACCCCTCGAATCGAAATCGAATTGATACAGGAAATCAGTGGCGATACCCAGTGCTAATCCGCTCTGCCTCACTCTCCTACACTTTTTTAGAAATTCTCGAGTGAAGTTAAAGAACCATAAATTTGTACTGCAGTAGTACTTGAGTTGATGTACTAACAGCATCTTATTTACTCAGGCTGCCAGTCATCAAACTTGACTCACAGCAAACTCTCCCATCCTATGGACAATCATTGTCATATAATTCACTTTAGTTTGAGCAAATAAAGAGCAACACTGTAGCCTCCAGACATGACAAGAGTAACTGTACATGTTAATGACTGCTATGAATTTAAAGCTCACCTCAACCTCACTCACTCTGACACAGCTGAGTGAACACTGAAGCTGTTTGATGCTCAGAGATCTGTAGAAGTTCAATAAGGAGTTTTTGAGCTGTGATGTGAATGAACGACAACATTTCTCTGTAACGTGTGTGTGTGTGTGTGTGTGTGTGTGTGTGTGTGTGTGTGTGTGTGTGTGTGTGTGTGTGTGTGTGTGTGTGTGTGTGTGTGTGTGTGTGTGTGTGTGTGTGTGTGTGTGTGTGTGTGTGTGTGTGTGTGTGTGTGTTTACTGTTTCCTGCAGACGTCCAGCAGCTGTTGGTGGTTAAAGAAGAGGTTCCCCTTGAGCAGCAGGAGTGGAGCTCAAGTGTGGACCAGGAGGACCCAGAGCCTCCACACGTTAAAGAGGAACAGGAGGAACTCTGGATCAGTCAGGAGGGAGAGCAGCTTCAAGGGCTGGAGGAGGATGATATCACCAAGTTCACATCCACTCCTGTCCCTGTGAAGAGTGAAGATGATGAAGAGAAACCTCAGTCCTCACAGCTTCATCAAAGACACAGTGAACAGATGGAAACAGAAGCAGAGGGAGAGGACTGTGGAGGAGCAGAACCAGCCAGGAACTCAGATCCAGATACACATTTACAACCTGAGGCTGATGACAGTGATGATTGGAAGGAGAGCAGAGAACCTCAGTCAGGTTTAAACTCTCTGAAAAATGATCAAGTCTCTGTCACTGATTTGATTGTTGGTGAGAAACAATTTAGCTGCTCTGAGTGTGGGAAAAGATTTGGTCACAGTGGACATTTGAAGAAACACATGAGATCTCACACAGGAGAGAAACCATTTAGCTGTTCTGAGTGTGGGAGAACATATGGTCGAAGTGATCATCTGAAGGCACACATGAGATCTCACACAGGAGAGAAACCATTTAGGTGTTCTGAGTGTGGGAAAAGATTTGGTCACAGTGTAGTTTTGAAGATTCACATGAGAACTCACACAGGAGAGAAACCATTTAGCTGCTCTGAGTGTGGGAAAAGTTTTTCTCAACGTCCACAACTGAAGGCACACATGAGGTCTCATACAGGAGAGAAACCATTTATGTGTTCTGAGTGTGGGAAAACATATGGTCGACATGAACATCTGAAGATACACATGAGAACTCATACAGGAGAGAAACCATTTAGCTGTTCTGAGTGTGGCAAAACATATTGTAGAAGTGATCATCTCAAGAAACACATGAGAACTCATACAGGAGAGAAACCATTTAGCTGTTCTGAGTGTGGGAAAACATGTGGTCAAAGTGAAAATCTGAAGGTACACATGAGAACTCATACAAGAGAAAAACCATTTAGCTGCTCCGAGTGTGGGAAAAGATTTGGTTCCAGTGGAGCTTTGAAGAACCACATGAGATGTCATACAGGAGAGAAACCATTCACCTGCTCAATTTGTGGGAGATCATTTACACAAAAAGGACATTTACGGTCACACATGAAAATTCATGAGGGAAAAAAGTGATGCAGCTGTTCAGTTTAAGGAAAAAAAAGTGTATTTGGAATAATATTTTAAAAAGATAAATGACTGACACAGAGCCAGACGTTTGTTTTATAAGTTTTTAAATGTATGTATTTACTGACGTACCTACTTACCAAGATCAGTCTTGTACAGCCAGGGGGAGTATTTCCCCTCTGACAGCCAAGCTGGGTCAAAACCTGTTATCCGGTGGTGACTGGACTTTTGCTGCTTTTCATGGCCAGGGCATCAAGCACTGTGGTTCTTTCCTGTTGTTGGATCCAGAGCAGGAGAGCTACTCTGGCTGCTAAATTCTAAAATTGATGTCAACATAGATTAGAAGATAGAAGAGTCTGCGCAAAATAGCCAATATGAGTAAGTGAAAACTTTTTTCAGACATTTTTGTAAATTTATAAAAAAGAAAATGTAAACATTGCTGAGCGATCTTCATGACTCAGCCTTCATTTGGAATTGTGTGTTATCAGCTTTACTCTCCCAGTTTGGAGAAGCAGACAAGAGAACTGGCATGGTTAGGTCGGTTTAAGAAGTCATACAACAACACAGACTAACTGTCCAATTGAAGGGCAGCTGAAGACCAGCGACTCATTGTGTTCTGTGAGGTAAAACTACTGCATCATGTAACTGCATCAGTAAAGGGCTCTTTGACAGCATGGTTAGGTTTTCAAAATCTCCATTGTGTTTCCACAGAGACCGAGAGGTGACATGCATATGTTTTTTTTTTTAAACGTGCACACGTTTTACAATTTGCACGCACATTTTATTGAAATGCGCACACTTTTTATAACTATGAAGTCATCTCTACCGGAATCTGTACTCTTAACTGCTGCGAACTTAACACTGTTTGAACAAGATGGTGTGACAGCACAAGTGTGACTTACTAGAGCCATGCACTATGGAACACCGAATGGGCCAAATTGTCTGATTCAACGTCCGTTTTAAGACGTCACAATTGTAGCTCTAAAGTAGCCAGTAGTGTAAGCATGTGTGGATGTGTGGAAATGTATGGAGCAAACAAAAGAAGAAAACAGCAGCAGCAGCCGTGCCCATGCTCCGATCAGACCAGAGAGAGACTGAAGACAGGCAGGAGGGAGCTTTTGACAGAGACACACACCGGGCCCAGGTGTGGCTCACTGGGCTGATGACCCTCTGCCCTGCGGAGTCCCGCAAGAGAAAGAACAGCAGCTAAAGGCAGGGACAACTAGTAGAGCGGAGGGGTCGTCACAGCAGTCACGTTCCACTGTCTCATCATATTGTCTGCCTCTTGATGTAAACAGATGTAATCTGTCCTCCTGCTGCAGTTTGTGGGAGTGACAGCCAGGCACACATGTTTTGATGAAATGCGCATGCAATTTAACAGAACACACGTGTGTGTACTACATAAACTACTTTTTTTCTACATATATAAAATCAAATGAACAAAACTAAAAATCAACTGGAACAGTTCAATAAAAGTCATTCTTTCAATTAAGTGTATTTTCATCATTTATCCTCATGACTGTGTTTTCTGAGTAAGGCTGCAATTCCGTGTAACACTTGTGGACTTTTACTTTGAAGCCCATGCGCTCAACTCTACCGGAAACTGTACTCTTAACTGTTGCCAACGTCACACTGAACAAAATGGCGTCTGGTAGAAAGGTGTGTTAGCAGAGTGTCTTTGTTGTGTTTTTAAAGTGTGAACATGTCTAAAGTCCAAATGCTGAGATCGTTGGTGAAGCAGCGACTAACTGCGGCTGCTGAAGAGATATTTGGGCTGTTTGAAAGAACGATAGCAGAGTACGAGGAGGAACTTTGTCGATCAAAAGAGGAGAACGAGCGACAACGGAAACTACTGGACGCTGTTTTCAACCCTCAGCTTCGGTTACACAGAGCAGGTTTGTTCATTAAACATTACAAGTTCATTATTAATAATGTAACTGCAGCTTTGTTCAATAAATATTCAGTCTGTCGAAGTTGTTACGCTGCGTTAGCTTCTCTGGTGTCGTTAGCTTTTCATTACCATTCTTGAATCATTATCATTGTTTATTCTCTTGACATATTTTGTATTGTTAATATGAATCAGCGAAGTTACTCCAGCTGTTAAACAAATGTAGTATGAATGTACAATATGAACCTCTGAGATGTTGTAGAGTAGAAGTATAAAGTAGCAGGAACAAGAAATACTCAAGTAAAGTACAAGTTAACAGAGGAAGTTGGTGAACCAGAATCAGCCAGAGAGTTGGAGGGAGATGGTGTGATGTTGCCAGACTAGCTTGTTAAACTTCGTTTATTTAAACTTGGTAAATGGTTGGTTATTGCCTAAATTAGGCTGGCTATATGAGATGCTTCAATAGTTTAGTCTCACAACAGTAACAAACAAAACCAAGACTGAGGGCAAGTACGATCTTTACCTGGCTGTCCATAAATGCAGGTCACAGGGAGACGTGGATGCTGCTTTGTAGAGCACTTGATTTAAGTGCATTAACTGTGAGCAAGGGGTTAACAAGGGAGGGGCAGGGGGTCTTCTGTTGTTCACCACAGGTGTGTTTTGTTTTGCCTTGACACAGCTGAGTGAACACTGTGAAGCTGTTTGATGGTCAGAGATGTGTAGAAGTTTGTAGTCTGAAGTTTGATGTCTGTAATGTGTGTGTGTGTGTGTGTGTGTGTGTGTGTGTGTGTGTGTTTCCTGTTTCCTGCAGACGTCCAGCAGCTGGTGGTGGTTAAAGAAGAGGTTCCCCCTGAGCAGCAGGAGTGGAGCTCCAGTGTGGACCAGGAGGACCCAGAGCCTCCACATATTAAAGAGGAACAGGAGGAACTCTGGATCAGTCAGGAGGGAGAGCAGCTTCAAGGGCTGGAGGAGGATGATATCACCAAGTTCACATCCCCTCCTGTCCCTGTGAAGAGTGAAGATGATGAAGAGAAACCTCAGTCCTCACAGCTTCATCAAAGACACACTGAACAGATGGAAACAGAAGCAGAGGGAGAGGACTGTGGAGGAGCAGAAGCAGCCAGGAACTCAGATCCAGATAGACATTTACAACCTGAGACTGATGACAGTGATGATTGGACGGAGACCAGAGAACCTCAGTCAGGTATCTATCAAGTCACACATTTGCTTGTCTTAAGCATATTTCAAATTTTTTTCAAGTCTCAAGCAAGTTGAGTCAAGTCATTTTTGTGTCTTAATTTGATAAAAATAAAAGGTCAGACTCTGTCGGTGTCTTCTGTAGAGAAGAGCCGAACTCTCTCTTCTTCCAGGGGGTTCTCATCTTACACAGCAAACAGCACCAGCAGGACAATGTGGCTTGTTTGTATAAGACCTGTTTCCACTGAAGAAGTTCTTGGTACTATTTGGAGGGTAGGAACTACTACAGTAATTTCCTCTCGCTCAGCCCTGTCAACCACCGTGTTGTCTCCACTGAGACAACAGAGTAGGTGGAATTTTCTTGTATAGTTGCCAGGCTCTGGATGTGGCGTAATCGTTACGCGACCATTTTGAGCAGGGTGACGTAGGGGCATAGGGACATAGTTAGCTGTTAGCAGTGTCTGTAATCAGTCAGTAACTCAATAAACGGTCCGTGAAAAAAATAGTTTTCCCAGCGGATGTCTTAGTTACAACATGATTGAGCTAACTGGAGTAGTTTCATGTCGTATCTGACAACGGGAGGCTTTTAACAGATGTCCTCGGAACAAGAAAACAGGAAAGGAGGATTATTTATTGGAAAAACTGATTTTCTGGATTTCATGAATGAATGCGCATTGGAGGCGCGTGGAAAGGAAAAGCCTCACCGACAAGCCAAACAAAGGATCTGCAGCCACGCAATATCAAGGCACAGCAAAGCCAGAAGGAGTGCACATCATGATTAAGAAACATCGCACAGAGATGGTATGTGCATGAGACAAACACTGACTGTAAAGCTGTATTGGAAAGCGGCGCAACGATTGGAGTTGACTGTCATGTTCTCACTGCTCAGTTTTATCTTTTGGCGTTGTCAGTTGTGTTGGACATGAATGAGACTGGTGCTGATTATTTGAATTGTTGTTGCTGTGCTTATTTGAGGGCCTTATTAGTGTGAAATGTCATGTAATATGTGTCGGTGTGGTTGCCGCTGCGCAAATGGTTGCAGACTGAGCGATACATTGTTTCTGTTTGGTCCTGCATAGGTTCCGGTTGTGGTGTGATATGTTGTTTCAATTAAGTTTCTATACATTTTGTGGATGTGGTATTGCGTAGCCTGCATTGAAAGAAGTATGCACTGAGCTTGATGTTGCTCACATAAATTGTTTATGGCTATGCTGCAAAGTTTGACACGTGTGTTAAAGAGGAAGCACACACAATGTCTGACGTTACTAATGCAAAGCCAGATGGTAATGTGTCCCTGCCAGCTGAAGAAAGAGACATCAAAGGCACTGCAAAGGGTCTGGCATACCACATAGAAAGGTATCAAGCACAAGAGACTTAAAATGCAAGCAAGCAAGCAAACTTATGAAAGTCTTCGGATGCTTATGGAATCAAAGGAAAATGTCACGGATGTGCAATATGAATTGTCCAATTTCATCAAATGCTGTGATGAAGCAAAGGAGGAGCATGAGTCTTTCTTAAGCTTGCCTATACCCCAGGATGAAGTGGAAAGGCAAAACAAGTGGTTTCCCGCACAAATGACAATCTGTAATGACTTTGTAGAAAATGTGAAAAAGTGGCTTGTTGATGCTGGTCAGCCATATGCACAGCCTGATGTTGAGTGCTCTGAACATGTTGATGTTGATAATGAGGAAATTGGACCTGGGTGTTTCTAACATCTAACGCTCTAAATCAAGCCATGTAAAAGCTTCATCTCAGTTATCATGTATCACTAAAACATCATCTGCATGCATCAAGGCTGAGGCTGAGAGAGCAGCTCTTATGGAACGTGTTGCAGCATTAAAGAAAAAACATCTGATAGAGGCACAAGAGGAACAACTGAGAAAGGAAAAGGAAAGACGAGTTGGAAACTGAGACGGCAGCTGCTAATGCTAAAATCAGTGTATTGGAAGAGTGTCAGATGGAATGCACTCTTATTTTGAAAAGGCTAATGCTCAATCCATCAGTAATCTCAATCCTACTGCATCTTCTTACATCCTTGAAAAAGAGCCAACTGACATCTTACCTCCACCACTGGTTGTTCTTCCAAAGGAAAGGACACAAGAACAGATTCCTAAAACATCAGTAAAACCCAACACCCAGACTCAGGTGACAAATCAAGTGCAAGAAATTCATTTGAGGTCCGGCATGCGGGCCCACACCGATGTACAGAGAAGCTCAGTGGGCCATGTTCACTCTCAAACTCCAATGCTGAGGGATAACAGTCAAAATGACATTGTCAATATCATGCAAAGACAAAATGACAAATCTTCTCCGAGAACATTTTGGAAATGAACAAAAGAAAACTTCTGCTTATATGGACAAAGTTTTCAGCTTTACACCTATTAAAGGTGAAAATGTTCAAGCATTGCAAGCCTTTGCTCTCTTTCTTCGTGGATGCTGCAATGCAACAGAAAATATCATGGATATGAAGGAATTGGATTTGCCATCAAACATGAGAAACATTGTGCTGAAGTTGCCCTATAAGCTTCGAGAAAAGTGGAGAAATATCGCCTGTGACCTGCAAGAGCGGCGAGGGCAGAGGGCTTTGTTTTCAGATCTCATCAGCTTTATTGAAAAACAAGTCAGGATAGTATCATATCCCTTGTTTGGCAACATTCATGATACACAACCTGTAACTTCAATTAAAGGTTTCACTCCAAGGCAAATAAAGAAAACAAAAAGGCACAAAGGAAGCAGTTTTGCCACCAGTGTTACTGAAATAGAGGGAAAAGCTAAGTCAGCGTGGACAGAGAAAAAGGAAAGGTCTTCCTCCACCTCTACTTATCAAGGCTGTGTGTTCTGTAAAAAAAGTGGTCACTCATTGGACAAGTGCTCACAGTTTAAAGGGAAAATTCACTGTGATAAGATCAGCTTCATCAAGGAGAAGGGAATCTGCTTTGGCTGTTTGCAGACAGGCCACATTAGCAGAGACTGTAGGAGTCGACTGGAGTGTAATGTGTGCAGCCAAAAGCATCCGGGAATTCTCCATATTGAACATCAGGATAAAGGAACATCCACAGAACAATCAGAACAGCCAGGTAAATCAACAGTGTGTACTGCAACTGCTGCACCCCAGACGTGGCCATATTGGGGCCGGTTGTGAGGACAACAGCATCTTTTCAATTGTCCCAGTTCAAGTAAAGTGTCTAAAAGGTGATAAGGTGTTGCAGACCTACGCCTTCTTGGACCCTGGCAGTACTGGTACATTCTGCACAGATAGTCTGGCTCAAAGGTTGAATGTGAGCAGATGAAGAACCCGCATTCTGACAAGAACAGTGGGTCAGGAAAAGACTGTGGACAGTCATGTGATATCAGGTTTGGCAGTGTCTGGACTGGACAGGAACAACTTTATTGAGTTGCCTGAAGATTTCACACAAAAATGCATGCCTGTGACAAAGCTCAATATTCCCAAGCAGGAAGATGTTGATCAATGGCCATATCTGAGGGATATTGAACTCCATGAAATTGACTCTGATATAGACTTGCTCATTGGAACCAATGCACTTGAAGTGATGGAACCATGGCAACTGGTTAATAGCCAGGGAGGCGGACCCTATGCGGTGAGAACCAAAGTGGGATGGGTTCTTAATGGTCCACTTCGAGGTGGAAATGATGGCAGGAAACAAACTAGCTGTTCTGCTGTAACCACCAATCGAATTTCCATTGCAAACATTAAGGAAATGCTGGTTAGTCAATATAACCATGATTTCAGTGAGAGGTCATCAGAGGAACAGGCTGAAATGTCAAGAGAAGACATTTGGCCTCGTTCACTAATATCTGCGCAGAAATGTTCTTACTCTCCGCAAAAAGTAAGTACTTGCGCAAAATCACCATCGGATTCATGACACATGCATATCGGCCAATTTTGTTCTCACCTCCGTGCGTGTGTTAGTAAATCAGAATCATTCTAAATTGACAGGGGCTTGTCCGCGATCTGCAATCAGCATACTACCACGCCCCCATTTCTCCATATAAGGAAACCGCTTGCCTAGAGTTGATTCATGAATGAAGGAAGCGGTTACGCGAGGAGAGAAGTAGTAAATTTCACAGTTTGTCAGAGTTTGTCAGTTTTGCGTATGATGTCATCAGCCATGTTTTAAGGCCATATGACCGGTCACCTAAACAATATAACATTTTAACATTAACGAAATAGAGACTTATTAAAAATACTAACTTAAAACAACTGAAATAAAAGACTAGAACAAAAGATGCTCACCTACAAGCCATCCACTTCTCACAGCCCCTGCCTCCAAACGCATTCCCACTGTACTGTTTTGCAAAATAAATGAGTCGTGGGTGCCTCCTGGCCAGCGCCAACTTTCTCCATTTTCTGTGGTGGCCTCAGGGTTACACTAAGCAATCGCCAGTGGAATATCACATGACCGTTCACCTTTTTGGAGCTGTGTCATCACCGAGCTGTGCCAATTATGCACTAAGGAAAACAGCAGATGACAACCAGCCTCACTTTTCTCCTGAAGTGGTCAGTACCATCAACTGCAATTTCTACGTGGATGATTGCTTAAAGTCAAAGATTTGGTTACAGTGGAGTTTTGAAGAAACACATGAGAACTCACACAGGAGAGAAAATATTCAGGTGCTCTGAGTGTGGGAAAAGATTTGCTTATAGTGGAGATTTGAAGAAACGCATGAGAACTCACAAAGGAGAGAAATCATTTTGCTGTTCTGAGTGTGGGAAAAGATTTGGTCAAAGTGGAGATCTGAAGAGACCCATGAGAACTCATACAGGAGAAAAACCATTTAGTTTCTCTGAGTGTGGGAAGGGATTTGGTGAGAATGGAAAACTAAAGAAACACATGGGATCTCATACAGGAGAGCAAACAGTTTAGCTGCTCTGTACGTGTAAAATCATTTACACAAAATGGGTATTTACATATGCACCTGAAAATTCATGAGGGAGAAAAGTGATGAAACAAAAAATCTATTTGGAATAAGATTTTAAAAAGAGTCATGACGGACAGACCCAAACATTTATGTGTATATGTTTTTAAATGTATGTATTTACTCCCTTACTTATTTACCAAGATCAGTCTCGAACAGCCAGGGGGAGTATTTCCCCTCTGACAGCCAAGCTGGGTCAAAACTTTTGCTGCTTATCAGGGGCAGGGCATGCAGCACTTTGGCTCTTTCCTGTACTTGGACCCAGAGCAGGAGAGCTAGTCATACAACAACACAAAGCATCATGTAACTGCATCAGTAAAGGGCTGTCTGACATCAAGGTTAAGTCTTGAAAATCTCCATAATGTTTCCACGGAGACCGGGAGGTGACATGCATATGTTTTTTTTTTTTTTTTTTTAATGTGCACACGTTTTACAATTTGCACCCACGTTTTATAAAATGCACATTCATTTTATTAAAATGTGCACGCGATTTATAACCATGGAGTCATCTCTAGCAGAAGCTGTACTATTTACTGCTGCGAACATCACAATGTTTGAACAAGAAGGCGTGACAGCACAAGTGTGACTTACTACGGCCGTGCACTATGGAATGCCGAATGGACCAAAACGTCTAATTCGACGTCCGTTTTAAGACGTCACATTTGTAACTCTTAAGTAGTCAGCAGTGTAAGCATGTGTGGATGTGTGGAAATGTACGGAGCAAATAAAAGAAGAAAACAGCAGCAGCAGCCGTGCCCATGCTCCGATCAGACCAGAGAGAGAGTGAAGACAAGCAGGAGGGAGCTTTTGACAGAGACACACACCGGGCCCAGGTGTGGCTCACTGGGCTGATGACCCTCTGCCCTGCGGAGTCCTGCAAGAGAAAGAACAGCAGCTAAAGTCAGGGACAACTAGTGGAGCGGAGGGGTCGTCACAGCAGTCACGTTCCACTGTCTCATCATATCGTCTGCCTCTTGATGTAAACAGATGTAATCTGTCCTCTTGCTGCAGTTTGTGGGAGTGACAGCCAGGCACACGTTTTGATGAAGCGCGTGCGCGATTTAATAAAACGTGCGTGTGTACTGCATGAAGTACTTTTTTTCTACATATATAAAATCAAATGAACTAAACTAAAAATCAACTGGAACAGTTCCATAAAAGTCATTCTTTCGAATAAGTGTAGTTTCATCATTTATCCTCCTGAGTGTGTTTTTCTGAGTAAGGCCGCAATTCCATCTAACAATTGTGGACTTTTATTTTGAAGTCCATGAGCTCATCTCTACCGACAGCTGTATTCTTTACTGTTGGGAACATAGGGTGCATCCCAAGTCCCTTAAAATTACTGCTAGCCATCTTATCTTATGACCTTAACTAAGTGTTTAGACCCTCCCACTTAGGAAAACATGCAAGGAGTCAGGAGTTAGGAGTGACGAGCGAGGATTGCTGATTAAGAGACATGAGACGACTTTACTCTGAAGCGTCACGTAAAGTGACATCCTTTTCTGATGATGGTGGCAGCGGCACAGCTGAATCTGTTGCATAACGGAGCCAGCGTTTGGCGTACATCCCAAGTCACATTATATGAGCTGAATTTAGGGTGACCAGACGCCCGAATAATTCGGGAAATTTTTATTGATACTCCTCCTCTCTGAAACACACACACACTGAACACGCAATTGAATGAATGAACATCGGAAGCTGTTCAGCCGCAGTCCCGCCGGCTGTCCCGGTCACTGTTGAGATTACATTCGTTTTTTATTATTAACAAAAAAAAATTTATTGACCGTATGAATGGTTTTGTTTTCAAATAAATATTTGGAAACGAAAATATGCTTTGGCGTAGAGTTTTACAATATGTATATCCTACCAGTATGTAGCCTATCAAAATGTAAAATTTTCAGCAGCGGTCTGTGTGACCTGCCGCGGTCGGAGGTATAAATGCTCACAAGTCTTGTGTGTTTCATTTTTGGAACTTAAAGGCTTCAGAAAACATACAAGACACATTTTTAGGAAACGTCATAGGCAGAGAAGCTTGTAGGTTTTATCTAAACAGAGTTATTTGTATTACAAAAACCGTCATGGCGGTTCTAGGACAAGTGCACTTACATTGATCACTTCCATTAGGGGCGTCCCCGACTCAGAATTTTCATAGTCGAATCTGATTGGACAGATTTTTCCTTTAGCCGACTAATCATCGAATCATGTTGTTTTCCCCCTCATTGATTAATGAGCTCATTTGCATCAGTTTCTGCTCCAGAGAAAAGAGCTACAACACCCAAATAAACAAATGTAATTCTTCAGTTGGCATAATGAGATGATAATAATAATAAAAGTAAAAGAGTTATCATTTTATCTTTATCTTTATTCCTTCATCAAGATATGATGCTCAGATGAGCGCAGACTCGCTGCAGCGTCATCCATGTCTTTAACAGGAGTCGTTTCTGACTCGTCAGAACTTGCCATTTCATTCACAAATAAACATCCAAAAACATCATCAAACTGTTTAGAAACAGTTTCCCTTCTTTCTGACTTGAGGTTACTGCATTAATCAACTCAGGTTCATATAAGTTCATCCACACGGACCGTGCGTCACCGCTCTCAAAACAATCAGCGGTGAAATTTGTTTCAAGACACTTCAGGTAGACGAATAATCCTTCAAAAAAGTTTGATTTAAGAGCACGTACCTCCTCCGAAGAGTTTGTTTACACGCTCCACCACTGTAAATCATCAGCGAGGCACTGCTGCTGTGCACCGCTCCCTCAGGGGGTGGGTCAAATGCGGAGAACAAATTTCACACACTCAGGTGTGTGACAATCAGGTGGACTTTAACTTTAAATCACCGTAGGTCTCGATGCTGCTCTGATGGATCTTCAGCGCACTCAACCACCTCAGCTTATTTGGATCGAGCAACTGGGTGATTTATGATTATGCCTACTGATTAAATGTAAGTGTCATTTTCAATTTTTTACTAACAGAAATTAGGCTGTTTGTATCAAAATAGGCTATATATCATGAGTTACTAGAAAACAAATTCACTCTGTCAAATCAAGATGTTCAGCAGCAGTGAGCACCCCCACATAGTCAGAATGGTATGGTTTTGTTTCAAAACCACATTTTGCGACGATGAGACTGGCAGTCGAATCAGACTTCTCCGAATTGAATCACCGAACCATTGACTATTCGGGGTCACCCCTGACTTCCATAAAATAAAACAAGAAAGTAGATAAGATTGAAAAACTTTTTAAAATTAAATTAGGAAACTGATCACAGATGTATTGTCTCTTTGTGTTTTTACATGTTGTTTTTAATTTGCAGCTATACCTTTAATTAAGCTGACATGTCATGACAGTCAAGCGCCCCCCTCACAGCTGATCCCTTTAACGGGGAAAACAACGGTAGAAACCTCAGGAAGAGCAACTGAGGAGGGATCCCTCTTCCAGGACGGACAGACGTGCAATAGATGACGTACAGAACAGATCAGCATAATAAATGAACAGTAGGAATCCAGGACAGACGGTAATGACAGTAGCTTACAACATTAATGAGAGTAATATTATTAATTAATATTAATAATTAATATCACATACAAGCTGTTAAACATTATTCCACTCACATGACATGCAGGACAGTCTTGCAGGAAATATCATTAACGTTACTCTTTGTAATCAGGTAGACATGTGAATTACAGCGTTTCATTGCAAAGAATGCATGTAACGGGTACACTTGCGCTGTTTCTCCGCCATCTCGTTCAAATGATGTAAGGTGAATTACTCCTGTGTGGGATCAATAAAGTTCTTATCTCAGCCATCTGAGAAGATCAAATACATTGTTTTTGGTGCCTAACTGTTTCCCAAGTATATTAGTGTGTGTGTGAATGAATAAACGAGAGGCATTAACGTAAATTTCTTTGTAGAAAGGCGCTTTATGAAATTAAGTCCATTCACTTGTATTAGTTTACAGCGCAGCCTTGCCACATCCAATATGGCGGCGACGTTGATGCATCGACAACTCGATGCGGCGTCTACGTATGTCTATGGTTGGGAACGTCACATTGAACAAAATGGCGTCTGGTAGAAAGGTGTGTTAGCAGAGTGTCTTTGTTGTGTTTTTAAAGTGTGAACATGTCTAAAGTCCAAATGCTGAGATCGTTGTTGAAGCAGCGACTAACTGCGGCTGCTGAAGAGATATTTGGGCTGTTTGAAAGAACGATAGCAGAGTACGAGGAGGAACTTTGTCGATCAAAAGAGGAGAACGAGCGACAACGGAAACTACTGGACGCTGTTTTCAACCCTCAGCTTCGGTTACACAGAGCAGGTTTGTTCATTAAACATTACAAGTTCATTATTAATAATGTAACTGCAGCTTTGTTCAATAAATATTCAGTCTGTCGACGATTAAAGCCACGTTAGCTTCTGTGGTGCTGTTAGCTTCTCCGGTGTTGTTGTCTCATGGAATCCGGAAGGGTTCTAAACGTCTGTTTTGTCGTCCGTATTAACGCGTCAAATACACATTAATACACAGAAATGGCCTGTTAACAGCTACATTTCTGACGTACCAAGACGTTTACTATTGGGTGCAGCCATTTCACCAGTTTCGGAGGAGAAGCTGATGTAACAGTATTCGGTATACATTGTATTCACATAAGTGTCCACTAGATGGTAGAATTAAATCAGAGTACATTGGACATAGTGTTTAGTCATCTATTCTGAGTGTGTGATATATGTGTGTCTCATATATTGTTGCCAGGCAACCACCCCATCACGTCCTTATGCTAACCTTTCCCTGTAATCAACCTACCGTGTTTTTTGTTTGTTTTGTTTTTCCAGGGTAAGTAGTAGCTAGTTACTAACATGGACAGGCAGAGGGTACTTGCTGCAGCTCTGGTTGATACACTGATACATTCACTATTGGACTTTGAATGTACGAAAGCACAACTAAACAGTCTAAACAGTTCCTGTTAACTGCTTTACCACTGTGTCCATGCAACATAATTCAGATAGATGGGGTGGGAACTTAACAATAAGTTAAACCTTGTTTGTTTAGGTTTCCTTATATTAGTGATCATGTTATTATTATGCAGTCTATAATCATCTGTCCTATGCCAGCCACTCGGCACACAATGCACTCGACCCCAGTTTCTGTCCCTGCAGATGGCGGGCCCACAGGGCGAGTAGACAGGTGCCGGTTGGCCATTAGGGCTGCAGCTGTGGCGGTCGCTGAGGCAAAAACCTGGGTGTGGGAGGAGTTTGGGGAGGCTATGGAGAAGGACTTTCAGTTGGCCTTATAGGAGCCAAATATGTTATTAGGAGCTTTGCCTCAAACTGTGTAATTCACTGTGTGGGCATTGGGGGGCGCTGTACTGTCACCTGGTGAGTTCAGGTATTTTAGGATGTGACCTCACTATGGTCATCAGGTGTTTGGCCCGGAAAGGCAAATGCTTTTTGTTCGCAATTGCGTGGACCGCTACAGTTTTGTTTGTATTGCACTGAGCGTCAAATGTGTATGTAACGGATGGACTTGGCCAACCACACGCAAAATAAATATTACGGTGATGCAATGCAAGAAGCTTCATGGACTCTGAATCAACATTTGGATAAAGAAGGTAGCGTAGCCCCAAGGAAGTTCTGGCAATTCACCATTAACCGACTCAGGAAGGGAAAGCAGGGCTTGTCTCAGGCGAGACAATAAAGTGAGAGCTGTGTCTGCGCATACTTGGTGGAAAGTCAAACACGTTCTTGGTGGGTGTGTTCCTCCACCAGGGTTGTCCCTTGTCACCAATCCTGTTTGTGACTTTCATGGACAAGATTTCGAGGCCCAGCCGGGGGGAGGAAGTGGTCCACTTTGGGTTCCTCAGAATTGCATCTCTGCTTTTCGCAGACGATGTGGTTCTGTTGGCTCCATCACACCGTGACCTCCAGCATCCACTGGGGCATTTTGCAGCAGAGTGTGAAGCAGTTGGGATGAGAGTCAGCACCTCCAAGTGTGAGGCCATAGTTCTCTGTCGGAAACTGGTGGATTGCCCTCTCCAGGTTCGGGTAGAGTTACTGCCTCAGTAGTATCTATATACAGACTCTACATTCAGTGAATGTAGAGTCTGTAGGCAAACCCCGGAGATCTTGCCTCTGGAAGAAGAGCAGAAGACCCTGGTTTCCGATAGGAGGCTGTTTGTAGTCCGTGTGATATTGACCAATCACGTTTGAGCCGGTTGCAGTTGTTGCCAGGTTAAATGGTCCGTGCTGTGAACTAACGAGGCAGAACATAATTGGCGTCACTGCAAACTCTGAATCCATCGCAATGGTTCAGCATATTTACTTATATCAACGGAAGTCAGAAACGGAAGTTCGCTTCCTCCAGCCAAATCAAACCGGAATGCCAAAAAATGAGGGGTCTGCCCCCAGAAGGTGTATCGCCGTCTGCCGGAAGTCAGACGCTGAATACAGCTGATGGGTTCCGAGAATGCTGCTTCAAGTGAGGGAGTTCAAGTATCTTGGGGTCTTGTTCACGAGTGAGGGTAGAGTGGAGCGTGAGATGGGTCCGTGCTGCTTCTGCAGTGATGCGGGTGCTGCGCCAGTCCGTCGTGGTGAAGAGGGAGGTGAGCCGGAAAGCAAAGCTTGCGATTTACTGGTCCATCTACGTCCCAACCCTCACCTATGGTCATGAACTCTGGGTAGTGACCGAAAGAATGAAATCGCAGATCCAAGCGGTGGAAATGAGTTTCCTCCGTGGGGTGGCTAGGCTCAGCTTTAGAGACAGGGTGAGGAGCTCGGACATCCAGAGGGAGCCCGCAGTAGAGCCAGTGCTCATTCACATTGAAAGGGGTCAGTTGAGGTGGTTTGGGCATCTGATCAGGATCCTCCGGGGCGCCTTCCGCTGGAGGTGTCACGGGCACATCCCACAGGTAGGAGGCCCCGGGGCAGACCCAGAACACGCTGGAGGGACTACATATCTCGTCTGGCCGGGGAACGCTTTGGGGTCCTCCAGGAGGAGCTGGAAAGCATTCCTGTGCAGAGGGATGTCTGGGGTGCTTTGCTCGGCCTGCTGCCCCTGTGACCCGGCCCTGAATAAATGGATGGATGAATGACAACATTTCTCTGTAACATCTTTGTGTGTGTCTGTGTCTGTGTGTGTGTGTTTCCTGTTTCCTGCAGACGTCCAGCAGCTGTTGGTGGTTAAAGAAGAGGTTCCCCCTGAGCAGCAGGAGTGGAGCTCCAGTGTGGACCAGGAGGACCCAGAGCCTCCACACATTAAAGAGGAACAGGAGGAACTCTGGATCAGTCAGGAGGGAGAGCAGCATCAAGGGCTGGAGGAGGATGATATCATCAAGTTCACATTCTCTCCTGTCCCTGTGAAGAGTGAAGATGATGAAGAGAAACCTCAGTCCTCACAGCTTCATCAAAGACACACTGAACAGATGGAAACAGAAGCAGAGGGAGAGGTCTGTGGAGGAGCAGAACCAGCCAGGAACTCAGATCCAGATTCACATTTACAACCAGAGACTGATGACAGTGATGATTGGACGGAGACCAGAGAACCTCAGTCAGGTCTCAACTCTCTAAAAAATGATGAAGTCCCTGTCAATGATTTGATTGTTTGTGGGAAACGATTTAGCTGCTCTGAGTGTGGGAAAAGATTTAATCACAGAGGAGCTTTGAATATACACATGAGATCTCATACAGGAGAGAAACCATTTAGCTGTTCTCTGTGTGGGAAAAAATTTGGTCACAGTGGAGTTTTGAAGAAACACATGAGAACTCACACAGGAGAGAAACTATTTAGCTGCTCTGAGTGTGGGAAAAGATTTGGTTACAGTGGAGTTTTGAAGAAACACATGCAAACTCACACAGGAGAGAGACTATTTAGCTGCTCTGAGTGTGAGAAGAGCTTTGGTCAAAGTGGAGATCTGAAGAAACACATGAGATCGCATACAGGAGAGAAACCATTTAGCTGCTCTGAGTGTGGGAAAAGATTTGGTTACAGTGATGGTTTGAAGAAACACATGAGAACTCACACAGGAGAGAAACTTTTCAGCTGCTCTGAGTGTGAGAAGAGCTTTGGTCAAAGTGGAGATCTGAAAAGACACATGAGATCTCATACAGGGGAGAAACCATTTAGCTGCTCTGAGTGTGGGAAAACATTTGGTTACAGTGTAGATTTGAAGAATCATGTGAGAGCTCATACTGGCAAGAAACCATTTAGCTGTTCTGAGTGTGGGAAAAGATTTGGTTACAGGGCAGATCTGAAGAAACACATGAGAACTCACACAGGAGAGAAACCATTTAGCTGCTCTGAGTGTGGGAAATCATTTACACAAAATGGATATTTACAAACACACATGAAAATTCATGACGGAGGACAGTGATCCAGCTTTTCAGTCTGAAAAAAAAATCTATTTTGAATAAGATTTTCAAAAGACTCATGACTGACACAGACCCAAACATTTATGTATGTATGTATTTACTTTGTTACTTACCAAGATCGGTTGTACAGTCAGGGGGGGTATTTCTCCTCTGACAGCCAAGCTGGGTCAAAACCTGTTATCCAGTGGTGACTGGGCTTTGCTGCTTGTCAGGGGCAGGGCATGCAGCACTGTGACTCTTTTCTGTACTTGGATCCAGAGCAGGAGAGCTATTCTTAAACTAATTTGATCTTAGTTTTCTTTTAAGAAATCTGCACAAAGCAGGTGCCCCATGTACAAGTGTACTGTTGCCGCAGTGGCCCGGGTTTGACTCCAGCCTGTGGCCCTTTGCTTCATGTCAGTCCCTCTCTCTCTCCCCCATTCACACTTGTCTGTCCTATATTTGCAGGGCTTGCACTGTTTTAATGCAGAAAATATGTGTTGAATTTATTGAAATGTTATGTTTTCAGAAGATGTAGCTTACATGTTGTTTTACAGTCACACTGTCTGGTTTGAGGGCTACAATATTCTCAGAGTTTTTTGCAATGTTATTGGAGTCCATGTTTTGAAACTAATTAAATAAAACTAAACAAGAAAACTGAAACATTTGCAGCTGTTGTTGTAATATTCAGTGTGATTATTATAGCAAGTGATTACATGACTTATTTTTTGGAGGCAGTAGGTTAAATTATTTTTTTTTTTTTTTCTCCTGACTTTCAATTTTTGTCATTTGCTGCAATTTTATCGGCCGCAAATTCAAGGTTTTTCTGTCGCGAGATCCTGGAGGGACTGGTCTTGTAACTGAAAAATCTCCAGTCAAATCGATTTGGATCGAGACCCCTTGAATCGAAATTGAATTGATACAGGAAATCAGTGGCGATACCCAGTCCTTATCCGCTCTGCCTCACTCTTATACAGTTTTCAGAAATTCTCGAGTGAAGTAAAAGAACCATAAGTTTGTACTGCAGTAGTACTTGAGTTGATGTACTAACAGCATCTTATTTACTCAGTAGGGTTGGCTACCGTTCGTAATTGAACTAATACTGTACCAGTATCTGGAATTCGGTACCGGTACCAAACGGTACCTTTTTTCAGTCCTTTTTAACCCTATGGGCCCCAGGCCTTTTTGGGGTATTTTTACTGCCTTTACTTTTAAGCTCATATCACAGTCATTATAAAGGCTACATACACATGCTATATCTTGGGGGAGGGTTTTCAGGACGATCTGGGCTAACCAGATTTGCCATCATTGCTTGTCCTTCTATGTGCCTGCATTGCCTGTATTTTATATTAATTTTTATATCAATGAAAAAAACAAATCTGTGTTACTAAATTCTTACATTTTTATATGTATCTCACCATATCAAGTTGGACGTTGACATATTCTGCCATATCTGAAGAGAAGAGACTCTCTGGAATCTGGCAATGTAAGAACCATGACGGTGGGACATTCTGTCACTTCACAGCTGTCCAAAACGTGTGGTTTGTGCCAGGCGGACATGATTGCCAGTATTTTTTCATTATTGCAAGAAATTCCATTGACTCATTCACAAGTCAAAAATGTGTTTTATCTGAAAGAAACATACAATATTTACATCTAAGATAATTGAAAAATAGTCAACCAAGTGCAGTGATGTCCTCCAAGATAATATTTGTTTTTCAGTTTCAGTTATATATTGGGGAGACATTTTGGGCATTGGTGGGGAGGCACGTGTCCCCCTCAATGTATATGGTGACTACGGCCCTGTCATGCATGCATAATTAGGCTACAGTTGTCTGGGTGCGCAAAGGTGAAGTGGCTGGTCTTGTCATACAAAGCTTGATGGAGTGTCAACTGGACAATATGGAGATATTTGCATCTTGAAAGTCGGACTATAAATGTGGATAGACGGGGAGAAACACACGTAAGCCTAAGGCGTGGTAAGATATAGAGGGCAGCATTGGGACTGGGTCCCGCCAGACCCAACGCAAATATTACGGGAGCGGGCGGTTTGGACTTTGCTGCGCGCAGGAACGGGTGGCTAAAAAAAAACCCACTGCGGGATCATGGTGCACATGCATAAGCGTTTCCACTCTATATTTATTCATAAATCGACAAATATGCCCTGAACCAGCTTTCATACCAATTTGCCGCTTGCTCCACCTGTCTGTCTGTAAGCTCTATCTGTCATGAGACAAATATGACGTGCAGTTTATTGTGTTTCACCGGCGATGAGCTGTCATTAAGCGTGACAATTACGCACAGCCGTGCGCTCTTTTTAACTCACTGTGAACCTATGTTGCATAATAAAGATTTGCCCCCTCGTAATTTTTCACCGCCCCCCTCAGTAACTTCATCCTGGCGCCAGGCCTGCCTTAACCTCAATCACTGCATGATTATATAAAGTTAGAAAAATAAATAAAATACAGAGGAGGAGAATAGAACATGAAACAGCCTTTATTTCATTAAAAACTAAATGAAGACAATGAAATAGGAGTGCTATTCTTGACCAGTGCGTCAAAAGACATAAAGACCAGGGAAACGAAACAAACAACCCCATGAATCTCTTAATTAATAGCCTATAAAATGATGTGTTTTCTCCTGCGGGAGAAATCAATGCATCTCTATTATTGTGTGGGCATAAATTCTCAGAGTTTTGCGGTTGTGGGTGGTAATGGTCAGAAATTCAGCAGGAGCGGGCAGGAGCGGGTTGAAGAAAACAGTCCCGTGCAGGGCTCTAGTAAGATACGATATTCCTCACTATATGAACTGACTGATAACAAGATGTGTATAATGGATTGTAAAGAAATTCATCAGGTTTTTATTTTCTAGACAATTAATCTGGATTTATAGCGTGATGGGATGACAGCACAATGATGTGTGGGGTCCTGCGCTTTCATGTGATATGCGTGGCATTTTTGTGCAAGCCTGCATTCGCAAGTAATCCATCCCACAGTAATGTGGGTGCAAAGCTGCATGAAAGCTCTGTTATACATCATTTTATTGTAACTTTATCAATTTTTTTCGCTGTGAAAACATTGGACTACCGACAAGTGCTTGGCCTTGTTGGAAAGTTTCTCGCTATGACGTACGGTCGCAGAGAAAATCCACAGGTGTGAATTTGGAAGCACTGTGCGTCGTTCGGGCCCATAGTCTAAACTTCTCAGTTTCAACATTTTATTGAGAACATTTAGGAACAGTGCTGCACGTTAACTTTGTCTGCACATTTTTTTTGTCGCCATTGTTGCTGAGTCTGAGGTGCAAGTGATGCGCTCTCGCTCCGCCTCCACCTCAAGTACCGAAATTCATTCATTCATTCACAGATTCATTTTAAGTGAATCAGTACTTGGTAGTACCGACGTGAATCGGTACCAAGTACAAAAAGTACCGGGTTTCGGTACACAGCACGATTACTCAGGCTGCCAGTAATCAAACTTGACTCACAGCAAACTCTCGCATCTCGCATCCATTCCACATAATTCACTTTAGCCTGAGCACTTAAAGAGCCACACTGTAGCCTCCAGACATGACAAGAGTAACAGTACATGTTAATGACTGCTATGAAATTAAAGCTCACCTCAACCTCACTCAGTCTGACACAGCTGAGTGAACACTGTGAAGCTGTTTGATGCTCAGAGAACTGTAGAAGTTCAGTAAGGAGTTTTTGAGCTGTGATGTGAATGAACGACAACAATTCTCTGTAACGTGTGTGTGTGTGTGTGTGTGTGTGTGTGTGTGTGTGTGTGTGTGTGTGTTTCCTGTTTCCTGCAGATGTCCAGCAGCTGTTGGTAGTTAAAGAAGAGGTTCCCCCTGAGCAGCAGGAGTGGAGCTCCAGTGTGGACCAGGAGGACCCAGAGCCTCCACACATTAAAGAGGAACAGGAGGAACTCTGGATCAGTCAGGAGGGAGAGCAGCTTCAAGGGCTGGAGGAGGATGATATCACCAAGTTCACATCCACTCCTGTCCCTGTGAAGAGTGAAGATGATGAAGAGAAACCTCAGTCCTCACAGCTTCATCAAAGACACACTGAACAGATGGAAACAGAAGAAGAGGGAGAGGACTGTGGAGGAGCAGAACCAGCCAGGAACTCAGATCCAGATACACATTTACAACCAGAGACTGATGACAGTGATGATTGGACAGAGACCAGAGAACCTCAGTCAGGTTTAAACTCTCTGGAAAATGATGAAGTCTCTGTCAGTGATTTGATGGTTGGTGAGAAACGATTTAGCTGCTCTGAGTGTGGGAAAAGATTTGGTCACAGTGGAAATCTGAAGGTGCACATGAGATCACATACAAGAGAGAAACCATTTAGCTGCTCCGAGTGTGGGAAAAGATTTGGTTACAGTGGAGATTTGAAGACACACATGAGCTCTCACACAGGAGAGAAACCATTTAACTGCTCTGTTTGTGGGAAAACATTTGGTTACAAGAAAACTCTTAAGGTACACATGAGAGCTCACACAGGAGAGAAACTATTTAGCTGCTCTGTATGTGGAAAAAGATTTGGCCTCAGGGGAAATATGGCAGTACACATGAGATCTCATACAGGGGAGAAACCATTTAGCTGCTCTGAGTGTGGGAAAAGATTCGGTTACTGTGGACTTCTGAGGGTACACATGAAATCGCATACAGGAGAGAAACCATTTAGCTGTTCTGAGTGTGGGAAAAGATTTGGTCAGTGCGAAAATCTGCAAAAACACATGAGAATTCATACAGGAGAAAAACGATTTAGCTGCTCTGAATGTGGGAAAAGATTTGGTCACAGTGGAGATTTGGCAGTACACATTAGATTTCATACAGGAGAGAAACCATTTAGCTGCTCTGTGTGTGGGAAAAGATTTGGTCAGAGTGGAGTTTTAAAGAAACACATGAGAACTCACACAGGAGAGAAACCATTTAGCTGCTCTGAGTGTGGGAAAAGATTTAGTCAAAGTGGAACTCTTAAGGTACACATGAGAACTCATACAGGAGAGAAACTATTTAACTGCTCCGAGTGTGGGAAAGTATTTGGACGAAGCGAACATCTGAAAAATCACATGAGAACTCATACAGGAGAGAAACCATTCAGCTGCTCTGAGTGTGGGAAAGTATTTAGTCGAAATGATAAACTGACTGTGCACATGAGATCTCATACAGGAGAGAAATCATTTAGATGTGTAATTGGTGGGGAGTAATTTAGACAAAGTGGAACTTCATGTACAAATATTAGAACTCATGAAAAAAATCATTTACATGGTAGAAAGCTTTAAAAACTCACATGTTAACTCATATAGGAGACAGACCTTTCAGCATGAAATCTGAAACATAAACTAGATAGTTCCACAGTTGTATAAAAAACCTTCTGACTGTAGTGTTTGTCACCAAAGATTCCAAACAACACAGAAACCAAAAGAACACAGAAACCAACACGGTGTTGTTTGTCAGTCCTCACAGCCTCATCAAACTCAAACTGAGGAGAGCAGAGAGGCAGAGCCTTCAGACAGCAGCTCAGCTCCACAGATGGAAACAGAAGCTGAAGGTTGGAAAATATATTTTAATATATTGTTTTTCATTCCCATGCATACTGCTTGAGGATCAGGATTTTTGTGGCGCTAAATGGTGTTTATGATTTAATGTTAGAAGGAAGAGTAACAAGTGTTTAAACATTAGTGACAATAAAATCTGTGTTAGATCAAATATATAATCAAGTATATGATAAATTGTTTCAATAAATGTGCTGAGAGTGTATTTGTACTGTGTGAATCAAAACTAAAATCAGATCTGGAAAAGGCCCCTGAAGCCATAAACTATATGTCCTCAGAAAAATAAAAGAAAAACCAGTTCACACTGTTCAAGAGAGGAGGCAAGGAAGGGTTCTCTCCAGGAGTAGAGCTGCATGCAGGAGAGGAGCTAAGGCTTTCCATTGAGATCCTGACACATATTATAACAAGTCATGCTCAGCTGGTTATAAACCACGCCCACTCTGGACTCATTGGACCTAATTAACTACAATTTATTCTGACTGGAAGAGCTTTCATATTTGAAGTGGAAATTTACTGGTGTTAGTTGGAGTTTAAAGAAAAGTGTGGCCTGAGGAAGGGGCTATCTGGATATGTAAGAAATCATTAAACTGGCAGATTTTTGTCAAGGATCTGGGGGTTCTCTGGCTTGGCTTCTGTCTGTGTGTGTGTATTTACTACAAAATAAAAGTCTTTTGTATCCAAACTTGCTCTAGCAAAAGTTTTATTCCGTGTAATTTGGTGACTCCATTGTTGGACCAAGAGTTTTTACGAAGCGTTCTTGAGATTTGGACCAGAGATTTTGCCACAACAATGGCTTCTCGGGGCAGTGAAGACTCATCAGTGTAAAATGGAAACAGCAGCCTGTATTTTTATAACAGAAGATGTAGAAAGAATTGGAACTGGAAATCACTGTCCAATATTAAACACAGGCCAAGACTTAAAATATGCGAAGACGTTAAAATATATGAAATTAGTATAGAGTGTGTATTTTTCTATTTAGTTGGATGATGACAAAGCCGCTCTGAATATGTCACACAAAAGAATGGAATGGAATCACAGTGTAAAATTAGCAGCACTGTCAGTCATCACTGCAGACTGAAATGAACTTCATTTAAGTTATAATCATGCTAAATTCATGCGTTTCGTGTGTACAATGATCCCTCTGTTTGTTAGAAGCTCTGTTTTAAAACCAGTGGAAATAGAGCCCTGGAACAATGAAATGGTTCTACTGACCTATAACACTACATAGGCTACTCTCTTTTTTTCTACTCTCTGTCTTTTATTTGAGAGTCCGCACTTTTGCCCATGGATACATTTTCCTTCAGTGATCTGATTGGTCAGTGTGTGATCAGATCCTCAGAAGTTAACCTGCTCCGGAGCAGATTAGCTGTCCAGCATAATCTACCACAGTGATACATCCCGGGAAAAGAGGACCAGCTTTGTAGGACTGAAAACCCAGAGTTAACCCTGAAGTTACCTCACTAACTCCAAATCCTGCTTCGTAGCACAGCCTCCTGGAATTCATCCTTTCATTAAAGTAATGTTTCCTGTTAAAGTTGAAACTGAAGGAGGGAGACTTCAGGTCTGATATATGTTTTGAGGGTGAATGCTTTTCTTTGTCCTCTATGTCCTGATCCTGCCTGGAGGGGAAACAACTATTTTATATTTCAACATGAGAATAATCTCACAGACAACTTTAAAGTTAGCCATTCACAGTGTTTACTAGTTTATTAAACAACCTTTTTGGACCCTTTGCTGTGAAATGTTTTGAAGCTTTAGTTTCCACGTTTAAAAAATGAACCTTCTAGTTCGATAAATGTAATTCTTTCAAAAGAAAAAGTTTATTTTAATCATTTCTCTTCCTGCATGTGTTTTTCTGCGTGAGCCCAAGAGTACTCGCAATTCCAGATGCATTTCTGTACTTTTATTTTGAAGCCAACGAGCTCATCTCTACCGGAAGCTGTCTTCTTTACTGTTGCCAACGTCACACTGTTTGAACAAGATGGCGTCTGGTAGAAAGGTGTGTTAGCAGAGTGTCTTTGTTGTGTTTTTAAAGTGTGAACATGTCTAAAGTCCAAATGCTGAGAGCGCTGGTGCAGCAGCGACTAACTGCGGCTGCTGAAGAGATATTTGGGCTGTTTGAAAGAACGATAGCAGAGTACGAGGAGGAACTTTGTCGATCAAAAGAGGAGAACGAGCGACAACGGAAACTACTGGACGCTGTTTTCAACCCTCAGCTTCGGTTACACAGAGCAGGTTTGTTCATTAAACATTACAAGTTCATTATTAATAATATAACTGCAGCTTTGTTCAATAAATATTCAGTCTGTCGACGATTAAAGCCACGTTAGCTTCTGTGGTGTCGTTAGCTTCTGTGGTGCCGTTAGCTTCTGTGGTGTCGTTAGCTTCTGTGGTGTCGTTAGCTTCTGTGGTGTCGTTTGTTTCTGTGGTGTCGTTAGCTTCTGTGGTGTCGTTAGTTTCTGTGGTGTCGTTAGCTTCTCTGGTGTCGTTAGCTTCTGTGGTGTCGTTAGCTTCTCTGGTGTCGTTAGCTTCTGTGGTGTCGTTAGCTTCTGTGGTGTCGTTTGTTTCTGTGGTGTCGTTAGCTTCTCTGGTGTCGTTAGCTTCTGTGGTGTCGTTAGCTTCTCTGGTGTCGTTAGCTTCTGTGGTGTCGTTAGTTTCTGTGGTGTCGTTAGTTTCTGTGGTGTCGTTAGCTTCTGTGGTGTCGTTTGTTTCTGTGGTGTCGTTAGCTTCTCTGGTGCCGTTAGCTTCTGTGGTGTCGTTAGCTTCTGTGGTGTCGTTAGCTTCTGTGGTGTCGTTAGCTTCTGTGGTGTCGTTAGCTTCTGTGGTGTCGTTAGCTTCTGTGGTGTCGTTAGCTTCTCTGGTGCCGTTAGCTTCTCTGGTGCCGTTAGCTTCTCTGGTGTCGTTAGCTTCTCTGGTGCCGTTAGCTTCTCTGGTGTCGTTAGCTTCTGTGGTGTCGTTAGCTTCTGTGGTGCCGTTAGCTTCTCTGGTGTCGTTAGCTTCTGTGGTGTCGTTAGCTTCTCTGGTGCCGTTAGCTTCTCTGGTGCCGTTAGCTTCTCTGGTGCCGTTAGCTTCTCTTGTGTCGTTAGCTTCTCTGGTGCCGTTAGCTTCTCTGGTGCCGTTAGCTTCTGTGGTGTCGTTAGCTTCTCTGGTGTCGTTAGCTTCTCTTGTGTCGTTAGCTTCTCTTGTGTCGTTAGCTTCTGTGGTGCCGTTAGCTTCTCTGGTGTCGTTAGCTTCTCTTGTGTCGTTAGCTTCTCTGGTGCCGTTAGCTTCTCTGGTGCCGTTAGCTTCTCTGGTGTCGTTAGCTTCTCTTGTGTCGTTAGCTTCTCTGGTGTCGTTAGCTTCTCTGGTGCCGTTAGCTTCTCTGGTGTCGTTAGCTTCTCTGGTGTCGTTAGCTTCTCTTGTGTCGTTAGCTTCTCTGGTGTCGTTAGCTTCTCTGGTGCCGTTAGCTTCTCTGGTGCCGTTAGCTTCTCTGGTGTCGTTAGCTTCTCTTGTGCCGTTAGCTTCTCTGGTGTCGTTAGCTTCTCTGGTGTCGTTAGCTTCTCTGGTGTCGTTAGCTTCTCTTGTGTCGTTAGCTTCTCTGGTGTCGTTAGCTTCTCTTGTGTCGTTAGCTTCTCTGGTGTCGTTAGCTTCTGTGGTGTCGTTAGCTTCTGTGGTGCCGTTAGCTTCTCTGGTGTCGTTAGCTTCTCTGGTGTCGTTAGCTTCTCTGGTGTCGTTAGCTTCTCTGGTGCCGTTAGCTTCTGTGGTGTCGTTAGCTTCTTTACTATTCGGTGCAGCCATTTCACCAGTTTCGGAGGAGAAGCTGATGTAACAGTATTCGGTATACATTGTATTCGCATAAGTGTCCACTAGATGGTAGAATTAAATCAGAGTACATTGGACATAGTGTTTAGTCATCTATTCTGAGTGTGTGATATATGTGTCTCATATATTGTTGCCAGGCAACCACCCCATCACGTCCTTACGCTAACCTTTCCCTGTAATCAACCTACCGGGTTTTTTGTTTGTTTTGTTTTTCCACGGTAAGTAGTAGCTAGTTACTAACATGGACAGGCAGAGGGTACTTGCTGCAGCTCTGGTTGATACATTGATACATTCACTATCGGACATTGAATGTACGAAAGCACAACTAAACAGTCTAAACAGTTCCTGTTAACTGCTTTACCACTGTGTCCATGCAACATAATTCAGATAGACGGGGTGGGAACAATGGGTTAACAATAAGTTAAACCTTGTTTGTTTAGGTTTCCTTATATTAGTGATCATGTTATTATTATGCAGTCTATAATCATCTGTCCTATGCCTTGCGCTCGGCACACAATGCACCCGACCCTGATTTCTGTCCTTGAGGATGGCGGGCCCACAGGGCGAGCAGACAGGTACCGGTTGGCCAGAAGGGCTGCAGCTGTGGCGGTCGCGGAGGCAAAAACCTGGGTGTGGGTGGAGTTTGGGGAGGCTATGGAGAAGGACTTTTGGTTGGCCTCAAGGAAGTTCTGGCAGTTCACCGTTAACCGACTCAGGAAGGGAAAGCAGGGCTTTTCTCAGGCGAGACAATAAAGTGAACTCAAACACGTTCTTGGTGGGTGTTGGCCTCCGCCAGGGTTGTCCCTTGTCACCAATCCTGTTTGTGACCTGGACAGGATTTCAAGGTGCAGCCGGGGGGAGGAAGTGGTCCGCTTTGGGTTCCTCAGAATTACATCTCTGCTTTTCGCAGATGATGTGGTTCTGTTGGCTCCATCACACCGTGACCTCCAGCATCCACTGGGGCATTTTGCAGCAGAGTGTGAAGCAGTTGGGATGAGAGTCAGCACCTCCAAGTGTGAGGCCATAGTTCTCTGTCGGAAACCGGTGGATTGCCCTCTCCAGGTTCGGGGAGAGTTACTGTGTCTATCGTCTCTATATACAGACTCTACATTCACTGAATGGCAAACCCCGGAGATCTTGCCTCCGGAAGAAGAGCGGAAGAGCCCTCGTTTCCGATTGGAGGCTGTTTGTAGTCCGCGTGATATTGACCAATCACGTTTGAGCTGGCTGCAGTTGTTGCCAGGTTAAATGGTCCATGTGGTGAACTAACGAGGCAGAACGTAATTGGCATCACTGCAAACTCTGAATCCATCGCAATGGTTCAGCATATTTACTTACAAAACCCAAAACCAGTGAAGTTCGCACGTTATGTAAATCGTAGATAAAAACAGAATACAATGATTTGCAAATCCTTTTCAACTCATATTCAATTGAATACACTGTAAAGACAAGATGTTTAATGTTCAAACTGAGAAACTTTATTTTTTTTTGCAAATAATCATTAACTTAGAATTTAAAGGCAGCAACACATTGCAAAAAAGTTGGCACAGGGGCCTTTTTACCACTGTGTTACATCGCCTTTCCTTTTAACGACACTCAGTAAACATTTGGGAACTGAGGAGACCAATTTTTGAAGCTTTTCAGGTGGAACTCTTTCCCATTCTTGCTTGATGTACAGCTTAAGTTGTTCAACAGTCCGGGGTCTCCGTTGTCGTATTTTACGCTTCATAATGCGCCACACATTTTCAATGGGAGACAGGTCTGGACTACAGGCAGGCCAGTCTAGTACCCGCACTCTTTTACCATGGAGCCATGCTGTTGTAACACGTGCAGAATGTGGCTTGGCATTGTCTTGCTGAAATAAGCAGGGGCGTCCATGAAAAAGACGTTGCTTGGATGGCAACATATGTTGCTCCAAAACCTGTATGTACCTTTCAGCATTAATGGTGCCTTCACATATGTGTAAGTTGCCCATGCCTTGGGCACTAATACACCCCCACCCCCATCACAGATGCTGGCTTTTGAACTTTGCGCCTATAACAGTCCGGATGGTTCTTTTCCTCTTTGGTCCGGAGGACACGACGTCCACAGTTTCCAAAAACAATTTGAAATATGGACTCGTCAGACCACAGAACACTTTTCCACTTTGCATCAGTCCATCTTAGATGAGCTCGGGCCCAGCAAAGCCGGCGGCGTTTCTGGGTGCTGTTGATAAATGGCTTTCGCTTTGCATTGTAGAGTTTTAACTTGCACTTGCAGATGTAGTGACGAACTGTAGTTACTGACAGTGGTTTTCTGAAGTGTTCCTGAGCCCATGTGGTGATGTCCTTTACACACTGATGTCGGTTTTTGATGCAGTACCGCCTGAGGGATCGAAGGTCACGGGCATTCAATGTTGGTTTTCGGCCTTGTCGCTTACGTGCAGTGATTTCTCCAGATTCTCTGAACCTTTTGACGATATTACGGACCGTAGATGATGAAATCCCTAAATTTCTTGCAATATCTCGTTGAGGAATGTTGTTCTTAAACTGTTCGACAATCAGCTCACGCATTTGTTCACTAAGTGGTGACCCTCGCCCCATCCTTGTTTGTGAATGACTGAGCATTTCAGGGAAGCTGCTTTTATACCCAATCATGGCACCCACCTGTTCCCAATTAGCCTGTTCACCTGTGGGATGTTCCAAATAAGTGTTTGATGAGCATTCCTCAACTTTCTCAGTCTTTTTTGCCACTTGTGCCAGCTTTTTTGAAACATGTTGCAGGCATCAAATTCCAAATGAGCTAATATTTGCAAAAAATTACAAAGTTTACCTGTTCGAACATTAAGTAACTTGTCTTTGCAGTGTATTCAATTGAATATGGGTTGAAAAGGATTTGCAAATCATTGTATTCTGTTTTTATTTACGATTTATACAATGTGCCAACTTCACTGGTTTTGGGTTTTGTATATAAACCGAAGTCGGAAACAGAAGTTCGCTTCCTCCGGCCAAATCAAACTGGAATGCCAAAAAATCCGGTGTCTTTCCCCAGAGGCTGTATCACCGTCTGCCAGAAGTCAGACACCGAATACAGCTGATGGGTTCTGAGAATGCTGCCTCAAGTGAGGGAGTTCAAGTATCTTGGGGTCTTGTTCACGAGTGAGGGTAGAGTGGAGCGTGAGATGGATCGGCGGGTTGGTGCTGCTTCTGCAGTGATGCGGGTGCTGCACCAGTCCGTCGTGGTGAAGAGGGAGGTGAGCCGGAAAGCAAAGCTTTCAATTTACTGGTCCATCCACATCCCAACCCTCACGTATGGTCAAGAACTCTGGGTAGTGACTGTGACGGAGCGGGCACACACACACACCAACACACATGCTACGCGTTGTGCGCTACACGTCACACACCACTTGTCATAATTCACCACCCCATAGTTCTGTTGTTCGTAGAAGGGTGCACACTCACCGTTCTACACGCCTGTTCATACACATTCATATCACATAGACACTCACCGCAGATGCCGGGTTGTCCTCTCCGCCGTCCTCTGTCAGACGCCGAATTGGCCAAACAGGGGCGTATTTATTTCCTGGTGTTTAAAGGGGACGCAGCGGGAAAATGGTCACCTGATGAATTTAAATGTGTGTTTGCTCTGATTATGTTTATTTTTCAGAATTGGAGACTGCATGTTGACATATTGAGCTGTGAATATTTAAAGGAGGTATTTCTCTGTGTTTAACTATTATTCAATCCATTTTTGGTTGTTTCTATTTGTAGGAAACACTGATTTTAAAGTTAATTATTCTTTTTGTGTCACACCCAGTGGGAGGGGCTTATTATATTTCAGGCAGCCATCTTGTCCATGTTGGGGTGGAGAGTTGGTGGTACATAGCAGGTATTCGAGAGCAAAACAAATTATTGATTGAGCGTGTTTTTTTTGACTGTGGTCCTTGTTTTTTTGCTGGTTGTTCAGCTGTAGTTTGAGTTACTGAAGAACTCATCATCTCAGTCTGAACCCATTGTACATTTTTTCTAAATACTTGTTGCTTTGTAAATATTTTTTTCACTGTTTTGGGAGACTGGTGGAATAAACACCTTTAAACGTATCTTCCTGACTACGCCATATTTTTTTACCCGGAAGAATCCCGCTACAGTGACCAAAAGAATGAAATCGCAGATACAAGCGGTGGAAATGAGTTTCCTCCGTGGGGTGGCTGGGCTCAGCCTTAGAGACAGGATGAGGAGCTCGGACATCCAGAGGGAGCCCGCTGCTCATTCACATCGAAAGGGGTCAGTTGAGGTGGTTCAGGCATCTGATCAGGATCCTCCGGGGCGCCTTCTGCTGGAGGTGTCCCGGGCACGTCCCACTGGTAGGAGGCCCCAGGGCAGACCCAGAACATGCTGGAGGGACTACATATCTCATCTGGCCTGGGAACACCTTGGGGTCCTCCAGGAGGAGCTGGAAAGCATTCCTGTGGAGAGGGTTGTCTGGGGTGCTTTCCTCGGCCTGCTGCCCCTGTGATCCGGCCCTGAATAAGCGGATGAAAATGGATGGATGGATGAACGACAACATTTCTCTGTAACATCTTTTTGTGTGTGTGTGTGTGTGTGTGTGTGTGTGTGTGTGTGTGTGTGTGTGTGTGTGTGTGTGTGTGTGTTTCCTGTTTCCTGTTTCCTGCAGACGTCCAGCAGCTGTTGGTGGTTAAAGAAGAGGTTCCCCCTGAGCAGCAGGAGTGGAGCTCCAGTGTGGACCAGGAGGACCCAGAGCCTCCACACATTAAAGAGGAACAGGAGGAACTCTGGATCAGTCAGGAGGGAGAGCAGCTTCAAGGGCTGGAGGAGGATGATATCACCAAGTTCACATCCACTCCTGTCCCTGTGAAGAGTGAAGATGATGAAGAGAAACCTCAGTCCTCACAGCTTCATCAAAGACACACTGAACAGATGGAAACAGAAGAAGAGGGAGAGGACTGTGGAGGAGCAGAACCAGCCAGGAACTCAGATCCAGATACACTTTTACAACCTGAGACTGATGACAAGACTGGAGAGTCCTCTGAACCTGAGAGCTCCAGTGTGGACCAGGAGGACCCAGAGCCTCCACACATTAAAGAGGAACAGGAGGAACTCTGGATCAGTCAGGAGGGAGAGCAGCTTCAAGGGCTGGAGGAGGATGATATCACCAAGTTCACATCCACTCCTGTCCCTGTGAAGAGTGAAGATGATGAAGAGAAACCTCAGTCCTCACAGCTTCATCAAAGACACACTGAACAGATGGAAACAGAAGAAGAGGGAGAGGACTGTGGAGGAGCAGAACCAGCCAGGAACTCAGATCCAGATACACTTTTACAACCTGAGACTGATGACAAGACTGGAGAGTCCTCTGAACCTGAGAGCTCCAGTGTGGACCAGGAGGACCCAGAGCCTCCACACATTAAAGAGGAACAGGAGGAACTCTGGATCAGTCAGGAGGGAGAGCAGCTTCAAGGGCTGGAGGAGGATGATATCACCAAGATCACATTCACTCCTGTCCCTGTGAAGAGTGAAGATGATGAAGAGAAACCAGATCCAGATACACATTTACAACCTGAGACTGATGACAGTGATGATTGGAAGGAGACCAGAGAACCTCAGTCAGGTTTAAACTCTCTGAAAAATGATGAAGTCCCTGTCAGTGATGTGATTGTAAGTGAGAAACCATTTAGCTGCTCTGAGTGTGGGGAAGTATTTTGTCAAAGTGGAGATCTGAAGAGACACAAGAAATCTCATACAGGAGAAAAACCATACAGCTGCTCTGAGTGTGGGAAAAGATTTGGCCACAGTGGAGATCTGAGAAAACACATGAGATCTCATACAGGGGAGAAACCCTTTTGCTGCTCTGAGTGTGGGAAAGTATTTGGTCAAAGTGGACATCTAAAGAGACACAGGAAATCCCATACAGGAGAAAAACCATACAGCTGCTCCGAGTGTGGGAAAAGATTTTTCCACAGTGATGATTGTAGAAAACACATGAGATCTCATACAGGGGAGAAACCATTTAGCTGCTCTGTATGTGGGAAACGATTTGCTCAAAATGGAAATCTGAAAAGACATATTAGATCTCATACAGGAGAGAAACCATTTAGTTGCCCCGAGTGTGGGAAACGATTTGGTCATAGTGAAAATTTGAAGGTCCATATGAGGTCTCATACAGGAGAGAAACCATTTCGCTGTTCCATGTGTAGTAAAACATTTGGTCAAGGTGGAGATCTGAAGAAACACATGAAAGTTCATACAGGAGAAAAACCATTTCGCTGCTCTGAATGTGGGAAAAGTTTCAGTCAAAGTGCACATCTGAAGAAGCATGTGAAATCGCACACAGGAGAGAAACTATTTAGCTGCTCTGAGTGTGGGAAAAGATTTAGTCGTAGTGAACATCTGAAGGACCACATGAGATATCACACAGGAGAGAAACCATTCAGCTGCTCTGAGTGTGGGAGAGGGTTTGGTCAAAGTGGAAATCTGAAAAAACACATGAGATCTCATACAGGAGAGAAGCCATTTGGCTGCTCTGAGTGTGGGAAAAGATTTGCTCACAGTGGAAGTCTAAAGATACACATGAGATCTCATTCAGGAGAAAAACCATTTAGCTGCTCTGAGTGTGGGAAAAGATTTGGTAACAGTGGAGTCCTTAAGGCACACATGACCTGCCATACAGGAGAGAAACCATTTAGCTGTGCAGTTTGTGGAAAATCATTTAGACAGAGTGGAAATTTATATACACACATGAGAACTCATGATACAGGAAAGTGATTCAGCTGCTCAGTTTGTACATTTTTTTAAATATGGAATAAGACTTAAAAAATACACAAGAACTCAAATAAGAGATTGACCTTTCAGCTTCCGTGTTTGTATGAAATCTTTTACACACACTGGACAGTTGCACCAACACATGAAACCCCACACAGGAGAAAAACCTTTCACTGCAGTGTTTGTCACCAAAGGTTCACTTGACCAAAACAACTCAGAAACTATCAGTGTGTTATTGGTCAGTCCTGTAACAGCCTCATCAAACTCAAACTCATATCTAATTATCAATTATCCATTTCAACAGGAGAAGCCTCTATGCCAACTTCAGTAACATTAAGGAATATTTACAGACATTTTCACATCCATTTAGCATAATTGCAATATCGGAAACTTGGATCAATGTTGAAAAAAGGATGGACTTTGAACTGGAAGGTTATGAATTATATATAACCAGGAAGAACAAAGGTGGGGGAGGAGTTACCATATATGTGGATAAAAACCTGAACTACAAAGTAATTGAAAGTATGACAACTGTGGTTGACAGCCCACTAGAATGTATAACCATTGAAATATGTGAAGAAAAGAATAAGAATATTGTAGTTTGCTGCATATACAGGACACCAGGTACAAATATTGACATTTTCAGAGAATGGATCGAGGGTATGTATTCAAAACAAAGCAAAAAAGTTGTTTTCATATGTGGTATTTTCAACATTGATATATTAAATCCACATATGCATAAAAGAACAGATTCATTTAGTAATACAATGTACAGTTTGAGTGTATTTCCAAAAATCACCAGACCCACCAGAATTACATTCAGTTGTGGTACTTTGATAGACAACACATACACTAATGACATTAAAGACAAAACAATAAGTGGTATTCTAATTAATGACATCAGTGATCATCTACTTGTTTTTATTATCTATGATTACAATCACAGGAACGAAAAGACAGTCAAGCAAATAGAGTACAGGAGAATGAGGTCAATAAACACATTCAGGAATGAATTACTGGCACAACATTGGGAGGCAGTATGCCAAGAAAACAATGTGGACAATGCATATGGAGTATTTTTGAGGGGTTTTAAGCAATTATATGGCAAAAGCTGTCCAATTAAAGAATATACAAGAAAACTGAAATATAGCAACTGTCCGTGGATCACAAAGGGATAGCAAAACGCCTGTAAATAGAAAAATACACTACACAGAGAATTCATAAGACTGAGAACTAAAGAGGCAGAAAATAGATATAAAAGAAAAAAGTTAACTCATTATAAGGACAAGCAAGAAAGATTATTATAGGAAAATATTAGATGATGACAAAAACAATATTAAAGGAATGTGGGGTATATTAAACAGTATTATAAGAAGTAGTTCTTAACAAATAGACTATCCAGAGTACTTAATGGATAAGGATAATGTAATTTGTAATAGAAGTGATGTGGCTGACAATCTAAATAAATTTTTTGTAAATGTGGGACCCGACCTTGCAGAAAAAATCTCTGATCCAGGGACAGTTGGAAACAATATGGATAGAAAGAAATATTGGACATTTTTAAAAAAATGTAAAAACAACAAGTCAACTGATTATAGTGATGTTGATATGACAATAGTGAAAGACGTCATTGAAGAGATTTCAAAACCATTAACGTATATCTGTAATTTATCATTTCAAACTGGTTCATTTCCAAATTAAATGAAAATAGCCAAGTCATTCTGCTGTACAAAACTGGGAACAAACATCATTTCACCAACTACAGACCTATCTCCTTACTTCCACAATTCTTCCAAAATACTAGAAAAACTCTTAAATAATAGACTGGATACATTCATAGTAAAACACAAATTTCTCTCTGACAGTCACAAATCACAAACGCTATTGAGCAAAAGAAATATGCAATTGGAATATTTATTGATATCAAGAAAGCCTTGACGCAATCAACCATAATCTATTACTGAAAAAGCTGGAACAATATGGCATCAGAGGAATTGTGTCAGACTAGATTAAGAGCTATCTACAGAAGAGACATCAGATTATTGTTCAGGGTGATGTTTGTTCCTCATGTTTGGACATTGTTTGTTGTGTCCCCCAGGGGTCAGTGTTGGGCCCTAAACTATTTATATAGTATATCAATGATATTTGTGGGGTGTCACAGGTATTGAAGCTGGTGTTGTTCGCTGATGCAGATTGAAAGGGTTCATGAAAATAAATTCCTTGGGGTGATAATAGATGAGAAAATCAGTTGTAAACCACACATCAGACATATACAAACCAAACTATCAAGAAGCATTTCAGTTTTAAACAAAGCAAAACATCTTACTGTTCCATTGTCTTACCATATTTCAATTACTGTGCAGAGATCTGGGGCAATAACTATATGAGTTCAATCATTTCACTAACTATTCTTCAAAAAAGGGCAATACGGGTCATTCATAATGTCGGCTATCAAGATCATACTCACTCCTACAGTCCAAATTATTAAAATTTACAGACATAGTGAAATTCAAAACAGCACAAATCATGTACAAAGTGAATAATAACCTTCTACCACAAAATATACAGACATTGTTTAGAGATCGAGAGGGGGGTTATCAATTAAGAGGAAAATACAACTTCAAAATTAACAGAATCCGAACAAACAAGAAAAAATTTTGCATTTCGTTTGGTGGGGTAAGACTTTGGAACAATATGGATGATGAGTTAAAACAATGTCCAAACATGCAACACCAAAAACAAAACAAAATACAAAGAATATGTTTTCATGGGATACAGGGATGAAGTGGGGGTGTGACAGTCACTAGGTGTTCACAAGATACTGTTTCTGATTATTTATTTCTCTATTTTTTTGTTTTCTGTATTTATTTATGTTCAATATTAGTTGGTTATTTTCTGTTGTGTTTTGTTATTGTAGGTCCTTTTGTCTTTGTCCTTTTCAATGAATGCAGATGTATACATAGGTGTTTCTCTTATAAATCATGTTCATTATTATTATTATTGTTATTATTAGTATTGTTATTGTTATTATGATTGTTATTAACAAGGAAGCAGGATGGATTTAAAGTTAGAAGAAAGTGTTACAAGTGGCAACATCTGTGTTAGATCACACATGTACATTATCAAATGTTTCATTAAATGTGCTGAGAGTGTATTTGTATTGTGTGACTCAAAACTGAAAGTCAGATCTGGAAAAGACGCCTGAAGTCATGTTTCCTCAGACAGGTGAAAAGCCAGCCAACACTGTTCAAGAGATAAGAGGAAAGGAGGGGTACTCTCCAGAATTAGAGCTGCATGCAGAGGAGGAGCTAAGGCTTTTCCCACTTCAATTCTGCCGCTCGTTATAACGAAAACATGATAGGCTGGTGATAAGCCTTGTCACACAACAACACAAACTAATTGTCCGATTGAAGGGCAGCGGAAGACCAGCAACTCATTGTGTTCTGTGAGGGGAAAATGACTGATTCTGTCAGTGGTCTGGTTGCTTTTAGGAGAGCATCATGTAACCGCACCAGTTTACAATTGTAAAGGGCTGTCTGACAGCAAGGGGAAGTTTGGCCATTTAGATAACCGGTATCACGGTGCTTGTTACCAACTTGTTCAGTCAACTCTGGGTTTCCCCATTCAGCAAGGAGAATGTTCATTTGAAAGATTAAAATGATCAGAACTATAAAAGACGTGGGCTGCTTCATCTGATATGAAATCAGTGGTGATCCTAGCTTATTTGCTGCCCCTGACACGTTTGTTGTTGTTATTTATTCTTCTTGTGTGCCAGGGAAACACACTGTAAAAATAAATAAATGAACAGTTTTAAAATCATTCAGTCCCTTCAACATGACCCTCTTTCACATGAAAAACTTTTCGTGCTGTGAAAACATCAACTCATTTCTCCTTCAAACAGGTTACTCAACAAGAACTACATTTTACGAGGTTACATTGAACATGTAGTTTAATAACTTGTATTTCAAAGATAGGGAACAATACATTGAGAAGGCAATAAAGCCTCCACAATATAGCATTTAAGTCTTGTGTGTGATTTATCCTGGCTTCATATGAGCAGAGGAAATCCCCGCTAGTTGCTCGGCTAGTGTATACCATGTAAAATGCCATAGGCTTGTGCTAATAACGTTAGCCACTGAGCCAATAAACCCTCAAGCGCTTGTAGCACAAGGAATCATAATCTCAACCAACTTTGTGACAAGAAAACAAAACTTTCTGCGGAAGAAAATTTAATGGATAATTCATATTGTCTGTTTCAGGACGCAGGCATGTAGCAGGTAGACGAATAAGCTTAAGAATGTTTTTTACACTTGTTCTTTTGTTTTCTTTCATTTTAAAAATCTCATCAACATTAGAGCCTTTATCGAACAAAATATCGACATTTCAGCAATCACACTGGTGACAAATGACATCATATCGGCATTAGACAGAAGGTATCACTGCGCTGCTCTTTTATAGATCTGTCTAAAGCATTTGATACAGTCAATCATCACTTGCTCTTGAGAAAATTAGATGCAATGGGGTTGGATGAAAATGCACGTGCATGGTTTCAGAGCTACTTGACTGACAGGCATCAGTGTGTTAAGCTTGGCCATACAAAATCAGATTTTTTTGTAAGTGGGGGTGTACCTCAAGGGTCTGTTTTGGGTCTATTGCTTTTTACTGTCTATATTAATGATATTATTCCTTCTTTAATCGGTTGTCATGCCCATTTTTATGCACATGACACAATTTTATATTGTACTGCGGATTCTGTTCATACAGCCATCAATAACTTATGATAAATATATATATATATATATAAATATGATACTCACCACTGTGTTCTGTATGAAAAAGTTGGTTGGCCCTCTCTTGAGGAAAGGCGCAAGAGGCACTGGCTTCTATATATTTTTAAGGCCTCTCTAGGCAAATTACCACTGTATATTGCAAATTTGTAGGAGTGGAACTCAAACACTTACATGACCTGTTCAGCTGAATTGCTGCCACTCAAAGTTCCTCGAGTCTGTAAAAGTATTGGTAAGACTGCCTTTTGTTATGATGCCCCTAGCTCTTGGAACGCACTACAACACATCCTGAAATTAGACACACTCCCTTCACTCACAGAGTTTAGGACCTTAATCATAGATAACTGTGTTTCTAGTTGTAATTGTTTCAAGTCTTTCTTGTTAAATGTATATTGTTGTGTGTAATCACTGTAAATATTTTAATGGCTTGTCAACTCGGTGGCATTTAAAATGAGGGTAACCTCAATGTCTCTCGAGAATAAATAAAGGTTATATATTTCAGCAGGTCAACTCATATTCTTTCTATACTAATGCAGTATCAAAGATCGTCCAGCAGATGTCACCATTCAAACGGTTTCAGTGAGCCTTGATGTCCTAAAGTACAACCTGTGCTGCACAATAACAAGTTACATGGAACAGAGTTACATAATAAATTAAAAAATAAACGTAACTGCAATTAATCACAGTTACTGAGAAATAATATGTCATTAAATTACAGTTACTAATCGAAATATTGAAATATCTGAATATATTATTTTTGGTATAAAAATCTAATATGTAGAATATGACATTCATTCATCTTCTTTATCACTAACGGACACAGCTGATAAACAAACTTCAGCCAAATCCAGTTGGAAGAACAGCGAAACATATTTCCCTCACAGAAACTCTTGCCCAAGTTAGAATTAACACTTGTTGCGTCAGGACCTGCTATTGCTGTTTCTGCAAGCTGTGGCCTACATTTGACATAATCAACAACAGCACAGTCCCTGATTAGCTGCTTACGTTGTCAACTACAGTGCAGATCCCTGATTGACCCGGATTGGATTTTAATTTCTGAAAAGTGTTTGGGGGCGGCTGGCCAGGTTGTTGGACGAGAACGAGACAAAAACCTGATGATGACAAGCTTATCGTAGATCTTGATAATTAAGACGAAATCTATGTTTGATTTTCCATGTAGAGACCTGACGAAACTGGATTCGCTGCACATCGACACAAAAACTTGGGAAAATGAGGTCCAGATTCAAACATACCGAAGTTTCTCTTGAAAACAACAACGGTATCATTACCTGATGTTGAGGCTCTGTCTTGTAGAGTAGAGTTAATCTTGGATGAAACCTCAGACTGTTATTAGTTCTACAGGCTTTTTGTTGTGAACCAAAAGTATCGGACAAATGGGGCGGCGGTGACTTAGTGGATAGAGCGGGCGCCCCATGTACAAGGATGTTGCCACAGCGGCCCAGATTAGATTCCAACCTGTGTTTACTGTTATTTCCCCCAGCGTGCATTTTCTGTTCATTCTGTCAGCTCACTTGAGACAACGAGACAAACTTTCTGGTAAACTTTTCAGGGATTTTTCAAGGAAATAATAAACTGCCTTTAACAGTATGCTGCTGTGATGGTGTCATGTTAGAAGATCCCAAGTCGCTTTCAAAGTTTACAAAACAGATGTTGATTGGGGATGTGGCCGTCACAGGATGTCTGAATATCTGGGTTAAACTTGTCTGAAAAGTGTGAGTCTTTTAGCCCTCTATGTGACATCTAATCTTTATTTTAAAAGCATTTAAAAGAGTAAGTTTAGTTGTAAAGCGGGTCTTAAATAGTGAAAAGATTTTTTGCCCAAGGAGCATGACAAAGAGCTCAAGACATCGACTTTGCTTTCACATTCCACAGATCCCAATCTAATCAAGCATCTGTGGGACAAACCAGTGCCTCGGTAGTCTGAGTGGGCGGAAGTTCGCCGCATAGACCAGCCTCTCATTGGGCGGAACGAGCCACCTGCTGAAGTCCCGCCCTACTACCTCCGGTTGTGTAGCAGTTTTCAAACGTTTTCAACATGTCCTTTACTAACTTTTGCGCTGTTTGATCTTGCGGGGATGTAGCCATTTTTCTGCCATAGTTCGCGTCCTGTAGGTGATATTTTTGTGGGCGTGTTACACCAAAACCTGTTTCCCCCCGACAACTCTCTCTTTGGTGACATCTTGAAATTTGAAGAGTGTTTTTTTTTTTTTTTTGCACTGTGACTTCGCCTGTGCTTTTCCAGTTTGGACTTTTGAAAAAGAACCCCGCAACATTTTGTTTGTGAGTACCTGCACGCAAAAACTTTTTATGTTGTTAACGGGTGTGAGTTGTTGATAACTTTGTTATTTAGGAAAGTATTTTGATCAGATTTGAGTAGGTGAATTTAGTTTTGGTTTGCAGTTTAATTCTTTAGAGTTATCAGTTGGTTTTCTTGTATTCTTTTGTTTGAGCACTGAAAATGGAGCACTTTTAACCAGTTTTAGTAAGAGTGAGAGGCCCTTTTTTGGCATTGCCATGCTCTTTTCCCTTGTTTCGTATGTTAGCAGTTTTTGTCTTGTGTTTCACATTTGTTTCTGTTAGGGACATTTAGGTCCACGAGTATATTTTTTGTTGTTGTTTGGGTACTGCTCAACTCTAAAGTCAAGCAAACTGCTTGCGTCATTGTCTGAAATACTGTGAAACTGGCAGTCCTTGGTAGTGGGAAGAGTGGGGAGTCACAGCATGTTATGTCAAGGTTCCCCTTGACTGGGGACATATGAACTGAGCACAAGACTGTATGAGTAGAAGGGAAATACCATGACAGATATGTTAGAAATAAACAGTGGTGGAAAAGGCATCAGATTTTATACGTCAGTGAAAGTACTAATACCACAATGTGAATATACTGTATTATGAGTAAAAGTCCTGCCTTCAGAGTTTAACTTAAGGGTTCAGTGTGTCATATTTAGGGGGATTAGTGGTGTCTAGTGGTGAGAATTGCAAATTGCAACCAGCTGAAACTAGCTCAACAACATGGCCAAACCAGTACCCGAATGTATTAAACTGTGTGGACCTTGAATTAATGACGAAGGAGAAATCTGGACCCTGTGATTGGATCTAACTGACCTAATGCACACTCCTCTAGTGTCAAGCAGAATTTAGCCTTAATATTGAGATTATAATTAACAGGAGACAAAGCTTTTTTCCAACTTAAATGCGTGAATATAAAAAAACGACTCATTGAAATCTGTTGAGAAACGTTACAGTGCTTTTTATTCAGAAAAAGAATGCGCTCTCCACATTGCATTCATTTGTTTACAGGCAAGTGTTAACCTCTCAATATGGTGGCAATGCTGATGTATTGCTACAATGGTCTGACAGTGAATGTGGTGTCTACACCTGTGCTGAAAACATGGACAGTTTTCAGGCAGGCTGGTCAGAAAATGTCTGTAAAAGCACACAGAACATTTCTCCTGTTAAATCCAAGTGTAAACATACATTTCCCCATCACGGCTGCTGTTTCCTATCAGGTGTTTCCAGGTTTCACTGTTGAGTAGAAGGTCGGTGCAGCTTCCACATCTGTCAAGGAAAGACAAAAACTTTTAACGACGCCAAAGGCACCCTTTAACTTTTAAAGAGACACACCTGGCTCCAATGTAAATCCCTCTGCCATATCTGATGCTGAGAGCAGAGAGAGAGAGTCTGTGTAGAGCGAGTGGCAAGATGTGGACGGGCCAGATGAAATAAGACTTTAACCTACTGTCATGCAGAACACCGTAGTTCATGTCGCATCTAAAAACAAAAGTGTTATAGCATAATGTAATTTCCATGTGATGTCAACAAGAAGTTTTGTTTCCTAAACATAACCGTGACAGTTTAACAACATGAACCAAGTGGTCCAATGTGTTTCAGCTGTGTGACGTATTGATACTACCAGTAAACAGAGAACAAAGGAGTGTTTTAGTCCTAAAAGACAATGACTAAAAAGAAGAACAGTATCAGGTTATTTTCAAAGAGGAAATAAAACATTTGTCCATAACTCTGACGTGTGAATCTACTGTGAAAGAAACCAGATAACAATATGTGCAGGCACAAAACAAAAAATAGAAACTAAAAATAAAAAGCATAGTTTAAATTGTAACAATGCATCATGTAAAATTAATGTTTTTATATAAAATTTTAAATTAACTGTTATTAATTCAATCAGTGGCTTCACAACAACTGCAACATAATTAGTAACTATCTGTATGGCTGCCAGAGAGATAAACTGGGATAAAGTAAAATAAAATATCAAGAATAATCTATTAGATTAGAATCAAACAATAAAATATAAATATAATATATATTTTATGTGGACCTATTTTTGAGTCTGAAATAAAGATTGATTGATTGATTGATTGATTGATTGATTGATTGATTGATTGAAAATAAAAACAGAACTGTGCATGTAGAAGTAACACACAGACTTGACTAAATATATATTTATATATCTTAGTTACTTTCTACAGTCATAAAGTATTAATTGTTTGTTTTATAACCATAATATTTATCCTTCTATATCAGTGTTTTTGTTTTTCCTCATGGTTTTATTATATTGATGATGTCACTTCAGATCAATAAAAGTTAACAATAGAAACTCAGTCAGTCTAATAATAGTAGGTGAGTTTCTGTGGTGATGCAGTTCAGGGTGGAGCCGCGATCTGGTGCCAAATGTTTTGTCTGGTAACCTTGGTGATAGTTTTTATGACATCAAGTTGGACCAATGAGAGCGCAGGAAAAATATGCGTGAGAGGGCAGAACTTCCGTTTCAGGCAGACATTAACAAACACACATGGGCCTGATGGGCGTGACATAACACATGACACAGTGGAAGAAATGAGTCATGTTACAGTCACTGATACTCAAACACACACACACACACACACACACACACACACACACGGGTAAGTTGACTATTTTACAGTAGAAGAGCTGAAGGCTTACAGTTTAAATCTCATACGATTATTTGAGATTAATTTTGTAGTTTTTTTTGTAATTATTTTTGGGAACAGGTAGATGAGAATGTATCTGAGTGTGGTTATTGTGTGTTTACCTCTGATCCTGTTTGGCTGCACTTCCTGTGTGATGGTGACATCAGTGTAGGGGACATCAGGGTCGACTTTACCTGCAGCACAACACCTGTCACTGTGACATACCAACAATTTTGTATCAACTTATTTTACGTAAATACTACTAAAATAAGAAAACCTGAAAACCTGTTTCTGGGTCAATAAATCAAAGATGTGGACAAACTGTTCTGATTTCACCACAGACAGAAACAGATAATTTCTCTCAGCCATCATGGAATAACATGATGTTGTGTATGAAAACCTTGATATTATCTTTCACAGAAGGAAATTAGCACCATCAGCAAAATGCTGGTAAAGAAAGATTTGCTTCACTCACCAGACAGAAAAGCTGCTGAGTTACTGTTAGATTTTGGATTCCACCAGCCACAGTGGCAGGTGGACAAACTTTTTTAATTCCAACCCTGTCTATGGTCATCGTCAAATAGCCTGAAACATGCTGTCATTTGCTGATGAATAAAAACAATATACATTTACATACTCAAAATATTGCAACCTTTAATAATCTGTAAGTACATATACCACTAAACAAAAATATATAACTGTCATTGGGTCTGTCAGGTTGGAGGAATTGTCACAGTAATGTGACAAAATATTTAAAACCTATTGAATCTAATTTTAAGACTTTTAAGGACCTGTGAACTTCCTGTAGTCAAACATAATGTTAATCTGTTATTTTAGCAACCAGACTGCAGCTACAGTAGTTTGGAAAACAACAATATGGCACATTAACTGTTTCTCAGAGCACAAATGAGACAACAAACTGTGACCTTCTGTGTCTTTCACTCTCTCTTGTCTGTACTGTTTCTTCCTGCTGTCTGCTGTGGTGACGAGGCGCCATTTTGGCTGCTGCCGAGGTCCGCTGTTTGAAATGGAGTTATGGGATGTTTAGGAGGTTCATCGTTCATCAGCATCGGCCGCACTCGCCTCAGCTCAGCACCAACACCAAACTCTGTACTTCAGATGGTGGACCTCGGCAATATATATACAGTGTGGAATTTCTTGCTTTATCAATGGAGTTGGGACCATCAGTTGTGTTGTGCAGAAGTCAGGTTAATACACAGTCGACAGCCCTATTGGACAACTGTTAAAATTCATATTATGGCAAGAACCAATCAGCTAACTAAAGAAAAACCAGTGGCCATCATTACTTTAAGAAATGAAGGTCAGTCAGTCCGGAAAATTGCAAAAACTTTAAACGTGTCCCCAAGTGGAGTCGCAAAAACCATCAAGTGCTACAACGAAACTGGCACACATGAGGACCGACCCAGGAAAGGAAGACCAAGAGTCACCTCTGCTTCTGAGGATAAGTTAATCCGAGTCACCAGCCTCAGAAATCGCAAGTTAGCAGCAGCTCAGATCAGAGACCAGATGAATGCCACACAGAGTTCTAGAAGCAGACCCATCTCTAGAACAACTGTTAAGAGGAGACTGCGCGAATCAGGCCTTCATGGTCAAATAGCTGCTAGGAAACCACTGCTAAGGAGAGGCAACACACCTCCAGGCTGTGTAAGGGCTATTTGACCAAGAAGGAGATATATATATATATATATTTATATATATATATATATATATATATATATATATATATATATATATATATAGATATATATATATTTTGAAGAAATAGAATATATATATATGTTTATAATATATATATATAGTTATATTTATATTTATAAATATATATATATATATATATATATATATATATATATATATATATATATATATATATATATATATATATATCCACCCTGTGGTGCACATAGCCACGTGTGTTGTGCTAGTTGTGCCGGTGTGACTTGGTGTAATTCGTTGACTGCTGCCGTTCACCGCACACAAATGCCATGATCAAAATAAACAACACACTAAATAAGGAGAACTACACAGAGAGATATAACTAAAGCTATCATGCTACAGCTGTGGTAAATTGTAAGATAAGTTGACTAGCTTGCTTATTATGTGTATGGTGTTTATGACAGTGCACCTGCACAAGCTTTGGGGATGGAGTATGATTTGTAGATTTTGTTGTAGCCATAAGTCATCTTCATGTGTTTGCAACAACCTTTTATTTTCAACTTTGAACATAAAATTTTATGTCAAAAATTTTTCTGGCAAACAATATGACTCACCAACATTGTCAGGACATGACTCAGAGTAATATGGAATATCATAAGAATGCCAAAATACACTGGAGGGAGGCTTTAAGGAAAGAAATAGTGAACAGTGAATGGAGATTGCTGGTGGCTACCAGCCACACTGCTTTAATTTAAAGGGTAGTTTAATTGTCAGCATCTATTAGGCATGAAGTTACCCTCAAAACTTAACTAAAATTAAAGTTGGAGTCGTAGGTTAGAAAGTCTGTAGCTGCTCCATAGACATGATGATGGAAACAACTTTAATATTTTTCATTTTGAATCATCAGACTCTGATTTATTGGTTGTGTAGGATGTGTTTTAAGCAGTTGCAGAGTTGCAGAGGTGTGAAGTGGCTGGTCTGAGCTTAACTCAAGCCGGCTGATGGTGTCATCTGCAGCTCAGCTCATCTAACTGCCAGCAACTGGTTTGAGAATGTAAAGCATGTCGCCTGTTTCTCCAGCCAATCAGCTTGTAGTGAAGTCAAGTCAAAATGACCACAGACGGCGTGTTTACTGGCTGTGGTTCTCAGTTTTGCTGCTGCTGCTTGCTGTACAGTATGCCCCCCCGGCAACACACACATACATTGACATTGACTTGAAACCTGGAGTGTTATCGCTTTTCTTGTGCTGCTTTAAGATGCCTTTCGCAAGTATTTAAACCTTTGAACGTTGAGCAAATTGGAGCAATTTCTTTCAAACATATGTGAAAAAGGGCAATGAGCAACTTGGTAAGAAATGTCCCACAAATTGCAAAAAATAAATAAATAAATAAAAAGAATGGAAAAACTATATTTATAATTATTACATTTTAAAATTATATTACATAATTATTGTATTTCTTCAGCAGTCTTTCCAGGTCATTTCCTTTGTTTTTAACCTTTTTTCTTTCTTGCATTTAATTTTCTCTTTTTACTCATTTCTTGCTAATTTTTTAGGGCCTTTCTTCTTTCGTTGCTCATTGCCTTCTTCCCATGCTTTTAAAAGAAATCAGTTTGCTCACATTTCAAAAGGTTAATTGGCTTTTCCTGTTTATGTTATTGTGGCATATTTATTATGAACACAGTCCATCTGATGCTCGTTTTGTTTATAATTTTTACCATTTCATCACTTCTACAAATGCAGCTGTAGCCAGTATCTCACTACCACTATCCTCATTCATATTTTAACAAGCTACAAATTATGTTCACCCACAAAATAAACCTGAAAAGCTGCAAATTGGAACTGAAGTACAGAGAGTTGTTGCATAGAGATGATACACCATCTCATCTAGTTGCATTGGTGTGAACTGGCAGGTTTTTAGAACGCTGCAGAGTGGCACACAGCAAGTAGTTGCCTGTTTCAGCTTGTACAGGACAAAAAGGGTGTCCTATTAACATGTTTGGTTCCCAAAAACTCAATGTTGTGAACCAAACATGAGATGGAAAGCAGCGTGACAAACATTACTCCACCTACTGACATCATTTAAACTCAAAATATTTAACTGCTCTATTTAAAATGAATAGTAAGACTTCAAAGTATGTTTGCTTTAGCTTCAGCACTGAGGTCAGTGTTACGTGGGTGGACACACTTGCTGCCATTGAAAAGCAACTATTCAACCTACTGACACGCAAGCATCTTCCAGGTCCAGACTGTAGCTTTATGTGGCCTTCATCAGCAAAATGATTCTGTTAAGTTGTCATGGAGGTAGTTCAGTTTAAAATCAGCGAAAAGATTTATCTTTCAGTGTACGACCTCCTCGACAGGATGCAAAATGTCATTTTATTGACATGAAAACAGGCTAACCTTTGTGGTTCCTCCAGAGGCAGAGCAGCATCACACAGACCAGTGAGACCAGCAAGAGGCAGGCGCCCACCACAGGAAGTATAATGTGTGTGATGGGGGAGTCAGGCAGCTCAGGGCGGCTTCCTTCGAAACAGAAATACCACAGGTTGGCCTCAATGCAAACAAACTAATAGTTCAGTTTGGGTGGGTGGCAGGTTTTGTGCTAAGTTGCGTAAATCTCTGAGCCCATGCTGACTTTCAGCAACATTTTGCTCTCACCTCTGACAGTCAGCCAGCTGTCTGGTGATTTTCCAGCTCCAGAGATTCCGCACTTATAGAATCCTTCATCAAACAGAGAAACACTGTGGATGGTCATGTTTCCTGTAGAGCTGCTCCTGATGAGAAGCCCGTCTTTATAGAAGTCAGCTGTGAGATTGGGGAAAGTCATCTTTCCTCTGCAGCTCAGAGTCACAGTGTCTCCCGCCATCACAGGAAGGACTGGGCTGTCCAAGATCACTGAACCAGCTGAGTGGCAGAAAGACAGAAGCGTCATGATGTCTGCACATGATCGTTTGAAGAGGACAGAACAACAGCAGTCAGACCAATGTGTTTCCTCCTTCTACATACACCTGATCTCCGAACACATTGCCCTGTCACTCCGATGACAGTTTAGCCTCTGGGGTCAACATTTGATATGTAAAGAGAACTGGATACTGAGGCCACATTTATTCCTCAGAAAGTTGTACAGTGGTGCACGAAGCCACAAAAGATTTGATAACCAGGTATAAAACTACCCTGATCAGGCGCACTAGCGTTTCCTTTAACTCTGCCTCCTAACCGCTCTGTCTCGTCCTCACACACATAATAGATGGCAGGAAATAACTCTGGATTCAGCTATATCAGCTACACAATTTAAGTCTATGGAAGAGAAAATTACATGGTTTGGCCACCAAATTAGCGTCAAGGCCTGGCTCCATTCCTGGAGGCTTGGGGGTGCAAATTTGCGTTTTCTAGGATAGCAAAGGCTTGACTTGCCCCACACTGCATTAGTCTGCCTCTGATTGGCTTACCCTGACATCCTTACCCTAAACAAACTCACTCGTCTCGCCTGAACCTTATTAATTCAACCAACAAAGGTAATGAGTACTAGCCAGTCATGCCTTTGCTATCCTACGAAATTCAAATTCGCCTTGTTTCGGGGGCTCTGGTGTAGCTAGACCTCTACTCCAACCTAGACTTCCTCTCCCATGTGCAAGCCATTGCTTCTGTCTGGTTAGCACCTTCAGATATGAGAATGGAGTTGAGAGACGATGTCTTTGACAGAATTATCTCCCCAGTAACCAGGTAATGAAGTTAATAAAAAGCTAGATCGTTTTCAGATGATAGTGGGTGAAGAGATTGCATTTTGGTCAGTGCGTCTTTTGCTCTCCACAAGGACTGTTTTACTGCATGCAACCAAAGCCTGCTCAAACGTGAGTGGTCAATACTACTCAAACTACGAACGGAAACCAGAATGCGTCTGATATCAAAGTCTTATCTCGTCTCCTACAGATTCTGCATTCATATGGACACATGGATGCAGAATCAGAAGTCGAAGCTGTCAAATCCTTACATTATGAGTGTTGTGTGACATTTGAATGTACAGTCGATGACCTAAACCTCTGTATGTCCAATGTCTCACTGGAGGATGGCTTGAGGAGATTGTTTTATCTCCTCTTGAGAGGCCCAGCTTGTCTTTTTGTTTAAACCCACCAGTTACAAAGATGTTGATGGTGTTGCTGCATTCTCCTGCTGCAGACTCACACCAGTACACTCCTGAGTCTAATGGATAAAGGGCATCAATGAAGCGGTGGGACTCATTCATATTATTCCAAGTTCCAGAAGGCTCTTGCTTTACGGTTGTGGTTGTGTTCCTCTTAACTGTCCAGTCAGAAGAGTTTCCCTGCTGCTCACAGCTCAGAGAGACGGACTCGTACTGGAAGAACTGGGATCTGTCGGGAAGGACTCTCAGAGCGGCTGCACGAAACAGACAGATAAAGGGTTAACTGAGATGTTAATTGTCAGAGCATCTCAACAGAAAACGTTAGATTCTTGCAGAAGTGGAGCAGGAAAACGTGGCTGATGTGTGGACGCTCGGCAAGCTCGCCACCTTCGCGTTTTCTTGTTTCCTTGTTTCACTGCGGATGTTATTTAGAACACTGTGTGAGGCTTCTCTGCAGCCGTCAATAACAACAACAGCAATGAAACTCTCTGCTGCATTCACTGTTGGGGTCAGTGGGAAAAATGTAACATTCTTTAAAGTGTATTGTCAAGAATAGCAAATGAGCCTTTTCTGTTTGTCTAGAATGCAACGCTACAATATAAAGCTGATAGCATCTGCAGCTGCAGGAGACACAAAGCTTCACATGTCGCCCACAAAAAAAAAAACATTAAAAAAAGTAGCTGCCAATTTTAAAGATGAAGCTGCATTGTCATCACTGCTTAAAGATAAATATCTGTTTTTTGAGGTTGTGGTGAGTTTTTGTTTCCTGATCAACTTGTGTATGCTTTATGTTAACATAAGTGTAATCATTTAGTATTTACTTGGTCATTAGTAGGAAAGTATTTTTACACTAATAGAATAAAATAATGTAGTATTAAGATAAGAAGAACTTTATTTACCCCGAGTGAGACTGTTGCAGCAGCTACAGTGCAGTGTAACAGAGAGTGTAAATATAAAACCATTAAGAAACAAACATCCAAAATTTGCAAAATGCTAAAAATATAATCAAGGTTAACAGCACGGCTCCTAAGTTGCTCATATCTCAGCGCTTCTTGGCGAGTCACAAACAGATACGTCTGAGAAAAGTATCAACTGCCTGAGTTTCAAGTACTGAAAAACAGTGCAGTCATTGAAAATATAAAATTTTCTATTTAACATTCAGATACTAACATTGATTTTGTTCAGAAACAAGATGCAGTTAAATTTTAGAAGTAACACACATTCAGTACTCACCCACGACAGCGCACAGAGTTGTTATCGCCATGATGCTTGACTGCAGACTGACAGACTTGGGGGCTGTATCACACCTAAAACTGGAGTGTGTACCATCGAGGCCACAGCATCCTGTTATTATGTCGACTCCCCTAACACCTCAAATGTCAAAAAGTCTGTGACCCTGGCCTCCTTTTACTCTTCTGACAACCTGGAATTTGTTTTTATTTGTTGTTTTAAACAACCTGTAAATGAACTAGTGTGCAACATTTCAGAAGAGACAGACCGACAAGACACGACACGATACGACATGACACGACACGACATGAAGGGCTTAAGGGAAGTGGAACTACTAATCAAACGTGATGAGAGGATCACCATAACTGAGTTGAGCCATGCTGTGTATCGTTAGGACCACTTCCCCCTTTCACTTCCCGTCGTTGACTTTCACTCACTATTACATAACGACCTGACACGTTCCTCCCAGACCAAGTGCAGACCAAGCGTGTCACTCTTCATGGCAATAACACTCCACTGAAGGTGGTGTCCCCCCCAATAATGCTCCGTGTCACACCACAAAAACTTCTCAGAAAGGGCCCAAGGAACATGACAAAGAGCTCAAGGCACTGACCTGGCCTCCAAGGTCTCCACATCTCAATTTGATCAAGCACCCGCGGGACATACTGGTACCCCACTTCACAACCTGCAGGGCTCAAAGGATACACAACCCCGGTGCCAAACACCACAGGACACCCCCAGACATCCTGAAGTACCTTGAAGTTTTGTACATTTAAATTGTTCAATAAAAATAAAAACCTTGGGGCTTTTGGGACTTTTTTTCAATATTGGTTGACTGATAGTGATCAAAATAGGATGATTCTGAATCACAAAGCTGTAAAGTTTAATTACTTTGGCAAAATGTTTTATTTTATTTTTTTTTACTTATGTACTTCCTGCATTTCTAAATGAGACAATCTTGTACAAAAATATGTAAAAAAAGAAATGCTGTAAAATCAGAAAGGCCCTGTGTCTTTAAGAATGACCTCTTGTATTTTGTTTCAATTAAATTAAATTTTAATTGTATTTAGTTTTTTGTCTTTCATTATTGTCTATTTCTGCCCTGCAGTTATTTTAACAAAGTAATATGTATTCGGATGTCATATGAAGTGCCGTTTTTGACTGTGAATAGCCTAAAATAAAAATATCTTTAAATAAAAAACAAACACTGTGGGCTCTGGGATCTGTTGGCTGTGACACAGCAGGCATTTCACCATTTAATAAGAAAAATAAGGGTACTTTACATGAATCATACATGTATAAATAAACAGTGAGTCATAGCTCTCGTAGGAGCTGGAAGTCAAATAAAATTCTGCTGGCTGATGTAACAGTGAAGCCGGAACGGCACTTTTAATTTTCTGTTCTGACTGTAGACTACACAGAAAGACCCAGAAAATTCCAGAAAGTTCGGTGTTGGTCGCTTCAGAAGAAGAAAAGTGAAAACAATGTGACCAGGGGAACCGGTCTGTGGTTTGCAATGGAAAAGCCCTGACGTATGGAACGTGATGACGTTGGGGGGCGTGGCCTCATAATACGTAATTAACCGACATGTGTCGACATGCCGCAGACAGTCCCGGACATCAGTCGCTCAGTGAGCACCAGCCGGAGAGCACCACAGCCCGCAGGCCTCAGTCTTCCTCCCGGGTCTTCTAATGGTTCACATCACAGACTTCATGCTCGGCTTCACTGTTCCTCTCTTGACTTTCTTGGTACCCCTCGCTACGGCAGCCCGGACGGACGTTAATTGTAAGTTTATGTGTTTCGCTACTTTAAGCTAGTTCGCTGACTTTGTCATTCATTCATTCATAGTTCAACCGGAGCGGTCGCTTTTAGCTTCACGTTACACCTGTTGAGACTTCTGATTATAGTCTTATCCATAAACTGTCAGGTGAATTGAACTGACTCGTTATATTCAGTGTGGTTTTTCTGTAACCTTTATAAAACGGTTACAACCGTAACTAACGTTGGTTTAACAAACTTCTGGCTGCTCTAAAATGAATATTTGATCAGTTACTAATGTGGTTTTGCTTCAGTAGAGCAAAAAATAGCCAGACTTATGTCTCTCTGTCTTATGTCACCTCTTTGTGTTAATTCTGATTTTTACATTTACATTATAATAATTTTGAATAAAGCTTCAGGTTGAATAGGAAAGGAGCACTTAATTCCTCCTTAATTCCTAGCACATACCTCGTGTTAATGTGCGAGGTGGCTGACTCAATAAATGACTCAAAGAGGGAAATCAACCCAGGAGCCCACTGTCCCCGAGGTGGGGTTGACATATAATGACTCCAGACAAAGTCATGAAACAATTTCCTGGATGAGCGTGACAACCTTGATCAGTCAAACTATCCTCTGAGATGTCAGATATGATATCAGATGCCGATATCAGTCCATCTGTTTGGTCATGGAGATACAGATTTAAATAATGTGACGTTACAGATGGCGGCAGGATGTTGTTTTTCAAAGTTCAAATTTTGGCACTCATTCAGCAGTTCATACCTCTGATAAGCGAGACTGTTAATCTGTTGTCTGGGATTATAAGACTCTAATTGTACCTCATTCACACACTGTGCATAGGCTACGCACAAATCTAAGCTTAAACCGTGCTTACAAATATTTTAGGCCAGCTGCGTTCACATGGGACCAGGTAGAGGGCAAACCAGATGCCATTTTAGTGGACCAGAGCAGGAGGGTAACATAAGGTGAGGCTGGCAGAGAATACCGGCAACGGTAACAGTAGATGGCATTACAATTCAAAGTTAAAATATTTGAACTTTTTTGCCTTTTTTTTCCGCTATGTAATTTTGAACTGGATGTGATGTAGCTCCTTCAAACAAGGAGAAAGCACGGAGTGATGTGGACAATTACTTACATGAAGTAATAGATACCAAATAACTTGATCTAATATACAGTGTTGTATTCCATTCTCTGTGTTGGGACCAGACCTTGTAACAGGTCACCAATCGTCAGGAACTTGTAGTTCGAAGTATCAAAATAGCTATCAGAAATAATAATTATTAACTATGTTAAATAATGAGACCTAAATTACATTAAATCAGCTCGTGGGGCACTTGTATTGTAATTGACATTTTAACTATTCTCCAGATGCCATGATGGAAATACTTGTTAGTTGCAGCCTGAGTTTCAAAATTCCAGCTTCCTTATTAGCACTGCTGTTGTAAAATACACGTTACATTATACTGGTCCTGGAAATTTGGTCGTGACACAACACTGCTGCTACTGCAAGTTTTAAACTCTTTTCAGAAGGTTTAAATTTCCCCTCTGTGATTTCCAGCTCAGCCTCAGGTGATTGGATCCCTTGAGCCAATTGTTGCTGTTCTGGGAGATGATGTCATCCTGCCGTGCCACCTGGAGCCCAAATTCAATGTGCAGCGTCTGACGGTAGAATGGTCGAAGCCCGACCTCAAGCCAGACCCCTTGGACCCGCTGAGCCGGGTCGAGTACGTGCACCTTTACAGGGACCAACAAGAAGTCCCGGACATGAAGATCCAGTCGTACATCAGGAGGACGGCTCTGTTCACGGACGAGCTGAGAGAGGGAAACATTTCGCTGAAGATCATGAATGTGACGCTCGCAGATGCGGGCAGATACAGATGTTTCATCCCCAAGTTAAAAAGCAGAGTGAAGGAGTCAGTTATATTCCTCGCTGTTGGTGAGTAACTTTGTGTAGATGTTTTTAAGTGTAGACTCTTGTTTCATGAAAATCAGTGGAGGGATTTAAGAATTGTTTTGTCAACAACTTAAGCAACCTGTCATTGTTTTCTCTTTAATGTTGTGCTGTAAATCATCACGTATCATTTCTTTTTTCAGTACCAAAAACTGTTACAACAACAGAGACGCCGCTGCATCCCCAGACTCCAGATCCAAATGAGACAGATGTCAAAGGTGAGAAAATGGTCCCAAACATTTAAATCCTTAAAATGAAGAGTCGTCAGCTTTATTAGTGCTTTGCGTTAAAGAAGACGCTGTATCCTGCTCATATTCAACTATCTGCTGTATTCCAGTTGCTGACTGCTTTTTTTTTTCACCTCAGGTGGTCGGAGCAATCATGGTTTGTGGATCTCTATGGGGGTCACCTGCATCTTGCTGATCCTGTGCAGTGGAGTCGTTGGATATTTATTGAAACACAGGCGTGAAAAACAAAATGTAAGTTAGAATATATTGTTGCCTCTTGTTGTGTAAATCATACCAGACTTTTTTAGGTTTTATTATTAATGTTAAACTTGTGTTTCCTGTCCCTCCAGCATCCAAAGTATGACATGGCCTCAACCAAACCCCTTCCAGTCTAGGTGCCTTGCTCAAAGACACGTTTGAGGTATTTGTTAATGGAGATCAGAGCTAGGATTTAAATCATCAGCATATCTGACGGGACCAGCAGCAGAGAAATCTCCTTGATGGATGCAGATTATCATCGGAACAGAATGCACAGTCTGATTTGAAGGTGACCCTCAATGGCCTTTGATGACTGTATGATTCGCTTGAGGAATCCAATCCCTGTGAAAACAGGCGAATTCAAAAGCAACACTTGATGAAATCTTCCTGAGCATGTTTGGTCAAAAGAAGTCCAGCCCGCAGAAGAACTGTGCCAAAACCTTGAAATCTATTTTGGACTCATCACGATCAGCGACAGGATCGCTGTGCATCTGCCAAAGACTTTTGTTTTCTGTTAAAAGAAAGAAGCCAAACTTAAGCCAGCAGTACTTTTTTGGACTATCTTTTCGTGAAGATGATAGCTATGGTGTTTCACCTGACCTCAAAGAGAGCCATGACGGATGGAAAGGATGACGACAAGTCGTCATCGTCTGCCCTTCCAAAAGAGGATAATTGTGAGTGAAATACTTCATTCGCAAACAGACTTTTTTAGGCCTGTTGTTGTAGTAGATGACACATCAGGCTCTTTTGGTAACCTCCACGATATTTTGCTACGAGCTGGTTGCACCAGTTGTTTGTAACTTAGCCTACTCACTAAATAAAAACAGTTTGCACCTTACAAAGTACCTCTATCACAAAAATGATGCGTCACACACACACACACCACCACCCATCCAGACCACTCTTTCTTGGGCAATAGTGTGAGCAAGCGTGGTGTGTGTTTATGTATCTGCCGGGCTCCAGACTGCAACTATTTAGTGGCATTTTGCGACCATGGAGCACCCAACTTGCAAATACTATTAATGCATGAACTGGAGAGCTGTTAGTTTATTCACTGTGAGCAGGAAGTAAACTATCAATGTTAAAGCCACTACAGTAACAGCTTAACCTAATTTGTTTAACAATAGTTTGAGCAGTTGAGACGCATGTTTTTGAATCTGCTGGGCTCCAGACCGCAAATATGTAGTGGCATTTTGCAACCATGGAGCACCAGTGCAACTTGCAAATACGAATGTATAAACTTGAGAGCTGTTAGTTTACTTCCTGCTCACATTGAATAAATCCTCAAGGTTTAACTTAACTCCAACTGCTAACAACAACTATTGACCAGAACCTTCAAGTTCACATCGAAAACATCAACGCCTCCTACCAGAGACGAGGTGCCACTTTACTTACTTTACTTGAATTATTCTTATAACAGTACTTTAATGTTATTATGCAACAGTAACTATCTACCTCTCCAAAGCATGATGTTATCTGTGCATATTCCATTTTCTTACATTCTATGCCTGTCTCCTGACTCGCTGTCAGCCAGGCAGCATCTCTCATGTGCGGCACTTTGTATTTTTTAGGGCCAAAATCGTAAAAATGTCTGCTTAGCAAAGAGTCCGACTCATTGTCATGGACAGAATTTCCTAAGTTTTCCATGACTTTCCAAGGACCCTTTATGGCATTGCCATGACCATTCAGAATGTATCACATGACCAGAACTGTAAGGTACACTTAACCGTTTTGTTACTTAACATGAAAGGTTAGCCACAGATGATTACTGTAAAAATTTTATATTACATACAACAAAATTCCAGGACTTTTCCATAACATTTTAAGGGTTTTACCAACTCCGCGACTTTTATAACAAGATTGTTTTGCCAAAGTCTTTCCTGAGCTAAGACGTTTAATGGTGCAACTTGATTTAGCAAATCACTGAATATCTGGTGCAACCCAATCCAGAGTTTCAGCTTATTTACATTGGATGAAGAAGAAAAATGGGTATATATATATATATATATATATATATATATATATTTTATGATTAATTTATTTAACATGAAATTAATTCTCCCACCTGTTTAGACTGATTATAAATCACAGTTAATAGTGTTACAACAGTGGCTATGTTTACATGCACACTAATATTCAGCTGTTATTTCAGATTTGATACAGGTCATGCAAACAGCGTATTCCATGTCGATATAAAGAATTAGGGTTTTTTATTTCTGGCCAAATTCTGGCACAAGTGACAGCTGTTCCACTTTTCCATATTTTGGTGTGATAAACGACTTGTTGTGACACGTTAATCAGAGTGCGCACGGCTGCATGTTAATGTAAATTTTAGTTTGATATTCATTTTCATTAGTCGGTATGTTGTCTTTTTTGGAAAAATGGCAGCCCTCGCTATAGTTCTATATGTTCATTGTTGCACTGTTATGTTCAATATTAAAAAAAAAAATGTCCAAGAAAGTTTGGATGTGTTTTTCTGTACCTCTTGCACTTTGAATCAGTTTATAAGACTGACCTCTGTTATGTTAATTTGTTTAAGCACTGTATTAAAATCTGAAGGGAAAAAAAGCAGATTAAATGTTACTTTCTGTTTGAAGGATATTACGATGCAGCGCAGTATTTAGAGTATTTGTACAATGTTTTCAGTCAGTTTTTACATCACAGTATTGTATGCTTCGATGTTTAATTGAACACAGGGTACAAGAGACCGAATAAACTATATTTCTAAAATAACTACAGTGTGTTGTCTTTAATCTTTCTGCTCTCGCTTTGCATGAAGGTGGAGTTCAATGTCACACCCTCCTATCTGTCTGCATTTGTCTGTCAGGTAAGAGATACCACACTCTGACCTTGCCTTGTTGAGGTCAGCTCAACGGCTGACTTTAAAAATATTGGCCGTAATGATAAGTTCAAGACGCCGTGTTCACCCTTGTGAAGTGTCTTGAGAGTGACAGCCATCAGGGCAGCTTATCTCTCAGCTGACCTTTGTCTGACGTTCACAGTGTTGGAGCCAAAACAGATTTGTGAATTGTTGCATCTTGACTTGATATGAAAGACGACTGGGGGCCGGCTTTACAAACAGGAACTAGAACATTTATGTGGCTTTAAATAAAATGATCACAACACTAAGACATGGAGAAAAATACAGCAGTGATGACTTTAACAGCCTTTATCAGCAGAGGGATCATACTAACAGTGACACAGTCAGCAGGTCATTTCATTTCCACTGTGTCCGCATCTTACACGCTCACGGAAGGGCGTGTCTGTGACAACCAATCCCACCTGTTAAAAGACTGCATCACACCTAACGTCAGGGTCAACCACACCTCCTCACTAAGATGAAAATGTCTGTCCCGTCTTTGCTCAAAGTTGCTCTGAGAAATGTCCTAAATCACTCCTAAGGTAGGACTCCTTACCAGAAGTTTGAAGGCTACGCTCGGAGCTCTCTGAGAGGAAAAAAAATGGTGGTATACCAGACAATGATCACACACACACACACACACACACACACACACAAAGCGAAGACTGTAATGGTAAGGACTAAAATTATAACAGCACTCATGAAAAATGGGAACTGAGGAAACACTATCATAAGCGGGGAAACACCAGAGGCAGGTGAAAACTCAGAATAGAAAACAAATTTCGATCCATCAATAAATAAGTAGATAAATAAGTTGAAATAAATAACAAAATAGAAGAATATGCCAGCTAAGAAACAAACAAAAAAAACCAACATAAAAAATAAAGACACAATAATAATAAAAACAAAATAAAATAAAATGAACTAAAAATGAAACAAAATAAGATAAAATTAAATGAACATATGATTTAAAAATGAAATGAAATGAAATAAAATGAACCAAAAATAAAATGAAATAAAATTATTTAAAATTGAAATAAAATGAACTAAAATAAAATGCACTAAAATTAACTAAAAATGAAATAAAATAAAATGAAATAGAATTAACTAAAAATGAATTAAATATGACTAAATTAAAATACAATGAACCTAAATAAAATGAACTAAAAATAAAATAAAATGAACTAAAAAAATGAACTAAAAATAAAATGAAGTAAAATGAACTAAAATGAAATAAAATAAAATATAATTGACTAAAACTAAATAAAATAACTAAAAATAAAACAAAATGTAGTTAAATTAAAAGCCAGGCAAAAAAGGCAGGTCTTAAGTTTGCCTTTAAAATACAGCATATTCCACTGTCTGTCAGTCTTTATTCTGTTTTTATTCTGAGGATCACAGGAGTTTGTGCTTCTAACAGTGTTCATTTTTCAGAGGAAAGAAATCTGAACAGGTTGGAAGAGTCAGTGCAATCACAAACAGGTTTCTCATTTGGAATGCCGTGATTTTATTTTATAACTTTTGTTTTGCTCCAAAAATGAATCCGTATGAAATAAAATCTTATGAGCATGTTGCTTAGATGTTTATTTCTGAACTGACAGTCTGACAAACAAAAAAGCTTCACTCACTCACTCACTCACTTCTCTCAAGTCACAACTTGTGCATTTGTCCTGTTGTGTGGCTCCCTCTAGTGTTAAACAAGCGGCACTAACCTAGCTTTTCATTTTTTTAACCCTGAAAGGCCATTCAGAGTCAGCGGGACCAGCAGGAGGTGGATTAGACACGAACAAATCCACAATCATCTGATTTCAGATTTCATAAATGAAAGTATTTTTAAAGAAAAAAAGGAGAGATACAGGAACATGTGTCACCACATGATTTGCTAAACAGTGGAGGCCAATTTCCTCCAGTACGATAGAGAAGGATCCTGAAAGTCACTATGAGACGTTTTCTCAAAATAATGGCTTTGTATCATCTTTCATTATTTTCAGATGTAAGGTCATTACTTTGAGATACTAAGTCACTATTTAATATATATATTTCGAGATTGATTCATTATTTAAGATGTTAAAACATTATTTTGAAAAATATACTAATTATTTTTGAGTAACTTATTCATTATTTTGAGAATGAGTAATTATTTTGAGATGTTAAAACATTATTTTTGAGAAATTTTCGCATTATTTTCGAGTTACTACTTTGAGTTAATTTTTCTTATTTTCTTAAAGATACCAACTCCTAACTTTGAGAAAACTTATTATTTTTGAAATAATAATTTATTATTTTGAGAATCTTTGTCAGTATTTTCAGATTGATTCATTATTTAAGATGTTAAAACACTATTTTAAAAAAATGTTCTCATTATGTTTGAGTTAGTTATTCATTATTTTAAAGATACAAACTTATCAATTTGAGATAAATATTTTTTTGAATAAATTTATTATTTTGAGATGTTAAAGCATTATTTGTGAGAAACTTTCTCCTTATTATTTAAGAACATTCATTATTTTACTCATTTTTTTAAGACACTAACTTATTATTTTGAGATAACTTATTATTTTTGAAATAATAATTCATGATTTTGAGGGCTTTCTCTTTTTTGAGAAAGTCTGTCATTATTTTGAGATACTGAGTCATTTGTTCACTCCTGATCCAAGATTATATAACTCCACCCTTCAGGCCTGTGACTCTTTTTCCCTCTCAACATGCCGAGCAGAACAAAGAGAGCACATCTGCTTTTCACCTTTATAATTATTTATTTTGTTAATCCTGTCTGTATTATTTAAAGTTAACAGATTGTTTTGTGTTTATTGTTCTAAGATTCTTGACTTTAAGCAGTTGTTAAGAAGGAAAAAGAGTGATAGCATAGTGGATGCATTAATGATGTGACTTACATGATAACCTAATTTCCTAATATTATTCTTATCATAATTATTGTTTAACAATATGCAGAGCTGTAACGTTTTGTCTTAATATTCCTTTTTATCGACAGAATCATCCAACAACAACCACCATGTGATATTGAGTCATTCTGAGGAAGTTTGTCATTATTTTGAGAAGCTAACTCAGTATTTGGAGAAAGCCTTTAATTAGCTAAAGATACTAAGTCATTCTTTTGAAATACTACATCATTTTTTGAAATGCTAAGTCTGATCATGTCAAGGAAGTTTCTCCCTACAATGACTTAGAGGACCTGTTTTTTTGATCACAGTGGTGGAAATGGCTTTATATTTTGAAAACAGTCTTTAATGTGGCATGCTATCATTTGGGAATGGAGATGGGGATGTCATTAGCTTTGTAGGGATTTGGTCATAAACCAAAGTACTGGACAAAGAGCTTCCCCTTGGGGAGTCATCTGATTTCCCTCATAGCTAGTGTTGGCCAACTGAAGCCTCACAAACCCTTGTCTTTACTTTCAGAGCACACTAGATGGCGCTCTTGATTTGCAGAAACAGGCTCAAGGAATGGCAGTTCAGTGTGCGGTCTACCTTTACAAAACCATCAACACTAACCATATGGTGGTGCCAGAGGACAGTCAGAGGCTCACCACAGTTGGGACTATTATTCGTGAGGGGGATGTAAATGTCTGAACCACATTTCGTCACAATCCATCAAATAACTGCTTAAATATTTAATACTTAAGTCTGGATTCATGATGGACAGACTACATTGGCATTGGCTGTTGACATGATGAAGACCAATCAAGAATTCATCTAAATTCCTGGTTGGACATCCTCACATAGCAAAGTAAACATTTGATTTAGGCCTCTGACATTCAGCGTCACTTCAGCTTGCTTCTCAGGTCCTAATTTTCTCGCTGGCGACTTTCAAGTTCTGCTGTGAGGCGACTAACTTCCCTTTTCAGACGCTTATTTTCTCGCTGCAGACGTGTCACTTGCTCCCTGGTGAACCCATCAACCTCATCTGAGAAAGAAGAATGGTTGGTGTCAGATTGTATGCTGTATTCATGGGGTATTACTCTTAAGTGTGATATTCTATAGCAACCACTGTCACACACGCAGGTGACGAAATTCAGTTAAAGATAAATTGAATCTAAATGAATTACCAATGCCGATAGTCCTTCTCACACACTGACGTGTCGATCCTGCAGTACGGATAGATGCATTAACAACAAAATAATTATGTTTGTGGTGACATTTGTCTCATGAAAAAGCTGAATGACTTACCGTTCATGTACAACACAATCGCCAAAATCAGTGCAAGGATAAACATCAAACTAAATATGAAAAACCCGATCAGTGCATCCTTTGAATTTTTCAGTGCAAATAATTCTGTGTAGACATCTGGAAAAGAAAGAAAAGAAACAGATCAGAGGATGGATTAAAGTGGTTTGCTTTATAATCGATCTTGTTAATCAGTGGTGTGCATGGGGGGGCCCAAATGTTGAAAAATGTGTGCTAAAGTGCCCTCCTAGGAGCCATAATGCGCGCTAAAGTGCCCTCTTGGGAGTCCAAACGTGCGCTAAAGTGTCCTCCTGGGAGCCAAAATGTACGCTAAAGTGCCCTTTTTTTTCTTTTCGCCCCTGCCCTTCAAAAAGTCTGTGCACGCCACTGTTGTTAATCCTGTTAGTGCAATTCATATATTCTGTATGTTTCTCCACAGTTGATTGTTGATGGGATTTTTGCCATTGACGCAGCTTTAAGTCCTGGTGAAGCAAAATCAGTGATTTATTTCTAAACAATTTATATATGTTTGAAAATAGAATAACAGTTGAAATGAAGTTAAATAACCTGATTTCCATAGTCTACAGCCATAAGCAGCGCTATGTTAGCATGCTATAATGTTATGTTGAGTATTGTTTACACGTTAATAGGAGCTTGTAGGTATGTTAACACAAACCAGCTTGTACTGTGTTATTGATTTGCATGCTGTTAGCGTTAAGTTCAGCTGAGGCTGCGGGGATTCAGCGCTGGAGTTGTCTGATCATGAAATAAACGAAAGAGGACTTGCAGGGGACAGTGTAACTTGTCTGCCTGGATTGTCTGATGCTCTGTTGTCGAACTGTACAGGTGAAAGTGTTGTTGACCATCATCTTCACTGTGATTTTGCTGGAGACAGAGTAGTATTCATTGTGCTCTGTGTTGTCGTCATGATGAGGGATGATGTTTCCCATCCCGTCCCTCCACTCCATCTCAGGCTTTGGGAACCAGGTCAGGGCATCACACTGAAGACCATTACTAGTGCCCTCCACAGCAGAGATTTTTGGCTCAGAAACAGCACCTATAACTGAGGAATAGAAAACAGTTTCAGGGTTTGAGCCAACATGGGCTGTTAAAACTTGCAAGCTGCAAAGGATCAAGACCTCTGATGGTTTCTGCACTTACAGGGGTGTGTTTCAAATATTAATGTGGGTATACAGTATATAGCAAATTTTGTGACAATTAGCTCAGTGGTTGTGGATTTAGTTGTGTTTATGTAGTGAGCCACGCCCCTTCTAAAGTTTATTGGTCAACATTTTCAAAATGCAACGAAATATCAGCAGGCTTTTGATTTGTTTTGATTAGCTATGTCCAACGATGACTCACAGAAACTTTGGTGTAAAACAAACCCACGATTTTCTCCTGGAGTGTGAACGTAGATGGATCTTTCCTCTTTTTTGCTCTTTGAGCACCCTTCTTTTTGTGCATGGATGTCCTGAGTAAATTAACTATTTTTTGCATTGATTCCAGCTCGTGGACCTCTCTGTGGTATCTCCTCTGTCATCCTTTCTTGTTTGTCCACTGTACCGACGTACCCAAGACAAACTCTCTTGTTGCCTTACAGCAGCCCTAATACTTTGATTAAACACATTGGTCACACAGAAAATGTAGAGCAGTTCTGCAGGCTTACCCACTTGGATGGAAGTTTCCAGATTTGAGGGCACCAGTTTGCATGTGTAGTTCCCTTCGTCCGAGAGTTTAAGATCACTCAGTTTTAATGACACGTTGCCGTTCTTCACTTCATGTAGGAACAAACTCGTCCGTTGTCGGAAGGATGGGTTTTGCTCGTCATACAACTCCCGCCCCTGACGGAAAACATGGACAAACTTGGACTTCAGGTCGGATCTTGTCCACTCCACTGTCTTCTCAGTAACACTCCTTGTAGGTTGCACGTTACACGGCAGGATGACATGATGACCAACTAACCCTACGACCGGCTCCGATGATCCGAGTAACTGAGGCTCACCTAGAAAGAGCAAATAAACAATTAGATACATTTCTACCTTAATAATAGCTACTTCTAAAAGTTAAAGTGGTTACTTGATTTCAAAATAGCTGCAAAGAACTTGTGAAACAAGCACTCGTCATGCTTACCTTTGATAGCAGAAAGGAAAGTTGTGAGCAAGAAGAGTGTGGCCCGAGCACGCAGTCCTCTCAAGGTCATCCTGCTTCGGTGTCATGTGTGAGTGAGAGATGGATGAAACTGATCACTGATTCAAAGTCTCTCAGGCTCCACTTAACTATCTGCACATCTGCTTGTCTTGCCATTCATCAGCATGTGGCATCATGTGGCTGTTTTGTGTGTCATTATCTGCGAGTGATTTGCAGATTATTAGACCAGTGTGTCAGCATTACAAGCATAGGTAGTTAAAGTAGTGGTTTGCATGGTATGTGAACCATGTGCCTTCCCCTTTTTTGTACAGTTGACTATTTGGTCACACAAATAAGGAAAAGGCTGACATGGTTTCCTTTTCATACGTGCATGCTAAATAGTATTGAGACTCAAATCTTCACGCTGTGAAGACATTCGTTATTCATTTGTAGTTGAGTAGCCTAATTAATCTGGCAAACAAAGAAAAAGCTTTTTCTCTGTGTTGACACAGAGAGGGGAATGATTGAAGCAGATAAGAAGTAAAGTAAAATAAAATTATGTTTATGTAACCATGCTGCGGTTTGGGCAGATCTGTATCAGCAGGCACACACAGTACAATTCCACACAGCACCCATTTACATACAACAGAAAATTTATGAATGATAACTCAAAAGAGGCAAAACTATGATGTATGTACACAGCAATCAGTGAGAGGTGAGGGTGATGGGTGTGAGGAAAATGTAGAGGGAGGCAGGAGACTGATACTGTCATACAGGACAGCTAAGACGTTACGCTAAGACATTCATTAATCTGTATGTGTCAAGCTCCAAAAACACTGCGCTTCCCATAATGCAGCTCCATCATTTCTTGTGCCTGTTTTGTCAGCTGTGAGATCAAACTTGTTTTATGGCCCCATGGCCTCTGCCAAGGCTTGTGTGTGTGTGTGTGTGTGTGTGTGTGTGTGTGTGTGTGTGTTGTTGCTATGTCAGGTGTGTCTAGCACTGTTGCTGGTTCCTGGTTGGTGAGAGCAGGTCGCCATCAAGGAATTGGAGGTTGGAGGCAGCTGGCTATTGTATAATCATCCCATCCTGGTAGTCTGCTGGCTCCCTCTGCCCTGGCACCACCTTGTTCCCACTTTGGACTTTTGATTTGCTGCATACATTAGTTAGGTCCAATCCCAATACCCCCCCTTGTCCACTACCCCTTAGCCCTTGGCCCTACCCCTTGGCCCTTGAAATGAAGCAACGGGTAGGGGCTGAAATCTTTCCCTAGGATTACGTCACCGCGTTGGTTATGTTCACGCATACGTAATTATTTTAAACAGGAAGCTGCGAGCCATCAACATTTCCAACCAGCATCTACAATGGAGTCTCCAGTTGAGTTCATCCTACCAGTCGTCGCATTTGTTGTATTCATCATGCTTCGTTCGACAGGGGACTTCTGCTAGCTAGCTACCTAGCCAACCAGCTGACATTATGAGGCAGCACAGTTATACTAGCTAGCGTGTAATCGTAATGTGAAAAATCCAGATGACAGACACCAGATAGTGCGAACTAGCTAGCTAGCTAACAAGCAACCTGCCGACAGTAACGTTAGCAATGTATGAACTTTTTTCCCCATCTCTTGCTCTGTGGTAGCCATGGCGACATCTACCCCTCGCTGGCAAGTCAGCATCTGAAATCCCTCACTCCAAAGGGCTAGTTTCGTACCCACTACCCCTCGTTATGCCCCCTACCCCTACACGCAAAAAAGAAATGGGACACCCCTACCCTTTCGTGGGAACGCACAAATCTAGGGGTAGGGCCAAGGGGGGGTATTGGGATGGGCCCTTAAGTATTACTTTAGCTAGCCTGGCAGTACCTTTTCCTGTCAGTTTTATTTGGTAGACTTTGTATTTTGTTACCATTTGTTAAATTGATTCAACCTTTGTTAAACAGAAAACATTTCTTTTGGTTATTCCCTCATGTGTGCTTGTCTCAGAGCCAGACCACAGCGCATGTCACCGAGTCATGTCTTATGTAACAAGAAGAGGAAAGATCCAGCTAAAATAGGAAGCATTGTACTTTCTGTTTCAACTGGGACCTTGCATACAGCACCATGCCTTCTGAAGAACCCATTTTGGAAGTTTTAGATTTTTATGTTTTGTTGTGCATGCTAAATGCCATCTGAAATGAAGTCCTCACAGTCTTTTGAATGTTCATCACTTGTGGATTTTAAGATTTGACCCCAAATGATCAGATTTAAGTTTTGATCTGGACAACATGTTTGTTGTATGAGCCACAACTATGAACACATTTACAGAGACTGTTGTGTGAAAAGTAAACTTCCACTGATTTCACATGATCTCTTCAACCTTCAGACTGTTGAATCTGCTTTGCAACCCATGAACTCAACTAAAACGTGCGGTTGTCACACTGACACCAATGCTACCATTCTGGAAGTTGAGGTTTGAGGGCTTCAACGTGACATTTGAGCAGGGAGAACAGCCATTGTTACCCAATTAAAATACTGTCTGAACACACTCCCTGAAAGCGCCACATCCTCTGCAAGAAACAAAGTGAAAAAATTCCTAGATGCTCACATCTTGTAGAAAATCTTTAAATATCCCTGATAAAATGTGGCTGAAGTGAGGACCCCTAAAAGTCCCCTCCTGAGTGAACCACACAGCCAAAGTACAAAATGGAATCAACTACTAGGATGAACTTTTGCGTATCGTAAAATATATGTATATGTAAGGAAAATGTAGTTGTTAACTTAAACTTCCTGTGGCGTCAAACAGAGTTATAGTGAACACAATTGTAACCAAACACAACAAAGTTGCCTTCTTGGAGGGAGAGGAAGGGTGCCATCTTGACCTCGCCTGGCCTAAACAGGCTTCCAGTAGGTGAAGCCTATGCTTCAGTGACATGGGAGGGGCCAGGCAGTTATAGAGAACTTACAGGAGAGAAACTGAGACAGGAAACTGATGCTGTAATGACTGAGCAGGGCTGTCACACTGCCAAGACATTTCTGCAGATGTTAAATCATACCATTTAAAAGCAGTTAAAAACACTGTGTTATTCTTTAGTGTTTATTGTTTGGGCCTAGCCATTTCTGTGGGCCGGCCTGTGCCGGTGTTGAATTTCACACTGAGTAAATAGAAAGGAAAAACGAGAAAGGACACGTTTCTGACTCGATGTCCTGTTGGGAGACAGGAATGGGACAGTCCCAGAGCAAAAGTAAAACTAAAAGGGGTTCTGTCAGGACACTAAAATACAAAGATAAAAATAAAGTGCCAAAAGGCACACGAGGCAAATATGCATATAATCAGACTACTGGTTCTGATCCAAATCAAACTCCAAAACATTTTGTGGTGCAAGTGTTCATTCTTTACTGAGCCTTTCAGAGACTGACCCTCAGGCCTGGACAGACTCATCACACCCTCAGGGGCCATTTATATGACAGTGATCTCAGTAAAAATGGAAAAGTCTGTCCTTTGGTTTAAAAACTTCTACGTTTATATGACGATGTTATTGAAACGATCCCCGTTCACACAGAGCCGCAAAATCTACTGGAAACGCTGTAGCATGCACGCCAGGCCACTGGGTGGCAGTGTAAATTTGCAAAGCAACACCACAGCATGACGCCACGCGCCTGCTCTGAAGCGCCTTCCTCTACCAACGCGGTGATTACAAACCAAAACAAAGAAGACACAATTATGTTAAATGGCAAAAGCATGCACAGATAATTTTGTCTGGATGGACGACGAGGTGGAGTTGCTGCAGTAACAGATCTACACTTCACTTCAAATCAACAGGCTGAGCAGCACAAACAGAGCTCGGCATTGTTGTTGTGACGATTGGCGTGCCTCTTTTTCAGAGGAACTGCATATTGCAAGTTTACATGACAACAGAGATGCTGCCGTTTCCAAAAAGTTGCACTCTGGAACCCGTTTTCAAAACGTTGTGTTTTCAGGCACCCAAAACGCCGCTGTCCTGAAACGTTAAGCCAAAACACAACTTAAGTTTACCGTTTTCAACTGAAATTGTTGTCATATAAACAGCCCGTCAGTTAGGGCACATTCACACCAGGATAGTCCGGGGTACTTGGTTCGATTGGGTGAGGAAGTGGACCAAACCTCCTGGACAACGTCACGCAGTTTCAACAGCTGCTCGTTCGGGGGAGGTATCGCCCCAAACGAGCACTGAGCAGGAAGAAAAAAAGCATTAGGTAGAAGAAAACTTGGCTCATCGATTGGCCGGGATGGAAAACGGAATTCATTCCCTTCAGCCGGTTTGGTCACCACGAAAACACCAAACACCAAAATGCAATGTGCTCTACGTCCCTTCCTCTCTTTTGTTCACTTCCTCCCAGCGGCAGTGTGTGTCCGTAAGATGGGTTGATTCAGATGACAGTAGAGGATATTTATACCTCCCCACCAGGAACAGCCATGGTGGGAGTCAGGTTGCCTAAACATGTGTTCGTCTCATTCTAGTGAATGCAATTTCTCATGAACACTTTGGGGGAATTTATTCAGATTAGGCACAAATGTCCACTTGGACTCAACAATGAACTGATAGATTTTGTTGGTCAAAGGTCAAGGTCCCTGTAATTTTCCACCTGTCTCATTCTCCTGAACAGGCCTTGGGGGAGTTTTCTCAAATTTGGCAAAAAACTCGGACTCAAGAATAAACTGATTGGAATCAACACATTCTTACTCCGACCTCGTCACATGTTGACGTGCTTGGTCATGGACTTCCCACGTCCACATACGATGTGACAGTTTGAGACACAAGCTCTCCCTGTAACATGCATTGTCTTCTTCCAGAAAATACTTCAGTTTTCACAGGAAATTTAACATTTACATACAGTCTCTTTCAAAATAAAAGCACTATGTTGGTACAACACTGCAAATTGACCTTTTTTTCTTTCAACAACAAAAGCACTTGGTGGGTTTAGTTTGGTCCAGGGACGATACTGCATGTCTGTAGATGTGGAATGTAGGATACATCAAACAGCATCAAATGGAACTAGACTATTGTTAATGTCATCAGTTTCACATGTGCTTTTCCTCCTGTGACAAGTCAAAGTGTCAAAGCTCCGTCTCGTGGAGTAATCAAAGTGACTGAAGGCATCACTGAAGAGTTTTGTAATTGCTGTTAAACAACTCATTATGAATAATACTTTGAAAGAAAACGTGAGGATCAGTCAGTACGGTTTTAAATTCAAGACACAATATAATTATGGATCAAAACTGATGGTTCAGTGAGGTCACGGCTTGACTGTTTTCCCGTGAAGATTGTTGCAAATGTTTTTGTTGTTTTTGCAAAGTGTAGGTGGCAATGGCACAGATGTTGGGTTAGGTTGGGTGTCGCACATATCAAAGTGGTTTGTTTTTTTCACAGCTCCACAGAGGAAGTGGTGAGCAGACCCCGTAGACGTCTGCCATTTGTCAGTCAGCAGTGAGAAAGGATGAAGATCACCGTGTTTTATCTCGGCTTTTGTGAGTAACCATGTCTTTTTGTTTGTGCTTTGACTGACAGTATCAGAAAGTCTCGGACTCAACAGACTGATGTTTGTGGATTAATATTCCTGCTGCATTCTTGTGTATGTGTCATTTTCCTGCTGTAGATGTCTAAGGTTGAGCTCATTTCAATTCCTTATATCCTGTTGGGTAGTTTAGTCTATAGCGAACATATTCTGTCAGATCATCATATGTTTGCTGTGTGGCTGTCCTGTGAGAACCACGGCTCTTCAAAAAGTCAGAAAATCAGCCTGTTTTCAGGTTTGTGATGATGATTCTTTCAGCTGATCCAAGAGGGGTTTAAGAGAGTTTATTCAGCTTAAGAAGGAGGAGAATTTGCATTGCATCCTTCACTTTATCTCAAACATTCCAGACCAGTCTCCAGAGGAAAATGTGTACGTTTCTGCAAACCACGACTGTGTCACATTTGTACATTTCACATGTATCATTTGAACATTTTTAAATTACATAATATATATGCTGACTCTTTTTTACCAACACATTGCAGAGTTTCCCAGCTGCATTTCAGCCACCGACTCTTGGTGGGTTTTTTTTGCTAAAACTGGGAGTCTTTAGCGTGACATTTAAATGTTTCCCAGCGGTGTTTGAGCCATTGAAACAGTATTTTTCACCAACCCATCCCTGCTTTTCCAGCGGCTTTTGTTCCTCCAAAAGTGGATGTTTTAAGCTAAAGAATGATCTTTTCCTAACCATAACCAAATGCTTTTTGTGCCTCAACCCTACCCACGTTAGTTTCATCATATTCAATACAAAACAATGTATAAATGTAATATATCCATGTATTTTTTTCTGGGGTAAAACACTCAAAATCAACACATGGTTTTTCCTCGACAGCAAGGGGATGAACAACTGTAATCTGATAAACAATATTTACTTCTGATATGGAGTGGAGTAAAAGTATAAAGTGGCATAACATGGAAATACTCAAGTAAAGTCGAAGTACCTTGAATTTATACTTAAGTACAGTACTATGTAAATGTACTTAGTTACATACCACCACTGTCAATATTAAGTATTATTTGAATCTTCTCTTTTCTCTCTGCTGTGTGTTTTTTAGGTGTGCTTCATACAATCACCTCATCTGCTACCAATAAAGAAGGTAATGAACTCTTTCTGAACACTTATTATTCACTTAGTATAAAACTTGATTCATATACTGTATTTTCTGTGAGATTTCTATTTCCTGAAGATTCTGACAAAAACTGCCAACCAATGCATTTCTGCTGCTTTTAAGGTCCCCCTCCACTTAAGAATGTCTTCTTGAAATGTTTATGTTCCCTACCGTTTTTTTTTTTCCCCCGTTAAAGGTTTTTTTTGGGGGGGAGTTTTTCCTTATCCGCTGTGAGGGTCTTAAGGACAGAGGGATGTCGTATGCTGTAAAGCCCTGTGAGGCAAACTGTGATTTGTGATATTGGGCTTTATAAATAAAATTGAATTGAATTAAAATGTCCGACTTTGACTTACTGACTTGTATCTGTGCAAAGTTTGTCACGAGAGAGGTGTTTTCACATTCCTCCTGCAGTTTGAGCTAGATTAGGTACGCCACCAATATGAACACCGAGCACTGTCTAATACGGGAAACATTTATCTACGGGGGAATAAACTTCAACACAACACCGCCAAAGAAACAGGAAACCTCTAGCGCAGAGTGGACTTGTCAGTATAGGCAGCAGTGTTAGCATTAGCATTGTGAAAATTTTGTTAGCAAACATGGCAGAGTATTTTTGGATGACAACTGCTAGTTGTTGATTTTGGTGCAAAACAGACTCCTTGTATGAGTCTGGGTCTGAGTGAGGCTCAAACATGTCTGGCTGAATCTCTCCCATGTTTTCTCTAATGCTTATGCTAGCAATCTAGCAATCTCTTGTTAGTCAACCAAACAGCACTGGAGAAACCGCCATTCAATTCAATACATTTTATTAATAAAGCCCAAGATCACAAATCACAATTTGCCTCAGAAGACTTTACGGCATACAACATCCCTCTGTCCTTGGACCCTCACAGCAGAAAATGAACAACTCCACAAACAAATCCCTATTAATGGGTAAAAAAATAGTAGAAACCTCAGGAAGAGCAACTGAGGAGGGATCCCTCTACCAGGACAGACAGACGTGCAATAAGTGTTTTACAGAAGAGATCAACAAAATTAATGTACAGTGATCCAAAAAAATCAGAAAACAAAAAAACAAATAAAAAAAATTAATAACACAAACATATCTGGAGACATTATGTTTTCTGGTCCATCTGTCCGTCCCTTTCTTGTGAGCGAGATAACTAAAGAACACCTTGAGGCAATTTCTTTAAATTTGGGAACGTCTTCTTGGACTCAGTGATGAACTAATCAGAATTTGGTGGCCAAAGGTCAAGGTCACTGTACCCTTGCTTCGGTCTCATTCTCATGAAGGTGACATCTTAAGAGCGCCTTGAGGGAATTGCTTTAAATTTGGCACAAACATCCACATTGAGAGTGGACTAATTAGATTTTGGTGTTCAAAGACCATGGACCATGTCCATCACATTCTTGTGAATGAGGTATCCCAAGAACCTGTTGTGAGGGAATTTCTCCAAATTCTTTAAATTTGGCGCAAACATCCACTTGGACTCAAGAATATACTGAACAGAATTTTAGAAAATATATTTTTGGGGCATAACTCAAGAATTCATGTGTTAATTATGGCAAAACTTCACACAAAGGTCTAACAGGATAAAATGACAAAATTATGACATTTAATATCTAAAAGGTCAAAGGTCACCTTCACTGTGACATCATCATGTTCTGCATCAAACACTTCTCTGGTCATTATTAAACGTCATATCTCAGGAACAGAAGGGGAGACATTTGGTCAGGGACTGAGTTGGTGACACTGATCTTGAAACTGTGCTGATTGTATAGATCTTCTATGTGTGAAGCTTCCATGTTTTCACTGACATGGATGTAAACTGTAACTGTGGTAATTCTAGTTTCAATTTTTTTCCCTTCAGTCTTCATACAAATGACTCCCAGCAGGTCCCAGTTCTTTCAGTATGAGTGTGTCTCTCTGAGCTGTGAGGTCTCAGCTGGAGGCAGTCGGCTGAGGAGGAACACAACCACCAGAGGAACTGAGTCCTGCCCGTACAGCTGGGGAGCTCTGAATGGCTCCACCTGCACCATCACCACACTGTACGTGTCAGACTCTGGACTCTACTGGTGTGAGTCCGAATCGGGGGACCAAAGCCAGACTGTACACATCACAGTAACAGGTATGGACTGATGGTAAAATCTGGTTGAAAAAACTTGCCCGAATATGCACAGACATCCCTGAACATCTGAATCTGTTTGACTCGGTTCAAAAGGAAATAATTTACCTTTTTCGCAGTGTAATATTCGTGTTGTGTGTGTGAGTGATCATGACACAAACGACAGTTGGAAAAAATATACTGACACGCATAATAATAGCATAAAAAAAACTGCCTGAGTGTGTGAAGGACTTCAGTCTTGTTTGTTCACACTGGCTTGTTTCTGTCACTCAGCTGGTCCAGTAATCCTTGACAGTCCTGCTCTTCCTGTGATGGAGAGAGACTCTGTGACTCTGAGCTGTACAAACAGGAAGACTTCCTCCGCCAGCCTCACAGCTGATTTCTACAAAGATGGCGTCTTCATCGGGAGCAGCTCCACAGGAAACATGACCATCCACAGTGTTTCTCCATCTGATGAAGGACTCTATAGATGTAACATCTCTGGAGCTGGAGGATCAGCAGACAGCTGGCTGACTGTCAGAGGTGAGGACGTAATTCTGACCTGCTTACAAACAGATTTGTTCCTACTGAGGCTCATAGATTTATTTTTAATGTCTGTCACATTCTTGTGAGCACGATATCTCGAGAACGCCTTCAGGGAATTTCTTCAAATTTGGCACAAATATCCACTTGGACTCAACAATGAACCGATTAGTTTTTGGCAGTCAAAGGTAAAGGTGTCTGTGACCTTGTCTGTCTCATTCTTCTGAGCACGATATCTCAAGAAGGCCTTTGAGGGAATTTCTTCAGATTTGGCACAAACATCCACTTGGACTCAACGATGAACCAATTAGTTTCTGGCAGTCAAGGGTAAAGGTCTCTGTGACCTTGTCTGTCTCATTCTCGTGAGCACAATCTCTCAAGAAGGCCTTTGAGGGAATTTCTTCAAATGTGGCACAAATGCTCAATGGACTCAATACTGAACTGGATTTCCATGGTCAAAGGTCAAGGTCAGAGTGACCATGCAGCCGCTGTATTCTCTTGAACGCGATATCTCAAGAACAGCTTAAGTGAATTTCCCCAAATTTGGCACAGATGTCCTCTTGGACTCAGTGATGAACTGATTAGATTTTAGTGGTCAAAGGTCAAGGTCTTTGTGACCTTGTCTGTCTAATTCTTGTGAACATGATTTCTCAGGAACACAGTGAGGGAATTTATTCAAATTTGGCACAAACCTTCACTTGTATTCGAGTATGAGCTGGATTTCAAGGTCAGTGTGGGGGGGGGGGGGGGGCGACTCAGAGAGAACGCGTGCATATTTGTCATTGTGTTGCATTTAACTTGTGCAATGGATTAAAACTGCAGTGTCAGACCCTGCAGCTCCTGATGCTCCTGATGCTCCCGATGCTCCAGTGATGTCTGTCTCCAGACTGGTATGTCATGTCATCGTAGGGACTCCGTACCTGCTGTCCACCATCATACTGGGACTCATATACAGAGACAGAAAAGGTGAGAACCAAACACAACTGACTGCTGCATTTGTGCATCTCTTCTTTCTTCGTCATGTTTCTTCTCCACGTTGCAGCTGCTCAGCTTGTTGCAGACGACAAACGACATGATGTCATCATGGAGGTGGAATAAAGGACCAGACCGCACACATATTGAATATTATAATGTCTATGTAAGCCTGTGTTACATTTTATTTGTGTACTTTTTTTGTCCCTGGCTCACAGAAGAATATATATTTACCAAACCAAATCAAACCAAAGCAAACCAAAGCATTAGAGACTCTAACTTCAAGCCAATAATGTGGTTTAAAAGGGAGAATGTCTCTGTGCACTCACAGGGGATCAAACAAAACTATAACAGCACCTGCAGAGGAAGAGAAGCTGCTTCTTGCTCATGTGGTTTTGGTGGTTTGAGACTTTGCAGACTGCTGTTTTTTCACATGTGAAAAGTTTTTGTTCCCATTGTCACACTCACATTGTCTGTCAGAGAGAGATCATGACATATGGAAAAGTAGAGCATGCTACTGTTAGTCTAGCCCTGCTGTGCGGTCTAGGAATATGCAGATTTTTTTGTTGATATCCGTTCTTTAACAATGTATTTTCATCAAGGTTTCATTTACATGTATACACAGCAGCACAGCAGAGACATAAATGATCCATTACTACGTTTCCAGTGGCTTTACAGGCACCAAATGTAGGTGTTGTTCAGTGACCTACTGCTCTTTTGCAGAGTAGTGCCATGTAAAGTTGTTTAATCCAAAACATGATCTTTTTCACACCATAACCAAGTGTTTCTTGCGTTGCTGTGCATCATAATGTACACTTGTAATGTATCCTGTGGTTTGCAGAAACGTACAATGCCAGCATTTATTCAGTCAGTTGGGTTGAATCTGAAAAATTTTCCAAAAATTCCTGGACACAAGACACTTGGATAATGCTGCACAGGAATTTTCAGATGTTTGCATTTGTTTTATTAATTTTTTTTTTTGCCATCTTTCATTTGGATATATTTTTTTAGCGCTCTGCTTTCCTCAAACTTAAGAGTCCACCCCAAATCAAGTACACATTTCCTCTTACCTGTCATGCAATTTGTCGGTCTAGATAGTTTTGGTGCTGGAGATATCGGCCCTCGAGATGAATGCCTTCTCTCCAGTATAATGGAACCAGATGGCACTCTGTTTGTGGTGCTCAAAATGCCAAAAAAATACATTTGAAAAACTCAACAATATCTGTTTCCAGAAATCAGGATCAGGTTACTCAGGATAATCCACAGACCTTGTTGTGAGCAGTTTCATGTAGGAACTATTTTCTTTCGACCTAACTACACCCACCAAGCAAGCATGCATCCACAAGCTCACCTAGCACCACTACTAGCCAATCTTACAGCTCAGCAAAGGAGGACGTCATATATGTTTCCATCTCGTGCTGTCATGAACCTCTTGTCCATGAGTAGATGCACGCTTCCTTCTGAACAGTGATATGGTTGGTAGGTGTAGTTCAGTTGAAAGAAAATGGTTCCTACATGAAACTGCTCACAGCGAGGTCTGTGGATTATTTTCAAAGCATTTCATTTAAGTGTTAAGTGATAACCTGCAGTCACCCTGGTTACTATCATGCAACCTTCATTTATTGCTGTCATAGCTTCAGTTGGCCAGTAGGTGGCAACAGAAACACAATCAGTTGGCACCCCGGCGGCTCCCTGCTCACCATCAGCTGGAGACTGGTGGACTTCTACAGAAAGAGGGAGTCCTACATTTCTGATAAAAGCACAAAAATGTCAGATTAACATCATGATTGATTATTCTTATCTTGTTTTATTTTGTTAAATACTTGTACATCTTTTTTCTTCTTGACTGATGAGGCCTACTCGTTTTAAACTACTGAATAAGGTTGTGGAAATGAGGTAAAATGTTGTGGGAAAGGTTTTGAATATTTTTTAATAAAAATGTCTGAGAACCCTGAAGTTCGTACTTATTACCTCCGAATCAGATTTAGATACAAAGTGGTTTTGTGGTCCCAGTAATAAATAAAAAAAATGACATCTCTAGCAGTGAGGGTCATTTGGAAATCCCAGTGTGTTGCCTTTCTGATGAAATCCTTAAGTGATTTCAGTGTTTTTAATCTCTCATTCTTGAAGAGATCGTGGACGCTTACAATCATGAAATGTCATCATTCATGTCCCTCTCAGGATGAATTAAACACTGCAGGGTGCAGGATTTGTTTCAACACTGGAGGAGAGACATGTAAGACAGGTTGTTGGTGGTCCTCCCTGTGGCCAATTTGAGCATCAAACACTCAATTTTCTGCATTATGGTGAATTTTTGTGCACCGGTTTGTGTCATTTCTGCATTTATTTAAAGAGGAAGTGTCTTTAATTTTGTCAAAATAAAAGCGGGACAAATGCTCATGCTGTGCATATTGAGGGAGACGTGTCTCCTACATCCCCCTGAAATCTGCGCCTCTGTAAACAATGTGAACATGTTAGCACACTGACGTTAGCTCAAAGCAGGCCTATGGCTGTGTCTAAATACAGTCTCACAGAGCAGCTGGCATGGCTGTGGACACATGTTGCATTATGGGACAAAAGTATAGCAATTTTAGTCCAATTAAATGATATAATTTGTATTATTTTGTCATTTCTCTGAGTTTCTGATGGAATTCTCCTATTTGTATGATATCCCTTATTTCCCAGCTGCAATTGAATGCACCCCCGCGGAGCTGTCCGCGGTGCTGAAACCCCTGAACGCCTCTCCACTCTCCTGTCCCTCATCACATATTCACATGATGATCGGTCACGTGAACACGCTGCTATTCTCTGAGAGCGGCACGAGAGCACGGCGGAATGCCCCGTGCGACGCGGGGACGCTCGCGGGTGGCGGACGGCGACGCGGTAGCGTCACACGGAACGTGACGCGCCCTCCCTGCCGAAGATCGTTTGTGTCTGACAGATGGAGACACAGGCGCTGCTCGGCCAGTATTATGGTCTGTTCCAACACACGCTTAATGCAGAGATGAACACATTGTTACCATAGTAACACAACTGAAAGACAGGGAGAAAGGGAAATGACCTCACAGTTCGCTTGTAATGGTGAAACAGAAAGAATATTTTAAATGTTTTTTGAACCAAAAACATCCACTAAAATTCATATTTAATATTGTTAAATTGTCATGACCAGGAGCATTATAGTGGGGTGAAAGTGGGACTGGTTACCAAAATAACCCTTCTATTTCTGATTAATTAATATATGACCACATAAATTGGTTGAAAAACTGAACTTTGTGCACAGAAAAAAAAGTATATAGTGGAAGCTCTCTGAGGCCCCTCTCACCCCTTCAAGATGCAAAATAGTTTCGTCTGCCTCTGCACTAGGATTCACCTCTAAAGGCAGCTAAACCAAGTGAATGACTACTGGAGCACCAATGAAAGGGAATTTAGGTTTCCAAAAAAGTAAAGCAAAAAGAAATTGAAATTGAAAAAATGGTAGTCTAACCGGGAGAAGTTTGGGCTGGTTGCAATCTGCAGTCTTGACCACTAGATGCCACCAAGTCCCCCCAAATCTGACACACTGGACCTTGTGAGCACGATATCTCAAGAACACCGTAAGGGGATTTCGTCAGATTTGGCACAAACGTCCACTTAGACTGAAGAATAAACTGATTGGAATTTTGTAGCTGAAGGTCAAAGGTCAGTGTGAGCTCACTAACTCAAGAATTAATTACTAACTAATTAAGAACTAACTCTTGCTAAGTATGACAAGACTTCCCACAAATGTCTAACAGGATAAAATAATAAAGTGACAACACATTCTCACTCCGACCTCGTCACATATCAGCGTTTGGTCATTGACTTTCCACATCAACATACGACGTGCAAGGTACCCTGGGTGTGTTGGTTGTTGATGTTCTGGGGCACCATGTCAAGTTCTGCCTGTCGCATGCATTGTCTTCTTTCAAAATACACTTCTGTTTTCACGGGAAATTTAGCATTAACATACGGTCTCTTTCAAAATAAAAGCACTACATAGGTACAACATTGAGAATTCACTTTTTTTTTGCCTTTGACAACAAAAACACGTGGTTAGGTTTAGGGAAAAAGAACAAGGTCTGGCTTTAGAATCTTACAGGATGCAAACACTGCTCTCCTGTAAAGGTCGGTGTTTGTTGGATCCATCCACCACCGTTCCTGTCCCTCTGTTGGGGCTTTCGTCACCTTAACTTTCAGTCTTCACCTGCTGTGTTTCCCCCCGATGCTGCCGAGCGCCATTAAAGTATGATGTGTATCGTGCTGACGTTAAAGTGTGTGAGGCCGTAAGTCACTGCCCAAGCGTCACATTTTGACTGGAGTGTGACCGGATTGGAAGTGATGACATTTCATATTTAAAAGGTCAAAGGTCAGTTTCAGTGTGACATCATAATGTCCTGCATAAAACACTTTTCTGGCCATTTTTAAATATCATCTCAGGAACAGAAGTGGAGACATTTGTGGATAATAACCAAATGTTCTCGAAAAGTTCCAGAAAAAAACAACAGCTGTTTATTTGTAGCAGAGATGTGCAAAGCAAACAAACAAAACAAAATGATCTCAGTTTTAGTAACATTCAGCCCAAACTAAAATGTGTGTAGTTTACGACCTGTGTGATCCATCTCAGCATTAGACGATCTCTGTCTCTCCCTCTCTGTCTCTCTCTGTGTCTCTCTCAGACTGAAAATAGGTCCAGCTGGGTTTGGTCTGGTTAATCATCGGCATCCGTCTCCGCCACCGATTTCACCAAAATAAACGGACAATACCGACGTCTGCTGACCGTTCACCGAAGGATTTACCGCCATTTCCTGCTCGTATCTCCTCCCGCCAGCCTGCAAATATATTTTATATAATCTAATTCAGCTTTAATTTGTGTGTTTTTCCCCCCTCAACCGAAGTGATGTCTGTCGCGGGGTTGAAAAAGCAGTTCCATAAAGCCACCCAGGTAAGAACAAACCTGTGTGTTCATCTCCGTGTGTGTTTGTCTATTTATTTACAGCTTATATCACCACAGCTGTTTGTTTATGCGTTTGATGCTGCGGTGGAGTGATGCCGCTATAAAACGCGTTTCCTGTGGTCCATTAGCGACAATAAAGCACCAGTAGAATCAGGATCATATCCAAAACAATCGTGTTTAATTCCGCTTTTTATCCATTGTTGTCAAATATGGAGAACATGTATATTGTAATTATAGATAAATATTTATGTTTTAAAAATGTGTGCAAATCATAAATTATGTTTTTCTCCCAACGTGTTTTTTTTTCTCGCGGTGTTTTCGTGGGTGTACATTCAAAAGCAGGGTATACCCCCCCCCCCTCTCTCACACACACACACACACACACACACACACACACACACGTCAGAATGTTATGTTACGTAACAGACTATGAGTTGAAAGTGTGTGTGTGTGTCTGCAGAGCTGATTGGCTGTTGCCACACGCAACAGGGAATTCCCTCCATCCTCCTTTACATCCTTCTGTCCATCTTTACACCCCTCTGTCATCATTTCATCCTGTGGTGTGACGCCTCTGAACATCCCTCCTTCTTTTTCCATCCATGCATTGATCTTATAAGCAGTCCCTCCACGTCCTGTCCCTCTGTAGTCGTCCCTCCACCTCTACATCTTTCTGTGGTCCTTCTAAACACGGTTTGATCCCTCCATCAGTCCTTCACCCTCCCGTATGATGCCCTCCGAACATCCCTACATCGTCTTTACATCCCTCTTTGTCTATCTTGAAGTCATCCCTCCATCATTTGTTACTCTGTAAATATTCCTCCATCCCTCCATCTTTTCTGTCTCCTCTTATACACCTCTGTGGAGCCTATATCAAAGGTTTCATCACGATACCATATTGTTTTGATTTTTTTGGACAGCAATACAGTTTCTGCTGATATCACAAAGTCTATCACTGTCTTGATATGTTTTCGATTTGGTTTCATTCCGGGGCCTGCGATCGAAGGGAGACGACATCAGGGCTGACAAGTGAGGCCAACACAGAAGTACCAAAAACTGCAGTTCCTCAAATGGCCACTAAGGGCTGGCTCCAGAGGCCAGTTTGAACGTGAAATGTTTAAAGCAGAAATAATCCTGCTCAAAAAAACTCATTCAAAAAACAGTTTTGGTCTCTACAGTTACAGGCTTTGAGTGACAGGCTGCGACATCAGCTCCAGCCTCTCGCTCAAATATTGTCTCTTTAATCTCCAAAAAACCAAGATAGAGACGGCCAAATGCTGAACTCGAGGCTTCAAATCGGGAGTCCACAAACCAATGGGTGACGTCACAGTAGCTCCTTCCATTATTTATACAGTCTATGGGGGACACCTGAGGGTGGGCAGTGGGAACAACTCACTCAAGCCGTCATCTCTCTTATTTCCCACCATGCTGTTTTAAAACTCCAGTCTACTCGAGCAGTACCGTGGGGAGGGAGACTGCTGTCTGACAGCTCTGTGGCACCCACTAGTGGCGGGCGGCTGCATGACAGTTAACCTGCCTCGTACATGAATTAACTGACTAATATTTTTGGTGCCGACTAGCGAGGGGGCGGACGTCTATTCCCGCACATCCCTAGTCTCTATCACCACATTCTTCACGACGGCTTCAAATTCATCTTTCGATATAGGTGTTTGTAATTTTTGATTTTTTTGGAGATTGTTCCACGTCCAAGGTTGCCGCGTGTTAACTCAGCCACAAAACATCAAAGGTTTAATGTGTCAGATTTAGGGGGGATTTAGTGGCGTCTAGTGGTGAGGAGTGCAGGTTGCACCCAGCTAACACTTCCCCTGGTTAGGATTCGTTCAGTGTTCATTGTTTAGGAGGTTTTTCGGTGATTTAAACCAGCAAAAAAAACACTGAATAAAGATTCATATTACTGCTGCATAAATGTTACATTTTACTGCTGGAGATGTTTCAGGTTGCCCCCACACCAGTGATAGTCAAGGCTGGAGGCATAATGTTTTTGGGTTGTCAGTCACTGTAAGGGGATTTCATCAGATTTGGCACAAACATCCACTTGGACTCGAAGATAAACAGATTAGATTTTGGTGGTCAAAGGTCACTGTGATCTTGCATCTCTCTCATTCTCGTGATATTTCAAGAGCACCATCAGGGAATTTCTTTAAATTTGGCACAAACGTCCACTTGGACTGAAGAATAAACTGATTGGAATTTTGTAGTTGAAGGTCAAAGGTCAGTGTGAGCTCACTAACTCTAGAATTAATTACTAACTAATTAAGAACTAACTGTAGCTAATAAATTGTCCGTTCTGCCCATTTTAAGGTGACGAAAACATAATGATTCTTATTTTCAGTTGATCATACACTAAAGAAAACATACTACATATCGACAAAAAAGAAAGGTCTCTCGTATGTCACATTATTTTGCATTTTTCTTCTTAAAATTAACTAGTTAGTTACTGATTATTGGGCGTCAAGCTATCGAAAGCAAAATTAGCCAAACTGATATCCTTATGATCAACATAACACAAAACCCCAACCTCGTTAACATCACTCCATCATCCCTCATTTTCATTTACATCCCTCTGTCATCCGTGTGGTCAGTCCTCCATCTTCCGTTATCCTGAAATCACCCCTTCCATCCTTTGTCTTGTCGCTCAAAACATCCCTCCATCACGCCTCCATCTTTTTATGTTGCCTTTCTATCCTTCCAAATTGAATATCACCCACCAATCGTCATCCTTCATGTTATAATCACTCCTTCGTCCTTTACCTTCACCAGTCTTCCAGATGTTCCTCCATCATCGTCCCTCTCCTTTCCCCCTCTTTACACCCCCCTATCTCTTCTCTCTGAACATCTTTATTCATGACATCACTCTGTACCTGTTGTAAATATTCCTCCATCTTCTGATATATATCCATCTGTCACCCCTCCTACATCAATCTGACTTTTCCTCGTATTTCTGACTGATGTTTTTCAGTTTATGTTTGTTCTGTAGTGTTCATGATGAAGGGGAAGAATGAGTAAAGTGTCTGCGGATGCTGACCGGGTTTTATGACCTTTTCTGTTCAGGGTAGAATAATAGAAGCTGACGTGAACAAAAAACGAGGAATCCTTTTGACCTTTTAGCCCCTCTGCTGCTGGTCGGTGGTGTTGAGTCTGAATGTGAGATGAAGGCAGAGACAGGTTGATGTGACAGACAGACAGTGGCTGTATGAGACGGACCAGACATCTGTTCACTCAGACTCCACCCAAAACACGTTACACCTCCTCCTGTCATCATGTCTGCTGTAAATTTGACGTGGAATCCCTTTTATCTACAAGAGCACTGGTTTTGAGGCTCATGTAACCACTGTTCATACTGTGGAGAGTTTTATTAGTAAACTGTGCCTATAAAATAAAGGATGTTTTGCTGCCTCTTGCAGCAGAGGAGTCTGAGAAAAAAATAATTCACCTGGTCGACTGCCGGCAAATTTTATGGTGGAACGTTAACTTGTAACGTTATTTAATTCATGAGTTGACGACATGACGTGTTTTGTGGAAACTAGCTAATGACTCAGTCCATGTGGCATTACATTTGTGAAGAGAACTTTGGTTATTGTCACACGCCTCCACAGAGAACGAAGAATCCAAAAAAGGAGAAAAGTCTTGATGAATTGAGCTCAACAGGATCCACAAAACATCTGTTCATAAACTCTCACACAACTTGTGCAGTATTATCCAAGTCTCATTTATCCAGTTGTATTCTCTCAGTCTGACAGGGGGCTGAACTTATCTTTGCTCTCTTCAAAGCCAGACTCCATTGACAAAAACAGTAATTTTACCTCCCTGAAGACAGGAGTTGCTGGTCTACTGCTGCCTCGGTCAGTTTGTCTGTCATGTTGTGTGAATTTGGTCAATCCAAACTAACCCTTAAGGCCCTGACACACCAAGCCGATAGCTGGCCATTGGTCAAAGTCAGGCCGTCGGTGAGCGTCTGTCGGCCTAGTTTTTGCAGTGTGTCCGGCACTATCGGCGGCTTTTTGGCCGATTGAGCGTGTTGAGAGAGCATGTTGAAACCAGAGCTAGCTGTGAGGCTACCGGAGCACCGAGCCCTGGTTTGTTATTCAGGTTAAAGTGGGAAGAAGCAGCGGGTTTATCGGGCAGCTGAGTGAAGTGGAGCCTGCGGAGGAAACACTGGGACCGTCTGGATGTAATAGTCCGTGGAGGTGCTGCGGTGCTCGGCTGCACAGATAGGAAACCCCTCGGCTGACAGGATGTACCACTCTCTCACTCCGCTACTTTGTTTATCTCAAGCATTACTCTGACTTTTGGTTTCCCTTTTTGTGTTATTTCCTCTCACGCAGGCGCAGAACGTACGTGCCACTTGGCTGTCGGATGTAGTCTTTGTAGTGTGTTCAAATGCAACTGACACAGGGCGACGTTAGGCGACGTAGACGACGCAACAGTTGGCTCTTGTCGCCGCTAGTTCTTTGATGTCGGTTTGGTGTGTCAGCATCTTTAAACAATGAGAGTCGGACTTTAATTATAAATAAATCTTAGTGTTTTCTATACATTGATTTATTTGTGATTGCCCACCACAATATCAACATTGAACTTCACTTATTTCTTTTCTTTTATTAAAAAATGTATTATAATTTTTTTACTATGTATTCGGCCACATTCTCTTTCGCCAGCACACATACAGTGACAGGGCTAACTGTTAGCATCACACGGCTAATGTTACCTTCCAGTTAACAATGGTTTTAATGACAGAGTCCAGCAGTTTCTGTGCCAGTGTGAGTTTGTTGGGACTGTTTAACGGCTCGGTATCGGATGTTAGCTGCTGTTGTGTTAGCTTGTGCTAGCCAAGCATACACTGAATTAACCGTTCGCCTGGAGGAGAGTGGCTCCGGAGACAGTCCTTCAAGTGCTGCGTCTAACCTGTAACAGAAACACTGAATCATCTGGATCTCAAATGTATTTGTTGAGCGAGTGTGCTGTTGCTGCGCTTCTGTTTTCAAGGCACTTTGTCCTGAATTGTCTCAGATTCTGACCCTGTTATTATGAGCATTAGGTTCATAATTTATCCATGATAAAAAAAAATGTCACAAGCTGTTATTATGTCACAAAAAGTGCAGACATGGATCTCGTTGAAAAGTCTCGAGAGTTGAAGCTTTGGAGCCCAAAAAATGGTATTCAGGACAGCACTACTCAATGTCTGTGTTTGTCTGACAATAAGTAAAGAGATGCAGTACAAAACTATAAATTTAGAAACAGTGCCACCTTTACACAGTAAATATGTCGACTTTTAAACTGTAACATGTGCTGCTACCCTAATGTACAACCTCTCAACTCTTGATTTGTACATTTGTAACATGCAGATATTTGTCTGTCTGTTGTGATGAAATAAACTGTTTTGGGGATAAATATAGCAGCATCAAAAATCCAATTATGGTTCAACAAAACAACCGTTTAGTCTGCCTCCACTGTGCTACGCGAGAGTCCAAATCAATGAAAATGTTGTTTATTTCACAGTCTGATACGGGAGTGTGACCCTGAGTGCTTCATTAAAACGTGTAAAAAAAAAAAAACGGATCAACATCAACACTGAGAGCAGAACGTTTCCTTCATGTCTGTCATTTCTCCCGACTGTCAGCGAGACAAATGCCTGCACATTTGTTGCATTTGTCAGATGAAGTGATGCTGATAAAGAAAGGAGATGATGTTTATTGATCCCTGAGGGGGAAACTGGGTCACTGCAGCAGAACAGAACAGGAAATACAAATAAAAAGTACAGCAGCAGCAGACAGAGAGCGTCCTGAAGGCTCAGACATCAAACACATGTTGGAAACTACTTGAGTGCTGTACAAAAGTCCAAACAGGAGGTACTTGTTCTAATGATGTTGAGGTTTGGACAAAGCTAACGGTGCGAAGGTCACTTTGGGTCACTGTGATGAACATTTATCACCTACTTTTACAAACCAATCAATCAATCCACCTCATAACCTGCAGGACTCAAAGGGTTCACCGCCAACGCCACGGTTCCTTTAAAGGTCCTGTGTTCATGCTTCTACAAGTCAGAGGATCCACCATGGATCGGACTTGGCTCTGACCTGTCGAGGCACAGAACCAGGGCCTCTGGGCCCTGGTTCCACACATGCTCCATCAGATTGGGATCTGGGGAATTTGGAGGCCAGGTTGACGCCTTGAGTTTTTTGTCACATTCCTGAGCAGTTTTTATGATGTGGTGCAACTGCCATCAAGAAAGTTTTGTTGCCACAAGTGGGGTTCTTGGTCTGTAACGGTGTTTGGGTGAATGGAGCGTGTCAGGGCCAAAGGTTTCCAAGGAGAATGTTGCACTGTAACGAGATGATCAGGTTCCTAGGTGATGACCACACTATCGACCATCCCAGAATATCACCTCTTGTACCTGTTAATACAGAGACAGGTGTGAATCAATTTAATAATGAGCTAAAAACAGCCGATCTGTGTCACATGAGAAACTACCTATCACAGGAGTCACATGGTTGATCTGCAGCGGCAGCGTCTTGTTGAGGTGAGATGTCAGCAGTGTGATGGGGAGCAGGCGGGGAGCGAGGCCCAAAATAGATCTGTGAATCAACAGCAGACGTTAACGGAAAGAGCAGGGGTGGCACGAGACGTCACAGAGCGGTAACTCTGGAAACCAGGAGACAGTCTATTCATCTATTTATATCAATATCCTAATCTAATGTGTTAGTGTGATTTGAACCTGGTTCGTCGTCTCTCTCTGGTGTTGATTATCACCAGCCGCTGTGATCTAGTTCATCAACATGGTTTATTCATGGCAAAGCTGAGCGCAGTGGAACACACATCAGACGGACCTGTAACCGGGGGCAACAGGGTGGATGTTGTTCAGGGGAGATGATGGATAATTACAGCTGATTATACGCAGCGCTGACACAAAACATCTTTCCTGCATTTCAGAGTAATTGCAGGTTCAAAAAATGTCACTCAGTGTGAATAAAAAAACTGAGGAAAGTCACAACCCTGCGGATTTAAAGGCAGAGTGTATTATTATAAATTTAAGACACGTGTTGGTGTAATGTCAACAAAACAATGAGATCATGCCGGGATGGGATGGGGGGGATGTTCCTTCTCAACCTCCTCCACCCTCAGTGCCCTTTTCCTGTTTTGTGCTTCAGCAGATTTCCCTCCAAATCCTGGCTGTTTAGTTTCACATTAAAATTCTATCACATAACAAACGCCAGACAGTCGTGACAGGAGACGCTGTGGAGCTAAAAATCGCAAACAAACAAACAAACAAACACGTAAACAAAAAGGCTAGACTTTCATGGATCATAACTTTAAGTGTGTTAAAAAATAAATTTGTGTATACTTACAATTTACTACTAATAAAAAACGGATCATTCTTGTTGTGTAAAAAAATTGAGTTTTCATGCATTATATAAGAACAGCACTTATTTACCTGTTAGGGACATATAAAGACCAAATCACCATGACATCGTGCTAGCAAGAACAGATCCAGAACTGTTAATCAGGGCTGGGCAATTAATTGAAACCAAACATTGAGAACCTCTAACTGACGTAATTTTGCCCGTCATTTTTTTTCCCTGTTCTTACTTTCCCACTGTGTGGTTTCATATTTTGTCCCCTTAAAAAAATTAAAAGGTGTGTAGTTACCTGACTCCGCCCCATCCGGTCCGCAACCTTGAAGCAACATGAAGGAGAATTCAAACAACTTAAGCAGCCTGTACCAAAGAGAAATGCCAAGTATGTCGTTTGGACACATTTTGGCTTTCATGACGACGACACTTTAAAATCACAAGATTAGATATGCACTCTGTCATTAGAAAGAAAATCCCATTGAGCATATTTACAGTTCAAACCTCGTCAGTGACCTATGAGGGCAAAACAAACAAACAAACAAACTGAACGTTACTTGGTAAAATGTTCAGTTACTCATGATATTTATCTGAGGTCATATTGCCCCACTGTTAACTGATTTCAGTTGCAGAGAGGTATATCATTGGCAAACTTGTTGATTTTTGTCGTCATTTTCAGTCATAACTGTAACGTTTAAAGACATATAGTTTAAAATGGTGGTGAGACCTTTCTGGACCACACTGTTTGCGCTGTGCTTATTTTATGTACATTGTTGCTTTGCTCTCATCTTTGATATACCAGGTCTACCAAATACTGAAGCTAAGCAGTGTACTGCTGTGGACAGGGTCGCAGTCAAATGTATTTATCCACCAGGACAGGGGTTTAGTGTTGCCGGAGCCCACAGGAACGACGCTCCATGATGCTGAGGATTACATAATCCAGTTGAACACTTGAAGATTCACTCATTACTAAAAGTGTCTGTCATATAAAAACCACCTTAAAAGTCGCCGGCAGTCGGCCCAGTGAATGAAGTTATTTTTTCTCAGACTCCAGCTGCTGTGAGAGGCAGCAAAACATCCTTTCATTTTATAGTTACAGTTTACTAATAAAACTCTCCACAGTATGAACAGTGGTTACATGAGCCTCAAAACCAGACACAACTCAGCCCTGAGCAGAGTGACCGTCCTCTACTGACCAGTCAGACTGCAGTGTTCACAGCTCCACCTTTTAGTAGCGCATCTGTGTGCTAGGTACCCCAACAGAGGGGGGACCAAACATGGGCACGGTACAGAACGGTTCTATTGGTACCATCCACAGGAATTGAAGAAAAAGCGTACCGAACTGTACTGTACCACACTGCTTAGTGGAAATCGGGCTGTAGTTTGATGTGTCGCTGTCAAAGCGTCGCTATGTAACGCAGTTGTGAGCGAAAACGTGTTGTGACAAACAGATTAACATCATAAAACATGAAGAAAAGTTTCTTCTTATCCTACTTTTCTCCTTTGAGTTCTCCCAAAAAATTGGGTCACTTTATTAAAATGGTCTCAGTGGAATTGCAGGTGAGAAACTACAAACTAACAGGGTGAAAAATGACTTCAGTGACACAGTAAATGATGAAAATGGTAATTAAAAATGTCCAGTTCTTCCTCATATATATGTGCAGTATATAATCAGTTATTACATCCTCTAAAATAATTTGAGTACTTTATGATTTTATGCCTTTTAGTTGTTGTTGAAGTTGATTACTTTGCACAGGAAAAACAAATCCAACACATGTACCAAAAAAAGCTCAGTATAGTTAAAAAAATATATATATATATCTAAATGCATTATTCTATATTTGTGATAAAGAAGACCTTAATCAATCATTTAAGCCATTTTTTTAATAAATATTTGACACATTTTTATGAGGAAGTATTTCATGGGAACAGAAATGTTGCTGCATATAACAGGACTGACCCACATATTTCAGTTCTCACAGAGCCTCTTCATTTATTTATTTCAGTCAAAATTCCACTCTCAGTTGCTTTTTTTTTTTGAATATTCTGGAGGATGAAAGTCGGTGGGAGTGAGCGCTCTCGCTTTCCAATCAGGGTTGATTGCGCCTGTGGTCTCAGGTGTGTGCTTATTGGCTGTCGATGGTGACTCAGCCAATCAGGTGTGAGGATCTGAGGGAACATTAAAACTTGATTTGAACGCTGACTTCCCGTCCGCTGAGACCTGAATGTAGGACACATCTCAGCGTGTGTGTGTGTGTGTGTGTTTTCATACGTGTGGCTCTCGTGTTTTCACAGATGGATGATGAAAACCAGAGCTGAGCAAGTGATGGCAGTGTGAAGCCAAAGTCAGAGTGCCCTCGACCAAGATGGTTGCCGCTGCCACCGCTGCCAGCAGGCAGGAAACGGGACACCTCAGTCTCACCTGACTGAATAAAACATGAGAGAGAGAGAGAGAGAGAGAGAGAGAGAGATCAATCAATCAGGGGGAGATGGTATAAGGGGGAGCGTGACTGAGGGCAGAAATACAGTAAACTTCGCAAATAATGGCTCAATATTTCGTCATATTTTAGGAAGAGGACTTCCTATATTCTGATCTGCTACTGTTTTATTTTGTTGTGGATGCAAAAACGTCCATGTTGACCTCTTTACCTCCTCCGAGGAGCTCATGTTGTTGGTGCAGCTTCAACACCTGATGGCAACAATGTTGTTCTTACCTTTATACCCTGATACTAAAAATATCAATGCAGTACCACCCAGTGTATGTAAATGGTAAATACAATTCACGTCTGCTTAGTGAAAAACTTAATTGGCTCCTACACTGTTGAAAAAAGACTTGTTTGACTCGGGGATGATCTTACAGCCTGAGCGGGCTTATTGCAGATACAATGTACAGAACCGAACTTTACGTGTGTGTGTATGTGTGTATGTGTGTGTGTGTGTGTGTGTGTGTGTGTGTGTGTGTGTGATTTCCTGTCGTTTCCAGAACTCGCGCTTATCTTCATCTTAATACTTGGTGTTCTACCACAATTTGTTCTGCCAGCGACATGTATTTCCCCATCACAATGTTTCTCCTTAACAATGTATCTCCATCACAATATTTCTCCATCACAATGTTTCTCCTTAACAATGTTTCCCCATCACAATGTTTCTCCTTAACAATGTATCTCCATCACAATATTTCTCCATCACAGTGTTTCTTCATCACAATGTTTGCCAAGTCACTCTGCTCTAAGACTCCTCCCCAGAGTGAAACCATTGGGATTTGCTCAGTTTTAGTAAACATGTTTTGCTTCTAATTTGACCTTAAGAGTCAAGTATGACTAGGCCTTTTCGCCACCACAACACATCCACTAGATGGCACTAGAGGGTGGAGTCAAAAATTTCACACGACAACCAACTAGGTGACGGTGGAGGAGTTTGTAATACCATACCTTTAAATGAAGGCAGTGACATACAGTAGGAGGCAGTGGTCTATGAGGCCGTTGACATCATTGAGACATGTGGACGGGGAATTGTTTTTACTATATTACCAATTTGTTTCGTTCCACAGTTTTCTAAATGTCTTGGTTGCTTTTTAGTAGACTGAACACAAACTAAGTGGTGAACTGACTGCACTTGTTTTGAGCCTTTTTAGTCTTTGGCTAGCTCGCACACATGAGGCTGAGGCTACCGTGCATGTGCCACCTACTACTCAACTGGAGGAGCCAGGGATGGAACTGTTGATCTTCCGATTAGTGGACGATTAGGCTCAATGCACCTCATTTGCAGAGGTCTACAGTCTGCGGGGCACATTTTCTTGTTTTCTGTGTGGTCAAATTATTTCCTGATGTTTCAGGTTTTTGCTTTGTTACTGTGATATTAAGGTCATAATGTTATGTTGACAACACCAGATCATTAGCCTGCCTTATGTTTCTCACTATGAAGACCATTCTTTACACTGCCTTTGCATTTTAACCAGTACGAAACAACAATGACATCATGTTGCTTCAGTGTGTGATTTTAAACAGCATGCCAGCATTGTGCAACAGAAAGAGGCGTGACCAGCATGGCATGTGATACAACAGCATCAGCCTCCAGCACTTTACACGCAATAACAATAGCAAAACATGTCAATAACAATCATTTACCGTCTCCGCTATATGGTGGCTGATCTCATCCTCTGCTCAGATGATAAGGAGCTCCTGGACCTCAGTGTTTGAATGTCTGAATTTGCAGATACTTTCGGCTGCTGTTCATCTTCTTGGAGTTAGCTGCTAGCTGCTATCACCTGCTTTTTAGATCTTCTGCAGTGGGTCACACACATAAGACTTGGTCAAAACATCACACCTGTGCCTCCCACGATCCCGTTCCTCTGGCTGCGCTTTTTACACAAACGTGGTTTTGTCACTGTTTCTACTTCTGCTGCCGGCTTAAAAGCGAGACAGCTCGGTCCCCCATTCCATGATCGTACCTTTTACACAGAACTGCGAGGCGACATAATGCTTAAGTCTCACTTTGAGAATGTCTTGTCCATGTTGACATCAATCTTAGGTTCGTCAACATAAGAGAGTCTGATATGACTCTGATGATTTTATGTATGCAGTTATAAGTGTGGGAACAATACAGTGAAATCACCTAACAGTATGAGCGGTCAGAGTGCAGCTGCTTTCACCTCTGTTTATTTTTTAGGCTTTTTACATAGACTGGCCTCTGTTTGTGTTGACATGGACATTTTAGAGATGATTTTTGAGAACGATTTTTAAATACTGGCTTTTATTGGATCATTTATAGAGGGAGAAAAGAGAGGGAGAGAAATAGGTAGAACTAAAATAGAACTGAAAAAGACGATGACCGAAGGAGGGGAGAGGAAATAAAGGAGAAAGAAGACAGAAATAGAAGATGATACATTTGATTTATATAGCACTTATCAAAACAAATGTTACAGCGTGCTCCACAAGGAAGTAAAAACAGATTAATGAAGCAAAAATACAAACAATAAAAAACAGAGCTGTGCAAAATAAATCATTAAAAAGTATAACAATAAAAAAGCAAGGTGGTAAAACAAGGTGCAGCAACATAAATATACACACCCAGGCAAATACTTATACTGTACTAATGTACAGCATATATGATGTGGGTGGACAGATTAAGCAGAGAGAGAGGACGAATGAGGAGAAGGTAATTAAAGATAGTGTTAACACTGTGCTACATTACAGAGAAATACACTTCCTGTGTCTGTCCTTTCAAATTAAATTCACACATGGTCCAGTCATATAGATTTATTTTGACAAGGCGCTGCTCCTGATAGAGTTTCACGCTTTTTTTCTGCAATTAAGCGACGATTGAAATCTTGCCGACTAATGACCTTTCTGGTTGACTAACGTTTGGTCGACTTTTAGGGGGCAGCCTAATGATAATAAAATCAATCAAAGCAGAAACAAGGATATAAAGTAGTGCCATTAATGCTTCAGTTTGAGATTATTGTGAAAGTGTTAATGAAGACTCTGAATCAGCCTGTATCTCTCTGTTCCTGATCAAACACACCAAACCCTCGCCGCCATGTTGTCGTGGCAACCACACACGTGTGAAGAGAAAGCAGGCGTGATACGACACACACACACACACACACACACTGTGCTCTGGTTCACTCACTCAATAATTGATCAACCTTGAGGTCTTTGCACGTGGCGGAGGAGCACAGGGAGAGCCGGAGCCTCCTGTGTTCTCACCTTTTGGTTTCAGGCATGTTTATCGGATGCTGTCGTCCCTGCTCCTCTGTGACCTTTGACCTCTGACCTCCTCACCATCAGCTGCTTGTTGTGTTGGGGATGTAGCTGCAGCCTTCAGGCAATGAAGGAGTTCACACCCTCCCTCACAAAAATCAATGAGAGCTGGAAGATTTTAGTTTTTGTTCACTGAGGCAGAAACACGCCAACTGGTCGGTTTAAACAGTGGGGGGCGGAGCCATGAGTGTTGGATGTGGGAGAGTGAGGCTGGGCAGTGTGGCCATAATCAGGTTGCAATATTCTTTATATTGGCAGTGACTCAAATGATGTCGTGTACATGTGTGCATTACAGTTCATCTCAACTTTTGGTGTATACGGCACCACCACTTGGTTTTTCCATTGTGATGCATCAGACAAAATGTGATTTTATTTTAGTCGGGTTAAAGGTTTGTCAGTTTGGAATCACAAAATGCTTAAAATCAATCATTGGGAACACGATATAAACTCAATAAATGTCAAGAAATCCAACTGTACACCTTCTCAATCCCAGTTTCTCTCTTTCACTGAACTGAGACTAGCTTAACCCTTTGAAACCTGTATCGTCATTAATGTTGTTGTGGTGCGTTAAGACATGTTTCACAAGCATTTAAACTTTTTAAAACTCAGCAAATTGGTTTGATTTCTCTGAAAACATAGGAGCAAAGGCAACAAGCAATTTGTCAAGAATTGTCCTGCAAATTGCAATGAAATAAGGAAAAACGGATGAGAAAACGAACACAGAAAGAGAACATTACTAGTGAAGGAATTTCTCTAAATTTCACTCAAAGGTTCACTGAGAGTGATGACTCCGAGGTCAAAGTGACCAAGCAGCAGTCTAAGTTATGAGACATTGCAGTCCTTCTCTTCCCCTCTCTCTGTCTCTCTCAAATAACACACACACCTTGCAGAGTGCCGCAGTGCTCAGTTCTCATTGTCTCTGTCCTCCGTCTGGACAGTTGTGCTGCTGTCCTGCAAAAAGTTTGCAGTGTGCACGTTGGGTCCAGTTTGTGCTAACGTGCATTTTCAGGACATCGCTGTAGACATCATCATGGGCCACTTCAGTAGACATCGTCTGATCCTACTTTACAACATCATGGTAATAAATGCTGCAGTGTTATGCTTCATGGGACAGAGCTATCATAACACAGCTGTTGTGGCACACTAAGTATAGCTAATTATCATTGAGCTAAGGTCGTATGAACATGTCCTGCAAATTACTCGTGACATCAGTCTGTCCCCTCTCCTTCTTCATACTGTCCTCTGTCTCTCAGCTCTTCTCTCCACCCTTGTTGTGTCTCCTTCTCTATTGTCCACCGTTATATGGGCGAATCAGATGCGGAGTAGGGCGGGTCTTGCCAAGAAAAGCCAATAGCGAAGCAGCAGGCAGAATAAACTGAAGGATTAGTGATATCATGGGGAAGTGCTTCCCCCGTCTACACGCCTCATTGTGGCGCTGCAACACATTCTCATTCCGACCTCGTCACATATCGACATTTGGTCATGGACTTTCCACGTCCACATACGATGTGCAAGGTACCCTGGGTGTGTTGGTTGTTGACGTTCTGTGACGCCGTGTCAAGTTCTGCCTGTTACATGCATTGTGTTCTTTCAAAATACACTTCTGTTTTCACAGGAAATTTACAGTTTACAGACAGTGTCTTTCAAAATAAAAGCACTATGATGGTACAACTGCAAATCGATGTTTTTTTCCTTTGACAGCAAAAACACATGGTTAGGTTTAGGGACACGGACACCGCTCTCTCGGGTGAAAGTCAGTGTGTGTTGGACACATCCACCACCCCTCCCAGCTGCCCCAGTCAGATTCCTGCCGCCTTAACTTTTGTCCTTGTTCCGTCTTGTTTCCCCCTGATGTCGCGGGGCCCTGCTAAGCTATAATGGCAACCGGCCGCGTATCATGCAGATGTTAAAGGATGCCTTTTTTGTTGGCTTCTGATGCCACAAATCACTGCTCAAGCACCGGATTTCAGCTATTTCGGAGACCAAACTGGGCGCTCGTGTCAGTCCCAGACATTTCCACCATAGATGATGCAGAAAATGGTGCAAAAAAATCACCAAAATGCAGGAAATAAAGTGTTTGATGCTCAAAATGTCTTGAGGAAGGATGTTAAGGACGTTTGTGTTGTTTCAGGTCAGCTTTATTTACATCTGCACAGAAAACGGGAGCTCTCTCTGCATGTTAATGGTTCTCCTCCCAAAGCTCCGACCTTTTGCTCCCCTTTCAAAATAAAAGCACTCTCTGGCAGCTAAAGTGACACATTGACAACAGCGATAGCCTGGATGCCTGTAAGATATCAGAGAGGTCGCAGTGTGTGTGTGTGTGTGTGTGTGTGTGTGTGTGTACGGCCTGAGAACAAACTGTTTGCAGTGGTTGTAACCTATTCATCTTCTAGAACAAGAAAATCGATCCTCGGCAGAAGAGACGAAGCCACAGATTTATTTTTCTTTCTCCCGTTCTTTATCTTTGTTTTTCTCCGTCCTCATAAACATGTTTGTGTTTTCTGTCACATATATTGAGACGTATAGTAAACACATTGCCGGGCGTCCATGCATACTAATGTTATCACCATCAATCTGTCTCTTTCTCATAGCCTCCCCTCCCACACCATCTCTCCCTCTGCTGCTCTTTCCAACCCTCAGAAACTCAATTCACAGTAATTGTCTATATTACAGCTGCCTGCTGTAACAGTATGTGTCTCTTTGCTGGGCGATATTATTGCCTCATCAATCCTGAGCGGCTCTCTAAAGAGACACAACTCCATGGCCACCCTGCAGGGCTCCAGCAGCTCCCTCATATTCTGAATGGAGGCGTCTTGTAATGTGGTCGAGTGTTTGAGGGCTGAGCACTCACACAGCGTCTCAGCTCCTTCATTTTAAATGGTCAGACAGTGTGAGTAATGTTTTTGGTTTTGTAAGTGTTTTCAGATAAATAAGAACAAAAGTATGTTTTAAATGTAATTCATATATCCAGATGCCGCACCTGTGAGCAGGTATTTAAAAGTATTATGTAAGAGACTGTAGGCACTATAAATGTACAGTTACGATAAAGTTATATGAAATATACAAGGAATTTCTCAGACATTAACGTCCTAGATCTACAAGAGTCACAATTTTACTTATAGCATAGACCATTGCAGATACAAATAAATAAATAAAAAGTCACAATTTCCAAGATTAAAGTAATAAATGTATGACTTAGGATTTCAGAACAGAGAGAGAAAGAAAAAACTGAGCATTCTCTGAGATTATAAAGTCATAAATTTGTGTGGACAAAATCAAAATTTCTCTGAAATTAAAGTCCTACAACTACAAAAGTCACAATTTCACTTATAATAGGCCACTGTAGGGAAAAATAACTCACAATTTCATAGATGGAAGTAATGCATTTCTGATTTAAGATCAGAAAAACCTTGAATATTCTCTGAGATTATAAATCAAAAATTTGTGAGAACAAAATTTCTCTGGGATTAAAGTTACAAATTTATGAGAGTCACAGTTTTACAGTGGTCCTAATAGGTCATTGTAGGAAAAGAAACACTCACAGTTTTATAAAATTAAAGTCATAAATGAAAAAAACAACAACAACAACAAAAAAAAAAACAGTTTATGTAAAAGAACCCCAACTTGAATATACTCAAAAGATAATAAAGTCATAAATTTGCGAGAGTCACAATTTTATATGTAGATCCTAATAGGCTGAAACAAATCCTCATAATTTCCAAGATTAAAGTAGAAAATTTACTATTTACGATTAAACATAAATTTACAATTTACAATAAAAAAACATGAATAATCTGAGATTATAAAGTCATGAATGTCCATAAAAAAATCTGAATTTCTCTGAGTTTAAACACAAAAGTTTACGAGACTCACAGTGTTGCTTGCAAAGGTCCTAATAGGCCACTGTGGGATTTTTTTTTTTTTTTTTACAATTTTCCAAAATTAAAGTAATATATATACAGTTTACGTTAAAAAAAACCTTGAATATACCCAAAAGATAATAAAGTCATAAATTTGTGAAAACAAAAAATCAAGAGTCAAGAGTCACAGTTTTACAGACAAAGGTCCTAACAGGCCAAAACAAATCTTCATAATTTCCACGATTAAAGTTGAAAATTTATTATTTACGATTAAAAGTCAGTCTCATTAAACCTCAAACTTTCTCCGAGATGATAAAGTCATAATTATGAAAAAAAAAACCAACAGCCCTGAATTTCTCTGATATTTATGTCATAAACTTTGGAGAATCACAACTGTGAGTCACATTGTAGGCTTTAAAAAATAACTAAAAATTCTGAAGATTAAAGCCATACATTTTTAATATTCTGAGATTATAAAGTCATATATTTTCATTAAAAAAAATCAGAATTTCTTTGAATTTAAAGACAAAAATTTATGAGAGTCACAATGTTTCTTGCAAAGCTCCTAATAGGCCATTGTAGGAAAAAAAACACACAATTTTCCGAAATAAAAGTCATAAATTTACAGTTTATGTAAAAAAAGAAACTCAAATATACTCAAAAGATAATGAAGTCATAAATTTGCGAGTACCAAAAAAATATAGAGTAACAATTTTTACGAATATAGGTCCTAATAAGCTGAAACAAATCTTCATAATTTCCAAGCTTTAAGTCGGAAATTTGTGATTTATGATTAAAACTCAAAACTCAGATATTCTCCAAGTTTATAAACTCATAATTTTCAAGAACACCCCCCCCCCCCCCCCCCCCCCCCCCCCCCCCCAAGTTACAAGATTCACAACTGTGAATCACATCATAGGCTTAAAAAAACTCAGAATTTTCAAGATTAAATTCATAAATTTACAATTTACAATAAAAAAGTGAATATTCTGAAATTATAAAGTCATAAATTTGCTAGTTTTTTTTTTTTTTTTTGTTAAGATTATTTTTTTGGACGTTTTGCCTTTAATGGACAGGACAGAACCTGCGACCGCTGCAGCGAGGCATCGTCTCGGTACATGGGGTGCTGCCGGCACTATCCTCTACGCTACCGACGCCCCAAATTTGTGTAAATTCTGAGTTTAAAGTAAAAAAATTTCAAGAGTCACAATTTTACTTTTAAACAAACAAACAAACAACAAAACAAGAATAAAGTTATGAATTTATGTATTGTATTGTGAATTGTATATTATGTCTTATTAGCGTTGTGTAAAAGAAAGCATGACTGCGGTGGCGTCTGTGGCGTTTGTGATGAAGTTCAGCTTTGCAAAGTGAAGCCATTTGTTTCCATAACAAGAAAAACACAATTTTCTTCTCATAAATTTGGGACATTAATCTCAGAGAGCAGTTTTTCCCCGACATTGGCCCTAAAATACACAGTCTGACAACTTGACATGAGAGACATGTATATTCATTAAACCAGGCTCTGCTAATTAGAGCTGCAGTGATTAGTCAGTTAAGCAATTAGCTGATTGACAGAAAATTAACTGGCAGCTATTCTGATAATTAAATAATCGTTTTAGTTATTTATTGAAGCAAAAAGCCAAACATCTGCTGGTGTCATGCTTCTTAAATATGAGAAGCTTTCCTTTGTCATACGTGATAATAAACTGAATGTTAATTTCCACCTCTTTTAAAGCAACATAAGCAGTGAAGAGGCTGAATGTCTCGTGATGCAGAAAACCAGTTTACTCAGAGGAAGAAGTGGCAGATTATTCCTTTAAGAAGTGATCTGTGGTTATTCCTCCCTGAGGGAAGTTCCCCAGAAGGCTCCAGTTTAGTTTATGAAACCACATCATTGTGTCGCACATTACGGTGCAGCTCATCTGTTATTTTCACCAGCGTGACGGGAATATTCCCTCAAACCCCGTCAAACACACACACGGTCATTTCACAGTCTGTGACTACCTGCAGCTCCACACTGATGAACAGAGCTGCTGCGGTGTACGTTATGTCGGCGTTATGATGTGAATACAAATGAATGGAGAGATATGAGAGTCACAGACGCTGTACTCTGAGTTTCTTCAACTCTCCTTTGCCATTTATCTTCTTTGTCACTCTTTCTCACCATTTCTTCACACTCTCTCCCACCACTGAGTCACTGAGTGTAATGTCACATCCTTTCTGTGTGTGTGTGTGTTACAGTAGTAGCAAGTGACCCCTGTTATATAACTCATCGTCACACACACACACACACACACACACACACACACACGGCGCGATTAAAAACTACGAAGCCTGTTAACAGTGTCAAGATGCACTCAGTTTCAAGAAAGACTCTTATTTTGTAATGTTTCACATACTCGTGTAGATCTGGAGACACTGCAACATCACTGGCATGGAGTTATATGAGTTATATTATTATTATTATAATGATGATGATGATGAGATATTCTTAATGAACCCTGACATAAAAGGGCAATTTATTTTGAAGAATGGCTGCTCATGAAATGTAACAGTGAGAGCTAAATGCAAACGTCAGCATGCTAACACGCTCACAGCTGTTAATAACATGGTATAAAGTATAAACAGTACAAACTTTTGAGACTAATAGACATAAGAAATAAAACTGCAAAAGAAAAATGAGACTAGGAATAAATGAAATAGATAAAAGGCAGTGAAATATATATGTAATACAATAAAAGGAAAGGAAGAAGATAATAAAATACATCACAGGAAATGAAAACACTTTATTTTAAATGAATGCATGGATAGATACATGTGTACAAAAATACAATAAGACATAATTAATTAAAATTAAAATTGCACAATAAAGCAATAAAAAGATTAAAGTTGCAAATTATTGCAAAGACAGTAGGACACATAAAATAAATATATAAATATAAAAGATAATTTAAGAGATAATCAAATAGAATACAAGATAGCAAAATTGTTAAGAAACAAAAGAATAGATAAAATACAAGACAATACATAAAAGCCAGTGAAGTAGATAAAATACAATAAAACTGATAAAAAAAAAACAGGAAATAAAGATAAAAGACATTAAAATAGATACATTTAACTGAAAAAAGATAAAAAACAAAAACTGATAAAAAAACAAGAAATAAAGATAAAAGATGATAAAATAGATACATTTTAATTGAAAAAAGATAAAATATGATAAAACTGATAAAAAAGCAATAAGTACAGATAAAAACAATAAAATAGATAAAAGACAACAACATCGAATGCAGTAGAATAGAAAGAATTAAATTTAAAAAAGATCAAATACAATAAATAAATTAAAGACAATAGAATAGGTGAAAACCACCAAATAGAATACACTAAAATAGACAAAGTTAAATAAAAAATTATAAAATACAATATATAAAGATAAAAAAACAATAAAACAGATAAAAGACATCAAAATAGAGTCCAATAAAATAGATAAAATTTAATTTAAAAAAAGATTAAATACTAGGTAAAAGTCAGAAATAGTCAAAACACAATAAAACAGATGAAATGGAATTGAAAAACATAAAATATATTTTAAAAAATTAGACAAAAAAGATAGAATACAGTAAAAGTAAAATGAATAGACAGAAAATTTTATCCTTTGAGATAAATCAGGACATAATGTACATTTGAAAAAGGTAATAGATCACAATATATCATTATGTTTGTCATCACAAAAAAAAAACAACCTATGCAATAATGTTGTGTCGTGACCTGAGCATCATGATCATATCGTATCATGGTGATTCCCAGCTTTAGTGTCCAGACAGGGACAGTTTGTGTCCAAATGGTCTCATTCGCTACAGTAATTATAGCGAGGTGTCATGGTGTCATGATGTCACAATGTCACGACGACATGAGACGTTGTGTCTTCACCCATCACGCTGAGCAGCTCAGCAGACGAGGCCACAAACATATTTCAAACAGCTGATTTTAATTTAACTGCAAAGGAAACGTATCGTCCTCCAGCCTCTTCTCCGCTCCCTGCTGTATCGATCCAGGGTGTTTGTCTTCGTAAACAGGAGTAGTTATGGATCTGTGCCACATATCGACCAGTTATTGATCAGGAATTGATTGTGCATTAAAATGACTCCCAGAGGAGCAGCTCAAGGGCTGACAAGAAATGAAACGGCCCTCCTCACTGCCCAAACACATGCCATTTACTTATTTCTTTCAAGTGTGAGCCGTGCCTCTGAATGAAGCTGCGACGACTTCCTCTTCCTCTTCCTCCTCTGCTGCTGCTGTTGTTGTTATTAATAATGCATGAGTGTTGGTGTTTGTGTTGCACTGCAGCTGGTCAGAGGCCTCCTGCAGGAATCTAACCATCGTCTCCCCAACAATTAATATGCACCTGCAGAAACCTGCAGCAATTGTGATGCAACACATGGAGCTGTTTACACCCAGAGAGCTTTACACTCTTCGTTTCCCTCTCCTCCCTCTGTTTCAAATGTTCTCTCATCCTTTTCCTCTAATTATCTTTTCTCCTGTTTTATCTCTTAGATTCCCCTCACCTCCCCTCCTCTCCTCTGTCTCTTTGTCCTCCCCGCCGTCAGACTCCTGATCCGATCTCTCCCGTCTCGTCTCAGACTCACTCTCAGATCAATCTGTTTGATCCACTCAAAAGCAGATCCTCATCGCAGCTCAGAGACATTTCAGGATCAGATTTTGTGAGCTGGGTAACAGAAACAAACAGAGCTGAATGTCCACAGAGGACCTCCGGAGGATAAACTCTGCCCATCTAAGCGTCCTCGTGCCCTTAAGGGTTAAACAAATGTCTGACTGGAATCTCACTCTCTTGAAGCTTTGTTGTCTCAAAAAGAATTGCTGATGCTTCTGGTGTTTTTCTTGCATCCCTTTCATTTCTGTCTCATGCCTTCTTTCTGTCTCTTTTTTTCTGTTTTGGGCCTTTAAAAGAAGGATGAGTCGGTGTCGTAAAAGCACGGCAAGCTTTTTAAAGTAGCTTTACACTGGGAGAAAAGCAGGGGACACGCTGACATGCAGCCTGTTGCATTCAAACATTTATCTTACTATGTAATGACCAAAACTCTGTGTGTGTGTTCCACATTTTTCTCCTCACTGACTTGGTCAATCCATGTGAAATTTGGCACAGTGGTAGAGGGTCATGGGAGGATGCCAATGAAGCAATATTACATCAATTGGCCAAAGGGGGGCGCTATAGCAACCAATTGAAATGTCAAACTTTGAATGGGCATATCTCATGCCCCGTATGTCGTAGAGACATGAAACTTTGCACAGAGATGCCTCTCCTCATGAGGAACACATTTGCCTCAGGAACCCATAACTTCCGCTTATCTAGATTTTCCGCCATTTTGAATTTTTTTAAAAACACTTCAAATGGATCTCTTCCTAGGAAGTTTGAGCGATCTGCATGAAACTGGGTGAACATAATCTAGGGAGCAATATCTAAAGTTCCCTCTTGGCAAAAGTTGGAAAACTTACTAAAACTGAGCTTCTATAAGGCAATGAATATTGCGGAGGGCGTGGCTTATCACATAAAGGTGTAGAACATCTCAAGGGTTTCAGCCATCACCACGCAACTTTGTAGGCATATGAGCACACATAATCTGAGGGGACCCCTCCATTATTGACCCCATCAAACAAAATGGGGGCGCTAGAGAGCTCATTTCTTATCTAGGCCTAACCGCCATATGGATTTTTACTAAACTTGGTAGATATGTAGAACAGGACGCCTCAAGGTGACTGGAGAAATTTAACTCTAATTGGCAACTGGGTGGCGCTATAACAACAGAAAAATGCTTCAAAATGGCTAAAATGCGACCGATTGCTGTGGCTCCCCCTGTGGACCAATGTTTTTGTTTTGTTTTTCTAATTTCTGGTATGACTAAGTCATGGTATGGTATGCTGCTGCAACAAGGGCTAGCCACACCTTTCCCATGTGAACTACCAGTGCGCCCCACTTTTAAGTCAATACAACATATAAACATTTTAACTATCTGCCTTTCAACGTGCTACCTCAGCTACTAATGTACAGTTTTAGCCCACTAACTATCCCACTATTGGCAATGGTACTACTGTACTTTCAATAAAGCAATCGTACTATCAACTTCACAAACACTCTGTCTGAATACATTGCTCTTCTTAATGGGTTCAGTTGACTATTAAATCTGCAGTTTCCTATGACCTGTCTCCCAAACACACACCATGTGACACTGTACATCAGCAACTGTGCAGTCAAAGGGTATGGACTAGTATGTCCCTAAAACAGAAGACAGAAGATCTTAATGTGCATCTGAAGTCATGTGATATACTGTTGTGATAAACAAATTCCTTTATTTAAACGACTACAGTAGCTCAAGAGAAACGAGTCAAAATGTTAGAAGCAAATCTAGTTACAACTTTAAACCCCTCTAACTCTACCAGGACACCGGCATCCTCACTCCCCCCCTCTTCTGTTAAATGGTATCTCCCAGGCGTACTACGTCATCAAACCATGTGATGTTTGGTATTGCCGGATTCAGGAGTTTCTCGACTTTTCAAAAATAACATTGTTTTTCCTTTATTTACTATGTATTTGGCACCAGAGCAGCCTAAACACACATAGTCCAAAATCGCGATGAGTGGTGACAAGTCATGTCATGCTGTTTTTCGACGGTAAAAGTTAAAGGATTACTCGCGATCTCATGTGGAGCCGTGAGCAGGCACGTAGCTGTTATTTATCTTGTCATTTCGAGCTCCGCGTGGAACTTTTCATGGAAAGAACACTGTAGAATGGTCATATTTTGAGCAATCTTCTACAAATTTGAAACAAATGTTCATTGATAGTGTGCCTACAGCCCCACAGTGTCATTTACCCGCTCAGATGAAGCCACAGACAGTTATTCATCCTGAAATACATTTTTTATTTTATTTTAGGCAAAATCTTCAAAATCTGCAAGTTTTTACTGACTTCAGACGCCCAGTACTCTGTCTCTGACACTTTCACAAGAAACTTCAGGGAGTTTTCTTTCTGGCAAGACCTCATGCATGCATGTAGTCAGAGTGCTTCAGAAGCTACAGTCATTTGAATTTGTCATTTTAGGCGTTTTTGCTACAAAATGGTACAAGAGATTAAAAAATCTGGACCAGAATCAGTGATTCTGTGGTTCAAAAAGCAAGAGATGCATCTGAAATCCCAATTACAGGCCTCATTTCCTCCGGGTGTTAATATCTCACCTGGATCGGGAGACCTGCGGGAGTGAATTAATGCAGATTAAAAGGTGTCACTGGTTTGCAGCAAAAAGCTGCTGCGCCCTGCCTCCTCAGCAGCAAACAGACAGACAGACACTTTGCCAGCTAAGAACAGGCGATTGACTCTGGACATGAGGGTGCAGCATTAAATTGTATGGACATTAACTTATCTATGGTCTATTTTTTTTTTTAAAGCAAAAGAGAACTCCCCGCTCGTCTCCTTTCCTCCTCAACTTCCTGTCAGCATGGACAGATTATAAAACAATGGGTCCCGGGGACAAGCATGAATAAGGGCCCCATGCACCGCATCTCTTTCATGTTTTGAGTGTCTTTGCAGTTGCTTTCTGTCTCTTTGAAGTAATTGTGCATCTCTTGGTGGTCATTTTGAGTCTCTTTGTAGTTGCTCTCTGTGTCTTTGAAGTCTATTTTAATCTCTTGTTGTCGTTTTGCATCTCCCTGTGGTTGTTTTCTGTTTCTTTGACATCATTTAAGTCCTTTGTAGGTATTTTGCATCTCTTTAAAATCATTTTGTCTCTCTCTGTGGTCATTTTAAGTTTCTTTGTAGTTGCTTTTGTCTCCTTGAAGTCATTTTGCATCTCCGTAGTTATTTTGAGTTTCTTTACAGTTACTTTGCATCTCTTTGTAGTAATTTGTATAGTTGTTTTTGCCCTTTTTGTGGTTGTTGTGAGTCTTTTTGTCTCTTTGCAGGTGTATTGCATCTCTTTGTAGTCGCTTTCTGTCTCTTTGGTGACGTTTTGAATCTCTTTTTTTGTTTTTTTTTGGACTGTGATTTATTGCCGGGTTAAACCTCCCCCTCTCTGTGTGGTAATTAAATGGCTGCTGCGTCTCATATTTTCTCACTGATGAGAAACTTGTGATGATTTGAGGAATCATAATTTCTCAAATATATGAAGCAGTAAGAAATAATAGATGCTGTGTTTCTCTGTCGACGAAAGCTTGCGTCGTTTTCCTCAACATTTACCAATCCTCTGCATCTGATGATATAACCCTCCCCGCTGCTGTTAAAATAAATGGACCGTGTGCAGAAACCTGGCTCAGAGACAAACGTTTGACACTTTATGTTATAAAATCCTCTCTGGCTGGGAAGCAAATGTTATTGTTGGATGTTCTGAATCGTGTTAAAGCTGCACAGGACATCAGGTCTCTGCAGCCCTGTGGATCCTCCCTGGTCTGTCTTGATTAAATTCAGCTCTCACACAGCAGGTGATGAAACCAACAAGCAACAGCAGCATCGCTGACAGCTGAGCTTATCTACCTCTTTCCCACAATATGATGATTCTGCTCTCTTGAAATAAACAGTCAGAAAAGTCAGCTTTTACAAGTTAAAGTCTCTTAAAGGAAGAGGAAGAGGGAGCTCCTCCTTTCTTTCACTTTTCCAGACATATTGAAAACTACAAAATTTGGACTTCCTGTTCTGAAAAACACAACGGACGGATCATTTCGAACGTCAGACATTGGACATATCTTTATGCTCAAAGACTGTTTATATTGCACTTTATCACATTTTATCACTTTTCCGCTGCAGCCAGGCGTAAAAAAAAATTTTTTGTTGCTGTTTCAACTTTTTTCCATAAATGTCATGTTTTTTATTCACAAATTAAAAATGTGCATAAAAGCAGGTGGATGGACACCCAATTATGTCTAGAAGCTTTTATTGGTGATTTTTCACAGTAGAAAGTGCCACTAGTCACTGTTAGACATTCCCTGGCTACAAGTGTACTGCTAATAGACATTTAGCTACCTGCTAAGGTTAGGAAAACATGCAAACGTGGTTGCTGATGTTGCACATTTTGGATCATATTCCTGCTGACACGTATGGTTATGTTTAGTACCTATATTGGTAATTTTGCATGGTAGAAAGTGTCGCTGTTACAGTTCTTTCCCAGCTACTTGTAGCTACATGCTAGTGCTAGAAAAACATGCAAACTTGGTTGCTGATATTGTTAACTTCTCCTCCGTTTTGGATCATATTCCTGCCGAAATAAGCTTTTATTGGTGATTTTGCATGGTAGAAAGTGCTGTTATTCTTCTTTACAGTATTTCCTCTGCTGCTAGTACACTGCTAACATACATGTAGCTACATGCTAACATCAGGGAAACATGGAATTTTGGTTACCGATGTTGAAACTTTGTCCCTGATTTCAGATCATATTCCTGTTGGAACATGTCTGGCTGTGTTTAGAAGCTTTTGTCGGTGCATGGTAGAAAGTACTGCTATTCTTCTTGACAGTCATTTCTTGGCACACTGCTAACAGCTACATGCTAATGTCAGGGAAACGTCATTTTGGTTGCAGATGTTGAAACTTTCCCCCCCCTTTTGGATCATGTTCAAAGGAAGCTTCAATTGGTGATTTCTTATGTTTGAAAGTGCTGTTCATCTTCTTTACAGTCAGTCCCTGGCAGGTAGTACACCGCTAACACACATGTAGCTACATGCTAATGTCAGGGAAACATGGAATTTTGGTTCCTGATGTGAAAAATGTCTCCCCAGTTCAGGTCATATTCCTGCTGGTACATGTTGGGTTTTTTTTTGAAGCTTTTATTTGTGATTCTTCACAGTAGAAAGTGCCGCTATACTTTGTTGCTGCCAGTACAATAATACACTGCTGTGTGGCTACATGCTAACTTCAGGGAAACATGTAGTCATGGTTGCAAATGTTGTTAATTTTCTTGATTTTGGATCATATTCCTGCTGAAATGTGTCCGGTTGTGTTTCTAAGCTTTCATTGGTGATTTTTCACAGTAGAAACCTGGAGACACTGACCGATCAGAGCAGACTGGGCTTTTTCATGAAGAAGGGCTTAAAAAAAAAACAGGCACTAAAATGGAGCGTTTCAGACAGACGTGGTATTTCAGTTCAGACAGTATGAGGAAAATAAAGTGTTTTTTTTAAACAATAAAGCATGCAAACGTGTTCCAGTAGAAACCCAAAATACAAGTGTGAACCTCAAAATGAGCATAGTAGTCCCCCCTTAAACTATTCATTTTATGCCTCTAAAACATTTTTCAGTTTTATAAATATTAATGGAATAATGAAATTGGGTTGAGCATATTACATTCTGGATAAATAGCCTGAGCTGGCCATAAATCCAGCCTTTTATCTATCTACAGTCCAAGATGGCGTCTGAGTGTTTTGGCAGCCGTTCAGACTGATAGATGAGCCGACTCCGGCTGCCAAAGCTCTCCTCCCTGGTTCTTATTTCTAACCCCTGATCGGCTAATTCTCTTTCACACAGGATTAATGTCAGCTGGATAGGAGGATGGATATCTACTCCATCTGCTGTCAGGGCGCCATGACCTCTGACTTTTGACCTGCTCGCTGTCAGCCACTTGTAATGACGAGCTTGCAGTTATTTTTCTGTAGAACTCATCGGGAATTATTCAGCAAAAAATGGGCCTTGATGTAAAATGCACAAAGAGAGATGAGAGATGGAAGGAGGGATTGAAGACAAGTGAGCAAGAGATGGAGGGGGTCGGAGAAAATATAGCTGAAGAAGTAGGAGTCGCCAAAACAAAAGAGAGAAAGTGCTAACAGGCAACTGTGGAGGAGGAGAGCGATGCAGAGCAGATGGGGTTTGTTACTGCCTCACTGGTCTGAAAGGTGGTTAGCTCTACTTTCTGTGTGTGTGTGTGCATTTAGGCGGGTTGGTGGGTGTGAAATGACTTACACTGCCAGCACCCATGGGTCTATTTTTTGTTTTTTTTCCTGTGATAACTGCCACCAAAACTTTAATGCTTTTGCAAACTTTTCTGTGGCCTTGTATAAAGGGAAAATACAACTAAAACTAGGCCTACGAGGAAAATACGTACCTGAGTCAAATCTGAACACAAACACATAATATACACACTTTTAGATTCAGTGTGACCTCTTGTCCGCTGATGTCCATTCAGAATAAATGTCCATATATCTGCTTAGAAACTATAGGAAAAAAATAATCATCTTTTATCTTCAGACGTTGCCCAAGAATCATCACGTTTTTAGGTTTTCTTCTGCATCAAAATACTCTAATGATACTTATCTGTACGTCCATGAGTAGCTACAATACAACCAGGGGAGGCTACGAGCTAGTTCAGCATACTTCTAATGCCAGTACTAAATGGTAAACAAATATAGGTTATTAAAACAAACAGACTGAAGTTGTGGTTGACATAGCAACATTGTATTTCCTGTTTGTATCCCCTGAATGAACACAGAGACATAATACATATGTGTTTTTTAGATTGAGTATGACTTTAGCTTCTCTGTAATTATCAATAATAATAATGATAATAAAGTAAATGTCCGTATGTCCGCTGAGAAATCATAGTGAAGGAACTTTACTTATAGAGAACTTGTCTGAGAATCCTCACGTTTGTAGCTGTCTGTACATCTGTGGATACATCGCAAACAGGACCTGCTAATGGCTAATTCGGCATACTTTTGATGGTGCAAATTAGCTAGATGTAAACAAATGTAAGCTAGCATAAAACAGGTTAAGGTGCAACCCATTGCTAACTGACGTAGCAACAGTTAGCTATCTGTAACATCCCTAGATGCTAAACTAAAGCAGTGAACGTGGTTAGCATTATAGCTGGTAAACATTAGCATGTTAGCATTGTCACTGTGAGCATGTTAGCATGCATGCGTCACTGGATGACAAGCTCGGCTGTAGATTTGATTCAAAACAACTTTGTTGACAGGCAAAGATTTTATTTTAAATCTTCCAAGTTTAGCACTACATGGACTGAAAAACAGAAAGCTAGCTAGTTAGCATTTAGCCGCTAACATAGCTGTCCTTAGCTTAATTGTTAAATCCGTCATGTTTTTGTATCTTTGTATGAACTAAACTGGATTATGACATTACCGACATGATCTCACAGACACGAGGACATGACATGACCATGACCTCTCAACACTGCTCTACGTGTGGTGGCAGGTAATGTGTTAAATTACATGCTGGCAACACGGTTAACTTTATAGGCACCAAAATTACTTTGTAGGGTTTAGAAAAAGATTTTGCTTCCATTAGAAATAACTATGTTTGTTATGTACAGGGTGGCACAGTTGGGTTTAGCCCTAAACTACTTTCTTATGTTTAGAAAAAAAATGTGTTTCCATTAAAAAATAACTATGTTTGTTATGCACAAGATCGCACGGTTAGATTTAGGCCCCAAAACTACTTGGTTAACTTTAGACATAGATTGTGTTTTTGGTTAAAATAAGTTTGTTGCGTATGGGACGAAAGTGCATCATAAACGTTATGTTAGGATGTGAAGATAAAAGACGTCAGCGATTACTTTTAGATCCATAAGAGACACAAACATGACTCTCCTGGGTGAAAGTCCGGTTGTTTGTTTGACATCTTTCCAACACAGACTTTCTCGCTCTTTTCGAACCTATGGCAGGTATACACAACTTGCTTCGCCCAGGGGCCACTTTTGCATCATGACAGAAGGCCAGGGGCCATTAAATTAATAAATGTTGTATTTAATATGTAAATAATTAGCCCGGACCTCTGCTAGGAATCCAGGCTGATCCTGCCCTGGCACTTTTTCTTGATAAACAAACTCTATATTGATGCTTTCATGCACTCTGACACCTTATTTACATCAAAAGGACAAAAACATCCTGGTGTGTATCAACTGAAATAGTCAATGGGCCACCCAGCACTCTTGCAGGCAGCAAATTGAGTATCAATTATCGATGTGGTCATAAGATCTTTAATCACCGCCCATGGTGTGATGTTGAAGAACCAGAGAATTTGTTATTTTCCATTAGCATTGTTTCCATGGTGCTGTCACATAACTTTAACACATTAGCTGCCCCCACCAACAGCTCTGTGAGATCATGCTGTACGTTACATTTATTTAGCTGATGCTTTTATCCAGAGCACCTCACAATAAGTGTATTCAAGCATGTGGGTATTTTTCAAAAAGTGCATGAGCCTTAGAATGGACATCATGGGAAGTGTAATAAATGTCAGCGCTGCTCCTGAACGTCAAAAGCCGGTCAAACAAAAATAAGCTGATGCTAAATACAGCGTGAAGAGACAGTGAGACGGTGGAAGATACTGACAGTGCTGAGAGAGTTACGCAACAGTGTGTCAGTACACCTCTCCGCAACCAGACTGAGTGTTCCTTCCAGACAAGTGGACAACCGCTGGTATGTGTGTGTGTGTGTGTGTGTGTGTGTGGTTCTTGGAAACATGAGAGGACCCAGTCAGATCCCTGTCTCCATGGCAACTGCATCTTCCTCCTCATCTGTCTGTCCTTCTCACTTTCTTTCCTGCTATGGTTTTGTATTGTTTTTATAGTTCATAATGCACTTTTTTTATCACTGTTTTCGCCTCTCTCTCTCACTCACAGACACACACACACACACACACACGCACACACATCCATCTGTCTCTCTTTGATTAAATCATGTCTTCTGTAACACACACACACACACACACTCATGCACACAGGCATGAGGTGCTCAGGTGTGTCAGCGGTTATACGTTTCTACCTTTATGTTTGCATGGTTTGTTAGTTTGATGAGGAAGACGTGTGACATCTGCTTCACACACACACATACACACAGCTTTAGCAGCCCAGTCAACAAACATGCATGTCATTTTGATATGTTTGCATGAGCTCGAATGTGAGAGCAGTGATAGAAATATTCAGCTACTTAAATTAAGTAATGAAGTACTAATGCATAAAACTACTCATTTGCAAGTGCAAGGCCGGAGTTCAAGACTAAGATGATGACCTGAATTTACTGAAACTATCGAAAGTGCTCATTTTGCAGAAAATGTTCCGACTGGGACTGATAGATTATCACATGTGACATTAATACTGAAGCATGATTGTGAGACCTGGAGCAGTTGAGTGGTGAAATTTTTTGTGCATTTGACAAAATTTTTCTCCTATTTTTTTTCTCTTGCTTCTAGTTTTATTTTAGATACATGTAGTGGAGTAAATATTTTCAAGTAAAATGAAACATAGATTTTCTGCCAGCGTTTTATGCTTGCATCGGAAATAGTATTCTGTTTTTAAAGTATGTTTCATATGTTCATTTGCTAACTTAATATTCATTAATATTATTGTTATCTCACTATATCTTAAAACTATCTAAAAGTCTGTCATCACACAGGACGCCTCAAGGTGACTGGAGAAATTTAACTCTAATTGGCAACTGGGTGGCGCTATAACAACAGAAAAATGCTTCAAAATGGCTAAAATGTGACCGATCGCTGTGGCTCCCCCTGTGGACCAGTGTTTTGTTTCTTCTAATTTTTTGGTATTACTAAGTCATGGTATGGTATGCTGTACATAATCACTGACGCTGTCAGTGTGTCATTCTGTCAGTCAGTCATTCTGTCTGTCCCACGTTTTTCTACTCACTGACGTGGTCAATCTATGTGAAACTGCACATAGGCATTGAGGATTGGCATAGGTAGAAGGTGACAAAGCTACCAGTGGGTATGGTCTAGTTATTATTATTATTATAATTAGTCATAGTAGTAATAGCGGCAGAATGTACAGTGTGTTGTTCTCACAGCTACTTTATATAGTGAACATTTTTGTGTGAATTTCTCCGTCTCTGCAGATCTCTCCTGTTGGTGCAATATGTACCTCAGATGAATGCAGTTATGGGTATATACTATATATGCTGCATTAGTGTGTGTGTGTGTGTGTGTGTGTGTGTGTCCACTAATGCGTGGGTGGGTGATGTGAGTCACGATTGTGGAAAATCCCACTCTCCTCCTCGCCCCTCCTCCTTTCTTCTGCAACCCGAGGCGATTAGAAAACAAGAGGTGTCACTCTGCTGCTCTTCCTGCGGTCACAGTGACAGACCCAGCAGGACAAGGACGCTACAAACATGTGATGATCTTATAGAATATGATACGTTGCTGTAGGTTAAACTACCCAACAGTATATGCAAGGATTAAAATGAGCACAACCTTAAACATCTGCAGCAGTAAAATAAAATTAAAAAATCATTAAGAAACGATGACAAACTGAGCCAAACCAGTGTTTCGGTTCATTGAGACGTTTGATGAGTTTGAACGCTGAATGCAGATTCAGATAATGTCTCCATGAACTCTTCTTGGCTTTTAATGTGAAAGCCATTAAAGGATCGCACTCGCTGAAAGAGTTTTTTATTATAGAAGGAGGACAAGGCTGGCAGAGACTCCATGCTGAGCATGAACAATAACACAGAGGAATTAAAAGTCACACCAAACACTCCTCATTTTCATCTATCGTTCATTTTGTCATCTACGAAGCCAATGTCACCACTCTGTCCTCAGCTGCTACCATCTCTCTCTGCCTTTCCTCCTCTTCAGCAGCTCTGCGCTGGCTTTCATGTCGAAGCAGGAATCAAAGTTTGCTCTCATCAACGACTTTGAAGCAGTCGCCTCTTTCTTCTCTCTGGGTGGGTTCATAACACTAAAGTCTTTGTTTTTCTTTGTGTTTCCTGTTTACAGAAAGTCAGTGAGAAGGTTGGAGGGGCGGAAGGAACCAAGCTAGATGATGACTTCAAAGAAATGGAAAAAGTAGATTTATTCATTCACACTCACATTCACACCTATGGATAATTTAGAGTCACCAATTAACCAGTCATCTCCTCAGCAGGTTTGTGTGTTTGTCTCTCATAATACTCCTGATTTTTTTGGTCCTGCAGAAGGTGGACATCACCAGCAGAGCAGTGTTGGACATCATGACCAAAACCACAGAGTACCTCCAACCTAACCCAGGTAGGAAACGCACAGTGAAACTGACACAACATGCAGCCTGAAACAACACACCTGTGACTCATGATGTGACCCTCGCCGCCCCGCAGCATCCAGAGCCAAGCTAAGTATGATCAACACCATGTCAAAGATCCGCGGCCAGGACAAGGGACCCGGTTACCCTCAGGCTGAGTCTGTCCTCGGAGACGCCATGTTGAAGTTTGGACGGGAGTTAGGGGAGGAGTCAAGCTTTGGTAAGTGGGAGGGTGCATAAATTCATCATGGGAAGATGTCTGCAGAGGACTGTTAGCAAAACTGGCTTATTATTGCAACTTATTACAACAGAAATACAGTGATTTGCCTTTTTTTTATTTATTTGTAGCTCCTGCCCAACATTAGGAGGGAACAAAGCTGCCAACACACAAATAAATACATGACTGAGTAAAATAATAATATTAATAATAATAATAATAATAATAATAATGATTTTTTAAAAAAATAATAATAAATATGCACAGAAATAGAACATAAATGAATACAATGTATTTACTTGATAAAATACCTGTTTTTGTATTCATTTTTCCTAATTTACTAATTTGTTCTTTTCTATTTACATTTATTTCAGTTTTTACTATTTCTTCTTCATTATACTGGCATCTTTAGTCCTCCATAAAGAAGTGGCACACAAAACAAAATTTTAGTTTAAAACTGACTAATTAATTCTTTTCTATCTACGTTTATTTCTGTTTTTACTAATTTTGTCATTTGATAATTTGATTTTTAATGAATAATTTTCAAATTTCTTATTTTCTGTGTACATTTATTTCTGTTTCTATTTATTTCCCCTTCATTATAATGGTATTATTAGTCCTCCGTAAAGTGGTGGCACATTTAATAGAACTTTATTTTAATCATGTCTTAATTTATTGTTTCTGTCTACATTCATTTCTGTTTTTAATTTATTCATCTCATAATGGCATCTTTAGTCTTCCATACAAGAGTTTCAAGCTGATCCAAGCAGAAGTCATGTAAAACTGTCTATGAAAAAATTTGTATGTGTTTTTTTACTCTGTCCCATTCTCTTCATCCCTGCCTTCCAGGTTTAGCGCTGATCGATGCCAGCGAGGCGATGAAGGAGCTCGGGGAGGTAAAGGACGCTCTGGACATGGAGGTCAAACAGAACTTCATCGACCCGCTGCAGAACCTCCACGACAAAGACCTCAAAGAGATACAGGTGAATAAAACACCTGTTTATCTTAATGAATCGGACGAGAATGCTGTTGTTGTTGTTTTCATTTTCCTCTCCTGCCTTGTTTCCCCTCCACCGCAGCACCATCTGAAGAAGATGGAGGGCCGCCGCCTGGACTTTGACTACAAGAAGAAGCGTCAGGGGAAAGTCCAGGACGATGAAATCAAACAGGCGCTGGAGAAGTTCGACGAGAGTAAAGAGATCGCAGAGCAGAGCATGTTTAACCTGCTTGAGAGCGATGTAAGGGTGCTCTCATGTTTCATTTTAATTTATGTTTTCATCATCGATTGATCTGCCAATTATTTTCTGTCCTAAGCCCCTCCCACCAGACACCCGTGGGCATATCGCACTTCATTCAGTAACTAAGTGTTTCCCACATGTTGATTTATTTGATCTGATTTCACTGTAGAGCTCTTTCTCTGTTCATTCAACCACAAATAAGACAAGAATTAGCTAGCCAGCTGCTGTGGCCCACTTCTCTGGGAGTTGAGTGGGCAGAAGCTTGGAAGCTTGGGCGGCTTGAATTCTACCAGCTCAAACCCCCTAGCACCGGGTGTCAAAGCGTGCTGATGGCCAGAGGCAGCATCGGGTCTAACCTTTGTGTCGGCAGCAACAGAAAGTTTGCTGATCCAGTGGGGAGTTTGCGCTGGTTGGATTCAGGTTGCTGCAGCCGCTGACTCAGGGTCTGTTTCCAGAGCTGCTGCCCACGCTCCTCCCAGTGGGGTGGTCTATTGTCAGACTTAGTGTTAGCCCTTTAAAAATGGACCTTTAAACACGTGGACGGATATGAGAGATCATTGTTGGCATGATCCTGTTTAAACAGATTTAAAATAAGAACCATAATAGCTAAAGCATTCAGTCTTTTTGCAGCAGAAAGGAAAGACTTCTGTCTTATCTGTTATCACCCAGGAGCTTAGGTTACCTCCCCTAACATGTGGTGCAAACATTGTATTTTGCCGTAACTATGCCAGAATTTCCCTGGGTCTTTCCCCATAGTGGCCATGAGAGATTGTTGTATACATAATCTTGGATTGATACTTTGATCTAAAATAAAAACTATAATAGCGAGAGCATTCATTCTTTTAGCAGCAGAAAGCTAAGGCTTCTGTCTGCCATGTTTTCATGTTAATGCTCGTAGTGACGCCATTGCACAACATCACGTGTGGTGCGAACCATGCAAAAACATGCAGTGGCACCAGAGGAATGAATGATGAAACTATCACTACGCCTTTGAGCTCTGCTCATAAAATGAGCATGTCTCAAATACTAATGTACATAGTTCAAATAACTTATGGGGTGTTTAGAAATATTTTGTTTATGTTCCTCAATTTAAAAATCTTTTGGATCGATATGTTTTGTGATTTTATTTTGTAAAATCTGATGAAAACGTCTGATTTTTGTGTTTTTGTCATGACACAATGTCATTACTTTTAAAAATTAGTACGGTTTATTGACTTGTGTAACATTTTAGGTTAGGATATATAGATTTTAGGGATGTGACGCATTTGAAGATACTCTAACAAATGACATCACAATAAGCAGAAGTATCAATGTAGGCTCTGGCAGACCATATCTAGTTGTCTAGTATCTAGAGTTGCTCTGCAGTGTAGGCAGCTGTGTCCAATGCTGGGACAACTTTTTCCACAGGATTCTCCGCCACTGAGTCAGGCTTTCACCATCTGAAGGAATCATCTGCATTTGTAGAACAGCCAACAGGAACGCTCTCTCTCTGAAATGATGTGTGATTGGCTCCCATCTCCCATCATAGGATAGATTTTCTGAAGCCTGAAAATGGAGCCAAGAGGAGGTGCAGAAGTCTAGTTTTCACCATTGTACCATGTACCATGTACCATTGTACCATGCTCAGAGTTTATTATGAGATTTTTGTCCAATGACGCCAACATTAACTGTGTTGAAAGTCCAGTAAATGTCTCTGCTCCAATGAGTGATGACAGTGGACGTTTACTGCAGAAGAAACAGCTAATTGATTTGGAAAAACAATGACGAAAAATCAAGTGGAAACAGAAATCTAATCGGATTAAATCCCTGAGGGGAAACATCATTTTTAAACCGCAATGAATCATGAAAACAACAAACATGGAAATCATAATAGAAAATGACTCAATATAATCAAATATTCACTGTGATGATTGTGGTTGACATTGTTTTTTCTGTTGCTATGGTTACAACTACTGGAAAATAAAGGGCAGCGATCCTGCACCGTGCTGTGCTGTGTCGCAGCAGACCCCGGCCCAGCATGGGCACAGAACAGGATGTGCTGCAGTAAAAAAATAAAAATAAAATATGCGTGTGTGTGTGTTGCAGATAGAGCAGGTGAGCCAGCTGGCAGCGTTGGTTCAGGCTCAGTTGGAGTACCACACTCGCTCTGCCGAAATCCTCCAACAGCTCTCCAGTAAGATGGAGGACAGGTATTGATCCCTCTGCCCACCTGTGATAAAAATAACCCAATAAAAGAAGATTCACGTGGTGAGACGAACCTTTTTTTAAACCGTTTCTGGCCTTTACCCAGGATAAAAGAGGTGTCCAATAAACCGAGGAAGGAGTACACTCCGAAACCCCGAATGACCCTGGAGCTGCTGCCCCCCAGCGAGAGCCACAATGGAGGGATACACTCGGCCAAATCGCCAGGAAGATCACCAGGTACAGGGTGGGAGAGCAGTCTGGGTGGGAGAATGAGAGTTTGACCACATCAAAGACGTTTGTCTTATTTCTACAACGGCTGTTGACTTTTAGACTCATCATATCTGCTTTTTAGTCAAACAGCCTTCTGCTAGAATCAGACGGACATAATCACAGCAAGTCTGTATTTACCATTAGAGCTGTGTCGATGTGTGTTTTTTGCCCCAGAAGAGTCCACCAACGAGGACAACAGGTCTACGTTAAGCAGAATGAAGTATAAGGTGCAGTAAACCCACAATGTGATGTCCTCGTCTGGGGACGCAGGGTCTCAGGACAATATTGACATATGACATGTACTTCAACATCATAATCAAATTCTTGAAATTCAGTCATGGCTTTTGGGTTTGGTGGGCCACTTCAAGATTTTTAGTCACCCCCTCTGGCTACCCCTATGACAAATTTCTGGGGGGGCACCACTGCCCACAAAGGGCTTGAAACGTGTCAGCTCAGCTCATATGACCACTAGAGGTCGTCGCACTCCATTCACAATTCTTAAACGGTTTGTGTCTGTCCCCCCACAGCCCCCATGGACCAGCCCTGCTGCCGAGCACTCTACGATTTCGAACCAGAGAACGAAGGCGAGCTGGGCTTCAAAGAGGGTGATGTCATCACCTTGACCAATCAGATTGATGACAACTGGTACGAGGGCATGATCAACGGCCAGTCGGGCTTCTTCCCCATCAATTACGTGGATATCCTGGTGCCGCTCCCTCATTAGGTCCCGCCAGTGATCTGGCCCTTAACCCCTTCGACCAATCCAGACACCCCTGAAAACAGCCTGTATTTGCATAAAAAAACAAACCACGCCCTCCTTCTACTTCTTCTTCTGTGCTTCTGTGCGATTCTGCTTTCACAAAATGGACTGAAATGACTGAGACGAAGACGGGGTGGATGAGACGAGGCAGTAGGACAGTGAAGAAGAAAGGGGGAGGAGGATTTTAGCGTGAGAGATGCAGAAGAGAGGTAGAAGAGAGGGATTGAGAGGGACGAGAGGACGAAGAGATGATGATCTTTTACAGCGCTCACTCAGTCGTGCTCCGCTCAGCCGGGCAGCACTGGAAACCAATGAGGCTTTGGAGACTTAAGGCACGGTGTAAATGTACGTGCATGTATGTGTCTGTATGTGCGTTTCGACCTGTTCTTACTCTATTATGACCGAGCCAGCACAAAGTCGTGCTTGACAGCTTTTTTGTGATGCTGTCTTCTTCTTCTTCTCTTCTTGAGTTTCTTGCTGTTTTTCTCTCAGAGTACTTGTCTTTTCTACCTTGACTTGCCTTCCTGTGCTCTTCCTCAGCCCTAGATTTCTCAGCAACTGTCACAGTCTTTCCCACTTTCTGTCTTTCTTTCTTTCTCTCTTCCCTCCTTGGCTAGCACTGCCTTTCAGCATGGCTCCATACTGTATGCAGGCCTCTAACCCATGTTCCAGAGCTACATTAGGTCACCAGACCATTCTACTTTTGTTTAAGTATCTCTCATACTCTTGTAACATACTCTGCCTTCCTCAGAGTCTGCACAGAGTCTCAGCTCAGTGGCTGTATGCATGAACCAGCCAAATCAGAAATTTGAGTGGTAAGGTGCTATGTGAGATGTAGTTTTTGGGAGAGTACCTTTGAAACAAAGCCGTATCTGCAATAAGTAGATTTTTCCAGAATGAAAAAGAGAATACTTGATCATTTGTTCTGAAAGCCATTTATCATATAAGGTTTTAAAGGTGTGAGGATCGGAGGAGTCATTCAACACATCATTAAACTTGTCAGCTCCAGAGCTGAAAAGGAAAGCTCTCTCTCATGATTTACCAGACAGCAGCGACATGTTAACACAATCCAGGACAGGCCAGTTGTATTGAACATAACTTTTTCACCAGGTTGGTTCCTCCAGTATACATAGAGGAAAAGATGCTTGTTTTTTCTCTGTGTACTGTTCTCAGTCACCCATTCATGGTGTTTTGTGTGTACTCTGTGGAGTAAATGCTTGTTAACTCGTCTTATGTGTGGCTCTTGCATGCAGGACTGTGTGATCAGTGGTAGCCGTTCTAAAATCACCAGTTTTAGTCCTCTTTCTGCAGATATCTGGAGGAAGGCTGCTGCTCAGTGGCCCCTTAAGAAAACAAAATTAATATTACATTAATAAGACATTAAATTCCAGAATGCTGACAAAATTCGAGAACCTTCAGCATCTTTCAAACATTCTAGGATCTCAGCAACATTCTACACTTTGCAGAACATTATCTGGGTCTTTGTAAAATTCTTCAACCTAAGTATTTCAACAATGGCATTCTCGGAACCCATCGGCTGTATTCGGCGTCTGACTTCCAGTAGACGGCGATACAGCCTCTGGGGGCAGACCCCCAATTTTTTGGCATTCCAGTTTGATTTGGGCGGAGGAGGTGAATTTTCGTTTCCGACTTCCATTTATATATAAGTAAATATGCTGAACCATTGCGATGGATTCAGAGTTTGCAGTGACGCCAGTTATGTTCCGCCTCGTTAGTTTACCGCACAGACCGTTTAACCTGGCAACAACTGCAGCCAGCTCAAATGTGATTGGTCAATATCACGCGGACTACAAACAGCCTACAACCGGAAACCAGGGCTCTTCTGCTCTTCTTCTGAAGGCAAGATCTCCGGGGTTTGCCTACAGACTCTACATTCACTGAATGTAGAGTCTGTATATTGAGACTACAGCAGTGGTAACTTGACCTTGGGGAACATTTTAGAACCTTGACAAAATATTTGCCCTAGGAATAATCTAGAAATGTGTTATCATTGCGGAATATTGATAACATTCAAGAAACTTTTGAACTAAATAAGAATGTTTCTGGACTTGGTGAACATTCTCGAGTGACAAAACTTGGCAGTGTTCTCGCCCTCAGAATGATCTGGAAATGATTCATCATTCTGGAATCTTGATAATGTTCTTGAGCACCCTGTTACCTTTAATAAACTTTTGAACGTTATAGTTTCTTGGTGACATTTTGAACTGTATATGAATGTCTCTAGATCTCATAAACATCCTGGTTCATATATGTTGCGGCGTAATCAGAACATTCTAGATCCTCGACAGCGTTCTTCTCGCTAGAATGATATAGAAATGTTTTATCATTCTGGAATCTCGATAACGTTAAAGAACGCTGCATTACATTTAACTTTTGAGGTATATAGGTCCCTGGTGAAATTTTGAACTGTATACAATGTTTCATCCTGGAGTGTTCACATATAGTCAGGAGTAATGGAAACATTCAAGAACCCTGACAGCGTTCTTGCCCACACAGTGATCTAGAAATGTTTTGTCACTCCAGAGTCTCGACAACGTTCAAGAACGCCCTGTTATACTTAAGAAACTTTTGAACTTAATAGTTCCTTGGTGACATTTTGAACTGTATAAGAATGTTTCTAGACTTTGTTTACATCCTGGAGTGTTCTCATATTTTCGGGCATAACCAGAACATCGTAGAACCCTCAAGACAAGAATATTCTAAACAGTTTAGCAGTTGGTATTGGTGTTTCCTGTTAGCCATGCTAGTTCCCTGGAGGAAGCATCACATACAGAGAAAAGCAGGATTTCTTCTGTGGCTATAACTGAAGAGCTACCTACTGTACACGTATGTATGTCTCAGAAGTGTTCATCATAAGGCAGTATTAAATAGTACTAATAATACTCTGAGAAAGACCTTGTGAAAAAGGTCATTTATTGTTAAAGGCTGTCTCGTAATTCAACTATTTATCACTGATTTCACATTAATCAGATTGACCTTTTAATGGCAGTGGAAACCATCAGCTCGTGTTTTACCTTTGATAGCAGCAGAACATTTTTAACATTTGGATGTTACTGTTTTTTGTCTCATGTTGAACCTTGAAGCTTTGGCAGTTGTCAACTGTTGGTAGCTACAAGACAAGCTGACAAGTCTTACAATTAATAGAGATGACTCCATTTGAGTCAACGGAAATGTTCCAGCAATGTTAAGAGATCTGTTTAATTGTATTCTTCCATACTTATGTTTTGTTGGTCTGTTAAAATCAAACATAGGACTTAAGAAATTTGTATTACATTCATGACTTGATAGAGAGGACATTCAGTGTGGTGCTGGGTTTATATCGACTCCATTGTACATAAAACATCTGAATAGTGTCAAAGACTAGGGGTCTGCCGTACTCAGAACTTCTCTGCTCTGGTGTACACAGGAAGCTAAAGCTAATCACCTTGATGTTTGTTCTCATTTACCATGCTAACATTTCTAAAAATAAAAACTGACATTTAATGAATATTATATTTGATATTAAACGCATAGACTGTGTTGTTAAATTAAAAAGCCTAGGGTTTTTCTGTTCAGGCATTATTTATTAATTCGTCAAACAACGGCAGAAGTGTGTGCTAGCACGGCTAACGCTAATGAGCCAGATGCAGCTAACCAACATTTCGCTTTACATTTCCGTTGTGTTTTGGTGATGCAGTGTTTAGCAGAATACTTAAAAGTAAAAGTATTTAGTGCCTGAATATCTCATCCTAAATGTAAGAGTCTGTTAAAATACAGAGAAATGTCACATATTTAAAATTAATTTGGCATCCATCATCTAAAGGACGGTTTATATGTAAAATGGTTGTGCTTTGCATAATTTTTGTCACATTTTCTTCCTTTTCCTTACTGTGAAAAATCACTGACATATATTTAAGTATTACTGTGATGTATCACAATAACAGCCATGCTAATTTCTGTTAGCAAGGGCTTTATGAGCATGGACCAGACCAAACTTTGCTTCAACCAAAACCTGATGTTTACTTATGTCAGTGATAATGACTCTTTGTTTTAATTCAAAACTTAATTCCTTGATTTTACATGGTATGTTGTCACTTTTTTCCAAACCCAAAATCCACCACTGCGTGATGCACACTGGAGAAAAATGTAGCTTGTTTCAAAACAAGACATCTCATGTCACTTTCAGCATATGGGTATGAGGTATCAAAGTATTCATAGAATTTATTAAGAACCTTTTGGTGTTTAAAGATGTACAGATACTTCTTATTTTGTGTTCCGAAGATGCATTCTGAACATTGCATTACAGCAAGTCGAGACATTCCATTATCCAGTAGCCATAAAATAGGCTGATCGTGCTGGTTTTTCACAAGTTAGGTGACGACAGTAATAATTTATCAGGTTTGCCGCAGAGAAGAAAATATTTTAGAAAATGTTTGAGCATGGGCAAGTTTCACAGTTCCTCTTGAAAGCTATAATGGTGTTTCGACACAAATAATAACAAAGAAAAACAAAAAAAACTGCATTTTTAACCGTAGATTCAATATAATCTATCAGCAGTCAATAATTATTGAATACAAAGGCAATAATGATGATCTAACAATAAAATCTAATGTTTTAATAAAAGGAAGAGATGGCTCTGAGGGAAAACTGTGGATTTATCTCTGGAGCTGCACCACTTAGACATCTCTTGCATTGCCAAAGCACACAGTATGTGACAGCAACAACACAATCAAACTAGCACTCGGTAACTTACTCGCTTTCTGCCACATGCTGGCTTCTCTGTAACTGTTCCAGGTTGTTGTAAAAGACGGGGGTTTGGAGCACAACTGTGTTCAGTGTTTTTACTTTTGATTTTCTTTGTCTGTTTGTTCCGAGTCTGAAACTTGATTTTCTTGAGTCCGCCTGTTGAAAGTCTGTGAGCTGCATGCAACTGAACTGCTTTACGTCTTTACGGCTGTTTGAGATGGTTTTCCAAAAAAAATAACAAAAAAACAAAACAGAATGGGGAGATATTTGTCCTGCTGGGGCCTGTGTGAACTGCTACTCCTTATTTTCTATTGTTCAGTATTTATTTTTTATCTTTTGACTTGCTTGAGCTATATTTGTATAGCACTCCTCTCTGATTACAAAGTGCTTTAAGGCCTTTTGAATTTAATGTGTTTATTTATTTTGCACCTTCTCCAAACAGTTTTTTTCTGGTCTTCTCCTCTTTTATTTGTATTTTCTCTTTTTCTTTTGTGCTGATTTGCCCTCTATGGCGACATGTATTCTAACCTCAATGAGGGACTTGTACAGTGTTACGCTCCATTTTCCCTTTTCACCTTAATGAGAGTTGGACCTCGGCCACGTTACCTGCCTCGGTTTTAATTTCAGCATTGCTCTCAGATTGTCAGATCAAGCAAAATAAATCCAAACCAAACCTGCAGACTGAAGCTTCAGCCGTCCAGACTTTCCTCAGAAGTAAAGCAGCTCTGAAAATAGAAATATTCCAACTGGTTTAGCTAAACTTTCGAAGGTATGGAGGTAGATTTGTCTCAGTATTATTCACGTGAGCACATTGACAACCCTTGTGTAAATGTGTAGTCTGTAAATATAAAACAACTCAGACAAATCAACTCACAAAAATATTTTGCAAATATAAAACAGATCTGCAAATACACAAATAAATTAAAAAAAACTCAGTGTGTGTTGAATTAAAATCCACTAGTGTAAAATTGAGATTTAAAAAAAAAAACTGATTTACAAGTATCCGTTCAAAAGTTGTAGATGTGAAATGCCTTACATTTATTTGTAAATTAATTTGATGTATTTCAAGATATTTTGTGTTTTATATTTGCAAAATATTTTTTTGATTTTTTTTTTTGTATTTGTGGAAAGTGTTTTAGATTTACAAATTACACATTAGTGCACAGATTTTCAATCTTTTCACACAAATGATGTTGACACAAACGTATCTCCATACCTCAGAAGTTTGTATCAGGCTGTCGTTATATTCACGTGCAGCTTAACACATGCTAGAAAATCGGGGACACAGGAAATCTACATTAATCTCAAAACTCCATATTTCTTATTTTTATGAACTTTAAAAGCTCATGGTCTTTGCAATTAAAGTTCAAGAGCAGTCTTTGAGTACGTCAGATTTGCCATGTTGAATCAACCACAAGCTAGCAACCAGTTAGCTTAGCTTAGCATGAAGACTGGTAACAAGGGGAAACAGCTGGCCTGCATCTGTCTTGAGGTGAAAAACTTAAATGAACGTTCAAGAGATAAAATAATTTGTTACAATAAAAAGCAATTCTCATTCATCAGGTATCTTATTGAGTTATCTGTTTAGCTAGTTTAGCTAACTTTTGCGCCTTTTTTTAGGCCCCACCCACCAAGATTTAACTGAACCAATGGGATTTCTCCTGCTGTCGTAGCTGCTTTGCAGTCTGCAGGTTGCTAATGTGGCCTTGGTCTGGCCTGTGGCTGTGTGACATTATACTGTATGCCTTGTGGCTGTAAAATAGCCCCCTATGCCTATGGAACCTGGTGTCTACTGGTGAGCTACACGTGTGTATGTGAGTATATACACACACCTCGTTGCTATTTATTTATTTATGTAATGTATGTATTTATTTATTTATTCCTGTGTCCTATTTATTGGTTTGGCACCTGTGGCGTATTTGACGATTGTCAATACATTGGTGTATGATGTGGAGGAGGGGGTGACGTGGGGATATTTGGGGGTGGGGGGGGGACGTGGTCAGTGGAAAAACCTAGCTGTGATACTAACTCTAACTGTTGCTCTCCTCGTATTGGACGGTGATATAATCTAAGACCACTGTATGTATAACTGCTTGTCGTGAAGATGATCTACAATGTAATGACAATAAAGAATTAACACTATGATGACACTGCAGACAACCAGACTCCAATCTGTCCTTCATCAGTAGATCGCATCTCACATGAACTCTATATTTAGGAAGCATATACAGTGACTTACTACCTAAAGGAACAGTGTGTAAGATTTGCACCAAACACTTTCGGTATGGTACCTTTGGAACCAACAGTAACCCTTCAGATATGGTACTTAGACCCTAGTGTTTCCACCACAAACAGTCCTCTTAAATGTGGGCGGGGTTGTTGTCACTCACTGCTCCGTCCAGCACTCACTGTATTCTGCTCCTGCTCCTCGTTTATCGTCCACAGAACGAGGCTGCACACCGACATTTTCAGAACAAAATAGAACAGGCTGCAGTGAGAGTCTCTCTCCATGGGATATTTAAAAACAGCAGCTTTGTGCATTTAGTCCTTCTCAGGCAAGCTCAGGGGTTTAGTGTTGCTGTAGCCCACAGGAACGATGCTCTGTGATGCTCAGATTTAGTGGCATCTAGCGGAGAAGATTGCAGATTTTAACCAGCTGAAACTTCTCCCAGTTAGAATTCATTAAGTGTTTATCGTTCAGGTTTTTACAGGGAGCCGAATTATCTGCTAAGGTCTCCTCCTCCCAAAAACAAATTAAACCTGTAAACACACTTAAGAAAGCAGTGTCATGTTACAGATCAGTGTTTCTCCTATGCTGTTATGCATGTCTGAGGCGGTCCGTTGACCCATCACCTGCTAATGTGTGCTCACCTTTTGTCTCTGATAACTTGAGATGCAGACATTAAAGAGGTTTTTTCTTGGAATCTTCCTCTCCAGAAAAAAGGGACCAGGTGATTTGAACTGGTAAAAACCAACACTGTCCAACACTGTTATTTTGCATTTAATTTATTGGCAAGATCAGTTTCCTCAGTCATGTGAGCACTCTGATGCCTCCAAGTGGCTGCACCTGGACTCACACGTTATGAGAAACGGTTCTCTTCCAGCTCTGTTGTTTTCCACCATGGATTATCCAGTACATCTGTCGGAAAATATTTTTGTCAGAATTTTTAAAGCACATCAAAAGTGTTTTTCAAGCTCCTAAATTCTCTGCATATTCTCCTACTTGTTTTAATCATAATTTTACCCCATCACAGTCTGACCAAGCCACAGATCTGTACATAAATAATCATTTTGCATCTTTCATTGAGCTGAAACTTTATCTCTTTCTCAAACCTTTTTTTCTTTTATTATTTACAAGTCAGACATTTTGTTGAAAATAATCTTAAAAACTTTGAAAACCAACCAAAGGAATTCATTCTTTTTTTTTGTTTTGATGAAACAACATCCTGGCTCTAAACATCTTGTCTTATAATATGTGTCCTTGTTTTCTAATGTGACTGCTGTTTCTTCAAACCATTTTAAATCTGCATATCATTCCAAAGAAAAGATTGACAAAATATGTCCTAATGTATCTGCTATCTGTGACAGATGTTACTTCCTGGTTTTGTCCTATGATTGTTCCTTTTTGACAGGATCTCTTTGGACATTTGGACTGAACTTGACCCGCTGCTCGCCCTGTTTGGTTGTTCCGAAGCTTCTCTTGCTCTGCCAATTACTGCACAGAAGTCCTGATGGTTCGCATGTTAGCAGCAAGGAATGGAAGGCTACCAGTGCTCTCTGTTTCTCCAGATCAGGGGTGGCAAACTCATTTTAGCTCAGGGGCCACATGCTGCTCACTGTTTAAATCTCAGCCTTCACATGTGCATCAACTTTAGCTGTGCAAAGTCATCTAAAGGGCTGGACTGGACTCTTTGGTGGGCCGGTTCTGGCCCCTGGGCCGTATGTTCTAGGCAACTGGTCTCGGAGTTTCACTTTGGGAGACTCAAACTAGTCATTTTTAGTTTTTTCTTGTTTTTCTTTTTGTATGTGGAACGAGTATGTTTCTTAGTTTGTTTGTACATGTAATGTTGGTTTTTGGATGAAAATCAAATATTACATAAGGATATAATTAGTACGGAATACTACCTAAACTGTGTCAGTAGCTGCGGGGCCCTTTAGTCTGAGCACTTGGATGTTATTGAACGCAGCCATCAACTGTTTTTGTTCGTGTGATGAGCCAAAATGGCCGCTGGAGGCGCGGTGGATATGATGTGTGTGTGTGTGTGTGTGTGTGTGTGTGTGTGTGTGTGTGTGTGTGTGTTCTCCTGCTGCTGTTTCCCTCCTTTTACAAATCAATATATGGTGCGTTCAGGCACTCCACAAAAACTCCAATTTTAGAACTCCACAGTGGCAGATTAAGACTTTTCGCGGCAAATCAAGCGCGAAGGTGAGATTTGCTGTTAGAGAAGGGATTTTCACAAGCGTACAAATAATAATTGTCAAACTATAAGCTTTAGAACACGTTTGTGACACTTTATTCTGGGCACTTTATTCTACGCTTCTCAGAATTCTGATGCCTTCGCAGGCACTGAAGTCGCACACGGCTTGACCCACTTTTCGCGGACGCCACTGGAACGTCGGCACATCAAGCTCTACAAAAAAAGATAGCGACACACCGGAAGTGAAATAGTGGGCCTTTAAAATAAATGATAAACCGAGCAACTCAATATATGCGTTATAGGCCACTGGACGTCTCTAACAAGTATCAGTTACCCAACAGGCGTTGACTTGCAGTTAAAATACACTTTATTTCCAAAATATGCCTCATGGGCGCTTTCCGCTGAGCTCACGACACTTTTATTTTGAAGTCGTACCCGGAAGTCGTAGTTTTTACTCCAGCTAGCTTCACGCTGGTTCCGCGTGTTGATACTGAAGCGAGAGGATCGAGGAGAAACAAGTTTTTCGCATCGCAGAGATCCAAACTCAGGCAGAAACCAGAGGAAAATGGAGATGAAGAAGAGGGTTGGGTTAGAATTGAGGAACCGGTCGCCGACAGAGGTGAGCAGCCCGGTTTGTGTTGTTGTTTATCGGTTTGCGGTGTAAACTTCACCGGCCGGAGAAGGAGGGGTGGCGAGCACATGGCAGGGAGTCTGCAGGTCCCGAGAAGTGCCTCAATGTACATTTACTGCTTAAAGCGAAGCCGATACATAAAGTCTGGGAAACGATTTTATCATCTTCCGTTAAGAACTTTAATTCGCATCCGGAGCTCGGCAGTTTAATGACGGGTAAACAACCGCGGTGCGCAGCTGTTAACCGCCTTGTTTTCATTTCTATGCTCTCACTTAATATTAGCGCACGTAAATAGCTCCAAACTGCAGCGCACGTCGGTGAATTCATGGTTACAAGCTGCATGTGTGAAACTAAACTTGCACGCACCTCCTGTTTCAGCAATGGAAGGCACCAATGTGCCTCCAGGGCCCGACTAATGTCTGGGGCCGTATTATTTCAAAGTTAGGAGGCGGGTTATGTCTGCGTTGCATAACGCGGCACACGCTCTAAACACACAACCGCCTTTATTGTATTCTGTGATCAAACTAAATTGGCCATTGTAGTTACGCAGTCGTGGAACAAGCTGAGGTAACGTTAGCAGGCAAAAATGTCTCGTCACGACATCCGTTGTTACGCTCAGCAGACGCGGAAAGCAGGAAATGCGCGTTGTTTCTCGCTCCCAACACTTACACACATGTTAAATAATTACATATTTAATTTTATTTCAAACTCGAGTTCAGTCTGTTTTAACATCGCCCAGTTTATACATTTAAAAACTCAAACTGGTGTTGTTGATATTGTCGCCTCTCCAGAGATTAGTCGGCGCCCTTGCGTGCTAAGGGCGCGTAGCCAGCGGCGTGCTAGCGCTAGCTTGCTAAAGTGGCTACTACTCCAATGCGCCCTTGTGCTTGTGTCGCCGTTATTTCTCCTCTAAACCCATATAAACCGTGTTATCTTCCGCCTGGCGCACTCTGGGGGCCATTACATGAGATAATCAGTGAGAGGTAGAGTTAGCAGAGCGCTAGCAGGCGAGCTAACTTTGCAGCGTCACATGTGCTGCGAGTTTATAAACAGAGTGTCGGCCGGGATCCGTTCCAATATGAAACCGCACAGGAGTCCTGTGCACTCAGACACAGGCTGTAACTCCTCCTCCGTGGTGCACTCGTGTCTTAGTAATATCCTGACAACTTGTTTTGTATTAAAGAGGCTGCAGCAGCTTTAGTGTTTCAGCTTAAATGCATTGAATTAACTGGTTCACAGTCGTGAGTATTTCCTGGTTTTGCAGATTCATGTCGCATCATTGAGATTTGTTCTCTTGATGGGATAACGTAATATATTTGAATATGACAATTTGGGCTTTTGTTGTGCTGTACTTATAAAAAAAATTAAATCATTGTCTGTTGCAGCTCTAGTTATCTCATTAGGGCCGGATTTTGTTGTTTGATACATGTAGGGCTTTAAAGCTTCAAAGCTGCATTTGTTTGTTTATTTGAATGCTCCATTTTTGTATCGGCCTTCCATTACCCTCAAAATACCAATTAGCTCACAAAGTAAGAAATATTAATCCAACATAATTCATTAATTATTTTAAGGAAAGGGTATGTAAAGAGATGGTTCAGATTTTTACATCAAGCAGTTCAGTTCAGTATGATTTGTTCTGTCTCCACTGTAAAATGTCATGGATGGTACCAGTGGAATCGTTCCTTAAGCCTCCATTTTTATTTTTATTTGGGGGGGGGGGGGTACGTGGCACACAGTTCTGGGCAGAATGACAGCAACTTTTAAGGTGGAGCATTTAGTTGTAATGTTACTCACTGCATGAGCTGACGAGGTGAATCCATCAGCACACCTTAAATTTCACTGTGACAACTTTGACCATCCTTTAGTTAGTTTAGTTTTTATTGTCTCTTTTGGATGAAATACAGTTTTAGTAATGAGGGAATCTTCAAGCATTCATAAATATATATTAATTTCGACTGTATTATTTGAACTGAACATATCTGGAGGGGGAAAGCGTCGTAGAGCGTCGTTCCTGTGGGCTACAGCAACACTAAACCCCTGAGCTTGCCTGAGAAGGACTAAATGCACAAAGCTGCTATTTTTAAATATCCCATGGAGAGAGACTCTCACTGCAGCCTGTTCTATTTTGTTCTGAAAATGTCGGGGTGCAGCCTCGTTCTGTGGACGATAAACGGGGTGCAGACTTCCATCTGTGTCACCGCTGATGAGGAAATGCAGCGAGTGCTTGACGGAGCAGTGAGTGACAACAAGTCCGCCCACAATAAAACAGCTTTTGTTGCAGATCCCCGTCTTTAACTTCTGTGTCGGACTTCAGCCTCAGTGTGTAGTCAATGGATGAGTACCCCACACAATAAAATTGAACTATCCCTTTAAACTTAGTGGCACACAATAAAAAATAAAGAACATCAACACATATCAGGACCAAATAAAACTGTGTAAAGCAAACAAGAAGGCTGAAACTGCTGGGCACACAGGCCAAAAAAAATCTAGCAAAGCTGTAAACCTTTGTTTGGTATATCTAGCACTTTTTGGGTGTGCAACAGTATTCTGTTATTGTAGTTGGCCATTATGAACAAGGTTACTGCGACCAGCATGCTAACAAAGTGGCTAATCGTCACGTTATTTCAGGTGCATCGTCTGAAATGTTTTCTCATCCACCCTCTCAAAAAATCTTTGATTGTCTCATATTTCTCACTGAAGCTTCACTGCCTCAGAACTGGTGTTAGATAAATGTGAGGATACAATTATGAGTTTTAATATCCTAACAAAAATGATGCTTTTGCACTGCCACAAATTATTTTGTTTTTAATTGAATAAAAGAAGCCAACAAGTAAAAACGTGTCCAATAGCTGTGAAGGACCTTTTTGTCAATTCAAGTATTATCATTTTAATTTAATTAAGTGAATAAGTGAAAATTCTGCATGGGCTTTTGGTTCTTGATTGTTTATGATACGTCCCGTCACCTCTAAATAAATTCTAGTAAAAGGTTGTAAGTGTAGTGGAAACGGTTTTGCGCTCTTGTCTCTGTGACTCATCTTCGCTTTTGATCACAAAGCAGCTCGTAGGTGTAAAAATGACTATGTGATTTAGTCATACTGACACCACAGCGGGCAGAACAAGAACATACAGTCAGTTTGAAACAGATTTCTGTGTAGCGGAGCTGCATGTGCCAACAGTTATTAAAGAAAGAGACCAGTTTCAGCTTTGATTTGATTATTAAGAAAGTAACTTTCACTGTCAGTTGTTTTAGTGTGAATAAATCAGCAGTGTAGATGGATCGTTTCTAAACTCTGCCTTCGACCCACGCTGACTAACTCCTCTCCTCATCTTCAGGTCCAGGAGCTGGTTCTGGACAACTGTCGCTCTGGTGAAGGGAAGATCGAAGGAATCACAGATGAGTTCTCAAATCTGGAGCTGCTCAGCCTCATCAATGTCGGCCTGACCAGTGTAGCAGACATCCCCAAACTGGACAAACTCAAAAAGGTAAGGGAAGCAAACATACCCAGCCTGGACAGTGTCAGAAAGATTCATGTTGTTGTATGTCAAGTACTAATATAAATGTTTTATGAGCATGTGGCTGTTTGCTCAGCGTGGTCGTCCTTTTATCTAGTTCCTTCATGTGTTAAGATGTCCAAAGTAGTCGAGCTAAAAAAAAATTAAATGACCTAAAACTTAATCTGGAACTTTTTTTGATTAAATTGCCAAGCAAATATTCCAAATATTCTCCGTCTCCAACGTTTCAAATGTAAGTTTGATTCCTGTCCATTCTTTTGTTTGTCCGATTCATGTGAACGCGATATCTCAAGAACACCTTGAGGGAATTTCTTCAAATGTGGCACAAACGTCTACTTGGACTCAACAAGTTCAGGGGAATGAAGCCTGATTTATGGTCCTACGTTAAATCAACGATGTACCTACGCCGTTGTCGTGAACCCTTCGAACTTCTCCGTCACTCCATTTCATCGCGGTGCAATTCACCGCCAGAGCGGTGGGGGCTGCGTTCTTTCCTGAATAGTTATCGTCGTCTGTAGTTGATTCTTTGTTTAGCTTCCGGCTTTTCCAGTCAGAGTAAACAATGGCGACAGAGAGAGAGAGAAGTATGTTAATACTGCAGCATCTACATCACAACAGAAGATGTTTAAAGATGGCGGGGATGGCGCAATCTGGAAATACGAAACCGGAAATGCGTTGCTACCAAGCAAACCAATCACAGCCCTCTCGGTCTGCGCTGGGTCTGCGTCGCCTCGACGTGTAGTTACATTTTTTGCGAGGTGCATGTCAGGCTACGGCAGGGGCTACGGCGAGCCTCCTGCGTAGCCACGTACCCTACGATGTAGGTGCGTCGTTGATTTATCGCAGGACCATAAATCAGACTTGAGTTTGAGAAAGACTCCGAGAAGTCCGGGGCTGTTTATAAAACATTCAGGTCACCACAGTTTACTCCACACTACTGAAACTGCGCCTCTTTTTGGAGCCACCGCGGAGTTGCTAATAGTTTCGCTTTCAGCCATGCTTGTTGTTGCCGTGGGTAACAGTGTGATGTCATATGTCAACAAGCCGAAATATCACGAGTATCATGATATGAATTTGTTTCTATCAAATTGAAAAATATACTAATATTATCGCCAAGGAGATGATATGACACAGCTCTATGAGGGGGTTTCTAAAATTTGGCACAAACGTATTTGATACAGCAGTATTGCGATCATTTTGTGACAATATTGTATCGTCACACAGTGCCAAGTCGTGATCATTGTTGTTGACTCAAACAGCTTTAAATTAGAAACGTTGCTCCAACAAGGCAGCAGCTAATGATCGTTTTGACGACTGTTCATTCACTCATTATTTCAGCACCAGAAAATAACCTTTGTTCTTCTCCTTCTGTGCAGTTGGAGTTGAGTGACAACAGGATATCAGGCGGTCTGGAAGTGCTGGCAGAGCGACTGGTGAACCTAACGCACCTAAACCTCAGTGGGAACAAGTTCAAAGACATCAGCACCCTGGAGCCTCTGGTGGGTGGAGGCAGAGTCTGAGACACACCTTTACCTGAGACCTTGTGACCCTAAATATTATCAGCTGCTGAAATATTAAAACGTGTCTGTGACCTCATATGAGGACATCACATTTTGGGTTTACTGGACCTTATACTTCATTCTGCTTAACCTCAACCTGTTGTCCTCGTTAGTGGACACTTTTGTTGTGCCACCTAGTGGTAGTAAGAGCACAGTACACTAATCCATGTAAAAACAAGATGGCAGCCATCTCTGCCAAGTCAGTCTGCAGCCAATCCTGACACAAAAGTGGACATGGTCCAAAACCTGATCACATTTTATGGCTGAAACTTGTTTAGTTATCATTAATAATGCCTGTAGTTGGATATGGCAACAAATTTGACCAAAAATTAGCAACAGTAACAAAGTAAAATGCTGTTAATTAGGTAGCACTCGTTTGAGGACATTGGGACTTTATTGTTGTCTCGTTTGAGGACTTTCAGGAAGAAGTCAAAGGAAAGATTCTTTCTTCATCTGTAGAGATTAAATGTGTTCAGATGAATTTTGTATCCCAAACAGTGTGTTGGCACGAAAGTGTTAGTAATCCACAGCATTACCTGCAGCTTTAATCACGTCTGTGTCTATTTGCCCTCCAGAAAAAGTTGCCCCAGCTGAAGAGTCTCGACCTGTTTAACTGCGAGGTGACCAACCTGGGCGACTACAGGGAGTCCATCTTCAAGCTCCTCCCCCAGCTCACCTATCTGGACGGCTATGACATTGACGACTGTGAGGCGTCTGACTCTGACGGAGAGGGTGACGGAGTCGATGATGAGGATGAGGAGGGCTTGGGTAAAAGCAACACATAAACATTTAACAGGGTTCCTACACAAGTATGGAAAAGTATGGAAATAAATTTGATCAATTTCCAGGTATTAAAAAGTATGGAAAATGAAAAATATATTATGGAAAAATATTTATGTTTCCAGACTATTACCACTGTTCTAAAATACTGTTTTCTAAAATAGAAAATTAGATATTTCCAAAAATAATTTAATCAATCCGGATTGTGTTTTATGCTGCACAGTTTGTGTGAGAGCAAACGTCAGAAAACATACCGCCCCTTTTACCTGATTGACAAGTGTTATGTCCAGTCCGCTGCCCCATGACCCTCCTCCAGCCCCCCCGGTATCAAGTTTCACTCCAACACTGCACCTTCGACAAGAAGACGAGTTTCACGTAGATGCAAGTTTTTGGATGGATGGCTTGACAATACCGTATATAAATACTGGTTGGCCGAGGATTCCCAATTCACACACAGAGCTAGATGCAAGCTTTGTGTGAAACCGTTTGACATCGCCAACATGGGGAGAAGGTGATTCTGAGCCACATGAAAGGAAAAAACACCAACATCTCGTTACTGTATCGCTTGCACCCAGAGTCCCAACCTTTTTGCCTCAGCCCAGACATTGAACTTACCTGAGTTTTTATTTGCATGCCATTATGGTACTTGGCTACAGTCGCCTATTAAGAATAATTAAATATGATGTGAAATATGATACACTGATATATTTACTCAGATGTTGCATGTTCTCTGGAGAGAAATAAAATGCAGAGAAATCTGGAAATGAGGGTATGGAAAAGTATGGAATTTTGAAATTACAAATGTGTAGGAACCCTGATTTAAGATGGTCTCATAATGGAACAAAATAAATGAGATTGATGCTTTTTGTTATTTATGATCGTTGTCAATTATTCCCATCTGTTTTTCAGAGGGGGAGTCGGAGGACTTCGAGGAGGAGGAGGAGGATGACGAGGAGGACGTAGTAGCTGAAGATGATGACGAAGATGATGACAGTGGTGACGATGAGGTCTGGGGCTGATGTGCACATTATATCCAAAGACTGTTTAAGTCTGTAAATGATGTAGTCATCATATTAACAAAGGATCTATATGTAACTGAACTGAAAGAAGCTAGGGCTGACTGACCAGTGTGAGCATGTTCATTTAAGACATAAGCACGTAGCCCGCCAGCAAGACTCGCCTTCAGAGTCAATTGTACTAATATGTAGAGGCGCCATTTAAAGCAGCTTATGTTCCTCAACAGCCACAAAATACAGAGTTTAACTGCAGACCTGTATTTGACAGTAACTGTTGAGGTGCTCGAAGGACTGTGGACATGGATTGTCTTCATATTTTAAACCTTAAAGTTTGTTGAGTTCTTGAAGTTGAATGTCAGGATTCACCCAGGAGCGAAAACCCTCAACAAGCAGCTTCTCTCTCTGCAGGACGGAGAGGTGAACGGAGATGTAGACAGCGAAGACGACGACGAGGATGAGGAAGATGACGAGGACGATGGTCAGTAACAGTGTGGTTCTTTTGCCACACCTCAGCCCATCTGTGTCAGCTAAAACATGTTTGTATTTCCTTTTCCGAAAAAGGAATTGTTCTATTTAAATTATGTCCTCATGATGAAATGAACAGGAAACACTAATACGAAGATCAGAGGGATCAGAAAAATGATGAGGAACTTTATTTTGAGGAACTAACCCAATGTTCTGAGACTCTAACACTAATATTATTTAAGGATATTATTTCATTATTTTAAGAAAGTAACTCATTTTAAAAAAATTAATCAATTACTTTCATTTAGCAACTCATTGTTTCAAGATACTAAGTTATTACTTTGAGATACTTGCTCATCATTTTGACAAACTAACTCAATTTTTTTTTTTAGATTAACTCGATATTTTTGAGATACTTAATCTTAATTTGGACAAACTAACTCTATTTTGAGATACTAACTCATCTTTTCTTAGATTAACTTGATATTTTTGACAAACTAACTAGATATTTGAGATATTAACTTGATATTTTTGAGATACTAACTTGTTATTTTGAGATACTTATAATTTTGACAAACACAATATTTTGAGATATTAACTCATTGAGATACTAACTCGTAATTTTGACAAACTAACTCGATATTTTGAGATATTAACTCATTGAGATACTAACTCATTATTTTTGACAAACTAACTTGATTTTTTTTAGATTAACTCAATATTTTTGACAAACTAATTCGACATTTTTGAGATTAACTCTATTTTGAGATACTAACTCATTATTTTGAGACACTTTATCATAATTTTGACATTACCTCAATATTTTTGAGATATTATCTCGATTATTTTGACTAACTGTTTTGAGATATTATCTTGATTATTTTGACTAACTGTTTTGAGATATTAAGTCGATATTTTGCGATATTAATTCTATTTTTGAGATATTAAGTCAATATTTTTTTAGATATTAACTCGATATCCTGAGATATTAATTCATTTTGAGAATTATCTTTATTTTAAATATATTAAGTCTCTTTTAAGATGCTGACTCATTAATTTGTGTCATTAAAATGACTTGAAGTATCTTTTCATGTGTTTTTGTCTTTTTAAAATCAAACTCATCCTGATTTTTGAGGGGAGGAAAAAGTCACACTGAATATTTTCGGGATGTGATGAGTTCAGAATATTTTAAAACATTCAAACCCTGGTCGTGTTGTTTTTGTTGTTGAACCTGTGGCTTCTCTTCTGCAGACGAGGACTCGTCTCCGGCCAAAGGAGAGAAGAGGAAGAGGGACCCTGAAGATGAGGATGATGAAGATGATGATTAAGGACCTACAAAGACCCCACAAACCCCTCTGACCTCTCGCCCGGTGACCCCCTCCCCCTCTCCCTACATGACCTCTCCCCACCCCCCACCAAGCTCGCCTTCCTCCTCTGACTCCTCCCCTTCACTCAGTGACTCCTGGGCTGCATTCCATTTATCAAACTGGTCACCTCCCACTGCGCCCTCGCCTCCTCCTGCAGACTGAAACACACGTTTGCAACTGCCGTTAATACATCAAAATACCTATTGCCCATATTTCTTTTTTCTTTCTCTCCGTTATGCAAAAGTCTGTCACTATTTGGTTATTTCAGTCTTTTCAATTTCACATTATCAGATCCCAAAATAACCCTCTGCAGCCCTGATGAACAAACATCTAATTATGCAAATATATTTCTCCTAAATATTAATACTCTCTGGCATCTTCGTGTTTCGGCACAGTAATGCGAGAGATCTTCAGATTCACAAAACAAATCAGAACTTTTCTCACTTCATTTTGTCTCTGAATTGTCAGAAAATCATAAAAAATATTATTATGTCTCGTCTGAAAGTCACGTCTCCAGATGTCTTGTTTTTCAACCCTAAATAATATTATCAGTAAACTGTCAGATCTGTCAGAGAACAGCAGAAATCTTCAGATTTTTAAGGCTGGAACCAGAAAACTTTGGGCATTTTTATTCAATTATTGCGTTAATGTTCTGTAAATTCTCTGTCACTGATAAGTGAACCTACAATGGATAGAACTTGAAAAGCTGAGGCACCTCAATGCTCAGTAATTAAAAAGGAACAGCAGCATAAAGTGCCTCTGTGACATTAATAGGACTTAAATTTTCAGAGAAATTCATACCATCTGATTTGAATCAGAATCTTATTTCACAAAAAACACTTAAACTCAGTCGGTTATTGGTTTTTGCTGTTATATCTGACAGAATATTTAGGAAGAAGGCGTTTTGGTGACCGCTGAATTCTGTTCTAAAATTAAATTTAAAAAGCCTTTTTTTTTCCAAAACAAAACGCCGAAATTTGCAAACCAGAACCTCAGACGAGGAATTACAAACTGTCATTTTTCTGCATCTGTAAATGATGCTAACATGTAAAACATGACAGTCGTATTATTACTTTAACCCCATTTTTGTGTCTCTGCACATAAATTCGTCAAGTGGTACATGGTTGAAATTTTAGGACAAATGAAAGTACAAATTCCTACTCCGCTAACAACTAGTAAACACATCCGGAGGTTTAATAATGTATAGATAAAAAAAAATAACTCGCAAATACAGAAAATAATTTTAAACACAAAACTGTTTTGCAAATGCTCAAATTCCACAAATAAAAAAAAATCTGTGAAGAAATTAATTTACAAATAAATGAAAAATATCTTTCTAACATTTTCAACATTTGAAGAAATATTTATGAATCCAGTTTTTTATTTGTGGATTTCAATTCTACGTCAGCAGATTTATATTTCACAGCTTTTTTTTTTTTTTGTGAAATTTGTGTTTTTGCTGATGTTTTATTTTGCAAAATGTTTTTGTGAGTTTACAAATCACTTTTGTATTTGCAGAAGTTGTTTTATATTTACAGATAACACAGATAATATTGGCACAAATCAATTTCCATACAAAAACATGAGCTTTCTTGCTTTTTTGTTGTTGTTGTGAGATCAGAAACTATTTTGATCACGAGAGACGTTGACCATGTAAACTGTCAAGTAAATCTCAGTGTCAGCAAGTTTTTGAAATGGCCGGGTAATTAATTATTTTGTAAACACGTAAACAATAAAGAGAAAATTTGGGGCTGTGGAAGGAGACATAATGAGGGCTCGTGGGAGGTTACGGCTCGTTTGAGATGCAATAGCTAAAATAAATAACTCCTCCTTTCCCGTTCTTCCTTTACCATCTTCCTCTGACACCCACCCTGGGACTGAGCCAGCTGTTATGATGTCATCACCGCCCTCCCAACAGGCTCTGTGATGTCATCAGCGGACAGTCAAACATAGCGATCACCCACCCCCCCCCCCCCCGAGGCCGAGCGCGCTCAGGGCAAACTGTGTTCTCTCTTTTTTGCCAACAGAGCTTTTTAAAAGAAATATTTTTTCAGAGAAATTGTTTTTGTTTAATTTTGTATGGTTGTCTGGGGACACTCTTTCTCTCTGTCTCTCTCTCCGTCTCTCCTTTCTTTTCTCTTCCTGCTCAGTAGAGAGATCCAGTTGATCCTTCACACTTACACTGACTAGTTGATGTTGTTTTCTTTTATTTTCTTTTTTTTACTTTCTGTAAGTTAAAGGAAAAACCAACATAAAAAGACACACAAAAAGGACTTTGTAAATAAAATCTTAACATTTTGCTCCTGGCGTCTCCTCTCTAGCCTTTTGTCTTCATGGTCGACAGAATTCTTTCTCGCCACATTCAAATTGAGCTAAACACTGAACTAATGTCGTTACTTTTGCAGGTGTTTGGTCAGAAAATCAAGGTGTGAAATTCACCTGAGTAGAGCCTGAAAACTGATGCAGGATTTATACTTAATAGTCCATACCCATGGAGTGCACAGTTGCCCATGTACAGTTTCACATGGTGTGTGTTTGGGATACAGGTCATAGGAAATTGCAGATTAAATAGTCAACTGAACCCATTAAAGTAGTTTTGTCACCTTCTACCTACGCCAATCCTCAATGCCTGTGTGTAGTTTCACATAGATTGACCACATCAGTGAGTAGAAAAACGTGGGACAGACAGAATGACACACTGACAGTTTCTGTGATTATGTACAGCATACCATCCCATGACTTAGTCATACCCAAAATTAGAAGAAAAAAAAACATTGGTCCACAGGGGGAGCCACAGTGATCGGTCGCATTTTAGCCATTTTGAAGCATTTTTCTGTTGTTATAGCGCCACCCAGTTGCCAATTAGAGTTAAATTTCTCCAGTCACCTTGAGGCGTCCTGTTCTACATATCTACCAAGTTTAGTAAAAATCCATATGGCGGTTAGGCCTAGATAAGAAATGAGCTCTCTAGCGCCCCCATTTTGTTTGATGGGGTCAATAATGGAGGGGTCCCCTCAGATTATGTGTGCTCATATGCCTACAAAGTTGCGTGGTGATGGGTGAAACCCTTGAGATGTTATACACCTTCATGTGATGAGCCACGCCCTCCACAATATTCATTGCCTTATAGAAGCTCAGTTTTAGGAAGTTTTCCAACTTCTGCCAAGAGGGAACTTTAGATATTGGTCCCTAGATTATGTTCACCCAGTTTCATGCAGATCGCTCAAACTTCCTAGGAAGAGATCCATTTGAAGTGTTTTTCAAAAAATTCAAAATGGCAGAAAATCTATATAAGTGGAAGTTATGGGTTCTTGAGGCAAATGTGTTCCTCATGAGGAGAGGCGTCTCTGTGCAAAGTTTCATGTCTCTACCACATAGCTGGAATTATGTTTTTATGCAATGTGTCCGACCCTTAAAAAGTCATGTAAAAATTTTGAAATTTTGTCCATGAAAATAGGGAGTGGGAATCTTGATGGTTTGCCCACCAGATGGTGCTGACGAGTTTTTTTTTTGTTTTTTTGTTTTACGTGATTGTATGTTGTTTGGTCCCCGTTTTTAAGGATTCGTTCTCAAGTTGTCTCTAAAAACATGAATATTGGATGATTATCCAGATGTCTTACAGCTCATCATCTGGGGTCCATGAACGCATCGCTTTATAAATTCAGTTCGTCCAATCGTTGTTTTAAGTCTGGACCAAAAGAGTTCAAGAGAAACATCTTGATTTGCTAAAAGTGTTTTAAATCATAAAAAAGTTGTAACCAGGTCACACGGCCAAGATACAAACTTGTCAAGATGACGAAATCCAGATAACTAGTGCTCTAAATGTGTCTATCACAGTGTAGGATACTGGCTTTGTAAAGAGCAGGTGGGATATCCAGGGTGGGGTCACTTATGTGTTTTTATTAGGAGACAGAAACAGCAGGTTGATGCTATCAGACTGTGTTTGACTGTGTTGTTGTGATTAGATAAAGTAATGTACGTTACAGTTGCATCTGCAGTAGCACAATCTGGGTATCTGATACAAATAAATTCACAATCCTGGTTTCAAGTCTTCGTCTGCCAACAAGTACACATCAACTACTGCTTGTCACAATCTGTGCCACTAAAGAGAACGAAACAAAGATCCATTATGGATTATCCTGATCAAAGGTATCCCAATCCCACTAAAGAGTTTTGAACAACATATACTGAAGGTTCAGTCCAGATCAGAACCGAGACTGGATTACATCTAATCTGATTTCAGAATCCTTTTCTTTTCCTCTGAACCCATTTTTGAGATTTGATCCAATCCGATGGTTGATATCTGATCAGAGTACTTCTGGACACCTGGGTCCATAGCGATGTGAAGATGTCAGCAGCGTTTCCTTTACTGGTCGGAGACGTTGAGGGGTTTGTGTTAAAACAGCAGCCTGAGAGTTGACGGGTTGAATCAGAAGGTCGCCCTCATGTTGTTTCTGGTGTTTTTGATGTCACGCTCCAGCTGTGCGATCCTCACCTGCAGAACAGAAACAATCTGAATCACTGTCATCCACCAAAATAAAAGAGAGCTGAGCCTTTGATTTAGAGGACACGTGTTGCCTGGCTGTCCTCTGTGAAAGTGTGATTGTGTGTGAATACGAACGTCTTTCTCATTCAGTTGTTCTCTCAGGCCTCTGATCTCGTCTTGCTGTCTGTAAAACACCTGCAGGAGCTGAAATTAAAAGAAATGAATAAAACATTTGCAGTCACAGTATTGTCACATACATATCCGATCCACTGGTGCCTCACCTCGCTCTCGGTCGTAGGCGGCGGCCTCTCTGCAGGTTCACAGCAGTGTGGCGTGCAGCAGTACGTCCACAGAGGGATCTGGGTCTCATCTGGCTGCCACCCTGACAGATCGCTCACCTCTCTCGGGTATTTGGCGTCCTGGTAGGACAGCTGCTCCTCAAGGAAGGCCTCGAGAGAGATGATCAGCTGGTTCATACAACAGCAACAAAACAGAGCTGGACAGAACTTTGAGCCACGTCAGGGTTCACTGTCCATAAGAGCTATGTCATGAGTCACAGAGGTGCTTTGCATTTTGTTATCTTGCAGCTGCACCTAAAGGTCCGGTGTGAAGGATTTAGGAGGATATATCGGCAGAAATTAAATATAATAAAACTGTTTTCTTTGGTGTATAATCACCTTAAAATATGAATCGTCATTTTTTCGTTCCCTTAGAATGAGCCGTTTATCTCCATAGGGTGCGGGCAGAAGAGAAGTAGTTCTCTCTTCTCTTCTGAAGCAGAGCTAGCACAAGAGAAGAACAATTTCATTGAACTAACGTGATAACAGCTGTTGTGAGCTAGTGTGTTCTAGTGTTATGAATGTAGCCTAACGTTACGTGAATGGCAGTAACGTTACATAGCTGTAACTAGCCGTAGCTAGCAGCCCCTAATGTGAGCACACATTAGCAGGTGCTGGGCAAGAATCGTGTCGGAGAAACAGGAACTGCTGTATCGAGTGTTTTTACCGATTTAAATCACCCGTGGTCTCATTTGTAAACATTGCGTCCGCACAAAACAAGACCTAAAAGAAGCATACGCCACTTCTCACGCAAAAATTGCGATCGATAAAAACAGGCTTGATGCCCAGGTTTACAAACATTTTGGAGACAGGAAATTGGCTGATGAAATTGATTGTAAAAACTGTCAAATAATTTTTGGTGCACACCATTTTTGGATTTTGTGCGTACGTACATTTTTAATATGGACCCTACACACTGTTTTATAAACGAGACCACTGGTGTGCTTGTTTTGAAGAGGAAGAGACCTCTGGGGATGATTCATCTTCCAGAAAAAACCTCCTGAACATTGAACACTGAAGGAATTCCAAGTTTCAGCTGGTTACAATCCGCAATTCTCACTGCTAGACTAGGGATGCACCGATCTGATATCTGGATCGAATATCGGCCTCAATATCATCAAAAGAGATGGATCAGGTATCAGAAAATGCAACCGATACCTGAGGTGATCCTTTCCCTTTAAACTATTGCGACGCGAGCTATGTCACACGTCATGGAGTGAAGGAGAGAATCTGCTGTGTGGAGGTATTTCACACTATTTCAACTGCTGTTGCACAATTGTTTATTTTTGTTTGAAACAAATAGTTCATCATTGCATTAATCTGTTTCTTGTTTCATTTTATCTTAGGAAAGAACTGTGTAGTCATCAATGCCTGATGCCTCTAGCCTTTTCTGTTCTAAGTGTAAAGGTAAATAGCTTTTTAGGTCAACCATGGTATCGGATCAGTATCGGGTATCAGCTGATACTCAAAGCCACAGCATCGGGATCAGTATCGAAACTGAAAAAGCTGGATCGGTGCATCTCCACGCTAGACGCCACAAAATCTCTTTAAATCTGACACGCTGAACCTTTAAAGTTCAGTGTGTCTCATCTTCAAACTTTCAATGCACATTTATTAAGGTAGAGCTATCCGCAAAGCAACCTGAAAGTGGTCTGTGTTTACGAAAGGATGAAGCCTTATGAACTATTTACTATATTTTCTGAGCCCACCAGATGGCGATCTCTGTTTAACAAAGCGTTACAACCCCACTGGACTGTCTGTCCCTGAGCTTTTTTCCTTTAAAACCAAGAGCGCCATCTAGTGGGCTCAGAAAATACAGAAAACTAGGAGACGGTAAAGAGGGGAGTGAAAGAGACAGGGGGTCAGTGTTGTGCTGATTGTTGCCTCATTAGTCCTCTGATAAACAGTAACTCATCAGTTTGGTTGCTAAAATAATTTATTAACATTATGTCGGATTATTAAAAACATCCCCATTCCCACAAGAGAACGTTAACCATTCAACAGGAAGTCCAACTGACTAGAGGGGGGCTTTAATCATCAATATTTTGTTTTTACCACATGACCCCTGAGGGGTCATTGTGAAAATTAGGCCCATCCTGACCCGAAAAGATGCAGAAAAATTGGTCCACGCTTTTGTTACCTCAAGGCTGGATTACTGTAACTCTCTATTATCAGGTAGCTCTAGTAAGTCCTTAAAAACTCTCCAGCTAATTCAGAATGCAGCAGCACGTGTACTAACAGGAACTAAGACACAAGATCATATTTCTCCTGTTTTAGCTTCTCTGCACTGGCTCCCTGTAAAATACAGAATTTAAAATCCTACTGTTAACTTATAAAGCTCTAAATGGTCAAGCTCCGTCATATCTTAGAGAGCTCACAGTGCCTTATTATCCCACCAGAACTCTGCGCTCTGAGAACGCAGGGTTACTTGTTACATTTGCAGCAGTACGTTCTTTTTTAAGGTTTTCTTTTTTAGTAGAACTGACGTAAAATAAGTGGATACAAAATTGTTGTTGTGTTGTGCACGTACAATGATGTCACCATCACAAAGGAAGCGCAGCCAAACAGGATCAGAAACTTGATGATCATTGAAACTAGGTGGGGAAGAGCAGTGAGAGAGATATCAACATAGGTATTGGTTATTGGTCAAATGAGTTGTTACCCATTCTGCATATTGGATATTGGCAAAAAATACTTCGGACAACATTTGCAGCAGCAAGTTCTTCTTTTAGGTTTTCTTTTTTAGTAGAATTGACGTAAAATAAGTGGATACAAAATTGTTGTTGTGTTGTGCACGTACAATGATGTCACCATCACAAAGGAAGCGCAGCCAAACAGGATCAGAGGTAAATACGATTTTTGAACGATGTGTCACTTCCTCCACTGTTTGTTATGTCACGCCCTTCAGTGCCGTGTGTGTTTGCTATTGTCTGCCTGGAAACAGAAATTCTTCCCTCTCATACAGTTTTCTGCGTTTGGTCCAACTTGATGTCATCACAATTATCACCAAGGTTGCCATACAAAACAGTTTGCATCACAGCCCCACCCTGCAAAATTTATGTGGAACGTGCTACGCCGGTTGTGCGACGTGATGACGTGAGACAAGCCCGCCTATATAATTGCTTGGACTCTGCTCACTTGTGGTTTAACGGCAGTTGAGCTCATCTCACCCAGCAGCTTTCCGTCTGTCTCATGGATCTATTCATGTTTCACCTCGGAGACTTTGTGCTCGGCTTCAGTTTCTCACTCTGGACTTTCACTGTACTCTTGGGTATGGTGGTTCGGACGGCCGGTGAAGGTAGGGTTGGTTGTCACACTTTTTACTCTCGTGTGAATTGCTCAACATCAAAGCATCTTTCAATAGTCATTCCTACATTGAATGAAAGCTTGAGGTCTTGGCTTGAAATGGGCATCACTTTCACTGATACAACTTATTTTAACAAGAAGTAATTAACCATCAAAGACACTCTGACACATTGTGACAACCAATTCCATCACAAGGCTGCTTGTCCCTATACTATAGTTATCAATGGGGTTTCATTTTAAAAAACTAAATGTGTAACCTTAGTTTTTTAAAGATAAAAAGACCAAATAAGTTTTAAAATGAATACCACCTCTATAATAGTAGCCCACTCATCACATCCCTGTGTTTAAACCATTAATTTGAATGAGGTGATTGTTTGTTTTGAATGATCCTCTGTGACGAAACAGTACAATGAAGGAAATTACAGCCATTAATATGAGCTGTCACACGTGAGACAACCGTCCACAACTGACCTCCTGACAAACATTTTAAGTTGGCTACTGCATGGCTTCAGCTTGCTTGCTAAAAGCTGACTCAAATTAAAGCTATCATCTCTGACTGTTCATGCACAAATGCCAAACATTTCCTAGTTAAGGCTTCTCAGTTGTTTGATATGCTGCTTCTCTTTTCCTTATGTGATAATAAACTGAATATCTCTGGGTTTTAAACTGTTGGTCGTTGACAACAAGCAGTTTAAAGACCTTCAGGAAACTGTTATCGGCCTTTTTTCTAATCAGCGATGGGCGTGATTGTTCGTAATTCCAAAATTTAAGGCATATAAGCTTCTGTATTAGCACTGCTGATGTGAAATATGGTCGTGGAAATGTGACATGAATTGACAGGAAAAAAAAATTTGCCTCTGTGTTCCAGGTCGGCCTCAGGTGATTGGTTCATTACAGCCAATCGTGGCTACTCTGGGTGATGACGCCATCCTGCTGTGTCACGTGGAGCCTCTACTCAATGTGGAGGAGCTGACGGTGCAGTGGTGGAGGCCTGACGTACCGCCTGACCCCACAGATCCACTGAGCAACTACAAGTACGTCCACAGTTACCACAACAGCCGCGATGAAGAGGACATGAAGATGCCATTGTACGCTGGGAGGACGGCGCTGCTCAAAGACGAGCTGAAACACGGCAACGTATCTCTTCAGATCCGGGATGTGAAACTCTCGGATGAAGGAAGATACAGGTGTCAGATCCCACAGCTGGGGAGCGCTTCAGTTATTAAGCTTGTTGTTGGTAAGATTTCGAGAGTAATGAAATCTGTTTTCTTATAGCGTTGTTTTGTATTTTGTTGTTAATCGTTACATATCTTGTGTTTTCTCAGAAGTAATCTCTGTGGAAACGACGCCGCATCACCCTGGAAATCCCCAAACTCCAGATCCAAAAACCGAGATGCATTTTGAAAGTGAGAAAATGGTCCAACTCTGAAGTGTGCTCACATTTGTGTTTGTTGTATTCCAGTTGCTGTAGCTTTTGTCTTTGTTTGCTTTTCTTTCACCTCAGGTGGTCTGAGCAATCATTGTTTGTGGATCTTTATGGGGGTCGCCTGCGTCGTACCGACCCTGGGAGTTGGAGTCGTTGGATATTTATTGAAACACAGGCATGAAAAACAAAATGTAAGTTAGATATATAGTGTTGCCTCTTGTTGTGTAAATCATACCAGACTGTTAAAGGTGTTTTTCTTCTTAAACTAATTGTCTCAACAGCATTCAGCGTTCGACGTCGCCCCAGCCTGACCACCTCCAGCCTAGGTGCCTTGCTCAAAAGCAAGTTGGTGATTGATGTTAATGGAGATGGGAGCGTCATACGGCTCCACATCTGTCTCATGAGTTCGGGGATTCAGACCAGCAGCAGTGATGGATACAGAATACCATTGGGGAGAATTTGCAAAGACTGACTCTTTAATGCCTGCTGATGACTGTATGACTCATATTTTGTATGATATGAGTTGCTGCATCAAACACCGGAGGAATCATGCAGATTTAACCAGAGGACGGCTGAACGGGTTCAATCATAGAGCTGGATTCTTCATCTCTGCACTTTTTCTTTTCTTAGAGCCATGATATTCCAGGTATGGGCAGAGCAGAGTTTGGAGTGCAGCCCACAACAGCTCATGTTGCCTTTTTATCAGGATTGGGTGGAAGCCAAAGGCTGTCACGCAGACTGCAGGTTTGGCTGTGGCGCAACACACCTTTGAGCATGACACTTTGGGCCTGTGGCCACCAGACTACTGCTGCACAAACACTGCTGCACTTTGTAGATTGATCTTATTGCTGCTGATGTCACTGAAGTTGTGTCTTCATCACAGGTGTAAAAATGTTGAACAAATAGAACTTGTTGAAAGGGCTCAGCAGGAGGCATTATGTATTTGAGTTGTCCATCCATCTGTTTTGTTTTCTTCAAATTTGGCACAAACAACTTGCCAACTTGCAGACAAAGTCTGCTTGTTTCTTCTATTTACATTGTGCCTCAGTGATTTTAAGAGGGAACTAGAGTTGTAAAATTAAATGAAATTTAAGCACTGAAGTGGTCATAAGCAACTGCATCATCGTTGGTTCAGGAAAATGTGTTTTCAATGTTTTTCTTTTTTTCCCCACTGCAATTAATTTTTTTTAGATGTTTGTTATAAAATAATGTGACAAACGACTCATGTCAAGTCATGTCAACATGTTATAATGCATAAACAAAAAACAAACAAACATAAAAGACTTTTTGCCAATTCTTTTTAATGATCTGACAAGTGTTTTTTTTCTTCTGTTAACTGCATGGCAACACGACAAAAGCATAAATAAGCAGAGGACCTGCCATTATTATATTTACAACGATGAAATGTTTTTTTAAATTTCAAAATAAAGTTAGGTTAAATAATAAACAACGATTTACATGTTTGTCAAAAAGCTGTTAATTTGCTTCTCATTCTCTTTGTTTGACTCCACACCGGTGATGGTAGTGGCCAGAGGCATTATGTTTTCAAATTATCTGTCCATCCCACTCTCCTGAATGCAATATATCCACATCACCTTAAGGGAATTTCCTCAAATTTCGCACAAAAGTCAACATGGATTAAACTATGAACTGATTAGATTTTGGCGGTCAAAGGTCACTGTGACCTTGTCTGTATCATTCCAGTGAATGTGATCACTCAAGAATGCCTTGAGGGAATTTCCTTCACTTTGGCACAAATGTCCACTTGGACTCAACAATGAACTGACTAGAATTTGGTGGTCATAGGGCACTCTGACCTCACAAAACATGTTCTTTGCCACAATTCAAGAATTCACACATAAACGCAATATCTCCAGAAAACTTTGGGGGAACTTCTTCACAGGCGGCACAAATGATCTCTAGGACTTAACAATGAACTGCTAAGAATTTGGTGGTTGAAGGTCAAGGTCACCATGACCATGCCTCTATCTCATTCTCATGAACACAATATCTCAAGAACACCTCAAGGGAATATCCTCAAATTTGTCACAAATGTCCACTTGGACTCAAGGATGAACTGGCTAAAATTTGGTGTCAAAGGTCACTGTGACCTCAGAAACCCACAATTAAAGGATTCATCCACTACTCATGACAAAATTTGATGACATTTTATATCCAAAAGGTCAAAGGTCAACTTCACTGTGACATCATAATGTTTTCTGGCCATTATTAAACATCATATCTCAGGAACAGAAGGGGAGACATTTGGTCAGATACTGAGTTGGTGACACTGATCTTGAATAGAATATGCAGCAACATCAATATTTGAAGCCTAGTCCGTCGTCATGACTACATATGAGTCTGGACTGACATTGATTTAAACTGTAACCACACTTTGGATGCATACAACCCCAGTAATTCTAGTTTTCATTAAGTAACTCTGTGGCTGTTTCTTTGTGGTATTTCAGATGGTTTGGCTGCCTCATCTGAAACTTACTTCTTACTGTTAAAATATCATGAGAGATTGCTATGGGATAGTTGGGCGATGTCTATTTTGTATGTTTCTGCAGCTTGTTTCCTCATTGTTTGACTCTCTGAACCTCACAGAGTTCATAGTGATAGTTTGCTGTGTAGTTTGCTTAAAAATCACTTCTAAAAAGCCCCAGAGGATAATTAGTTAACAGAAACAAACATGTCTCCTCTGTCTCTCTTCGCACCAGCACATGAGGTTTGAACAGCACAGAAACAGGAAAAAGTGTGTGTGAGAAAACTTGTGCAGCTCTACCTGTTCAACCAGTTGGAGAGCTGGATGAATTTTAATGGTCTGTTAGAGCCATCTAGTGGATAAAAATGCTAACAGGAGTAGACGTGTCGAAGACGTGCTGCAAATCTGCATGCAAGTGTTGAAGAACTGGAGACACACGATTATAAATACTATATAAAACATAATTATGTATCCCTCTTAATGGATTATGGAGTGATCAATAGTAATTTGTGTTATAAATCAGTGAATGTAACTACTAATAAATATTGTGTGCGTAACAAATCACTCATTGTAACTCATCTGCCAATTGTTTTAGGTTTCAGTGCTTGATTCTGAGGTTCAAGCCATGGCAACCAAACAGAGAGTGTTCTACCTCTTCGATAAAGTGCAGATGTGTCCCAGTCACTGCACCGACAGCCGGACTCATCTGGAACCTCAGGGAGCTCAGCTGCCTCACTAGCCCCTTCTCAGCAGGGGTTTCTGGGTAAGGGTTGGCTACTTGACTCTCAGGCTTCAGGGACATCAGCACTGGGCCTGATGGAGACATGTAAGAGACAGGTGGTTACGGTAGATCACTGTATCTGCCAGCCATTTTGGTTCAAAGGCACTAACTACTGACTTCTGTTCATCCCCAACAGCCACTCCTGAGCCGTCATGGCCGCCTGGTTTCCAGCTGTCATTGGGTACAGATCCTCTTGGAAAGTACCTGACTGGAAGGACGGACAAAGACACTGTGACTTCAGTTTCTGTCTTGATTAGTAAATGCAACAAAATGAGAAAAGCAAGGTGAATGTATCCTGCTAACCTCTTTTCGTGGTACGATCATTGACAGCGGCTCCACCAGGTCTTTGATGGCGATCAGACGGTAAAATCTGAAAACCTCACAGGCACTGACGTCCAGGCCACGCTTTGGCATCACCCCTGAAGTGAAGTAAAAGGTCAGAGGTCACTGAGAAACAATGTTGTAATGTCTAAAAGTGACAGGTAACATTTGCTAAAATTAAATTTGATTCAGTTATTTTCTAAAATTAGTTTTGTACAGCTGGCTTAAGTGATCTTTTACTAAATAACTGCTAACAAAGCTAGTGAGGCTAGCTAAGTTAGCATATTTCTGAAATAAGTGTTTGTACAGCGAGTGAAGTTGGACTTTTTCTAAAATAGGTCTTGCAACATTACAGTTGGTTCAATTGGTGTTAAATTAAATTTGGTTATGCTAAGTTCATTAAATTGATCTTTTTAGAAAATAGGTATTGCTATCTTAGTTGGTCTTTTATCCAAAATAAAATAAGTACTAGGGATTGATGTTTTTTGTCGAATTAAGATGCTCTAGCTAGTGTTTGTCTTTTTCTAAAATAAGTCTCGTACAGTTGACATAGGTGATCTTTTTCTAAATAAGTGCAAGTCGAACTAGCTATGGTGGCGTGTTTCCGAAGTAAGTATTTGTGCAACTAGCTAGGTTGGACTTTTTCTGAAGTTTTGTACAGTTGGCTTAATTGGTGTTTTACCCCCAGCAAATTTCGTTACAGTTAGCAACGATGGTATTTTTCAAAAAATTCATAGTACTGTTCACTAGTTTGGCTAAGTTAGCTTAACTGGTCTTTTAAAAAGTAGTTGGCATTTGTTAAGTACTGCTGGGGCTAAGTTGTAAAGTTGTGGTAAAGTGTTGTATAAATTGCTAAAGTTAGTCTTTGTCTTACATTCGTAAGCTAGCTAGTGTTGTGTCAGTCTTTTTCTAAAGTGATGATGCCACCTAAACTGGTGTGTTTCCAAAATGTTTGTGCTGCCTTGTTTGTGTGTTTGTGATGCGAGCTTAAGTTGGTCTTTCATCCATTCATCCTTTTTAAGCCACTTAAACCGGGCCACGGGGGCAACAAGCTGAGGAGGTAGTCCAGACGTCCCTCTCCCTAACAATGTTTTCCAGCTCCTCCGAAGGGCCCCCAAGGCGTTCCAAGGCCATATGAGATATGTAATCCCTCCAGCGTGTTCTGGGTCTTTCTCGGGGCCTCCTACCAGTTGGACATGCCTGAAACACCTTCTAACAGGAAGCGCCCAGGAGGCATCCTGATCAGATGCCCAAACCACCTCAACTGGTCCCTTTCAGCGTGAAGGAGCAGTGGCTCTACTCCGATATCCCTCCAGATGTCTGAGCTCCTCACCCTATCTCTGAGGCTGAGTCCAGACACCTGGAGGAAACTCATTTTGGCTGCTTGTATCCACAATCTCATTCTTTCAGTCACTACCCAGAGCTCATGACCGTAGGTGAGGGTTGGGACATAGATGGACCAGTAAATTAAAAGCTTTGCCTTATGGCTCAGCTCCCTCTTCACCATGACAATCCGGCACAACGCCCACATTACTGCTGACGACACCCCAAATCACCTGTCTGTCTCACTCTCTATTTTACCCTTACTTGTGAAGAGGACCTGAGAAGTTACTGTAGGCACGAAAACACCTGACAAGCTGAAGTATTTGGTCTTTAAACTAAGTATTGGGACTGGACGCTAAAGTTGGTATGTTTTGGTTTGAGTTTTAGGGTGCAAATTTAAAATAAATTTAAAAGCATTAACACACTAAACTTTAAATTAACGCTCTTCTGCTGGTGTCTGTTGATCTCACCAAGTCCTTTCTGTGGCAGCGGGGACCTGTACTCCGTCAAGAAGTTGATGTAAGGTTTCTCAGTGCTCAGCTCGTAGTACCGGATGTTCCCGTCACCCTAAATCAAGGACACACCAGTTTTGTCTGTCACACTTGGTACTAGCATATTTAAACAACTTTAAATTGGTTACATTTTCCAAAGAACTATAATTGACCGTATAAACAACCAAACTGACACATAAGAGATTTATAGGTAAGTTTTATGAGGCGCAGTCCCCACTGACTGCAGGAAATGAATCCAAAATGCAAAGATTTAGGAGTGGTATATGTGTGTTTTGTATGACCTTTCCAGCCAAGTAGAGCATGTGTGTGTCTGGATCATAAAACGGGAAGAGGACTCCTGCAGACCCGTCCAAATCTTCTTCATACAGTGGCTCAGATAAGTCGTCCTGCAGCCAAACAAGACGATATTCATGACTCTAGATTTCCTGAATACCCGTCCATTTCAGGACACTTTTCTGTCCAATCTGTTTATGGCAGTAAATAGATCAATCACAAACTACTCAACTAATCAATCACTTAATTTGATATGAAAGTGTGTGTTGTGTCTTACAGGGTCCCACAGAACAATCTGTCTGTGGTTCCAGGGTGAGCTGCCAGTGGACAGAAGCATCTTCAACCCTCCGATGTATAAAACCTTACTGGCCCTGTGGGACTTGCTGTTGGACACCTGCAGGAGCATGACTAACATCAGTACAGATACTGTTTGCAGACGAAGTTAACACTCCATTGACCCACCTGTAGGATCCTTCCTGTCCGCGGGTCCAGGACTCGAACCCGTCTGTCTTTGGACGTGACCGCCAGCCTGCTGCCATCACTGTTGAAGCTGACAGACAGCAGCAGCGCATCAGACGGGTAGCGGTGGTAGATGGGCATCAGGACCACGCGGACCGGGTACCTGAGCACTGTGCCTACCTGGGACACATCCCAGAGGAGGACCTGGGGCAAAGACAGAGACAACGTCAGGGCCGTTTTCAGGCCCAGAGGAATGCTGCTCAGCCTTGCGTCCAATTATTCCTGGTGGCCATTTCTGGTATTGCAGCGAGAAAAAAACTGACTCTTTCTATTGTACATTTTTCGTCCACAGAGGTTTTAAAGTGGTAAAACGTTATTTGAGCCGAGAATTTTTTTAAAAACAATTTATGAACATTTTTTAAAAATTAAAAAAATGTGCGTACAACATAAAGTCTATAAGCCAAGTGGGAACCTGGGAGCAGGGCCAGCGTAAGAAAGACAGTTCAGTGGGCTGCCACCTCCAGAAGTAAACTCCAGAGACAGACAGAGACATTTTTTTGGGCAAATGTGCCAGGTGAGCAATTCTCATTTGACTGGACAGGCACCATCTTGGGGTCCAGTATCCAGAAGCAACACATTCTCACTCCAACCTTGTCACATATTGACGTGTGGTCATGGACTTTCCACGTCCACATACGTAATGTGCCACAAATTTCAATGCCCTTTTCTTTGAGAAATATGCAGCGAAAGTAATAAACGACTGTCTTATAATTAAATGTGTAAACATTGCAGTACAGGATGGAAATATGCATGATGCATTAAAATATTTGTCAGATATTATCACAGCGAAAGGACAATATAATAATGGTTATCTTAACTAAACTAAGACTCCTGACCTTGTAGTCATAGGCGGAGCTAAGCAGCAGGTTCTCAGCAGTCGGATGCCACTCAATCAGCGCCACCCTCCTGGAGTGACCAATCAGAGTCTTCCTGGCTTTAGTGAGGTTCTGTTGGACGCCACAGACTGGGATGTCCCAGATTTTCACCTGCATAGATACACACACACACACACACACACACACACACACACACTGGGCTGTCGTTTCAGCTCAAACATCTGAACATGAACACACACACACACATGCAGAAGGAAACATGCACAGGACACAGTGCTTACGGTGCAGTCCTCTGAGCACGAGGCGATGCAGTGATCATTAAACGGGTTCCACTTGACGTCCAGGACCCTCCCACTGTGACCGCACACCCTCGGGTGCTGAGGGTCCACCCTGCCTGTCTGAAAGAGCAAGAAAAGAAAAAATATATATATATATATATATATATATACTTTTCTGTGTGTGTGTGTTTACATTCAATATTTCTTGAGTAAGATGATGACCGAGAAGCACTACGCACATGATGGATGGGCAGGACTAAAAAGGACCCGCCCCCGGCGCACTCGGTCACCACGGCGATGAAGCAGGGATTTGCTGAGCAGTAGTGGTTGTCGTGGACGCTGCGTGTGATTGGCACCCCGTCGTAGCTGTGCTCCTTGGTGGACGGCTTCCCGAAAACGTGACGAAACTTTGAGCAGCGGAAAGACGAACGCCACGACATCTGGAACAGGAAGTTTAAAAAAATTTCAGCTGTGTAACTTCAACAAAATATTAGTAACACTCTTTGTAATGGGTTCATCTTTAAGACAGGGGTGGAAAGGTGTGTGTGTGTGTGTGTGTGTGTGTGTGTGTGTGTGTGTGTGTGTGTCTCAGTCCTGTGTAATCTCATAATAGTGTTGTGGAACTTCAGCAGCTGCATTATCTGGACTAATCAATAATGCAATCAGCTGTCATTATTGGCTTTCATAATCTTATCAATAATAAATCAATTTCTTCAATAACTGAACTTCTTAATCATTCACACACACACACACATACACAGATAAATCCCTCGTCCAGAACAGTTTGCTCGTGTTATTAAAGATTCATTGGTTACAAACTCACTTCCTGTTGTTACAAATTCCTCCTGACCTTTGACCTTTACTGTGGCTTTAATAGATCAGCTTACTGTAGAGAGGGGAGAGAAGAGAGAGGGAGGACAAGCATTTTCACTTTAACTTATCTTTATTTACCAACTAACAGGGCTGTACGCCAACAGTTTTTTGCACACAGCACTGGATCAATGGAGGTTAAAAACTTGGCCTGAAAACTGTCGGTATGGTACCTCTGGAACCAACAGTAACCCTTCAGACATGGTACCTAGACCCTAGCATTTACTCTGCAAACAGTCCTCTTAAATGTGGGCGGGGTTGTTGTCACTCACTGCTCCATCCAGCACTCGCTGTATTTCCTCATCAGCGGTGACACAGATGGAAGTCTGCTCCTGGTTTATCATCCACAGAACGAGGCTGCACGCCCACATTCTCAGAACAAAGTAGAACAGGCTGCAGTGAGAGTCTCTCTCCATGGGATATTTAAAAATAGCAGCTTTGTGCATTTAGTCCTTCTCAGGCAAGCTCAGGGGTTTAGTGTTGCTGTAGCCCACAGGAACGACGCTCCACGATGCTTTTTTTTCTCCAAGTGAGGGTTATGGTCAAAATTAATGTATATAAACGCTTGAAGATCCACTCATTACTAATACTACTAATTACCCTGAGCAGAGTGACCATCCCCTATTGACCAATCAGACTGCAGTGTTCACAGCTCCACCTTTTAGTACCAGATCTGTGTGCTAGGTACCCCAACAGAGGGGGGACCAAACATGGGGACGGAAAGGAACAGTTCCATTGGTACCATCCACAACTTTTCACAGCGGGAACAGAAAAAACAGTACCAAACTGAACACAAGACAAGGAATTGCGCACCCTCCTTGTCCTCGCAAACGAAGAGGCCATTAACCATCAGATGACGGGGACGGTGAAGGACAGATCGACTTACAAGAGAATCGCAGAAGGACTGACCAGCCGCGGCTTCCCTCCCACGTCACTGTTTACGTCACACGCTGAGCTACACGTTTTGTTACTTGCTCACGCCCCCCATTGCCCCGAAAAAGGCACATTCTGTATAAACAAAAGTAGGTAGGCGGCATTTTGCTGCACTCCCCGATTTTGTTTTTATTCTGCCAATTCTGAAAAAAGACTGATTGGGCTTTCCTGCAAATTTGCACAACTCCTATCTGAAAAGGGCTACAGTTGTGTTCCATATCACTCCTGTCGTGCCTCTTGTGACTCCATAATACCTGAATGCTGTCTAACATCACACACTGGAGTGGCATGATTCTAGCCACCGTGTAAAATCTACAAAGGTGGTGTAAAGAAGGGACTTCATAGCGGTCCTGCAGTGTGATCTGTCAGAAGTGTCAGCCCCATGATAGTCTGCCGATCTGTCCAGGGTGTACCCAGCCTTTCGCCTAATATCAGCTGAGATAGGCTCCAGCTCCCCTCGACCCTTACGAGACATACGCAGTTAAAGAAAGACTTTCCTTGAGGCGAGACAAATGAGTTAAAAATCTGTGAAGTCGTCACGATGTAAGGTCTATGAGCTGAGTGGGAACTCGCAGTGGGACCAGCAGGAGAAACACTCCTGTGCATACTCAGCAGGCCGCATATCACAGAGGTAAACCCAGAAGCTAGAAACTTTTTTGGAGCATGGACGAGGCAAGCAGTTCTCATTGGACATTAGAGTCCAGTCCACACCTAATATTACATCCATGTTCAAGCATGAGTGGTGCAACTTTAAAAATGAAATAGCCTGGTCACAAGTAGCTGTTGGAAAACAACGTGTTCACTCTGGTATTGCCAAGACAAAACTATGTCACGGCAGGTGTTGCCTGTTGCTCAGGATCCAAGGAAGCGCAGTGTTGAGTGTGAAGATGATTGGATGAGCTGTTCTAAAGAAAGCCGCAGGCAACAATACTGAAGACCATGCGATCACCTTTTGAAGGAGTGCCACACTAGTTTAACAAATAAGAGGCACAATTGCATGTAATGACTCATCTCTCTCTTCGTGTTCATGATCTCTCGACTGTTCTCTAATAAAGTCATCAAATTCTCTCCAAAGCTTAGTGAAAGTAAAAGGACGTTGTCTTACCTCTGATAGAGTCATGTAGGAATCACTGAGTTCTCTTCCTGCAAACGTTACTGTTACTACACAACCACTACGACTCCACCTTTTACTGCCAAGGTACTACAGACAGCACTGGTTAATCTGCCGGTGAACAGTAGAGGTACAACTGCTGTGTCGCCTGTTCTGCTGACTTCTGACTGCAGTGTGTGTGTGTGTCTGTGTGTGTTTTCACTCCTGATCCATGACGTCTCGCCTCCCCTCTGCATTAGCGGAGCTGTTTATGCACGGCTGCCCGCACACAAACACCCCTCTACATCCGATACTACTGCACACACACACTGTTACACACAGAACCAATGCCCTGCCCAACTGAGACGGCGCTATTTCAATCAGGTGAGACTCATCCTGAGAAAAAGAACATTTATTTACATGTGCACAAAAGTATGACCTCATCATGATGTCATATATTCCAGGGCGGTGGTAAAGACACAGTAGAGTCTAGATGCTGGTGGTGCTGAGATGAGATGAAGAGGGAGCTGAGGATCTGGATGTGAAGAGGAGTGGACTTTTGATGAGCTTGTTCTGGGCTCTTGATAAGATGAATGGAGAGCCCAGTCTTACTCTGAAGTCGTTGAATCACTTGGGCAGTGATTTGCATCGTCAGAAACCAACAAAAAAAGGCGTTCTTTAACGTTGACATGATGCACAGCCAGTTGCCATTGTAGTTTAGTGGCAGCTGGTGGTATCAGGGGAAATGCAGCAGGACAAAGACGATAGTTAAGGTGGCAAAAGTCCAACGGGGGTGGGCAGGAGCGGTGGTGGAAACATCGACTTTCACCTGAGAGAGCGGCATTCATGTCCCATAAGATTCTAAAGCCAAACCCTGTTGTTTTTTTTACTAAACCTAACCACGTGTTTTTGTTGTTGAAGGAAAAAAAACATCAATTTGCAGTGCTGTACTGACATAGTGTGTTTATTTTGATAGAGACAATGCATGTAACAGGCAGAACTTGACAGGGTGTCCCAGAACGTCAACAACCAACACACCTACGGTACCTTGTACGTTGTATGCGGTTGTGTATGTGGTCGTGGAAAGTCCATGACCAAATGTGGTAGGTACAGAAGGTATTTTTACTTCCTGCCGCTGTTAGTAAGTACAGTTTTTAAAATTAAGGTACTGATGAAACGTGTTGAGTTATTTTGTGCAAACTTTCTTTTTTTTCAGATAGTGAAATTATGTTTGATTCCAAAAAGTCATCAAATTAGCACAGCATAATAAGAGAAAAAATGCAAAAGGCAAAGCAACACCTGCCATAACAACACACATTCCAGGAAGGATGTGGTTTCTCTAACAACCTCTGATGACAGAATGCTGAATAGGTTAACCACGAGGGTAAACTAATTCTGCAGACCTGCCCCATCACATTGTCAATGATAGGACCAGTGGTTTTCCATCACTGTAGTCTTGCTACTTTTACTTAAGAAATATTTAAGTACACCTTCCAAAAAACACTTGACCTGAGGCTGTCATCACACAAAGACCTTCATACTCTGTGACTTGTGCTAAGGAGGAGGCTCGAGAATAAATGTGTGTGGAAAGAGATAGTCAGACCTTACGCTACAAAATGACCTCCAGCAGGCTACTGGTGTGCATGTTTCTGATCACACTGTCAGAAACAGACTCCATGAGGGCCTGATGTCCTTTAGTGGACCTGTGCTCACAGCCCAGTGGCAGGTCCGCCCTGGTCACCATGTTCTCTTCACAGATGAGAGCCGGTTCACACTGAGCACATGTGACAGGCGTGAAAGAGTCTGGAGATGCTGTGGTGACCGTTATGCTGCCTGTGACATCATCCGGCATGACCGGTTTGGTGGTGGGTCAGTGATGGTCTGGGGAGGCATATCACAGGGTCGCACAGACCTTCATGTCATAGCCAACGGTACCCTGACTGTTGTTAGGTACCAGGATGAAATCCTCAGAGCGACTGTCAGACCTTGGACAGGAGGAACCCAGAGGGCCCTGGGTTCCTCCCGGTGCAGAGGACCCTATTATGTAGAGACGCATTAATACATTTTTGTTCAGTCACAAAAAGGCTAAACGCGATTTATATCTTGTTATCTGCAGGAACAGATGAGTTCAGCACTGTGTATGACATATACTTCATGCATGTGTCAAACATCACTAAGTCTGAAGACTTGACAGCAACTTGTTGTCACCTCTTTCTACTGCTCGAACACGTGCACTGATGAGTGTTTGTGGTCTGGTTGTCAGTGAACAAGCACCCACACATGGCTTTGATTGTTGCTGCCATTAACCACCACTGTCGCTCCCTCTCTTCACCACATCACCAAACTGAGTGTGCACCTTGTCATGTGAGTTCCACCAAAGGGGATGTTTCCTCTGGTGACTTCAGACCTACTGAACACAGGAAAGACTATTTCCTGTTATATGCAGATCTAAAGAATGCCCTGACTGGCTGATGAACACATTATCAGACAGTTCTCATCTCGTCAACATCAGACCTGCTGAACACAGGTAAGACTGGCACTTTGATATCCTCTAACTCCAGCTTCTGGATAAATGTAATGGAGTAAAAAGCACAATATTTGTTTCCATAATGTAGTGGAGTTCAATCAATTTTATTTATAAAGCCCAATATCACAAATCACAATTTGCCTCACAGGGCTTTACAGCATACGACATCCCTCTGTCCTTATGACCCTCACAGCGGATAAGGAAAAACTCCCCCAAAACCCTTTAATGGGGAAAAAAACAGTAGAAACCTCAGGAAGAGCAACTGAGAGAGAGAGAGAGAGAGAGAGAGAGAGAGAGATGCAGGTAATGACAGTAGCTTACAACAACATTATTGAAAGTAATAATATTATAGTTATAGTTCAGGCTACTGTGATACAATATGTTGAAAGTATGTATTAATATCTGGCAGTATACATGTGTGACAATAGTCATATGTGTATAATAACAGTAGAAGTATGACTAATCACTAATGATGGCAGCAGCGGCAAGAGACGTCTAAAGTATAAAGTTGCAAACTACTGAGTTACTCAAAGTAAGTAAAAGGAGAACTGAAAGGTTAGAGAAGAAAAGGAAGGGAGGAGAAGGTATTTGGTCTTTAAATTAGTAGTTTCTAGTCTTTGACTAATGCGGTTTATGAGGGGGAATAGCCACAGCAGACAACAGACCTTCATGTCATAGCCAACAGTACCCTGACTGCTGTTAGGTACCAGGATGAAATCCTCAGAGTGACTGTGAGACCTTATGCTGGTGCAGCGGGCCGTGGGTTCATCCTGGTGCAGCGGGCCCTGGGTTCCTCCTGGTGCAGCGGGCCTTGGGTTCCTCCTGGTGCAGCGGGCCCTGGGTTCCTCCTGGTGCAGCAGGCCCTGGGTTCCTCTTGGTGCAGAGGGCCCTGGGTTCCTCCTGGTGCAGTGGGCCCCGGGTTCATCCTGGTGCAGAGGGCCCCGGGTTCCTCCTGGTGCGGCAGGCCCTGGGTTCCTCCTGGTGCAGCGGGCCCTGGGTTCCTCCTGGTGCAGCGGGCCCTGGGTTCATCCTGGTGCAGCAGGCCCTGGGTTCCTCCTGGTGCAGCGGGCCCTGGGTTCCTCCTGGTGCAGCGGGCCCTGGGTTCATCCTGGTGCAGCAGGCCCCGGGTTCCTCCTGGTGCAGCGGGCCGCGGGTTCCTCCTGGTGCAGCAGGCCCTGGGTTCATCCTGGTGCAGAGGGCCCCGGGTTCCTCCTGGTGCAGAGGGCCCCGGGTTCCTCCTGGTGCAGCGGGCCGCGGGTTCCTCCTGGTGCAGCGGGCCCCGGGTTCCTCCTGGTGCAGCGGGCCGCGGGTTCCTCCTGGTGCAGCGGGCCGCGGGTTCCTCCTGGTGCAGCAGGCCCTGGGTTCATCCTGGTGCAGAGGGCCCTGGGTTCCTCCTGGTGCAGAGGGCCCTGGGTTCTATCACAATTAAAACAACTGGAGACTGAGAACAAATTGACATATGAGTCCAACAATATTTTAATGGTTGTAATGTATGTCAGTAAGTACCCAATTTATTAACTTATAGTCCTTATTTACAAACATTTCTGTTTTTGAACACATATAGCCTGTTATATAGAGATGCATTAATACATTTTTGTTCAGTCACAAAAAGGCTAAACATGATTTATATCTTGTTATCTAACTTATATGACATATACTTCATGTGTGTGTCAAACATCACTAACTGCAGAACTGCAGTCTACAAGGGTATGAAGACTCAAAAAGGTCAGTTTGTGATCTGGTTTCCCTTCCCTATATGTACACACACAATTGACTCACTCTTTCTTTGACAACGATTAAAAAAAAGAAAAAATGTCTTCAGCTGTGTGTGTCACAAACAAGAGTTGTTGTGAAATATACCTGCACTGAATCCAAAAATGGTCTGCATGATTTGCAGAAGTCTAAATTTCCTACATGGCTTGATTGTTGCTGCCATTAACCACCACTGTCACTTCACCTCCTACCATTTCTATTCTTATTTTAGTTTTATTAACCTCTCATTATTTTACATATTTTTAATGTTTTGGATGTAACTGATTTCTGTGAACACATTATTTTCCTCTCTGGAGATCAGTAAAGGATTATCTTATTTTATCTTCTAATGCAGATTAAGCTTTCACATTAAAGACACATGATGGTCTTATAAAATACAAGACATTACTAGGATTAACACACCCATTTGTGATGCCTTGCAAAAAAAACCTGAGTGTCATGTGTATGATGTGAGTTCCACCAAGGGCATATTTCCTCTGGCGATGTATTTCCTGTTATATGCAGATCTAAAGAATGCCCTGACTGGCTGATGAACACATTATCAGACAGTTCTCATCTCGTCAACATCAGACCTGCTGAACACAGGTAAGACTGGCACTTTGATATCCTCTAACTCCAGCTGCTGGATAAATGTAATGGAGGAGAAAGCACAATATTTGTTTCCATAATGTAATGCAGTTAAAGTATAAAGTTGCAAACTATTGAAATACTCAAAGTAAGTAAAAGGAGAATTGAAAGTTGAAATAAAGAATGTATTTGGTCTTTAAATTAGTAGACTCTAGTCTTTGACTAATGTGGTTTATCAGGGGGAATAGCCACAGCAGTAAGTACAGTTTACAGTTTTTAAATGTACTGATGAAACATGTTGAGTTATGACAAATTATGTGCAAACGTTCTTCTTTCTTTTATTTTTGATTGCAAAATGTGATTAAATGAGCACAAAATCAAAAGAAAGAGAAATACAAATAGAAAAGCAACACCTGAAATAACCAGGGGTTGTGGTTTCTCTAACAACCTCCAGTTACAGAATGCTGCATGGTGTGTTAACCACAAAAGGAAATGTTTTTTTTTCTCCAGTGAACTTGAAATAATCAGATTGGTCACATTGAATTGTCAAAGATGACACCACCAGTGATTTTCCAACACTGTAGTCTTGCTACTTTTACTTAAGAAATATTTAAGTACACCTTCCAAAAAACACTTGACCTGAGGCTGTCATCACACAAAGACCTTCATACTCTGTGACTTGTGCTAAGGAGGAGGCTCGAGAATAAATGTGTGTGGAAAGAGATAGTCAGACCTTACGCTACAAAATGACCTCCAGCAGGCTACTGGTGTGCATGTTTCTGACCACACTGTCAGAAACAGACTCCATGAGGGTGGCATGGGGCCCCACGTCCTCCAGTGGGACCTGTGCTCACAGCCCAGCACTTTGCAGCTTGTTTGGCATTCACCAGAGAACACCAGAATTGGCAGGTCTGCCACTGAGCACATGTGACAGGCGTGAAAGAGTCTGGAGACACCGGTTGGTCAGTGATGGTCTGGGAGGCATATCCTTGGAGGGTCGCACAGACCTTCATGTCATAGCCAACAGTACCCTGACTGCTGCTAGGTACCAGGATGAAATCCTCAGAGCGACTGTCAGACCTTACGCTGGTGCAGAGGGCCCTGGGTTCATCCCGGTGCAGCGGGCCCTGGGTTCATCCCGGTGCGGCAGGCCCTGGGTTCCTCCTGGTGCGGCAGGCCCTGGGTTCCTCCTGGTGCAGAGGGCCCTGGGTTCCTCCTGGTGCAGAGGGCCCTGGGTTCCTCCTGGTGCGGCAGGCCCTGGGTTCCTCCTGGTGCAGGATAATGCCTGGCCTCACGTGGCCAGAGTGTGTGGACAGTTTCTGGATGATGAAGGCACTGATGCCATTGACTGGCCCTTTCATTGCCCTGACCTAAATCCATCTGAGCACCTATGAGACATTATGTACCACCACAGACTGTCCAGGAGCTCACTGATGCCCTGATCCAGGCCTGGGAGGAGATCCCCCAGGACAACATTTCCATTGACTGTTGTGTCATTTTGAGAGAGATGGGCTCATAAGTGATGACTAAGAGAGATTACTTCTGTATGAGTCTATACACTGTTTTCAGGGAGATCCTGCACAGTGTATCTTTCAGGTTCACACTTAGAGGTTGTTGATTCTTTCCCACAGGTGCTCTGCATCTCGATGGCTTCACAGCGAACCAGCTGCAGTAAAGCTGATGAGGCTCCCAGGAAATTTGGAGTCCGCCTGGAGCACACTCTGAAGTGCGTCATTTCAGCGGTGAGAAGATTCATGTACTCACAGATTATATTCATTCACAGCTGTAGGAGAACTGAGTATTTATTTTTTAAGAGGCAGTATCTGGTGGACATTAGAGGAACTGTGAACTGACGACTGTGTTTTCCCTGTGCTTGCTGTCTGCAGGATGCCAACCCACACTTAGCTGCCTCTTTCGGACGAAGCCCCCATCCTTTGGGTACCACACAGTGGTAAGAAAACTCCTCAGATAATGTCTAAAATCTCTGCTAGGGATGCACCCATCTGATTTTTTCAGTCCAGATACTGATACCTGGTCTTGGGGTGTCAATGTGTTACAGGGTTTAATAAAATCATCCAGTTTCAGAACCCATCAGCTATCACTGACCTCAACGAGCCTCTGGGCGCAATGCTAAATATTTTAGGAGATCTGGTGTAGCCAGCAGATATCTGCGCCAAGACTTCCGCTCATCACTATTCACCTTCTTCCTAGCGCCCGTGATGCTTTGCATGAATTATGGGTGGTGCTGAACTAGAATCAGGGTTTTCCAGTGGTAACGCTTAGCTAACGGTACGCTATCCTCTTTCTTAAAGCGACATCATCATCATTGTTACCATCACTCTCTCCAGGTGCTCTAACATCCATCCTGGGAGCTGTCCAAAACACTGCAGGATTGTCTGTGAGGCACTGAGGATGAACCTCCCTCAACACCTGGTCCTTGGGATCGTCCAGCGCCGGCTCCAAGCCCACGGCGCTGACTACACTGACATGAAGGAGCTGGTCGCAGACCTGTTTGCAGCAAACGGCAGGTCTGGCTCTGGGGAGGACCAGGAAGTTCCCATGGAAACAAACCAGCTGGAGGAGGCGCTGATGACGAACACCCTGGGGGTGTAGACGGCTCTGCAGATGGGAGTGCCTCCCGATCTCATCAAGCCAAAGCTCCGTTTCAAGATCTTGTCTGACACAGTTGGCTATGCTGACGTCAGTGAGCTTCTCACTGACATGATCATTAAGTGAAGAAAAACAACGAATGTATTGATAAAGTTTTCCTGCTCACACAAAAAAGCTTCCTTCAACAAAGTTCCTGTTAAGATTTGCTGGTTAATTTAGAAAGAATGAAAATATATGTGTAATGTCTTCACATAAAATATCTACATGTACAGTATTTCAGGGTCTGGTGCATCCCTGTGAGTAAGTAAGAGTGAAAGGATAAGTTGAGCCACATGTTCTTTTTACGTGTCCTAGATGTTTCATATCCATGTATCATTTTAAAGTCATCCAGCCACCTGAGGCCCGTACAATTAAGCAGGATTTGGAGTTCGCGAGGTAACTTCAGAGAAAGCTCTGGGTTTTTAGTACTACAAAGCTTGTCCTCTTTTTACCGGGATAAATCACCATGGTAACTGATGCTGAACAGCTAACCTGCTCCGGATCACAGCCTGTCAACACCCTAACCTCTGACCAAGTTGAGCTGGCTTCACAGTACAGGCCTCTGCTGAAGCCCCGTCCGTCTTCCACTTATAGTAGAAGAGTAGCTTGAAATGTCCCATCAAATGAAATGTAGAATTACATTAAAATACACTTTAATAATAACATTCATAAAAGGCCTCTGGTTAAACTTCTTTCACACCCTTTGTCTAACAACACCGTCCCCCACCATAGTTACAAACTTGTACCACTGAGGAGGAACTAACATCCTGTTCAGTTGCCTCACACTGTTACTTGCTAAACCACTTGTGGTTTTTTCAGATTCATCTGCAGCTACTTTTAGTCATAAGTGTCTTGATTCCTCAAACGTGGAAGTGATGTCGCAATAGGCAGACCCACACTGACAATGTCAAATGACAAGACACGTCATCATTCCAGACACCAATTTGTCTGTTATGTGTAAACGTGAGTGGGCTTAAAGACTAAATCCAAGCCAAGTGGCACGTACGTTCTGCGCCTGCATGAGAGAGAGGTACATCCTGTCAGCTGAGGGGTTTCCTATCTGTGCAGCCGAGCACTGCAGCACCTCCACAGACTATTACATCCAGACAGTCCCGGTATTTCCTCCTCAGGCTCCACTTCACTCAGCTGCTCGACAAACCCGCTGCTTCTTCCCACTTTAACCTGAATAACAAACCAGGGCTCAGTGCTCCGGTTGGATCCAAACGGAGAGCCAGGGCTAGCTGGTAGCGGAGGCTAACTGACTGTGTTTCCCTCTGGTCATGCTCCCAGCTAGCCCTGGTTTGTTATTCAGGATAAAGTGGGAAGAAGCAGTGGGTTTGTCGAGCAGCTGAGTGAAGTGGAGCCTGAGCAGGAAATACCTGTTTCACTACAGGCAGATTCACTTGCTACAGGGGCGAGGGAATAAAACCTGAACAGCCAATCAGAGTGGTCTCTCTCACCGACAAGCTCTGCCGCTGATTTAACATGCTCAATCGGCTGAAAAGCCGCCGATGCTGAAGTGCCGATGGTGTGGGACACACGGCAAAAACTAGGCCGACAGACGCTCACCGACGGCCTGACTTTGGTCGACAGCCAACTGTCGGATGATGTGTCAGGGCCTTATCACTCACTGAATCTCATAGTGCAGGATAGTACTAATGACTGCACCCGTTCTGATAATCTGAGGTGTTAACTAGTGCACGTAACATAATATGATACACAATTTGTTATTTGTGAAATGTACCATGATGAATATGTGTCATGTAGGTATGTCTGTCTATATACATCCATCCACATATTTATGTAAATAATGCTCTGCCTCGGTTGTTTTTCAGTGTTTCGAATTTAATTGTGACTTTCAGCTGAAAGCATCTGTGGTTGTCATAGTGACAGCTGTTTTGATTTTTTTTTTTTTTTTACCAGGAAGAGAATACGTAGGTGTCCTATTTTCATTACAATAGCTAACCTGATCCGTCTTTGGACTCCTGTTCGCGGTTTGAATCGCACTTGTTGTGACAGAATGTTGAAAACAGGAAGCAAGTAGTTTTTTCTGTAAATTTAACTCATATCTCTAATTTTCTAAATAGGCCCACACAGTTCTGTCTCTGGTGCCCGTTTAAATAAACATCTGCCATATTAAAGAACTCCATCGTGGGAACATAAATGAAAGACAGATAACTATATCAATGCACAACTATACCGACTATTGCTTTTTACATGTAGCCTAAAAATCCGACATCACACAGCCAGCTATGTCTTAAAAATGGGAGGCAGCCAGATCGACAAGTGACCACACTGTCCATGCACTTAATAACATTTTACTATGACTGACCAGTTTCCAATACAAAAAGCAGCTATTTAAATCATAAACCTAACATTTATTATACGAGCTAATATTTATGTAATGACGTGGAACTTGGTTTACATGGTCGTGAGTGAATCCGAGACACTGTGAGACTTGGGCCCCTCTCACTGAACTCCAGAGCTACGGCCCTGTCAGGAGGTCACACAGGTGCGACTGACACCATGGTCTCATCAGATCGTGTCAGCTACATTCACGGAGAACAGTACAAGATGTGAGGAACACAGACCAATGAGTCTCTGGAGGGACTGAACGTGGATTTAACGTCAGGCTGCTTCTTGTTCTCAAACCGAGGAAATGGTGAGTAAGTTTATCCGTTAATCATCGGTAGTTTGCTGCTTTTTGGTTGTTTCTCGGTGTTCGGCTGAGGTTGTGCACGTGACAGTTGACTCATCGTTCAGATCTGTAACTTTACCGCTGTTTGTTTTAGCTGTTATGTTGAGAAATAGCATTTCGCACTGTTTGCACTTGTTGCGAGATCTCTGAACTCGCGAGTCGCGTTCCTTCTGCCAAACTTTAAAAAAATAAATGTTTAAATTCAACATTTCTGCAGCATGTTCATAAATAAAGACCTTTTACCCTAGGGTGAAGTCAGGTACTGTTAGACATCAGGTAAAATAACCCAAGTAAGGTTAGGAGGTGTTAGGGGAGACCGGGCATGGTTGTAACAGTTTTTGTCTCAGCACCTATCCACCTTATTCCTGAGCGCACGACTGTAGAAATGATTATGTGCACAACTTCCAGTGAGATAGCAGAAGTAGTAAGGCTAGTGATGGTGCGTTCGTTTTGTACTCGGAAATTCCCAGTTCCAAGTCGGAAGTTTAAACTCGAATGCACCCTGATATCGGATTTCCAACTTGGAGCAACCGAATTCAAGATGGCTGCCGGTCACATACGTAGTGAGTAAACACTCTGCTAAAGTACTGTTTATAGCAATTTCATCTTATTTGTTTTACATTAGGTCTGCCTTATCTGCGGAGTTCATCAGTTGGAGTGCATGATGGTTTTGAAGCTGTCTATACTCTGAAAGTGCAAGGGCAACACAGGCTAGCTTGCGTTTTTTTTTTTTCCGGACTTGTCCACCGTCGTCAGCTAGAATGCAAAAACTGTTGTCAACTTGGAGGTGATGTCATTCCCACTTCTGACTTCCGACCTCCGAGTACAAAATGAACGCACCATGAGTCCCATAGATTGTCTGTGGTTACTGCTGGTGGCTAAACGCCAACGCTGATTCAAAAATAATTAGCAAATACAGATTTATTTTTTTAACAAATATTTAACTAGCTCTGGTACCTGCTGTACGTTCTGCACTGAATTGATGCTGTAGCTCTGGTATAGACTACAGCGTCGACACATAGCCTACAAACCTCCCCAGAAATGTACATACACGTCATGGCGTCACAGAACTGTCTGTTTCTGTAAGCTGAAACCATTTCCCTCAGTGGAAACAAAGCTTTTATTTATGTTCATTTCACGGATCAGAAACAATAAATTGTGAAGACAATAAAGCCTCCACAAAAATAGCATTTTAAGTCTTGTGTGTGATTTATCCTGGCTTCATATGAGCAGAGGAAACCTCTGCTAGCCGCTAGGCTAATTTATACAACGTAAAATGCCATAGGCTTGTGCTAATAACATTAGCATGTTGTATTTGTGGGGAAAATGTGTCCAGATAAAGACAAGTGTTTGACTGTGAATGCTGCGAGTTATAGTGAAGCTGATTTGTGTACTTATGTTTGAAACTGTCTCTATTAAGACATGTTTAATGAGTGTTTAATGTGTGTTTTGAATCAACTTTACAGCACTAAACAGAAACTCAAGTATAAATGCTCACAACGGCAAAGGTGACGCACGTATAAATCCCGCTTAACCAGTCTAAGCTAAATTTTTGTCTTCAGCAAGTGTCTGTTGAACATGTGACCAGAACAAAAAGGGATTGTTCCTGTCGCCAAAGGTTGATATGATATTGATATGAGAAATAAAACCGCAAGTGTTTCATGAGACATAGCCAAAAAGTATTAAATCAGAATTTGGGGCTGAGAATGTGTTACTGATTTACCGTACTTCCTTTATATCATATAAAAAAGGCAATGCCAGAAGTTATTTCTAAACCATTAAAATATTGTTGTAATAATTATTATTAAAATAATTTAGCTTCAGATTTTGCTCTGACTGTCTTACTTTGTATTCAAATAATACCTCATTATATCGATGAAATGTACTGCAAATAATGCAAATATAACACAAAAGGCAGTTTGCTGTTTTAATTTAATTTTGCACTCTGTTGTGTTGAGTGCACGGGTCAGGCCAGTGTGTGGTAGCATGGTGCCATCGCTGTGTGAGCATGTGAATGGATGAATGAGAGGCAAATAGTGAAGGCTTTACTCTGGCTAACAGCGCCCTCTGGAGGTTCTACACTAACAAGCAACCTGTCAGATTTACTTTGATACTAAATTTAGTGACATTCTCTATGTTTTTTTTAATGTTTAGACTCAACCCAACAGTGAGTGTGTCTACTAACAGGTATTGTGTTGGATTAATGCCTGATGTATCTTCTTCCTTAGTTCTTAAAACACATCACTGAACACACACACTGTGTAGTTAACAACACACTCAGTTTTCACTCAGTCCCACAAACACTGTCCTGCCGACACAAATATTCACTAGAGCACCAAATATGGATCAATCTGCTGCTGAAAATAGTCCCTAACAAATGCAGCATTTCCTCCTCTTAGTTTGATAAAAATCACAGCAACCAGCAATTTTAGGAAAATGACTGAGACTTTTTTTCACATGAAAACTTTATATTTTGTTTTAAGATTTACATTTTCAATAGGAACCAATCCGTGAGACAATACCGTGAGTGACCACTGGGAAAAATTGGCTTCAAGGCTAACCAGTGCTCCCAGGTTCCTGGGAGACATGTTGTTAGTTTAGATCTTTTCATGGGTTTTGTTCACAGTAAGAAAAAGTATAGTAAGACTATTTTATTTACCCTCTGTTGCTACATTTTGAGTCTCTGTAAATGGTGTTTTTCTTTTCTTTTGATGCAGCCATGGTGTTGCACATGCTGCGCTAAACGCAGCCTTGTATAAAAAAAAAGCCAAAATATTTTGATACGGATTTTTACTTTTCAGATTTGTCAGTACATCTCCAGAACTTCCTCCAATACTTCAACATATTGCTGTGACATTTTTCTTCCATTTCACATTGAACCATTACCTTTTTGTTAGATTTTTATTCAAATTAAAGATATGAAGGCAAATTACTGTCAGTTTTATTAAACTTATTCAAAATCCACCACCCTGTAACTCTGCATTTGTCCCCAGATTAAATATTTCTGCAATGACAATCATGATTCTACAAGTGTTTCAAATTTTTAGGGCACTATTAAGCTCTTTCAGACATTTCTTATAAGCTTCGCATGACTTCATTTTGATTTTGTAAGTTGATGTAAGAATTAATGTGAGCTGCAACTGCAAAACATACAGATAGAAACACTTTCCGTGAAGATACAGTTTTAAAAGTCATCAACATAATTACATTCAAAATAAAAAGTAAAGTCAAACCCAAAAATAAGGGAAATAAAAGGGTTAAATTCCAGTTTGATCAAAAACTATTCAATGCACGTTGTTACAGAAAATAGAAACTAGTGAAAAATGTTGCTCAGAATATTCCCAGAAGCCCAATCAACACATTTGTTAGGTTACATGGATACATGTGTTTAAGTGACAAACGCCACAAAGGAGAGCATACTTTATATAAGGGGGAAAACCCTACACCACAGCATAATTAATAATAAGTCATTAAACATTCTTCTTACTTTAGCCTGAATCAAAGGGTGCAAACACACAAACAAAACAAACAGGAAGTTGGTGGAAGCAGAGCTTTAGGTTTTGACGCTGACGGTGCAGCTGCCCATCACGTCTTTGAAGGCGCTGCAGTCGAAGTCGGCAAACACGGCCCTCTGTCCGGCCTTGTAGGGAATCGTTGTGATGTCCATCTTTAGTGTGGCATTTGGCCCCAGCTCCCTAATGTTACTAATGACACACACACACATGACATTGAGGTAAATGATCAGATATTAATGACTGCCTTTTTTTTGTACACGTTCAGCCAACCTTTGCATTTTTGAAGTGTTTTCTCAGAGTTCATTTTTCGCACTGACGTTCCAAAACATTAAAATGGTGCGTTACCACCAACACTACTTGAAGTACAGCGTACACAAGTACATGTAGTTTTCAAAATGGCCCGTTATTCTACCTGCTCTCAGCAACGTAGTTATGTTGTATTGCATAGTGCACCATTTTGGGAAATATGCTCATTTGCTTTTTAGCAGAATTAGATGAGAAGATTGATTCCACTCTTATGACTGTGCTGGGAGGTGAGTAGCTTAGCATCACATTAAGACTGGAAGCAGGGAAAAACCAGAAGCGTGGCTGTGCTAAAAGTTAAAAAAATAAGCCTGCTAACAACTCCACAGCAGGCTGTTTCTCATGTGTTTAATCCGTACACAAACAGGAATGTGAAAACAAAAATTTGTGACCTTACAGGGGAGATGTGTGCTGAAACAGTCTTCTGTCGAATAGCCGCTGCACTGAGCAGATGGATAAAATGTCAATGTCAATTCAATGTCCAGTCAATTAACTTGAACTAAAATCACAAACTGTGGTTTTTACTTTTTAAGAAAAAAAAAAAAAAAAAAACTAAATGAAATACAAAGTTCTAATAATTAGTGATCTCTTGAGCGAGCCAGGCTTGCCGCTAACCCTTGTTTCCAGTCTCTATGCTAAGCTAGGCTAATAAATTCCTAGCTCTAGCACCATACTTATGGCACAGACATGAAAGTGGTATTGTTTTTTATGCCTCTGTACTGGCAATGGCCGCGACCAGGGGCAGAATGCTTTCGGATTGCCTGTCTGATGTTTCTTCAAATTTGGCATTAATATCCACTTGGACTTAACATTGAACTAATTAGATTTTGGTGGTCATAGGTGAAAGGTCAAGGTCACTGTGACCTCATCCATGTCATTCTTGTGAATGTGATATCTCAAGAATGCCTGATTTAGATTTTGACGGTCAAAGGTCAAGGTTATGGCTATATCTTAGGAACACCTTGAGGGACTTTATTCAGATTTGACACTAATGTCCTCTTTGAGTCAAGGATGAACTGATTAGAATTTGGTGGACAAAGGTCAAAGTCTCTGTGACCTCAAGACATGTTTTTAGCCGTAACTCAGGAATTCAAACGCCATGTATGATTTTTTTTCACACAGATATCTAGTAGGATAAAAATTAAGTGCTGACATTTTATATCCAAAAGGTCAAAGGTCAACGTCACTGCGACATCTAGTGTTCAGCAAAAAACACTTTTCTGGCATTAACATCATATCTCAGGGGGAGACATTTTGTCAGATACTGAATTGGTGACACTAATCTAGGGGTGTCCATTTTGAAACTGAGCTGACTGTATCGATCTTCTGTGCTGCCATGTTTTTGCAGACATGGATATAAACTGTAACTGCAATCTGAGGAGTTCACTGAGGCATACAACCACAAGGCATTATTTTAGTTTTAATATAAGTTTCAGAAAGAAATGGAATAAGCACATTTCCCTAAATGCTCTCCAAAATGAGGTGGGATGATGCAGATGTGACTTCAGAAAGAGAGTAGCTTTGCTGAAAGTGTTTGTTTTTTAGCATCAAGTCTTTAAAGAAAAAGAACTTTTAAAGAAAAGGAGCCATCAAAATCAAGAAAAAAACTTAGTTGCAAGTAACTGTATGATACCTGTATAATACCATCCCATGAATTGTAGGTTTAAGCACATACTAACCCTTCAACATGGTCAGATTCAAAAAGGCCACTTCCGGTGACAGTCAGAGAGCAGTTTCTCAGCGTCTCATTGAGTGGGTTTTTAAATTCCACCTTCATATTCATTATTCGGCCCACACGAGCCTCTCCCAAAACCTAAAACACACAGCATGTTATGAATGAACTGTACAAAGCATACACAAGGGCGTAGACACATGTTCACACAGCATCTTTAGATTCAATACAAGTCATTTACATTCGTGTTGTAAGATTTTTATGCCTCCGCAGCAGCTACAGACCTTTTTATGTTTTTGGGTTCTCTGTCCATCTGTCCATTCATCTGTGTGTATGCACACTGAACACAATAGATCCAAAAAGCATTGAGGATTTAAAAAAAAAAAAAAAAAAATGGCACAAACGTCCATGTGGACTAGTGCTGCACGATTTGATAAAAATATGCGATTGCGATTTTGGTGCACAATATCGCGTACATGACAAATTCCAGCATGTGAATAGTCCATTGCACAACACAGCAGCATGTCAAGTGGGCCGAGCCTGAGCAAAATTGTGCTCAGTTTTTCATTTGTTATCAATGAATCAATGTTTGTCACAGGGTCTGTGATTTCCCCGTGTCTCTTTGAGGTCTTGTCGTAGACGTGACACTTACAAATGTTCTTGTGGCTTTCAGTTGTGTCTTTGTCTTTAACGTTACTTGGCTGACTTTCTCTCGCATACATTCCTCATACTTTTCTCTGTGCTGTCTCAAGTTGCCGCGGGACGTAGTGACTTTAACTTTTAAAGTTTTACACAGCACAGTTCAATGTCGCTGTACCTGAATCTTAAGTATCACCATTTAATAGACGTTGGTTTTTTTTCGCCTCTAGCTCAGCCTGTTCTTGGCCGTGCTCATGTTTTTCTTCAGCGTCCATGTTGGTCACTGCTGCATGCTGGGTGGTCACCTGACCATACATGCTGTCAACAAACTCCACACACTATAGGAGAGGCACCGGTTAACCACTAGCCGAGAATATTTTTGACTGGGTGTGCATGTTTGTTTTTTCTACTCCTCAGTTTAGTAGTATTAGCACTATGCTGTAACACAACAAGGTAGTCGTGCTACCCTGAATAGCAAATCACCACTCTGCATTGTGCACCACCCGAGCTGGGTAGGAAATAACTAGTATTGTTGCTAATTCGGCGATTTCACGCTGCTAATGTCATCCCGACACATGGTGCCATTGCTGTGGAAACTTTGTGCACAGCCTCCAGTGAATTAGTGGCCATTATCACCTCAGTTTGCCCACTAATTTTGTTTATGATTAAGTACTGGCAAAACTAATGACATCAGCCTGAGCCATACTTTGTGTTTAGTGTTAATTACCAAATGTGAGCGCTAAGGTGGTGATCAGGATGAACAGTATACCTGCTAAACATCAACATGGTAGCATTGTCCTTGTGAGCATGTTAGCATGCTGATGTTAGCGTTTAGCTCAAAGCTCAACCTCACAGATTTGACAGCATGACTGTGAACTGTGTTTGGCTAGAACTCATCATGTCAACGCCTTGAGGTCAGAGGCTTTAGGGTCAGGGCAGAGAGGTCATGGATAGGGCTAGTATGAGACAGCACCAAAGGGTGAGATTTACCAATAAAAGCAGCAGGTCCATAAAGATGCATCCTCTGCACTCTGTTTGTGGCAGCGTAATAAAATGGACTGATGGAGCCTTTTGTTAGGTCTGTTACTGTCGGTACAAAGATGTCATTTGTTGATTATCAAGCAACCAGTCATTATCTTTGCAGATGTCACTGTCTTGTTATAAACTTGAGTCTCCAGTCACTTCCTTGCAGTTATACACATTAAACATCTGAGCATTCTGCCAACCTGTATAGATATGGGAGAGTCCTCCAGGACAATGTCAGTCTCTGTCTCGTAGATGTCATCTTGCTGCTGTTGGTCAAAGGCCACGGCTGAAACCTTCATGCTGTCACAGCCCACCATGTGTTTACTGTAGGCTGAGAATGGGATCACATAAGGTATGGTCACATCTGTGGGACATAAAGAGATAGGAAAGTTAAATACATGTCACCGTGCATTCTGGGAGTTTGCAGGTGTGTCAAAGAAATTGGCTAATAATAATTTGGATTCTACAGCAGATAATTGAGCCACAGTAGAAAAGAATAACCGTAGACCTTGTCCTGGCGACAGCGTCCTGTTCTGGACTGCACTCTGCATGTTGCCTGCTGGCTTGCCGGTGTATCTCATGGCCTGGGCATTGACGCGGATGGACATTGTCTTGTTGGTGCGATCTTTGTTCCTCAGCTTGAGCTGTAGTTTAATGTCCTGACCCCTCTGCACATTGGCGTCCTGGTGTAGAGAAAACGGGTCAGTGATGTTTGCTCCTGAGATCAAAATGTGGCCCCTTGACACTTTTCATTCTTTTGTTTGTTTTCATGATTAATATGTTGTAAATAAACCTTCCAGTTGTAAAAATTGCAAATGACTGTGTATATGTCCTGTTCCATTTCTTTGGGCCCTATCTTACACCCGACGTAAGGCAGGGCTCGGCGCATCTGAGTTTCACATCAATTCAGCTGCATTTACATGGTCATCACCCACGTTGTAGGCCTGTTCCTCAATAGCTGACCAAACGTTAGTCAACCAGAAAGGTCCTTAGTCTGCAAGATTTCATTGGTTGCTTAGTTTCAGAAAAAAAACAAACAAACTTGAAACTCTATGAAACTCTAGGAGCTGCACCTTGTCAAAATAAATCAAAACCTATTTGACTGGAAAATGTGGGTATTTAATTTGAAAGGACAGACACAGTAAGTGGCCACACTCAGCAGTCAGACAGGAGACACGTTACACACCAATCACACTGACAGATATCTTTCCCTTCTTCTGTAAATATTCAGTCTAATAAACACGGAAAAGTTGATCATGTTAGTACAGGGCTACCCAGAGCTTTACATCTGTCCCACAGACGATACTCCTACATACTTAAACAGCTCTTGGAAGAAGATCAGCTCTGCACTCAGGATTTCGATGCTTGTTAAGATTGCTTAGCAACCTAAGACGCAACCTGCTGCCGTGCTCTTGAGGGCTGGCACAAAATAGGCACAAGAGTAACACCCAGCGCCCAACCTCATGTTTTCCATGCAGTTAAAGATGTTGCATTTCTACAGACCCTAATCTCCAGGGGCCTCATTTATAAAAGAGTGCTTAGGATTCATACTAAAAATTGACATGCGCCCAAAAGCTGAAAATGGCGTGTGCCAAAAAATAATCTGATTTATAAAACCGTGCGCACGCACACTTGGACGCAGTGCTCTCTTTATAAATCACAGACCTCCTGGAGTTGTGCGCGCCCAGATCCACCTCATATTCCGCCCTCTACACGCCCTAGTTCAAGCATAAATGGTCATGCAAATCACCTCATGAATGCGATCTGCATATAAATAAGCCAGCATGCGAGTGTTCTCTCGTTGTGAGTCACGACGACAGGTGTGAGAAACAAACCAAAAAACGTAATGTCTCCGAGACTGAGCTAGAGACCCTTTAACGGGAGGTGGAGCACTGAAGAAGGTTTTTATTTGGTGGCCACAGCAGCGGGATCACTGATAAAAGAAAGCGAAAATAAGTGGCAACACATCAACACTGCTGATGCTGTCAGCTGTGTCTGTGGGACTGCACGGACAGTGACAGAACAAAAAAAAAGGTCTGATCTAAAGGTAGACGAAATATTTCTACTCCTTTACCAACATGTAGTTAATGTGTTGCTTTTAAATTTGAGGATGTTTGACATTGATGTGCGACATAAAGAATCAAATTTATTAAAGGTGGAGGCAAAAAGGAGTATGTGCCAGTGCCATCTTGTGCAATTACGCACGAGGGTCACCGCAGTATTTATATGTTTATGGCAATTAGTCTGATCAGACACCCAGCCTGAATTACAGCATGAACCAGTGGTATCCCTGTCCCAAACTACAACGTGTAAGTCGCGCCATCCTCTCCCCCTCCTGCGCTCACAGAGTGGACAATGAGATGTTAGAGGCAGTGCAGATTAAATCCGTATTTAGAAAGAATTTCAATTCAGGATTTGAGTTTGATTTTACAATGTTTTTATGAAACAATTATCACTCACCCCAAGCGCAAAATAAGACTGTTGGATTTAACTTCAATGATAACGTGGATCTAAGGTGGATATAGCGTGACATTAAATTTGTGTGAGACATCAATAAAAATCTGACTCCACTTCTCCACCTCGCCGTCTGCGTCGCCACTTCCCAGTGTCTCCAAAATGTGCTCACGCATGACTCAGAGTTTGCTTACCGGTGCGCACATTCTCCCGCATACATACAAGCATACATATATCAAAAGGAATTCCCACAAGCCTCAGACATTCGTCACTATATCATACAGAACTGGTGCATATTCCCACCTTGCATTATAAAGTTGCACATTGCCTATGCCATCTTGAGTTTTTACCTCTTCGATTTTCATCTCCACCTTCAGTGGCTTGTCCCCGTTATCGTCCTCCTGATCATCTCCTGAGTTCACTCTGGTGACTGCACGCTTGAAGACTGCCCTCTCCTTTTTACTGCCTGTTGGGAAAATACCCATCATTCAGTTAAATCTGGTCTGAGAGTCATAGGGTAGCTGGTATCTAGTGACAAGATGTTTGCTTTGTTGTTAAGGCATGATTGGCGGGTTGTGAAATGGTTGCTTGGATGTTGCCTTTTAATTATGAAAGAGGGTTGACAGGGAGTTCGAAATCTGGGTGATTCAGGGTGGTTGCTAGAATGTTGCTTGGTGGGATCTGTAATGGCTGTTGTTGGCTTCTTTCAAGGTTTGTGACCTAGAAATCAAGGTTTTTATTGCTGTGGTAAATGGTTCCCTTTGGTGAGAACATCAGCTATATGGTACTGTTAGGCTTAGGGCTCAATCAAGAGGTGTCCGCATCCCATATGGCCATACTTCCCAAGATAAGCTGTTTGAGTGGCTGCAGACATATGGGTAAACTGGCGTCAATGCAGCGTTATGTACAATTTAGGTTTTGTAGCCTTAAAAAGCCAAGTCTATTGAGAAAACACCCAGAAACAGTTGAATGATTTGTACTTATAGCTTTAAGAATCTAGAACATTATATAAGTTAATGAGTTCTTAAACTCTTTGATCAGTACAAACTGCCAACTGAAGGCTGTCAGTCAAAAATAGCTTACTGGTTCATGAACTAGTCCTTCTTTGCCTGAGATAAATTGTAGATTATTGTCTGTTCAACATTTGAGTCACAGCCATCATACAAATGCAAATCTAAGATGAGGTTACCTGCTGTCCTCTGGGAAGGAGCGAGCAAAAACTCTTCAGAGCCACATTTCAAGGGAGCTTACTCTTTGAGATTCAAAAGAGAGATACTCATTGAAAATCCATGAAGGACTTTTGCTCGAATTCACATTAACACGCAGTCTTTACCTTCACTGTGTTTGTAGCAGTTTGTTATATCCTCTCTCATGTTCACGCCAACAGCCTTGGTGGAGATGTGCTGACCTACTGTGGTAGTGTCAGAGTGCATTTTCCTCTTTGTACCACCAGCACTGCCCTGAGAACAGGAGCAAGATCAGAAAAGAAAATTCAGCATTGTCTTGTGCAAAAGTGAGAAAAATAAAGAGAAGAACTTAATAATAATAATAATAAAAATAATCTTTATTTATATAGCACTTTTCTTAACAATGTTACAAAGTGCTTAACAAGAAGAGATAAAAACCAAATAAGGTAAAAACAGACATGGCATGTGACTAAAAGACTGACAAACAAGAAGCAAAAAACAATTTATCCATGTTTTACATACGCACTAATTATTTCTTACTACAATTAGAATAAGGGAATGACTGTTGGACTTGTCACTAAGGGTGCTTTCAGACCTAGAGTTGTCTCCTTTGGTCTGAATCAGGGACTCATGTTGTTCCAAAGTTGTATAATTGCCTAAAGTTGGTTTGTGTTCTCATGGCAGCATTTACAAGAGGACCAGATCAAATGCCATGTGTGAGAAAGCTGCTCTTGATTGGTCAGAATATCCATGTGGGAAAAATCCAGGAAGTAAACAAAAAATTCAAGAAGAGTACACTAGCAAGACTTTCTAATGTCACAATGGAGGGACAACTATGCAGGTTGTGCATATTAAGGCAGTACAGGAGGAGGTGCACATTAATAATCCTCCAGGACTGTAACATGCTCATGTTTAACCCAAACAATGTGTCATGTGACTGCAGTTGGTTCAGATCCAGGTCGGAACACGTTCTCACCACAAATGAACCGCACCAGAGTTTGTTTGTAACCAGACCGAGACCACCTCTTCAAGAAGGTCTTGGTCCGGTTGTTTTGGTGCGCACCTGAGTGCGATTGTTGTGTTCCCCACCACTTAGGGGGCAAATGAACTTGGGTTTGATTGAACCGAACCAAACAGGGCAGAAGTGAAAGCACTGTCAGTGTTGGTTCATTTAATGTCACTGTATATGTGTGCATTTAAGATGTTGAATGAGTTGTGTTTGATGAAGGTAGCCAAGATTTGCTCTCCAAAAAATTGATCACAGGGGGTAAAACAATATGTTAAAATTTTCCAACCGGGTACCACTGTCCCCTCTGACTTGTACTTGGGAGGCAGACCATTAAATTAGCAAAATAAAATGACAAAAATCACCCAAAAAAGCAATTGGCAATGAACTCCATCGATAGTATAGTTTCAAGACATGTAACCTGTGTGAGAGGCTACATTTGAGCAGCACAGAGCAGGTGAAAACTGAGGTATTATGCAAAGCTCATAAAACTATTACAGTGTGTACATTATGCACTGGTACTCACCAGCCACTTGACAATGTCAGCGTTGACCTCAGAAAAGACAAATGGCACGTCATACTTTACGTCAGTATCTCCCTGGAAGATGGCGGCGACTGGGGCTGGACCACAGCAGTACCTCCCTGGAACAAGAAAAACAGCGTTTGAATTTTTTTGTATCTTTTGGTGAAGTGTTCTGGTAATCGTACTAGGCAGGACACCAGAAATTTAGTGTTTTTTTTCCCATGCTGGTTTGCGATGTTCTCATTCCTTCAGAGTTAAACCGCAGACTAAAACACTCAGTAGGTGCATACTACCCTGTCAGGTATGGAAGAAATACATCCATGGTACCTATGGTACTGGAGAAAAAGGAGAACCCTCATGTTTTCAGAATTGTGGAAACGACTTGGTACAGAAGTATCGATTCTTGTGACATCCCCAATCAAACAAATGCATTTTTATAAAGACTGAGGCAAAGATAGAACCCTGTGAAACACTTTGTTCTTTTACAGAACTTACAAAAATAATATGTCAGTCAGAATCCATTAATTTCTTGTTTACCTTCACTCCTTTCCTGTGGTGTCGGATCCAAGACTTGCCAACCGTCATACCTGCTGCCTTTCTTCAGGTCTGGTTGTTTCATCCATCCCTCCACCCACACATGGAAGTTCCTGCATTACAAAGACAGGTTTTCCAGTTTCACAGTCCTCTTGTGGGGACCAAATAGTGCCTTCTGGTTGCTAGGGTTGCCTGATTGATTGCTAGGGTGTAACTATCGTTTCTATTATATTCCTGTTGATTGTCTGGGTGCTGGTGTTTAGTTGCTGAGTGGTTGTCAGGGTGTTGGGCAATTCCTAGGTTGTTTGAGATGGTTGTTTGTGGCTCTTCTGTCTCTGGTCTTCACCCTGCATTGTCTCTCAGATGCGCTTTCAGGCACCGGCATTTGACACTGATGGGTTTAACTTGAATCGGTACTTGGTTGTACACATGTAATTCGGCTGGTACCCTTAAAAGTACCAAGTTTGGTACCCAACCCTTGTGCTTAGAATCTCTGTTGTAATCAACGGTATGTTTAAAAATGGCAGGTTTGCACATTCAGTCCTTGTTGAGTAGAGTGACAATTCTCTCTTGATCATTCAATGGACTGCAGTGTTTCTAGCGCCACCTTTCGGTATCAGATCAGTGTGCGAGGTCTCTCAACAGACAAGTAACCAAACAACGGGATGGAATGAAGTGGTTTTGTTGTTACCATCCACAACTTTTAATGTGTAACAAACAAACTGTTTGGCAGACACAAGGCTGCTCATTGTGGTTTTGGCAAATGCCATATGACCTTGCTTTCTCAGATATTCTTTCTCATGTGCTGCAGAAACAAGGAATGGGAGGATAGATTTCATGCACCATTTCAATTAAAAAGGAACAAAACAGAACAATAAATCTGTTTGCTTGGATATTATCCATCTGCCTGTCTTACCAGATGCTGTCCCCAGTCTCTGAGGGTCGTAGTCCATAGTCGTCATAATACTCATCGATAGTGAGGCTGGTGTTTGTGTCATGAGCTGACTGGAAGTTTGTGACAACACGACACGGGATACCCAGGAACCGCATCACTAGAATCATCAACACATTTAAACCCACACAGGCACAAACGGTAGTGATAGAGTCAAGCAGTACCTGAGTCCTGCTCATATTTGATGGCACCACTGTGACACACGTCAGACAGTACCTGAACACATCACACCAGCATACACCCAGCACTGTCCATACTTGACTGGCCGGGTGTTTGGATACCAGCGCTGAAGGATGCTAAAGCTGCCGTTCCAGTGGGTGGGCCTTACTCCATCAGCATAGTCTTCATGCCAGCGTCCCTCTAACACACCTCGATCATCGTTACAGTTGATCTGGAGATCAGATCAAAATGTAAATGAATATCATCATGCTGTATATTGGTTCCCAACAAAACCCTAAATGTCATATTGGTTAGCACCAATTCCCCACATTTCAGGAAGTACCCAATTACAAGTAATTCCATATGTGATTTAGGAAAACGTCCATTGTTTATTGTCAAAAGGCATTCTGGGAAATGAAAACTGTAGTCTTACCATGGCGCTGATCACACGGCTCACATAGATGGGGTTACAGCGAGCAGAGACATCGTCGGCCGGGTCTTTGGCGTGTTTAGGATTGACATCCAGTATCTTGAGACAAATGTCCACCATTTTCTTCTCAAACTGGACAGAAAGACACAAGTTAGAACTACCAATTCACCAACACACCAACTCACCCATGGCTGCACCTTGAATGGGTCTTTTTGGTTTGTTATAAACATTTCTGGTGAAAAGAGCAACAAAAAAAACAGAGCAAATTACTGGCAACATGTTGCAAAACCAAGACCACTAGCAGTTGTACGATCCAAAAAAGCAAGTCCATCACCACTCTGACGCTCACCTGTCCAAAGTCCCAGAACATAGGCCTTAGGTATCTTGACGTTCCTGTGTAGATAATGCCCTGTTCGTTCAGCACATATTCATATCTTTCCCTCTCATCGGAAAGATACACCCAGTCATCTACAAACACACACACAAAGCATGTTGTCAATTGGATATTTGTCCTGGTTCTGATATTAAAGCATATTGTGCACCATTAACGGAGGCCAGACTGTGACGAACGTTTGAAACAAAGCACAGAAGTTATGTTTTAAAGTTACAGCAGTCGAGGTCTTAACTGGCCTATAATGTTGGACCCAATTCAGAATGGATCTACCCAAGCCTGAGGTGCATAGTTTAATTTCTTAAAAAAATAGTGACGACCCAATCCAGATTGTCCAGAGGGTAATTAACCCAGGCTAAGATCCTGTCAACCCGAACAGATCAAGTAACCTCAGCTCAGGAGTCAGACATTAGAATAGATAAGGATAACAATATAAAAAGATGCAAATTAAATAAAAGTAAAATGATATAAAATTTATACATCTATGACAATACACATACTGCATGTATACTGTTGATAGCTGCAAAGAATAACTAATACACACAACTGCTATATTTATTCAAGTTTCTCCCCAAAAATAAAATTTTACTAGGTTACATTTGAACACATCATGATAGCATTACACTTTAACTTTGCTCAATACTAATTTTTACTAAATAGAGCTTGAATATATGTAATATAACTCAGTGCAACCTCCCTCAGCAGTTAGTTCCAGCCATTGGCTGCTAACAGCTAACGTTAACCACCTCTCGTCCTGCAGAGTTAAATGGATTCATTGCTCACAATGTGACATTATCAGAGAAACAGTATGTGCTTCCTCTGTGTATTAACTGCGTCAGTTTGTGGTGAAGGCGTCTAGGGGAAGATCTGTGTTCGACCTTAACATGTTTTGTCCCTGGGACGACCTGTCTAACTGGATTAGGATGTTCTGGTTTTGGGGTGGGAGGGCAGACAGCATGTTTCCTGTTCTGTCATGCGGGCTGCCTTGTTGAGCGCAGTGGCACTGAGAACATTAAAGTAAACACAGTTTGACTGTATATTTTATTTTATTGACGTTAAAGGATGGTTCAACATACTGTCAGGTTTGTAATGCGTACCGAACCGTACAACATGTCAGGCAGTGTTCTGACAGAGAATGCTTTTTGCTGGTACCAGCGTTGACAGGTGAGAAATGTAGGATTATCGTACCAGACACTCAAAATTATTATTATTAATAAGAATCCTACTGATGTGCTATAGGCAAATATAGTCACTCTAGTGTTTACTTTTTCCATTTTCCTTGCTTCTGTTTTTCCTCCTCCTCTTCTGTTTTGAATCTCATTCTCGCTCTACTTCCTGACAGGTTCTAGCGCCTCATGGGGCGGGCACAGCTGGCCATTCAGCCAATTGTGCTCATTGTTCAGAGACAAACGTCACCTGTATGTCACACTAAGCAAAGTCCGATTGGCTGGAAACATGTCACATGGGAACAGATGCCTTCAGGGCTCACAAAAAAACTCATACAGCATGCATACTGATTAAAACCACACATTCATGAAATGAAAATACATTTGGCCTTTTTTGGGATTATTGATCCTACATCATACAGAGGGCCAAATAATCGTACAAATACGATAATTATCGTACACCTGGCAACGCTGGCTGGTACACTTGCTTAGTTTGGTTGTGTTTGTTTAAAGCTTGGTTTAGATAGAAATTGTCACAGTATGGTGTAAAGACTGTGTCCTCAGGAATTTAAACTCCCTATGATGTGTCATGTTGCCCATGATGGAGTTATCCAGTCCCCACAGGCGGGAGCGCTAGTGAATAACAGATGTTAAATAGAGGGGGCAAAAATACAACTTTGGGGGCTAAGCCATCTTAAGCCTCCCTGTGGCACCTGGCCCACCTGGATATTAGACATTTTGACACACAGACTCAAGACCCTCCTTGGCCTCATTAGAAAAGAATAGAATTTGGACTCAGTCGAAGCTGTGTCTCACCGGTATGATATGAAAATGTGTTCTCATGAGAAAGTTCTCATGCTGATTTTCTGCGTACAGGTCCGGTGCGAGTTGTCCATGAAGACATGTTCCGTTTTCATTTAAAAAAAAAAAAATTTGCTCCAAAAATAGTACCATATCCACTCCACACAACAAAAACCTCTGCAGACAGGGAATGTATGAGGGGCTAATGTTAACTACACAATACAACAACTAATCGGACCCCAAATTTGAGGCTAGTTGTTGTGGCTCGTCCCATTCTGTGATCAACATACAACGTTAGCAGGTGCATATTGGCTACATCACCATCGTATCCCAGATAAAGAACCAACTATTGATAAGACGTTCTTTCATTTTGGCAGCAAGCTAGCTATGACCGAGAGGTATGACATCAGTTGGAAGGAAGGACTTCTTTGGTCACACATATATTTCTGCTTAAAACTAGGTACAATCGAATATTTTTCCCCGCACTTGAATGTTCCAGAGGGGTGTGCAAGCATTCACAAGAACCCACATCTGTTTTTATACATTTCCTTGAAACGAAAATTAGTGCTTCGTATGAAACGGATTTAACTCTGATCCTGGATCAGGTCTCAATGGACCCATGAAGACCTCTACATCACAATTCTTGACATCAGTTATGGAAAGTCACAGATGCTTTATGTCTTTTCTTTGTCAGGGATCCAGTAACACTACCTACCTGAGCACCAGGGGTTGAAGAGCACCACCAGTTCCCCCAGATTCGTCCTGTCTTTCTCGGTGCTTGCAGACACAGAGTACTTCCCCACAGGGGCATCAGCTGGCGGGGTCACGGACAGGGTCACGATGCCCATCTGTAAGTTGGCGCTCTTGTCGATGTTGTACTTCCATATGGCTTTGGTGTCACTGGTATACATGGGAGATGGGTTACCAAACACGGACCTGGTCCCACGCCTTTCTGACGGAGCAGAACCTGGCAAGAAAAGGGCGGGATGTGTGGGGTTGAACGAGGAGTTTTTGTATTTGTATTCTCACACATTGTCATTACCCAAACGTTTGTTACATTCCAGCTCATTTCTGGCTGCAGTGTAATCACAACTGAAGTTCCAACATTAGACACAAAATAAAAATTTGATGTCTAATTTCATCTAATGCTAATTTTTTACTGCCAAACCACTGTAACAGCATTCATGTTTGGTGACCTACCCGTCTCCATGGTGAGGCTGAGTGTGTCATAGTGATTGAAAGGATGCCTCATTTCCAGGGTCAGGAGGAAGGACTGGCCCCGCCTCACAATCAGCTGATCATCTGTAATGTCGATCGTACGATGAGCGATGTTGTTGGGCTTGCAGTGGTAATCCCAGCTCTTAATCACTAGAACAGACACACAATATAATCACAGAATTATAATGAATTAATTAGTTTTATTATTGGGTCATGCATTTAACTAGTTCCAGCCAGCATTGGCCTACATGGCGTGAGTGTGTACTCTTCTTCAACGTTTGCTTTACTTCCTGGATTTTTCCCACATGGAAATTCTGACCAATCAAGAGCAGCTTTCTCACACAAGGCATTTGATCTGGTCCTCTTGTAAATGCTGCCGTGAGAATACGAACCAATTATACAACTTTCTGACAAAATTAGTCACTGATTCAGACCAAAGCAAGACGACTCTAGGTCTGAAAGCACCCTTAGTGACACCATAGTGTTATCAACAACAAACATGCTCTCAGTGATGATCTGCCCTCTTGGACTTGCTGTTCTTGGTTTCTTTTCGAGTTTATCTATGAGCTCAACAACCAGTGACTGCCGATATGTTGGAGCACTTCATTTAAACTTAACCGAGACAAAATAAAACTCACTAAAACCGTCATTGTTGGTTACCCCACTGTTCCAAAAATGACCGACTCTTGTTTGGTTGAAATAAATCCTGAATTCACTCAGTAAGATGTGAAATGCTCTATACGGCTCTCAGCTGACAGCGGATCAGCAGCTCTCATTCATTCTGTGGAGGCAGAAGCAAAGTAAAACGGTGAATTAAATGAATTGTTAAAAAGCAATGACCTCTCGTGTGAGAAGTTGGAACCAGAGGATATTTGGCATTTGCTCAAATATCAAAATAGTTGCAGGTTGTTTGTCTGTCGAGTTATTTATCGTTTCATCTCTGGTTGAGTTTCTTGTTCCAGCAGTTAGGTGTCAGGTATTTATTTTCACTTACCCAATTTCCTGTTAGTCTACATACTGTTGCTATCAGTTATCTCTGATAAGATGGATTAGTCAAGATTTTCAGTCTTAGACTGCACGTACACTTTCAAACACCTCATGTCTTAGGTATAGAATGCTCCCAGCAAGCATTTTTTGGTTTAAAAAACATCTAATAGCTGTCTACATGAAGACCTGACGTCTAGGCTAAATCACGGCTGAATTTGGGCTGTCAGTGAAAATTTGGAAGATGTCTAACCATAGCCAAAGTGTAGACGTCATCAATTATACAGCTATGTAGAGAATTTCATATCACACGCCATCTGCAATGGCGAAAATTACATTTAATCAATTTCAAAATTAAATCGGCTAGATTTGGGTTACATGTAGCTACACTAAATCGGAACTAAATATAGCCAATACATTTAAATCACGACTATTGCTTGCTGGGCTGCTTTGAGTTCTCAGGTGTTAAAATTTTGTAATTTATGTTGCTGGATTTGATGGTAATTTTATGTTATTGTAGACGATAATAATGATATTCTTCTTCTAACTTTATGCTCTCAGTAGAGTAAAATTATGTCTTATGCATGCTGGACTGGAAATCAGTCATTCATAATTTTTAGTGTCAAAATCTGACTTTATTTCCATGAAATAAAATTGCACATTTTTTAATTAAATGTGGATGAAACATAGAAAATGTATACATAAGAAAGAAAATGAATTGTGAGAAGGATTTTAATTTTTTAATAGGAAGACATTTAAAAGTAAAATTATGTTCCATTTTTAAAAGTTAATTGTAAATTGAAAGACAGAATAATGAAATGCTTTCTGTGCTTTGGGTATTTTTATTAAATTATTGAAAGGTAATTTTTTTCTGTTAAGGTTTTTGAATGCATTAGGTTTATCATTATTATTACATTATGTTATTAGCACACTTTAGCTTCCATACTTTTGTTTCCAAAAGGTATGACCACTTGAATATAGTGGTATATAAAATAAAAAAGTAATATTATAGCCATATTCATGTTTAAACTCTGATCAGCCTGATAAAATGCACTCATAACACATCACATTACATACACTGCACATATAATAATTAATACTCACTCTTTGCTGTGCTGTTGGTGCAGTCAGTCGACTCCTCTGCAGCAGGTTTGAGAAGCTCCAGTCTGAACTGATCAGCACTGAAGTGGCCTGCTGCCCTTTAAACACTCAGAGATATGCCATCACTACTTCCTTTATATGATAAAATTCCCAGCGAAGATTCCATGGTAGGATTACTGAAGACCTGAGGCGGGTTTATTGATTAGCTGTCATGCACATGACACGTGAGGAGGTCAGGTTTTTTTTTTCTCTGAGAAAGCGACAGTTTTGAAAGAGGTTAGGTTTCATTGTATCGTCTGAGGCCAGCGCTGGGAGTTAGGAGGTCATGTGGTGCATAAAAATTTTATCACATTCTTTTTGCTGCAGGCGCCATATGACTTACAGATCACTGACAAGCATGAGCAATATTCACTGATAAGAAAGTTAAACTGAGGTTGTTTTTTGTATGTTAAAGGATAATCACACTAACCTGCCACTTTATTAGGTACACCTGTTCAACTGTTGTAAATGCAAATAGCTAATCAGCCAATCACGTGGCAACAGCTCAGTGCATTTAGTCATGTAGACATGGTGAAGACGAGCTGCTGAAGTTCAAACTGAGCATCAGAATGATGAAGAAAGGTGATTGAAGTGACTTTGAATGTGGCATGGTTGTTGCTGCCAGACGGGCTGCTCTGAGTATTTACTGGGATTTTCAGCACAACCATCTCTAGGGTTTACAGAGGATGGTCCCAAAAAGAGAAAATATCCAGTGAGCCAAAATGCCTTGTTGATGCCAGAGGTCAGAGGAGAATGGCCAGACTGGTTCAAGATGATAGAAAGGCAACAGGAGGTCAAATAAGCACTGGTTCCAACCAAGGTGTGCAAAAGACCATCTCTGGAGCAACAACACCTTGTCCAACCTTGAAGCAGATGGGCTACGGCAGCAGAAGACCACACCAGGTGCCACTCCTGTCAGCTAACAACAGGAAACTGAGGCTACAGTTCACACGGGTTTTCTCACCAAAACTGGACAATAGAAGATTGGAAAACCCACATTCTCATCATGGATGTGCAATTGTGTGATGTCATCATGTCAACAGTTTCACATGCGGTCGGTTAAATTTTAAAACGCATCTTTTTCAATCAGTTTTAAAACACAGTCCAGAATAAAGCTGTGTTTTCTCACCCAAAAAAGCTAAGCCCCACTAAAATATTGTTTCCAAAGTGGAAAGATTTTAAAAAGCCTGCTTTGTGTTTCCGTGTGTATCAAATGCAATCCAGTCTAAATATATTTATAAGGCACATTAAAAAACAGAAAGTTAATATTCATTGTGAGTTGTGTTGAAAATGGGTTTTAAGATGGGTTTTAAAAACAAGCAGCATAGGGGCCAGCCTCACATGAAGAGGCAACTCAATCCAGAGTTTTGGGGCTACAATTGAAAAAAGCACAATCTCCCCTGAGTTTCACAGACTTTTACTTTGAAATAGACTGAGGTCGTCTCTCAAGGGCCGGGGCTGTGCCCGTGTTGCTTGGTGATAAAGAACAGGTCCTCTCAGTCGCTCTTGATAAGTGGAGGTAAGATAAATCCAGGTTTTGGGTGGTTTTGTTTTTCCACAAAGAGGTTATTTATCTCTAATCACACCGGGAGTTTCCAGACTGAAACAAACACCTTTTGGACTTTTAACCCACCTACACCCTGGTGGTCCGACTATATGACAACACATTTTATGACAGAATTGTTAAAACAGGACTGTGGCTGCCACATTTGATTCATTACAGACACAATTGTCCAGTCACAATATTGAACAGTTTTGTTATTAGTACTGTTTAATAAAAAAGTGAAATATACAATAAGGACAGTAGGTGGTGCTCTGGGGTCGCAATAAATGAGTCCATCATAGACTTCAGTGGATTAAAAAAATTAAACGAAGGACAGATGGATTCTAACCAGTTGATATTACACTGATTTACACTGAACAGGTTAGCATATGGTTACAGTTACACAATTTAACTAGATGTTGATATAGGGGGGCTAGATATAATGTTGGGTTGAAAAAGCCAGATGTGGCAGTAAGAGGGACAGAAGTGGATGTGGGATGGCCAGGTGTAGATGCAGGTGTGCCAGATGTCAACATCGGCCAGATGTTGAAGTGGAGGTGCCAGATGTAGGTGTGACTGGGCCAGATGAGGACGTTAGAGGGCCATATATTGATTTTCGGAGGGCTAGATGTTCTTGTGGGAGATGTTTAAGTGATTGGGCCAGATGTTAAAGTGGATATCCCAGATGTAGATTGAATTGGGCCAGGTGTTGAAGAAGGTGTGCTAGATGTCAATGTCGGCCAGATGTTAAAGTGGGAGTGCCAGCTGTAGGTGTGAGTGGGCCAGATGTTGATGTAGGAGGGACAGATGTTGATGTAGGAGGGGCAGATGTTGATGTAGGCGGGCCAGATGTTGATAAAGAAGGGACAGATGTTGATGTAGGAGGGACAGATGTAGATGGAGGAGAGACAGATGTTGATGTAGGAGGGGCAGATGTTGAAGTGAGATTGCCAGATGTCAAGGTGAGAGTGCCGGATGATGTGAGAATGGCAGACGTTGAATTGGGAGTGCCAGATGTTGAGTTGGGAGATGCAGTGGTGGGTGAAGTGGAGTGTGGGCATTGGCAGTCCTTGATTCCTGGGTAAAACTCAGTAACAGTTGTGTGGAGAGGACACTGTGTCCCAGGAAACACTTTAAATTCAGAGTCCGCTGTCCTCAGTTCTTGATGGAGTTCTTCCAGAGTTTTGGTCTCCAGATATTTGTTTTTAGGCGTAACATTGTCACCCCAGTGTGCACTTGCTAACCATGTGCGCATGTTGGAGCTGTAGCAGCAGAATGCTGACCAGAGCATGGAGGGGATATTAATCCTGTTTTTGAGGATGTTGTTGTTGCTGGGTTGCGCTCCAGTTACTACAAAGCCTTCAGTAATATTATTGCTGTTTCTGCAGTATTTGTCCATCACACATTTGATGCACATCTCCATTTTGTTCCAGCTTCCCTGGTTGAATCTGGCGGCTTGTGGAACAATGTTTGTCAGGGTGAAGGTAGACTTTTTGTCAGATCTATTGAAGGCATGGGAGCTTGGAAATAAATGGCCCCTGTCAAACACACCATTGCGTCTGTAATCAATGTTCCCAGCCTGGTGGATGTAGGTCTTATTTTTGTCTACAAGCATCATGTTCTCGTCTTCTTCTTCCTCCTCAAGCTGTAAGAGTTTGGGTCTATGTTACTGATGCAGGGAGAGCAGCAATTAAGTAAATACAACACATAGTAATCAGTAATTTAGTTAGCACATAGATAAAGCTCCACAGAAAGGCTCTGCTTTGTCTTATTTCGTAACAAGGTCAGGAAGAACTAGTGGAATAATACTTCGATTAGCCTGACACAGTTTCTCAATTTTTGTTTTTAAAGATTTGCATGTTCTGTAGGAACCAGTGGGTTTTGGGCAAAGTGCCACAGAGAAAATAGATAGTTTCCATAGTTTCCTAGTTTAATTAACCTGTGTTGGATGTCTAATATAAATTGGTCCAATGTGAGTTAAACAAGTGCTCAGTAGACCAGCGTCCTACATGTGTCCCGTATATGAAAGGGTTGTGAAAGTTCTTGTTAAATCCCAATAATACTACTATTGATGTGGATGTGTCTGTAGAATGCAGCTTGATTTATAATGGCCAATAGTAGTAGAACTTTGGATATGGATGTACTAGCAGTAATTTCTCGCACCCAAAATGCAAAAGTAACACATATTTATGAATTTAATCTTTTATTAGTCAGTAAGAACACACCTGAGGCTCTATCTTCCAGTCATTCGAGGGTCTGTTTCCCACTCCCCCTCTGTACTTGTAAGCAGAAAACACTGGGATCTTGTTCTTGATGTCGTAGAGTGTCACAAACCTTCTCTCATTCTCAAAAGTCTGGCAAATGGGTTTGTATCGGTTCTGGTTCAGGATTCTTCCGCTCTCCAAGATGCCTGGGACCTGTGGTGGAGTTTCCTCAAGGAAAAACTGGTCGCAGTCCGACACAGACTTTACCACTTCAGCCACTGTGAGAACGATGGACAGGAAGAGGAGGATAGCGAGGGGCAGGAGACACCATGTCTTCGGTGGCGTCATCGTCCAGGACTGTGTCATTTTGTCAGAAGAGAGAACAAAAACAATCATCAAACATGACAGTTCTCTTGCTATCCCAGAGCTTGATCGATATGAGCAGGTCGCACCAACTGGTCTTAACTAAGTCTGGTCCTGATTGCTAAGTTGACAACCGAACTTAAGCCTAGTCTTAACTAAGCCTAGTCTTAGAGATACATGTTGGTGTGAATGCCAGGCATCTATGGGTATTGCCTTGCAGCGCAATGTTGCTAGTCTACATTGTTAACATTCTCCCGCTTATTATTTAGGGCAAGGTTATTATGAAAGATCAAAGAAAACGGAAATTTAATGAACACTGAGATATGAAGTTTGATAGATCCATATGGGAGAGGCATGTCTGTGTTGGTTCAAGTTTACACCTCATGGACAGACAGTGTTGTTAGCAGTGGTGCTAAAGAATAAGAACCACACCAGCATCTGAACGAACCAAAGTGATATTTACAGCTAAGTTTATATGCTGCTTGATGGTATGCCTCAGGAATAATTCCTAAAACCAGGAAATGATTTCGCATGTTTGCCCTCCTGGTTTACTGTTTATTTTTTATTTTGGTTCGATGCCTGAAATGAGGTCTGTGATTAACACAAGCGGAAGAGTCTTTCACGTCTCGACGACATAAAATACATCAGTAAATACCTCAGTTGGGAATTCTGAAGCTTTTATGTATCTTAAAAACTTGGTTGCTAACAAGTAGCTTAATGAGACGACAGAACCTCAAGTACCCCTCTACCTGTTGTCTACTTGTATAGAAAAAACACCAACCACTCCTACCTGCCTCCCTCTTCCCGACTGGGTGAAGCTCAGAGAGAGATGTAGCCACAGCTCACAGGGGGAAAGTCCTTTTCCCCTGGAGAACAAAGGAGCATGTGGCCCACCCTCATCCTCCCTTCAAATAGTTTGAACCGAGTACACGATGTGTGAGTTTCTTTAAATGTATTTAGAGTATCATTAGAAGATCGTTAGTTGTTGGGTTGATTAAGTTTCAGTGAAGTTATTTACTGATTCTTGGGTATATAGCTATTGTGTTTGAAGTTAAATTACCTGTGATGGATGATTAATTATTTCAAATCAGGAATCATGATGCACAGTTTAATATTATTTATTCTTTTCTAATGTTAACTGCCTCCAAATAAGAGACTGAAATGGAGCCTCCTGCATGTGTTCATCTGTCCTAACAGACACACCGCTGAACAAGTCCTTGAACCAAAGTTCCCTAAATTCCTAAAACTTCAATGCTAGTGACAGTTGTCATATCATCCAGCCAGGTTGTCACCAGCTAAAATGTATTGCTTTCTAATTATTATTAATACTAATCTATTGCTGTATCTTGGCAGTAGTGTATCTATTTTTTGGTTTTAGACAGTCTACAGTAATAAGTGAAATATTTGGGTAGCCACTTACATATTTTGTTTTTATATTTGAGTTTACTTCAAGTATTTTCAAATTAATAGGAGTCACAAGAGGCCAACAACTGGACTAAAATACACTTTTTGTCTTTCTTGAAAACATTATTAATGAAGACATTTTCAAGTACACTTAAAAATCAAGCCGCAAGGACCCACAGATCACGGCTGTATCTGTTTTTTAACAAGAAAACATATGGCAAGAATTGTTAAGTGGGACATCATAGCTTCGTCAATATTCAGAATTTCAAGAAATGCATATTAAATTGCAAAAAAAAGAAAAAGGTTTTGTTCATTTAAATAGAAATAAGTGCTTCCAATGTAAATTTAAATGTGAAATGTAGGAACAAAACTCCTAAAATGAATAAAAGTGAAGTAAACAGGGGAAAAAACTTACCATCTTATGCTCAGGATTCCCAGAAATCATCTAAACGGTGTGTTGATTTTTCGACAGAAGTGGAAACCAGACGGACTTCCTCATATATCAAAAAGACTTGTGGAGGAACTGTGAATTCTGCTGCACCCTCAGCAGTTTATGATGGTGGAAGAGAGGAAATGCAAACACTTACTTTGACTCTTAGTTAACCTATATGTATACATTCAGATCTTCAGAGCTGCTTGCGTGGCTGTAGACTCTTGATTTGTGCCTCAAAGGTAACGTTCAATCAAACTGACTGTTCTTTTTTTGACACTGATGATGGTGATGACACCCAAATCATTTACTTTCTCTTTACAGTACTTTTAATATTGATGTGCAGGATGTGACGGTAATTACATGAAAACAGATTTGCACTGCAGCTTAAATTTGTCAGAAAACTATGGAATAAAACAAAACAAAGACGTCATTTCATAAATGTTGAAGGAACAAAACACACAGCTGAGTCCTTACTGGAAGGAAGATGAAGCTTGTCTTGTGGCTTTGTACATTTTTTTGAACTGACAGATCTGACTGAAGGACTTGATGTCCGACTGGGAGGAAACACTGAGGCCGACCCACAGACAGGTAGGACAAAAGAGAAACATTCACTCGAAATTTACTTAGCTGATGCGTCCATCATGAGAACCTGTTTTCTACGTAGCTGTCAGTTCATGTTGGTGTCAGACACTCGTCCTAAAAACAGACATAGCTTCAGTTTTAGGTCAGGGTTGTGAGCTGTACCGGCATCTTGACTGGGTAAACAGACGCCTGGTGTGATTGGTCCATCCTCTCCATCTGATTGGTGAGTTCCAGACACTGTGAGTACCATTACATGTTCTCCATATTGATGCCCTTTCTCCTCTGCTGTTCATTAGACAGTTAGTGCCGTTACACCCTGAGGAACAGCAGGGTGGTTACCATGGAGCAGGGATTAGGGGCCAACATGGCTGCCACAGATGTCGTGGGGATGGTGGAAGCAGCTGATTGGTTAGTTGATCAGATTGGGGGAGAGGTGTCACTCTCCAGAGTGTCGGAGATCATCAGGCAGAGCTGAGAGAACGACGGGCGCTCCTCCGGCCTCTGAAACACAAAGAGAGAACACAGGCTGCAAATTCAGCACCTCCTGAATGTGACCTTTAGAAGTGCAGCAGAGGGTTGTTTTTGAGTTCCCGTCAGATGTGGAGACCGACATGCTGCTTGTGATCACCTCCATTTTGGCAAATGTCTGATCAGTTTTAAAATATGGCGTACACTAGAGATGTACCTCTCCATCGGCCACCGATCAAATTTACAAGTGTCAAGGGACCTCTGTGAAATGGCCATGCCGAACTTTGGAGCGTTATTTAGCCACCTTCCTGAGAAACTTGATTTAAAACTCAGCCATCTATAGCTGCTGAAAGACGGGCGGCGGCAAAACGGCATGTGATTTTAAAAGACAATGCGTGATGTTAAGAACTTTAGCACATTGTGATTAATGTGTAAATGTGATAAATTTAAGTGGCGGCAAAACATTTAAATGCTAGTGAAAATAAAACGGTGAAGTTGCTTTAGCTGAAAGGGAGCTGTCGAACTGATCACACCCCCACCGTTACTGAACAGTCATGAATTTATTCCATTCAGATTCTCGTGGATGCTAAATGAGCACAAGCCGTGGATTACAATAATGTGCAGCATAGTTTTGCTCTGAGGAAGAAGAAAGAGCTGTTTCAAAGCAGCTATAATCAATATTGCCAGTGGATCAAGTAACTGCATTACCAATCAACAATTGTTCAGCCTAAATCAGCTCAACAAATAGGTCAAAACTGGAAAACAAAACAAAGATTATATTGTTATGACCAACAAACAGTTTGAGTACCATAATAACTGGTACTTCATACAGTATGCTGTGAAACAGATTGTTTCTCATGGTTCTCACCTCGTGCCAACAGAGCTGCATGATGTCATAGATGGTGGGCGTGGCCATTTTGGGCCTGTAGAGGCGGTGACCCTTGGTTACTAAGGTAACCACCTCGTGATTCTGACTCTGTTCAAAGGGCATGCGACCCTCAGTGAAAACCTCCCACATCAACACACCTGGATACACACCAACAACAGAGGTTTAATAAGATCCGGGAACGTTACTGTGGAAATGTTAATGTGTAGTTAGTTAATCATTTAAAATATATAAAAAGAGAGATGTGATACTATGTGTGATGCTACAGTGTGCGTACCGTAGGACCAGATGTCCGACTTGCTGCTGTATTTGCAGAAGTTAAAGACTTCAGGAGGTGACCACTTCACTGGAAATTTAGCTCCTGATGAGCTGGTGTACTGGTCATCTAACACGTATCTGCAAAATACACATCAATATTTCAGTGCAACTTTTCTGCCTGCTGACTTCGTTAAACATGTAAAAAGAGCTGGGATTAAATTTGTACCTGGCCATGCCAAAGTCGGACACCTTCACCACCAGAGAGTCGTTCACCAGACAGTTTCTGGCAGCCTGCAGAGAAATAATGATATCGATATCGTGGGTCAAAGACACAAAGTCTACCTGTAGTGGGTGGTACTAAATTTGCTTTGTTTTTTAAGCCAAATATATTTACTTAACTATATTTAACTATTTTATTGATTAATCTGAAATTTGGTAAACACATTAATGATCATGTATGAACAATAATAGTTTTAGCAATCCTGACTTTTCTTCTATTGCTATCATCAGGTCAACATTTAAATTTGTTCAATACTTTGATTTATGACCAAATACCTCCAGAACTAATCACATTCCCATCAGCCTCAGCTGCCCAATCTATTTAGTGCTAGTTAGCAGACGTTAGCATATTAACTCACTAAACTAAGATGGTGGACATGGTAAACATTATACCTGCTTAACATCAGCATGTTAGCTACTGAGTCCAGTACTATATGACTAAAGAGCTGCTAGCATGGCCGTAGCCTCTCTTCTTTCAAAGCGAAAATTTCACACATACGCAAGAAGAGTAGTAAAGTTGCTAACTGTATGAATGTACACATTTATCAACCCAATCGCCAAAATAAATGTTGCCATTTTATGTTTATGCAACCCACGAATAACATTTGTATGTTATTATGTAGCAGATATGTTTAAACTTAATGTTTCTTTATGTTTCAACAACACTGTGGTCAACACATGGTAGGTTAAGGCACAAAGAACATGTTTTAGGTTAAAACACCTGCACCTGGTGTCACCATCATGGCTGGAAATTCTGCAGTGTCTTGCTAAAAAGCACTCAGCTTTAGTGCCTGTCTCTGCTGGAAATGCATTGATGTCTTGTAAAATAACACCCAGCAAAATGCTGCAATGTATCTTTAAAAATCTTTTGTTTGTCAGTGTTGAACAGAGGTCTGCAGCTTGGCAGCCATCTTGCTTTGGTCTCATGCCATCCGCCATCCCCTCCTCCTCTGGATGACAAAGTTAGCAAATATACGAGTAGCCACTCACTTTTGAGATGTTGATGTGATACGTTTGAAACGCACAATTGTAACATACGTGTGCACTGCAGAAACAATACCAACATTTTCTTCTGGCAGCTGGGTTGTCGTTTGTGCCTTAAATTGATCGTTAAAACAAGAGAAACTATTCCTCCATCACTGAACTTCATGTTGATTGACGTTAATACTGCTTTGTTTTGTTTTAGGATGGATCGTGATTGGCAACCATGAACTTCAGTCTATCTTGCAGCTAAAAGCAGCAATACAATTCAAAGTAGCTGTGAAAACTAGCCACAGTGTAGTTTATCATGTCGTCATGTGGGGTTAATTCTTGAGTTCTGAGAAAAAACATTCCTGTGGTGTAAAGGTGGCAACTAAATCCAGTCAGGATGAAAAAGCAGAACCCAGACTGGAGAGTCGGAGTAACCTGCAGTTACCAGATCTCTGTGGATGAAGCCGTTGGCCTCCAGGTGCTCCATGCCCTCGCTGACGTCCAGGCAGATACTCAGCAGGGACCCCAGGCTGAAGCTGCCCCGCCGCTGCCTGAGGAAGTTCAGCAGGCAGCCAAGCTCCATAAACTCTGTGACGATATAAATGGGCTTCTGCTGACTGCACACTCCGTACAGCTGCACCAGTTTAGGGTGAGACAGTTTCCTGGAGAAAAGTAAAGACAGGGATGCACAGACAAATAGAAGGCTGTCAAACAATTGCCTTCCTGTTTTTCACTCAGATGATTAATGATAAACAACACGACTGTCCACTCAGGCCACACAGTGACCCACACTCTACTAACTCAAACTATCATGACCTGGGTACAGGGGCGAAAGACTAGTTGAGCCATCTTGTATCTAGTTCCCTCCGATGTTTGCCTCAGGACAGCTGGTGCTTAGAGTTCTAGGTCAGCTTAGAGGTCTTGGTACTAAGACAATCTCAACCTATTCTCAAACCTCAAACGGGTAACAAGCCCGATTTGCTGACTTGGCACTGGGAATGAATCATGAGCCGCCAGGTGGGACATTTTTGGTAAGCATAATTGGTGGTGCAGGATGAGCCGCATGCTGGGTAAAGGTGCCTGATCCAACAGTCATCAGATTCCAAAAAAGATGTTGGTTGATATAGACAGCAGGACGGTGGTCAAGGAAGTTGGACTCCACTAAGGGGGTCTTGGCAAGCTCGGCTGGTGCCCAGCTGCTGATGTAGAACTGGTGCAGACCAGGGGAATCCGACTGTTTAATTACAAAAAAGCATTGTGAAGGTCCCCAGATGCTTTACCTGCCAGACATGTGCTGGATGATAGACATGTTAGGCAGTTCCTCTTTCCGCTGTGCATGTGCTGGAGATAGACATGCACAGTCCTGGTAGCACTCCTCTGTCGGGTATGTCTGGAGTGATGGCATGCTTAGTATGGGTGCAGCAGTCGGTTTGGCCATACCTCCACGTGGTGGTCTGTGGGCAACGTTCCCTGATAGGGTGGCAAAGTTGGCCTGTAATTTCCCCACTAAACGATCGGACTGCTAGATGTCCTTGGCCGCGGGGCTGGGACATGACTGGTTCTCAGCAATTAAGGTGTCGCAGGCACTCCCATGACTTTGTCCCTTTAAATGCGGACACAGGATGTAGTGAGCAATGAAGAAGTTAGCCCGCATCATAGCCGGGGGAGGGGAGGGAGGTCCCTGACTGGAGTGTATGGGGGCATCCCTGCTCACTTGACATGCAATTCCAAGCTGCATTCCTGCTTTAGTCCAGGCCAGTTGATTCTAAGATGAAGTCCGCAGCCACACAGGAGGTTGGTGTGCTGTTGGGGCTCGGACGGGTGCCTGCAGTGGGCCGCCGTGTCTTGTGCCATGACCAGCTGTAGAGGGAGGAGGCGGCTCCTTCAGGGTTGGATGGTGTAGGCCTAGGGTACAGTGATTTTGGCGTGTGAGAGCGGGTGGGTCTTCTCACCAGGTGCGACTGCGGCAGCACCATTGTGTCCTGTGCCATGACCGGCTGTAGAAAGAAGAGACGGCTCCTCCAGAGTTAGCTGGTGTAGGCCTGGGGCACGGCGGTGTTCAGCGTTGCTCGTCTTGCAGGTTGGGTGTCTTGTCAGGGGCGACTGCGGCGGCGCAGTTGGGTCTTGTGCCATGACCGGCTGTTGAACAAGGAGACGGCTTCTCCGGGGTTAGCTGATGTAGGCCTGGGGCCCAGCAGTGTTTGGCGTTGTGCGTCCCTGGCGAGCCCTGGCGTGTCTCGGTGGCTGTAGGAAATGGGTGGCTGTCTGGTAGCACCCACCCACAGCGTAATTAACTGTGGTTCCCTGACTCTGGATCTAGAGTCAACTTGGAGGATATGGTGTTCTACCTGATCTCTGAAGCCTACGTTCGGGGGATGTATAACGGACCAGGGGCACAAGCGGGGAAAAAATGACTGAGTCCCAAATCCAGACACTGGGGGATGTCTAGACCATAGAGGAGGCTGGCTGTAGGTCTCTGGTGCGTGCCAAGACCATGGCCTGGCCCTCCTTCCTCCCTTTTAAACTGTTTGGCAAACTGAAGCAATACTCTACAGCCCATACAGCTTCTGTTAAAGGAATAGTTCACCCAAAAACAACAATGTAACTTGCAGCATCATCTAAGTGTCTTGGTTTGCATCACCCCAGGAATGATAGGAGCCTTCAGTGAAGTCTGTTTGTATTGATATGCTTTCGTTTTTCGGACAATCTGCTTTCGTTAACGCCGTTTGATCGAAACTTTGTCTGGGATCAAAGAGAGCCTCGGGAAATGAGTATTATATACAATTTATATTGTTTGTGGGCAAACTACTCTTTGAACAGCACACATTGCTTTGGTTTTTGCCAAATCTGACAAAGTTTCTATACTACTGTGTATCAGTCCCAATACCCTTCCAGTTTCTTCTTCAGGAGAGTTGCCAATTATCTATCATCGAGTTTATGCAATGTATGAAATAGGAGACATTGTTCTCGAGCTAAAATGAATCTGAAATCCAACCCTCAGTAAATATCAGCTCTAACGAAGTCAATCTTGGCACCCATCATCGAGATATCAGATTACTGTAGGAAGCTGAAACCAACAAGAATGCACCTGTCATTGTTTACAGTCCGATCTTTCACTTTAGGTACAAACAACATTTCAGCTAATCTCCACAGACTGATATCTGCATATGATCTTCCAGGGCTGCAAGATGAAAAAAGTTGTGCATAAGTCCAAGATAGCGACGGCTAAAATGCCAGTCTTGAGGCGTCAGAGTCCTTAAACCAATGTAGATCATAACAGGGGCTATGTCTGTTGTTGAATGAATGAATGCAGACAAATTTAAAAAAGCAAAATCAATGTCAGATGGTAGCTGATAGACTGTGATATAGCATTTCGCCCTATGTGTTCCACTTCTTTTGCTCCACACACACACTGTTTACCTGCAGGAAACCAAAGCCTGTTCAAATGTGATTGGTGAGTATTCCTTGGACTACAAACAGAAACCAGAACATGTACAGGCCACCGAAGAGCGGAAGAGAGCTGGAGTGCATGTTGTTGTAGTGCCTGCTAGTCTCCAGTAGGAGGCAGCAGAGGTCAAAGGTACATGGGCTCATTGTTTTCTAATGGAAAGACTAATCTTTTTATATGTGTGTATAACTTCCTCTAACCCTGATATTTTCTCCCTCCTTACATCATGACTTTGGCCTCCTCGATGAAGTCCTCCTCGTACATGGCTCCCTCTCTGATGGCCTTGATGGCCACTCTGTGCTGAGCCCTCCACTTGCCGAGCCTCACCAGACCGAACTGACCGCTGCCCAGCTCCTTCATGAAAGTCAGCTCACTGGGGTTGATCTCCCACTTTTCTGGAGGAGGGGAAACGAGAGAGCAGGAAAGTAAGAAGAAAGTAAAGAGATGTGTTCATGGATTGTTTAAAAGCTGATGAGAGGCCTGTCAGGACTCACCGTAGCTGAAGCCGGCGGTGGACGGAGCAGATTTGTCTTGTTTGCCAACAGGGTACCTCAACCTGGCAACAAGTCCTGAGGTACAGACAGATGATAAAGAGAAATGTTCACATGTATAAAAGAGACTTTTAAAGCTTAAAATGCATAAAAATTAATTAATTACTGATTTTATGAAGTATATTTTGCTTATCCCAGTGTCACAAAAAAAGCTAGGGAACAACTGCTTCCAAAGTCGAGATATGTTCCTTATAAAATACAATCAAAAGGGCAAATAAATGATGTGGTGACATACATGTAAGTGCTTTCATATTTTAAACACTGGTGGAAAAAACATCCAAAATTGTATTTATCTCTTAACACTGGTGTGCCTGAGTGCAGTAGTGCTGCCAACATGGCTGCAAATACTCTTGTCAATATCCAGATAGCTACAAAGCAGGTTCAGGACATCAGGTGTGGATGTAGACGCACGGCGTGTTGTTTACCTGCCGCGTTGTGTTTGTGGTACTCGATGAGATCGGGGATGGAGCCAAACAAGTGTTTCTCAGCCAGGTAGAACTGAGGAGGCGAGCCCTGCGTCTCCTTGATGTGGTAATGTTTTATCACCGGTCCTCCATCCCTACATCACACAACAAACGTAGACAACAACAATAAAACATGCTGTACAGGACTTGTTGGAAATCGTATTTTTGTGTTCTCTAGGTTCCAGGCAGCCATTGGTTCCCATTCATTTCTGTGCAGTAGACAGATACGTTAGCACGCTCTTGAAACTTGTTTTTTGTAATCCATCTCAGTGAATATTGTGTCTGGATTTAGAGAATTTAGAGTCACCAGTTAACCTGCATGTCTTCGGACTTTGGGAGGAAGCTGAAGCACCCGGAGAAAACCCACGCTGACACTGGAGAACATGCAAACTCCACGCAGAAGGGCTCCAAACCCGGAACCCCGGGTTTGACGAGGAACCCTTTTGCTGTGAGGTGATAATATTAACCACTGCGACACCGTGCCGCCATGATGATTCAGTAGTTCATAAGATAAAACACTGCAGGTATGGTCCTTTACAGTGGCTGCCTGTTTTAGTTTCTCTGTGTGTGTAAGGGATGCAGCTCTGTGTGTTTACCCTGCAGCAGACTTGGTGTAGAGAGAGACAGTGTAGGTTCCTGCAGTGCTGGAGTCTCTGACAATGAAGGCTCCTTCTTTGTCCTGCAGGGGGCGACAGAGACAAACACAGGCTGAAGCTACATCAGATTTAACTTTTTATATTGTATAAATTAACCTAGCGACCTACGGAAGCTTATTGCATTCACTTGACAAATTTAAAAAAAAATCTGTTTTTCTGTTTTTAGTGATAATTTTTTTCCCTGTTTTTTGTGGTAATTTAGTTTCGGTTTATAAGTTAAGAGAGCAATAGAACAAAAGACACTTTAATTCCTTTTTTGAGAGCTGGATATAATGGAAGCAAACATGACCTGCTTGTTTAGTTTAATCCAGTTTTACTTTGTTTTGGGTTATGTTTCCAACTGATTCTGGAGAAACACTGCAATGTCCAGCAGATCTGAATGGGCTTTTCGTCTGAACACCCGCAAAGTCTTAAGGTGCCTGTGTCAGTCAACAAACTAATGATAACACCATCTATATGACTTAAAGACAAGAGTATCTCCCAGTGTCTCAAACCCAAAACACAGTAAAACTGGATTAAACTAAACAAGCGGGTCATGTTTGCTTCCATTATATCCAGCTCTCATGAAAGGAATGAAAGCGTCTGTTGATCTATTGCTCTCTTAACTCAGAAAATATACTCATAAAACAGAAAAAAATTACCCTGAAAAACAAAAAAATACCCTGAAAAACAGAAACTAAATTACCACAAAAAAACAGAAAAAAATACCACGAAAAACAGAAAAAAATTACAACGAAAAACAGGAAAAAAATTACCACGAAAATCAGGAAAAAAAAACCCCACGAAAAACAGAAAAAAATTACCCTGAAAAACAAAACAAGACAGGAGGTCTGTGTCTCCGCTACGTGAAGTTACTTTTCTCGGTGTAGGTTATGGCATAGACTTCACGTTGACGCAGAGCCGATGTCGTAGCTATGGCGTCCATTCAACGCAGAAGAAAAATTCCGTCTTTGACAGCAACATGCTGAATCAGCCAAAAACACAGTCGACCAGTGCCAGTAGCGCAGGGCACAACACAAAAAATGGGGGCGCTCAATGATCGCCTGATATTGTCGTTGGTCTGGTTTTGTTTTGGATAGTTTGGCACTGCAGGAGGACGTAAATAAAACAAAGAAAGATAGAAACATGGAAAGGGAAAAAGAAGACGGGACACGACAAAGGAGAAACAAACACTCACCTCTTTCCTCAGCAGCTCCTCTGCCTTGTTCCTGTTGACTTGTTTACTGTACCAGCTGGAACAAACAATAAATAAACATCCCAATATGTCATATATATCTTAATGGATATATATTTTTTTTATTGTAATGAGGTCCTCCCTAAACTTTTACAAGATGGAGATCTGGATGTGCAAAACTCTAAATTGGCTGAACTGAATCCATCACCAATCTGTGAGCAAACATACATTAAACATAAAATATGCGTGTTTTATGGATACATGTAGGTAATCTGTGCTATAAAAAATATAACATGAATAACATGCCCCTACTCTGCAGGAAGTGTGCTAGAATCTGAGAGTAAACAAATCCACACATTTCTTCAACTTTACTGTGACAGAAAACAGAAATAATTAACAAACTCACACAAACTGCACCAGGTTTCCTGATTTCTTCTCGGTTACATAGTTACTGGGAATGTATCCTTCCTCACTGTGAAACACAAACACACACAAGGAAACGAGATTAGGAGACAAAGCACGCTGTCACTCATTAGTCAACACGATAAGTGTGTCGGTGTTCGATGGTTCACACACTCACCCGTACTTGTTGCGAGCCTTGTACCAGTTGACATCACACTTTTCCAGGATGATGTACTCGTCTCCTTTGATCAGGCTCAGGTCGTGCGGCTCAGTGCCCGGGAAGTCGTACAGCGCCACGACCACCTCCTCCTCATCTTCATCATCGTCGTCGTCATCACCTGGAGGGAGGGGAGGAGGGGGCCGCCGCTGCTGGAGGAAGGAGAGCAACAAAATGCTTCAAGGCTTTGGTGGATATGTTAATGATAAATTTAAAAGTGTGTGTGTGTGTGTGTGTGCGTGCGTGCGTGTGTGTGTGTGTGTGTGTGTGTGTGTGGTTAGCGGTTACCCTCTCATTGTTGCGCTCCTCACCAGGAATCGGGGGTAAAGGTTTTCTGGAAACTAGAAAAGAGGAACAGAAAAAGTTAACCAAGCAGAAAGTTGAAGCGTTCTCTGCTGCTCACTGCAACCTGTGACCTCTCACTGTAATCTCTTTTTAATATTAGTCATCACTAACTGAAGCCTCTCGTACTGTCACAGTGAGTCAGCCAAGAGGATTCTGATCAGATGCTCGAATCACCTCAACTGACCCCTTTCCACGCAAAAGAGCAGCGGCTCTACTCCGAGCTCCCTCTGGATGTCCAAGCTCCTCACCCTGTCTCTAAGGCTGAGCCCAGACACCCCACAGAGGAAACTCATTTCGGGCTACTTGTATCTGCAATCTCATTCTTTCAGTCACTACCCAGAGCTCATGACCATAGGTGAGGGTTGGGACGTATGGACCAGTAAATCGAAAGCTTCACCTTCTGGCTCAGCTCCCTCTTCACCAGGAAGGACCACCACAGTGCCTGCATCACAGTCTGAATCCTTCTGTTACTGACATTGATAACTTTGGTAGAATTACTTCAAACTGAACACAAACAGTTTTCTTACTGTCTCCAAACAGGTTGTACTCCTCGCAGCCCAGAGCCTGTTTTTCCACCTGGCGACAGCAGAGCCACACCCCTTCCTGCCAGAACTGGGGGTGAAACTTGGTCATGATGACGGCGTTGTCTTTGATCTCTGCAGACAGAAAACTTTTTGTGTTTAAGGTTTGTGTGGACCAGTGTCTGTATGCTGATATAATAATCCTCCTCAACACCCAGTAACAGTGTAAACAATGTAATTGCTGTTGAATAACAAGGACACCATCTGTGTTTACATTGATTCCCTACAAGCCTCACTTTCACCATACAGTTCTTACTGCCACAAGATTCATTCTTCCGGGGAAAAAGGCTGAGGGATAGAGAGGGATAGCGCTTTTGTCTTCCCCAGTAGCCATCAGTAACTATCCCCAAATACCAAAGAGTATCAGTGTAAGTTCTTCTCAGTCACTATCTCCAGGAGCGGAAATGGCGGACGTTGAAACGACCAAAGTAACTGTAGGTAGTCGCTCGGCAGAAAACGACCTGGTGTCTTGAAGACAGCACTGCCAACAATAATACAACCTGGAAATTGTAAGTGATATATCGTAGGCAGCTGGACTTGCTTGCGTTACCTACGATATAGCACTTACGATTACCATGACCTGATTGACTGAGAATCTTCACCGACAAGTTACAATCTGGAAACACTTCCCAAATGTCTTAAAACCTGCAATCATTTATTTTTCTGGCCACAAGGGGGCAGAAGGAACACGCCGTGAAAACCAGACACCCTAATGGATTGATACTTCTGCCGACACCGTACCCTACACCGAAGCCTGACGTGCACCTCCCCACAAATGTCATGGTGACGCATACCTCCTGTCTAATAATTTTAATGCTCACAACAGTGTAGGCTACGCGTGTAGGCTCCATAGGCTCTGCATAGAGCTGATGCACAAGTACAAATCCCGCTTTATAAATTACGATTAGTTGTGATTAACTGCCTAATTTCAACAAATCGCATCAGGATCAACGCGTTAACACTGCCAGCCCTTCATGTTAGCACCCCGTTCCCCGTTAATTTGTTATGTAGCCTTTTTGCTTAAACCTGCCGCCTGCTGCATCCCAAAAATGAGGCGATGAGAACCGTGAGAGTGAACCAAAACAGTAAATTTGCAGGCCTGAAAATCAAACAGTGAGATGAACGATGCTAAACACCCAAGTTAAAGGTTAAACAGTTTGAGTCACGTGATTTCCCATCATTAGGTCCTTACTGTCACGTTAGCTGACTGTTGCTACGCCTGCTAAGGTTAAACACGTCTCTGATGTGCTGACACCGATTTTAATCAGCTGTAGCTAGCAAGCTAACTCCGAGTCGGTTGGAAACTTTGTGTGACTTTGTTAATGTTTCCAAATGACGAGTTTGAAAATGACGAGTTGAAAATGTGCGTGTCAGCATGTTGACAGTAGAACTCCGAGTTACAGTTACGGAGCAATGAAGGAAAGTCAATGTTTAGGGAATAAGTTTAGCAGTCAGTTTAAAGTTTAGCAGTCAGTTTAAACAGTCACTTAACATTGGGGCTGTGACGCTCAATAATCCACTGCTCCTGGTGAAGCAGACACTCAGACGTTTATTTGGGATCAACGTCAGAGATAATAACATCCTCTGGAAATGTAAGTCGCACTGAATCTAAAAATATGTGTATCATGTCTGTGTGTTCAGATCTGACTGAGCTAGGTTTCTGAGAACGAGTGGGATTTTTGACGTAATTGAAACATTTAGTGTTTGAGCTTTAGTGACACTCTTGTAATTTTCTAACCAACGGTGACATTAGTTTTATTAAACTACCTGCTCCTTAGCTTCTGTTGCAGAAAACCTAAAACCACATGTGCAAAGACTAAATGGTAACTAAACCTGTGGACATCTCAAGCCTGAGACACGAAAGCAGCGCCTGACCTAGTTGTACCTGTCTGTCCACAGTGTCCCAGGTGATACGTCACATCGGGGGTGGAAACACTGGGGGCTGCTGGAAAATTTGCCCCATGTGTGAAAACCAGCCTCAGATAAGTGGTTTTAAAGTGTGAAAACATCTTTGCAGCAGCTCAGAATATAAACTGTGAGTGTGGACTGTCATGTTAACACCTGTGCACGCTCCTGTGCTGCTCTCTCCACCAGAACAGAGACTGACCTTCTTTGAGGCTCTGGACCCAGAGACTTCTGCTGTCGTGACTCGGAGCAAATATGTAGAGAGTGTTGGTATCATACACCACCTGGACACAAACACAAACTGGTTAGAAATATTGAAGTGAAGAGCTTGTGTGTAACGTGTAGTGTAGATAATCTGCTGCATCTGCAGTTTGAAGGGACGGCTGGAATTATTTGAGGTGAGGCTGCATGAAGTACTAATATCCAAAAATAGACACATTTGTATAGAACATTAAACACACAAGGGCAATTCAAAGGTTTCTGTTTCCTACAAACAGACAGTTGCAGTAATCTAATCCACTGGAAATAAAGGTGTGGCTGAGACTTTAAGGGTCTTGCTTTGACATTATTCCTCTGACTTTAAGAATGTTTTATAAATGGCAGTAGGCAGATGATCATACGGCTTTGATGTGGCTGTGGAAATTTAAATCTGAGTCCAGGATAACACCAAGGTTCCTTGCATGACTCTTAGGCAGAATTTATACTTCTGCTGTGAATCTATGCTGTAACCTGACATGCACCTCCCCAGAATTGTGACAACATGTCGCAGCAACACAGACCTCCGGTCTATTTCTATGAGCTGAAACCATTTCCCTCAGTGGAAACAAAGCTCCCCTCATCGGTAGGCTAATTTATACAATGTAAAAAGCCATAGGCTTGTGCTAATAACGTTAGCATGTTATATTTATTTGGAAAACGTGTTTAGTATAAGACAAGTGTTTGTCTGTGAATGCTGCGAGTTAGGTCCAATCCCAATTTCCCAACTTTTCCCCCCATCTCTCGCTCGGTGATAGCCATGGTGACGTCTACCCCTAGCTGGCAAGTCAGCACCTGAAATACCTCACTCCAAAAGGCTAGTTTCATACCCACTACCCCTCGTTATGCCCCCCTACCCCTCGGGTGGGGGGCATAACGAGGGGTAGTATTGGGACAGGCCCTTAAGTGTTTGTCTGTGAATGCTGCGAGTTATAGTGAAGCTGATTTGTGTACTTGTGTTTGAAACTGTCTCTGTTAAGCCATGTTTAACGTGTGTTTAATGTGTGTTTTGAATCAACTGAACTTTACAGCACTTCACAGAAACTTCGTGGCAGACTTATATGTAAAGAATCGATATAATATCGTGATGACACTGGTGATTTACACCTCAGGTAAGTACCTCATACAACCTCCCTTCAAAAGTTACAAACTGCCCCTTAAAGATGTGTCTTGTAAGACTCTGCCATCATTCCCCTCACACCTGTCCATCCTGTCTAACGGGTGATTTTTTATTTTATTGTCTTTCAGTGTGTCTTTGTAAATAATATTATTGAGAGCTTGAAGAGTCACTCTTGAGTCAGACATAAAATCCTCCCACATTATTACGTTGGCACTTTCTCAGAAAAGTGAGCTCACCTGAAATGTAGGTCAGACTTAAAGCAGGAAACAGATGATGGATGTTGCGTAATAATGTTGCCTTGTACTTTCTTTTTCTATTCCAGATAAGTTTGTGAACCTGGAGGTTTGTTTCCTTGTGACTGCTGGAGCTTTTGAGCCTCTCTGACCTCTTTTACTGATTGTATTACTGATTGAAATTAGGGCTGGGCAATATGAAAATATTTTACCGTTATCGAGATATGAGACTGTATAAATCGTCTTAGACTTTGGACATCGTTGTATCATGATATGGCATGTATGGTGTATTTTCCTTTTGTTTTAAAGGCTTTTTAACGCTTGCCTGAACCCGCCTAGTCGTTATATCCACATAATTGATGATTATTGATCAGAAATGTCACTGTGTTAATATTGTCTGAAAAAATGGAAATAAGTAAATGAATAAATAAATCATACTTCCAACTTTTTTGCGCCAGAGAGGATATTTGGTGAGAAATATTATGATCGATTTTGTCTGTCTTGTGTGTTTGTTTTTCTTTGGGATATTTAAAAATATTGACATATATATTGTGTATCAAGATACAGCCTTAAAATATTGTGATCTAATTTTCAGGACATATCGCCCAGCCCTAATAGAAACGCAGATCAGAGCAGCTGTGGTTAAAAACGGTAGGCCGATATTTGTTGTGTGTCTGTACCTGAAAGGGGTATTTGTTCTGGCAGGGGATGATTCCTCCCCCGTTCTTGACGATCTCAGCACATCTGATGCGGCTCAGCTCAATGGAGCCTCTCCTGAACCTCTTCTGTCGATGGAAACAACAGCATGTCTTTATCAGGGTGTCTACAGGTCCTTAAAAACATCTTGAATTCAGTGTTACAACAACAAGGCCTTGAAAGTCGTTGAATAGTATTGAAATTGAATTTGTGAGGTCTGAACTACTGCAAACATTTCATTGATCCATTTTTTAATTTCTCTTTGTGAACATGAGTGAAGCCTAAGACCCTGTTAATTAGGAAGTACTCGTTTGAGGACATTGTGACTTTATTATCGTCTGGTTTTATAGATTATTGATAACTAATCTGTAACTGAAATGTAAACTAATACAACAGACCTCTGCTTTGCCATCGTAGTATGTCAGCTGGCTCTTGGTGAGGACAAACAGTCTCTCCTTGTAGTTCAGCGGCGACGTCCTCTTCTTCTGCTGCGAACGCTTGATGAGCGTCTCCTCCAGTAGCAGCTCGGCACTCATCCTGGCCCCGCCCCCACGTTGTCAGCCCATTGGTGGATTGTTGTCAGAGCACGGCGGGCTGGAGCTGAGCTGAGGAGGGACGCACGGTTTTAAATAATGGACACATTTTTACCCTCAGAAACCAACTCCCTTCGGCTTCATGGACTGTTTTAGAGTCTTTTAGCTTCTTGTTTTGGTGTTGTCATTCAAATCGTAATTAACGGCTCTCGCTGGCTTTGTTTACATCTAAAAACCCACCATACACTCCCTTTAAGTATAAGTTTACTCACAATTAAAATCATCAATCATTTTAACCCTCATAGATGTTAGTGATAGTGTTCGTAATTTATCAGTCCAGAATATACCTCGAGGATGTTAAAAACTTTAGCGGTGGATGTCGCAGAGACCGTATGACAGTGTACTAGCTCAGCTAAAAGGTTGCTAACTGGCTAACAGGCTGTTTCCTTCAGCTCAGTGAATTTGTTTGATTAAAAGCAACTTGTTTATCCAGTTTGAAGACACTATGAATCTGAGTAATGTTATTCTGCTAGCATATGGTTATACATCATAAACAGATCGTCATTATGACTTGTTCAGCCGTTGATACGTCTTTTTAATTATTCTACAAAACATGCAGCATACTTGGCAGGCCCTGTTTCTGTGTTGGTAATGTTCCAAGCGCATATTCTAAATGACTGGATCGCGAAAACCGGACAAACTATCCTCTCTCATGGCTACAAGTAGTTTCTATCAGGTTTTTATCCATCTGTAAAGAAATGCACTTCTTAGCGTTGGACACTAGAGGCATCATCTGTATATTTACAGATCTACAGACACCAGTCAAAAGGCGTCAGTCCATCTCTGTATCTAACATTCGTGTTTTCATTTGTGCTCCTTTTACATGCAAAAAATGCTGGAAACGTCACGGCCCTCAAACCTCCACACGTCCTTTATGTTGGCACAGATATAGCCAGTAGGTGGCACTAGAGGGCGAAGGAGGCAGCACTGTAGATGGTGGTGGTCAGTGCAGCCATGATATATTTATATACATCCATCCTGACATCTGGACAGAGAATTCTTCTCACTATTTTCAGTATATATTATTCTATATTACTGATTTGTTCTGTTTCAAGTACAGTGGTGTATGAGATTTTCACAACTAGTAATAAAGCGCAAAGCACAACGGTACACAGTGTCTTAACTTCTTCAGGCACCGTTCAGGGGCAGTCATGAAAAGCAAATCGCCATAATCCACCACACTGGTCACAAATAAGCCTTTACGGTAAAGTGATGTCATTTTCTGAACCTACCAGACTGTTGAAGCTGCTCTGTTATTTGTCTTTACCCTCTTAGTCAACATATCCATGTTACAACAGTGTCACCAATATCGATATTACGGTATTTAAAGGAAATGGCCACTTTTGAATGAAAGTACAGACAGTACTTACTCACCCTCATGCCGACAAGAAGTCCAGTGTAGTTGTTTTAATCCACAAAACTCGTTCGGGGTATCGGAGGATACACTTTAAGTGCATGGAACCCACGTCCAAAATTATTTTGAAAATGTAATAAAACTCTGCTAATGCATTTCAAATAAGTCAGAACGACTCGTCCGTCGTAATCCAAGTGCCCTGAAGCCGCAGCATGCAAAATTGACTTGAAAAGACGTAATTTACTCCACTTTTATCGCATCATTTCTCAGTGTGGTCAGTTAGCCTGCAACTCACGAGACTCGAGAGTCAAGAACAAGAACGATTCTGAACATTCTCAAGTCTCGCACAAGTTGCAGGCTAACTGACCATGTTGAGAAATGATGCTGTAAAAGTGGAGTAAATTACATCTTTTCAAGTCAGTTTTGCATGCTGCAGCTTCAGGGGACGTGGATTATGACAGACGAGTTGTTCTGATGTTTTTGAAACGCATTAGTGAAGTTTTATTACATTTTCAAAATGTGGGTTCCATGCACTTCAAGTGTTTGGAAAAATAAAGCTAGCTGTTATCCTCCGATACCCTGAACGAGTTTTGTGGATTAAAACACTACACTGGACTTCTTGTCGGCATGAGGGCGAGTAAGTACTGTCTGTACTTTCATCCTAAAGTGGCCATTTCCTTTAATCCAAAATACTTTTATGTTGGATTTTCACCATGTTGCCCAGTCCAAAGTAGAAACAAGAGTTTCAGTACATAGTTCATAACCGTAGTTTGGGGAACATGAACATGTTTTAACTCTTGTTTTAACTCAGCAATGAAACTACCAAACTTCTCAATACGTCAGTGTTAAACACATAAGTTTGGCAAAATAGAAACAGCCTAAAGCTTCCTGAGTTAGATCAGGAAACACGTGATGAAGGAATAAATAAACTACAGACTCACGCTGTTATGATGACGGACAGTCTGACAGGAGGAAGTGATAACATCTAAGTTATGAATGTTTTATGATGCAGTTGAAGATAATTGTTTGTTTGTAAACACTGGCAGAAGGACTCCTATTGTCATTTTGTGTACTTTATATTTTTGACTCCACTACATTTATTTAACAACTAGGCCTATAGTGACCTCGAAGAAATGATGTGAGTATTACAGGTTAATCCACCCAGCAGTATGAGCTCCACATTTACAGCTGCAACAATATCTAATCATCAGTAATGAACACATTAATTATGACTCAATATTAAATATGATTCTGCATAGTAAGTGCTTATATCTGACTGGCCTCTTTAACGTGTGGTGCGAGTTTTCCGACGGTGCCTGAACGCAGCAGAAGGAAGCGAAAAGCACGCGCGCTCCCCGCGTTGTGTACACCTGCTCACAGGTGGTTTAAGTTCACAACATGTTGATTATTGACATTGTTTAGGACATGTTTATCTAACAAACAAAGGCAGATGGCTCCTGTAACATGTTATAATATAAGCGTGTGTGTGTTAAATGAAGGATTTATGACAGTTAAAGGTACTTTACGGTGTTTATTTCTCCCGTGGTGTCACTGAAACACACATTGCAGGGTTAATATGTGTTTACCGACGTGTCTCAGGCAGTTTAACAGTGTCAGAGCTGAGCTGAGGACTGATGTCGCTGTCACACTTGCAGGTCGCGGGTTGTGTGTGTGTGTGACTGACAGCAGCACACTTCACACTCAGCAGGTTGTTTTAATGAAAACTGTCACCAAGACTCGTTAAATGACACAAAGTGGTGTTCTTACCTTCTCTCGTCATCTCCCAGGTTTCAGTGTGTCGGTGTGTGTCCCATGTCGCTGCAGTGAATCAGAGGAGCGGGATTCAGGAAATGAAGAGAAGGAGGCGGACACGCAAACAACCCACACACACACTGCGGGCAGAGCTGTGTTCGAGGAAGTGTGTGTGTGTGTGTGTGTGTGATAAAGGAAGAGGTCAGTGGTGTGTGAGATCATTTGACTATCTAAAACAGTCAATATTTTTCCACTCTGCTCTCTGACTGTTTCACCTGACTCTTCTGTCTCTGTGCGTAGATGTGAGGTCTTCTGGCCTTGTGAGGACCAACTGCAGTTTTCAGCCTTAAAAGTTAAGACTTTTGAAAATTATGTTCTTGTGGGGACATGTTTGGAAAGTGAAGACGTTTTTTTTTTTGTAAGAATATGAGGACAGTTAAAAATAAAAATAAAAGTTTTGTACATTACTTGGAGACACTTTTAGAAAGTGAGGATGTTTTAGCCAAAGAGGATGTTTCTGTAAGTTGGGGACAGTTTGGGAAAGTGACACGATGGTATGTATATGGTTGAAAATGAGGACTTTTTTAGGATGTTAATGAGAAATGAGGACAGGTTTGACATTTTTGAGGACACTTTTTTTCAGAGTGGTCTATTTTTTAAAGTAAGGAAAGTTTTTTTTTTTTTAAACTGGGGACCGTTTTAAAAATTGAGAAGGTTTTTTTTTTAAGTGAGGACTCATTTGGAATATGAGGTCTTGGGTTTTTTGTGTGTGTGTTTTTTTAAAGTAGAATGTTTTTTGAAAAATTATTTTTTGTGGTATGGTCAAATTTTTAAAGTAAAGTTTTTTGGGGGAAACTGGGAACAGTTTCAAAAACTGAAGACGTGTTTTTGGGGAGACATGGAAATTGAGTAGCCATCTTTTTTTTTTTTTGTTTTTCAAAAAAGTGAGGTCAGCTTTGGGAAGTGGGGACTTGTTTGGAATATGAGGACGGTTTTAACAACAAAGGAAAATTAAGGATGTTTTTTGAAAAAAAAATTTGGTGTGGTCAAATTTTTGAAGTAAAGTTTTTTTGGGAAACTGGGAGCAGTTTCAAAAACTGAAGATTTTTTGGGGGGGGGGACTTGGAAATTGAGTAGCCATCTTTATTTTTCTTTCTTTCTTTTTTTTAAATTAATGATGTTTTCAAAAAGTGAGGTCAGCTTTGGGAAGTGGGGACTTGTTTGGAATATGCCTCTGACGGCCTGTATTTTACAGCACCGGCTACAACGCAGTCCCTGTTTGGCTGTTTACATTGTCATTTTGGAAAGGTGGAATGTTTTCGGAAAGCGAAGACTTCTTGGTCAGTTAGGTCATTTTTGGAAAGTAGGTACAGGAGTGCATTATCTTGACAAAGGTCCTCACAAGTATAGAGGTACAAATGTGTGTTGTGTGTAAACAGTGAAACTGAAACCTTTGAGTTTAATCATAAACAGCTGATCTGTGACGGTACAGTGAACACAGAGCAAGATTCTAGATAAATATTTTCCAACACCTGTTCTTTAAAAAAGTTTGAACCAAAATACAAAACAACAAAACTGAACTGTATTAACGACTGCCGTCTAACACACACCAGGTTGTTTTCCACTGTCAGCAGGTGGTTTTAGTTCTAATCTGAGAAAATCAGTGTGCAGAAACATTGAACTTCCTGCAGATACACACTTGACATCAACGGTGTCTTTATCAGAGGTAGCAGGAGTGATGACAGTCAAATTAGTGGTAGCAGTGAGGATCAGCAGATGAGAGAAAGTATCTCCCTGTCGCCTCGTGATGCGTTCACAGACAGCTTGTTATTCATAGATTGTTACCCTAATTACCCACCAGATGAATGTCAGTGTTGCCTAAATTGTAAACTGTAAATCTACATTTAATCATATAAAAACAAACTGTCGTCTCCCAGTAAGTAGATGACTCCCAGACTCCCTGAAAAGGTGTTTTTTGCTACTTTGTTGACACTTCTGTCGCTGGTGTATCATCAGAAAATTACAGCTAGGAGGATGATGGGATTTTTAACTGCTCGTATTTCTACCACGCATGGACAAAAACATCAAATTCTATTGTGTGTGCTCCATTATGACACTGTTATGTTGTGTTCACACCAAAGGCGATGCACATTTCCACGCCACGTTACTCAGGCAACTTTAAACGCTTAGATATTTTGTCATATAGTTAGATTTCTCAGAGCCATAGTTATGATCCCGTCACAGTTATTATCTGTCTGTGATGTGTTGTTGTGGACAGCTTTAAATATTATGACAAATTCCCCACTCATCAACAAACAAAGGCCTTTAACGTATCCACATTTTACTTAATGACTTAAATGACGAATGGTCGGCTCTGATGGGGGGTTAAGGCCCTGACACACCAAGCCGAAGGTCAAAGTCAGGCCGTTGGTGAGCGTCTGTCGCCCTAGTTTTTGCAATGTGTCCTGCACTGTCGGCACTTTGGCGTCGCCGGCTTTTCGGCCGATTGAGCATGTTGAATTGGCGGTGGAGCTTGTCGGTGAGAGAGATCACTCTGATTGGCTGTTCAGGTTTTATGTCCTCGCCCTTGTAGTGAGTGAATCTGCCTGTAGTGAAACCGGGGCTAACCGGTGCTTCCTCCTCAGGCTCCACTTCACTCAGCTGCCCCACAGACCTGCTGCTTCTTCACACTTTAACTTGAATAACAAACCGGAGCTAGGTGGGAGCGGCTAGCGGAGTGTTAGCCGCAGCATGACCAGAGGGAAGCACAGCCAGTTAGCCTCCACTAGCCTCCCAGCTAGCCCCGGCTCTCCGTTTGGATCCAACCGGAGCACCGAGCCCTGGTTTGTTATTCAGGTTAAAGTGGAAAGAAAAGCGGGTTTGTCGGGCAGCTGAGTGAAGTGGAGCCTGAGGAGGAAACACCAGGACCGTCTGGATGTAATAGTCCATGGAGGTGCTGCGGTGCTTGGCTGCACAGATAGGAAACCCCTCGGCTGACAGGATGTACCACTCTCTCACTCTGCTCTCTCTCACGCAGGCGCAGAACGTACGTGCTACTTGGCCGTAAGATGACGTCTTTGTAGTGTGTTCAAATGCAACTGACACAGGGCGACATGAGGCAACGTAGACGACCCAACAGTTGGCTTTCGTCGCCGCTAGTTCTTTGATGTCTGTTTGATGTGTCAGCACCTTTAGATGTACCTAATGTGACTCTGGCTCGATATTGAATCCTCTCAGTCCAGATTCCATTTGTGGAATCTGCTGTTTCTCATCATCCTGTTGACTCATATATCTGCAATAATAAGATAAAGAGCAGCTGCTTCAGCGTGACTAGACAGTGTTATGACAGCGTGTAGTAACAAAACTGAAGAAAAAGAAGTGATCTTGCCTCGCTGGTGTTCCCCTAAATCATATGAAAACGAGCGGCTGCCACTTTTTGAACAAGTAAAAATGCTACAATTAATGTCTTAACACATCAGATCATTGTTTTCTTTTCACACCCAGGAAAGGTTTTCATCTCCCTGATCCACAAATCTTACTTTGCCTACATGACTGTGTGAACACCAGGCCTTGGTAGAAAACACTGTGAAAGGCTCCCAGTTGGCACACACATTTGATTTGAAGCTAGCTAAGTTTATCAAAATAAAAGCCCTTCGGTGGGTCACATTTGTGCTGAATACACCAGGACACTTCAAAGATTCAGAGGCAGTCTGAGGTAATGCTCTACGAAGTGAGGCTGTTTGCATGAGAGCAATGGAGCGCTAAATTGACTGATTTGAGTTCTGTGTTGCATCATCTCCCCTCTCTCACTGTACTACAGAGAAGTCACTGAACAAGCTAACACTTACAAAAGAAACAGTCATAGTCATCAGCGGATGAATCCTGCTGACGCTGGTGATGTCAGACTTTTCCTTTAGCTTGATTCACATTAGTGATTTTGAGTCAAACATCTCAACAATAATCTGAGAGGTTTCTCTGAAATGTGACACTAGTATTCATTATGCCAAGAGCATTTATCCCACCAAGTTTGGTGGTACTTTGAATTTGTTCCTCTGGCACCACCAGCAGGTCAAATCTATACCGAATATCCTGTGAGTTATCTCGACATTCACAGGATGGATTGGTGCAAAATTTGTTACAGACATTCATGGTCCCCAGAAGATCAAGAATAATAACTTTGGTGAATCTCTGACTTTGATGTAGTGCCACCATGAGGTTAACTTTTTGGTTTTTAGGGAAGTATTTCAACAACTATTGGAAAGATTTCCACATAAATTTGGCACAAAGTATTCATGGTGCCGAGAGAATGTTCCCACTGGTTTGCTGAACCCTGAACCTTTCCTGTGGGAATTGTCTCAACATTTACTCAATGGATTGGTTTAAAATTTGGTACAAACGTCCATGGTTCCCAGAGGATGAATTAGAATAACTTTGGTGAAACTCTTGACTTGACAGCAGCGTTGGCAACATGACTGTGGTGCAACCATAGATCCCCAGAGTATCCTGTAAAGGATTATTAAAGATCTATCCATCCATCCATCCATCCATCCATCCGGCTGGCCGGCCATCCAGCCATCCATCCAGCCAAAGGTGTAGTCATAGCTGTCACCGAAAAAGTCTTGTTCAGGGTTTGGTTGTATTAAAACCAACCTGATCTCTGATAACTTGCGGCATCAGACAGTGATGAAAAAAAGCTGCCCTAAAACGTTGGCATAATACGCGGCTGATTGTCGCTATAGTTTAACAGCGCCCAGGGGGAAGAGTGACGGGGACGAAAGTTAATGTGGCAAAAGGTTGAGTAGGGCGGGTGGGAGTGGTGGTGGATGGGTCGAACAATGACCGTCTTTCACCCAACTTTTACCCGAGAGAGCGGTGTTTGCATCCCGTAAGACTTTAAAGCCAAACTCTGTTCTTTTTGCCTTAACCTAACCATGTGTCTTTGTTGCCGAAACCCAACCAGGTGCGTTCATTGTCGGAGAAAAAAAACATTAAATCATGTTGCTGTACTGATGTGGTGTTTTTATTTTGAAAGAGACTGTATGTAAACGTTAAATTTCCTGTGAAAACAGAAGTGTATTTTGAAAGAAGACAATGCATGTAACAGGCAGAACTTGACACGGTGTCCCAGCTCACACACCCAGGGTACCTTGCACGTCGTATGTGGACGTGGAAAGTCCACAACCAAACGTCAATATGTGACGAGGTCGGAGTGAGAATGTGTTGCTAAAACACCCTCTGAGGAGTCGGATAATCAGTTTTTGTAGTTATTACATTTTGTTTTAATGTTTTAAGCCTGTTTTTTGCTAGCGAAAATTAGCATTAGCATTAGCACAGTTAATCATAGATTGTAAATGCACTGTGCTAAGAAGCTAGCAGCTAGCGTCCCGGCAGTCACCTCCCTCTAAGTCAAATTTGGTCACCTCTGGCTCCAGGAACGCCAAAGTCAAGGCTTCAAAACAGAAATTCACAAGCTAATGGGTGACGTCACGGTGGCTACGTCCATTATTTTATACAGTCTGTTGATTGAATATTTAAATATTTACCAGATGGACTGATGTGAAACTTGGTGCGGACTTTTAGGGAGTTGCTAACTTTAATGTCGATATTTGTATTATGAGTTGTACAGCACATGCTTCGTATGAGTGTGTGTGTTCTTCCTGCACTTATTCAGAGACGGATGCTTTGTGGTTTCATGTACGTCATTCTTTCACTTCCTCTCTACCTCTGTCTTTGTCTCTCCCACTCTGTCTGTCTTAACACTGCACATTCAAAAGATTTGGTTTTAAATCAAACTTTCTCAGTGTAGCTGAAGCAGACAAAGACGGACATGAAATAACATCTTTCTTCTTCTTTCTCCTCACGCCTGTCTTTCTTTTGTCATCCCTTCTTCTTCTTCACCCGTTCTACTTCCTCCACCCACCTGCCTCTCTCTCTCACTCTCTGACTCTGTTGCTCAGTTATTGCGAGGTTTCCCACCTGTGTGGCATCATATCAGCCACATTGATGCGAGCGATCACTGTGAAATCAACGCCGCCCTTAAAATCTCGAGCTGAAGAAGAAGAGCTGGAGATAAAAGAAGAGATAGAAAGAGCTGCAGAGGAAGAAGAGGAGACATAGAGAGGGTCGCGATCATGATTCAATCAAGTAAGCACCTTTACCTTTTATCTGCAGAGTAAACACCTGGTAATGTGTTACAGTGTAAACAGGGTTAGACGAAGGAACTTTTACAAAAACAGCCGGCGCTTTCAGCAAAGATGTTGTGTAGAAAATATTAATTTTCAGTTCTGTCATGATGTGAAAAGAAGGAATGAACTACAAAGAATCAACTGAGTTAAAGAAAATGTGCGTAAAAATTGCACAGTGACGATGTGAGAGAACAAGCAGAGTTAGACCCTCATCTGTTATTTGTATCGGAGGAGAAATGTATAGGAACATGAAGTAATCAGTACTTACGGCAGTGTGAGTGAAAGGTACCGCTGGTTCAGACCTTCAGAAACGTCAGCGTTAGAAACATTCAGTGACAGTTTTGTGGCAGATGTTTAAGATCGTTCGACGGATCTCGAACTCAAAACGTCCTTCAGTTTGTGTTTCACAAGCACTGGTTTGATTCAAGTTGTCCTTCCAGCATGTGAAAGAACAATGCAGTCTTTGTTGTGTTGTGGTTCTTTTTCTGCCCTTTTATTGTGATGTGAACGTTGTGCATCTGACGTGCAGAGAGCTGGAAATGGGGACTGAAAGCTCCACCTGTCTGCAGAGCTGCACCTTTGATCTGCAGAGTTCATAGAAACATGTAGTGGCTGAATTGAAGTTTCAGTAATGTTTCTGTCAGTGGTACAAAGAGCTGATTAGCCGCACGGGGGTTAAGTCTGAAGTGGCCTTAAAATGTCAAACATCATTTGGAATTAAGCTAAATCATGTTTGTGTCTCTTGTGTGTTCATCAGTACAGTGGAGTCAGAGTGAAACATCTGTTTCTCTTAAATATAAATCTGTGAAAACCCTTGAACAAGACTAAGAGTCTACAGCCAGGCTTGCAGCTCTGTGACGCTGTACAACTGTGCTTTAGCTTAATGCTTAAGCTAGAGAGGTAACATGGTACTGCCCAGCACAACAAATATCGGACCGATAAATTATCAGACGACCAACAGCACCAATAATACAAAGACAGACTGCTTTCATTGACTTAAAAATGGCAGCGCCTGCACACCCAACACAGTGGGTGGTGGTACATGTACTCTTAAACTTTGTTTGCGAGCCGCCAGTAAACACAAGAAGAAGAACAACAACTGCAGCACACTGTCAGGAGGGCAAACATGTCGTGGTGTGGACGTCTGTCACAGTTCCAGAGGAAGACAACAGGAATGCTCCGAGGGTCTGATCTGCGACTGGCTGACACAGGATAGAAGCAGCGCTGCTGGACCGTCTCCGAGTGTTAGCACGAGCTAATTAGCAGCAGCTGCCTACATCCGACACTTATCATACACACTAATAACCGCTCGCCATGTGGTGCATTATTTGTATCGTTACCATTCTGGTTTAGTGTTAATGTGGGAGGTGAATCATTAGTCTCTTTTGCACTGCCAGATTTTCAGCGAATGTTCCGAGGTGCCCAATTTTTTGCCTCGTAGGGTAGACATATTGGCGGAACCTTTTTGGTTTAAAAAGGACGAGGCGGCCTTCCACAACGGGATGGACTGCTGAAGACTTGCTGGAGGGGCTGTTGATGATGCCGCACGTGCGACCCACTGGCGGTGGATAAACAGGAAACAGCTGATAGCAGGAATTAGCGAGCAGCTAGTAGCAAGAGGGAAACTCAAACCTGATAGACACTGTAAAGATGAGCAACTGGGGAGACAAGGAATTGTGTGCCCTCCTTGTCCTCGCAAACGAAGAGGCCATTAACCGTCAGATGACGGGGACGGTGAAGAACGGGCCAACTTACGAGAGAATCACCGAAGGACTGACCAGCCACAGCTTCCCTCCCACGTCACTGTTTACGACACATGCTGAGCTACACATTTTGTTACTTGCTCACGCCCCCCATTGCCCCGAAAAAGGCGCATTTTGTATAAACGAAAGTAGGCAGGCGGCATTTTGCTGCACTCCCCGATTTTGTTTTTATACTGCCAATGCTGAAAGAAGACTGATTGGGCTTTCCTGCAAATTTGCTGCTGATGTTCATATGACTCAGCTGTCAGTGTTTGTCTCTGTCAGTAGAGACTCCACTCTCCAGTGAAGTTTATACACTTCAATGATACACCAGAAAATATCACAGTAGCACTGTGATGTCATTTGTTTTGAATGGGATCACAAACCAAATTAAAGTGTCGACCAGATGGTGGCGCTAGACGGAAACTCAGATGATCACCAAAGTCAGCAGATGCATCCTGAAGGGAACATGAATATATCTACCAAATTTCAATCCAGTCCATCCAAGAGTTGCTGAGATATCACCATGTAGAGCCAAATGAGATATGTTTCAGAAGATCAGTTTGAGTAATCGATCTATAAGTTAGTCAAACAGGTGAAGACATAACTCAGTCAGATCTGAACACACAGACATGATACACACATTCTCAGACTCTTGTGACTTACACTTTCTGACAGTATAATTGTCTGTGAAGTCCTTTACTAACAAATGTCTATAAATCCACAGAGAAGAAGCGGTTTCTTTTCACTTCAGAATCTGCCTGAGAATCTTAACGTCTTTAGCTTTTCTTTTATATCAAAGTGATCCGGTGATAGAGATAGGGTGAGGAGCTCGGATTAGAGCTGCTGCTCCTTCGCGTCGCGCAGTTGAGGCGGTTCAGGCATGTGATCAGGATCCTCCTGGGCACCTCCCATTAGAGGTGTTCTTGGCACATCCCACTGGTCGGAGGCCCCGGGGCAGACCCAGAACACACTGGAGGGATTACATATCTCATCTGGCCTGGGAACACCTTGGGGTCCCCCAGGAGGAGCTGGAAAGGGTTGCTGGGGAGAGGGATGTCTGGGGTGCTTTGTTTGGCCTGCTGCCCCCGTGACCCAGTCTGGATAAGCGGAGGAAAATAAATGGATGAAGACATTTCTTTTGTAATTGAGTCCTTATCTTGCGGCGGAGTGTGCATATTTTAACAGGTTTTTAATTTAAATTTGCCTTCAAAGCAGTCAGTTGCAGTCTAAAATGACTTGATACGAACAACGTGTCAGCACTGTATGATTAATTATCTGCAAAGGCTGGAAAGTAACTAAAGCTGTCGGACAAATGTAGTGTAGATTGTGCCAAAACCATGAAAATCTTGTTGATTCCCTTTTAAAATGTTACGAAAATGTCTCTTAATTTTACCCAAAAAGCCCAAATCTGAAGTGTTCAGTGAGCCTGTGGAGGAAGGAACTCCTCGGTTCACCTTCAGAAACATCACACAGTGCGTCTTAATGGGATGTTGGTTCACCACAAACCACCAGAAGAGTTCATCGCTCCTTATGGCATCGGCTCGTCACGATTGGACGCTAACAGACTCATCTCTGTGGGCTTTTATTTTGGCAGTGAATCACATGACAGCCAGCGGTTTGCAGATGTGTGTGTGTGTGTCTTCAGCTCACACAAGACGAGAAACAGGAAGACACACTGCCAGTTATCTACACACACATATATACAACACGAACGCTAAGAAAATGACCCACACACACACGCTCGCCCACAGAAACACACACTTACCGAGAGAAAGAGTGTGTTAGTTCTGTAGAAAAGGAAACTATACTTCCTGAGAAGGACCTCCTACTCAAAACCACAAATAGAGCGATCAACTAAAACAAAACTGAGAAACAATGAGAGACTGTGAGAAACTTGACTGTGCCCTGCCCCCGAATCAACTGATCTATTTCCAATCTGTACATCAACAGATCAATCGCCCCGATCTTGACGAGTACAAAGAGCCACCACACTTGGTTGTAACTCCTCTTTGCATCAAAGTTTGGTTGTTTATTAGTTCTGAGCCTTTACCTCTAAATCTTGAAAGGTTCCTATCATGGCTTGATTCGACTAAAACCTGAGTTTGAGAACATTTTTGTTCTTGAAATACAAAACCGTACTAATGAACCTTTATTAATATAGGCCTGTATTTTATCTCCTCACTGAGCGAGCCGCCTGTTAATGACGCTGTGGGCTAATGGGCATGTAGCTACTTCCATGTTTCAGATGATACGTCATGTTTGTAGTCGACCAATGAAGATGAGTTTACATATCACCTTGGGTTCGTCCTTCACCTTCTCAAAATGATCCCACACTTTGGATTTCCTGCCCGACATGTTATTAACTAGCCTGTGGAATAACCGCAGGTACCAGCCCTGGAAATTAATTTTGTCTATAAAATTTCATGACCCCCTGATAATTTGGATTCTTTTGTTTTGTTTCCTCCTTCAGATCACTCGATCCGCTCGGTCTTCTGCTGCTGCTGTGCCGTACAGACCAGGTACCACAATGTGACCAAAAACTCAGTGACAAAGCAATTAAATCATTTCACTTTGATTTCTACACACATACAAGTGCAAAGTGCAACTCCAGTGTGATTTTAGTTTTTTGTTATTTGTATTTTGTGCTTCCCATCATTTTAATGTTCAATCTGACGGTTTTAAATGTGAGTCACTAAATCCTACAAAATGTATAAAATGTTGGCATTGTAGGTTCATGAATATGTTATAAGGTGACGTAGTTCTGATTACATATATGTGAGCTGAGTTCCTCATCAGGAGGTGGAGGGGATGGTGGATGGTTTGACACCTCGGTGAGACAGAAGGAAAAAACAGCTATTTTTTAACAACATGCATCGACAGAAGCAGGTATTTTCAACAAGATCATCAGACATTTTCAGCCCAAATTATGGCGACAAAAGCAGATATTTTTGAAAGAGGTGTTGGGACATTTCCAACTGTGTTTGTGGCAACAAAATTGGGTATTTGTAATGAGAGCTCAAGACATGTCCACCTGTGTTTGTGGTGACCAAACTGGGTAGTTTCTAACAAGACATTGACCAATTTACCACCGTGTTTGTGATGACAAAAACCAGGACGTTTTTAAAGAGACGTCAGGACATGGTCAGTTGTGTTAGTGGTGACCAGACTGGGTAGTTTTCAAAGACACATTGAGACATCTCCGGACATGTTTGTGGAGACTATACTGGGTATTTTTAAAAGAGGCGTAGGGATATTGCCAGCTGTGTTAGTGGTGACCAAACTGCATATTTTTTAACAAGACATGGAGACATTTCCAGCTGTGTTTGTGGCAACAAAAGCAGGTATTTTTAATGAGACCTCAAGACATGTCTAGCTGTGTTTTTGGTGGCCAAACAGAGTATTTTTTAATAGGACGTTTGGACCTTTCAAGAAGTACTTTTTGACGAGATGTCAGGACATTTCTAGATGTGTTTGATGCCACTATACAGGGTATTTTTTTAATCAGACATCAGAACATTTCCAGCTTTGTTTGTGGCAAGAAAAGCAGTTATTTTTTAATGAGACCTCAAGATATTTCCTGCTGTGTTTTTGGTGACCCAACTGGGTATTTTTTAATGGAATGTTTGAACCTTTCCAGCCGTGTTTATGGCAACAAACGCAAGTACTTTATGACGAGATGTCGAGACATTCCTAGACGTGTTTGGGGTGACTATAAAGGGTATTTTTTAACCAGACGCCAGGACATTTACAGCTGTGTTTGTGGCGAAATTTCAACATGTCAGCAACATATGAAATGTACAAATGTTACATATCTGTGGTTTGCTGAAGCACGCAATGCCAACATATATTTTTTGATTGCATCTGAATTAACGTGCATTTGTCCAAATTTCTTTAAATGATTCATAATGTTGTTTTCAGCTTACAAATTTCAAGTTGAACCAACGTCTGACTCAACCAGAGCATATTTTCTACTAAAGTAATGATGATGAACAAGCTAACATTAGCTCTAAAAACCGTGAACCGAATCTCATTCATTCATTAGTTCTGCAGGTCATAAAGTGTTGGATAAATTAAAGGCCTGACCTGATGACAGTGCGAGAGGTCACCAAAGTTTGTGATGTCTGTGCAAACTTTTGTGCTAATTCAGCAAGTAAATGTTGAGATGTTTCATTGGAGAAGTGAAAACTTTGACCTGGAAGGAACTTTGAGTATCTGTGGTTTGACGATGTCATGTGTGGGCAGTCTGTAGTAAACAAACTAATACTTGAGAACACGTTGGTGTGGTGCTTTGGAAGACGAGAATCTTTTAGAACATCTGATGAGATTTTTCGATCATCAAAGACATACATTTTTTTAAGGCTGGATGTGTGTGTGTGTGTGTGTGTCTGTCTGTGTGGAAAATAAAAAAAAATTCATGTAAAAGATTTTTGATTGTTGATTTCAGGGAGATCAGCACACGCATGGAGCTGGAGGGGAGCACCTCCCTGTGTTTCCAGAGCCGACGATACCCAGGGCACCCCTGCAGGGTAAGTGTGTGTGTGTGTGTGTGTGTGTGTGTGTGTGTGTGTGTGTGTGTGTGTTATTAGTCTCTATCTATTAATGTCCCTTCTCTTTGTGTCACTCAGGTCGACAGGTCGAGAAGGAAGCTCCCCCTGCCGCCTCCTGACTATGAGGATGGTGAAGGTCAAGGGTTGCTAAGTGTCGTCGCCATGTACGACTTCACCGCCAAGGAGGACACTGACCTCACACTCAAACAGGTATTCACACACAAACACGCACATATACACGCACGCCCAGCAGTGGATGTGCAATAACACAGTGTGTTGCATCCACAGGGAGAAGAGTACATCATCCTACACAAACAGGACCAGCTGTGGTGGAGAGCGCAGGACAAACACGGGTAAATAAAACTGTTTATTAAAAATAAGAAAATTTAATATCAAGTTTTTTAAAAAATAATTTAGGTTTCTATTGGTTTGAAAGGCTTGGTACGTGTCATTAATATATTATTTTCCATGCATAAAAGGATACAAGGCATGTATTTTATACATATGGAGGTGGACTCTGGTACATAAAGAAAAATGAACAAATATGTCTAACGAAGGAAAGCGAAGGAAACAAACTAATCAATAAAAACATGCCACACGTGTCCTCATACATCACTCCACAGGCTCACATAATCACAGAGCAAGTTCATAATGATGTCAGCTTATCTTCCATTTTGATTTGAGTCCATAACGGTCCCCAAAGAGATCCTCCTTTCTCCTGATTGCCATTTATTCCACTGAGGATACATTCATAAGATGCTGTTTCTACCATCGCATCAACCTGATCTTCTGTTCGACCATTTATTTATGTCTGTGTTGTATCTATCTATAACTCAAAAGCCACTGAAAGGACTTATGGTAAATGTAAGTAAACTATGCTTGTTGTTGCTTTGGTGCCAAAGTCCTGAAATGTTTTTCTTTTATCTGTACAAAAATTAATGTCCTGAATGGAGAGCTAAAACATTTCTGAGTTTGTTTTTCTCTGTTTCTGCTTGTTTCCATCAGGAACAAAGGTTTCATCCCCAGCAACTATGTGACGGAGAAAAACAGAATCGAGGCAAACTCGTGAGTCTTCTTGCAGTTCATTTTTCATGTCTGTTTGGCAAGGCAAAAATCAGTGGTTAAAAAACAAGACTGTTACGCTACTCCACAGTAAAAGTCGGATTAAAAAAGGGGGGTCTTTAATTTGCGTTTAAAAATACAAAGAGGGCATTAGCTGTTTTAATATCCAGAGGTAACATATTCCACAGTTTAGGGGCATGAAGAGTGCTCTCACCAGGACTTTTACGGGACACATGAGGAACATTTCAAAGTAAAGCAGTGGAGGACCTCTGTGATCCGTCTGAAACATAAAATGATGGAAACTCTCTGAAGTATGGAGGGGCGAGGTCATTGAAAGATTTATAAACAAGTAAAAAAACTAAAGGGGGCATTAAGTGTGTGTCATCAGCATAAAAATGGTAATTAACGTGGTGATGGCTAATAACGTTTCCAAGTGGAAGCATATATACTGAACACAAAAGTGGGCCAAGGATGCTTCCTTGAGGAATGCCACTTACCACTCTTCTATTCTTGTACCATTTAGATCTTCTGCAAATCCTTAATTCTTTTGTGTGTGTGTCAACATTGACATTAAAAACTGTTAATTGTAATGATCAAAAGGCAACAAAGTATCTGTTTTGTTTTCCTTTCTGCAGGTGGTACTGCAAGAACATCACCAGGACAGAAGCCGAGCAGCTGCTGAGACAAGAGGTAACTACTGTTGGTCTGTCTGGTTCAATGTTTGTTTATTTTCTGTTTATATGAACCAGCAGGGGTGTTTATTTGACTTTTATTTGTCAAAATGTGTAGCCACACTGGGCTCGTAAAAGGGACTTGGGAGTATTCCTCTAGAGTTTCCCCTCTCACCTACCTGAAAACCAAATACAGATAAAGACTGCAGCCTGAGGCTGATATGGCCTTTTGCCACCCTTCATCCACCTGGTTTAATATGCAGTGCAGTTTTAAACTCTACTTGTAACCTGCTGCATCTCTGTCTTAGCTAAGGGGTCCTCGGCCTGAGAAATGTTGAAAGCCCCTCGATAGAATGTGGAAAGAAAATCAATCCGGAGCTTTAATAATTGTCTTTTTTTTTTTTAAGTGAAAATGCCAAAAACATTTTTTAGTTCCTGCTTTTCTTTGTCTGATGTGATAATAAACTGAATATCTCATGGTTTTGGACCATTAGTCAAACAAAACAGGCATCGCCTCGACCTCTGGGAAGCATTTTGTGCTGTTTTCTCACATTTTATAGATCATATAATAATATTAATAACGGACAGATTATTGTAATTGTGTGAAATTGTTTCTGGATGTTTTCCAGGACAAAGAGGGAGGTTTCGTGGTGCGGGAGTCCAGTCAGAAGGGAGTCTACACCGTCTCTGTCTACACCAAAACATTAAGGTGATTGATCTAGACTGAAGGTTAAAACCCAAAGTATGGCTGAGAAACATGCACACACACACACACACACACACACACACACACACACACACACACACACACACACACACATACAGAGTAAAAATAAACTGTAATATTCATGTTTTGTTTGTTTGTGTTCAGTAGTAACGGGGATATTCGGCATTACCAGATCAAAATAACTGACACTGGTCAGTTCTTCCTGGCTGAAAAACACACCTTTAAATCCATACCTGATGTCATACACTACCACGAACACAACGCAGCAGGTACACACACACACTTACACTCTTTGTACATGCTACAGTCGAGACACCAGTGCTGCAGATAATGCTTCATCTGACATGGTTCGGTGTGTGTGTGTGTAGGTTTAGTCACCAGGTTGCGGTATGCAGTGGGTCCAATGGGAAGGTGTGTACCCGCCACATCAGGATTCAGCTCAGGTAAAATCACACCTTAACTCTGAGTTCCTCCATTTAACATTAATAAATAGATTTTTAAAGCAAACTGAAATTAGGAGCACCTCGTGAACATCTGAAAGGTGCATTCACCAATTTCTTCTCTCTTCTTCTTCTTCTTCTCCCTCCAGAGAAGTGGGAGATCAACCCCAGTGAGCTGACCTTCATGAAGGAGCTGGGCAGTGGTCAGTTTGGTGTGGTGAGACTCGGCAAGTGGAGGGCTCAGCACAGAGTGGCCATCAAGGCCATCAGAGAGGGAGCCATGTACGAGGAAGACTTCATCGAGGAGGCCAAAGTCATGATGTAAGGAGGGATGACAGGGACCAGATGTGGACAGAGCAGACTCGCAGATTTGGCGACTTCTCCTTATTGCCGACACAAGGAAGTGAAACTGTGTGTGTTTGTCCTCTCTCCCAGGAGGTTGTGCCACCCGAAGCTGGTGCAGCTGTACGGTGTTTGCTTGCAGCAGCGCCCCCTGCTGATCGTGGCCGAGTTCATGGAGAACGGCTGCCTGCTGAACTTCCTGAGGCAGAGGAGTCGAGCTCTGAAGGAGGCGTGGCTGCTGTCCATGTGTCAGGACATCTGTGAGGGGATGGAGTACCTGGAGACGCAAAGTTTCATCCACAGAGACCTGGTGGGTCACTGAGTGTGTGTGTTTTTATATCTTAACAGTGTTTATATATGTTAATATAATTTGCTGTATCCTCTTATTCAGATGTAATCTGATAATCTGATCTGACGGGGCCCTGGTGAAAGTTGTCTGAGGGCTCAAATGTCTTGGGGTGCCCGGTGCTCCTTTCCTTTTCTCCACTCTGATATTGTACAAAACAAAAATAATACTCTGATCTTGCATGTTTCATCTTTAACTTCATGACTTTTGGAGATCAGTTCGTCTTCTACTTACGTAATTACTCGCTGAAAGGTACTAATGTACGTTAACTCAGCAAGTAAGTCGGCATTGACTTTTGGTTTCACATGGGACACAAACCGCCATCTCCTGCATCAAAGTCCTGTGTTTGTTTGACCCCTCCATCTGCTCTGACCTCCTTTCTGCGCAGACTTTGTTGCTCTTCGATATAAGTCACCAGACTTCCTTCTCGGCTCCTGTGATAATTGCTTCCACCACTGGAGGTCAATGCCTAAAAATAAATGTAAATATAGGAGGCAGAGGAGATCCATACTACCTCAAATCTATGCTCCCGATGACAGCTGATCACGGCCATTTAATGGGCTGGTAACATTCAAAGCGTGTCAAACCAAAACATCTGGAGATACATTGTTTCTGTAATCTGAAAAGTAACTCAAGCTGTCAGACCTCTGAGATGTAGTGGAGTCGAAGTATGAAGAGACATTCATAAAGTAATCAGTATTCAAGTACCTTGAATTTGTATTGAAGTAAAATGTTTGTGGTTATTTTTCTCTCGTGCAGGCAGCGAGGAACTGTCTGGTTAACGAGCACAACGTGGTGAAGGTCAGCGACTTTGGAATGACCAGGTGTGACAGACATTTTATTTCAAGTTTTAAAGGAAAAGAGTTCAACATTTATCCAGAGCCAGCAGCTGCTGGGCTTAGCTTAGCTTAGTTTAGCATATTATACTTTATTACACACTTGTGGCCATCAAAATAACTCCAATGTCCTTTCAATGTTTATTTCTAAACTACTTCCTATTTAAAGACAATGGTTAATTTTTCATACTTATCAGGTCCAGCTGATCACACACAGCTTGGAGAAATTAAAAATGCATACCAAACAAAACCTCAGGTCTCTGGAGGTTAAACGGTGTGTTGTGTTCCAGGTGTTCTCTGACAGTTGTGTTGTTTTGACTTTGTGTTCGTAGGTACGTCCTAGACAACCAGTACACCAGCTCCAGTGGAGCCAAGTTCCCTGTGAAGTGGTCTCCTCCTGAAGTTCTCCACTACAGTAAATACAGCAGCAAGTCGGACGTCTGGTCCTTCGGTGAGGAACCACAGACTCACTCCACCATCTGCTCGTTTTGGCTTTCTCTGTTCATCCAGAAGAACTGTGGTCGTACTGAGCAGAGGTTATGTGTATTAAGTATCTGTGTGTGTGTGTGTGTGTGTGTGTGTGTGTGTGTGTGTGTGTGTGTGTGTGCGTGCTCACAGGTGTGGTGATGTGGGAGATCTACTCGGAGGGTCGGACTCCATTTGAAAACAGATCCAACCTGGACGTAGTGAATGAAATCACCAGAGGAGTCCGACTGTACCGACCACACCGAGCCTCACAGCCGCTCTACGCCATCATGTACCGCTGCTGGCACGAGGTACTCACCCATTCACTCATTCATTCATGAGTTATTCATTCATTCATCCATTTATTCATTCACTGACTCACTCTTTCATTAACCGATTCATTTATACATTCAGTCATTCATTTATTCATTCACTTAATTACTCATTCATCCATTCATTCAGTCATTCTGTTATTCATTCATCCAGTCATTCTTTCACTCACTCACTCATTCACCAATGTATCCATTCACTCACTCACTCACTCACTCACTCACTCACTCACTCACTCACTCACCCATCCATTCAATCATTCACGCACCCATGTACTTACTCTTTTACTCACCCATTCATCCGCCCACTCACTCATTCGTCTCCCCTTTAATTTATTCATTCATTCATCAACTCACTCATTGGTTAAGTCACTCACTCACTTATTGGTTTACCCGTTCATCATATATTCATCCAGTCATTCACTCACCCATTCCTCCATCCATTTATTCACTCATTCAGAATAGAATAGAAAGAATGTCATTTATCCCTGAATGGAAATTCAGCTGTCATTCATTCACTCACTCATTTCTTCACTCATTCATGCATTAATCCACTCACTTATTGGTTCATTCATTCATTACTTCATATATTCATACATCCACTTACTTATTGGTTAATTTATACATCCATCCACTCACTCACTCACTTACTTATTGGTTGATTTATTAATTCACTCATTCGTCACTCACCCATTCATTCACTCATTCACTCACTCACTCACTCACTCACTCACTCACTCAGTTATTGGTTAATTTATACATCCGTCCATTCACTCATTCACAAGTATCAGGGACAAGTCAGATGATTAAACGAAGTGTTCACACGTTCACAGTAATAATGTTGTCATCACTTGTCAGTTTCCTGTCTTTAACCACAACTTCACATCTTCTTCACCCTCCTCTTCTTCACCTCACACCCCCTCTGTTCTTCATCCGTTCATCTTCATCTTCATCCTCTTCGGTGGTGGTGGTGTAGAAGCCTCAGGGTCGGCCATCTTTCTCAGAGCTCCTGGAGGAAATCAGGAAACTGGCAGAAAATCCAGATTAACACACACACACACACACACACACACACATCATCATCATCATCATACTGCTGATTATCAAACTGTTTGTACTGTCATCATAAATGTAAACAAACTGTGTTTGTTATTGTAAATAAATATTTTTTCATTAAAACTTTCAGATGACGTTCTTACACGTTTTTTTTCCTTCACACAAACACACTGAAAATACAAAAACAAAATGTGATGTGAAAAATCATGAGTCATGTTATCTCGTGGACGAACGCTGATCTTCACATGTGAACTTTGACTTTTCAGATGACATCATCTCTGTGACAGTGACATCACACTGAGGCTCTTTATATATAAATGTATATGCATATATATGTATACCTTCATGATGATGATGATGATGATGATGATTCACGTCAGTCCTGTTCTATTACACTATGTTAGTTTCATCTACAGTGGGAAGTTTAATTGTGAATGAGTGAAGGGAGCAGCAGTTCACCTGAAGTGTCACCAGGTGGCGTCAGAGAGCTTCTGTCAGGTTTACCTTCCTCACAGGAGCCCAGCGAGTCAGAGCCACGTCAGAGTTTATATGACCAGAGTCACAGCTGTAAATTTAAAGATGTAAATTTAAAGATGTAAATTAAAGCTGTAAATCTCAGTGCCAGTTATAATTGCAGTAGAAAATAATAAAGGTCAGATGGAGGGAGATTAAACCCACGTCACTCTTCCTACTGCTGTGAGGTCATTTGATTTTTGGAGTTTGATAATAATCTAATTTTTTAAGTTAATTTAATATTTTACATTTCTATGTTTATTTGTTTGTCAAGGATGGGATTGTGTTTTGTATACTTGTTTACTTAGTGTTGTTTATAGTCTAGAACTCCAGTGTGTGCAGTCTGACTTGTGTCGATGTGTAAAAACTGAAGTTAAAATTCAAATTAAACTTTAATCTTCAAGTTAAAATACATAACAGACAGGACAGATGATATTTTCATACAAGGACAGAAAATGAAAAGAGGTGATGTCGTCTGTGTTTACAGCTCGTTTGCTAACTGCTAAATACATTTAGATTTTATAAAATGCAATTTATTCATTCATTCATTTGGTTTCAATAATAGCTAAACCTCATTTAAGTGACCTGATATTTAAATTACTTTAAAAAAATAAATACCATAAAGCATTTTTTAAATTTATATATACATAAAATACTATTTTCTTCTATACTATTTTTAGAAAATCTAAACCTTTAAAATAAAATGCACTTATAGCACAGAAAGTCTTTTTTCTCACTTTTTTTTTTTTAAAAAAAAAAAATAAGGATACATGTAAATCATAGTGTTACAATTAAGACAATATTTTTTACTTTTGTTTGTATTGAAAACTTAATTCAACAATACAGTGTGCAAAAAAATGCCAGGAATAAAACGCTGAAGTTGAACAAATAATAAAGTGAGAATGGAGATTAGAAAACAAAAAGCAAAATTAAAAAATTCAATTAAAAATATTCTACAAACGTGTCACTTGTTTTGTTCATCAGACCAGAGCAGCTCTGCACTGAGAATATAAATGAATCAACGTCCACATGTGGAAATATTATTCACTGGACAGACTGTCCAACATGTGCATTACGTCACACGGTGTTTCAAACAAAATGCCTCCGCGGCGGGAGGTGTCGCCATGGCAACGTGTTGGCTTACACACACACACACACACACACACACACACACACACACACACTTCTCCGGTGACCGTGAGACAAAACGCACACACAAACAAACCGTTACTCCAGTGTTTACGCTGATAACGGAAGTTAAGCGCTGCGATCGAACCGTTAAAGGAGCTCAGCTGTAAGGTCAGTGTGTGTGTGTGTGTGTGTGTGTGTGTGTGTGTGTGTGTGTGTGTGTGTGTGTGTGTGTGTGTGTGTGTGTGTGGTGTTACTTTATTAACGGAAGTTTATCAGTGTTGGAGGGAGTCAGCTCTGTTAAAAGACTAGTGGGCGTCCACACTGTAAAGATACATTCACCGGCCACTTTATTAGGTACACCTGTTCAACTGCTCCTTAACACAATCAGCCAATCACGTGGCAGCAGCTCATTAACATTTAGTCATGTAGACATGGTGAAGACGAGCTGCTGAAGTTCAAACTGAGCATCAGAATGATGAAGAAAGGTGATTGAAGTGACTTTGAATGTGGCATGGTTGTTGCTACCAGACGGGCTGCTCTGAGTATTTACTGGGATTTTCAGCACAACCATCTCCAGGGTTTACAGAGGATGGTCCCAAAAAGAGAAAATATCCAGTGAGCCAAAATGCCTTGTTGATGCCAGAGGTCAGAGGAGAATGGCCAGACTGGTTCAAGATGATAGAAAGGCAACAGGAAGTCAAATAAGCACTGGTTCCAACCAAGGTGTGCAGAAGAGCATCTCTGAAGCAACAACACCTTGTCCAACCTTGAAGCAGATGGGCTACAGCAGCAGAAGACCACACCAGGTGCCACTCCTGTCAGCTAACAACAGCAAACTGAGGCTACAGTTCACACGGGTTTTCACACAGGCTGCTGCTGCTGGTGGTGTAATGGTGTGGGGGAGATTTTCTTAGTACCAACTGAGCATGGTTTAAACACCACAGCCTATCTGAGTATTGTTGCTGAGCGTGTCCATCCCTTTATGACCACAGTGTACCCATCTTCTGATGGCTACTTCCAGCAGGATAACGCACCATGTCACAAAGCTCACATCATCTCAAACATGACAATGAGTTCACTGTACTCCAATGGCCTCCACAGTCACCAGATCTCAGTCCAATAGAGCACCTTTGGGATGTGCTGGAACGGGAGACTCTCATCGTGGATGTGCAGCCGACAAATCTGCAGCAACTGTGTGATGTCATCATGTCAATATGGACCAAAGTCTCTGAGGAATGTTTCCAGCTCCTTGTTGAGTCTATGACACCAAGAATTAAAAAGGGGGTCCAACCTGGTACCAGCAAGGTGTACCTAATAAAGTGGCCGGTGAGTGTATGTCAGTATAAACAGTAAAATGTAGTTAAAATATTAATATCATGTATCAGTATAATATATTATAAAGCCCCCACACATATAGCACTGTACGTCTTGTGTGTGATTTATCCTGGCTTCATATGAGTAGAGGAAATCTCTGCTAGCTGCTAGGCTAATTTATACAATGTAAAATGCCATAGGCTTGTGCTAATAACATTAGCATGTTGTATTTGTGGGGAAAATGTGTCCAGATAAAGACAAGTGTTTGTCTGTGAATGCTGCAAGTTATAGTGAAGCTGATTTGTGTACTTGTGTTTGAAACTGTCTCTATTAAGCCATGTTTAATGTGTGTTTAATGTGTGTTTAAAATCAACTAAATTCTACAGCACTTAATGTATGTCATGTATGGCCAGTCAGCTTGTAAATACCGATATGAATTTCTGTCCATATCACCCAGCCCTTGTCCAAAACTCATTATCTCTAATGTGTTATAATTATTAACATTATTCAAAGGAAAAGCTGCAAATCGTCACATTTGGTAAGCTGGAACCATCAAATGTTTTTAACTTAAGTACTTTAAGAGCTTCTTTTTATTACTTTCACTTTTCTTTTTTTAAACTGTCTTTTGAAGTTTCTACATGTTTCTGTCTCTTTGTAAATTCAGTTTACCTCCTGGAGGCTGTGTTTGTTTGGGTGACGGTCAGATCAAAATCCCATAACATTCACAGTAGATACTTATGTACTGTATTTTGAGTGATAGTAGTGATGTGTTGTTGTCCCTCCAGTGTTCAATGGAGCGTTATGAGTCTCTGGGTCTGGTCGGGGAGGGCAGTTACGGCACTGTGCTGAAGTGCCGTCACCGAGACTCCGGACGCCTCGTCGCCATCAAGAAGTTCGTGGACTCAGACGATGACAAGACGGTGAAGAAGATTGCCCTGAGGGAGATCAAGCTGCTGAAGGTGTCTGTCAATCAGTCACTGAGCATCGGGTGGTCTGTATGAGCCTGAAACCTGAGTGAAGCAAAACACAAAGGCAGCCTGTCAATCACGAGACAAACCCAGAACAACTCAGAGTTAAATTCTTGACATGAGAGGAAGGACTGGAAGACGAGACGTGTTGCCAGGATTTTTAAATGTATAGTCTCAGTCTTTAATGTAAGAGTCAACAGAACCAGAATTAAAACCTCGCAGTTGTATACCTTCACAAACCTGTTGGTTTCCTCAAGTTGTTCTTGAGATATCTCTTAAATGAAAATGAGACACACAATGGAACAGTCACCACGACCTTTGACCATCAAAGTCTAGTCAGTTCATCAATGAGTCTTAGTGGACATTTGTGTCAAATATGAGGAAATTCAGTCAAGGCGTTCTTCAGATATCATGTTCACAAGACCGTGACTGAAGCAAGGTCACAACACTAAATTCTAATCAATTCATTCTTGAGTCCAAGTGGATGTTTGTACCAAATATGAAGAAATTCCCTCAAGGCCTTCTTGAGCTATCACGTTCACAAGAACGAGATGGACTCAAGGACATAGTGATCTTGGCGTTTAATGTGTGACCACCAAAATCTAATCAATTCATCCTTGACCTAAAGTAGATTAACCTACCTAACCTAACCTAGATGTTTGTGACCTTTGACCACCAAAGTTGAATAAGTACATTTTTGATTGTAAGCATTGTTGTGCTAAATTTAAAGAAATTCTCTCAGACTTTTTATCGCACACTTATATGAAACTAAAACAATTAAAGAAGTCATGAACTTCAAACCTTTGTTTGGCACAAAGAGAAAAGCTCCATCAGGCTTCATCACCAGGTTTAGGCCAATTGGCACCAAGTAAAAGATGCTGTGATAAAACATTTGCCTCTCCGCTCTCATCTTTCTCACCATAAAGCAACTGCATCACGACAACCTGGTGAACCTTCTTGAAGTCTGGAAGCGTCGCCGCCGTTGGTATCTGGTTTTCGAGTTTGTGGAGCGAACCCTTCTGGATGACCTGGAGCAAAACCCCAGTGGACTGGACCTGAACACCAGCCGGCAGTACATGTACCAGATCCTGAGGGCTGCTGCTTTCTGCCACGAGCAAAATGTGAGGACAAGCTCAGAGAAATTAACCACATCTTCTCCAGTATGGCTGACTTAGGAAGGATTAAACATTGTCCTGTGTTGTTGTCATCCCTTTTTCTTCCTAGATCATCCACCGGGACATCAAACCAGAGAACATTCTCATCTCTCAGGGGGGCGTGGTTAAGATGTGCGACTTTGGCTTTGCCAGGACCATGACATCGCCCGCTGAGGGGGGCGTCTACACTGACTATGTGGCCACTCGCTGGTACAGAGCACCTGAACTGCTGGTGGGAGACACCAAGTACGGAAAGTAGGTGTTGACGTGTACACCGGAGGATGTGTTAGTGTTTATTGATCTGTCGATAAAGATGCTAACAACTGTGTGTATGTGTCTGTGGTGTGTAGACCGGTAGATGTGTGGGCTGTTGGTTGTCTGTTATTAGAGATGTTAACAGGTCAGCCTCTCTTTCCTGGAGACTCCGACCTCGACCAAATCTACCACATTGTCAGGTGCTTTGGTAAGTACTGTATGTGTATTAGGGTGCTTTCATGCCTGCCCTGTTTGGTTTGATTCAATTGAATTCAAGGTTGTTTTCCCCCTAAGTGCAGTTTGTTTGAGCAGGTGTGAACACAACAATCACACTCAGGTGTGCACCAAAACAACCAGACCAAGACCTTCTTGAAGAGGTGGTCTCAGTCCGGTTATAAGCAAACTCTGGTGCGGTTCATTTGTGTGAGAAGGTGTTCCGACCTGGATGTGAACCAACTGCAGTCACATGACACATTGTTTGGGTTAAACATGAGCATGTTACAGTCCTGGAGGATTATTAATGTGCACCTCCTCCTGTACTGCCTTAATATGCACATTCAGCACATCCAATGCATCAAAACATTGTTTTCTAGTTGGAGCCGCGCCTCGTTTTCAAACTGTATGCTTTGACTAAAATGAACAATGACAGCAATATAGTCCACGATGAGCAGCGCTAAAATCAACCTGCATAGTTGTCCCTCCATTGTGACATTAGAAAGTGTCACATTTATCTTACAAGTGTACTCTTCTTCAACGTTTTACTTCTGGATTTTTCCCACATGGAAATTCTGACCAATCAAGAGCAGCTTTCTCGCACAAGACATTTGATCTGGTCCTCTTGTAAATGCTGCCGTGAGAACATGAACCAACTCTAGACAATTACGCAGTTATACAACTGGACCAAAGCAAGACAACTCAACATCTGAAAACAACCTTAGAAACAAATGTGCAAAATATCTTCTTTTACTCTGTTAACTCAGTTGTTTTGGATTCTCCTAGGTAACCTGACAGCTCATCACCAGGAGATGTTCTACAGGAACCCCGTCTTTTCTGGAGTCAGACTGCCTGAATGTTCTGGAAAAGTCCCACTGGAGCAGCGCTTCCCTACAATCACACCCAGTGCTCTGGACCTGGCTCAGGTGCAGTTTAGTTACTTTACGGACTGGAACACCACAATACAAATATTTAAGATAACGTTGTGTGATCAAATAAAAATATACATTATATCAATTTGGCTTCAGCTTTTGACCAAAGGTTCTTACAATAAGTGCCTTCAGCTCCATAGCAACAAGAGCTAGATCAGATCAAATGACAAATCTGTGACTTCAACTTAAAGTTTCTGATGGAGATTTTTCAAAGCCCTTAGTTTGGCATCTTGTTAGGTGTAGGAGGGCGAGATGACGTGACATTTGATAGCTAGTTACCCAGCATATTTTGACTTTGTTTTGTCAGTCCATCTGAAAAGCTGAAAGTGAGGTCACATCATACAAACAGCAGTAGTAATCAAGGTACAGTAGCTGACACAATAGGAAATCATCTATTGACCAGCTTTCATATTGGCACCAAAACTCAGCATTTTTGGTTCTCAAAATATGCCAGCTATAAATTTGGTATTGGTATTTCAATTCACTGTCAGATTCTAAGTTAGACATATAAAAAACAGTCATATCTTTGTGTTGTTTATTTCAGAACTGTCTCCAGATGGATCCAGAAAGACGAGCTCAGTGTTCAGAACTGCTAGAACATCCTCTGTTCACACAAGACTCTTTCCATATAAGGTATGTCTGTGTGTTTGTAGTTAACAAGTAGTTGTGTGTGATTTTTACAAAGTTCCAACAGATGCATCCACCAGAGCTTATTGTACACAAGATCTTGTCGAGTTTTGTCATAGCTTCAGTTCTGTCATTAGAATAGGCTGGTACACTTTGAACTGTGTTAGCCAGAGCAGTAGTCATACCACATCAAACCACCAGCATTTTGATTGTTGAGTAGCTACCATTTTTGCCTGTTTCTATACAGATTTTTGGATGAGCTGAATGCCAAGATCCAAAAAGACCACAGAGAAAATTCCACCCTTCCCAAAATAACCAAAACCCCAAGACGAGAAAGGAGTGAAGGGGATGACAAGAACTGGAGAAGCAAAGACAAGATTGCTGGTGAGAAAGTTAACAAGGAAAAGGAGAGGAAGGAAGAAGAGAAGATGGTGAAAACAAAAGGAAAGCAGCCTTCGAAGCTTTCTAAAAGTGTTCGGAACGCCTCAGAACCTTTGATTTCCACCAAACAATCTAAAACATTAGGCGCCAAGATTATTGATAATGCAGCAAAAACGACTGTGGCCATTAAAGGTAAACCAGGAAAGGCCACTGGTGTGGATTTGAGAAAAGAACCTGAGATTTCTAAATCAATCAAGACCCTTAATTCTGATTTATTTGAGGCAGAAAAGCCCAAAACAGATCTGAGGGATAACAACACAGTGGTAGCTAAACCTAAATATGGAAAAGTTGCTTCTCCAGAGAACATGGAAGATCATTTGAAAACTATGGATACAAAAGGCAGAGATTCTGGTTGCTTGCATTCTAGTTACCCCAGCAGCATTGTGTCAGGTGTGACCTACCAATCGGAGCCAAGTCAAGGCTTTGGGAAGAGCTTGAACAATTCCAACACAAAAGTACCCAACTTGTCTAAGAACTCAACCACTGACCATTCATACTGGTGTACATCACAAAAAGCCTCTTTGAAGTCAACCATTGATCATACAGACCCACACTTAACACAGAAAGTTAGTAAAACTTCCACTACAGAATGCCCTGAAGGTGCTTCAACAGCTGGAACTTCTAAAATATCAAACAGTGACCAAGTTGAGACAAGCATGACACTTCAATCATCTCAACAGTCAAGCAATGACCACATCTATCCCCCAACTATCCCCTCTGACACCAAGCCATGCAAGACAACTACAACTCTGGAGCATCACACCAATCACTCAGCGCCGGACAGAGAGCAAACAAGGACCTCTGAGTATCCAAAAGTCTTAGCCTCAAATCCTAAGCCATCCAAGAATACCTCAAACTCGGTCCCCAAAATGACCAAAAACAATACATCTTTGTCCACCTGTCCCTCAAAGACTCTTACCTCAGATCATTCAAGGCAGTCCTCCACAGTCTTTATGGAGGCCAGTCCTGCCCACAGCACTGCAACACTACCTCAAGAAACCTCAACTTCAAAGGTGCCTAAAACATACTCATCATCAGATCCTAAACCCACAAATGACACCTGTGTACCTAACAAATCTTCAAGGGGCCCTCCAAAAGACGGGGAACTTACAGAAGTATCTATTACAACCAAACCTCAGCAGGGTATTAATGAGGATCATGGGTGCTTGAGGATGAGCCCAGCTGCAAACCACTTTGAGATATCCAATGCTTCAGGTGGAGATTACAAAGAGAATCCTGGATCTTCAGAGCCCTCTAGTGTCCATCTGCAGAGCACTTCGAAATCCAAGATCATAACAGAATCCAGAACAACTTCAACATCCATGCCAAGTAATATACTTAAAACTACTATGTCACTAGAGGCCATTATTCCGAACACATTGACAGTCTCGGATAAAGAGAACAAAGAGGACTCAGAGCATTCTTCGTCCATTAGTCCAACAACCAAGTCTTTAGTAAATCAAACCTCAAAGGTTTCTGGAATCTCAAATATTGAGCAAAAGAACAGCAGCAGTGAAGCTGAACCGAACACAAAATCTGTGAAACCTCCTCATTTTAAATCTTTGATAGGCGAACCAAAAACAAAGCTTGGATCTTTTAGCAACCACACCAAGTCTACTGCAACAATGACCCTAAAGACTCAGAAAACTACTTTTCCTGTAGAGGCAAGAAAGAAAAGAGACAACCCAGAAAGGGATGGCACAGCAATTCTATCCACTATCACAGATTCAACTTCATTCACCTCTACAACGACTCCAGACCACAAAGTTTCATCAAGAAGCTCCATCTTTCACAACATGGACACCGCAGATGTTCATGAGTTTTCCCCCAGTGTACCCCATTCCTCTCCACCACCTCCTCCTCCTCCTCCCTCTTCCACTCCTCTACTCCTCCCTCCATCCTCAACACCCTTTATCCCCCCCTTCTCTGTTGTCGAACCAGCCGCCGGCAATCACCTTTCCCCGGGGGCAGGTGTCCATCCTGGGACCCACAGCCATAGGTACTCCACTTTTCACACAAGTACCATAAAGAACTGCACAAACGTTTCGAGCCTTTTAAGCACAGTTTTTGCAAGATTGTCATTTTCAGTTGACTCTGAGTTTGAGGTAGAACTTACCAGGGGTGACAATGTCATGTCATTGTCACAATGTCATTTAAACACTTGCCACCATTTTGTGGCTATTTCTTGTTGCTATTTTGCATAGAAGTAGCTAGCTACATAGACAGATTTTCCACCCACAAAGCTCTCAACTGGACGATTGTCTTCCAGTTTCAGTAACCACAACACCCAACCTATTTGAGTCACTGAACAAATTCATGATGTGGCATTAATTTAGAGGTCTGGAACCAAGTTATAGATTGTCAAATGGAAGCAAATATGCATTTCCAAGGGTAGCAAAGGCATGACACGCCCTACTTTACCCAAATTAGCATCAGGGAAACTGCTGTCAATGACCACAACACCAAACCTTTTTGAATCACTCAACAAATCTCCAATGTGCCATTAATTTAGAGGTCTGGAACCTTCCATATGGTAATTTATAGCTTGGTCTGGAACCAAGCTATAAATTATCAAATGGAAGCAAATATGAACTTCTAAGGGTAGTGAGGGCATGACACGCCCTACTTCACACTTTTCTGATTGGCTTGTACTTGCTGTCTTTGCTGGAGAGGACTGAGATTGGTTAAGGTTCGGGAAGGAGTATCTGCGTAAGCCAGTCAGAGTCTGAGTATGGCAGGTCTTGCTGTCACTGTCCTAGGAAACCCAAATTTGCATCAGGGTTACTGCTGTTAATGACCACAACACCAAACCCTTTTGAATCACTCAACAAATCTACAATGTGGCATTAATTTAGAGGAACCAAGCTAAATTCTAAAAGAACAAAAGCACAACTTGACAAATTGGCCAGTGTTAAAAGTTCTTCTATACATATTTGTCTGTTTACATTTTTCATGATTAATGATCTAACACCTAGCCAAAACAGTTAGCTAAAGCTAGCTGGTTTTATTTGTAAAACTGTCTATGTCTCTACTGCTGTGCATTGTAATTGTTCATTGACATACATTAATTATTTGGTAAGTTTCTATATTTTAGAACCAAACCATGCATGTGAAAATATTCCTGCGCCTAAATTTGTTTCATCCGTGCGGTTCATTGTTAATCAAATATTTTGTTGTAAACAGATGATAGAATGTGTAACTTTGTGTTTATCACAGGTGTTCAGACAAGTCCAGGCATCACGGTGGCATTTACAGTCGACTGTCTGGCCACATTACTGGATCCCTCGCTGCACAGGTAACTGTGTGTGTATGTGTGTGTGTGTGTGTGTTTAACTTGTTATACAACAGAATCACAATAAATGTAAATGTGCATGTAAAACCCACTTAAGAACATATTTATATTTGGTAAAAATGCCTGTCTTGATATGACATATCACATCTGATGATATTTAGAGTTTACACAACAGTTTCTGTATATTTTGAATAGTGTATAGCAGTACTGTACATTATGCTAAGGTTATTGTTAGAACCATTTTTAGCAAGTCCTAGTTTCCTTTTTTTTTTAGTCACTTTAATGCACCACCTGACCTGGCACCTTGGGAACCTTTAATTAAAGGCAGGTGTACTCAAGCAAGTGTGAAGCGTGGAAGAAGCAACAGGGTTACAGTCTTTAACTGCTGTGTTTTTGGTTAATCTTAGTTTTTATTGTTTGATGGTCTTTAAATACCCCATTGATTTGAATTTTGCTTTTGTAAAGGCCTGATTACACTGGGAATGTTTGTTAGGGGGTTTTCATTTTCGACTTTTTCCCTGCCTCGTGTGAGTACTGTGGATCTTCACAAAAGGAGCAGGACAACGAGTCAAAACTGAGACACCTTGGAGACGAAGTGGCCTTGGAACTTTGGTATGTTGACATGGCCGCTATAGCGCACCTCCAAAGTTATTACTTTCTCCCCCTTCAGGTGTCGGATAAGAGTCTGTCTGATCGCTGTAACCTTGGTAACAGCGGTGGCATTACAGCAACCAAAAAGAAGTCAGACATCCATTTCCCAGATCTGAGAAGCTCAGTGCTGCCAGAGCTCAGAGGAAGAGAAGGTACACAAACAGGCCTTAGTATAGCACCCACATATTAGCAAAACAAAAGAGAACATCTTTTAAAGTTTCAGGCTCTGTCAAGGCCGATTAATAGGTAGTCTCTTTATGTTAACTTTAACTGTACCCACCCCCTTTATCTGAACAATGGTTTAAAAATTTCAAAAATGAGTAATGAAGTGTTCATAGAGCTTGTTTACACCTGGTATTAACATGGGCCATCTCTTCAAGAAGGCATAGGTCTGGTTGTTGTGGTGCGCATCTAAGTGAGATTGTTGTGTTGACACCTGCCCGAATGAACTGCACTTAGGGGGCAAACGAACTTGAGTTCAATAAAACCAAACAGGGCAGGTATTAAAGCACCCTGAGGTGATCCCATCACAAGTGGACAGCGCTAAATACAAATGTGGTTGTAAGGTGATCCGATTGCTGGTTGGTGAGGCGGTCTGAAACACCACATATCTGTTGTAGTGTTAACGCTAATGTATTCAGATGTGTCCCTGACATCAGCTACATAATTAATGCAGAACGTGGTGATTGTTTTGATGACAGCATGCTAATGCTCTATAACTTGCCCATTTTACAACGACATAGGAAATTTTGCGTGATCGTCCATCATTTTGCCTTGTGCCAGGAGACCTGTTGAATTCTGCTGACTGCTAAGGGGACTGGCGAGCATGCTGGGAAGCAGCTAGCGAGATCGTCTACATCATAACTGTGTCCGAGGCCCTTTGACCATCTAGTGTAAGCGACTTGGGCAGTCAAGAAATCTGTATTCAGTTGGAGATGCATGATGGACATGAACAGCTGTCCACTTGTGTTTGGACAACTGAAACGCATGTTAATGCCAGATGAACACAGGCTTAAGGTCTGGGTTTTAGAAAATGGGAAGTGCTGGCTGAGACTTCATTGCACAGAGAAAAACAAATTCAGAAATGTTGTAGCGCTCCCTTCTGGACATTCATTTTTGTACACAAAAAATAAAAGTATTTCAGAACTTCGCCTCCGAAACAATGACAAGCATAGTTTTCTTACATTTGCCATAAGTCCATTCAGTGGCTTCTGAGTTATAGATAGATAAGACACAGACATAAAACATTGCAAGTTAATTTTGATAACAGATTTTGTGGTCAACATGTAAAAGGATGTATTTTTTGTGGCTAGTTGCTACAAACAAATAAATATTCTTACTTTCACCAATTTATTTATTCATACTTAGAACCAAACAATTGAACCAGGCTGTTGTCATGCACCATTCGTATGTTTCCTACGAAAAGTAATACACCAAAAGTTGTGCATATACAGCGCAATGTTGAGCCAGTATTCATGCATAATCCACGTAACCTGCGATGACTTAATCAGTGTGCTGACAGGACTAAACAAGGAAGCAGTCCTGAGCTGCCCAGATTGGAGGCACGTTGGGGTGGTGGGTTGGTCAAAAAAACACATGACTTTCCCCAGGAGACTGGTGTTCAGAACCATGTGAACTCTAAGTCATTTTAAGGTCCGTGCTCACCATGTTCCTTTTGCTAAACCCAACATAACTTTACATTAATTACATAAGTTAAGGAAGTAATGTCATTTGTAGGGTGCCAATTTGTGGGTTATAATACACACTGTTGTTTGAAGATAGGCTGATCAAACTGAAGTTAAATGAAGTGATAACTCCTCTGATGTTTTCTCAGGCAAACACAACAAAGGAATTTCGAAGGATCAGAGGAAAGACAAACAGCAAGTTCTTCCATCAGAACCACAGCAGCACGGATGCAACAGCACTGAGACACAATCACCATAACGGACGCCCCTGTCAGACATGCACCTCTCTAGTTTAATGTGATGTCAACATGGATATAACTAGGCTGGTTATTTATCAAGAGGTAAGCCAAATAATGATGAAATGCAGGAATAGAATTATAACTTTTGAGCATCTTTAATGAAAAAAAGACAAACGTTTAAGATTCCAGGTTTGTTTTGTTTAGTTAGCTACACCTTGTCAAAGCCGCAAACAGGATATTCATATGTGAATATTTTTTAAGTGGTTATTAAACAGTTTTACGTGGACATTTTAAGAATAAAGCTTTTAAAAAATGAAAATCGCTTGTGTGGGTTTATAGCAGCAGCTAAGCTAAAGGCTGTAAACTAACAAACTGTACATACATATACATTTTCCTTGAACTCTGATAGCAAAAACATACAAAATATTTACTGATATTACAACAACGATGCAAATAGCTACAACTTTTAGCCAGTAGTAAACCAACGAGGAACTGGAACAAAACTGTAATCTCTTTCACTTCCAGTTATTTTCATTAAAAACTGAAAATATGAAAATACCAGTAAGATGAAAATATTATGATGTCATTTTATGACTCGTCACTGGAGTCCTCTGAAGAAGACGAACCTATTTTCCATCTGTTCCTGTCCGTCCACCTTGGTCTTTTCAGAGGCATTGCAGCTGACTCGTCGCTATCTGACGTCATAGCATAACCTCTTTGAGGCAGCCATCCCATTGGCTTGGAGAATATATTGTTATATATATACCGTGGGGGAGAATGAGCTGCGTGTGCTCTGTTAATGTTCAGGAGGTAGTGGAGGAGGCTGGCAGCAGCGTTGGAGCGGCTGACAGTGACTGGTCGTGCTGGAGCTGGCTTTGGCCTGATGGGTGTTCTCGTGTTTTTGGATTCTGGTTTCCTTGGTGATGATGGGACAGCTGGCTTTTTGGTTGTGGTCACAACCTGCTGGAGGATTATACGCAAGAGATTAAAACAGAGCAGGAGAAGCTTATTTGTGAGGCACATTGCAAAGACATTCACTGGAGCAACATTTAAAACACCATGAGGAGAAAAGTAAAAGCATGTAAGCAAGCTAATGTTAGCATTTAGCTCAAGTTCAGCCTCAAGCCCTGATCATATAGAAAGTGTTTTCAGGTTGCAAAACATGAGGCATGTCGAAAAAAAATATGCTTTCTGCACCTTTTTATTGTCGCCAGGCAACCACACCATCAACTCCTTACATGAACCTTCCCGTGTAATAAGTCTACTGTTTAATTATGTTAATTATTTCACAGTAATTAGTATCGAGTTCCTAAAATGTTGTGGCAGTAGCTCTGATTGAGGGTGAGAGGCTGTCAGTCAATAGTTTGTTGGGCATAGGGAAACTGAGATCTGCGCAGGTACGTGAGACCCTAAACAAGAGGTTGGGTCATGGGGAGTACCACCAGTTGGTCCAGGAGCTCCTCCTCCATGATGGCTTCTTTCAACTTGAGGAGTTCAGAGTTGTGAACTTCTAAGTGCTATATTGTAGACATCTGCACTTGCTTGAGTTTCTTGAACACGTTTCATCTCCCACCCAAGAGGCGTCTTGAGTTCTTGGATGGGAGATGAAACGTGTTCAAGAAACTCAAACAAGTCCACCTGGTTGACTTGGATGACTGAGAATCTTCACCAACATACCTTCTTGGTGGTGGATGTGGTCGTGGTTGGTTTTGTGGTGGTTGTAGTTGCAGTTGTAGTCGTGGTTGTTTTTTTGGTGGTTGTAGTTGTGGGTGTGGTGTGGTTGTGGTTGTGGTGGTTGTAGTTGTAGGTGTGGTTGTGGTTGTGGTGGTTGTAGTTGTAGGTGTGGTTGTGGTGGTGAAGGGTGCAGGCGTGGTGACAAAGAAAATTCTGCAGATGTCCACAGCAGAACCATCGACCTCTGGAGGCTCAAACTCTGATGGAGGGAGATTAAAGGTATGTTGATTAATTTTCAGCTTGTAACATCACTGTCGATCAGTGGGGCGTACAAAGGGATGTGTCAACTATATAAATCAGAATCAGTGTGAGGAGCTGGGAATGCACAGTACTGTTAGTGACCAAAAATACTATACAATAAACTATAAAGTTTATCAGTTTAATATTTAAATATCTTATATTTGTACTGTATTCAGCTGAATATAGGTAAAAAAAAACAAAAAACAAATATTGCTTTCTGTTTTTAGTTACGTTTTGGCATCCCAACTTGTTTGGACTTGGGGTTGTATATTAAATAAAACTATTTCATGTTTATTATGTTATGTAGGCTATTTTTTCTAGTAATGTCCAGTAATTGTTTAGGTTGCCCGTGTTTTCTCTTCATATGAGGGAGCTACATAACATCACGCAAAAAGTTGAAATATTTTAATTTTCAAAAGCAATGCTGTCTGCTGTTACAGTTGCCGGTATTCTCTGCTGGCCTGACCTAACACTGTCGTACTGTTCTCATCCATTGGCATGATAACCGGTTTGTTGTCTATTGTCAATGTGAACTTCTTCATGTATGCCCATATAAATCAAACAAAAGTCAAACTTACCTCTACGGAGAATTGGCTTTTGGAAGTGATGTACTATTTGCCTCTCTAATCCCATCATTTTTGGAGGTTATGTTACAGTTAAGCCACGTTTCCACCAAACACTTTCAGTATGTTGTTGAATTGTCTTACTGACCATATTTGCTCTTTAAAAACCTTTGTAACCCTTTTTTTTACAGGTGTTTACACCATGTAACAGTGAACCTTTTATTTATCTTTACTGGGGTCAACAGGTGTTGTTGCCTTTACCTGTTTGTGAACACCAAGGTGTCTGTGCTGCTATCTGATCTGTTAGTCTGTGTTGCATATTTCATGATGACAGGTCTAAGGTGTGTTTTTCCTTTTGTTTGCAGTTAAGCTATGATGAAGACAACATGCTGTAGAAGCACGCTTTGTGTTCCAAGACAATCACAGAGGTCAAATTGGTATTTTTTTTAAATCATGCACTGCAAATATAAAAATGGTTGTGTTCAGTAAAATTTCCTCAGATGAAGATGAGCATGTTAGTACTTACCTTGAGTTAAGTCGATGTTCTGAACTCTGAGGAAGAGGAGGAAAAGGAAGGGCAGAGCTGTGGACCTGCAGGACATCATGTTGGCGAACAGAAATAACAGAACAAAGAGGGCAAAGATATTAAAATGAGAGAAGGATTATAGCAGGTATAATATGAAGAAGAGTTGGAGGAGGGCAGACTGCAGACTGACTGAAGAAGACTGAGATGATGAAAGTGATAGAATAAAAAAGGGAGGGAATATGAGGAGGGAGGAGAGATGAAGGGAAATGATGGATAATGTCTAGACGGTAAAGTTCGTCTGAGCATATCTGACAGGGTTTGTGGTTCTGAGTTGCAACAGAGTAGAAACCAGTTAATCCTCGCTGCTTTTAAAAACCTAATTAATTCAGGGAAGATTTACAGAGACCACTAACGTCCACTAACCTCAGCTACACCCTGATTTACAGATGTTTCACACTGTGTTCACTTCACTTGATTTGCAGCTTAATGAGAACAGTTAGATTTACCACTAAAAATGACTCATTTTTAAAACAATGGTTCCTTTATTTCACACAAAGGTAGACGAACAGTTCCTCAGCCAAAATCACAACTGCAGCAGATTGTACCAGATGTAGTTAGCTAGCTCATTAAGCTAATGTGTATTTCCTTTATTTGCTTCAACCGACTTTTTCATGTTTTAAAACAAGACGCCAGTTACTTCTGGTCATAAGGTAGTTAGCCAAAAGTGCAAACTATAGCTTCAACATTTGAGAGAAAGCCAAAGGTTTACAGGCCTGCTGTGCCTAGTTATTGTTACTTAGCTATAATTGGACAGTTGCTGTTGTTATCTATTATTAAATTCACACGATTGCCCCCTGAAGTCTCAACAACAGCAATTTGGAAAGCGGTGAAAATTTTGGTACACAACTCTAACGTCATGTTGGTTGTAGTTGCTATCCACATAAAGTGACCGAGATTAATTCGAAAAGTTATTTTTTAGCATTAACTTTGTCAGGTTAAGTAATATTTTAGTGGTTTTAGGAAATGAGTTACAAGCTATCAGCTCATGAGTGCACCGAAGACAGAAGAACGACTTACAGACTTGTGAAATAGGACCATAAGAGCACATCAAGACTAACACGATGAAAATGACGGAATGCTATTACTGATAATTTAAACTGGGAATATTTTGAATTGCACTAAAAATAATACAACAAACCTCAAAACATACCCCAGCATAAGACTAAGTGTGGCTAACTGAACCAAGTGAAAAAGCTAACCAACTGACAAAGCTATTGTTAGCTTGCTAATATCTGACCCATTGCTTTTCCAAAACAATAGCGTGATTGCCAAAATTGCACTGTTCCTACTCAGGGAAAGGGTTTAGCAAACTTATGCAAACTCCTGGTTCAGTTGTTTGAAATTTTTTTTAGCTACCACATCCTTTTCTTGCTTTGCAAAGCAATCCGGTGAAACTACTTGTAGCTAAAAAGCATAATATACTGTGTTGCTGACAGCTGGTCATCTTATTTGTTTAGATATAGCTCATGTCAGTGAACAAAGAGTTAGTCAGTTGTGTTCTTTGCTGTCTGAGGTTGAATGGAAGACGGTGACGAGCCAGACAAGTCTGTGATTTAAATGCTTTTCCCTCTGACATCAGTTATTATTTAAACAGACAAAGAGACGTCACTTCTTCCACTTGGAGTTTCCCTGCCAGGTTTTCCTAATCCGTTTTGCCTCATAACAGATTGTGTAATTTTATTCCCGCAGAGATCAGTGAAGCATTACATCTTCTTTTGATCTCTGAAAGGTGATTACCAGTAGAAGTGTGACGCAAAGAGAAATCATCACCACAGTGTGGTGTTTCAGTTTATCTAGGATCCAGCCTAGACTTGAGTTATCTTGCAAACATTGGATATTTTATGATATAATCAGTGGCAGTGCATTTCATCTACATAAGTCCTGTACTTGAGTGTCATATCAAGGTGCTTGCACAAACATGAATTTCATTTTCTGCTACTTCATGTTTCTACACTACAACTCAGAGAGAAATTATACCTTTTACATAAAAAAACATTTTTCACAGTTGAAGTTAATTTGCAAACTAAAATTTACCAGTTAACATGATAGTTTGTAAACTATGATGCACAAAATTTGCTTGAGTAATTAAAATCTGAAGCCCCTTTCACACTGCCTGTTAAAGGCGGGAATGCAACACCATTATCCTGCCTCGCCGGTTTTTATAAAAGATAGTCATGGAATAGGACAGAGCTTTCTCACGTTTAAGCTGGCAGCCGAGGTAATAACAGCACATGTTCGATGTCAGTGTAAAAGGGACAGCCTGCAGGACGGGACCACAGACAGGATGGGTGAGGCGTTTTGATGACTTTGATGATGTCATGTGTGCTACCCTCTGTCGGGAGACTTAAAAAACAGCAGCAGCTAACTCAAAGCAGGAGAGCAGTGGCCGAAAGGTTCTGCAAACTGGGGAGACAATGAGGTCCTTGAACCGTCTGAGTAGAGGACAAGATCAGCCACCATGAGAGAAATGTTAAGTGATTGTTATTCCATTGTTAGTGTTTATAAAGCGCTGTTGATGCATACGTTATATGTCACACCAGAGGCTGACATGTCTTGCGCTTCATGCCTCTTTTGCTTCCGGGATGCCGGCATCAGGGTCCGAATCAGGGACTAATTTTGTTCCAAAGTTGTATAATTGCCTAGAGTTGGTTCGTGTTCTCACAGCAGCATTTACAAGCGGACCAGATCTTGTGAGAAAGCTGCTCTTGATTGGTCAGAATTTCCATGTGGGAAAAATCCAGGAAGTAAAGCAAACATTGAAGAAGAGTACACTTGCAAGATAAATGTGACACTTTCTAATGTCACAGTGGAGGGACAACTACGCAGGTTGATTTTAGCGCTGCTCATCGTGGACTATATTGCTGTCATTGTTCATTTTAGTCAAACCATACAGTTTGAAAATGAGGCGCGGCTTGAACTCCATCATTTGTAACCGGTCAGAGACCACCTCTTCAAGAAGGTCTCGGTCTGGTTGTTTTGGTGCACACCCGAGTGCGATTGCTGTGTTCACGGACGAACTGCACTTTGGGGGAAAGGAACTTGAGTTCGATTGAACCAAACAGGGCAGGTGTGAAAGCACCCTAAAATAACACGAAACAGTGACAAAGTCTGGCAGTACTGATCGAATATTCCAACCGACTTTTAATGAACTTGTTTCAAGTACTTTTTTAAATTAAACTTTTTGTATTTCTAGTGTAGCAAACTGTCTAATTCTTCATTGGTACTTTTACTTTTGATACTGGAAGTACATTTTGCTGATAATATTTACAGTATGTTTACTAAAGTAAGATTATGAATGCAGGACTGTTACTTGTGAACCCTTTTCATAGTGTGGTACAACCACATTTACTTTAGTTAAGGCTCTGAATACCTTTTCTTCGTCTTCCACTGAATATACTGTATGTGACATTTTAACCCCAGCCCCATTAATGAAAAGCAAAATATAAACATTTCACAGCCATAAACCCAAAGGTTTCTTATCTTTCCCCTCAGTAGTCTGCATATTCATCTTTTCTTCAGCTCTTAAAATGACTATTTGATTTTGTCTGTTACTTTTGCTTTTATTTCATCGGTGCCTTGCTCAAAGGCACGTTCAACAGTTTATGGAGACATTGACTCATTCACTACCCACACCAGGATTTCTCCTAACACTGACACCACAACCCAGGTGTGTTACCTGTATCCCTCCAGCTATTACTGATGTTACACAACTGGAACTAGAGATTTCATCACACACACACACACACACACACACACGCTGTGACTGCTTATATATCCACGGTTGCTATGGAAGTGTCTGCTTACATACACACCTACTGTAGTCAGCCGTAACGCTCTAATCTTGTGTGTGTGTTCATGAGCCTCTCCTATTATCTTGTCATATCTAAACAAAAGGCACTTTGTGTTTTTAAACTCTTCAGATGGAAACGTCATTCGGTCCACCTCTTTGGTCCAGACTGAAATATCTCAAAAGCTATTGGATGGATTGGCATGAATTTTGGTGCAGGTATTCTCATTTCTTCAAAGATTTCTGAAGACTTTGGGGATCGCCACCATAAGGTGAAGTGTCATAGTTTACAGTGAAATATCTCAACTATTGGATGGGACCATGAAATTTGGTTCAGACAGTCATGTTACCCTCAGGAGTGACTTTCCCACCAGCCTCAGTGAGGGCTGGGTGATATGGGAAAAAATACTGTATGACATTGCATCTGTTACATCGCTGTACCTTTCCGATCGCTTCTCATACAGTGTTATGGCGGCAAAAATGGACACAATTGATTGCTGTTTTCCACAACAGCAGAAGTGCTCGGCCATTGAGCAACACTTGCTGTCGGACTTACTGCAGTTTTGGCCCGGATTTTCATGCTCAGTGTAGTCGCTGGGATGCCACCTTTTCAGGTGATGGAAAACATTGGAGGTCTGACGATATTGAGTAAAAATGATGATAGTTTATCATCGCCATCGACATACATTTTATTGCGACCCAGTTTCGAGATCGTTTTAGCGCCCCGCCTTATGTACCAGTTGTACTTTAACTTAAGTGCTGATTAGCAAACACAGTGAAAGCACCCTGCTAAACATGAGCATGATAGCATTCTGACGTTAGCAGCAATGCAAATTCGTGACAGTTTCAGCAGGTCCGCCATTGTCCTGATGTTGCGACACAGCGTGTCATGCGAAAGCTCAGAAGAACTGACCTTGTTCCAGAAAAAAAAAATTGCATAATATTTGTGCCCTGAACTAAAGCACTCAGTGGTTTCCAAGAATAAAGTCAAAAGTAATTTATAAAACTGTCTGAAATTTAAAAAAGAATTAAAAAAAGATTCAGAATGCAAATTCACTATTTATTTTTTACAAAATCATAAATATAAAATTCTTGTATTTGTGTGAACATTTTTTTTTTTACTTTTTTGGCTCTGAACTTTAAAGTGCAAAAATCATGATACAGTTTATTAGTAGTTACTACACTGAAGGGCTCTGGGGTTAGTAAGGAGTAAATAAATAATTAATTAATCTCTGCCATAACAGCTCCGTAAACAACAAATGACAAACGAATCATCAGTATTGATCTGGAGGATTACTGTGTCATGTTTTATCACATGAATCAACTGCAGATGAAACACACAAACAAAAAAATAGAAATCATCTGCAAAAAAATGTGAGATGTACGAACACAGTCTCGAGCTGCACTTCCTTCTTGTATTAAACTACAACAGTGATGATGATGATGGTGATGAAGGTCTAGGTGAACTTCTTGATGAAGCGCAGTTTGAGATAAGCGATGGTGAGGAAGCTGATGGTCATGATGCCCAGAGCCATGTGGTTCTGCCAGAAGCCCCAGGTGGAGAAATCTACACCCTGCTCCTCCAGAAACTCCTCCCCAGTACACCTGGAAACACGGCATCATCAGTGAGTGACAAACACATCATGTGACGTTAATGTTTAACCGAGAAAATTAATTCACAAATTAATTAAATTGGTCCGTACCCAGTGAGTAAAGCATACCATACCATGACTTAGTCATACCAAAAATTAGGGGAAAAAACAAACATTCTGTCACAGGGGGAGCCACAGCGATCGGTCGCATTTTTCTGTTGTTATAGCGCCACCCAGTTGCCAATTAGTTAAATTTCTCCAGTCACCTTGAGGCGTCCTGTTCTACATATCTACCAAGTTTAGTAAAAATCCATATGGCGGTTAGGCCTAGATAAGAAATGAGCTCTCTAGCGCCCCCATTTTGTTTGATGGGGTCAATAATGGAGGGGTCCCCTCAGATTATGTGTGCTCATATGCCTACAAAGTTGCGTGGTGATGGGTGAAACCCTTGAGATGTTCTACACCTTTATGTGATGAGCCACGCCCTCCGCAATATTCATTGCCTTTTAGAAGCTCAGTTTTAGGAAGTTTTCCAACTTTTGCCAAGAGGGAACTTCAGATATTGCTCCCTAGATTATGTTCACCCAGTCTCATGCAGGGCATCGCTAACGTCGGCCTGCAGGAAAACATCATCCCTAGAGTGCTGTGCTGGAACATGATGAAGTAATTTCCAAATGTGAAGCAACTTCGTATCATGTTGCCAATGGTCTACATAGGAACATTGATCGTACCATTATTGAAATTTATTTTCCAGCATTTTATCAACGTGACGTGACAATTATGTTCAATCTCTTGTTTCGGCCAATGCTCAGGTGCTCGCTCACACCTACCAGGTACAAGCACCAGAGGATGCTCAGAGAGAGACGTCACTAAAAACAAGGATTTTCTGAAGGTTGCATACAGAACCTTTATGTCTCGTACATCAATGACATCACTTTACAATGAGGCATAAATATTGGTACTTACGCGCGCTCAGGTGTGTTATTCGACACGTGACAGAACTTCAGTCCTTTAAACTCATTAATCTGCAGAGCCTGGAGAGAGACAGAGATCTTTATTAACACTGTCATACTCTCAGATTATCTTTTTAAAATTTACAGAGATCCAAAGATTCGTGCAGTGTTTGTGCAGAAAATGGTTTGTCAAGTCCTGCCTTGTGTTCTGTGAGCAGAAAATGAAAAAACATGGAAGGCGCTTTGCACCGTGCATTACGAACATTACAGAGTACCCTACAAAACACTAAATAAAAGTGATCAAACAACAGACCTTTAGGAAATGTGCCTGATTATTATGACATTTTCACATAGTTGTGTATAATAACAACTTTAATGAAAAGTTTATGTGATTAGTATTCCTGGTGCCGACTAGCGTTGGCGGTAACGTTAAATTGACTTGTCAACTAATCACACACATCCCTGGATTTATAACACCACAGAAGAAGGGAAACACAGGAACATCATAAGCAACAGCTACAGGACATAAAGGTGTGTGTATGTGTGTGTGAGACAGAGAGTGTGTACATACACCAAGGCCGTATCGTGGTATACTGAAGTACTTCAACCAAGCGAGCCAGTTGACGATGGAGGGAAGATTCACGAGTAAACCTGCAAAGATCTGCAGAAAAACAGGTTTACAGGTAAGTGTTCGCATGTGTTATGGTTGTGCGATTAAAACAGAGGTCATAATTATTCTGATTTTTAAAGTGAAATCTGCCTTCACTTTTGCTCTTTATTCCAAACTACAACTTTCCTCACGTAGAAATAGAACAAGATTTAATTGATAAAATTAACGGATAAAAACGGATAAACGGATAAAAAGGATTGATATCTTTATAGAAAATTACACTCCCTTTCCATTTCTATCTTTGATTGCTTATCTTGGTCTTTGCCTCAGTAACAGTGTTTGTTTTTTAAAGTGCTATATGTGTAAACATGTATTCTTAGAGTTGCATCTCTTATGTACGCTGCAGATGTTAGCTTGTCAGGCTTAGGTGGAATTTATACTTCTGCTTTGAATTTGTGGAGTTAAAGGTGTTTTTTTCTTTCTTTACCACCTTACAGTTAGCATTATTTAGCTAGCTACAGTAGCTAATTAGCTAGCCGGCGGCAGTTGTCATTTCAGCTACAAAACTGATCGCTGGCTATAAACGAGAAGCTAGAAATGAATTTCAATGATAAACTGTACGTGTTGTGAGAATGGTACAACTGTCCAGCTTTGCGATTGATTGATTAATTGCATGTTAAAGTGCTTTTTGCTGCTGTGTTTTGATGTGTGTGAGTGTCACCATCATGAAGACGCAGGCGATGGTCATGAAGATGTTGGCGATGGCCACCACAGTCTGGTCGGCGGAGATGGCCAGAGCCATGGCGGTGGCGGTGTAGGCGACCAGAGCCACAGTGAACATGAACAAGAAGAATGCTTCAACTGTCGGCTTCAGACCTGTGTGAGGAAACAATCAGAGGACCAAGGATATAACCTTACCAAACCTAACGTTGTCAAATAATCTGTCAAAACAAATAATTTCTCAGCAATTAATATATATATAAAAAAATTATATATATATTAAATTAAATCCAGAGCATAAGAACAATAACAATTTGAAACTGCTGCACACCAAAACATAGAAAGTTACTTTTGTGATCACGTTTTAATAAAAGTAAATTTAGGGTTTTTATTACTAACTCAATTTTATGGATTTATTTTTTTTCATAAAAATAATTATTTCCAACTTCGATGTACTGTGGACGGCCTGAAATGTTTGCGCTTCGCTCCTACCAGAATTTTAAGCCAAAAAAAAATACTCTAAAGCTGTCACAAGAAATTAAACTACGATTTTTCAACTGAAGAAAAAATAAACCCAAACTTTAAAAATCCCAGGAGAATGAAAAAACAAAAAACAAAACAAACAAAAAACTGATTTTGGAACACTAATAAAAAGAGCAATGTCGAAAATATAATTGGGGGGTGTGTCAATCATTTTGTCTATAAAGTGTATGTACAAAAATTGGAAAAATTCCCATTCCTAAAATAGTTTCATTTGTTCAACCTACAGTCTAAAGCTCTAAAATAAAAGATGGAACATGGAACCAAAAAAAGTTCTTGTTAAATTACTGAAACGATCACTTGATTACTTAAATTTTGACGATTAATTTTTGGTCATAAATTTAGTATAAACAAAGCTCAGAACATAGCATAGTGTATACATTAGTATATGAAAATACATTTAGAGCTACAACTATCACTTAAATTTTCAATTTATCTGTTAAATATTTTTTCGGGATGTATAAATTAGTTGTTTAATCTAATAAAAAGGTATAAATATAGTGAAAAATGCCTGTTACAAGCTTCAAGAGCTGAAGGGTCAAACAGTTTATTTTATCTGACCAACAGTTTACAATTTACAATTATATAAAATGTAATTAATATAAAATATGAATAAACTGATTATAATTTTCATGTTTAAAGTTCCTGTTATTAATATAGTGTAATCAAAGCTCAGAGCACAGTGTGTGTCCTCCTACCCACCAATCATGAAGTACGCCACGCAGCTGAAGACTATGGCGGGGATGGTCCTCAGCGTGATGATGTCAGACAGGATCTTACACAGGAAGTACACAGATAGCCGGTAGTAGCCGCTGATATACTCGTGACTGATGGGAAAAAAATAAGTCAAAATTTTATCAATAAACCTCATCAAGTAGTATTAGCTTTTGGATTATTCATTCATTCATTCATTCAATGACACTGGAAAACAAATAGGCACAGATACACAAAAATGTTAAATATGTGTGCGTGTGTGCACTTGTGGGAGCTTGTGTACCATATGGGGACAAAATTCAGGTCCCCACAAGGGTAACATTTATTTTTAATTTGAAGGAGCTATACATTTTTGGAAGTATGCATCTTAACTTTTTTCAGACAGTAAGATGAGATATCGGTCTCATTTTTGTGTACAGAGTCAGGGCATTAGCTTAGCTTAGCATAAACACTAAAAACACAGTGAAACTAGCAGGTAACTCCCTGAAAACCTCAAATTGTGCTTTAATATTTGTTTAAACACCAGTTCAACAAATTAGATAAACTGTGTGAATACATCAAGTGAAGAAAATTTTCGACTGAGTCAGGCGAGCTGTTTACCTCCGTTTCCAGTCTTAATGCTAAGATAAGCTAACCTCATTACCTGTATATGTTTGTAAGCTGAAACCATTTCCCTCAGTGGAAACGAAGCTTTGCTTGTGCTAATAACGTTAGCATTTGTATTTGTTTGGAAAACACGTTTAGTATAAGACAGTTGTTTTGTCAGTGAATCTTGTGAGTTGTAATGGAGCTGAGTTTTGTAACGTTACCTTTGTTAAATGTTGCCGTTGTCCCTGGCTTCATATGAGTAGAGGAAAAGTCTGCTAGCTGCTAGGCTAATTTATACAATGTAAAACGCCATAGGCTTGTGCTAAAAACATTAGCATATTGTATTTGTGGGGAAAATGTGTCCAGATAAAGACAAGTGTTTGTCTGTGAATGCTGCGAGTTATAGTGAAGCTGATTTGTGCACTTGTGTTTGAAATTGTCTCTGTTAAGGCATGTTTAATGTCTGTTTAATGCCAAAGAAAAAACGAATCCTATCTGTTGCCTCTTTAAACAACTTAAAGATTAAAGTTTTCGGGGGGATTCATGGAAATCAAGTATGTGTATGTGTATATGTATAAGTATGTGTGTACTACTGTGTTAAACCCACATGAAGAGTTTCCTCTCCGAGATGAAGAGTTCAGCAGACGACAGCGAGCTGAAACACTGATTCACAGTGATGAAGAAGAGAGCGCCGAACCTAGAAACACAACCACAAACTCCTCAATGCACAGACCGATAAATGAGCAGTTAAACCAGAGATATTGGATGAAGCGAGATACCCAACTCAGCTCACTTCCTGATTTAGTGACATCAGCGCCACGCCCCCGTGGGAGACTTGCGGCAGCTCTGAATGTATTGTCCTCAATGAGGAAAATGAACGTGATCACAATTTATGGTCAATTCTTTCGCCCTGTAGTCACAAAAGTAAATATTGGGTTCGTTTTCCACAAGCCACACGTCTTCCCAATATTCTGACACTAAAGCTGCATTTTTCATCCGCACAGATCAAGAGAAAGTTAACTTTGTTTGAGCCCTGTCCGTCTCAGAAGTTCTCGCGAGATCTCATGATCTTGATAAACAGGCGGTAAAATCACAGTTAGCTGACAAACTGTTATTTACTGCTAGTAATAAATAAAAAATGCCCAAGCTTTGTGCAGCAATAGGCTGCAATAATAGGAAGAATTTATTTTCATTCCACCTGCTTCTCGATCCGCATACACAGACATCCACAGAGCCTCTGTTCAACACGGTGGTGGGGTTGAGGGAGAACAGGCTCTGATTGGAGGGAGAGCTAACCACGCCCACTTAGGAGACAGGAAGAGTAACCGTTTTCTTAACATTGGATAAGCCTACAGTTGGGTATCTCCCTTCATCCAATATCTCTGGTTAAACCCAGCACAATATGCACAGTGTAAAAGTGAAAACTGATCTTTTCCATTTAAAAAATCTTTATTTCAAATTTCTCTTTTGTTTTATTTTATTCAATATTAATTAATTTATTTACTTTAAATGCATCAATGCCCATATGTATTACCCCTGTCAAATAAAAAAAAAAAAAAATTGTATATTTCCAATTCCTCACCTTTGCGGTGCTTTTTTTCGTTTTGCACCAAAATACCAACCTATTTTTTTTGCTGATCCTTGTGCTGCTTCTGCTCATAGTTTAACTGCATGTATGATTTTACTGCCACAACAATACCACTGCTCGTTTCCACTAATGAAACAACGACTACGATGGCTGCTGCTAACTTTTAAAAAGGAAAACTAAATTTTCAAGCTGATGAAGGCAGTGGCACCAAACACTGAATTGTATGGAATTAATCAATCCAGAATAAAACATTACAAAATACCTGTTCTGTATTCCACTTGGATCCTCCTTGACGTCAAAGAAAATGGCTCCTACGACCAGAGCGAGGAACAAGGTCACTGCTACCTGCACAGAAAAAAAAAAACTTGGTATAAGCGTGGTAAACATACCATAAACAAACCACAACAACTGAGTGTTGAATTTTAGAGGAAGATTTTGGGAGGCATGCTAATTCTATTCTGGTGGAGTGTAAGAAAAGAAATTTGATCTACCTCATAAAACAATGACTGACTGACAGAATTTAAAATGTAACGTGTTAATTGGTGAGCTTAAGATGTGTTGGTGGGCAGATTTTGTTCCCTTCAGACAGAGCCAGGCTAGCTGTTTACCTTTTTCCAGTCTTTATGCTAAGCTAAGCTAACTACATCCTGATTCCACCATAAAGAAATGAGATTCTCAGGCTCTGTCTACATGTATACAGGTATATTTGTAAATATTTTCCCTGCGTTTTGGCCTCTTGTCCACGTGCAAAAAGAGTTTAAGGTTTCGTAGGTGAAAATTTATCGGAGCTCAGGTTATTGTTAATGTGTGTAGACGTGTAAAACTGAGCATTTAGGAAACAATGACATCATCTTCTTGTTACACGCATGTCCCTTTTTAATTTGTGTGATGAGTGTAGGCTAGAAACAACAGCTAACTACCGGTTTTCTGACATTTTGTTCACACTGCTTGGTCTGATGACAACTTTACACCACTTCCCCAGTGTTTGCGCCACCTCAGCATCCACGGTTTTAAGTCTGCCTGAACCGATGGTTTTGGATCAGGAGCGATTGAACCAGCAGATGGCCGGACACTTTCCAGAGTGGGATTGTTAGTGAGCTCTTTCATCTACTTCTGCGTTGATTTGATGCTGAACCTACGCTGTATACTGACGTACACCTCCCCAGAAATGTAACGTCGCAGCGACGCAGACCTCCTGTCTGTTTACAGCTGTAAGCTGAAACCATTTCCCTCAGTGGAAACAAAACTTTATTTACTTTAATTTCACAGATAAGAAACAATAAATTGTGAAGACAATAAAGCCTCCACAAAAATAGCATTTTAAGTCTTGTGTGTGATTTATCCTGGCTTCATATGAGCAGAGGAAATCTCCGCTAGTCGCTAGGCTAATTTATACAATGTAAAATGCCATAGGCTTGTGCTAATAGCATTAGCATTTGTATTTGTTTGGAAAACATCTTTAGTATAAGACAGTTGTTTTGTCGGTGAATGTTGTGAGTTGTAATGGAGCTGAGTTTTGTAATGTTACCTTTGTTAAACCTTTGCTGTTGTCCCTGGCTTCATATGAGTAGAGGAAAAGTCTGCTAGCTGCTAGGCTAATTTATACAATGTAAAATCCCATAGGCTTGTGCTAATAACGTTAGCATGTTGTATTTGTAGGGAAAATGTGTCCAGATAAAGACAAGTGTTTGTCTGTGAATGCTGCGAGTTATAGTGAAGCTGATTTGTGTACTTGTGTTTGAAATAGTTGCTAATAAGCCATGTTTAATGTGTGTTTAATGAGTGTAATATAAATCCATCTTTACTTTGAAGGGTAATCAGTGGTGATGAGATCTCAAGTTGACACTCACCATTGATTGTTTGTCCACACAATAAAGCAAAAATAACCCCAGAGATACTTTTAAAACGAAGGTCATGTGGACAGAATTATTTTTTAAAACAAGGGGGAAAATATAAATTTCCAAAAATATCTGTGCATGTGCAGACAGGTCATCGCTCTCAAGTAAAAGTGAAGATGCGTATTTACCAAAATTAACCATTCCTTTAACCACAAACATAAAATGTTATCCTTGTGGGGACCTAATTTATTGTCCCCAGATGGGAGGTGAGTCCCCAACTGTGTGTTAGTACAGTGAGATGAAGTGATCTCGCATTGTGGGGACCTTGTTTTTGTCTCCAGATGAGCTTTATATTTCACAGATGGACATGAGAGTGGTATTGATTTTCTGCTAAATGAATAAGCACATTTTACAAAATGTTAAACTGTTAAGTATGTGAAGCTGCAGTTCGTCTTACGGCCACCAGATGCTGCTCCAACAACACTCAAAGTGTTGTTGACAGAGTGAGCTCCCCACATCATTTCATTTTTCAACATCTTCATGTTAATGTCTCAGTTTATGACAGTCAGGACATCATTTTAGACTTCACTTTGAATTTTATGGATTCAGTAACATTCATTTATATGTCGAAAAATACTCCCTGAATTGTCAGTTTGATTCCTTAAATTTCCACTTTACAGACTTTTTAAGATGGAAACTGACGCCTGCTTGATGTTCCTACCTGAGCGATGGAGGTCTGAGGGTTGAGCATGAGGTTGCGGAACGTTCTCTTGAGAACCCATCTGAACTGGGTCAGGAAGCTGGTGTTGTAGGTGATGGTTCTGGAGGGAGCAGTGGTGATGATCTGCCTACCTTGAATGATCCTTTCTGAGAGAGACCCAAGGTGACAGTGGTTTACACGTGCTGTATTCATATAAAACCTGAGTTTCTGTGTGAAGTATTGACCTTGACCTTTTAGTACGTACCCAGCTCTGCTTTGGTCTGTTTGTAGTCGTGACAGTTTCTGTATTCCTCTACGAGTTTGTCCTCGATCCCCTGTCTGGACATCGACACCGTGTCTGAGTCTGGCTCTGGATCTGGAGGGAAGAAAGGGGCACTCAGAATCCTGTCGGTCATGTCTGTCAGTGAGGTCACGGCACGATTTTATGACTTCACGGTCAGAACAGACAAAAACATCATGTAGTGTGAACCTGGCATTATACTTTTAGTAATGAGTGGATCTTCAAGCATTTATATATATTAATTTTGACAGGGATGGCATGTAACCCAATAATCTCTCGGAGGAAAAAAAAAAGCGTCGTAGAGCGTTGTTCCTGTGGGCTACAGCAACACTAAACCCCTGAGCTTGCCTGAGAAGGTCACTGCAGCCTGTTCTATTTTGTTCTGAAAATGTGGGCGTGCAGCCTCGTTCTGTGGACGATAAACCAGGTGCAGACTTCCATCTGTGTCACCGCTGATACAGGAAATACAGCGAGTGCTGGACGGAGCAGTGAATGACAACAACCCCGCCCACATTTAAGAGGACTGTCTGTATAGGTGACCTACTAGGGCGCCACCCAGAGGGGAGGTGCTAAAATCAACAGGGGCACTGCATAAAATATAGTTTCATGCCTCTCGATTCCACTTAGCTTTTAAACTCTGATCCAAACCTGAACACACACACACACACACACACACACACACACCTTCATTGTCCATGCTGCTGAGAGCGACGGCGGTTGAGTCTCCATTAATGATGTCCAGGAAGAAGTCAGCAGGGTTGTTGTGGGGCTCACAGGTGTATCCTGGGAAATTAAGTTCCAAACCCACTTACGTACAATTACATCACTTCTGCATCACGTCGTGTTGTATTGGATTGATTTCATGCTCTTACCAATGTCTGAGAAATACTCTAGAGCGCTCTGTGCCGGGCCGTGGTAAACCTGATCAGTTTGATTACAGTGAACACAAGAGTCAGGGTCAGTTTCTATATTAATAAAGTCAGTTTTACAATAATTGATTTTGAGACAAACAGGTGACGACGCTCGACAGTAAAGCAAAAGCAACAGAAAAGAGAGCGACAAAAAGAATAAAGAAAGCAAAAGTTACAAAAAATAAAGGGAGCGAAAAAAGAACGAAAAAAACGAAAGATAGCGAGAGCAAGATAAAGAGAAAAACAGAAAAGAAGAAGAGTCAAACATGAAGCATCCACAGATGGAAACACTGTAAATCTGATTAAACATATTTCAGTTAGCAGACGTTGGCGACCTGTTTGCCATTGACCAGCAGGGTGAGCCGGTCGAACAGGCGGTAGATGGAGTATCGAGGCTGGTGGATGGACAGGATGATGGTGCGACCGCTGTTTGCCATCCTGAGGAAACGAGGAGGAAAAACGTGTTTAAAGTTTCATCAATCGTAGACGTGTGGATTTAACTGAAAGCAAAGGTCTGAGGACAGAAACGTTTGTGTGTGTGTTTTTATACTTGTACATGTTACATAGTGAGGACCAAAGATTTTAACAACAGAGCGAGGACATTTTTGCAATGTGAGGACATTTTGGGCGGTCCTCCTGTACGCGCTGCGCCTACAATTTTTTTTCCATGTGCCTGAGATGCATTTTTTGGCTGTGTCCACTCACTATGACGCAAATACATTTGGGTGCTGCTGATTGGTGCACGTGTCACGGGCCAGAGGTCAGTGATAAACATTTCAGGCACTCAACTGGGATGCTAGCAATATTGTGTTACTTATTTTGTGCGTTCACAAGCAGCAGTAGTTGGAAATGAGCTAACGGAAACAACTTAGCATTTTTCAGGCTTTTGAAATAAAGTGAACAAACCTCAGCAGAGACGAATATGCAGAGAGCACCTGTACGAGCACAGGGTCTGCTAACGTCGCTGCTACTAGCATTAATCTTACAATGACAGAGGCTAGCAGCTAGCTACATGTCCAGGATCTTTCGTGTGACATATTAATGCTGTATTTTTTAGCTAATGTCAGCTAACTTGGCTCGCTGTCTCTCGTGTCTGTCGTGTCTGGCAACTTGTAGAATTGAAGAGTGGAGCGAGAGCGGTGTGTGTGTGAGTGCGACACCCACTGGCCGGGAAGTATGAATCCTATCTCTGTCCGCTTTAAAGGCACGTGGTCGGCTAATCAGAGTTCGATGGTGGCGTTGTGTCGGTAACATTAATGTTAATCTCCTGCTCACTCACTGGGCAGAGTGCGCATGTCCATGCCTGGAAACGTACGTGTTCAAGGTACCCTACAAGTGGGCAGGCGGTTCACGTGCATTCTATGAAAAATCCTGCCGTTGCCACTGTGTGCATGTGTGTGTGCATGTGTGTGTGCGTGTGTGTGTGCGCTGACCTCTTGAGCAGCAGCAGTACAGAGTTGGCAGTGCTTGCGTCGAGGCCGGTGGTCGGTTCGTCCAGGAAGAGGACGGGTGGGTCGATGATCAGCTCCATGCCGATGTTCGTCCTCTTCCTCTCGCCGCCGGAGATCCCACGAATCAGCTGAGTGCCCACCTGACACACACACACACACACACACACACACACACACACACACAGACAGAGGTTTGAACTCATGTACTTGTGAGGACCCTCCATGCCTCTAACCATCGTCACAACCCATCCTGAAGGAGTTCAATTTCCATTCGTCTTTATTTCTTTTCCTGATTCTGTCTTTGCTTATTTGTCGTCTTCTCTGACATTATACTTTCTGTCACTCTTTCAGTCGTCCTCACTTTCTCCTCACCCTGCCTCTTTTGTTCCTTCTATCTTTTGCTTCCTCTTTTCTTCTTCTTTGTTTCATTTTAATTTAATTATCTCTTTCTTTCTTTCCCTTTTTTTTGCTTTTTGTTATTTTGTCCTTCTGCTCCAACACACAGTTTCATTTTGCCTCCTAAATGATGGTTGGTTCTTTCTTTCTTTCTTTCTTTCTTTCTTTCTTTCTTTCTTTCTTTCTTTCTTTCTTTCTTTCTTTCTTTCTTTCTTTCTTTCTTTCTTTCTTTCTTTCTTTCTTTCTTTCTTTCTTTCTTTCTTTCTTTCTTTCTTTCTTAATTTCCTCAGCTCTTTCTCGGAGACAGTTCTCCTGACAGTTCAGTTTTGAAATAATGTATTGAGAAACCTCTTTTTAACATCTGTCAGCAGATCTCTTAAAACATGACACTGAGGTTTATTTTTTACCAGTTAAACCATGATGCTGCAGTTTTGTTTTGCATTCTGGACGATGTAATCTGTTGTTTCTTTCTTTTGACGCTCTTTTTTTCCTTTTTGTCTTCTCTCTTTCTCTATCGTTGCTCTGTCTTTTTGTAGCCCTCCTCTGTCCCACTGGTGTGTTTTCCAATCATTATTTTTTATCACTGTCTTTTCTTTCTTCCTCTCTCCTTCCTTCCTTCCTTCCTTCCTCCCCCCTCTCTCCTCACCCTTGAGTCGGCCACCCGGCCCAGTCCCAGCTCCTGGATCAGTCTGTCGACTTTTTGTTTTTTCTCCTCCTGAGAGATGCTCGTCGGGAGCCGCAGCGCTGCAGAGAAGGTGAAGTTCTCTCTGACCGTCAGCGTTCCCATCACCACGTCGTCCTGGAGACAAGAAACGACCATCAACACCTGACAGATGATGAATGAACTTTCATTTCCAGGATGTCTTTCCACAGTAGATTTTAATTATGGCCCAGAGAAGCTGATCTTATAGTTGCCTGCAGAAACTCCCCTGAATCAAAGCCGTTCTCCTGTCGATGACTTCCTGTCTGTCTCACTCACTCACCTGCACCACGTATCCAGACAGACACTTGAAGTTTGGAGGCTGATGAGCTCCGTTGATCAAAACCTCTCCTGACAGCCCGGCAGGATCCTTCCTGGCCGCCAAAACATCCAGAAACCTGGAAAAGATTTTAGTAAAAGTGAAACAGCCAGCTCTTAAAGTACTCATAGTGCAGGTCATGTTTCCTGTCAGTATTTTGCTACCTGATAATTTTAGATTAATATTCCTGCTGCATTAATGTGGGTAGTTTAATCTACAGCAATGCATCATGGGCTATAAGATCATCATGAACCAGGTGTCTCTAAAAAGTCAGGAAAACAGCCTGTTTTCAGGTTTGTGACGACGACTTTTCAAGCTGATCCAAAAGGCTTTCACATCTGCCCTGTTTGGTTTGGGACAGTCGAACTCAAGTTTGTTTGCTCCCTCAGTGTGGTTCATTCGGGCGGGTGTGAACACAGCAATCGCACTCAGTTGCGCACCAAAACAACTGGACCAAGACCTTCTTGAAGAGATGGTCTTGGTCTGGTCCACGATGGTCCATGATGAGCAGCGCTAAAATCAACCTGTGTAGTTGTCCCTCCACTGTGACATTAGAAAGTGTCACATTCATCTTGCAAGTGTACTCTTCTTCAGCGTTTACTTCCTGGATTTTTCCCCACATGGAAATTCTGACCAATCAAGAGCAGCTTTCTCACACAAGGCATTTGATCAGGTCTGCTTGTAAATGGTAGCACAAAGTGGAAACATAAGGTAAAGACACTCACGATGACTTTCCGCTTCCTGTTGCTCCCATGATGGCGTTCAGACCCGGCTTCATGATCCCACTGTGAGAGAGAGACAGTTAATATTACCAGTCATGGAGACTCAAAACACAGCAAACTCATGAGAACTAGATCACATTCACATTCAAACTCACATTCCTTTAATTTCTTGACACATGATTAACACACATATGTTCTGTAATCATGACCTTCAGCACATCCCATAGAAAGGCGTCTCCAGAACGACAAGTTCACCTTCAAAGCCCTGCCAGATGGTTCTCTCCACAACACTGCCGTTATCTGCATTTACTGTGGATGTGAACCACCAGAGTTCATCAAGTCTCAAATACCACTTGCTGGCCAAGCACACAGCCGATGCAGAGAGGCATCCTCCCCCTCGCCAAATACAAATCTCTCAGTAATAACAGTTACCTCTGGGCCACAGCACATTATTTTGACCCACAGTGGGAACTTGGGTCAGATGCTTTTGACTGTTATGAAGACATCGGAGAGGCACTTTGCTGACGCATGCCGAACACTTAATGCAGGTTGACAGACAGTAGCTATGTTTCCATCCAAAAGTGATTCAAATCATTGGGTAATGTGCTTTAAAAGAAATATGAATCCTGTGTGTTTCCATTAAATGTACAGACTTTGCGACTTGTGCGAGTTTTCCGCAGAACCGGAAACAAAACAAGTCTCACATTCTTCTTCTTCTACGTTTTCTGGCGGTTGGCAACCAGCTTGTAAATGCATTACCGCCTTCCCGACCCGGAGTGTGGATATCACCATGGAGAGAGGTGCACTACATCAGACTTAATTCAAACATAACTGTTTCCATCCCCCGTTTTGCGAATCAACATTTTTTTGAATCGACCAAAACCCAGCTAAAGCGAGCATATTTTAGTTTGTGTGAATCAGGGGATTTTAATTTGAATTTTGGTGTTTCCATCATAATTTTCCAATGCGATACTTCTAGATGCGCATCTAAACAGGCTGATGGAAACACGGCTAGTGGGACATTGAACATAAAGTCGACACACTGACCATTGATGGTGCGTGCAACATGATTGCAACATCCAGGCAGCTCCCGTTAAGCTGCTTCACACTTTCTGTGTGTGCACTTGTGCGCTAGAATGCACTGACGCAAATTTCGCCATCAAGCAGTGTACGCATAGCTCGCCGCGTTCGACTGCACACCCTCCAAAATTTCCTAATAGCGCGCACAGGAGCACCCAGGACTATGTGATCAAAACACCAACTGCGAGCGGCTGAGGAAGGGGGCGGAGTGAAGATTGAGAGGAGAGGGCTTCCTCCACACTTTGACTTATTTTCATTGTGCCGATGGTGGCTTGGAAAACCGCCCCTAACTGTGTCACACAGGCAGAAGGGAAGGCGGCCGGAGCTCAGCTCTTTCCCCCTGTTCACCCTGTTCACCCTTCTCCCCATCTCCACACTTAGACTTTTTTTTCACCCTGCCGACAGTGGAGCTTATATCCATTGTAGAATAGAATAGAATAGAATAGAAGACTTTATTGTCATTGTGCATTGCACAGCGAAATTACGTGGAGTACCCTCGGCAAGATAACAACACAATAAAAAAGACAGACAGTATATAAATATAAATATAAAAAGATGTCAGTAAGGTATAAAAACAATTAAGTGCGTGAAAGATATAGCAGCAGTATAAAAACTTCGATAAAAGAGGCAGCAGGTAGTGTAAAAACAGCAGCAAGGTGAGGTAAAGTTTAATGGTGCAGTTCAAAGTGCAAAGGTCAGTTCCTCAGTTTGGGGCTGGTGTGTATGTGAATGCAGGGAGGTTGATGGAGGCCACAGCCCTGGGGAAAAAGCTGTTCCTCAGTCTATTTGTCCTTGCTTCGAGGGCCCTGTACCTCCGTCCTGAGGGCAGGGGAGAGAACAGTCTGTGACCCAGGTGGGTGGGATCTGTGGCAATGCTGCTGGCCTTCCTCTGGAGGCGGCCAGCGTACACCGAGTCCAGGTCTGGGAGAGGACTTCCCACAATCCTCTGGGCTGTTCCGATGGTGCCTTGGAAAACCGCCCCTAACTGTGTCACATGGGCAGAAGGGAAGGCGGCCGGAGCTCAGTCGGCCCCCTTCTCCACACTTAAACTTATTTTATTCTACTTGGTTCTATTTCTCCCTCTCTGGGAGCCTGCATGGGCTCACCGCACAGCAGCCCACCGCATCCATCCATCCATCCACCCCCCCCTCCCGTGGCCCCGCACATACACCCCTGAGGCTCAGCTCTCTCTGCGGACAGAATGGTTTTATAGTAAGGGGAGGAGTAAAAGGAGGAGGGCAGGCTTTACCGTGGACGGTTAGTGACGTCATTCGCCTCGAAAAAGAATCATTCGCCTCCAATGTAATGTAATGTGAATTCAAATGTAGTAACCAGGTTTCAAGCTGTAGAGGACACTCCATGGCACATTTTTAATGTGCAGGATCAGTCAGTAACACTACTATACAACCAGAAACAGTGATTATCAGCTGAAAAAAGTGGTTTTATGGTTTGGTTACTCTGTAAAGACTTTAAAGTATCCCTTTAAGGTACGTTTAGATCAGATAAAAAATGTGTGATTAATTTGTGATCAATCGCGATCTAACTATAGACAATCATGCGATTAATGGCCTTTAAATATTTTAATCCGTTTTCCTTGTTTAAACAAATTGTAAGACAAACAAGTAAATAACTGTCAAACTCAGATTTTCAACCGGCAAACTCTTTCGTCTCTTCACCAGAATTAAAGAACAACTTCCACATAAACCCCCTTTTTCCATGTTTGAAGAAGCACAGCAGGAGAACATCAAGAAACGTACAGTGCCAACATTTATTGTGGCGTTAGGTTCACAGACTGACTCTCTTGGTCTACACACTCATGTGACTCATTCATCTCGACTCATCTGTTTTGTTTACAATGGCGAGGCAGTTTCAGTTCTTTCATGTTTTTAAGGAACTGAAAGGTTTTGTTGTGGTTTTTGCAATCAGAGTAAATTGCTTGTTTTAAACGGTTTGATTCATCTTCTGGTGTTTTGCTGACTCAGGACCGGAAACTTCCTCCTGAATGAATCAGCAAATCAGACGCTGACACATGACGGTGCAGTTTTATTTCGCCTCCTACATGATGGTTCTGTTATTCTGTCCTTTACTTCATATGTATTTTAAGCTCTTTTTAAGGAACTGATTGTTTCTATGTTTTTTTTCAGCCTTCTCAGTAAAACATGACAGTTCAGTTTTTGATTGAATCATCTGTCAGGTTATTCATCAGCAAAACATGACACTGCAATTTATTTTCATCACTCAAACCATGATGCTGCAATTTTGTTGGGTTTAATATGATGGGGGCTTCTTTCTTTACTTTTAATCTTTTGTCTCTTTTCTTCCTTCAGTTTTTAATTTTAAGCAGTCTGTGTTTTTTTTTTTTAGCTCAGTCTCACTCCAAAGTCATCGAAACCTGCAGCTTAGAAATGTTATTTCTGACCAAACGTTTAACTTCCTGCCTCCTTGTGGTGACAGAATAACCAGCTCGCAGAGGTTTCTTTTTATCAAAACTACAGGTTGTAGCCACAAGAAACCTCAAAAAGAAAAGGTTGTACTGCTGCTGTTGAATGGACGATCGATCAAGTCCAGAGGTTCCTTGACTCAAAACAAACAGGTGAAACTGTTCTATGCAAAATCATAAGCGATGGTAAAATACATTTTCATAAACTCTGGGTTAAAAAAACAAGCTATCATGACAGAATACAGACAACAGGACCTGAGCAGATTAACTGAAGCAGCAAATACCCCAAACAAAACAGAGGGAAAAAAACACTCTGAACTGGCCTTCAACTTTGACTCAGACCAGTCAATGATTACACACACTGAACAATAAAATACCAGAGATACCACCCTCTATAACCCCCCCCCCCCCCCCCACACACACACACACACACACACATACACTCACACACACTGCACCTTGTCAGACTGCATTTCTCACGATACATAAAAAGGTGTTTAAAGGTGTATCTTATCTTATAATCAAAGATCTTTTTCATAACAGATAATTATCAGAGACAATAAAGATGAAGGTCAGAGAATCATATACCAATAGTCTATCAACAGTGACTTCAAAACATCAGTCCACAAACCAGTGGGTGACGTCACAGTGGCTACATCCAGTACTTTTACAGTCTATAGCTTTGAGCTGAATGCTAATATGAGCATGCTAACATGCTCACAGATGACAACGCTAACATGCTGACGTTTGGCAGGTATAATGTTTACCATCTTAATTTCGTAAGTTAGCATGCTAACGTTGGCTAATTAGCACGAAACACAAAGTACGGCAGAGTCTGTTGGGAATGTGGCTAGTTCTGCTGGCATTTTGTTGTAATATAAAGTACTAGTCCATACCCACTGAGTGCACAGTTGCTCACGTACAGTGTCACATGGTGTGTGTTTGGGATACAGGTCATAGGAAACTGCAGATGAAATAGTCAACTGAACCCATTAAGAAGAGCAATGTATTCAGACAGAGTGTTGTAGTGGGATAGTTAGTGGGCTAAAACTGTACATTAGTAGTTGAGGTAGCACGTTGAAAGGCAGATAGTTAAAGTGTTTATATGTTGGATTGACTTAAAAGTGGGGCGCACTGGTAGTTCACATGGGAAAGGTGCGGCTAGCCCTTGTTGCAGCAGCTTACCATACCATGACTTAGTCATACCAGAAATTACAAGAAAGAAACACCAACATTGGTCCACAGGGGGAGCCACAGCGATCGGTCGCATTTTAGCCATTTTGAAGCATTTTTCTGTTGTTATAGCGCCACCCAGTTGCCAGTTAGAGTTAAATTTCTCCAGTCACCTTGAGGCGTCCTGTTCTACACATCTACCAAGTTTAGTAAAAATCCATATGGCGGTTAGACGTAGATAAGAAATGAGCTCTCTAGCGCCCCCATTTTGTTTGATGGGGTCAATAATGGAGGGGTCCCCTCAGATTATGTGTGCTCATATGCCTACAAAGTTGCGTGGTGATGGCTGAAACCCTTGAGATGTTATACACCTTTATGTGATGAGCCACGCCCTCCGCAATATTCATTTCCTTATAGAAGCTCAGTTTTAGTAAGTTTTCCAACTTTTGCCAAGAGGGAACTTTAGATATTGCTCCCTAGATTATGTTCACAATGTTTCATGTCTCTACGACATACGGGGCATGAGATATGCCCATTCAAAGTTTACAATTTCAATCGGTTGCTATAGCGCCCCCCTTTGGTCAATTGATGTAATATTGCTTCATTGGCATCCTCCCATGACCCTCTACCACTGTGCCAAATTTCACATGGATTGACCAAGTCAGTGAGGAGAAAAACATGGAACAGACACACAGACAGAGTTTTAGTCATTATATAGTAATGTTAAAATGTTGAGTTGACGATGATGCTAGATGAAAAGTCAAAGAATCACTAAAGTTATTACAATTCATCCACAGGGGAACATGAATGTCTGAACCAACTAGCATGGCAATCTACCTAATAGAGTGCTGCAGGAATGAGTCCTAAAACGGGGATGTTAATTAGTATTTTTGCACTTCCAGTTCCTTCGTCTTGAAGTCAATGGGTCTGTGGTTGATGCAGGCTGATGAGACTTTCACGTTTTGTTCTACTACATAAAATTTGTTGGTAAATACTTCACTGGTAAATTTTGAAGCTTTTCATGTCTTAAAAAAGGTGGTTGCAAACAAGTGGCTAAATGAGACTACAGAGCATCGTCACGCCAACAACATGGCTTTACTGCCCCGTTGTGGTGGCAACGTTAAAGTCATGTGACTGAAGTGCGGTTTGTTTATAGCCTAAGGTTAGCTTTTTATTTCTGGCGATTGCATTTACTCTTTAAAAAAAAAAAAAAAAAAAGTGGTGTTCATTTGTCAAATGGGTAAGTGTCATAAAAATTAGTTTGCCGCAGATCTTAGAGGCTTTTTGACAAGGGAACAAGGGAGCTAACTGTGGCGTCGGCCTACAGAAAAAGATCATCCCTGCGTCAGTTTGTTGTCGTTGAGATATTTTACTCAAAACGCATTCATCAATCTCATGATGGTGTTAGAAGAAAAGTCAGAAGTAAGTCAGTAGGATTCATTTTCTGAGCACCATGAATGTAAATGTTGCGCCAATCCTTTGTGTAAATATTGAGGTATTTCACAGGATAAGTGAAAAGTTTGACCCATTAGTGGCACTAGAGGAAAAATCAGAGGATCACCAAAGTCAGATGGATTCATCCTTTGATGACCATTAACATTTGTACGAAATTTCAAGGCAATCCATTCAGTAGTTGTTGAGATATTTCAGTCCGGACCAAAGTGGTGGAAAGACAGATTTGTTCAGGCCAACACATTTCTGTGAATTTAACACCCTGAACTTTCTCAGTGAGTCAAATTTAAAAAGGTACGAAGGCAGTTCAGCATCCTGCCACTGTCTCTGTTTGTTGATTTAAGCTGAGGGTCATTGTTTTCCTTCAAGCTTCTGTATGAGTGTGTGTCACGGAGGAAAAGTGAGTTTCTTGACAAAGCAAACTTCCTTCCTTTGCCTCCAAACGTGTGTAAATGTGTGTGTGTTTGATCCATGTGGGCCTTGTTCAAGTCACGTTTACCTCCCAGGTGTCTTCCAGTCGGCACGTAGACAAACACACACACAATAAGTGCACATACAGCCTCAGTTTACTGAACGCACAGCTCGAACTTTCATGCCTCAGAGAGCTGAAACATGCTTTGGTGTCTTTGTGTGCTAAAGCCACTCCAGCATTTAAAAGTTTGACATGTTGCAGAAAATCAATTCAATTCATTTTTTTTAATAAAGCCCCCTCTGAGCTAACAAGCTTGCTAAAGGTCAGATTCCACGAGAGGGTTGAACAGCAAAATGTATCCACATGTCTTTGTGTAATATTTCGATTTGAGGCTTTGAGACAGGGAGAAAACTAACATGGCTAGCTGGTCAACTACTGTAGCTAGCAAGCTAACCACTAGCATTCAACATAGTATGACACGGCGTCCCAGAACGCCAACCACCAACACACCCAGGGTACCTCTCACGTCATATGTGGACGTGGAAAGTCCACAACCAAAACGTCAATATGTGACGAGGTCGGAGTGAGAATGTGTTGTTCAGTGACTCAATCCACCATCAGGATTTGATCCATTCGGTCTGATAACATTTGGAAAGTCTGGAAGAGCCGCAAGATTTAAACATTTTATCTCCATCGGTCAGCGGAAGTTAGCCCCTTGGCCACACTAGACATACGTGTCTAGTACACATGCTCTATGGGCCGCACAGTGCAGAAGTAGTGCCAATAATCCCTGGATCATCCAGGTAATTTTATACCTGCCTGCTGAACTATGCTGGCTTCAAGCGCCACTGAGCAACCAATCTATGTTCTAGACACCAGCAGTAGCATCCATGTTGCCCTCACCTAGCAGCGGTGCTCTTCTAACTTTACCACTTTAATGACAAGCATATTGTGTACATGGGTTCCTATGCTGAAACCACAAACTCAAGAGTTCCTTTTGACAGCAGCAGTAGTTTAAGAAACTCACTTGAGATCGATGAGGATGTCTTTGGTTGTACCCTTCTTCCAACACAGGCAGCTTCCTCCCTGCGTCACCTTGTAGTTGATGTTGTGAAAACTGACGGTGGCGCCATGCTGCTGTTGGCCCGAACCTGCAGACTGTGAAAGGGTTAATTCACACCCAAAACACTGACATATTTCCAAAATGTGTGATGCTAGCATAAAGAGCGGAAGGTACCTGGTGTTTTGAGGCTCCATTCTGCCCAAGCTCTATCGTCACTTTGCTCTCCGACATCCTCGACCTCTCTCCTCCTGAAACCCCGAAGAAACATTTTACTGCAGCTAACACACCTTATAGAAAGCTCGATCCTACCTGAGCATTTTTGTGCGCTTTATTTAGTTTTTTCGGTAAGAATCGGGGGGAAATGGGGTTGATCGTCACTCAAAATAGTGTCCTTGATAGATCCCCTTTCAATGTGCAATCGGAGCCTAAACTGTCAGAGATGAGTCGTCCATCTTCATATACAGTCTGTGGACACACTGTAACAAGCGTAAATTGACACGCCATCCCAGAATGTCCAAAAGTGACGCACAATGGTGCCTAGCATACGGTATCATTTTTTGACCTCTGAGCCCGATTGTTAAGATTTCAGTTCCAACTTTTTTTTAATAGCTGTTACCTCTCTCTGTGTCAGCTTACCAGCTCCGAATCGTAGTTGGGAACACGCTGGCTTATCAATGTTAACTTCAGCTTGGCTCATTATTAGCTGGTAACCACCTTCTAGCAGTCTGGACCACTCTGCAGAGCGCCAGGGAAGTCTGGGAAATCTGATGCTCTGGCAGTGACATCAGAAACCCATGAAAAAAGGCATCCTTTAAAGCCACAGTGTGTAGGAATTTCTCCCATCTAACGCTGAAATCATATATTGTATTCAAACAGATGGCGCACTCTACCGCCTCACTGTTTCAAACACGTATTGCAACAACTGTAGCCGCTGTGTACCAAAAAGCTATGATAACACTGATGAAACCATGTCATGCAATACTTCATGGAGTACTCATTCAGGCTCCTACACAGACACACGCGACGTGAGTTGACAAACCCCCTCCTCACCATGCTGGCTGTGTTTACAACTTAGGACTGTTGGGGTGGATGTAAATTGTAACAAACCAATCACGTCTTGTCTTTTGACAACTGACAGGTGGCTCAACCTCACACACCTCATCCCTCTCCTCGCAACACTGCACCGCGAACAGCTGTTAGTGGCCAGCGGCACTACTGCCGCATAACAAAGTCCCACTCTTTGAGCATAATGCAGGATCATGTATTATGCAGCATCACAGGAGACGGAATCCTCGTCGCCAAAAACAATCAAAAAGGCAGCGTGACCAGCGAATTAAAACAACAAGGGTCAGCATTGGGGTTGCCTTTCCCAGGTGGAGAGAGCTGCTGAAGGAGAAAGGTAATACAATCACAGGCCAGCGCTAACAGCGGCTAAAAGCTAACAGCTAACAGCGGCGCAGTGATGCGAGGAGAGGGATGAGGCTATTAGTGACTGTCCGCCAACAGCGGCTAACAGCCAACAGCGGCGTTGGCCTGTGATTGCATTACCATTCTCCCGCAGCAGCTCTCTCTACCTGGGAAAGGCTACCCTGATGTGGGCCTTCGTTTTTTTAATTTGCTGGTCACGCTGCCTTTTCTATTCCCTTTTGCGCTTTCTTGGTGACAAGGATTCCGTCTCCCATGATGCTGCATATGCGTGATCCTGCATTATGCTCAAAGAGTGGGAGTGTGTTTCAAATTTGCCAGGGTAGTAGCGAAGCGCCTCTTGCTCCTCTCATTCGGCTCCTCAGTCACGCAGTACTGGCCTGGCTCTCAACAAAAACGCAGAAGGCGGTGTTGTATGTCCCTTGCTGGCGGGTGTATTCTCAAGATGGCGAAATGTAATGGAACCCCACAAACGACTTACCCGCACAATGTACAAACAAATCCGAAATTCTCCTTTTACGAGAATAAGTCACATTATTGGTGGAGGTAATAGTACACCAGTGATTACATATTTATGAATGCAGACATCAATTTTTAACAATAAACAACTGAAAATGTTACACACTGTCCCTTTAATGTTGGCATGATACGTGGCCAGTTGCCCTTATAGTTTAACAATGCGTGGTGGGACAAGGACAAAGGTTAAGGCAGCAGTGGTGGATGGGTCCAATGAACACAGACTTTCACGCCAGAGAGCGGTATTCACGTTCCGTAAGATTCTAAAGCTAAACCCTGTTGTTTTCTCCTAACCCTAACCTGTATGTAAATGTGAAATTTCCTGTGAAAACAGAAGTGTACTTTGAAAGAACACAATGTAACACGCAGAACTTGACACAGCGTCCCAGAATAACAACAACCAGGGTACCTTGCAAGTCATGTGGAAGAGGGTGAGCCAGTAACACAGCGCTCTGTAGGGAGCGAGATCTAATCTATGTGACAACCAGCCCCGTTCTCCCCTAATTTATATCTCAATGTACACAACAACCAGCACTGCAGTTTTAATGTTTAATGTTTCTTAGTACTGAGGCTCAGTCAGCTGAAAGTACTGCATATTGACGTCTCTAAGGTTCTCTTTCAGGGTCAGTGGAGTATCTGACCTTTGACCTCGCTGCAATTTTTCTGATCAAGAAACTGAACTAAAACAGAAGTCTCTCTGGAAGACCGGAGCAGTTAAACCTAACTTCCTATTTCTGTCATTACTCAGCAGTGGTGACAGAAGTACACAGGCTTCTTTCTTTATTTATCTACTGAAGTATAAGTAGAAATACCACGGTGTAAAAATACTCAGTAATACAAAGTATGCAAGTAGGTCCATGCTAAAAGTACAAAAATCTAGGAATCAAAAAGTACCAAAAGTAAAAATACTCATTATGCGGTATGGCTCATTTTATAATATTATGTATTATATTTAAATTTTAATGCAGTAATCATCATCACTTTAAAGATTCAGCTCATTTAAATTACTTTATATACTGCTGGGTAACTTCAAATGAATTTCCTAGTGAGGATCAGTAAGGTTTTATTTTAATCTGTAATATCACATCATAATTTGTATTAATAATCTAAATCTGCAAAGTAGGTAGCAACTAAAGCTGTGGAGTACATTCACAATATTGGTCGATAAAATGTAGAAGAGCAGAGGAATAAAGTTGCTGAAATTAAAATGAAAATTAAATGAAATTACTTAGTACTTCCCACCACTGATATTCAGTCAAGAGGAGCTCTCACCTCACTGTGCTTGAACCTGCTGTAGATTAATCCTCATACAGGTGACAACAAGAGTGCGAAAGAGCTCATCGCTCACCTGCTGAAGTGACAAAGTCCCCGTGAGAAGAGCTGCTGACGGAGGTCCAGACCACAGGCCACTGACTGCAGGGAGAGCAGTTTGTTCAGTGCTCCCTGTGTGCGTGTGTGTTCAGCCCTGTTTTATGACTGAAGGCTTGATAAGAGAAGTGGGGTGAAGGGCAGCAGTGAGTGTGTGAGACTCTCTGTCTTTCACTTCTCCACAGCTGGAAGTTGTGTTTCCAATCCGTCACTTCAGTAAAAAGGAGTAAAAGCCTGCGTCAGTGTGAAACACAAAAGTTCCTGCATTCAGAAAAGCACAGATTATCAGCACGGTAACAGAACTCTGCAGACGCTGCAGATTTATTCGGGGTGGTTCTTTTTTACTGCACATCATTGCATAATGTCAGACTCACTCACGTGTCTCCCTCTCGATACATGAAGTCAATGTCACTGGAATTTATTGATTTCAAAATGCGTTGGATTAATTATTTAAAACCATTTTTATTCCTTATACTATAAATTATTCATGAACAAGCTGATCAGATCCTTGTTAAAGTCCCACTTCTGTCTCAAGGAGTTGGTTGAACGAGGTTTTATATTTCAGCTCTTTCTGGTTGGATAAAGTTACCTTGAAATATCTATTCTCTGTCAGCTTTACCTTTGTATGTTTCATACGCACCATATCAAGGTAGTATATGAGCACATATCCACTCCATCAAAAACATCAACTGGATCCCCACAAGGCTGTGTTCTCTCTCTTCTCCTTTATATCATGTACACAAACAACTGCCGTAGTAAATTTGACAATCTGAAACAGAAAAACTCATTAACCAAGATAACAAAAGTCAGCAGTAAAATCATTGGCACTCAGCAAAAAACCCTTTCAGATCTGTACAATAACCAGCTATCAAAGAAGGCAAAATCCATTATGTCCGACAGCACTCACCCCCCTGCATTCAAAATTTAAGTTCCTGTGTTTCCTGCGGGGATAGCACGAAGAAAAGCGGTTGTTTTTTACTAAGACGTTACTGTGTTTCCTGTGGGGACATTGCGATGAAAAGCGATTATGTTTTACCAAGGCATTGCTGCATTTCTTGACGAGACATTGCTTCGTTTCCTGCCGGCATAGTGCTACAAAACCCGGCTATTTTAGTCCTGAGATTCTGATATATTTAATTTCAAATAACTCCAAATGTTATTTTGTATTTTAGGATTATTATCGCTTATTTGTTGTTGTTGGTTGAAGTTGAGCTGGTTTTGAATGCATTTGAAATACATTAACTATATTTAACTTGTTTTAAATATTAAAAGCAACTTGTTTAACAATTTTTCATTTTTTTATTTTAATCTATTTATTTTTTATTTTCACCAATGCTGGCTTCAGAGTTTCCTTTATGGATTAACAAGGATAGGAAGAATATTCATTTTTATTTATTTTTCAAATTTTGAAAAACTACTTTCTTTTCTTGTACTTTTCTGTCACAAAGAAGTAAAAAGTAAAGTAAAAAGTTCAATATGTCCCAATGTCCAAATTTGTACATAGTTATCTTCCACCCCTGGTTTTTAGAAACTTGTCATATGTTTTGTATGAAAATAATCTGTAAAATAAGGAACTACGAATGACACAAATGTAGTGGAGTAGAGGTACAGTGGAAATACTATAATAAAGTACCTGAAAAATGTACTCAAGTAAATTCACTTGGTGACATTCTACCACTGCTCTCCTACTCACTTTTAAAGACACTTAAAGGCTCAAAAATGATCTGAAAGGACGTAAAGCTGAGACGACGCCCAGCAGTGTGAAGGTGCAGTTTGTGTATTTACAACACTGGAGCAACTCTTACCAACCAGCACCGCTCTGTCTTCTTGCTGCTTCTCTGGATCAGTGGAAGAAATAAGACATGTATATAATTAACACCAAATCACCTACGTTTTAATTAACTCAGAAATGCATCACAGAAATGCAGCAGCACAAGTGTTAGATTTTAGGCACCGGACTGCAGGCGTCTCAGCAGAGCTGGCTTTAAACAGGTGAGGTATGATTGGATGATTGCTCACACCTGGATGTTCCACTCAGGACGATAGAAAGACAAAGGTCAGTGTGCTCAGGTCCTTTGTGTCAAACCAAGACGAGATAAAGGAGGAAAACCTCCAGAAAATAATGAATGCATGTATTTCTGTAGATGGAACATTGTTTTGTGTGAAAACACTCAGACAGAAAGAGTGTGGGAGATGTATTTAGATTAAGTAAAAGTCCAGAATAAAAGTACAAAAGTATCAGCAAAATATTCCTAAAGCACCAAAAGTACTGATTATACAAATTTGCTCATTTCAGATTGATGCATATAAGTATTCGTGGGTCCTCACCAGGATATTCAACCTGTCCGTGACACAAGCTACCATCATCCCTGTCCCCAGAGAGCCAACAGTCACAGGCCGACAGCTCCGACATCTGTAGTCAAAGCCAGCCTCCCTCCCACCTTTGACCCTCATCAGTTTGCTTATAGAGCAAACAGATCTACCGATGACACCATCGCCACAGCCCTCCACACAGCTCTGCTCCACCTTGGCTAACTACGTCACGATGCCCAACATTGAAGACTTCCTCACAAACCGGCCACAAACAGGCCCTCGCCATTCCTCCACCTTGGGTTGTGTGCTGAGCCCACTCCTACACAACACCAACACCATCAATAAGTTTGCTGATGACACCACTGTGGCTCGTACATGGTGGAGATGAGTCGATGTGTAGAGATGAGATCCAGAGGCCGTCTGTCAACACCAGCAAAAATAAAGAACTGATCATAGACTTCAGGAGACGCCGAGCAGAACCTGCCCCCCTTCAACATCAACGGGGACAGGGTGGAGAGGGTCTCCACCTTAAAGCTCTTGGGGGAGCAAATCTCTGAGGACCTCCGCTCCAAAGTCCTTGAAATCCGATGCTTGGGCGGTGACATGCGGCGTCAGAAACCAACAAAAAAAGGCATTCTTCAAGTCAGCGTGATATGTGTTCAGTTGCAGTTACAGTTTAACGGCACCTGGCAGTGTCAGGGGGAAACACAGCAGGACAAGGACAAAAGTTACGGCAGCAAAAGTCCGAGAAGGTAGGGGCGGGAGCGGTGGTGGATGGCTCCGCCAAACACCGTCTTTCACCAAAGAGAGCGGTGTTCACGTCCCGTAAGATTCTAAAGCCAAACCCTGTTGTTTTCTCCTAAACCTAACCACGTGTTTTTGTTGTTGAAGTAGAAAAACATCAATTCAGTGTTGTACCGATGTAGTGCTTTTATTTTGAAAGAGACTGTATGTAAATGTGAAAATTCCTGTGAAAACAGAAGTGTATTTTGAAAGAAGACGATGCATGTAACAGGCAGAACTTGAACTTGACTTGAGCGTCTACAACCAACACACTCAGGGTACCTTGGATGTTGTATGTGGACGTGGAAAGTCCATGACCAAACGTCGATATGTGACAAGGTTTTCCACTATCTCTTCCTTATTTTTTTTTGAATGACTATGCTGTGTTTTTCTACTTGCTTGTTGTAATGACTAGTTGGCACCTGATCCGATGTAGCACTCCTGATCTCGTTGTATATACAATAAAGGCTTTCTGTTCTATTCCATTACTATAGTGTGGTGTTGATACTTTGACGCACAGTGAGTAAAATATCTGACACTTCAATATAAATATAGATTTATGACATTACTTTACGTTCCTTACTATTTATCTCATGTTGTGATATCAGGTACTCTGATGTGTTCAATTGCTTTTAAGCATTGTGTAACGGTTTATGGCAGAACAATAAATCAAGTACATCTTCACCATGGTGTTGGGGATATTTTCTTTGCACACTTGGGGCCCTTTACAACGTGAGCATTGTTTAAACACCACAGCCGACCTGGGGGTTGTTGCGGACCGTGTCCGTTCCTTTATGACCACAGTGTAAATCTTCTGACGGCTACTTCCAGCAGGATAACGCACCATGTCACTGAACTTGATCCCACAGGGGAGCGGCGGTGTGGTCTCTGAAGCTTCAGCCCCAAATGTTTCAGGTTTGTCAGAATACCTTCATCTTTGTGTTATTTCTCTTAAGTCTCAGCTGGGAAATCAACAGAATAAAAGCTCTTACCAGGGAAATATCACCATCTATAGGTCCACCCTAACATTGTAATGGGGTTTTGTTGTCTTGTGTGTGTGTTCTTTATTGTAAGGTTGATCATTATCTTTATTAGCTAAGCCAGAGGTGTCCAAACTTTTTTGAATGGCGCCAGATAAAACTACGTGAAAATACCTGGGGGGCCAACTGATTCTCACATCAAATGGGTTTAAAAAACTAAGAAATAAAGTGAGACAAATGCAACCATTTTTATCTTTTAATAAACTATTACTATATGATGCCTGTCTACAAACTGTATGATACTCTTATCATTGTGAGGTGAAGGGTAAAAATGCGAAGTGATCTTGCTCGATTAACCATTATTGTGTAAAGGGCCATATATGGTATATTTTGAAAGTCAAGCCGAGGGCCGATTAAAATTGGTCTGCGGGCCACAGTTGGCACCCGAATCAGACTTTGGACATCCTGAGCTAAGCCTTGTAGCACCGTCCCAATCAGCCAAAGCCTGTTTGGGTCAATGAAACAAAATAAAAACAGCTTGATAGGAACACATTTTAATTTATTGTGGAGCTGTAGTACATTATTACGGAAGCGTATTGCATTCACTTGACAAATAAAAAAAAGCCCTGTTTTTCGGGGTAATTTTTTCTGTTTTTTTCAAGAGTACCTGGCTGCAGACCTCCAGCCTCCACAGGTGACAGGAAACACGTGGCCTCCATGGGTGACAGGAAACACATGACCTCAGCAGCGGAAGCTCTTCTTGTAGTGGCAGACCTTCGGGCTTTTATTGTGTATTATTGTATATTTAGTAAATAATAATGATTTTTAAAAACTTTGGCCTTCGCAGTTGATACGAAATGCGTTAACTCAACAGCGGAAAATGTTCGTATTCTATGTACTCGATGTTTGGTTCTTAAAACGTGCAATTTTGCACACAGAAATAAATAAAAATATTAATGAATAGTAACACACATTCATACACACACACACACACACACACACATATATATATATATGTATTATATACAAAATTATTATGAAGCAATAATTATATGTAATATAAAAATAAAAATAACAAAATAAACAATTTCTTATAAATAATTTAATAAACAAACCGAAACCAGTAATAATGTTAAAATAAACACGTTTTGTTTAAGATAAATAAACCCCAGCAATTAAAACCTATACCTAAAATTGCTGTGAGTATGTGATCCTGTATAGTCATGTATGAGGATATATGTGTAACATATTTTTTTCTTTGCTTGCTTGTTTTTTTTCCTTTTCTTTCTAGACTTATTTGTTAATTTTTATTTATGTACACCACCTCCACCTCCAGATTAAAAAAAAAATCTTGAATGTCTTTCAAAAAGCAATAAAAACTTGACTTTTAAAAAAAGATCAAGAAACAAGACATCACTACAGTTCAACATCATTTTTATTAGTTTTTTTTAACAGACAAATCAAAACTTTCTCCCACTGGCCATGAGCCTCAAGCCTCAGTGTGTGACCACAGTAATGATGAGAACAAAAAAGAGGAAGAATAAAGGAGATAAGAGTGAGGCGGGTGCATTGATAGATGGTATCAGTGTGTTTGCATCATGTTGGTGTGTCACCTTCCCTCTTAGTGTGTCTTTGTGTGGGTGTGGAACTATTTTTATTTTTTATTTTTTACCCCAAACTTACCAAAGACTTCCATTATAAGTTCTATGTTCCCTTTTCCCCCCTTCTTTGTTCATCCTGCTTGTTCTCAGACAGCACCTCACTGTGGTTCCATCTCTGAACTGCACTACGACGACACTAAGACATATCTGCTTTATAAGACTGATTCTAATTTGTCCAATTTAAATTAAAGGAATTTATTCTCAACCAGAATTACACACCACCAGACCAAGAGCGTCAAACTTTAATCCTGCCTAGGCTGCACTCAAAAGGCCGACTGTGAATGTAAATGTAACACTACTTGTTATCATATTACATTTATTTTATTTATTTTTGTTGCACGTAAGAAAATAAAATATACAAAGGATTTTTTAAAAATGTGCATAAAGACCCCCCTACCAAAAAAAAAAAAACATAAAGGCTTAACTGGTGGCCTCATTCAACATAAAGACAAACAGATAAAGTAGCAGGAAAAATGCATGACACAGCTCCAGAAAGAAACAAATATATATATTAAGGTGTTAAAAATATGAATGCTATTGTTAGATTATGACAGAGAGTGATTATGATGATGAATTACTTAACTGGATTACTCCATGCTGCCTCCCTGATGTGTGGAAATGTTTCAGCTGCAGACTTTAACCCTCGGTTTGTTTATATTCTGTGTTGTTTTTTGTTTTGAGATCAGGGAAAATACCTGTAGTGGTATGCTAATTTTGTAATGTTAGGTATAGAGATCTACAGATAATATAATAAAACAACAACGTGATGAGATGTAACATAATGCACTGTCATCTTGTGTGTCAATGTCTTACACTTTAAATAAGGATAGTTTTATTGCAAAGAGCTGTGGCATCACACAAACCAGCAGTTTGTCTTTTGTTTTTCACAATAAAATCAACACACACACTTCTTCAAGAAACAGTGCGCATAAATCTAGCTTTATTACACAAGGGTTCCCTTTATAGTTATCATACGTAACATTATATGCTCTAGTCTGGGGTTCCCCAAACTCTATAAAACGACATTAAAAACACACCACAGTCTCACTAGTAAACGCAGTGCATGGTAATATATCAACAGTCAGATCAGGCTACGAGATTTGTGGATCATACAGTTTATGAACTTAGCTAAAGTCAATGCTAAAATTAGCGTAGCCGTTTGTATAGCAGGCAGACAGGAGGTTGGAGGTCTGCTTTCATTAAATGCTGACAGCCACTCAACACTTTGTTTTTTGTTTTTATTTCAACATACCTTACCTCGCCTCTTGTCGCTCGCTGAGATATACTTTTGTCGTTTCTATGATAATATTGCACAAAACCGTTGTTGCCGCTTTCTCAGTGCACACGTCTCAATGAAGTATGCAGATGCGCAAATACTACGCTAGCGCACGTGTTTCCTGTCAACGGTGGAGGTCACGTGTTTCCTGTCACCCGTGGAGGTTGGAGGTCTGCAGCCAGGTCCCTCTCATTTTTTTTTGAGTAATTTATTTATTTTTCTGTTTTTCTGAGTAATTTTTTCTGTTTTTTTGGAGAAATTTATGTATTTTTCTGTTTTTTTAGTGTAATTTTTTCTGTTTTTCTGAGTAATTTATTTATTTTTATGTTTTTTGGAGTAATTTATTTATTTTTATGTTTTTTGGTGTAATTTTTTTCTGTTTTTTTTTTCCTGAGTATTTTTTCCTGTTTGTCGTGGTATTTTTTTTTTTTTTTCCTGAACGAGGAGACGAGATACTTAACTAATTACGTGCCTTACCCTTATTGATCCCGTGGCTGAAATTGTCTAGGAGCAGGAGTATGGATGCATGAGCAGGAGTCACCATGGATGCAGGGGTCACTTGCAGGTGCCAGGTGGGAGCTTCTCGCGAGATTTTGAAGTATCTTGTCTTCTCGTTTAGGAAAGAAAATTACCATGAAAAACAGAAAAAAATACACCAAAAAAAAAAAAAAACAACAGAAAAATAAATAAATTACTCAGAAAAACAGGGCTTTTTTTTTTAATTTGTCAAGTGAATACAATACACTTTCGTACATTATAATCATGTTTCCGTCAAAGGTTTGCACAATCTGTTTGCTGTGACAGTTTTTGACCTTCTGATGACACACATGCCTGAGTTCATTCAAAAAGGTTTTACTCATTAGGTGAGTGAGAGAGAAGATTAAAGAAGGTTTACTATTTAAATATAAATTATAAGTAAACAAATATACAGAAGTTAAATCCAAAAATAAATCGTTTTGTCTGTTTACTCGTCGTCTCGCGACATCTTGTGGTTCGACTTGAACGGCGCAGGCGGGAGGACAGTAGGAGTTGAGCAGCTCTCGCGAGACTTGTGTGGTCCAAAGGTTTTCCACTATGGTTTCAACTCAAGACGAACAGCTGCTGGAAAAGTTGGTTTTAACCCCAGAAAGTTGCTTCATTCTGCCGGTAAGAGATGCCGATAAACACGTCTTAATGTTCAGATATTAGATGATGCACAGTTTACACCACACGAAGCCGTTTTTATTAATATTAACGTAGTTTTTTTTTAAAGTTTACCCTCGTGTCAAGCAGGTAAGGTTAACGGTTTGTATGCTAGCAACTGTCATGCCAAGATAATCACGTACTGTGAGGCTAATGAAGACTTTAGCTGTTATTCTGTTTTCAATTAAGCTTTTTAATTCATACTGTGTTTACGTTGTTACTAACTTCATTTAATGTTCATAGATTATATATTACTCATGTATTCTCAGTCATTTTAAACATCACCAGCTTTACATTTTAAAAGTAACGACACCATTTTGTCATCATTGTTTAACATGGACAGAATATATGTATAATATCAACCAAATATCTTTATTGTTGTAGGTTAGAATAAAAGAATATGTACTTATCATTAACCACATGTGCTTAATACTGCCACACACTGCACATGTTTGTACTTTCCTGTGTATTCGTTCAGGCAGCGATGAAGATGAGAGACAGCTGATGTGCTCTGCGGAGGATGAAGATGAGGGCGACGAAGCTGAGGGTGAACCACAGCCAGCTGCTGTTCCTGTCCAGAGAGGAAACATCTGGAAACTTCCAGAGAGAGGGAGCGCTGAGAGTCGGACGGCAGGAGAGAGGTCAGAGAGGTTCTGTCTCAGGAAGCGGGATCAGGGAAACTCTTGAGTTTTCCCTTTCACAAAGCCAGTCCTGCGTAACCCTGAGTCAGCTACTATGGCAACATCTACATCTAACATGCATCTGAGCCTGAGGCTGAGCGTGTAGGTCGTGAGGTCTGTGTGAAGGACACAATTTCACCTCACACTCTTACACTTATCTACATTATCATCGGAGCAAATTTTATGTGTTTCCCTCTGAGTCTTTTCTTTATAACGTCAGAGACACTGAACGCAGCAGGGAACCGAAACTCAAGAGTTTCTCAGCTCAGGCTCAGTCGGCATTAGGCTCAGAGTTTGATGAGCCTGCTTTGTGAAATAGGGGATCATCTCCTCTGTGTTCTACTCTCTCTTCAGTTCTCCTACATTCTCCTGTCGTCTTTCGTTCCCACTTGTGTTCTGTGTTGCTCTATTTGGTCCTCCTGTGTTCTCTTGTCTCCGATCCCTCACTCTCGGCTGCCTTGCTCCGCGGCTCTTCGCCCTCCATCTATTTCCACCACCTGACTCACTCTGACTTTACTTCCTGGAATGTGTGTGTGTCCAAACAGAAGAACAACAGGCTCCATGTGTGTCTCAGTGGCAGTAAGCTTGTGTTCTCTGTCTCAGATCTCTGTGAGAGGTTCTGTCGGCTGAGAGGAAACCTGCTCTTCATCCTGAAGAAACAGGTGAGGAACAGGGAGGTGTGTTCTTTCAACCTGGACGTGAGAGGAACATGTCAGGCATTAACCCACTTTGTGTGTGTGTGTGTGTGTGTGTGTGTTTGTGAGTAGGGTGGTAAACTAGAGGAGGTTCTGCTGTTGGAGAGATGTGAAGTGATGAAGCTTCCAGGTGACGACAGACGACTGGCTGTCAGTGAGTTACGCACCTGTTCTCCGTTCTTTTTGGTTAACGTCTGAGTTTTGTTCTTTTTTTTGTTCTCTTCTCTCCTGTCTTTTCTTCTTTCCTGTTATGTGCTATTATTTTGTTTGTTCTCGTGTTTTCTCCTCTGCTCTGCTTTGCTCTCTTCCGTCTTTTTTTGTCCCCTTTGATGTGATGTTCTCTCTTGTGCCTTTTTGTCGTTCCTTTCCGTGTTCTTTCTTTTTTTGTCGTTTTCCTCTGCTCTTTTTTCTCTATATATATTTTAGATATGTTAGTGTAATGTCAGTGTGTGTGTTTAGTGTTTGACAGTGGTGACCCTCCAGTGCTCCTGGAGTCGAGCAGCTCTGCAGAGTGTGTGTCGTGGCTCCTCGTCCTCAGAGATGCCAACACTGAGTTGTTGAGGCAACGTATCACACACCTCCGCACGCTCATCAACACACACACCACCGCCGGGCAACACACACACACTGCTGCGACGTGCAGCGGGGGAGATGAAAACCTGGAACATGCTGGAGGTACACGTGTGTGTGTGTGCGTGTGTGTGTGTGTGTGTGTGTGTGTGTGTGTGTGTGTATTTACAGACACATTGAAACTTCAGTCAACATTCAGTTTGCTGTTTTCACTGTGTGTGTGTTGTTTCATGGCCACAAGGTGGAGTCGTGTCTGCTTCTAAAGTCTCTCCACTGCACCTTAGTGTAGGTACGTCACACACACACGCACACACACTTCTTCATGTCCTGTTTAGTTCTGTCGTGTTCTTTTATGCTTCCTATCCCTCTGTGTTCGGTTCTCTCTGTTCCCCTCTCTGGTGTTTCACCATGCGCTCTGTCTCTCAGAGTTTCGAGGTGTGGTTGCCGTGGCAGCCAGCAGAGTCAAGGTACAAGTGTGTGTGATCGACACACACACTCACACAGTCAGGAAGCACTGCTGCTGCAAGATAGTGGAGGTACACACACACACAAACACACACACTTTGTGAGGACTTTGTAACATGCTTATCGGGCTGTATTTAAAAGTGTGTGTGTGTGTGTGTGTGTGTGTGTGTGTGTGTCAGGGACCAGATGACAGTGTGTTCCTGACATCAGTGTGTTTCGGTGGCGACTACCCGCTTTATCATCACAGCAGGATCAAAGTCACCGTTTACCACGCAGAGGAGCCAACGACACACACCACAGTAAGTGTGTATGTGTGTTTGTAAGCAGGTGTGTGTATTTCTGCATAGTTGTGTGTGTGTGTGTGTGTGTGAAAATTTGTGCCTATAAGAGGATTAGCGCGAAGGATGTGTAGATGTGTAAAACCAGTGGTGGTTGCTATTCAATACACACACACACACTCAATTCAGTTAATCTCACTCACACACACACACACACACACACACAGTAAATCGAGGACAGCTTCAGAGAGAGAGTGCGATTTTAGATATTTCCATTCTCTGCTTTTTTCCTTTCTGCCAAACTCGACCCCGACTGGCCTGCAGCTGCTTCCCTAATCTGCATATTTCCCATGATGCTGATGGGGTTTTAATCCCGTCGGCCATGACGAAAGAAGAGGAGGAGGAGGAGGAGGAGGAGGAGGAGGAAAAGGTGATGGAGGGAGCAGAGAGACACTCAGCTGGTGTTTTAGTCTTTTTTAGCTCTGTATGAACGACTGAAGCAGGATTTACATCTGCTGGATTATTTCGTCTGGTTTCCTCCTTTCCCCGCTTCAATGGACGCTCCTGCTCCTCTTCTTCTTCTTCTCTGTCTTTTGTTCTGTTCTTTTATTTTCACAGACTGTAAATCCGTCATGTAGCAGGAAGACAACCAGAGAAATCGACTTTTAGCTGACACAGGCCGACAGAGAGATTTATTTGTTTCTCTTGTGCAAAATTCAAGAGAACAATCAGCTTGAATTTCAGCAGTGCATTCAGGAGCAGGGGGAAAACTCTACGTTGAGTGTTGCATTCAGTGTCAGAGGTCTTACTGTGCAGCTGCTCAGATTGCTTCTCTTTGTATCAATCTTCAGCACTGACTGAAAAACACTGACACGTTCTGGATGCTGCTTTTTTAAAGTCTGATCTTAAATTTGTAATTTTTGTTCAATCATTCTTCCATCAGACACTTTGTGATTTCAATCGGAGTTTTGCAAATTGTAGTTTGTTTAGTTTTGTTTTTTGAGATATTACACTTCTTTTCTTATAGTTTATAGTCCGTCTTTAAAGACATTAAGTGACATTTTAAGGGGAATATTTTTCCTTTATTCTGAAGGGTCAAAGGTCACAGTACCTGGCGATAGACTGGATGAACATTTGGAGATTTTTTTTTTTTTTTTTTTTGGAAAATAGCAGCAGCGAGCAAAGTAGATGTAGTTTAATAAAGATGAAAATATTTCTCCAGTTGGATTTTCTTGAATTTAAAAGCACAGCCTGTTTAAATATTTTTTATGCCTCTTATCTGAAGCTCACATTTTTTGACGGTATACTAGCTTACTATCTTTTACCTTTTTGTTTATAATTTTTAAAGAATATTTTAGTTTTTTTTAATCTCCTAATAATTATTTATCAGATGTCCAGTGAAGCACTTTATGTTGCACATTTTTGCTGAGTGCGCGCCATCTTAGAAAAAGAACTTTATTTTGGTACCATTATCGGCTTTGAAAGCTGCAGGACTGAACAGGAAGTGTGAGCTGCACCCTTGAGATACGCTTTTATTTCTGTGGTGAAGAAGAAGAAGTAGAAGTCGACATCGAGGTCTGCCGCTGATGTCAGAGAATATTAAGTAGAAAGGCGCAAACAGGAAGTAAACAGGAAGGAAGAGGCTGTTTATTTTTATTCCTGGGGATGCAGAGAGCAACGATGATGGAGTTCAGCAAATGTTTCTGTCCACAGGGAGAGAACAGCACCTCTGCTGGACAGGTAGGGAAGTGCATACACACACACACACACACTCAGAGTAAATATTCAGTAGAGTCTGACAGAATTGTTGGAGTATTTATGTGAGTGTGTCTAGGTTTGATGGGGATTAGCGTGTAATCTTAAAAGCCTCTTGTTTTGCTGAAGAACTCAATGAAGCAGATTAGCTCAGTGTGTGTTGGTTTGTGTGTGTGTTGTTGCTCAAAACCTCGGCCGCAAATGAGGAAATGTGGCAACAGTTTGTGTGTGTAACGTCTCAATATCCTGTTTGTTTGTTTCCTTCTGTCTTTCTTTCTGTGGTTCTGTTTTTGTTTTTTTTTTAGCATCCCTGCAGTTTGCACGGCACATGAGGACTTTATTTTAGTCTGAATTTATTCCCTCTGTCAGGAGTGGGTGTCAGTGTGTCAGAAATTTTGAGGGGTGTCTGCTGATGCCACCAAGTACAGAGGTACTACTACTCGTACTCTGCGGACACAACTATTAGGCAAGTTGTATTCCTGAGTATTCATTTTATGTTTGAACCAACAGAGTTAATAAACCTCAAAACTGAACATTTAAGAAAGGAAAAGTGAGTGCAGCAGCAGCAGCAGCCTCCCAAATGCTGTTCAAAGAGTTGTAATGTCCTCCCTCATTGTCCTGCATAAAAATCATGGTCTTCTTGAATGATGTAGAGTTTCTCCTGTACCCCTGCTTGAAGAAAGTATCTTCTAAAAACTGGAAGTAGGTTTGGGAGTTGATTCTAAGTCCATCTTCAACCTGAAAACGTCCAACTTGTTGATTCGTAATAAAAGCAGCCCACGCCAGTACCTCACCACCACCACCTTGCTGGCGTCTGACTCGGAAGTGGAGCTCTGTGCCCAGTAGTAATCCAGCCACGGGTCCATCCAGAGTCACTCTCATTTCATCTGTCCGTAAAACCTTTGAAAATCTGTCTTTAGATATTTCTCGACCCAGTCTTGATGTTTCAACTTATAAGTCTTGTTCAGTGGTGATCGTGTTTCAGCCTTCCTTACCTGAGGCATGTCTCTGAGCACTGAACAACTTGTGCTTCTCGACTCTCAAGTTAGGCTGCGTTTCTGGAATATGGCAGCACTGAAGGTTAATGGGTTCCTGATAATAATAATATAAACTAGTCCATATCCATTGGTAGCTTTGTCACCTTCTACCTATGCCAGTCCTCAATGCCTATGTGCAGTTTCACATAGATTGACCACGTCAGTGAGTAGAAAAACGTGGGACAGACAGAATGACTGACTGACAGAATGACACACTGACAGTTTCTGTGATTATGTACAGCATACCATACCATGACTTAGTCATACCAAAAATTAGAAAAAACAACAAACATTGGTCCACAGGGGGAGCCACAGCGATCGGTCGCATTTTAGCCATTTTGAAGCATTTTTCTGTTGTTATAGCGCCACCCAGTTGCCAATTAGAGTTAAATTTCTCCAGTCACCTTGAGGCGTCCTGTTCTACATATCTACCAAGTTTAGTAAAAATCCATATGGCGGTTAGGCCTAGATAAGAAATGAGCTCTCTAGCGCCCCCATTTTGTTTGATGGGGTCAATAATGGAGGGGTCCCCTCAGATTATGTGTGGTCATATGCCTACAAAGTTGCGTGGTGATGGGTGAAACCCTTGAGATGTTCTACACCTCTATGTGATGAGCCACGCCCTCTGCAATATTCATTGCCTTATAGAAGCTCAGTTTTAGGAAGTTTTCCAACTTTTGCCAAGAGGGAACTTTAGATATTGCTCCCTAGATTATGTTCACCAAGTTTCATGCAGATCGCTCAAAATTCCTAGGAAGAGATCCATTTGAAGTGTTTTTCAAAAAAATTCAAAATGGCGGAAAATCTATATAAGCGGAAGTTATGGGTTCTTGAGGCAAATGTGTTCCTCATGAGGAGAGGCATCTCTGTGCAAAGTTTCATGTCTCTACGACATACGGGGCATGAGATATGCCCATTCAAAGTTTGACATTTTAGTGGGTTGCTATAGCGCCCCCCTTTGGCCAGTTGATGTAATATTGCTTCATTGGCATCCTCCCATGACCCTCTACCACTGTGCCAAATTTCACATGGATTGACCAAGTCAGTGAGGAGAAAAACGTGGAACAGACAGTATTAGTAGTGATATAGAGGGACTTCTTCTAGTAGTAGTAGTAACAGTAGAGGTAGGACTGGATAGGATTCCCTGTTAGTAAATGCAGAGATGACAGCAACTTTCACTCCTCGTCTGTGTACTGGAGATTGAGGCCATGTTTACGCGAAAACAATCTGCTGAAAACAGAATCGTTTCTCGTTTTTTTTTTGGAAAAAGTTCCTCGTTCAGCAGACAACATTTTAATAATAACTGCCGTGCACACGGATCAGCAAAAATGGCCGCTGTAGTGTACATGTCAGGCCAGTAGTTGGCGGTGTGACTTTGTAATGAAACATGAGCCTGTGCACATGCGCTTCCTTCTACAGTGAGGTGATGTATAGACAAAAAAAATGGCAGCCGCACAAACTAGTGACTGGAACCGTAATGTAAATGTGTGAGAAGTCTCCGTTTTCAGAGGAGCTGCATATTGCAAGTGTGCGGTGCTGTTTCAAAAAACTCTGCTGTTGTGTAAATGATCATAGGTCATTGCCATGGTAATAAACGAGGGACACCTGGAGCAGTGGGGCAGAGAGCAGACAGCTGTTCTAATGGATTTAAAACCACTCAAACTCCTTTTCCCGCCAAAACTGTGAGACCAATTGTCGACCTATGGATACTACCAGAGACATGAGATTCTCCCGAACATGTAGATGTCCTGTTTATGTTTGTAGTGTCAAAAATGTGATCTTGGTTGCAGGTTAGCAAAGTGTTGCCCCCAGCTCATTTAAAGAAATGTCCAGGAGGCTCACTCAAGTGTGAGTGATTCCAGTACCACATTTCAGCCACCAGCACAGATCTTCCTACATTTTGTGATGACAAAACCTCTGTGTGGAAGAGTAATAAGAAGTATGAGAAATATTAATTTGATATTTAAATTAATCTGCTGCTCAAACAATAAAGAATTTGCTTGTTTGAATAAAGCAAGAATTTGGAGAGTGCCACCTCGAGCTCTGCAACACTTTTTAAAATTTAGTGTTTTACTTCATTAACTTCAGTTTAATGTTCTATACACGAGTGTGTGAGTGTGAGTGTGTGTTTGGTGATTTGAGTGCTTTTCTCTTGTCAAGGTAATCCTCTGATTATCGTCATAGCAATGAGCGGTTTTAGTGCTATTGCTGTAGGGATTTTTGGTACACGACCATGACCTCGGTGCTGATGAGTTTGTGTGCGTCAGAACGGGACATTCGATAATTAATATTACAGTACATAAAGAAGAAGCTTGACACTGTGTGACAGCTCTTTATGTAACTTTACATGCCATGGTAAAATGTATATCTACTCAGATACTCTTTGAGGGACTTGTACTTTACTGACAGTACTTCCTTTTCATGCCACCTGTGTTTCATAGAGCCAACAGAGACCCTCCATGAAGTGGGTATAGGCTGGATTACTGCTGGATTAGAGCAGGGAAATGTACACAGGGTGCCGAAACAGGCCAACAGTTTAATACTCTGTGACTCTCTGTCTCTTGTAGAGGAGCTTCCTGGGTTTCACCTCCTTCTCCATCAGAGATCTGCTCAGGTCCAAAGAGCCTCACATCTCCCTCAGCCTCAGGTAAACACACTCTCTCCTTCTGTTATTATAAACCATGCGGTGATACATTGGCAGAAATGGTATATGATATAATAAGTATGTTCAGACCAAAGATTCACAACGCTCCAGCCGTGCCGAGCCCCCGTTTCCGTCCTCACAGCATGATGGTGTCGGACAGTGGGTCATGCTGCTGCTAGCTGTATGCGCTTATGCCCCGCCCACACACATATTCTCACTGAGCTTCCTTCATCCCAATATCCTTCCTCGACTCCTCTGTCCTCCATGCTCGATTACTTGACGCAGAAAATGATTGACACCCGCCATCTTGAGGGATGTCTCAATTCGTTAAAGGCGCTCAGAGGATTCGAAGAGTCAAGGAGAGAGGAGGCTTTCAGAGGGGAGGGAAGCGAGGATACATGAGTTCAGTCTTCACTGAAGTCTTTTATTGACCAAAAAAACACCCTCCTGATGTCCGACAGCCAGAGCTCAGACATCAGGAGGGAGCTCATAGTAGAGCTGCTGCTCCTTCGCGTTGAAAGGGGTCAGTTTAGGTGGTTAGGGCATCTGATCAGGATCCTTCTGGGCGCGCATCCCGTTGGCGGTGTTTAGGGCACGTCCTACTGGTAGGAGGCCCTGGGGCAGACCCAGAACACGCTGGAGGGTTTATATATCTCATCTGGCCTGGGAACACCTTGGGGTCCCCCAGGAGGAGTTGGGGAGAAGGATGTCTGTTGTGCTTTGCTTGGCCTGCTGCCCCCACGACCTGCCCCAGATGGAGGTTTGTATACATGTTGTTTCTATAGCTGTTGATAAAGCCTCCTGTCAGCTACCGCTGTCATCACAAACTTACGTCGCTTCATGTGATGCTCTAAAGGAAAAAAACATCTCATTTGGGTTGGGTTTCTGTGAAGTGCTATAAAGTTAAGTTGATTCAAAACACACATTAAACATGGCTTAATGGAGACAGTTTCAAACACAACTACACAAATCAGCTTCACTATAACTCGCAGCAAACACTTGTCTTTATCTGGACACATTTTCCCCACAAATACAACATGCTAATGATATTAGCACAAGCCTATGGCATTTTACATTGTATAAATTAGCCTAGCAGCTAGCAGACTTTTCCTCTACTCATATGAAGTCAGGGACAACAGCAACATTTGACAAAGGTAACGTTACAAAATTCAGCTCCATTACAACTCACAAGGTTCACAAGGATACTAAACACATTTTCCAAACAAATATAACATGCTAACATTATTAGCACAAACCTATGGCATTTTACATTGTATAAATTAGCCTAGCAACTAGAGATTTCCTCTGCTCATATGAAGCCAGGATGAATCACACACAACACTTAAAATGCTATTTTTGTGGAGGCTTTATTGTCTTCACAATTGTTTCTTATCTGTGAAATTAAAGTAAATAAAGATTTGTTTCCACTGAGGGAAATGGTTTCAGCTTACAGAAACAGACAGGAGGTCTGCGTCACTGCGACGTGTAGCTACATTTCTGGGGAAGAGCATGCCAGGCTACAGTGTAGACTCTATGTCGACACAGTGGCATATTTGCATCTAAACTGGCGACAAAGTCTTCCATTTATATTTAGTATCTATAACGGTGTCACTCGTTAGTTTGAGAGTTATGTAAGGGACTGTAGCGCAGGGGAGGTGAGGGGTTGGGTTGACGTGGGGTTACAGAGTGTGTGTGAGCTGACTGGTTTTATCAGTAACTTTTCTACTCAATTCTATTCAACTATTCTATCAGCATCTTGTCTGTTATTATCGTGATAGAATTTTTTTTCATTCACTTAAAACAACTCATCCTAAAAAACTAATGTTACGACAGAAGTTATCTGAGGAGAAGCAGAGATATGCACTTGTCTGTGTGATGCTGTGACACAATGGCCCCACATTTCAACCCACTAGGTATGTAATGGTTTACTTTTAATATGTAATATGTCTTGGGATGTCCCAAGAGATCGCCAAAAATCTTGAAAGGTTAAAAGTGCAGTGTTCCCAGGGTCAAACCACAGGTTGACTTGGACTATTATGTTATTACACATCTCTGCAAACTTCTTCAAACTCACTTTAACCTCCTCACATATTCCCATTTCGTCTCACAGAAACTTTCTGAATGGAAAAATCCATCTCATAGAGATTTCAGAGGTGTAGGAGGTGTCACCTGATTGGCCGTTGCTTGGATACCTGTAGCCAGATGAGGAAGTGAGAAGGGGGGAGTGTATGGCTCCACCTCTGCAGAGAGTAGAGGAGTACTTCCTGTTTTCTGTCACAACAGAGGGTGACAGAGCCAGGTGCTAGCAGGCCGTGTACAGTAGGTGTGTCTGTGTTGGCATGTTGCGTCCAGGTGTGTCTGATTACTAATACATACCTGGCACAGGTAGACAGGAGGTACAGAGCTTTGTGCCGCACAGTTTCCTGCAGCTAGTTAGTTTAGTCTCTCTGGTTCCTTCATGGTTCGTCCAGCTAACAGTCTTTGACCTCAACATCAGTAAGATATCTTATTATCTCAGTGAGTTACATTTGTTTTATTAGTCATCCTGTATATATGAACGAGTTAACTTGAGGATTTAGTTACCTTGTCTCCTAGTCTTCTACTTTATGTGTCATACTAGCTCTTCTGTCTGGTAAGGTTGCCTTGTTCATGGTCTTGTTTCTAGTCATCTTGTTTCTAGTTAGCTTTTGTTTTGCCAGTTATTTTGTTTCTTGTTAATGAAGTCCTACTAGTCACTTTGTTTCTTGTTAGCTGCATCTCACTAGTCATCTTGTTTGTGGTTAATTTAGTTTTACTAGTCATGTTGTTTCTAGTTAGCTGCATCTCACTAATCACTTTGTTTCTTGTTAGCTGTGTCTCACTAGTCGTCTTGTTTGTGGTTAATTTAGTCTTACTAGTCATCTTGTTTCTTGCTAGCTGCGTCTCAGTAGTCATCTTGTTTGTAGTAAATTTAGTCTTACTAGTCACTTTGTTTCTTGTTAGTCGCATCATCTTGTTTGTAGTACATTTAGTCTCACTAGTCATGTTGTTGCTAGTTAAAGAAGTCTTACCAGTCACTTTGATTTATGTTTGCTGCATTTCATTAGTCATCTTGTTTCTAGTTAATGTAGTCTTACTAGTCACCTTGTATCTAGTTAGCTGTATCTTACTAGTCATCTTGTTAGTAGGTAATTTAGTCTTACTAGTCATCTTGTATCTAGTTAAGGTAGTCTTACAAGTCACCTTGTTTCTAGTTCATGTGTCTTACTAGTCACTTTGTTTCTAGTTAGCTGTCTCTTACTAGTCATCATGTATTTATTTCGCTTTGTTTAGATTAGGCTAGACTTTATTGTCCCAGAGGGATATTTGACTTCAATTTTTGGCTTCAGTATTACTAGTTATCTTGTTTCTAGTTAATGTAATCTTACTAGTCACCTTGTTTCTAGTTAATGTAATCTTACTAGTCACCTTGTTTCTAGTTAATGTAATCTTACTAGTCACCTTGTTTCTAGTTAATGAAGTCTTACTAGTCCCCATTTTTCTAGTTAGCTGTATCTTACTAGTCACTTTGTTTCTTGTTAGCTGCGTCTCACTAGTCAGTTTCTAGTTATCTTGTCACTAGTTAGCTTCGTCTCCCTATTTTTTAGTTGTTAATTTGCTTTGTCTGACGAGTCATCTTGTCTGTAATCAGTATTATTTAAGTTTGTGCATATTGCTGCTAGTTTGCTGTGACGTATTTACCGCTAAGGTCTGCTAGCTTTGCCCTACTCATTGTTTTTTCCCAGTCTTTTGCCTCGTCAAATCATTGGTAACTAGTTAGGTTTCTCTCATCCTTATTTCTCATTAGATAAGCTAGTTGGGCCAGTTGTGATTGGGGTATTAAATTAATTAGCAGCTCTTCACGTCGTCCTTTGCACACTCCAATTTTGTGTTTCCTAACAATCAGTATTGTTTTTTTCTGTCTTGTTCCTCTGTTTTATTCAGGACGATGGATGGAGTGAATGAGGTCGGGGAGGTGAAGGTGTCCTGTCTGCAGATGGAAGGAGAAACTCCTCCCGAACACAAGGTAGAGGAGGAGAGAGGTTGTGTAACTTTGCTCCCTCCACCCTTTCTGGTTGCTCTTGTGTGTAACTTACAGACGTGTTACAGTTTGACACTTAGCTCTGTGGTTTCTGTTCAGTCATCTGAGTTAGAAAAAGAAGACAGAGAGAGATGTATTTTCCCTACATTTTACCGTCTCTATGCCATCTTCTTTCCTCCAGTGTCCTGCGCTGTGTGACAGTCTGCACAGCTCCGTCCACGACAAAGAAAACAGTCCAATGATGAGAGCTGGTGAGAAACTTTTCATGTTACACACGTTCAGGGGTTATTTATACATGTTTCTATGCCCTTATATGACTTTCCCTTCCCCTGCTGTGTGTGTGTGTGTGTGTGTGTGTGTGTGTGTGTGTGTGTGTGTGTGTGTGCAGTGCTGTGTGCTCAGGTGTGTAAGGTGTACAGGTTTCAGACGGAGGATCAAAGATGGCTGCTGGTCCGGGAACAGATGTCAGAGACGCCGCTGTCTTTCTATGTACCTAAACAGCTTTTGAAAGTGCTCATATACAACCACACCAGCAGGTGTGTGTCAGTGTTTCTCTCATAATATTCGAAAATCTGAACGGGAGAGTTAAATATTGAATTTAAGGCTTCTGTATGTCACTTTAAGAAAGTCCTTGTTATTAGTGGCACCTCTCTCTGAGGCCCTTAAGTGAGCTGCAGTCCTGCACATCCTGTTGCTCCAGCTTGCACCACGTAGCCACAAGCCAGCACCTGGCACCTTGTTTCTAGTTCGCTGTGTCTCGCTAGTCATCTTCTTTCTAGTTATTGTTTCTAGACCGTCCTCTCTTGACTAGTCAACAGACTGCAGTGTTCACAGCTCCACTTTTTAGAACCACATCTGTGTGCTAGGTACCCCAACAGAGGGGGGACCCAAAAATGGGGACCGTTCCATTGGTACCATCCACAAATTTTCACAGTGGAAACAAACAAGTATGCGCACCGAACTGAACTGAACCGTACTGCTGGGCCGCTGCTGCAAAAGAGACAAATTCATCCCATGTCCTTTTCAATTTAATTTGTTCCAAATATTCCAGGTAGTGGAACCTTATCGACTCAGCCGACTTAATTCCTCTTAGTGTCATGAAGTGGGGAAAAAAAACTAACTTTTTATAACTCTTCCTCAGGGTCCAGGAAGTGAAGGATCTTGGTGACCTTTCACCCCACTGGGACGGGATCCGCCACGATGTCATTAACCACTGTCACCACCTGATTGGCTGCTATCAGGAAACGCTTGCTGAGCTCGACAAACTCTCAGGTGTCAAGTCAATCAAAGGGCCAAAAATAATCTTCCCTTAAAGGAATAGTCTGTGGAAATATCCACTTTGCTGCAGAGAGTTCGATGTTCAGATTGATCCCACCTGCATCTGCACAGTAAATTTAAGCGAATACTTTTGGACGTTTATAAAGTATTTGAATGTACAATGTTTAGTTGTAACAGTGATTCTTCACTGTGGTGCTCCTGCTTTAACTTAAGATCCAGGTTCTTCTTCCACCTCTACACACTCCAGGAAGTGAAGCCCAAAATGTTGGACTATTCCTTTAAAGAATATTGGTAGAATTTTGAATTCAGCTTGTTGTTCTGTGGGACAATTACCTCAGTGTTCTCTTTGTCTTTCAATCAGCTTCGTCCTGTTTTAAGCCGAGCGGCAGTAAATCGGACAAACACCTTCAGTTTGTTCCGACCAACCTGCACTCACAGAGGATGGAGGTCACCAACCCAGACAACACAGGTACGTTCAGGAGCTGCTCTGTGTGGGTACATTAGACCCTTAAAAAGAGGCTGGATCACGGGGAGTACTGCCAGTTGGTCCAGGAGCTTCTCCTCTCTGATGACCCTTTCCAGGCATATTTTAGGATGACTTGGGCAGTTTGACAACCTGCTGTCTATCGTAGAGCGGTATAGCTGTGGGTATCCTGCAGCCACTACCACCAGTTTCTCTTCCATACCTGTACACTTGGTGTCGTGACGACCTCAGAAGGTCCGCCTCTCAAATCATCCGCTTGGACTTGGCTGCGGTAAAAATGCCAGTCGCCGAGAGCACAGAAATATGAGGCACATTGCAACGCAAAAACAGTGAGCGAAAAGCTTAATTCTCATTAAAAACAGTTCTAAAAATCCGCCTCCAGCTGCTGAAACGCTTTCTGTGTGATCGGTGCCTTAATTCTTTTTATTGTGCTTCTTTATTTGCCGTACCATTATATTTACTTTTCTTTATGTATTTGTTGCCTTGATTATTTACATGATGATTTGTTTCATACCTTTATTTGTTTATTACATCGGCATGTTTATTCATTTATTTATTTGTTAATAGTGACATAAATGGCCTTCTGTATCTGTCCAGGTGTTTGGTATGAGGTCATAACGTTTGGTGCTCCATCTGATCACCGCCAGGCCTTCAAACACGGAGGACTGAAGAGGCTGCTCAGCAAACACACGAACCTCAGAGACAGTGTGTGTGTGTGTGTGTGTGTGTGTGTAAAACCTCTCTCTGTGGATTAATCTCTATAATCTGTGTCCTGTCAGGATTAGTGACAGCACACAAGTACATTTCATTCTGTTGAATTATTTGGACTTGTTCAGTTACAGAGCTGTTTTGTGACGATGCATTTCAAGAGGGGTTTTAAAGACTTTATTCGTCTTAAGAAGGAGGAGAATTTTCTCAACACATAAAGGAACACTTCATCCTTCAGTTTATCACACAAACACATCTGCATGTTGTGATATATCAGTGTAAAGCTGCAAAGAACAAATACCTTAAACTGAACTTGAGGACACTTGACTAAATGTTCTTAGTTTTGAGGGCACTTATTTCGATGTCACTCCATCCATCTCTTCAGCTCTGTCTCGTACTCTCAGGATGAGAGCTCCAGAGCGAAGGAGTTGCTGGCCAGCGTGGCCCAGCTGCAGCCCCTTGTCTTCGGGCTCGCTGAGGAGCTGCTGGCCGTCTCTCTGGAGCTGAACGCCGCCCGCCTGCAGCAGGTCCTGGACAGCCTGACTCAACAGGTGCGGAGGGAAGAAAAACGCAGGTGACATATTCAGATATCATGAAGTTGTGTTTTGTCTTGACATCTTCCTTCTCACTCAGACGGAGCAGTTCGTTCACGCACTCAAAGATGAGCTGGTGAAGAGCGCCCTGTTGGAGATCCACAACCAGTGCGCAGCCAGCTGCAACAGCAGCCACGTCCACAGCAACGGGCTGCTCTGTGACAACACGCCAGCCAATCATGAGGGGCAGGCATCGCAGGGGCAACAGGATGCAACAGGACGGGACGCAGAGTACGACGAGGAGGAATGGGCAAGTAGAGTGTTTGTGTGAGATCTTAAAGCAGGGGTGTCCAGACTTTTCAAACAAAGGGCCAGATTAGATCATGTAAAAATACTGTTTCATCTTTCAGTAAGAAAAGTATTCAAATTTCCACCGCTCATGAAAGCGGCGGCCCTCGCTGTTCACTTTTCGCTCCTTTGCTTGTGGCCACAGTTGACGCTTGGCCTGGACTTGGAGGAATACTTCACCCCCCAAATGATCTTTTGTTCATCTGTTACTCAGCCTGTGTAGGGCTGAATTCATGAAGACAACTTTGTTTTGTTGCATGCCTCCACAGTGAGCGAAGAATCCAAAAACAGAGAAGATTCTTGTTCAGTTGGAGTAGAAGGGCAAAACTGCATCAAAACAGGGTTTACAAACTCTCACACAACTCGTGTTTTGATATAGTTTTGTTGTAGTTAAACGTGGACGCCTTCGACTTTAATTTATCAAGAGTTTTCCTCCTCCTTGGATTCTTTGTTCAGCGTGGAGGCATACAAATTTAACATAACACAGGCTGAGTAATTGATATATATATATATACACACAGACGTTTTGTAGGTGAAGTATTTCTTTAACTCGTTTATGATTGTGTTGTACCTGCTTTTATATGTGTGCGTGTGTTTGTGTAGGACAGAGTGTGGGCGAACGTCGCCATGAGCCTCAACTGCATCATTGCGATGGGCGACCGGCTGCAGGGGCGGGAGGACCGCCCTCAGGAGATGACATCATCATCAGAGCAGCAGGAAACCACAGCGGACACAAACTCTCAGAACACTGGTGAGATGTTATTAAATGTTTCTGCTGACGCTTATTTATAATATTCAAAATTTAAGTTTGCTGATCTTGTCTACCTCCTCCAGCTTCCTCCTCCTCCTCCTCCTCCTCCTCTTCCTCCTGGCAGGAGCAGCTGCTCCCCCTCGTGGTCACTCTCAGGGATTGTGTGCGTGAGGCAGTGGGGAAGGCCCGAGCCGCCATGACCTTTGTGGTCCTGCAGGGGGCAGTGGCCACGACCATTGCCCAGGGACCTCTTCACATTGTCCAGAGACGCCATGCCGTCTTCAGCCAGGCGGTGAGAGAAAACAGAAAACAGAATGAATCAGCCTGTAGTACAACAAAACGTATCGTATAATGTATAGTATTATAACGTATAGTCTAACAAAACGTATATAAGAAAACGTATAAAGTAGAGATCTGTAAGCATTTCTGTGTTTGTGCTGCTGCAACACCGAATTTCCCCTCTGGATTAGTTAATCTCCTCTTGTCTCATCTGATCTCATCTCGTCTTGTCGTCTCTTCTGATCTCTCTCGTCTCATCTTCTCTTGTCTCATCCTGTCTCGACTCGTGTCTCGTATCTTGTTTCATCTCATCTGATCTCGTCTCGTCTTATCTGTTCTTGTCTCGTCTTATTTTGTCTCATATGTTCTTGTTTCATCTCATCTTGTCTTATCTTGTAGCTGTCAGCAGTAGTGTGTGGTTTCACGTTGAAGCTGTATGGAGGTCTGGAGGATCCTGACTTCCTGCAGCAGCTTCACTCTGTCGGACTGCTGGTTCAGTTCGAGGCCCTGCTCAGCACCTATGGTACACACACTCACACTCACACACAAATACACACTCACTAACTTGCTACACATCCCGTATGTCGTCTAACATGGTGTGTGTGCGTGTCAGGTGACGAGGTGGGGATGCTGGAGGACATGGAGGTGGGTGTGGCTGACCTGAGCAGAGTGACATTCACCGTCACCGAGGCTAAAACAGAAGAACCGGACGACCTGCTTCCGACACTCAGTGGAGCATGGTGGGACACACACACACACACACACACACACACACACACACACACACACACACACAGTGTAAACTCACTGTGTGTGTTCACCTCTGCTCAGGGGCAGTTTGGTCGTCGAGGTCCCGTTGCTGCCAGAAACCTTCAGGTTGTTGCCACAGGAAGTGAAAGACGGAAGTTGGATTCAAATTCATCCTGTTCTGTTTAACATTGGAATCAACCAGCAGCAGAGCCTGGCTGAGAGGTACACACACACACACACACACACACACACACACACACACACACTAGAGGTTTGTAACCTGCAGAAATCCTGGAAATGTTCATTATTTTTGATGGTTTTAGTTGAGCACAGTTTTGTTTGTGTCAGGTTTGGTGACAGCTCCCTGCAGGAGAGAGTGAACCAGCAGAGCTGTGAGCGTCTCAAAGTGTACTGTCACACACTGACAGACAAAGTGCCTCACATGGGTAAGACTCTCTGACTGTGCTCATCGTAAAGCTTTGTTTTGCGATTTATTTTGACGTGATCAGGTGGAGACAGGAGATTATTGACCTTATTGTGTCAGTAATTAGTCCTTCCTCGCTGTCTCTCAGCTGGTATCCAGTCACTGTCGGACCTGCTGTCCTCTCTGGATCGCAGCGTGGAAACCAGGAAGAGGAAGAACGTCGAGGTTCTGTGGACCGCTGCTACGGTAAGACACGAGATGACTGACATTTATCAGGTGACACAAACACAAAGACTCAACAGGCAGTCGTTATAATCACATGACTTAAAGTCCAGGTGAAACTAAAATGTGTTTAGAATGAAATTTGACTTTACTCTCCCCTGGAATTTAAGATGTGTGTGTGCGTGTTCAGGTGTGTCGTAGGGTGAACGGTGTGCGTCTGACGAGCTGTAAGAGTGCGAAGGACCGCACGTCGATGTCGGTGACGCTGGAGCAGTGTGTGTTACTGAGAGAGCAACACGCCCTCAGCCAGCAGCACTTCAGCACAGCGCTGGACTGCATGAGGAGGTTTGTTGATTTCAACACACAAACATCCTCTTCCTCCCTACTTCCTTTCCTTTGTTGTCTCCTTTTCTTCCTCCTCACTCACCTCCTTTGGTTTCCTTTGTCCTCTTATTTTTATGTTGCAGAATATTTTTCAGTTTAATCTTTTCTTTTTTACTTCATGTCATTCTCCACCCGCTCCCTTGTTTACTCTTCTTTACATTTTTCCTGTTTCTTTCTTTCTTACGGGATCTTCATCCTTCTCTTCATCTCCCTCATCACACACACACATACACACACACTCCTCCAGGTCTCGTCTGTCCTGGGGGCAGATGCTCGGCTGTTACACCCAGCCAGGGATCACTGTCTGTGGGTTAGAGCCGGCGGAGGGCCCCCCTGGCCTCCAGAGCTCCTGGCTCCCGCAGTGTTTGGCCCCTAAAGCTCCCAGACGGCACCTGTACCCAGTGGCCTTCCTGCTGGTGTCCTCTCACCTCCTGGTTCTTTGGTTCATCCTCAGCCTCGTTATACTGCTTGCCAAATACCAGTAGACCAGCACAGATTGGGAACACTGGGCACAAACTGGACGACATGGATGATTTCATGTTTTTATCTCTGAACAAGACAATTTCCCCGAAAACTAAAAGGGCCTCTTCTTACTTACTGTCTGAACTGGACAAACTTGTTGTAAATCGCTTGTTTCAGCCTCATGAACGTCACCTGTTCAAGAGGAGGTGCACGTTCGTCACATCTGATCGTCAGCATCATCCACGCCCCGAAAAAATTCAGCGTCGTCCAGGAAAGTTTCATTCACCAAAGAATGAGCAGAGTGAAAAGAAACTGTGGAGCTTCGAGTCCTACTGTCAGATTAAATTTAGCAGCGTCAGTCACCGTGTTTGAGGGTAATTAGAAAATATGAATGATACAGCTGCTGGTCATCAGTGTGGAAACCTATCCCCACCAATGTGATGAAAGAACAAGATTCTGTAGTTCATGATAATGACGAACATCCTTTAAAATAATTACTTATTATTTTTCATTACTTCTGAAAACATTTCTCATTATTTTGAGGTAGTAAGTCATTTCAAGTCAATATTTTGAGGTACGAAGTCATTATTTTTAGGTTCTTACTCATTATTTTAAAATACTAACTCATTTTGAGATACTTCATTATTTTGAGGTATTAACTAGTTACGTTGAGGTACTTGCTCATTTTAAAGTACTGACTCATTATTCTGAGGTACTATCTAGTTATTTTGAGTAGGGATGCACTGAATATTCGGTAACCGAATATATTCGGCCGAATATTGCAAAAAAACACACATTTGATATTCGGTGGAATAAGTTAAAAGCAAGGCCGAATAATAGCGGTGTGTTTTGATAATGCAATCAAACAGCGTGCCGTGACGGGCAGAGTAAAATGTCGGCAGTGTGGCGATCCGTCCCTCACTGTACTCGCATTTGCGACTAAAAATAGTTTTGAGCGAGCAAAATAGGCTTAAATCATTCAGCACACTGTGCGAGCAGCCTATAGATTTCAACCAGCAGCAGAAACGACAGGCGAATCCCACCGATTGTGGGTTGAACGGGGGTCACAGACACAGACAGTAATGTATTCCTGTCAAATACTGCGGCCATCGGCTTACCGGCAACGGATAAGTCGGCTCCAGTAATGTCGTCTTCTTGGCGTCATGACTGCCCAGAAGTACCTGAACAGCTGAGCCAGCTGAACACAGAGGAGAAACGAGCCGTTCACGGCCCACAAACCTCACCGCACTTTAGGGACTGTTCTTTACTTGTCAGGGGAGGAGGGGGGCTGGTTGATTCTTATTTTATTTATTTATTTTATTTTGATCCCCCCTATGTTAATCACTTATTGATGCTGTTTTTGAAGTATGAATAAGTCAATAAGTAATTTATTCCATTGAAATATCATTGATGTATTATAGAAAAGTGATTTAGCTTTTTATAAATGACAAAAGGCCCATCTGCCTCATTTTTGCTGTGGTATCCTGATACTACTCAGAACCATGATGTTTTCATTGGTATCACACAGAGGGTCCCAATATTGGTACAGTGACAACACTAATCTGGAGGGGGTTCATCTGCAAAAACTAATGAAAAACTAAACAATGATATTTGGTATTCGGTACTCGGTATTCGGCCAAACGTTTAATATTATTCGGCTTCGGCCACAAATTTTCATTTCGGTGTATCCCTAATTTTGAGGTACTATCTCGTTATTTTGAGTTACTGACTAGTTATTGTGAAGTACTGACTCACTATTTTGAGGTACTAACTAGGTATTTTGAGGCACTAACTAGTTATTTTGAAGTACTTACTCACTATTACTTTATCAGTATTTTGAGATACTTATTATTTGAGATACTGACTCGTTTGTTTAAATTTTTATACCAGCTCATCTTTGAGATACTGACTCATGTTGAGAAAGTTTCTCATAATACTAACTTATGACTGAGTTTTTTTTCCACACTGATGGAAATGAGCCTCCGTAGGTTAACATGAGGTTAAATTAAAAAAAAAAAAAAAAAAAGCTCAGATGTTAAACAATTGAAACATTTTGTGAGTACAACAAAATTGGTGAATAAAGAAAATGATGGTAAATCAGTGGTACACACTGGTTCACAACAGATCTGCTGGGACGAACGTTTTTTACCTGAGGCCAAATGTTGTTCTTTACTGTGCTGGGAAATATTTGTTTATTCATGATTTTATTGTTATAATTTATTTATTAATTTTATTGTATTTTTTATTTTCATCTTTATTTTTATTGTTATCATGTATTTATTTTGTACAAATGTGTCTTATGTTTGTCTTCAAATTAAACAATGTGTGTGTTATCAGACATCCATACCTCACTGTTCACTGTGTGTGTGTGTGTGTGTGTGTGTGTGTGTGTGTGTGTGTGTGTGTGTGTGTGTGTGTGTGTGTGTGTGTGTGTGTGTGTGTGCGCGCGCACATGCGCGCGCACGCAACCAGGGATGGCTGCAGGATGGAGAACGTGCAGAAGAACGTGGGCAGCAGGAAGTTCGCCTTCAGCAGCGTTCAGCTCCTCACTTTCCCCAAACTGTACAGACCTCCAGACGGCAGCTTCGGATAGACACACTGACACTTAGTTTTGTTTTATACACACATAGTTTTTTTTATATGAAAAGATTGTTTCATCATGTAAAGTGTATATTGTGTTATACACACGTGTAAATGTTATGTCTGTGTTCGTGCTGTTCACTGTGACTGCAAGTGTTTGATTTACAAACACATCCCTGCAATAAATGATTACTTGATTTGTTTCTGTCTAAAATCAGATTTATCAAACCAAATGGATCAGGACGGTCACCGCTGCGGGCCTCGACTAAACCTCCAAACCACACACACTCACCAAATCAGGATATTCAGGTCTGTTGCATGTCAGTCTGATTAAACACACATTTGAAGAAGAATATGGACCATGTAAGAATGAAATCATCCTCAACTTTAAAACTAGACTTCGACACACGGTCTCTCTACAATAAAATCACAGGAGACACATCAGATGTCTGAACAAGTGAGTTTAATGTGTCATGAATTATATAAGAATAAGGCAGTTGTTGCGACAGGTAACTTTGCACAGACGGAGGAGCTGAAAAACAGGTGAGTAAAGTTCTCAGGTGACAAAAGCTTTTCTTTGTCTGATCCAAAGACACTTGCTGTATCGTAGGAGTCTAACAATAACACAGATATAATCAACTAATAAATTGAGATGTATTACCATATATTAAACTACCCAGCAGAGTATAAAGTGATTAAAATGAGCTCCATATTAACCAGCTGCAACATTAAAATGATGATTATGATCCAAGAATATTTAAATGATTACTAAAGTACAATTTTAAGGTGTTTGTACCTGAGTGTTTACATTTTAAGCCACGTAGGGCTGCAGCTAATGATTATTTTTATCGTCAGTGAAGCTGCTGATTATCTAATCAATTAATCGATTAGATGTTTGGTCTAAAAAATAGTTGAAAATGTCGGTCAGTGTTTCCCAGAGTCCAAGATAACATCCTCAAATGTCTGGTTGTGTCCACGACCCAAAGATTTTCAGTTTACTCTCACAGAGGAGGAAAGAAAACATAAAAATACTCACATTTGAGAAACTGGAAGCAGATCATTTGGACTTTCTGTAATAGTCAATTCTGTAATAATTCCTGCATAAGGAGTACTTTTACATTTCATACTTTAAGTACATTTTGCTGATAATACTTCTGGACTTTTACTTGGAATTGAGTAGTTTTACACTGTGGCATTTCTATGTTTACTTAAGGGACTGTTCTCTACTTATTGGAGGAGAGGGGTGTGACCTTTTTGTTTATTTTATTTTCCTGAAGCTACAGATGTTTTTCCCTGAGCCTCCCCGAGCAACTGGTTGAAAGTGGATGACCCTGCGTCCACTATAAATTATTTGTTTGATTTTTAAAAGTTTCCCTTCAGTGTTTGGGAGTTTAATGTTGAAGATGAAATCCTGAAGATAGGGCAAATTTTGAATAAGGTGTAGAATAAAATGATTTAATTAAATATTTTAATCTATGTTGTGTGTTTTTTATGATGGAAGTGTTCTTCGCACATGATGTGTCCAAGCACCATCGGAAATTTGGAAAAATCTGACAATTACTTACAAATGGTCTGATTTTGGCGATTTATTTATTTATTTAATTTTATTTTTATTTTTGGCAATTCTTTTATATTCAGCAGTTTGAGGTACATTTCATGCATGAATTGTGCTTTATAAATAAAGATATTATTTTGGGTGGCATTTGAAGGCATGTTTTCTTTAAAAAACGACTGTAAGATAAAAACAAAATACAACCATTTAAAATTGTATGCCTCTCCTGTAAGTCAAAAATAAAAAAATATAAGTTGCTCCCCAGTGCTTACATTATAGTTTCACCAGCCTTCCCCCACATAAATAATGAACAGTCCCTAAAAAAAACATAACAACATACTAAATAAAACACAGCAAAATAAAATAGATAGAATATTTTATCATTAAAAACCAAAATGCATGACTTCACTTGTAATAGAGTACATTTACACTGCGGTATTTCTACTTTGAGTTCAGTAAAGTATCCGAGTACTTCTTCCACCACTCATGAAAGTATAAAGGTACATTTGTATAGTTCTGTGCGCGCAGCTGCAGTTTCTCTGCCGGGCCGCTGGGTGGCGCTGCTCGACATCACAGCGCACACAGAGCCGCGTCAATTACATACACACTCAGAACGGAAATGAAATGCTGAGGTCCTTCACAATAAAAGACAATGGCTTTCACTCATGCCATTTAATTTATCAGGATGTCTGAGACAAGAGTGTCAAAGATAAATGACTTAAATGCAGCGGTTTCATTAAATAGTGCGTTATTAAAAATCTAATTTAGCAACACAAGTTTTTCCACAACACATATGGAATATTTTGAAACCTGCACAATTTTAAAAGCTGTTAAAGGTATTCATATTTTCTAGATTTTACATAATCTTTTATTGAAATTCAAAAAAGATGGCAGGTCATGTTGATTAAGAGCTATATTAAATATTTATATTTACTTTTGTAATTTGGAAGAATTTGAAAAAAAAAAAACAATATTCAACCATTTAAATTTGTATGCTACTCTCCTACGTATAAGTAAATAAAAGTCTGTCTGTAGTGCTTAAAAATATAGTAGACATACCTCCCTCTTTTTGCCCCACCTCTTCATAAATAACAGCCAGTCCCTAAAAAAAAAAAAAAAATAAAAAAATCCCCTAAAATAAAATTTTTGATTTTGGCGATTTTCATTTTATTTATGTATATATATATTTTTTGCAAACCTTCTTTTATATTGATCACTTTGTGTTACATTTTATGCATGAATTGTGCTATATAAATAAAGATATTATTAATAGAATTATTATTTTTTTTAAATATTATTTTGGGGCAGGTTTGGAGGGCATTTTTTTTTAAATCGACGGTAAACAAATGCCCTTCCCCTAAGCCAAAATAAACATGAGTCCCCCCAGTGCTTTTTTTTTTATCACCCCCTCAAACTTCACCAGTAATGAACAGTCCCTAATTATTATAGAATAAAACATGACAAAACAAAAAAGTCTCTGAAATTTGCTTTTGACTGATTAAAAAAAAAAATTAAAAAAAATCGCGGCATTTATTTTGAAATAAAGAACCGGAAGTGGTGTCAGATTACCGGCAGCTTACCGCTGGTCCGTTCAGGCCCAGTCAAAACAATGGAGCTTTAAACACTCAACAATTATTATCCGTTATTCCGTTAACTTCGTCGTGCTGTTTTATTTCGTTAACGTTCACTAACGTCGTTTGGACGGTTGTCTGTGTCCGCAGCTGTCTCCGGTGTGAAGCTTCTCCCGCGGGTGTTTTCTGTGTTGTTCTCTGTAGCGGTCGGAAATGGAGACGGCTAACAGGCGTCTGATGCTAGGTAGCCTGGGAGCGGCGGTGGGGAGCGGCTGAAAACACCGTAAAACGGTGAAAATAAGAGCCGGGAGCGGCGGTGAGGAGTGGGCGTCGAGGCTAGAAAGACAGGCGGGTCAAATAACGGTGGGCTGGTAGCATGGTGGAGTAGGCGTCTGCGGCGTCGACGCTATCGGGCTCCTGCGACCGACCGACCGACGGACGATTCGCTCTCACCGGGGAGGATCACCATGGCCCCGGGCTCTCTGGTGGCGGCCTGCCGCAGCCTGGCCCTCTCTACGTGGCTGCTCTCCTTCTGCTTCGTCCACCTGCTGTGCCTGGACTTCACCGTGGCCGAGCGGGAGGAGTGGTACACCGCCTTCGTCAACATCACCTACGTGGACCCGGCCACCTCGGAGCTCCGCACCGAGAAGACGGAGTGCGGTCGCTACGGGGAGCACTCTCCCAAGCGGGACGCCAAGGGGGTGGTGGTCCTGCCCGCCGCCCCGCACGACCGCCAGGCCTGCGACCCCAACACCCGGTTCGCGGTGCCCGCACAGGCCGGGGCCTGGGTGGCGCTGATAGCCCGGGGCAACTGCACCTACAAGGACAAGATCCGCCACGCTGCAGCCCACAACGCCTCGGCGGTGGTCATCTTTAACGTGGGGTCCGCTAATGCTAACGACACCATCACGATGCCTCATCCAGGTACACTGACCCTCCTCATCTCAGCGCTACATGCGCGTCAAATCATGTTTAATTAAACCCATCAGTCAGTGAGTTTGTGTTAATACTCACCACTGTGTTATATCTTCTTAAAACCTACAGTGATTGTCGTGGTCACAGTGGTTCAGGTGTGCAGGTGCAGAATAATTAATACACATTATTACACACAGTGGATAAAGGCAGAGGCGGTCCCAGACTCGGGGGCACATTAGCCCACAGAGGCCCCCCAACAACCCCGTCTTGTTTTTACCTCACTGGTGATCAGAAAGGTGCTCGTTTCACTGTGTCACACGTGACGACTGGTGCACACGGTTGAGCAGTAAGTAATTACAAGTAACTGAGTTACAATTGCAACAAAATCAGTGATGTAGTTTCACAGTTTGTCTCAGATATTCAGTAAAAAACAAAAATGATCTCTCATTTCAATACAACATGCTAACCTTATTAGCACAAGCCTATGGCATTTTAAATTGTATAAATTAGCCTAGCGATGAGCGACGGTTTCCTCTGCTAAAATGAAGCCAGGATTGATCATACACAGGATGTAAAATGCTATTTTTGTGGAGGCTGTATCGGCCTCACAATTTATTGTTTCTTATCCCTGAAATTAAAGTAAATAAAAGCTTCGTTTCTGCTGAGGGAAATGGTTTCATCTTACAGAAACAGACAGCAGGTCTGCCTCGCTGCGACGTGTAGCTACATTTCTTAGTGTCGGCTCTGCGTCGATGCTTACCACTCAGAGGGAACTCAGTCATCGTAAACCTTTGGTGATGTAAACCTGCATGGATGAACTCCATATATGTGAGTGTGTGATAGTTGTGGTATCATAACAGCCTGTCACAGGTTACAGCGTGACGATTAGAGGAGAAATGGCAGAGCATAAAGGGCCAGGTAGAAAACAACAACTCAGTCATTTAGGATTTTACTAAAAGATGGAAATCACCTGTTGATTTATATTTATAGATCCCAGGGGACATTTTTGTATTTGGGAGCTGTTTAAATGTGTCATTTGTGGTTAATTTTATTTTGTTAAACTGTTAATATTGTAACAGTATCTGAATCTGACTCTGAGTTACTGTTGCATGCAGCTGCTGCACAGCAGTCACCTCTGAGACAAATCAGTGCGATCTTGTTTTTATCTCAACACATTTCCTGGTTTCTGCCTCTCAAATGTGAGAAGTTGCGGCTTATCTCTGTTTTTGTACCATGGTGAACTGAACTTCTCTCAAAAACCACTGGCCACTTGGAGACTGTGATCATTATTATTATTATTATTATTATTATTATTATTATTATTATTATTATATTACCTTGATTATTCAGTTTGAGCCAGTTGATAGAAATCTGGGTCATAGGCACCATATCTAATTATTCTTAGGCCTTGATCACACTGAAAACATTTCAGCAGCTGGAGGCGCCTTTCAGTTATTGATTTTAAGGAGAATGAACCTTTTTGCCAACTTTGTTTTTGCAGGAGAGCTCTGAACTTCTTCTCCACGTTTAAGAGTACTGTTTGCAGTGGAAACACTAGGGTCTAGGTGCCATGTCTGAAGGGTTACTTTTGGGTCCAAAGGTACCAAAGTGTTTGGTGGAAATGGGGCTTAGTGTGCTGCTGTGTTGCAACACTCAGATTCATTTATATATTAGATGTATTATTATTCAGCCTGTCCTGCTGTATCCACATCAGCTGGTTGTGGAAAACTCACTCTGCTGATTCGATTTGTGTCCAGAGAAGCTCAGCAGATATGATGATGAAGTGCTGAGTTATATAACAGACTGACTGTGCTGTCGTATCAGTCTGAGGTCCTCCAGTCTAAACTGTTGTTTTTATTCACTCTGTCAGTGAAGTAACAGACTCACAGCTGCTCCTCCGTCAGCTGGAAACTCCTTCAGGGAGTCCCCAGACCCACAAACACGAACAACACACTGTGTGTTTACTTTAAATCCACTTTCTCATGGTTTTTTGTTAACTGTCAGGGTTATTTTCTGACCGGAGCTGCAGTTCATATTCCAGAGGAGATTTCCCTTTTTCTTCCTGGGAATCTTTCCTTGGATGCATGAACACGCATTACAGAGATTTCCCCCCCAGAACACCATCTGTTCTGGGCTCAATATCACACTTGTTATCCAGATACTTATTCATACTACTTGTGGAGTTGTTTGGAGTTTATCTGATTATTATTAAATGCTGCTTGTGATGCTTGTCTAGGGCTGCAGCTATTGATTATAAATATTGTAATTACCACGATACATCATCAAGATACATTCATCGTTCATTTTCCATAACCGCGTATCCTCTCGGGGGTCACAGGGGGCTGGAGCCTATCCCAGCTGACACTGGGTGAGAGGCCGGGTTCACCGTGGACAGGTCACCAGACTATCACAGGGCTGACACATAGAGACAGACAACCATTCACACTCTTATTCGTCACCAGTTAACCTGCATGTGTTTGGACTGAAGGAGGAAACTGGAGCACCCGGAGAAAACCCACGCTGAAATGGGGAGAACATGCAAACTCCACACAGGAGGGCTCCCCCACCCCAGGATCAAACCAGGCGAGAATGCTAACCACTGCACCACAGTGCCACCTTTTTTTAAATCTGACAATCAGAATCAGAATTAGAATAATTTTATTGTCCTCACAGAGGAAATTTGTCTTGGACAACAAGGCAGCTGCGGCTCACAATTTAGAGTACAAACGACATTAACATTTGAATTATAAACAGCATTCAAGACAAGACATAAGAACATACAAGGACAGTTCAGTGCTTACATGGTATCTGGATAGTCCATCCGATTTTTTTTGCACATGACCCAGCAAAAATATATTGTACAGTTCGAAAAGTGACCTGTGCTTGGACCAGTACACAGATAACATGGCAATGACATGACATAAAAACATAAAAAGGTTATTGCACATGACCCAGCAATAATTTATTGCACAAGTTCAAAAGTGATCAAATAATCAAAGATCCGATAAGCACCATAATAAAACCACAGGCAGGAACCAAGTGCTGTTTTTGATTTAAAACTGAGATTGAGCAGGTTGTTTGTTCAGAACATCAATTGATGCTGGAAGGAAGGAGGACCTGTACCGGTTAGTTTTATACCTATATCTTCTACCCTTGCTACTAGCTGCTCGCTAATTCCTGCTATCAGCTGTTTCCTGTTTATCCACCACCAGTGGGTTCCATGTGGGGCGTCATCAACAGCCCCTCCCGCCTCGGTCTATTTCAACTAAAAGGTTCCGCCAATACGACTACCTTACGAGGTGGAAAATTGGGTGCCTCGGATCAACTCGCCAATCCAGCTCTGTGTGTCTAAACGCTCGCAGCTTGCCGGCAAAACGGCCCAACATTCACAAAAAACTGGCAGTTTAAAGGCCAATTTCCACCAGATGCGCGTTGGTTGCGTCTGCGCTCCGGCATGGCAGCGGAGCCGATAGGATTCCATTCTAGTCAATGTGTGTGTTTCCACCGGCTGCGGCTGTGCTGTGTTCCGGCTCTGTCTCAGCTCCGGCACTCCGGAGCCCTCCGCAACAGATACACAGGACTTCTATTTTTGCCGGACGCCGGAGCACAACGCCGCAATTCAGCACAGAGCAGATCATGCGGGGCAGGAAGTCATGCACAGAAACACAATAAAACATCTGGTTAATTTTCAAAATAAAGTACATAGTGTTCACGGCGGATCATATTTCCCGGCACTACACCTTAAAAACTACATAATGGGCAGAGGCAGGCCTGAAGTCAACAGGTCAGAGGTTTTCAGACGTCATTTCACACCGTGAACACCATGGACGAGGAGATATTAATCATGGCAGTGCACCGAGATGTCTTCCGGCGGAGCTGCACCGCCCCGCACAGCAAACGCAGCCGGTGGGTGTTGACGAACGGCGGAGCAAGCAGCGGATAGCCAGTGCTGCCGTTCTGCAACGGACACACATCCAGTGGAAATCCGGCGTAACAGGGGCTACAGTATCGATTTTTAAAAATTATATACATTTTTAATATTACAAATACAAATTAAACTTCAGGTAGCATTCTAGAATAATATAATCAACTGTGTTTTCAGTCACAAAATGGCTGAAGAGAAATAAACAGAGTAAAAAGCTTCATCTGCTTGGCAGCAGGCTAACCAAAGCACCTCTCCCCAGCAATGCTTTCCAGCTCCTCCTGGGGGACCCCGAGGCACTCCAGGCCAGATGAGATATGTAATCCCTCCAGTGTGTTCTGGAGAAAACTTATTTTATCAAATAAAACAGATGCTGACAGCGTTTTTCTCTGGGGACCTAATTTACAGTTGAAAAAAGGTAATGTATCGCAGTGTATTTTATCATAATACTTAGCGTATTGTAACATATTTAAAATCACAATAATATCGTATCGTGGGGCCTCTTTTGATTCAGACCTCTAGTTCATCGTGTGTCCAACTCCAGTTATGCTCGTTAAACGGTGCACCAAGTAAGGTGCAAGGGGCGAAAGAGTTGTGCCGTTAATAGGTTTACCACGGAAGATATATTTGACAGGTTACACATGTCAATCTGTGGGTTAGTTTTGCTACGCTTTAGTTTACTGCATTAAAAGCTAACTAGCAGCACCGCTCAATCTGCGATTAGCATTTATAACTCTGTCCTGACTCAACAGTGTTGCTGAGGAAACATGGTGACCCCCCTCAGCTGTCCCCTCAGGTCACTGCAGCGAGCAAGTGGCTCAGCTTTGAGCCGTAATCTCCCGTTAGCATCGTTAACTGTTTGAAACTGTGTGAAACTCCATCACAACCGTTTTTAAGTGGAGAGAGACTCTGGTGTCACTGGTGTCAGGTCAGAATCGGCACTGGTGGAGAAAATGTTCAACTGGTGCATCCCTCGTCCAGTCAGACCTCTCAGCAGTGAAAGAGCGTTAATCCACCTGGAATCAGCTGGTTTCATCATTCCTCAGTTCATCCCACAGATTAGTTTAAAGCTGCAGCTCAGACCAACAAGCACGTCCACACAACAAAGAGTTTTCTAAAGTTATGAAAAGAGTTCAGAGACAGGATGAGGAGCAAGTTTTAGACCTTTTTAAAAAGGAGTTCTCACTTCTTCACAGGAGTGTTTGGGAGTCCCTACTTGGTGTGATGGTTCAGATTAAGGTTAGGTCGACGGCTTGGCGGTGTGTAACTTCAGCGGGGATAGAAGTAGAAATGTGTGGGACAGGGAGACATTGATCCCTGGGTGTATTTTTAGGCAGACTAATCAATTTAGTTGCTGTTTGTGCTTGTTGGGGTTGATGTGAGTTCAGTGCCCGCCTCGGGGGAAACACATCCAACTTGTGGTCGGCCAAACTGCAAACACACACACACACACACAGAGACAGAAGAAGCATATCAACTTCTGAGCAAACACACAAAAGTTATGTCTCCACAATATCAGCTCAGATTTTCTGTGCACTACCGTCCATGCACAGGTGGTGTTTCCAGCCCTGCATGTTCTATCAAAAATGTACCCAACCACGACCCCGAAACTAAGGTACACACAGAACAGTGATCTTTGTATACTGTTGCCTGATTTGCTATCCATCCACTTCACTTGTTGTTAGTGTCGTAGTGAAAAAGTTTGTGCCGTCAGCTTCTCTTGTAGTTCATCACCAGCCTGTTGGCACAAACATCTGTCTGCATCAGTGACTAATTAGTTGTAAACTTGTATCGACACGGCGTCGCATTCTCGGCCGCTCCGCTGAAGGAATTCACCGCGCTGTGTAGCTTCCCTTTGTACGTGCTTGCAGCAGCTTTTCACGGTAAATATTTAACATGGGAATTAAACTTTGACCTGTTTCAACCTCAGTTATGTCTCCAAGTGGAAGTGAATCCTCCTCTGGAGAGTTTGTCCTCCACCCTTTGGAGTCACATGAGGGTGTGTTAGTCAGACCTCAGTCACAAGAATAGCCTCAGAATTTACCGAATTGCCACAATCAGACCAGCCTCGATGTAACGGCCGTGGTTTGGCGCACACTCCTCTGCTCAGGTGTCCTCGTACAACGCACTGAATCATAAGCAGCTGACCTTTGACCTCTGTTGACCCTGAAGGAGTCACAGAAACGTCTTCCTCTGCTTTTATCTTCCTTCTCCAAACAGCTTCATGCATCACTCTCAGTCACTCGTTGTCTCCAGATCCCTCACACCTGACCGCCGTCACTGACTAATCGCTGGTCACTGCATCATAGAGTTATGTATGTAACTGTGTAGTAACCCTACGGTCTGTTATATAACGATCGTGTTCAAACTGGATACAAAGATGGATGTTCAGTGAAATGAGGCCACGTCATCCAGCATGTCGGGGTTCACTGTTTATTTTTAGAGTGGCTGTCTCTGGTGGGCGGACGAGGAGCTGGTCGTCATAGTGATCGGGGGGGGGGGGGGGGGGGGACTGGATGAATGAATGAACAGGATACAGAAGCTGAATACAATCTGTAGTTGTAAAGAGGGTTTTAATAAGATAGGGAACACATTCATGATATTATAAATGGTATTTATTTTGTCTGACTTTCCTCTGGGTAGTTTTCCCTCCTCTCTGATTTTTTTTAAAATTATATAAATTATATAATATGCTGTGTTGAACCATGTCAGTGATGACCCAGTGATGTTTTACGGTCCAGGGGACTCGCTGATTTAGAAAACAATAAAATAAAGCTAGGGGAAAACACATATTTAGAATTATTAAAAGTACAGTTTGCATCCTGCCCTTGTCTTCAGGTACAGGTGAGGTGGTCGCCATCATGATCCCGGAGCCAAAAGGCCGCGAGGTTGTGTCACTGCTGGAGCGCAACGTGACGGTCACCATGACGATCACCATCGGGACGAGGAACCTGCAGAAGTACGTCAGCAGGACGTCGGTGGTGTTTGTGTCCATCTCCTTCATCGTGCTGATGATCATCTCTCTCGCCTGGCTCGTCTTCTACTACATTCAGAGGTTCAGATACGCCAACGCACGGGACAGGAACCAGGTAAAGTCCTCGCCTCTGATTGGTTGATTTTGGTGCGCCGCAAATGCCATTAGAAGCAGCAGGAAGAGGAGGAGGGGCAGATAACTGCTTCTGTTCCTGTATTATTACTGTCCCATGTACTTCTTTCAGAACAGTGCTCACATGTAGAGAGCTAATCATAAACTGGTTGTGGCTGTTCAGTTTCCCTGACGCCCCGATGTTTAAGAGATGAAGTTCCTGGAGAAGACGAACAGTAACAAGGTTATTTAAGTGCATGTAAACAAACTGAATGTCCCCCAAACAGCTGAAGTGATTAGAAACAGGCTCTGAAAAACGCTTATGAAATTCAAGTGCTTCGATCCAAACTGTTTGCGCAAGTCAGAATCAACCACAGCTGCTTCCACTGGCACGAGGGGGTGTAACAAATGATGACAGCATTTCCAAGTCAGTGTGGAAAGTCATTTTACTCTTCTATTCCACTACATCTCACAGGGAAATATTGTATTGCAGGACTTTTACTTGTAATGGAGTATTTTTTAGATGTGCTGCTTCCACTGCTGCCTCACCTGATACTAAATACCTCCATCATCTCCACCTCTCTGTCTCTCCCACAGCGTCGTCTTGGCGACGCGGCGAAGAAGGCCATCAGTAAGCTGCAGGTTCGTACCATCAGGAAGGGCGACCAGGAGACGGAGGCCGACTTCGACAACTGTGCCGTCTGCATCGAGGGCTACAAGGCTAATGACGTGGTCCGCATACTGCCCTGCAGGTAAACACACAAATACACAAAGAGTGTTTCTAGCGCAGGGGCTTAACCAGGACTGAAAGGTTTCCAAACAAATACAACATGCTAATGTTATTAGCACAAGCCTATGGCATTACATTGTATAAATTAGCCGAGCAACTAGCAGAGATTTCTTCTGCTCATATGAAGCCAGGATAAATCACACACAAGACTTAAATGCTATTGTTGTGGAGGCTTTATTGTCTTCACAATTTATCATTTCTTATCTGTGAAATTAAACTAAAGACAAGCTTCGTCTCCACTGAGGGAAATGGTTTCAGCTTACAGAAACAGACAGGAGGTCTGCATTGCCGCGACGTTACATATCTGGGGAGGTGCACGTCAGGTTATGGCGTACCTACGGACAACATCATTTAGACGCAGAAGTATAAATCCCGGACTAAAAGCAGGGGTCCACAAGCCCTGTGCGCGCAAAGCTCAGATTTTACGACCGCGCAGACGCGGCTCCGCGCACCAGTGTCACACAGAAGACTGCTTGGCATATATTTTTCACATTGCGGGGATTTTTCACGGACAATTTTTCAGGAAACTATGGCAACACTTTGGCTTTGAGCCAGACGAAGGAGGCAACCCTTGTTTGCACTGACTGAGTAAGCTAAACCTGCAAATTTATTTGTAAGGAATAAAAGAAACAACGTGTTACTGTCACTCTGTTGTCCTATGGTTGTTTTTTATTTTAAATGAGTCAATTGCGCCCCCAAGTGGCAAAAATCTGGTATTACCGACACAAAAACCGGACTGTTTTTTTTCCCCTCATACCGACCCAACCCTATTAGCTGTTGCGCTAAATGTTGTTGCAAACAGCAGTCTGCGTTTGTGAATACTGCTCCATGCACAACATTTACATGTAGGAAATGTAAAGAAATAAAGTAGCTTTGTAAAATCTTTTCCATCATCACAGTTTTTCCCACTTTGTCAGAAATGTTCAGACTTGTAAAACATGAAATCAGTTACGTCACTTATAAGGGCAAATCATTTAAGGGTTTACTATGTGCTTTGTTTGTGTGGGTTTTTTTCTGTGCTGTGCCTCTTTGATGCCTGCTGCTTATTGGCTGGGATCTGGTCGCTACCTTTTTATAAAGCTTTGACTTCACCTGAGCGCTGCGGGGCTACACGCCCGGAAACTTTGTGGAAAACAGAGATTAAGGAACTTCAAGCAGAGGCAGAGTCTCTGCAGATAAACACACCACCACCACACACTGAGAGTGGCTCATAAGTGATGATTGAGTCTCAACACACTGCTTCTCATTCATGAAATGTCAGTAAATCTGAGTAGATTTGCACATAAAAAACCTTGATTCTAAAAACCTTCTCAGGATTCACGAACGCCGCAGAAAACTTGGATTTAATCGCTCATGAATTCCAGTCAGTCGTAAACTGACAGTGCACTCCCGCTAGTCAGCAATTAACATACATCCACTCCCATGAGTCGCCAGAGACCACCATATATGGAGGTGATAATTACTACGGATAGGTGCAAGAGAAATAAAAACTTGTCCCATGGCGTGTCATCTGTTGTAAGAACCATCCAAGTTTAAGAACAAGTAAGATCCTTCCAACTCTCTGACAGGTTTGGGTTCACCAGCTGCCCGGTGTGAGCAGAGACAGACGCCGAGTTGCTTCCCACGGGTCTTACTCAATTTGTAAATAATGTGTACGCCCCTCACGTGGCATCTCTGATCATGAAATTAAACAAAAATGACATGCAGTTTGGGGCTGCGGTGCGAAAAGAGCGCAGAGGAGGAGTGCGTTGGTTTGTTGTTTTTCTGAAATGAGCTTCACAAGATAAAAATGAGAAGCAGACTCTTAGCCTTGTGTAACAGCTCGAAATAAAAAGCAGCTGTAAGAATGTGGATAAACGGCAGAGCGAACTGATCCCGCTGTTTTTCTTCTGTGCAGGCATTTGTTCCACAAGAGCTGCGTGGATCCGTGGCTGCTGGATCATCGCACGTGTCCCATGTGCAAGATGAACATCCTCAAAGCTCTGGGCATCGCTGTGAGTCTGATGGACTTTAATGTGATCCTCTGGATGTGTTTTTAACTTGTGTCTATTCAGGGAAGGGTTTTGGTGAGCAGCAGCCTTGAAAACTGAGGATGTGGAATAAACTCAAACCTGTAAACAGCATTTTCTCAGTGCTTAAGAATCAAGATGATACAAGAAACTGCACTGGATTTATTTTTTGTATTGTTTCAGTGCAATTTGTAATATTGGTGAGATAAAGCAGTATAATCAGGCCAACTCAAAACCACAGTTACAACAATAAAGGTTTATTTTTTTCTTCTTGAATAACAGTTCAGTTAGGTGTGGGCGACATATCGATTGTACTCAGTCTGTCGCGACTTGCTCTACATGGGATGTATAAAAGGACTATATCACAGACATTGAGAAGCGTCACACTCGTCCACCTATCCAGACCACTCTCCCCAGGGCGTTAGTGTGTGTTTTTGTATCTGCAGGGCTCCAGACGGAGACCATTTAGTCACATTTTGTGACCATGGAGCACCAGTGTGACCTGCAAATATTATTAACACATGAACTGGAGAACTGTTGGTTTGTTTCCACCTCACAGTGAATAAATCCTCATGTTTAACAACACCAATGCAACAGTTTAACTGTCCGCTAACAGCTAACCATTTACTCAAGTTTACAGCAAAAACGTCAACATTTCCTGCCCGAAACGAGCTTTGATTTGTTTCATTATAACTTTGCTGTAACAACATTTATTCTAACTGTACTTTAACTTTATTATAACAGTCCTTTATTTAACTTTATTATTGCTGTACTTAATTTATCTTCATTTTAACAGTACTTTATTTTACTTTATAATATATTTTATTTTATTGTAGCTGTACTTCATTTAACTTTATTATAACAGTACTTTATTTTACTTAATCATAAAAGTACTTTAACTTTATTGTAGCTGTACTTAATTTAACTTTATTATAACATTCCTTTATTTAACTTTATTGTAGCTGTACTTAATTTATCTTCATTTTAACAGTTCTCATTTTACTTTATCATAACAGTACTTTAATCAGCTTTATTATAACAGTCCTTTATTTAACTTTATTGTAGCTGTACTTCATTTAACTTTATTATAACAGTCCTTTAACTTTATTATAACAGTCCTTTATTTTACTTTATCATAACAGTACTTTAATTAACTTTATTATAACAGTCCTTTATTTAACTTTAGTGTAGCTGTACTTCATTTAACTTTATTATAACAGTACTATATTTTACTTTATCATAACAGTTCTTTAACTTTATTATAATAGTACTTAACTTTTTTATAACAGTACTTTATTTAACTTTCTTGTAGCTGTGCTTTATTTAACATTATTGTAACAGTACTTTATTGTTACTGCACTATAACATTATTATAACAATACTTAATGTAACTGTATTATATTAGTACTTTATTAAAATTTATTATAATAGTACTTTATGCCGCTTTATTAAAACAACACTTTATTTTACTTCAATAAAACATATCTTTATTTAAATGTATGACAACAGTACTTTATTTACCTTTATTACACCAGTACTTTATTATAACATCATTATTATTATTGAAAATACAGCTAATTTCCTCGCGGGGAAGGACACCCAAATGGCACCATAAGTTGCCCAAATTAAGGAATTGTTTTAGATTTTTCTGTGATAGGGTATTTCTGATTTTAAATATTTTGATACAAAAATTCAAAAACTGCTGATTTGGATCATTTTGTGATTTAGTCAAAATTCTTTTTCTGAAACTTGTTAAATACCTAAAGGTAAAAAGAAGTTAAAACTGTGGCACATGTGTAGAACATTTTTTACAGTGCTATGTACTAATGTTAACTGTAAGTAACAGTTGGAAACATCTTCTCTGAGTCTGTCTCTGTCTCTGTTCACTCCAGCTGAACGCAGACTGTCTGGACGACCTGCCGCTGGACTACGACCTGGCCCTGGGCGGTGTCGGGGGGGTGGGTGTGGGTGGCGTTGGGGCCCTGGCCCTAGAAGCTGTGGTGTCTGGGGCGTCCAGTGACGGCACGCTGAGCGAGGGCGGCTCCTCGGTAGTGCTGGACCCCGGGGTGCGACGGGTGGGACTCCCTCAGGACTACCAGGACCCCGACACACTGAGAGACAGCCCTGTGACTGCCACCACTGACACACACACAGGTAACACACACACACACTGTACTGTATGTTCTCTGATAAGTGGTGTTACACTGACACCCAGAGGCGTTTCTGCTACATAACACTTCTTTCTCATGGTGTTGCAGTCTAAGTCACATTAATATTTCTTCTTGCCTCCTGTATGTGAAGCAAGTTTTTCCTGCTGAAAGAGGTGAGGCAGGTGTGACTGGAGAACAGGAAGCTGAAACGATGAGAAACCAGAGTGGCTGTTTGATTTAATGTAAAGCTCAAGAATGAGAAAAAAATTATATGTCAGTTCCACTCTGACTTCACTGGCTTCGTGAAGTTTCTATTTGTTTCTAACTTAACCTCACCTGGCTCGCTTTAAATCACCTCGACTGTTACTTCCAAAATGCGCGTATCTAAAAAGGGGGTCTGGTCTGCTGAGCCTGGGGCACAGGGAAAATCTCTCTTTCCACTTAACCTTGGGAGCTATGGAAACAGAGACCGCAAGTCACCCTTATCTGGGCAGCTGCACTCCCTCCATCACAACTGGGAGGCGATAGATGGAGCGCATTCCAGACCTGTTTTAGGCCTTCTGCTGATCCATCTGCTACCATAAGCATAACTGTCCTCCATTCCCTTTAGTGACCAAGGCTGAAGGCTGTAACTAGGGACGCACTGATGTGGATTTTTTCAGCCGACACCAATAACCGATAATTACCTGCTTCTCATGGCTGATAACACAAATGATAACCGATAACTTTTTGCATGTTAAAAAGGAGTGTATAACCTGTAGTTTATGAACACCTGAGGATAAGAAAGGCTGAAATGTAGTGGGAAAATATGGCAGATTCAATATTCCATAGCTGTAACCGAACCAAATCAAACCAACATCACTTGCTAATAAAACAAGAACAAAGAACAGTGCCAGCATTAGGTCTACCCTCAACGCCCCTGCCCCCATAAAACTGTCTATTGTGTGTTGGTTGGTCGCAGATCAGACCCTCGGAGCAATCCTGTTGTCTTCCTCTGGAACTGTGAAAGACGTCCACGCCGTGACATATTTTGTCCTCCTGACACTGTGCTGCAGTTGTTGTTCTTCTTCTGTGTTTATTGGCAGCTTGCAAACCAGGTGTAGAGGTACATGTACCACCACCCACTATGTTGGGTGTGCAGGTGCTGCCCTTGTTAAGTCAATGAAAGCAGTCTGGCTTCATATTATGGGCGCAGTTTATTGGCTGTGATTGTTTGTGATGGAAACCTTCAGTCTAACCCGTTCCCGCTCTCTTCCAGGTGAGCTACAGCCAATGGCGAGCAGCGCCTCAGTGGCATCATTGGTCATCACCGTAGAAACGGGTCTCTCAGATGAGGAGGGGTCCATGGAGCAGTCTCAGCTGGGGGACAAGTCCTGAGAGCAGCACAACAGAACCAAACCAGGACCCCGGGCCAAAACAGACTCAAATCAGGTTCAGACTTTTAACAGACTTCATTTGAAGCTCCAGAGAGTGACCTGACTAAAACCAGATCTGAACCTACCCTTACTGCACCAGACTGAGCGTGACCCAGGACCTGGTTCTAGTTTTTGACCGGTTCCAAGTGGAAGCTAAAACCCAGAACCAGCACCAGTGTTTGACTGGGTTTTTCTCTTTGGACCTGTGTGATACAGAACTAAACCAAACCAACTGGACCACAGATGGACTTGAGCCTAGCTAGAAGCAGGGTCTAGACTATGATGGGTTTTCATGTAGTGGATCTAAGCTGGATAAATGTGTCTGTGACCTGGATTGGCTTTGTTCTTTTATTCTCCTCCTGGACCCTTGACGAGTTTGGACCCAGGACGTAACTTGGTGTAACAGTGTGTTTACCTTGGTCTCACCTCGGCTCTCCTTGGTATAACCAGGTTTTGCTCCAACCGTAAACTGGGACATACCTCGTGTCTGTCTGTTGTCGCTCCGTGCAGATGTCTTAATCAATCCACATTTGCCTCATGCTGTTTTGAGAAATAGACCCCAACTTCTTTATGGTTCTACCCCTCTGTCAATCCACAGTGACAGAAAGAAGTTCACAGAAGTCCAGTCCATTTCAAATAATGTCGCGACATTTCTCTCCTGACTTGATGAACTTTTGAAGGTCGGATGGAATTCACACTGAGTCTCCACAAGCCACATTTATACTCAGAGAAACATGAAGATGATATTGAACTCACCTCGATACTCGCCTCAACAGGGTAGAACCTGAGAAAGTCGTCTGCCAAATTAGGATCCACTCTTCGAGGGTCAATATTCTCCTTCATCAGCAAAACTGGAGGATCTTTGACGAATGCGTGAGAACTCCAAACACCAGATTGTGTGTTTTTAAAAGTGTCCGTGAGTGATCCAGGCCAGGAATCTAGATTTACCTGTTGTACTTCAGTACGGAGTGCTCTTGTCTCGGGACCTTTTGTGGAATATTCTGTTACCTGGTTTTTCCAGGTAGGAGAGGAACAACAAATAAACAAACCTTGATAGGACTCAGTATCGGGGCTGCTTCCTTCTCACCCTGGTCTCAATTCTTGGAAGATTTAATCTCTGGTTAAGTTAGCTCATTTTGATTTGCTTGCCAACATGCCAGGCGCCGTGTGTGACGTCTGCGGTGACTGACTTTTCATTTTGGAAAGGAGGACTTTTATTTTTGAAAGGACTACTCAAGGCTGTCGATTTGGTTTGTTTCTTTTTCTAGTGTTTTGCTAAAACAGTGGACTCGTCATGGCAGTATTACAGCTACAGTTTGACTGCAGTATTGAATAACAACTACACACAGTATTTAGTTTTTTTCTCTTTTTGCCTGTCAGTGTAATTCAAGGCTCCTTTATCTTCACAGCACAGTAGTGCTGACAGTTTGGTTTGGATGCTCTCCAAACAGGGTTCCTATGTGTCTGGGAAAACTGGTGACACCAAGAAAAACTCTTGACTGATTGCAGGGCTGTACAGAATATTATAAGGTATGAGAAAGCGTGTTAAATATAAAATTTCAATATAAGAAATAATGCTGACTGTAAAGCACAGATGAAGTCAAATGTGTGAAAATAGTGACAGATCTTGGAGCATGGGTCTTCACATACAGATCATTTGGAGAAAATGATGACAAAATAAATGCCACCATGACGTAGGAGAGTTTTAAGCTGCACCACCACCTGTTCTCCTTGGTAGTTTTCTATTTACACAATTTTCAGAAACATCCGTAGCGCCGGGCAGACACTGCATGTTGTTACTCATTCTCACACGTCAAATCTTAAACTGCCTTGCTTTATTTTCACGCATAAACAACCAGCGTATATGTAGAGCTCTCACTGAAGGAACCTGAAACACCTGTTTGGTTTTGTGCAGTGACGGTTCCAATAAAGTTTATTCAAACATAACAACCATATCCTTGAAAATGTTGAGGACTATGAACGGAAAGTAAGAAGCTGCTCTGCAACAACTTCTAAAAAGTCAAAGTTTTATATCAAAGCAGTTTCAGACAAGACTCAACCATGGATGTATAAAGAGAACTGGATACAGAGTCGAGCCGGGGCCCCGTACATACATATGAAGGTTACTCAATGGTGCATGGATCCAAAAAATGTTCGTCTTTCCCTTGTAAAATTCCCCAAATCTTACAATCTACTTCCACTGCATTGGGCCCATAGAGCATGGATGTATAAAGAGACCTGGATACAGAGTTGGAAGCGGCTGTTTCCACGGTATGAAATAACCAGATCTTATGCATCGTCGGGCCGTTAGAGCAAGACCACTGGAGATTTCCTCCGGCGAATAGTTTATGTTATCAGTCATTTCGTGGGGGTGGTGATGCCCCAAAAACTTTATCTACTGATTTGCAAACGTCACTTTTGCTATATAAATTTCCGAAATAAAGTCTTTATGGGCCCCATGGCATCACGTGACGGACATGGAGGTTGTAATTATACGGTATGGCCACTATGCCCACTTGGCTTCAAAGCCCAGCACTGTTTCTGGGGTCTTGGCCACAACATGTAAAATAATAAGTACTAAGTACTTAAAGTTTAAGTATTATTCTACACTTTGTGGCCAAGACCCCAGAAACAGACTCAAAGTTTACAATCTATCTTTTGACTGTAGCCATGTTGAGAAATCGTACAGCAGAACCAACCACAATTTCGGACATACCAGAAGTTCACCTGAATGTCTGACAGCCAGATCTTCAACGGCTTCGGCAGTTGATACAGCATTGTAATTGGGGGTTGTTATGAGGCAATCTGTCCAGTCAGTCCATGCTACATTGAGTCGGGGTCAACGAATTTGAGGTTTAAATTGGATGTAAACTGCGCAGTGTCTGCCTGGCTAGTTAGGGGATTAGGGGATGGAAAGACTTCCCTCATCAGTCTTCCATCGTGGCCGTCGTAACATTCTGTAAGTGTTAAAATGCCATGTAGGAACCCTGTCTATAGTGTTGCCTCGTTTTGTTTCAATGTCCGTCCATCTATCCGTCTGCCTGACCACGTGTCCAAAAACCCCAGCCTCATGCTGCCTTTTTAAAAACACCTTTACCTTTAACCCTGACAATCAAGAATCGGATCTTTTACTTGCTAGTTGGGGATCTTTTCTCCGGACTCTAGCAAACCTAAGAGGTGTCTTTCAAACACACCTTCTGTACACCACAGTAGGTGTTAGCAACCATGACCATTTCAGTTTCAATTTAAGCTCCACCAAATCAAGCTGTGAAAGACGATAGAGAGACGGTACCCAGAGTCGTAGACATGACGGAGTTCAGCAAAGAATCCCTCCCCGCTTTAGTGAGTGTAGCTCACTCTGGATGCCAAGCATGTAAATATAAAATGTATACTCCACACGTTCACTACGTCACGTGGCATTGCTGTCGGTTTGCCAAACTGGTGTGCAGACTGTGTAGAGCTGCGGCCGCGTCGTGGCGTCCCCGGCGCAGAGAGAGATAAAGATTGTCGTCTATTTTGATACCAGAGGAGACGTTTATTTTTGTAATGAAGACACCCAGCAGCAAAGACTGATTTCCCTCCCCTCATGACCCCATGGCCTGGTGATTCTCAATGTGATTGAGTGTTGATCAGGCAGATTTATGTGTTGATTATTTGTGTAATTGTACATACCTACAGTACGCTAAGGACCTTGACGATAAGACTCTAAATTATTGTAAGATTATCCGTAAATATTCAGGATCTGATTGTTAATGATGAAAACTGAACCTGAGAGAACTGAACCCGAGTAAAGGCTGGGGAACCAACGCTGTACTGTTTATTTCCCCCTGTCGCTTTTGGTACTAATTTTTTTTTTTTTTTTTAATTCCCATTGATGTAAATGTTAAATAAAACCTGTTTCATTGATTTAATTAAGTACAAAGCAGTTAGATCACAAAATCTGACTTCTGAAACTAAACATTTAAGTGTAATTAAGACCGTCTCACAGCTTTGCGTGTACATAGCATTGTTTTCCAGATCCTGGACCTGCAGTCTCGGTAAATTTTAAGCAAAGCAAACAGTGCAACTAGTTTCCGTAAAAAGAAAAAACATCACACGATTTAGTCTGTGGGATTTGTAGTTAGCATTCAACTCTTAGTATGAATAATTAACAGGATTTTTTGTCAAGGAAAGCTCGGTTTCTTCGAGTTAAAATTGGTACCAAATTCTAAGAAGCAGTACTTGTGTTGGTGTTTCCGATCAAACCAATGGCTTCATTTTCTCACAGAAACCATGAAGACTTTTAAGTATTTTCTTCCTACTTTGCTTCCCAGGCTTCATCTTTCTCTGCTCACAGTTCACTCTCAGTTCAGTCAGTTATCAAGTATGTAACAAACACTAGTTCATTTAAAACACTGATGGGGAACGAATTTGCTTTAATATATGAAGATAATGGATTTGTACGCCTTGTCTCGGCCAATATTCAGTGAATGTTTTAATTAAAGTCACTTCCTTTGTGTTGTAAGCTTTATTTTCAAGGAATTTACCCGATGTTTGTTTTCACATTTGCACTGTTTCATTCCCTTTCTTTCTGTTTTTTATGTGGCTGCAATTCTGCCGCCACAGTCGTGAAAGTGAAATTGAACTCAATCCATTTCTTTCATTCTTCTAGTAGAGACTGAGGCTGCCGTGGCGTGTTGGTCCCTGTTAAGTGTTGGGCAGATATCAAACCTCAAATACTGATTTGTTAACAACCAAAATGTGTCTGTAGCAACAAGCGTCAAAATCTGTAATATTCGTTTTTGTGTTTGTACCTAATGTACGGAAGTTGGACCTCTTCAGTTTTTTTTAAATTATTAAAAAAATAGTGTAGAAAATGGTTGTATTTTTTTTTTTATTAAAAAATAATGCTTTGGTATCTGCACCAAAACTAATGTATCGAATCAGCACTAGTTATGAATAATAACCAAAATGTAATAATACCCAGCCCTAATACTCATGCAGGACTTTGGAAGCGGCCGTAAACTGAGGCAGGAAATTGTTTTTGGTACGAAATGTGACAACCACATTCAGCCATTGACTTTCCATCTTGGTAGGATAGATAACTTTTCAAAAACATGATTCAGAAAAAAAAAACAAACAAAAAACGTAGAACTGTCAAACTTGTCTTGTAGCTATGATTTCTTTATAAATATAATCATGAGACAGGAAGTCATAAATACGAGATTTGGAAAACCTATTGACGACATCATGTATTTTCTTTTTTCAGCAGGTCTTGAAAGTAAAAATAGGATCCCTTTCAGAAAAAGTTTTTCACACAGCTAATGTGCTAAAATGGGACCTTCATGTCACGGCTAGTAATGACGTCTGATTGGTTTTTCACAACCTATTGGCTGTTACCCCCGAATGCTGTGTTTTGATTGGTTGCTCGGCCTCTCTCTCTTTTTTTTTTGATGCACTTTAATTCTGTTTCTCTGGAAGGTTCTGGAAAAGTCTCGTCTTGCCTTTTATACTTTGTTTTTACTTTTTTAACTTTCCTTTGTCTTTGCTCTTTTCTGCCCCTCCCTCACAACTTGATTAGTTTCCTCCACTTCCTCTTTTCTTTCTCATTGTTGAAAGAGGGATTTATACTTGTGCATCAACTCCTACGCGTAGCCTACGCTGTTGTGAGCATTTATACTTGTGGTGGTGTCTGCCACTGTGCAGTTACACCTCAAAAACTAGTTGGAGGCGGAGGTTTCTGTGAAGTTTAGCTGATTCAAAACACACATTAAACACACATTAAACATGGCTTAATAGACAGTTTCTAACACAAGTACACAAATCAGCTTCACTATAACTCACAGCATTCACAGTCAAACACTTGTCTTTATCTGGACACATTTTCCCCACAAATACAACATGCTAATGTTATTAGCACAAGCCTATGGCATTTTACATTGTATAAATTAGCCTAGCAGCTAGCAGACTTCTCTCATCTCCTGAAACCAGGGACAACAGCAACATTGAACAAAGTTACAAAATTCAGCTCCATTACAACTCACAAGGTTCACCGACAAAACAACTGTCCTATACTAAACATGTTTTCCAAACATGCTAACGTTATTAGCACAAGTCTACGGCATTTTACATTGTATAAATTAGCCTAGCAACAAGCGGAGATTTCCTCTGGTCACATGAAGCCAGGATAAATCACACACAAGACTTAAAATGATATTTATTTTTGTGGAGGCTTTATTGTCTTCACAATTTATTGTTTCTTATCTGTGAAATTAAAGTAAATAAAAGCTTTGTTTCCACTGAGGGAAATGGTTTCAGCCTTTCTGTGTCATCGCGACATGTAGTTACATTTCTTGGGAGGTGCACGTCAGGCTACGGCGTAGGTATGGCGTTGATTCAATGCACAAGTGTAAATTCTGCCTTAACAGTGTTGGTTTTTCTCTGGCACTCTTCTTAAAATTTCGGTTTTAAAAATGTATGGGGTTATTTTCTCTGATGGTGTTTACCTTTGGTTATCTGGAAAATGTTTCCTGGTCCATATTGAACTACAGATCGTATGTATTTGTAGACTGACGGCCATATCTTTTGCCATATATTGTAATTTGTGTCGTAGTTTGTTTTGTTTCTCTCCCAAAGCAGGTGAATCCTGAGCCATGTAATCCCACTGGGATTACGCACTTTAATTAATTACTGACAAACGCAGCGGCGGTGTAAAAAAAAAAAAAAAAAAGTATCTTGAAGAACATAAAAACTGACAACGCCTGCTTTTAGGTGGATTTGAATCCAGCAATTCTGCTAGTGTGAATTTTGTTAGCATTCAGTCACCGCTTTAGGACATCAACGGTAAAGAAATGATGGTGAAAGAAGAAAATGAAACAAAAATATTCAGATCCTTCCAGAGAGATGGGAAAAGTTGAGGTGATCCGATGCGTCTGTAGCCATGTTAGCCCCTCTGCTACCTTGACAACAGGGTGTGAAGTGGTGTCATGTGTGTTTCTACGATATTAATTGTTTTACAGAGCGTCTGTTTGTGTGGTTGTCCTGTGCACGCAAACACAAAAATACCTACATACACATGTGTATATACAAGGCGGCGTGACGCCATGTTGTTTCTGTGTTTCAGTTGTTGCACGTGTTCTGATTCAGGACAGAATTTAAATAAAGTTTTAATGCAAGTTTTTGTTTTTATTCCAGCTCGGTGTTTGTGTGTCATCTTTTGTGGGGGAAAACATAGAAAATTCTTGTTTGCTTTTTCCAATTATAAAAAACTAAATGATAGTGTCTAAATTACTGATCTGCATGTGTATACTCTTTCTGGATTGTGTGTGTGTGTATTCTGGCGTTTTTTAGTCAATGAAAACAGTTTACAAAAATTACAAAAACAGTTATTGATTTCTTGATAATGCTCGTATATTTTTAATAACAATTCAAAGATGCTCCAGGCATCCAGCATTCATAGACTGATTCACGATGGAAAAACAGAATGAAAGAAACAGTACCGACATACTGCTGGCAGCATGTTATACACACGGTACACACAGTTATGTGTCTGAAATAACCTAAACTAACTTTAGTTAATTTCAGTTAAAAAAAAAAAAAACATTAGTGTGTAATTATTCCTTTGTTATCTAAGGGATTACAAGAACAATCCTTTATGAGATGTAGACACTGAGTTCTTACAATTGGATCTTTTCTCGTAATTACTATATCTCTAATTTTGTAATTCCTTCTTGACTTGAACGCACCTCGTTTAGTTTCTGAAGGTGGCATGAATTCTTTTTTGTGCTGTGGTTTGTCATTGATAACGCCACCTGTTTTTTTTTTATTCTAAACCAACCATAAAACACGTCACTCCCTGTTGAAACGTAGTGAAGGAAATATCAATGATAAACTGAGGACAAAAAAAATCACAGTCAATTTTATACGTAACAACAAACATTTAATGACACTGCCATACGGGCGCTAACGCTACATACTGTATGTAAACAACAGGTACATCCAATAATATCTTAACACATAAAAAGAGAGAATTTTTTTTTTATCGTAACTTATTAGTAACAACAGAACAAACATCTAGCTGGCGGAAGCAGCAGTGGTGAGTAAACTGACAGCCCACTGAAATACCGTGTGTATTTTTGCTAATGTTAGCATGTTTCGCTCCTCGTGTGAACATGTTCATTCATTCCCTTTAAAGTTAAAATTAAGTTACATACTTTCTCAACTTCATCTTATCTTTTACAGAGTAAATTCAATTTTTTGCTTTTTACCTGTATGTATGTCTTGTACCTGAGTCTGAGCGACACTTCATTCACTTTCACTGCCTTCTTGTAAGGAACTTAACATACATGACAACTAACAAGGTAAGTAGTACCATTTAAGTATTTTTGTTTTATATCGTGAAGCTTCATCTAGGGTTTCCATGGTCATGAAAAACCTGGAAAAGTCAGGGAATTTCATTGTCACATTTTCCAGGTCTGGATAAGTCATACAATTAGTAAAAAATATTAGGTTTTGGAAACATCATGGACGGCTACAGTCGTCTTCCGTGGATACTTGTAACATGACAGCAAATTTATTTTCTGAGGCTCTCGAGAAAACGCAGCTCTAATATGCGTCAATGTGTGATGTTCGTCTATCATAAGGTACATCGCTTAATTTCCCCCCTGCATTACGTCTCTTGTGCTGTGTATACCAGCTAGCTAAAATTACACTTAAAAAAAAAATATCAGGGCTTGAAAAGTCATGGAAATTTTTTAAAATTTTGTCCATGACATTGTGTTGGAACCTCTTTCATCAACTGTCATTTCACTACCATCATTGCACATTTTTATCTTTAGCTAACTAGCATTTACTTTTAGCTACAACATGAACCAGTCGCTAGCTTCTACATCCCGCGCAGTCAGACAGTCTATATCAAAACAGAAAATGACTGTAAAATCAGTAAAAATTAAACTGAGTGGATCATTTTGTTGGTGATAATCCATGTGCTGTGCTACAATTTTTAATAGTAGCAGTTGCTAGCAAAACTGTTTGGCTAATATCTGGTGTTTGTCTTGAAATTGTAAAAGTTTCATCGACTCAGCTCGGCAGGAGAAACAAACATCTGAAAAAACAGGTGAGTAGGTCATTCATGATTATTGTTTAATGAGGTAAAATCAAACAGAAAACAGAGTTGTTACATAAGTTACTTAAACAGCAAACCAGGCACCATGTTTTTTGGCTCCCGATGGTAAAATTAAGCAGCCAGTGGCATTTCAAGCAAGCTTTATGACAAGGCATGACTTGCGGCTGCACCAGGTTACTGGTTGTTACTGATAACAGTATGATACACCGATCAGCCAAAACATTAAAACCACTGGTGGGTGAAGTGAATATTAAACATCTTGTTACAGTGCAATGTTCTGCTGCTCCTGGCATTAATGTGGATGCTACTTGACGTGCTCCACTCACCCGAACTCTGTTGCAGACCAAGCACAACCCCCTCATGGCAACAGCACTTGTTGATGGCAGTGCCCCCCAGCAGGACAATGCACCATGCCACACCACTAAAACTGCTCAGGAATGACCCCAGGAATTGGACAAAGCACCCATGGCATTAACCTGGCCTTCAAATACCCCAGATCCCAACCTGATCAAACATTTGAGGGACATGCTGGTACCCCAGAGGTACCCATGATCGAGACTACGGTGGGTTCTCTTTGACTGGATTTGGCTCTGACCTCTCAAGGCATGGACACAGGACCTCTTGAGGGTGTCCTTTGGTGTCTGGCAGCAGGGTGTTCGTTTCAGATCTTTTGAGTCCCGTGAGTTCTGAGGTGGGGCACCAGCACGTCCCACAGATGATTAAACGGATTAGGATCTGGGCACTGTGGAGGCCAGGTCGATGCCTTAAGCTCTTTCTCACATTCCTTGGACCATTCCTGAGCTGTTTTTGTGGTGTGGCATGGCATATTGTCCTGTGGGGGGCCACTGCTAATGAGGAGTGCCATTGCCATTTTGATTTAGCGAGTCAAAATTTCCAATCATAAAATCTTAGAGGTCGTAGTTTTTACAGACTCTCTCAGGATTCTGACTCAAGGTTACTAAGTAGCTCATAATTTATACTTTTTTGAGTATAACTGGTGTTTTGTCATCCTGAATATTTAACAAATGTCTGTTTTTTCTAATCTTTTCCAGGGTCAGATGGGTTTCCTCAGATCTGGGCTGCGACAGCCTTTTGTTGCTCAGTGGTCAACCACTCACAGTAACTCTGGGATTTGTTCAGAGACGGTAAGTCAAAGCAAATATTTGGGGTTATTGTGTTGATGTACTGCTGTACTTTTAATTATCTGGCTTGACTTAGTATGAAATACTACTGGTAATAACTGGAGGAGAACAGAAACTACACAACAGCAGACACAAATGGTTGGAGGTCTGGACTGGTCTCAGTCATGGGGCTCATTTTTTGCTGGTCTTTCATGAAACCTGAGAACAAGAGGAACATACAGTATTTGATCATCTGTTGTACTTTACATGATGATATTCATGTACTTTACTAATTTTCAGTGCAGGATTTTCACCTGTAATGTATTTTTACTGTGTGGTATTAGTACTTTTACTCAAATAATGGATCACAGCACTTCCCTCCTTCAGTGTCAGTACTATGGTAAAGCTGTGCAGAGGTAAAACAGGTGTGGGTCAGTGATTAATAATGTCTTACCTGCTGACCTCACTGTGTTGAAGAGTCGCAGCTGGAGAGAGAATGGAGACATTTTCCTAAGTTTCAGATTTATCTTTTTGTTCTGGATGCGCAAAGGGAAAAGACTGTTCTGGGTCCAAAGTGCTTTTGTCAATTATGTGAATATTTTACCTCCTGGTTTAACTTCTGGCTTCAGCAAACTTGTGTCTCAACAGGAAGGAGGCCACAGCCTCAGCCACCTACACAGACAGACAAAATGACATACTTTAAAATTTCAATTAGTAGCCCAGCCTATTATTTATTTATTATGAGTGTATTAAAGAAGTCTCAGATCTTTGACTTAAACCTGTGAAACATTTGAGCAAAAGTGAAAGTGCGGCATTTAAATTTTTGTTCAGTGTAGTTTATATTAAAAATATGAATCTGCAAAGTCACTAAAGCTCTCAGATAAATGCAGTGACAAGTACATTTTGGCTTCTAAAATGTCATGGAGTATAAATATGAAGTATGATAAAATGGAAATACTCAAGTATCTCAGAATTGTATTCAAGTACAGGACCTGACTGAATGTACTGAGTTACATCCCACCACTGACAGTGAATGGTGAACAGTCTTCTTACTCTGTCTGGTTGGTCTTCTTCCACTGCGTGTCCACAGGGGGGCAGCACCTGCATCATGAATTTACCTGGAGACAAACAGCGAGGCAGTTACACACACACACACACACACACACACACACACACACACTCTCAACTGTCCGTCTTACACACACACACTTATCCCCAATGGTATTTTCTTGCACACACACTCCTGCGCTGTCACTTCCAGCGTGGTTGTTGACTGACAGAAGCAGCTGTCTCTGGAGAGGAACTGCCGCCTCAAGGTGTGTGTATGTGTGTACACCTGAATGTGAACATGTGTGTCCTCAGAGACGTCTCTGCAGCAGTGGAGACGTCTTTCACCTTTTCCCTCACAGTCAGTTTAGAAACACGGTGTGAAAAGAATGTCAAGTATTCCCAGTATCACAGTGTTACTCTGCATGTGGCGTTTAGTTTCTCCAACACTACATCTCCCATCAGCCTTGTCAACTTAGGCTTCTTTCTCCCTTGTCTTTGTAGAGGAGCAGCATATAAGAGGTGATAGTTTTCCATGCACTGTTTGCAGAAAGTCTGTTTTGTACAGGATTTCTTTACCTTAAGAGACACTTTGCTGATTTTCAACCAGCTTTGTGTCATAACGATGTGGGTAGTGTGTGTAGATTAACTGTGGTAGACTTCCCTTCATTTAACACTCAGATCTCCCGGCTCATCCTCAGCTTAAAAATACGCATCATCCAGTGGATTTTCAATGGCCGGAAGGCTGTTGTTCAAACTAAGGATTGTACTTCCGCATTTTTGTATGCCCACCACCACGGACACAGAGTACAGAAGCAGATCGACAGAGACAGCCGCCTCTCTTTGATTCTCTCAATCTCAGATCAAATGGTAAAAGAAGTATTTCTTTTCCTAAAAGCCGGACTGTCTCTGCAGAAGAAACCTTTGAAGTTGGTGCTGTATGACCAGAGACAGCAGAGAAAAAGGGCCGTAGCATTCGCTTTTGCTCATGAGGTAGAAAACCTACAACTACCAGACTAAACAATCAACGCTCCCACTGGTAGGCGATGTTATGCAAATCTGTCTGTTTGGCGTAAGTGCAGGTGGCTGGTAGCAAACGATCTCATATTACAGTTTAACGGTAAGCTAAAACATGTTTCTGAAAACATCTGAGTGAGAAACAGGCAACACAGTCACAGAATCTTGGTTTATATTTGATCAACGCTGCCTAGTTTTCAGTCTCTGGTTTTCAACTGTGCAGGAAACAGTATGGCGCTCACTTCCTGAGCTCATTTATGCTGTTGGGCATACATAAGCCCTAAGCGTCTCACCTTGCATCTGGCCAATAGTCAGGTCTCTGTCCAGCCGGTCAATTCCTGGAAACAGAAGCAGTGGAACTTTGCTTACTTTTAGTACATCATGAAAAATATTTGAAGTAATATTTTACACCGGCTAATGATGGTAGTAATTTTTACCCTACAATGCCTTCCAGAGGTTTTGAAATACCTACCAGCCAGTAGCAGGAGTTTGGGTAGATTGCAAGCCAGGAAGAGGTTGGAGGTTCCTCTAAACCAGCCGTCCCAATACTTTTCTGACTTCGACAGGTCTATGCGCCACATGTACACACTCTTATACACAGATACACAGATACACAGGGTGGTTGATTAGTAGTTTTTGTAGTAATACAGTCAATGGGAAGAAAAGTTTAAGACATTTGAAGGACAGGAAATGAAAGAATTAGAACAAATCAAGTTGTCTGCCTGTGTTAGGTTTGAGTGGTAAGGCTGGCGAAGAAATGTAAGTCAGTGGAATCACATTAATTATTACCATACATGCCAATGTACAAATGCACGTTTAATAGTTGGTGTCAGTAAATGTTTGGCGATTAATGAAAGTCAGCAGAAGTCATACGTGTTTTTGTAGGAGTTTTTATTTAGACTTTCAGAGCTGTTGACATGAATGCATGTCAGTTTTGTCCTTGCTAGTTATTTTAATAGCACAGTTTGCACAGAGTGGCCTAAAGTTTCACAACACATACAGTACAGGCCAAAAGTTTGGACACACCTTCTCATTCAATGCGTTTTCTTTATTTTCATGACTATTTACATTGTAGATTCTCACTGAAGGCATCAAAACTATGAATGAACACATGTGGAGTTATGTACTTAACAAAAAAAGGTGAAATAACTGAAAACATATTTTATATTCTAGTTGAAGCTCATCGAGAGAATGACAAGAGTGTGCAAAGCAGTAATCAGAGCAAAGGGTGGCTATTTTGAAGAAACTAGAATATAAAACATGTTTTCAGTTATTTCACCTTTTTTTGTTAAGTACATAACTCCACATGTGTTCATTCATAGTTTTGATGCCTTCAGTGAGAATCTACAATGTAAATAGTCATGAAAATAAAGAAAACGCATTGAATGAGATGGTGTGTCCAAACTTTTGGCCTGTACTGTACATTATCAAACCTTGATACAAAAATGCTTTGGTGATAAATATAAAAAAAATTTAACACATAGATTGACGCCAAGGGCTAATATTACGTTATTAATGAATGCAAGTCAATGAAATATTCAATGTTTCTGTGTGATCGTTTTCATACCTGACCTCCCCTGAAGCTCACCTCTGATGCAGCATTTTCTTTGTCATTGACGTAGCTCTGATCGTAGAACTCTTCGTTACACTCGACAACCACGTTGGTCACCGGGCTGGCCTGCTCCAAAGTGTCAGTCTCCTCCACTTCACATCTTTAACGGACAGGAAGTGAGAGGAGGAAATTATCAGAGAAAGTCAACAGTTAAATTTGCTTCAGTCATGTCTTGTTTGGTCTGGTGTATGCCAGTAATTTGTTTTGCGTAACATAACACACCATGGATTCTCAAATTAAAAGCACTCTAGCGTTGTAGTAGACAGAATCCCTTCATTCCCAAACAGGGCTTTTATTGTGAAACATTTGCAGGACCATGTTGTATGATGCTTAGTACAAGAAGCTGCTACCATCTTGTAGCACAATAGTACATAAAAAAAGTTTGGCAGGGACATTAACTCACATACACCCACAGTGACTGAAAAAGGACAATATCACTTTAGATGAGTAACCCAGAACAACAAAGAGTTGAAAATCGGTTAGCATGACTACACTGAGTATTAAATTAGATTGGTGGAAATGTACATTGGTTTACTCAGATAGATATAGAAAAAATACATCTGCAGTCTACTTAGGCATAAACCAATCATCACTGAGGTTCCACCTCTAACTGGCCGATCATAGCCAACCTACCTTTTGATCTGACCGACCATTGAGACTCTAGCAGATTCCAGGTTTCTGATTTGCCCACTCTTGACGCTGTAGGAAGGAAAACAAAAAATTGTTAGTGGTTTAGTTCGGAGCTGAGCTTTGTGAGTGCAGCGAGTGGTTGAAGATACTGTAATTATAGATGATCACACAATAACAAATCATGATCACTGCCTTGTTTTCCCCCTATGACGTGAATCTGTAAGTCTAAGTTGAGTTTGTTGGATACAAGTGAAAAATCTTGAGTTGTAGAATATTTGTTTTATTTTTTCCACATTTTATAAACTACCTTGTGACCGTCTGGCAGGTTCTGATGCACCAGTTTAGGACTACAAGTCTTTTTGATGCCATTATTCACTTCAGGTGTCTTGGGCTGAGGGGATCAAGCAATTAAACATTTGTCTTACCCATAGTTCGTCCATGTGTTTGTTTTAGTTTACGAATGGTCAGCTGGATTTTGGTTGCGCTCTCAGTCATTACTATAACTAAGCTTTTAAGTTACTCTTCTGCTGGTGTTTTCGGCAGCTACCAAAGAGGCCCCCAGGAGGTGTGCCTTACTTTGGATCCTATTGTACATAATGGCCACCCCGTCTAACAACAACTTCCATGCTACCAAACTGCTTCAGGTGAATTCTCACCACCGTCTTTGCTGGAATAGAGCCGAACCTGAAGTCAGATTGCAATCAGATTTGTGATCTGGCCAAAAGCATAATGCATATTTGAGGGTAAGTGCATCATCTGTGTTTTATCGGATAAGTCGGGCCTTAAATACTCACCTCCACTCTATAGCATGGTCCATGGACTTGAAAGACTTGGGTCTTCCCTTCAAGAAGTTCTGTATGCTGTGGAGTGCTTCCATTGCACTGCCTAAACGAGGAAAAGAAGGCCAGTGAAGCTGATATTTGTGTGCATAAAACTATCGCAAAAACAAGGAAAAGGCACTCTTACCTTCTACGACGTCAATAGCCACCAGGCCAACAGTGGTTGGTAGCAGCATGTTGCTGGCTGTATGCACTGCGATCGCCCCACCAACGCCATGACCAATCAGGACAATGGGGGGAGGAGTCTCACCGTAGCAGGCTCCAATCACATTGGCTACATCACTGATGAGAGTTGAGTAAACAATGACTGGCAGATAGCAACAGCACGGGTCAGATTGGTTGTTTTTGGTTATGTAAAAATGTTTTCATTTAGAATGACCATCTTTAGAGTGATAGGTGTTTTTGTTGATTTGGGGTAAAATGATTAGTGGGAGCTTAAAATTTGTGCTGGTGTGCCATGTGCTGTTACCTGGACATGGTTTGAGTCGAGAAGTCATCTGATTGGCGGACCACAGTGTCACCTAAATAGAGATTTCATCAAAACAGTGAGAGAGAAACTTGGATTTATCACTTAGTACGTTTACATGACATTAAAGAAAATTCATTCATTGTGTCAGTCCGACTAAAACCCAACTTTTAAAATACATGTAAACATTTTTAGTCCGACTAAAATCGCACTAAAGTGAATTTCTCAAAGTTGGACTAACACACCCAGATAATGATTGAGAGTCAAGTTTCTCTTACATGTATACAGTCGATCACACCCTAATTGGCCGAGGCGCTCTGAGCATGCGCCACATATGCATTTTTGCATGAAAGAAATGTTCAGAGTTGTAAAGTTGTCCACCATGGTAGCAGTTTGCTGCTAGCTAACTGTAGCTATTGTAGCTAACTATAGTTTGTTGATTGTTTGGTCACTGACATAATAGGTCAACCAGATAAAGGTCCAATACTAACAAGCTGAAAGGGGGCAAATCGCCACATAACAGAGTCGGACATACTGTGGTCAATAAATGGATTCCCCTCCTGCACTTGTATAAAGAACAAGACAGTCGTCCAGTTAAATGGCCTGGTCAAGCTGTAACCTCAGCTCAATCTAACTGTGCATGTAAAAGTAATGACTGATTTTTAAAATATTAAAACAAAGCCATTCTGTACCATTTCAGGCTCGGGCACCTGATTTTAAGGGCACAAAATACATAAAGCACAAGTGTAACATACCACCACGACCCCCATAGGTTAGATTCTCCAAAAGACTACCAATAAATATACAACATTCATTTCAGTTTTCACTGACCATGACTATTTACAACTTTCCCTCCACTAGGTGCAAAGTCTATTACACTAACATGAAGCAAAAAATGAAAATAAAAAAGGTGAGAAAGCTGGCCAAATGTTCACAGAGAAAAATCCAGTTCTGAAGCACTGACATCAACACAGTCTACAATCTCATCACAGTCTACCTCTGCCTTTGAGGTTCTGCTTTTGGTTTGGCTTGTTGTTTGTTTGTTTGTCAGCAGGATTAAAGAAATACTTCTGGACTGATTTTTGCGAAACTTGGTGGCCCAAGGTAGAACAAGTTAAATTTTGGAGCAGGTCCACATGACAAAGTGGCTACATGCATTGTTAAACTTTCTCATTAACATTGTGAGATAGGGCGTTCCACCTTGGGGGAATAAATGCCATACTTCTTAAAACTGAGTAGATGGTAGTTCAGTAACATTCACGGATTCCAGTAATCCTCTGCAGTAGCCTACACATGTAGCTGCTCAAACTTCATACAGAAGGAAGTTGTTATGTAGCACATGATTGACATAATTCTAAAACTTTTGGAAATATATCCGGACATATATCGTGGTTGCACAAACAGATTTGCGTATCATAGAGAACTGGATAATTGGTGGAGGTCTGCAGTCTCTGAATATCTTCCTACTTACATCTGCATTTGCCCCACAAGTTGTCTTGATAACCAGAACCTTTTGTATTTCTTTATACTGCCTTACCGTGACCCCTGAGGTCCATAGCAAGTACCCTGCAGGTCACCCTGCTGGCGATGGCTGTCTGCAACACAGAAAAACACCAAGACACACTGCTGATATTCGGGATGTCGCCAAAGTGAATCAATTGACCAGTCGGTCATTGGATCGACCTGCTGACTGTGCAGATAACTCACAGTGAAGACGGCCCAGGACAGGGCTGAGTGTCCTCCTCCATGAAGCAGAACCAGCAGTGGTCCATCATGTCCTGCTTTATAAATCCTGAATATGTCTCTGCTGTCGGCTGGTCCCACATGCACATCCTCCATCTGATCAAAATACTCCCGCCAGGAAACCGGCGAGTAGTCCTGCTTACCGCCAACCTCACTGGTCGACATGTAGACACACAGAAACACACAAACTGTACTGTATACTACCCACACAAACTGTATATTTTAGGCAGGACTATACCCTGACACAGCAGTGGATTGTCAATTTTACAGACATTTCTCTGCTTCTCAAGTTTCATCACAGTCTCACGGAAATATGTGAAATAGACGTGACCACTTAAAGGTGCATTAGACGGTGGTACAAACGGCGATCTTCTGGTTGAAAGCATTTCATGGTGGTGGGCATGAAATATGTGCTGACAACATGAAAACAATGCCAGTGCAAAGTCTGTTACTTATAGCTGCACTTTTGTTTGGCTCAGGGAAAGAAAAATACTTGGTTAGGTTTATAGAACAAAAGTACTTGGTTAAGTTTAAAAAAGATTGTGGTTTTGGTTAGAATACTTTGCATAGTTACATAAATTCTTCTTTTTGATACCTTTAGGACAGCCAATAGCTACTTTTCTCATTGAGGAGTTGGCAACAGTGGCACTGAGTGACTACGACCCAGCCCACATTTAAGGGTATCGTTTGTGGTGGAAACCCTAGCTTTAGTTATAGTTAGGAAAAGATGATGTTTTGGCTTACAACAACCATGATTGGGGGCGCAAAATTTGCTGAAAAAGCAGGGCTGGGTCAGTGAAAAACACCCGGCATCGATGTCGGTAACCACACCCAGGATCGGTGGCAAAAACACTGCGATGAAACTGCGCCACCCTGTGCAGACATTCTCGCTCTTTAGACTTATTTCGTGTGTCCAGCACTTCAAAAGATCGTTAATGACTTTCCATTGTGTGACTTTTCTTACTTATAATTGTGGCATTTATAGTGTTTAAAGATACGTTGGCTCGCTTCTGTGGCTAGTCTGAACGTGGAGGAAAACGTTAGGTTTTAGTACTATACTTAGTTGACAGTGTGTCGTGTGTCGCAGTGTGTTAGCTGCAGTGTGCGCTTCTTTTCTGAACTGGACACAGTGTTGACAGCTTGTCCCACAAAAACACTGATTACGCACCAAAACTTATTTCAAAAAAATGTTAATGTGTGTAAATGTGAGAAATTTTGCAGTAACACTGAAAGGGTGTAGATCAGTGGTTCCCAACTGGTCCAGTCACAGGGTCCAGATTTCTCCTTAGTCATTAGTTCAAGGTTCACATGGTTAAATACTTTCAATGTCATGTCGGCGTTTGGCCGTGTCCTCGAGCTAGTTTGCTGTCTCTGTGAAGTAACTGTCCATCAGTTACTCACTCTATAGCAGGAAACAGCACATCAAAATAAAAGCTCTGTGCCAGGAATTCACTGAACTTAAAGTGTTTTTCAGGATGGACCCGTGACCCACCAGTTGGGAACACTGCAACTAAAACTGTTCAACAACTGCAAACAGAATATTTCAACTTCGACTTTTCTGAAATATAAATTGAGTCACGAAAATCCTAAAATCCAACCTTTAACTCTCATTTTGTCACGAATCTGCCTGAATGGTTTTTCCAGTGTTTTGAAGAAGTGACTTACTGCTCTGTATCGAAGTTCTCCTCCCACATGCTGCGACTCAGCAGGAAGACGTATGAACGACTGCCGGTTATCTTCAGTCTGGTCTATTCGTGTGTGTGTGTGCGGTTATTCAGAAGGTTTTTCTTAATAAGCACCACACAGCTTCCTGCTGTGTCGCAAGTCCATCCAGTAAATAAAGCTGACTGGTGTGAGTATAAACACACTACAGGACAATAACCAGTCAGCTGTTGTTGTCAGGTAGCATCACTGTCTCAGCATCCTGTTGGCTGAGACAGCTGACAAGCAGCTATAAATGTGTCTCATCTAAATAGGCTTTGATTACTCAAAGTGACATGTTGGGAGATGTTTCACATAGACAATGTAGTGCAGAGGTGAAATGTAATGAAATACTTTTACTCGAGTACTGTACCTAATAATGAACTAATAATAATAATAATGCATTTCAGAGTGCTCAAGGAGCAATGTGTTCATAGATCATCAAATCAAATAATTCAGTAATATACAATAAAAGTTAAAAAAAATAACCAGACAAAAATGGTAATTATAAAAATTACATATATAATCATCATAATAAAATCATTACTATGCGTAGTTTCTGAAGAGCTAAGCCGGGAAAAAAAGAAAGAAAATCAGCAGCTGCACACTGCTGTCAAATCAGTGCAAGGATTTAATACCAGAACTCAAAATGAATTGTACAGAGTGCTCAGAGATAATCTCTACATCATCTATGCAGCACGTTTGCTATTGTGAAGGTCTAAAACCAGTTACGTAGGGCAAACAACAAACCAGCATGATCCAGTTTACAAAGACTGGCGGTTGGTTTTAAAGTAAGCCACAGCTACAGAAAAAGCTGTTCAGGATTCTGTCTATCACATTCTTGAGACGTCTAACCAGGCTGTCTTAGGCCTAGTCCACACGGGCCCGTGCACTTCTAAAACCGTGTACTATTCTATGTGATGTGGCTGTTTGGCCACACGCAGCCGCACTTTTGGGCCCCCGAAACCGCGTTTCTTTGAAACCAGAGTCCAGGGTGAAGTTTTTGGAAGACTCCGGTGCCACCTGTCTCCATTGTTTGATGTCAGAGCGACGGTAAATAGCTAGTGACATGGCAGACCAAACAAACATGCTGGTGCTAACTTTTGTGAGCGTGCTATCTGCTCTCTTTGGATGGCACATCCAGCTGCTCGACCTAATTCAACAGCAGAGGCGCCTGAAAGACCAAAGAAGGGAGAGATGCGTTAACACTTTACAGTACCACTATGTATTTTCTCAATGCGCCATCTGTATCTGTGTGATTGTGACACTTTCCTTTAAAACTATGCTCTATTTTTGTGGATTGGGTTGTTTTTATTTTACGCACTTTCCTATTTCAGTATTGACTCTGACATCTGCTTGGTTAAAATGGCCTTTCCGTTGGCGTTTAACCTCACACTATTTTTTTTTGTACAGAGTGATTTTGATAAGTGATTAAGCCTTATTTTAAATATTTATTCAGCTTGTAGCAGTAGCTGATTTTGTGCGTATTTAACAATCCAGTTCCGTCAAGGGATGAGAGTGACACTGATACCTCTGCCTCTGAGGAGGAAGACAGTGAGCCAGAGGAGGAGGAGATGCCAGGAGGAACCCCCCACATCCACATCAAGCACCATGTATTGTGCACCAAAAGGATCAAGTGGGAAGCCCATACTGACTTGCCTTATCTGATCCTTTTTAACATAAGCTACTCAGACATGAAAAAGGCCTAGAATTATACTATTGTGCTGCTAATGGCATCACTTATCTCTCGTATGCTTGAGCTTTACTTGGTAAAAATATTTCCACTCAGTGACAAGGATTCTTAATGTAAAGAGGGGGATGGATGGTGGACCCATGTCTTGCTGATCACTATAGTGATCGTTTGTGTGTGTGTCTGTTAGAGAGAGAGAGAGGGTGAGAATGGGTAGAGAGATGCATTGGGTTAAGAAAATGGTCAGGAACGCTCATTTGGTGCCAGGTTGGAATAACAATAATAATAATAATAATAATTTCCTTCATTAGTATATGGATGGACCCCCCTCATAAATCCTTGCCCACCCTCTGGCCACCCTTGTATAAAATTCTAGTTCCGCCACTGGTTTAGAGCAGTGCCAGTGATACCAATGGTAGCTAAGTTCAAACTCAAGGTACTTGTACTTAAGTATTTTGATTATATGCTACTTGCACATCACATCTCAGAGGTAAATATTGTACTCCTTACAGCACAATATTTGTCTAACAGCTTTCATTCCTTTTTGGGTGACAGTTTTTCATCCCCTTTGATCACCAGTACCGTACCTGGCAGGTGCCGAAATATTGACACTGAACATATCCGCAGATATTCACTAACAGCGTATTTCAGTTGTTTTCTGCCAAAGTGCACCAAGTTACAATCGTTCCCTAACCTTTATCAATGAGCTTTTGCTGCCTACAAGACAGAAGTCTGCATTATTAAGGTTTGTATTCAGATGTAAGTGGATGGTCAGAAAGATTGTCAGAAAGATGGTCGGAGAGACGTTTGAAGAGCTTTGGGAAACTCTTTCATGACAAGCAGCCAACAAGGTGTTTGCTGAGCCCAAAGTTCAAGGTCCTGTACTTTGAACGCCCTCCATCCACTCCAACTCCCTCTTTCTGAAGCCGATGCGCTACATGCATGTTGCATTTCTTTACCTGAAATAAACACTGACTCTGAAAATAATTCAGGTGGCAATTACATTACCACAGCAAAGTAATTAAGAGAGCAGCCATTTTCAAATTTTGCAGAGAACCTGTGGTCTTGAGCTCTGGGTAGTGACGGATTGAAGTGGCCTAAATGAGTGTCCTCCGTGGGGTGGCTTGGCTTGGCCTTCGAGGTTGGGTAAGGAGTTCAGACATCCAGAGGGAACACAGAGTAGAGCTGCTGCTCCTTTGCGTAGAAGTGTAGGTGGTTAGGGCATCTGATCAGGATGCCTCCTCTGCACCTCCCTTTAGAGGTGTTCCGAGCACGTCCCACTGGTAGGAGGCCCCGGGGCAGACCCAGAACATACTGGAGGGATTATATATCTCATCTGCCCTGCGAATGCCTTGGGGTCCCCCAGGAGGAGCTGGAAAGCGTTTCTGGGGAGAGAGATGCCTTGGGTGCTTTGCTTGGCCTGCTGCACCTGCAACCCGGCTCGGATAAGTGGATGAAAATGGATGGATGGACAACAAGTATTAAGAGGGGATACAGGAGTTTGGTAAGCAGGAAAAGAGGGAGACCACAAATAAAAAAAAGAGGGAAAAGGGCAGGGTTTAAATAAAAAAGAAGCAGGAGTAATAAGATGATGGCAAAAGAGAGGAAATGGGGAAAGCACAACTTAAGAAGAAATCATAAAAACCAGAAGTAGAAGATGGAGCGAAAACATGATGATGATCTCAGTGGCTGATCTCCTCCCTCTCTCCCTCCTCCTTTTATTTATTCATAACTGCATCCTTTAGAAAAACAGTGAGGAGGAGAGCAAGGGAACCGCTGACGCTTTGCTCCTGTACTCGGCAGGCGGTTGTCAGGACACTGTGATGGGATTTCCTCTGTCAACCGACGGACGCTGGTGTCTGTGGACCCTGAAAAGGTAGGCTACATAGAGAGTTTAAGATGACTCTAATAATTCTGTCATGAGTTGTTTGGAAATCCCAGCAGTGAGTTTATAATGCTGCAGTCGTGATTTAGATAGATAGATAGATAGATAGATAGATAGATAGATAGATAGATAGATAGATAGATAGATAGATAGATAGATAGATAGATAGATAGATAGATATCAGTTTTTAGTCCGATACTACAAATGTGCAGTATCCTTATAAAATAAACAACAAAGTTTTATGGATTTTAATAAAATGATGTGTGAATTCAGTCAAGTCAGACTTACTTGTGCAGCTCCAAACCACAGTTTTGTCTTAAAGAGTTTTAAAATATGTGCAATGTACAGTTACCTTTCATCTTTACACCCTTTTGATTCAGACAAGGAACAACATATTCAATTTGCTGACATTTTAGTCATGAATGTGGATGTGTCAGGCACAGCAGGAAGATGTGATCCCGAGAGGTTTGTCTGTGTGTCAGAAAATAGCTGTCGGAAAAAAACAGAACTGGCAGTTACTAAGTTGATATGATGCAGCCAGGAAAATTACAAAGTTTTCTTTTCTTCCATGATATCATTCATGATAATATAAGATAGCTTTACAGAAAAGAATATCTCTATTTTTGGTACCACGATAGATGGATGAATACCAAATTAATCATTTTCTACTGGTCTGATAAACGACATATGGTTTGGGAATTAAAGTTGACTTGCATTGATCAATTGTTTCTTCATCTCAAATCTCCAATCAGGCACTGACTTGACATTTCCAAATCTACACACAAAATTCACCATGGAAACCTCCCCAAATACGACCAAACGCAAAAAGGATGTCATCCAATCAGAATGCCCAATTCCAGAGGAAGCAGAGCTTGCAGATGCCCTTGGAAACACAGATCCCAATGCCAACTGGGGGGCGGAACCTAACTTCAACCTCAATCTCACTCTAACGTCACCAAGCAACCCCCGCCCAGCCATCGGGACATCAAAGCTGCATGGAGGGAACAAAAAGGATGATAGGAATAAAGGAGCAGTCACTATGGAAACTGGCAAGTCGGCAAATACCCTGACAACCCCTGTGATGTCACCAGTGGAAAAAAATGATCCAACAAGTCAAAAAAGCAAAATTCCAGCTTTGTCCCGGTCACCAACAGCTGAGGCGTCAGTGAACAGCAGAGGCGAGCAAAGGCTTAAATCCCCAAACTCCAAACGTACTCCAACACTCAGCCACAAGACGCACATGCACACCAACATGGCGGCAACTCCAAAATCCCACGGGATGGAGCGAACAACCATCGCTAGCAGCCCCAGAACGACCGAACGAGTCAAAACACAAGAACAGAGAGCGGAACCTGCAAGCATCTTAAACTCCAAACCAAATGTTGCACTGACAACTGGACCAACAACAAAGACTTCAAACAAAACGACAATTAGCCCAAAACTGCAAACACATGGAAAAGAAATAAGCCTCGAGACGCAGTTGCCAAAAATGCTACACCTTTCCTTAAGTACAAATGTCCACAATCCGAAAGGGGAATTAGATGTTATCAGTCCAAAACTTGCCAATCGAACCCCAACACTGACACTTGACACAGCTATCACCAGACATGACTCAAGAACTCAGGGTTCTGAGACGCCCCCTGTAGGACCAAAGTCCCCAAATCAGAGGGGTGAAATGGCACAGCTCAACACCAAGACTCCTCAACTGAGTTCTCGAAGTCCCAAACCATCCACACAGAGGAAAGCTTCTGGAACCAGAAACAAAAACGCTTCAGGGTCGAAGGAGAATCTTGATGGTCAAGATTTAAGTGTTGGTTCTGGATCCAAAGACAGTTCAAATTCTAAAGCTACTACAGTGACTACAGACAGTCTGGATTCTAAAACTGGTTTGAATTCCAAAACAGCAATGGGGTCCAAAGATAGTCTGGATTCTAAAAGTGGTTCTGCTTCCAAAACCACTTGGGGATCAAAGGACAGCTTAGACTCCAAAACTGGCTCCAACTCCAAAGCCAGTCCCAGTTGTAGGTCCGGGATGGGTTCCAGAGATAGTCTTGATTCTAAAACTGCAGTTGAAATCAGAGCAGGCAAAACCAGCCCTGATTCTAAGACGTTCAGGGGTTCTAAATCTGGCATGGGGTCAAAGGATAATCTTGATCCTAAAACTCAGACTCCTTCAAACTCTAAAGGCAGTTTCAATCTCAAAACCAGTCCAAGTATAAAACCAGGCTCTGAGTTTAATCTCAGCACTAATTCTGATCTCCTTTCCAGTTCTAAACCTGCTCCAAACCGTTCGACTTCTAAACCTTCTCTGGTGGCCTCTGGCTCTAAGATGGACAGTGTTGGATCTATCTCCCCATTGTCCTCCAGAACTGGTCCAGAAGGGTCCAAAGACAACCACCTCAAGGCTGCAAGCTCCAGTGCTAAATCAAGTCCAGAACCTAAAGCTGGTGCAAATTCTTATAAGCCTGGAGAAGTTCGGTCTAGCTCAAAGTCACCTCTGGCAGATTTGTCTCCCTCCTCGATGCTCTCTCCTACATCAAGTTCAACAAGTAGGAGCCCTGGCAAAAGTCTTGTTCCTAGCCCAGCTGGACCACACAAGGAGGTCCAGAGGAGTCCTGCTTCAGCTCCAGGTAATACATCGCATTTTTTGACATTCGACAAACAAAATGTATCTTACTACTACTATTAGAGGTGTAAATCACTGGTTTCTCCACGATTCAATATTATATCGTTTCTTTCCATGATACGATTTTTGCTGATATCACAAAGTCTGCCTCAATACGATCTTGATTCGATTGAATTCAGGAGCCAGCAATCAATATGAAATGATGTCACATGCTCATTTAACACAATCTGTTAAAGAAGAAGCTGCCACCCCTCAATTTTAACTTTTGGCCATGGAAGATAAAAACAACACAAGAATAATATAAATAACTGAGGGAATGTTCATTCTGATCTTTGTCCTAAAACTTCAAACTCTCAGACTTAGAACCCTGAAGGCAAAATTTCTCCCAAAAGCCATAAAACGTGAATTAAAAGCAACATCATTTAACAAAAGCGTAAAATTTGGCTCAGTGATAACTGTCAAGGTTCATAGACAAAATGTGTTTTTTTTTGCAAGTGACCCATCATTAAATGAAGCACTCCTACATATAAATTAACCTAGGGGCTAGTTGAGTTTTCCTCTACTCACAGCTTAACAAATTACATGTATTACCCATACTTTTTTTTTACTCACTGTTGGTTTACGTCACTGTGTTTCCTGACAGAACACCGTGGTTGAATCTTAGGTGGTAAGCAGGTTTTTTAAGCCACACATTGTCGAAACATAGCAGCTAATGTTGCTGTGCTGCTGCATGACGAGCCACGCATGTAATGTCACCTCGTTTCCTGAGTATTTTACCTCATAACGGCATTGTTTACTTACGATGTGGTGAAATCCAAAATATTTCCAGACTTGTGATTGATACTTTCAAAATACACTTCTGTTTTCACAGGAAATTTAACGTTTACATACAGTGTCTTTCAAAATAAACACACAAAGTCTGTACAACGCTGCAAATTGATTTTTTTTTTCTTCAACAACAAAAGCACGTGGTTAGGTTTAGGAAAAATGACAGGGTTTGGCTTTAGAATCTTAAGGGACGTGAGCACAGCTCTCTCAGGTGAAAGTCGGTGATTGTTGGACCCATCCACCACCACTCCTGCCCACCCCAGTTGGACTTTCACTGCCTTAACTATCCTTGGTCTTTGGTCCGCCACGTTTCCCCAACACCACCAGGCGCTGTTTAACTATAATGGCAACTGGCCGCATATCATGCCAACATTTTTGTTGGTTTCTGTCACCACAAGTCACTGCCCTAGTGCTCGATTTCAACGACTTCAGAGTGAGACCAGGCTCACTGCTTTTATGCTCTTAGCTTGCCAGTGCATCTGTCTTCTGACAAGTTTCCTGTTTGCAGGTTCCAGTGAGATTTCAGGCCTGCTGGCTCCTCTGGCCACCTCCAGCCCCAAAACCAGAACCACTGTTGCCTTGACAATGACGAGAGGGTCCACGCCAGAGCCTACAGCAGTTCCATCCATTGCTGTGGAAACAAACACCAGCACAACACCCCATAATACCAATCTAACTCGGGGTCTCACCTTTGACTCCATCACAAAGACACCCGCAAAAACAGGTGCTGCCAGTGAGGAAGAGCGTTTGAACCTGCCGGAGACCAAAGTGCCAGCTGGAGGAGGACCGGTGGTATCCCAGGGGGTTGTGCGAGGGGTAGAGGTGACTGACAACGCAGGGTTGTTGCCAGGAGATAAGAGGAGCAAACCAAGTCACCTGGGAGATGCAAATGCCATCACCGCTGGTAGCAAGACCTCATCAACAAGGGAGACTAGATTGGAGAGTCAAAATGAAGAGAAGAAGAAGCAGGAGAGCGGTAAACAGAAAGATGGTCGAGGGAATTCCTCTCTCCCGCCTTCGTCTCCCCTTCATCCTCCTCCACATCTTTCCACTCATCCAGAGAGGTTCAAGACAGTAAGGGAGATGGCAACAATGACTGACTCAAGTGAGAGGCTTCATCTGGCTGAAGGGGAGCGGAAAGAGGTGGGTGTACAAGTGGAGATGGAGGTGATCGAACACACTGCTTCTGCTAGCTCCAGCCTGCACAAGGGAGCTCTGTCCTCCTCCCTTATAGCCTCTCCCAGCTGTCAGTCAGGTAGTTTGACCTCGCCGACTGTCCCGTCACTGTGCTGCGTCCCCGCTGGGCAGCCACCTTTCCAGCACGTCTGTAAGATCAACATCGAGTTGCGCAGCCAGTCGGTGCTTCCCTCTGTTGTGACTGACCGTGCTAGCTCCCTCCCTGCCTCTCTGCGTACATGCAGCTTCCAGCAGAGCCCCGGCCTCATGTCGGAGCTACGACTCGGACAAAACCCGGACCGAGACATAAGTGCTGAGAGCATCTGGGAGGACGAGGAGGAAGAAGAGGAGGAGAAGGTAGCAAGGGAGCAGAACAAGGAGGAAGAGGATGGAGAGGAGAGGGTAGAGACAATGAAACCACAGGAGGTGGCATGGGACAAACAGGGGAGAACATGGGAGGTGTATGGCGCCTCTGTGGACCTGGAGTCCCTGGGCACAGCGATCCAGTCCCACCTGGAGTCAAAGATTCAAGAGCAGGAGAAGTACATCTGGACTCTGAGGAAGTCCATCTGCTCCGACAGCAGCCTCAGAGGGTATAAGATGAAGAAGAGGAAGAAGAAGAGGGGAGGAATTCTGGGATGCTGCAGGAAAGCGCCCGCTGTGGCCGACTGAGACTATTCCAGAAATCTTTTGTACACCAAACTTTAAAACACAAGTGTTCACGTCCAAATGTCCACAGCACTTCTCCCTTCACACTAAGGCCTGCATGTATTTCTACAATATTAATTACTTCTGATAGAACAGCAATAAAATCATTGTGCAGATAGAACAAACAAACTATGTAGCTTAAATAAGGTTCATACAAGTTTCATGGTAACTGTTGTTTTATATTAAGGTTGATTGTTGTCATAAATATTTACTTTATCTTTATGTTTTTTTAAACGATTAAATGTGGAATACGTTTGTCAACACCAGAGGAGCATTCACTCCTCCCTGTAATATGAGTAACAAACCGTTATGACTGCAAAGGTTTTATGTAACAGCATAAAGCACATGATGTGAGCAGGGGTTATAACTAATAACCTAAATGTGGCTATTTTTTAAAAAGGTTTCTGGAGTTTTTGAAGCAGAGCCGAGAGGACGGCAGCTCTCTGTTTCCTCTGGTGGTAAATATTTCATCCACTTCCTTTTTTATGAAACACCACACAAACCACTCAAGCACTCAGAGCCCTGTGTGTGTGTGTGTGTGTGTGTGTGAGTTGGAACTGTTTTCTGTAAATTTATCTGATGGGAAGCACTTCACTTCCTCTCTGTTCTTTCCTTTCCTTTCCTGTTTTTCTTCCTTAACTTTCCAGTCTTTTTATTTCCCTTTCCTTTAATGTCTTTCCCTCCTCCTATCTTTTTGCTTTCCTTTTCCTGTCTTCACCTCTTCTTTCCTTTCCTTTCCTTTCCTTTCATTTTCTTTCCTCTCCTTTCCCGTCCTGTCCTTTTCTTTCCTTTCCTCTCCTTTCCTGTCTTGACCTTCCCTGTCCCATTCTGTCCTTTCCTTTCCTTTCCTTTCCTTTGCTTTCATTTTCTTTCCTCCCCTTTCTCATCCTGTCCTTTCCTCTCCTTTCTTTTCTTGACCTTTCCTGTCCTGTTCTGTCCCATCCTTTCCTTTCTTTTTCTTTCCCATCCCGTCCTTTACTTTCCTCTCCTTTCCTTCTCTGTCCTGTCCTTTCCTTTCCTTTCTTGACCTTTCCTGTCCTGTTCTGTTCCGTCCTTTCCTTTTTCTTTCTTTTCCTTTCCTTTCCTGTTTTTCTTCCTTGACTTTCCAGTCTTTTTATTTCATTTTCTTTCCTTTGTCTTTCCCTCCTCATATCTTTTTGGTTTCCTTTTCCTTTCTTCACCTTTCCTTTCCTTTCATTCCATTTCCTTTCCTTTCTTGACCTTCCCTGTCCTGTCCTGTCCTGTCCTTTCCTATCCTTTCCTATCCTTTCCTTTAATTTCATTTCCTTTTCTTTCCTGTCTTGACCTTTCCTGTTTTTCTTTCTTAACTTTTCAGTCTTTTTATTTCCTTCTCCCATCTTCACCTTTCCTTTCCTTTCCTTTCCTTTCCTTTCCTCTCCAGCCTCCCCACCCAGGTCACCACTCTCTTGTCAGTAGACATTAATTAATGCAGTAGCAACATTCAGCCGACAGGGGGCGACACACACAGTCACAGTGTTCCTGCTTCATTGATGTATTTGCTTGATGGCATATTGTAAAATATAAAGCACTTGTGAAACGTACTAAACCTGTACACCATATTTAAATGCTCTTTCTTTGTCTGCTCTGTCGTCACATTTGTGGTCCTGATGGGAATTCATGTCCTACTTGGAGAACCAATACAGCACGTTAACCTCTCATTCTCTTCCTTTCTCCTCCGCTTGCACACATTTCCTCTCCTTCCTTGTCTCACTTTCTCTCCGTCCTCTTTGTAGTGGGGTCATGTTGTTGATGGAGCACTGGGTTGCTTCTCTGAATTATTCAGAAACATTAAAGTCACGCTCGTGTTAACAACACAGTCTCTCCGCCATGTTTTATTCAGTCTGAGCTTCAGATACACCGAAGTCGCACCGACACACACTTCAGTATGGTGCTGTAGTTTTCTTTGAAACCTTGTTTAGTTTGTGATTTAGACATTAAAATCTGAAATAAAAAAATCTTAGGTGCAGGACCTTTGTTAACATCATCGTCTGACTACACGATCAGCTGTGGCATCAGTGAGATTAGCTTAATGTGACATTTCCGTCTCGTGCGTACAGCAAGTCTGATGTAGATACATGTACACAAAGCCTTGAAGCCTCTCACGTCTACTGTTATGAAGGCATGTTTAATGACCCATCAGAGATCAGGTGACTGGGCCTGGAGGTGGAGCCAGGGAACATCTATGGCATCTTGATGACATCATCACTCTTCTTCTTCTTCTGGTCTTCATTGGGCCGAGCTGACATGGGCATAATGAGGTGCGGATGTTATATTGACATAAATACAAGTATTCATATATTGATGCTTCTTTATACACACACATATACGCACAGCATGAGTGTGTTAATAACCCCGTTTACACTGCCTGCTCTTATGCCACCTCGCTGTGCTCTATATAACGTACGTTCGTGTAATAAGGGGACAGAGTAGTCTCGCCTTTCGGCCATCATGGAAGGAAGCAACAGAGCAGAAACTGTGTGTGTAAAGGATTGTTATGCCATTGTTGTTTTTTATCCACCTTATTCCCAGCCCCCACGATACCTTGCGTGAATTATGGACGCAACGTCCAGAGTTGAACCAAAACCGAGCTAGCTTAAGGTAAACATTTGCTCCTTCTAAAGATGATTTCTAATATCTGATGACTTATTAAGAGATACCAACACATTCAGCAAACATTTAACATAATTCAGTATTAACTGTAGCTCCATGTACGTCGCAGTTTACACGTTTTTTTTTTAACTTCTGATTTATTAAAAACTGTTCTGAGCGAAACATGAAGCTGAATTTAGCAGCAGACTTCAGTAATAGTAATATAAGGTAGTAAAGAAATAACTTTTGGCATTCATTTTTATATATTATATAAAGGAAGTACGGTAAATCACTAACACACTGATGACTAAATACATATTTCAAGGTTTGTTGCTGAGTTTATTTAATAATGGGCAATTTTCTAATGTAGGCTGAGACTGAAGTCAGATGGGGAAAGACAGGGATATCATGTACTGACGTCATTCTCTTCTGCAAATTCTTGTGAAACTCTTGTTTTATTTCTTATATCAATGGCAACCATGGCAACAGGAACAATCCCTTTTTGTTCTGGTTACATGTTCAACACACAGTTGCTGAAGACAAAAATTTTGCTCAGACTAGTTGTTAGTCGTTACAGACACAGACAGTGCAACAGGGACCAGAGCTCCACAGAGACATTTTAGAAAATGCTAAGTTAACATCAATTAAATATTTGTTAAAAAATGTGTACTTTGTGGCGGCCCTACAGCGCAATCTCTGTGTAAAAAGGGCTAGTACCTTTAATAGTGATCCAGCTTTCATGAGACGGTCCGTCCACTGGGTGCCGACATTTGTAGATTCCCTCGTCAGCTTTGGTCACTGCTGTCAGAGTCAGGTTGCCTTCAGTTGTAACCCTGAGACACAAACAGGTAATAAATGAGGTGTGGTCTGGGTATTGCTGTTTTGAGACAGCAGAAAGCGATTGCACCACTGACCAACAAAAACCTGGTCTACAGTCAGAATGGTGCCGTATTTTCCTTTAGTTTAAAGGATGCATTATTCAGATAGTAAGAAGTGCCCACCAGGGGTGGGATCGATACAAAGATATTGATGCTGTCAGTACTAAGTTTTTATTTCGAAGATCAATCCAAGCATTAAGAGAATCGATACCAAAAAAGGGATTAGGTTCTCTCTTCTATGTCGTATCTGTTTGTATTGTCATACGTCATGAACACGTTGCGTTGGCTGCAAACAACTAACTCCAGGCCCAGCAGCATCTTTTTAGTTTCATTTTCACTTGATGTCAGCAGTACTGGAAGTGTTTTGTTCATTAGAAAGGTAAAGGTCAGGCTTGGCACTAATGGATATTGGACATTTTTTGGACTGCATCCCCATCATAGACTTCAGACCCGCCCATGCAGCTTGTGAAACACCAGTGCTGAGCAGATTCTTTATTTTGTCCTTGTAGCTACACTTAGCAAGCTTAAATTCCATTTTAACCTGTTTCCATAGTACTCTGTATTAAGGGCCCATCCCAATACACCCCTTAACCCTACCACTTAGCCCTACCCCTACATTGGCACGTTCCCGCGAGGGGTAGTGGTGTCCCAATTCTTTTTTGCGTGTAGGGGTAGGGGGCATAACGAGGGGTAGTGGGTATGAAACTAGCCCTTCGGAGCGAGGGATTTCAGATGCTGACTTGCCAGCGAGGGGTAGACGTCGCCATGGCTACCACCGAGCAAGAGGCAGGGAAAAAAGTTCATACGTAGCTAGCTGCCTCGTAATGTTAGCTGGTTAGCTAGCTAGCAGAAGTCCCCTGTCGGCTGTCGTTCATCAAACGAAGCATGATGAATGCGGCAAACGCGATCAGTAGAATGAATAAGACTCCATTGTAGATGCTGGTTGGAAATGTAGATGGCTCGCAGCTTCCTGTTTAAAATATTTACGTATGCGTGAACGTTTTTTTGACAGATTTGTTCACTGAGATCATCACAGACATTTTTAAACAGCTTGTGCAGCAGTCCTCGATAGACTCTTCTTGTGATGAGTAACATCCCCATGTCTGAGGAGTTCAAGTTGCCTCCACATGGCTGCAGAAACAATCAGCCAAAATGCAGGACCAATAGACTAAAGAAGTCATATCTCCTGCTGCCGTTAGCTTTTTAAAGAACTCAGTGTGATCTTTGCGTTGTATTTATTGTTTGTCTGATGGTTGGATGTGGTTACTGGTGGCTGTACAACAAGTTGCCCCTTGGGGATAATATAGATATCCTTGACCTTGAAATGTAAAGCAGCAATTTATGATTTTAGGGGGAGTTAAATGTTGGAGCTATTTCTTGATGGACAGCAGTTTATCCACCCACCCAGTGCTGCAGACATTTTTAGTGTTAGTCTTCGAGCAATGGCACCAAACCTGTAACGAATATTCTAAGAAGGGTAGAAGGTGAAGGGAATATTAATGAACTGGAGTTACGGAATGATTTACCTAATCCGACGGTGGTTCCTGTAGAAGATGGCGCCAAAGTTGGAGGTGATTTTGTTTGTGGTTCTGTTTTTATGTAAACAGCGAAGTATCACATCCTCACCCTCCAGCACAGGAAGTGACGGACTCTCCAGGGCCACCATCACACCAGCTGCACAGAGGGAGACACTTTGGCTAAGTGGCAGTTTGTAAATATATCTTTATGTCTTTCAAATAACCTGTGTCCCTGGGGCCTGGGCAAATGAGCTTGCCAACTGACAGCTTGCCAGATGAGAGAGGGTTTTTCCCTGAATAAAGGTTGTATACCCATGGTAGTAATGTTGAGGGCATTGCTCCTCTCCCCTGCTGGAGTCTCACACCAGTACAGTACGTCCGCCCAGGGAAATTCCGAACGGATGGTGCAGGACAGGCGGCGGCCTGAGGACACTTGATTGGGACACTCTGTGACGTTTCCCACAAAGTCATTAAATCTTGTAAAACAGAAGCACATGGTGTTGTAACCTCTCACCTGTTGAGTATGATCTAATGTTTAGCCATGCTAGCAGCAGTGGAAATGTCAGTCTGATGGTCAGTTGGCCAACCAATTTGATTAAATGCCTCGAAAAATATTGGACGGATTATCATTACATTTTGTGCATTCATGTTCCCAGAGGATGAAGCCTTCTGACTGTGGTAGGTCTTTATAGTGAAATGTCTCAACAACAGTTCCTCAACCATACACAGAAAAAAGTAAAACACCAACCTCATCATCTTCCACTGGGTGTCATCGTCAGGCAGCTGACAGCTCACACTGAATGTCTCACCGTTGAAGAACTGGCTCCTGCTGTGGCTGACCACGTCTATGGAAGCTCTTGGAGAAGCGTCTGTGTTGAGAGTGATAAATGGATGTCACACAACGAACAGCCAAAACATTGAAACCACTGGCAGATGAAGTGAATAATATTGATCATTTTGTTACAATGCAATGTTCTGCTGAGAAACTGGTATTCATGTGGATGCCACTTGACACGCTCCACCCACCCAAACACCGTTGCAGACCAAGCACACCCTCATAGCAACAGCACTCCTCCCCCCCAGCAGAACAATGCACAATGCTACACCCCCAAAACTGAACAGGAATGGCCCAAGAATTGTGGAAAAGAGCTCAAGGCATCTACCTGGCCTCCAGTTCCCCAGATCTCAATCTGATAGAGCACCTGTGGGATGTACCAGCACCCCAGAGGTTCCCCCGATCCACAGTAGGGCCTCTTTGGATCGGACTTGACTCTGACCTTTCAAAGCATGGACACAGGACCTCTGGGGTTGTTCTGTGGTGTCTGGCACCAGGGTGTTGGTGGCGAATCCTTTGAGTCTTGTGGGTTGAGGGGTAGGGTACCAGCCCGTCTCACAAAAGCTTGATCAGATTGGGAACTGGGGAAATTGGAGGCCAGATAGGTGCCTTAAATTCTTTGTCCCATTCCTGATATTATTTTCATATTATATAAAATCAGCGTTGCTCCTAACCATCCACCCAGAGTATTTGGTGCCAATCTCGAACATAAACATGAGGGAAGCTGCCATCATCGTCACAAGTGTAGACACCCTGGTGCTCATGGGTAACGGGGCTCAGCACATAGGAGATGCCTTTAGATGCTTGCTGGCTGACCAAGACCTGTAAGAGGAGAGGAGACCACGCCATTATGCCTTTTACAAACAAAAAGACATGAGCAAAGTGTAAAGAATACATCAAACGGAGCTCAGCGAAGGGTCAGTTGCTGGAGTCATTAGGATTTCGGAATCTAAAAACAGGTCAAAGGATCTGAAAAATGTGACGTTCATGCCCTAAACCTTCTTGATCCTCTCTCTGGGGCTCATCTTGGTCCAGAACAGCTGAAGGTCCATCTTGTCACTGTAGTTCCCATCGTCTGTGTGCGTGGTGCAGTTGATCACTACAGTGACGCCCTCACTGACGTACCAGGTCGGAGAAACCGTCATCTTTGTAAAGATGACCTCCGAGAAATTGGTGTTGGTGTCCCGACGCTGTACGTCTGATGACGGAGAAGAAGAGTGCACTGTTTAATCAGGTTACTGGGTGCATCAGTTCATCATTAGGTAACATGATCTCCTTTCCAACCCTTTTTTTTTTTTTTTTTTTTTTTTTTTTGCAGTGTTAAATATTTTCTATGACAGGACAATTTAAAATGTGAGAAAGGGGGTGTCGGTAGCGTAGTGAATAGTGCTGGCGCCCCATATAGAAAGGCGATTCATCGCCACCGCAGCGGTCACAGGCTCGACTACCGGCAACCCTTTCTGCATGTTATCCCCCCACTCTCTCTCCCTCTCCCCATTTCACCCTGTCCCTGTCAATTAAAGGCAAAAAGCCCTGAAAAAAAGTGAGAAAGAGGGAAATAGAAAATGGACCATACAATCAGCTTCAACAAACTGAAAAAAACAAACAAAAAAGATTTCTACATCACCTATGTCCTGTCATCATCACCTACATCCTGTTGTCACCACATACGTCCGGCGGTCATCACTTTCGTTTTGTCATCGTCACCTACATCCTGTCAATGTCACCGATGGTGGCACCTACTTCATCACCACCTTGTTGTTGCCACCTATATTGCCACCTATGTCCGGTCGTCACCACCTATGTCATTACCTGCATCCTGTTGTCGCCACCTACATAGTGACTTATGTCTTGTGGTCATCATTTACGTCCTGTTTTTTTCACCTACATCTTGTCGTCACTGCCTATGTCATCAAGCACATCCTGTCATCATCACCTAGGTCTCTTCATCGCCACCTATATTGCCACTTATGCCCTGTTGTCGTCACCTAAGTCCTGCCATCAACACCTACATCCTGTTGCCGTAACCTATACGGACCTATATGGATATATAAAGAGACTGGTCACAGTGTTGGATGCGGGCCTTGTTCATTCCTATGAAAGTTTCTCAGTGACGCATGAAGCCAAAAAGTTTGACTTCTTGGATATGAAATTACCTGGATCTTCCACATCGTGAGGCCCACAGAGGAGGCACACGAGAGACTGTCGCTGGCGGAGAGGCTAACAAATGTGAAAAAAATGATACAATTGTGCAACTTTTCTAGACTTTTGATACGTCAACGGACCAAATGGATCAAATCCAGATGGTGAAACGAGTCATTTCAGAAATCGGGTATACATGCTCTTTAAGTTCTGGTAACAAAAAAACAAAAAACAAAAACAAAAACCACTTTGGGTGAAGATGTTGGTGTAATTTATTTTACACCATTTCATTTTATGGTATATATATAATGACCTCGGAGATGTAGAAGGACAAAGTTACATAAAGTAGAAATACTCAAGTAAAGAGCAGCTAAAATTTGTACAGTAGTTAAGTACAATGCACCTAGTTACATTCCACTATTGATTATGAATCATTAACAACTAATTAGTAATGCTTAACAAAAACTGATCACAAGTTTTGTATTTCTGTACATTTGTTTCACTGTATCTTTAAAGAGTAAATAGAGCTCTAGATAACAACCAGAACTTCATGTTGTGCATTGAAAATAATCTCTAAAGAAACCATCGTTCTGCAGATAATCTACTGCAGTGTGTTTTGTTGAAGAACACTCACTATGAGATGAAGATCTGTCAAAAATATTCCCTGCGTCCACAGAGTTGCCGTGGACACACAGCACTGAAAAACAAAGTTAAGGATGACATTAGCTGTTTCAAGTATTCTGGTGAAGTCATAAATGAAGAGCGTCACACTCACAGAGAAGCCCGCAGACTGACGTGAGTCTCATCTTCTCCAAGTCTCGACACACTGATGAACACTGAAGCTCTGTTAATGTGACGACTCCTGTAACTGTTCATTTTCCAACAGGTCAGTGACCTCGCTCCCAGCCCTCTGATTGGCTGTTAGTATCTGGATTTTTTGGTTAAAGGTGAATCATTGTGAAACAAACAAGAGAACTTGTGTTTCTGTGTGGTGGATTATTTTAGATAACATAGCTGTTTTATAGCCCTTGATGTGCTCTTCAGTCATAAATTAAAACAAACAACAGAAATTCAACACTTTTTCTTTATCAACACTAATTAATAGTTTCTAATGACTCATTATTTATGTATGGAAGCGTATTGCATTCACTTGGGGTAATTGTTTCTGTTTTTCTGAGTTAAGAGAGCAATAGAACAACAGACCCTTTCATTCCTTTCTTGACAGCTCGATATAATGGAAACATAAGGTGCCTGTGTAAAGTTGACAAACTAATGATAACACCATCTATATGACTTAGAGACAAGAGTATCTCCCAGTGTCTCAAACCCAAAACAGAAAAAAAATTACCACAAAAACCCCAGAAAATAATTACCTTGAAAAACAAAACAAAAAATACCAGAAAAAAACAGAAAAAATTACACAGAGAAACAGAAAAATAAAAAAAACTCAATAAAACTTTGTCAAGTGAATGCAATACGCTTCCGCATTTAACGAAAAAAGGGGGAGTCAGTGACCTTATTAGTTTTTAAACAACACTGTTGTATTTCCAACCTGTCTGATCCGTTTTGTTTTCAGTTTTATCTATCTCAAATTGTTCTTGATAATTTATAGTATTTTATTTTTGCATTATTGTAACTGTGTGATTTCATTTGCCTGCTGTATATATTAATAATAATTTATTTATATAGCATTTTTTGAGCTATAAAACATTGTGCTTCCCAGATTAAAAGATTTACAGAATTAAAATTTCAAAATTAACCATGGTGTGCAGATGTACATTGGGTTACTGTATTCCGCAGATTAATATGGGCTCCTTGCATCAGATTTTGAGTTTGGAGGTTTAAACTGGAGCAGTAAAACAAATGGAGTGACTGTGTCAGTCATTAGAGTAATTAGGATTTGCTGCCATCTAGAGGCTAAAATCATAAAAGCAGTGGTGTAGGAAGTATTCAGATCTTTTACCTAGTTAAAAGGGGTAAGATGGGAAAATGCCAAGCTCAAGAATAAAGTCAAATAACTGGAGTGGACACTTGTGTTGTGACCGGAGGTGGGTAGAGTAGCCAAATATTGTACTCATGTAAGAGTACTGATACTTTAGAACATTATGACTCAAGTAAAAGTAAAAAGTAGTCATCCAAATAATTACTTGAGTAAGAGTATAAGAGTATTTGGTGAAAAAACTACTCAAGTACTGAGTTACTGTTGAGTAACGTCTGATTTATTTGTAAAATAAGAACATGATGGTAATCAATCAATCAAAAATAATCTGCAAATTCATGTATTTTAAATGATACCCCTTTAACTAAAATAAAATAAGTCTTTACAAACATAACATAAATCAAGGCACAAGAACCACAAATATATTCTTATACATACTGTATGTAATTATGTACTCAGAGGTGGGTAGAGTAGCCAAACACTGTACTCAAGTAAGAGTATTGTTGCTTTAAAACAATAAAACTCAAGTAAAAGTAAAAAGTATTTTGCATTAAAACTACTCTGAAAAGTACAATTTATCTAAAAAGTTACTCAAGTAAATGTAACTGAGTAAATGTAACTAATTACTACCCACCACTGGCTGTGACAGTACAAAGAGTTAAAGGGGCATGTTTAGGGCAAGGTGGCTGTCGTTGCATGAAGTCGCTACACTGGACCCTAGTGCGTCACTGCCACCAGCTGGCCAGGTGTTGTCAGTGCAACACAAAAATGTTAGAATTAGTTTTTTTTAAAAAAAAAAAAAAAATACGAACACTCCAGTTTAACAGCATTAAAATCTATTTGTATACTTTCACATGATATATATTATCTTTTGATTGGTTTATATTTTGTCAAATCTTAAAACGCATGACATCCACCTGAGTGGACACGTGAAAAGCCCCGTGGAAAATACATGTTAAAAAAAAAAGAACTTCTTAAATATTTTTGTCATGAATAAAAACACTTGACTGAGGTCGCAATAATTCATCCATGAAAGGGTTAAGATCTCTGCACACTTTAGTCACTGGACTTTGTGTTACTTCCGACATAAGGACCAGTCAAAGGACCACGTGGGGACAGAGACAGAGACAGAGACACATCTTCCTTTCCTTCTTCGTGGTCTGGCTTGGCGCCAAAATCACGCGCGCCCTCTCCCCCCATGTTCTGCGATGACGTCGCCACTGTGCTCGGATTCTGATTGGACGGCTGTGGCTCAACCCAAGTACCCCTCCAGCCGAGCCCCCTCGAGCTCAACAGCGCGAGGGCGCCTTGACTCGAGGCAGCTGCTGGAGCTCAGGACACCTGTTGCCACGGAAACAGCACCAGCGGGAAAAATCACCAGTAACAGAAAACAGAAGAAGGTGAGTTTTTTACAGCCGCCATTTTGAGTTTGTCGATCTGTTCACTAGTGATGGAAGATCAAGATTAACTTGAGTCAAAGGACAGCACCATGGTGTAGCACTGTGCAGACATAGTGGTGTTAATGTAATGTTTTTATTTTATTTATCAGTATTGTTATGTCATTAATATTCTTATATTTTATTTTATTTAATATAAGGGACTGCTCTTTAATTATCAGAGGAGGGCGGTGGCTTTGTTTTGTTGTTGTTTTTATCTTCCCTGAAGCCACAAATATTTTTCTTTGAGCCTCCCTGAGTGACAGGCGGGAAAATGCATGACCCTCTGGTTCCTAGATTTCTAAAACTTCTCCGTTGATGTTTGAAAGTTTGAAATCCTGGCTGGCCAGTTAATGCAGACAGTTTATTTTTGGTCAACTTTAAATGAGACGTACAACGAAGTGATTTCGTGAAATGTCACTATTTTACTCTCACGTTTTTATGTATTTATTTTTTTTATTTTATCAGTTTTTGGCTAAGATAAAGGTAATTTTTGGTGATTTTCGAGTGGGTTTCGTGGCCATGTTTTCTTTGAAAATAGTCGGCAAAATAAATACAAAATACATTTAAATTCATAATAATAACTCATAATATTCCATTTGTTGTTTATATTTTGAATTATAAATCTGAGTCCGGAAAAACAAGTTGCTAAAGTTGCCAGATAAATACAGTGGCGTAAAAAGCACAATACTTCCCTCTGAAATGTAGAGTAGATTTAGCATAAAATGCAAATACTCAAGTAAAATAGGGCCAAAATCTACTAAAGAATTTAACTTGAGTAAATGTACTCATGAAGTCGTCACCTTTACTCTGTTTCCCTGGGACGCACTTTCACCTTTTGTCGAACCGAGTCAATAAAGCTGAGATGAGATGTAGTGGAAAACGTAAATACTACGCTACTTGAGTAAATGTACTTTCCACCGCTGCTGTTAACCCGTGGGTTTCAAGTGACATTTATTAAAATGAGATTATAGTGACCTTATTATACATTTTAATTGTCTATTATGATTGTATAATATTTTAATTTTATAATACTTTGATGGTACTCTAAAAACTTTTGGCTATGTTCTCCCGTATGACAATCCAAAGAAAATATTTCACGGTTAGTTAGACTGCAAATACTTTTTTAATACTCTTTGTTTCCTGCAGTATGTTTTATTTTATGTATTTAATTCTAAATCTTTCCAGCGGTTTGTTATCCTGAACTTGTAAATCAGTATGTGGGTCAGTGCACGACCTCCTGATCCACCCATGTGCACCCTAACACGCTGGAGAGTGAGAGTGAGCCTATGTCCAGACACATCAGCTGTTTGTGAAGCAATCAGCGTTATATTAGTGGTAACAAACTTTATTTACTCTGGCAAGACACTTCACAGAGACGCTTTGGCACAAGGTGAAACTGCGTCAGAGGGAACTGGAGTAGAGGTAAAAAGATGAAGTCAGACCCTGCTTGTGACGGACCAGAGGCGACACGCTGCTGGAACCCAGCAGGAGGTGGAGGGCTATTTACATGGTCACATTCAGAGTTAAGGAGTGGAAGGTGTGATAGGAAAGAGCCAATGAGGAAGATAATCCCTGTGAATGTCAGCCAGCTTGAAGGATTGAACTTGTAAATGTCGTCAACAGCTGACCATCCCTCTGATCCAAACTGAACTGAGCCAGAATACCTAAAATACTACAAACTGTTTCTTTGACGTACCTGAGTACAGCAGTAATATTAATCCAAAAACAGACTTGTGACTTGCAACCCAATGAGTTGATCTTATCTCTGGTATTTTGCCGATAGTACTTAGACACTCACTGAGCGCAGGACTTTCACTTGGAGTGGAGTGTTGTCAGTAAAGGGTCTGTATCCTCTTCCACCACTGATCAGTATGGATTTGTCACAAATTCAATTTCTCTGGGTCTTGGACAAAACGATTTGAGGATGTGATTTTTGGCCCCTGTCTGACGTTATATGTATATTTCAGAAACCCGTTGCTCGGCCAGGTGTTTCCTCCACAGACAGTCAGGCATGTCATCTCCAGCGCTGCTCAACCTGCTCCGATGTGCTCGCTCCGCCATCACCAGGCAGACCTTCCTCGCCGTGCGCTCCTCACCAGAAACATCCGCAGCTTCTGCACAGGTGAATACGCATCTACTCATGTACTGTACAGTACTTAAGGACAGCTTTGACACACTTGAACTTAACATGAGTATATCCATTTTCTACCACTTTTCTTCTTCTGTTGTTACCGGTTGCACAAAATACCTGAGGTATGACACTTTCAGGGATTTATACTTGTGCAGCAGAGCCTACACATGTGGCCTATGCCATTGTGAACATTTGTATTTGTGTGGTGGTGTGTCTGTGTCACTCTGCAGTTACACCTCCAAAACACTAGTCAGCGGTGGAGTTTCTGTGAAGTGCTGTAAAGTTTAGTTAATTCAAAACACACGTTAAACATGATTTAATAGAGACAGTTTCAAACACAAGTACACAAATCAGCTTCACTATAACTCGCAGCAAACACTTGTTTTTATCTGGACACATTTTCCCCACAAATACAACATGCTATTATTATTATGTTATTAGCACAAGCCTATGGCATTTTACATTGTATAAATTAGCCTAGCAACAAGCGGAGATTTCCTCTGCTCATATGAAGCCAGGATAAATCACACACAAGGCTTAAAGTGCTATTTCTGTCCACTGAGGGAAATGGTGTCAGCTTACAGAAATAGACAGGAGGTCTGCGTTGCCACATGTGATTACATTTTTGGGGAGGTGCACATCAGGCTACTGTAGGGTATGTCAACACAGAGCCTACACCATAAGCATGTGTTGTTTTGTGCAAATGGCCCCAGGACCTTTACCTGTAATGTCTGGGTTTTCCACTTGTTCATTTGTTTGTGGCGGCCCACCATGGTTAAAAGATCTGCCGCCACGTTTCGGCTTTCGATTTTTGGAGCTGGGCCGTTTATCAAGAGCGCTGTTGGAATAGATACACCCTTCAGTTAGCTGTGGCTGTGGCTCAGGCGGTAGACCAGGTCGTCCTCTAATCGGAAGATCAGGGGTTCCTCTGCTCTGCATATCGAAGCATCCTTGAGCAAGATACTGAACCCCAAACTGCTCCTGATGGCTGTCCATCAGGAGCCTCGGCCACCAGTGTATGAATGTGTGTGTGAATGGGTGAATGTGACTCGTAGTGTAAAAAGTGGTGTGAGTGGTTGGAAAACTAGAAAGGCGCTATATGAATGCAGGTCCATTTACCAGTTATTAATTGCACCACATTCTCAGACCGCGGAGCGTACTCTGGGCACAGACGGAGCAACAGAACATGAGGCGCAGTGACAAGAAACTTAATCGTTCATTCAGCTGGGTCAAGCTGCTACTCTCATCCATCGATCTGATCTGACCAGCTCTGATTGGATGTACTGATCAATTATCCACTCTGCCACTCAAAACTCCACAAGGACAGGAACACAAAAACACACAGGCAAGACCCCCAACGCCACCGCCCCCGTCGTCAGTTGCCGCCACACAGATTCTGTGGAAAACACTGAATGTAGTTCTCTCAGACTCCGGTATTTCTGCTATTAGTTATGTAAAGTATCTGAGTGCTTCTTCTTCGATTGGACTCGCCCACACCGGCGCTAAATACCTGGATTTATCAAACGGATAACAACCATGATTTATGTAAATGCTACGGCAAAATCAGTGACGACTGACAGATTTGTCAGTATCATCTCCCAGTATAATCGTCACACCACCCAGTCCTACCAGACCGCACAGTCATTTAGTTTTAATTTGCACATTGTCACTCAATCCTCACAATTTAATAGCAAAAACATTCAGCCAATCTTGTCTGATTGGTCTGTCTACAGGTGGGCGGAGCCTTGTTCGGGGTGGTGGGCGTGCGTTGCGCCAGCGGGTCGACTCGCTGTGACAGCAATGGCAGCGGCCGGCCGGTCACCTGGGACTCATTCGGTATCTGGGACAACAGGATAGAAGAGCCGATACTGCTGCCCTCCAGTTTCAAATATGGAAAACCCATTCCACAGGTAACTGGATGAATGGATGAATAATACATGAATGAAAGAATTAATTAGATGAATGATATATTAATGAATTAGTGGGTGAATGGATGGATGGATGAATGGATGAGTAGTTGGCTATATGGTTAGATAAACTGATCAATAAATGAATGGATGTGTGACAAATGAGTGAAAGGATTAATTACATGGATAATAGAAGAGTGGATGAACATGATGTGTTGGCGAATGAATGGATGAGTACCTGGCTACATGGCTGAATGGATCAATAAATGAATGAATGAATGAATGAATGAATGAATAGATGAATAACATAAAGATGAAAAGATTAATGAGAAGAATTAATGAATGGATGAATGATTGTATGAATAGATGAACAGACGGATGACATAATGAATTAACCCTCTCAGGTCAGTCTGTCCCGGGTCGGCAGTGCATCTGTTTTGGGTCACAGGAAGCAGAATGAGGACCGTCTCCGTGTCGCCCGTATCCATGACAACCTGCTGTACTTCGCCGTGTTCGACGGCCACGGTGGTCCGCACGCCGCCGACTACTGCTACACCTTCATGGAGAAGTTCATCAGGTTGAATGTTGTTATTGTGACGTTAATAATAAAACACGTACAAAGTTTTACACTTTAAACAATAACACAGTTACTGACTGTTTGTGCTCAGAGATGCTCTGGAGGACGACGACGACCTGGAGAAAGTTTTAAAGAAAGCGTTTTTAGACGTCGACAAGGCTCTACACACACACCTCAGCTACTTCAACAACGGTGAGACACACACACACACACACACACACAAGTACAGAAGTAATAATACCTACTAGATGGTACATTTTATGAGTACATGCTGTATCTACTGACCGCTAAGTTTCAACAGTAGAAGTGTCAGGAGCATTTTTGGTCTGAAAGGAGGAAGTGTTAGGAAAGAAATAGGCTAAGGAGCGTGGGCATAAAAATGTTTTTTACTTTGACTTAAATATTTTATCATCTACTTTTTTATTATGTGTGTTTACTGTCTACTTGTCTTTGTTTTAATGTGTTTATTTATTGCAAAGCTGCTTCAGCTACATCTCAAGGTTTATTATAAATAGGGGGAAAAAAATATAAATTGTTAGCTCACATTATTTAGTTCATATTTTTTGATACATCATAATTTGAGGCATTGACTGTTCTGTTATGATGTCGCAAATAAGTTCAGTACTTAAATATTCTTTCCTCAACGTACACTGATGTGTTAGATTTTTATGAATATAATAACAAAAGAAGAAAAACATTAGGAGTGAAGTCACTGTATTTAAAATTCTAACATAACCTAAGTACTAAAATGTAAAAAAAAAAAAAAATCACTTTTTTAATTCATTTTTTTTACTATTTTTATTTTTTAGCAGTTTTATGTTTCTGCAAGTGTGAAAATACATTTACAGATTAGTAACAGGTGAAGTTAGTTACAATCATAGTACTGTACCAAAAAACACACAAATACAAATAAATACTAAAAAGTACTGAGTATGTGAAACTACAAATTACATACCCAACATGAAGTAAAAAGTGCTTAAAAAGTACTAAACACGACATATCCATTGTCCATCTCCCTCCCCAGCTTCCTTCCTGACAGCCGGCACCACGGCGACGGTTGCATTGCTGCGTGACGGCGTGGAGCTGGTGGTCGGTAGCGCTGGAGACAGCCGGGCCTTGGTGTGCAGAGAGGGACAAGCCAACATGCTCACCAGAGATCACACACCTGATCGCAAGGACGAGAGACAAAGGTACACACTGTTACTACCACGATTACATATTATTACAACAGCACTCTTACCACTGCAGTGCTTTTAGTAATACACACCTGTCACCCATGGAGACCTCGTGTGGTCAGTAGTAAATTAAGGCATTTAGTGTTGCTGTAGCCCACAGGAACAACGCTCCATGGCACTTTTTTAAACGTTCAACAGTGTTATCAAACACAACTGAGCTAGCTCGCTCCTCCCCCTCCCCGTCCTCCCTCATCCTCCGTGACTCTGTCATGAACGAGCGATAGCTGCTAGCTACCCTGGATTTACACCACCTGTTCAAGGGATAGTGCACCCAACATGAAAATTCAGCCATTATCTACTCACCCATATGCCGATGGAGGCTCAGGTGAAGTTTTAGAGTCTCACAACACTTGTGGAGATCCCAGGGGAGAGTGGGTAGCAACAAAACTCCACCTAATGGAGGCTGACGGCGCCCCAGATTCAAACGTCCAAAAACACTACTTTTACAGTGAAATTTTACAGATGCTACCTCTGCTATCACATTTACTGCTATTAATACAACTAGTAGGAGTAGTTAACACGGTTTCTACAGCTATTAAAGGAGGATGAAACATTCTGTCCAACGTCAGTCTGGAGCTTCACATGTTGGTGGCTAAAAGGAATGAGGAAGATAAATAACGGACAGTTGGAGCATTGTTCTGTGAGTAAGAAACCAGACACTAAAGTGATGTTCACATGGTGCTAATGTTACTCTGGGCTTTTTGTTCTTGCAGCAGTGGAAATTATTAATGAAAACTCTGGCATGCAGACTCTTTATATTTTCAGCCATACAGAGGGAAGATTGTGTTTTTGCAGATGTATTTTCAGTACAGAGTGAACGGTGTGGAATAAGGTCAGAGGTTCAGGTTGCTGTGCATAAATAGACTCTGCAGTATGTTGGTCTGTTGCAGGGGGACCGGTTTGGGTTTCCCTTCAGCCGGTGTTACATAACAGTGGAACAAGTCTATGTTTAACTCACCCAGGCACGTGTTTTAACACATCAGTCTGTGGCCTACAAACACAAGAAGTCAAAGTCGTTACCTGTTGTCAGCTGTCACTGATTTATAATCCTCTAAATATGAAAGGATCGCTCCCTAAAACTCAAGGACAGGTATTTCAGTACATCAGAAAATAAGTCTCGAAATATCTCAATCCTTTTCTGAAGTAGACGTAAAATACTTACTTAAAGTAACGTACTTAAAGGAACAGTGTGTTAGATTTAGGGGGAAGACTGCAGATTACAACCAGCTGAAACTTCTGCCGGCTAGAATTCCTCTAGTGTTCAGGAGGTTTTTACTGGGAGCCGAATTATCCTCACAGCTGTTAACTACTGTGGTCGATGTGAAAACGTAAATGTCTCCAAGTAGAGCAGTGGTGCTGAAATGGTGTGCAGTGGGATTTTGTGATAACCGCACATTATTATTGCAATATTCAATGGGACCTATACAGAATTTTTAATTGACTGTATCAGTATGTTGTGCACTTTTTGTAACGGTTATTGCGTTTTGCGTAATAACCGCGTAATACTCCCTGGACCACAGGGAGTACCACCAGTTGGTCCAGGAGCTTCTCCTCCAGGATGGCCATTTCTACCACTGCTCTTAAATGCTTCCATGTTTGCTGCTTTCAATTGAGATGGTGGTTTCTGTGGTTTGTAAAGACATATAGTTTTATGTATCCAGTTACTGCACTTACTAGTTTCTCCCTTCATATTTACCAACCCTAAACTTGTTTGATTTTTGCTGGCTGTTTTTGCATTGCTACTCAGAGTGGAAAAGTGCCCCAAGTCAATTCCGCTTTTTTGTCATTGTTCAATCAGATGATTTGAGAGCCAGTGGGCCATCTGTGGTCATCATGACAACAGGTTTACAGTTGGTAAACAGTGGAGGAGAAACTGGTGGTAGCAGTTGCTGGATACACAGAGCTATACTGTCTGACGATAGACAGCAGGTTGTCAAACTGCCCCTGAGTCATCCTAAAATATGCCTGTAAATGTCCATGATGGAGGAGAAGCTCCTGGACCAACTGGTGGTACTCCCCATGATCCAGCCTCTTTTTTAGGGTCTCATGTACCCACACAGATCTCTGTTTATCTGCTGACAGCCTCTCACCCTCAACCAGAGCTACAGACAGTACCCTCTGCCTCAACATGGCAGCAACTAGATACTGATTACTGTCAAATAACTAAAATAATTAAATAAACAGTAGATTTATTACACGTGATGGTTAGAGTAAGGAGGTGATGGGATGGAGTGGCATTCACTTAGAAAAAAACAGGCAGTGCTTTGCGCCTCGTGCTTTGCATTGCTTGTAGAAACAGCTGATGACTGTTAACAAGTCGAACACAGATACAAGTTACACATATAATAATGTATCCACTTGGCTTTAAGAAATGACATCAAACCAAAACATGTTCCAGCTGTCCCCGGTCTCCCCTTTAAAGGAGCATAAATGGAAATGTTGAAGTAAAGAACAAGTACCTTCAATTTATACTTAAATACTTGAGTAAATGTATTTAGTTACAGTCTCTCACTGACTGTGTGCGTTTGTGTTAAGGATCCAGAGGTTCGGCGGCTTCGTGACATGGAACAGCGTCGGTGTGGCGAATGTTAACGGGCGGCTCGCCATGACTCGCAGCATCGGAGACTTCCACCTGAAAGGCAGCGGTGTCATCGCAGAACCGGATACACGAAGGCTCACTGTGAGCTTCACTGGACGCTTTGTTGGCTCATATCAAAAAAAACTTGAGGTTCATCGCTGTTACCCGTCGATGTGCTGAAATGAAAGATTTTATCTGAGCTCCTGTGTGTCTCTGCAGGTCCAGCACGCCAGCGACTCCTTCCTGGCTCTGACCACCGACGGCATCAACTTCCTGCTGAGCAACCAGGAGATCTGTGATGTCATCAACCAGTGTCAGGACCCCACAGAGGCTGCTGACGTCATCGCTGAGCAGGTACCAGAGTTACAAGTCAAGTTTCCATCCAAACACCACAGAATTTTCAGGAAATCAGCAGAAAAAAAAACACAAAGCGCATTTTCATTCACCACTGTTATGTGAATGTTAGCAGGAGGTGGAGCTTTAAATTATTTTATCTAACAGGTAAGAAATAATAAATTGTGAAGACAATAAAGCCTCCATAGAGTGGCATTTTAAGTCTTGTGTGTGATTTATCCTGTCTTCATATGAGCAGAGATAAACTCCACTAGCCACTAGGCTAATTTATGCAATGTCAAATGCCATAGGCTTGTGCTAATGATGTTAGCATGTTGTACTTGTGGGGGAAAACGTGTCCAGCAAAGGACAAATGTGTTGTCAGTGAACCTTGTGAGTTATAGAGGAAAACTCCACTAGCCACGAAGCTAAGTTATGCGATGTAAAATGCCATAGGTTTATGCTAATAACATTAGCATGTTGTATTTGTTTGGAAAACATGTTTAGTATGAGACAGATAGTTTGTGGGTGAACCTTGTGAGTTGTGATTGAGTTTGTAAAGCTACTTGCTGTTGTCCCTGGCTTCTTTTTCTTTTTCTTTTGAAAGGTGCACTGGTTAGCGTGGCAGCAAGTCTGAGTAGCTCCTGCTTTTAAGTCACGTTTGAGTGTGTTTCTTTCTTTTTTAATGATTGGTAATTTTTCCACTGATAAGTAAAATTGTGTACACGAGGGACAATCTTCTGGCTCTGAGAGGAACCACTTACGGAGTTAGACACCTGGCTGCAGAGCAGGAGCGAAGCTAAAGGCTAGGAGGTGGAGATACAAGCCTTCCCTGCCATCTGTAATATTGGGGAATGTAAACCCACTATCAAACAAGTGTGACGAGCTGCTGGCACTAGTAAGGAGCCGACAACTCTACAGGGAGTGTAGTCTCATGTGCTTCACAGGGACGTGGCTGAATGACAGCGTGCCTGACTCCTGTGTGAACCTACCGGGCTTCTGTACTGTGCGAGCGGACAGGGGTGCGAAGGCGAGCGGCAAAAACAGAGGTGGGGGACTGATGCTGCTTGTGAACAATAAATGGTGTCATGCTGGACCTATCACGGTGAAGGACAAGATCTGATGTCAGGATATTGAACTGTTAGTTTACATGTGAAATATTCATTCCCAATGGCAGGGAAGGTTTCTGATTGGATAGGGGGCGGGGCGGATGTTACGTGTTTACGTTTACCGGAAGAAAACACTGTAGTCCTCGCTCCGGATAACAAGATACTTGACAACGCCGTTCTTAGTGCCTTTTTCGGGCATGCTTTGCTTATATTCTTGAAGCAGCAGTACGACAACAACCTTGTTCTGCTAATGCTTCGTCTGTTGAGGAGGAGAAGGGAAGTAGAAGACTGTGGTTTGGCAAATGGAAACCGGTGAGTGCAATCTCTTGTTTTTAGAAGCTGCCATCTTGTCACGCGCGCTATATACGTCATCGCTCCAGAAGGGCAAGGAAACGAGCATGTGCAGAAAGACTGGAATGAACTTAAAGAGGAATGAGTGTATACAAGTGCAAGAAATTCTTTCACTCGGAATTAGAAATGTAATATTCCAGCTCCTTACATCGGATTGAATTTTCAATCGCACTGGCCATTTTCATTCTGAATTAGGTGTTTACAAGATCACTTTTAATAGGAATAAACTTCTGAATGAAAAGGGAATTAAACTGTCCATGTAAACACACTCACTGTTGCCTGGATTCAGACCCAGCATCCTCGTGCATTTATCGCAATAACAGGGGATTTTAACATCACGACTCTCTCACTATGTGGACCATCCCACCAGGCATAATAAGACACTGGATTTGTTTTATGGAAATGCCAAGGACGCCTACCGTGCTTTCATGTGTGTTTAATGTGTGTTATAGGTGTGTTTTAAATCAAACTTTACAGCACTTCTCAGTAACCCTCCGCCCCCTAGTGTTTTGTACATGACCTCTGCATGAAGCCGACACACAACTAGAAATCAGCCCTTAGTGGTGCAGACACCATGAATATCCACAGCTGTGTGTGATGACAGCTGCTCTGTTGGAGAACCTCCGATGTTGATGTGACACAGTTGGTGAAACAGCACTTCCTCTTCCTGTTCTTCATGTTGGCAGGTCTAATGAGTCGAGGAGACTGATTTACAGAATGATGTTTAAATGAAGCCTCGTGATCCATTTTCTTTACTTCCTGACCCCACTAGATGGTGCTCTTCATTCAACAAAGGGTTGAAAGTGGTGAACTGCATTTCCATGAGCCTTTTTCTGTAATCCAAGAGCGCCATCTAGTGGGCTCAGACAATAAAGACAAATAGCTCCCGAGGTTTCATCTGGTCATCACTAGTGTCCACATCCAGAAAGTGAGGCCTGTGAACATGCACACGGTTTCACAATGATCAAGATGTATGAAATGGAATCAGGAGTACGAGCAAGTTTATGTGACAGGAAATGTGGAAATACATTTCTGTGTGTGTGTGTGTGTGTGTGTGTGTGTGTGTGTGTGTGTGTGTACAGTTGTAGTCATGAATTTACACAGTTTTATGCATGCGGACGCTGACATTTTTGTCTCTGTGTTTTTGATCCCAAGAGAGTCGCATGTTTCCTCTGTGTGGAAACAAAACAAAAAAACAGGTGGATTTAAACCCACCTACGTCACCCTCTCTGTAGCTTCCCACTCCAGATGTAAGTTAACAACAAATAATGTGTGTGTGTGTGTTTATTCTTTTCAGGCGTTGCAGTACGGCTCAGAGGACAACGCCACCATCATCGTTGTCCCTTTCGGAGCCTGGGGGAAACATCAGAGCTCCACCGTCGTCTACAGCATCAGCAGAAACTTCTGTTCAAGTGGGAGATGGGCGTAGAGGACACACACACACATACACACACACACACACACACACACACACACATACATAAAACAACACCATGAAGTTGACTTCAAGGACACAAACATTTTTAATGATTATAAAACCCCCTGAATTCATCTGACGACACCCAGCGGAGAATCCACAGTAACTTCAGAGCTTTAGAGTTGACTGTAGTATTAATGTGTGTGTCAGCTCGTCAGCCGTGTACATAGGATGTAAATTAATATGTTGTACATACAGAGAGGTTTGTCGCAGTGTTGGTTGTCAATCCGTGTTTAGACAAAACATTTAACATCCCTCCTGTATTTCTGTCACACTGACAGTTCGCCCAGTCCCATTTGAAATGTCCAAAATGTCGACTTGTCAGGAAGAAAGTTTTGTTTTTTGAGTTTTGAGGTCAGAGTGGATTTGATGTGTTTTTTTACAGAGGTGATAAACGGGGGTTTATTTTGTTCCAAACAAAAAGAAACATGTCACTGAAATTTCACTTTGCTTCATCATATCACATAAAATGCTAAACAGTTTTAGCCGTTTGAGTGAAACTTACTGATGTTGAAAATGGCCAATTTTATGTCACAAGTAAAGCAGATGAAACACAGATGATAAATAAGACATGAAGAAATAAAAGCCAAGGTAAAACCTGCCTATAATAACTGCACCTTGTTTGTTGTATTGATTCTGTGTGTTTGTGTTTCTGGAGCTTTGCTGTGAAAGAACATGGAGCCAAACTGCCCTGAATAAATACTAAAGATAAATGAATCGTATGGAACCCGTAAGAGAAAAAGAAAAACCATTTCTGTGACACACAGTTTATATTAAAGGGACAGTTTGGATCATTTGAAGTGAGGCTGTGTGAGACACGTACCCACAGTCAGTGTATTACCTGCAGTAGATGGCGGTCAACACACCCCCAGTTTGGAGAAGCAGGCAGGAGAACCGACATGGAAGCTCAGCAATGTCCCGCTGTGGACGGGGACGGCGGCAAAATATATTTTAGCCACCTAGAAATAAAACCAATATGTGTGTAAACTTGAACCACTTTAGCTTGCTGTCAAGCAGCGATTTCCTACGGGGGACTGAAGCCGTTATTGTGTTCATGTGTGACTTTGGTGAATGTGAACTAAGCCTTTATGATGCAGTTAAAATGGACAGAAATGTGAATAACTGCACTGCAGGATGATTTAAAATGTGCTCCTAAAATTTCCAGTCAGAGGCGACAGCGCTGCGACTGAAGAAACAGTTAGTCTGGAGCCATCCTGGTTTGAACCCAGGGTATGGGTGGGGGGGGCCTTCTGTGTGGAGTTGGCATGTTCTCCCCGTGTCAGCGTGGGTTTCCTCCAGGTGCTCCAGCTTCCTCCCACAGTCCAGAGACATGCAGGTTAACTGGTGACTCTAAAGTGTCCGTATCAACTGTCCGGAAATTGATGGATGTTCCAAACAGATGTTTTCTGAACATTCCACAACGTTCCCGGTGTTTTGTCGCCCCCATCCAAACTGTGCTATGTGAAGAACAGTAAAGTCAAGAGCAAAGGCCACCACTTTCAGGAGCCATGGAGAGTTTGCTCTGAGGAGGCTGCATTAAATGTGGTTGTACATGCACAATGACAAGAAAGATATTCTGTCTTATTCTACTCTAAGTTAAATACTTTTTACTGTCAGATGAAACAGTTGTGTTTGTCTCATGTGTTTGTGATCTTTTGAAATAACTCACATGATGCTTGACTCTCAGCAGAGTCTCAAGTCTCTGTGTTACTGTCAATAAATAATTTCCCATGAGTCAAAGGGGGGGGAGGTGCCAACAGAGAGGAAGAGCGAAAGTGAAAGTGTAAAGTCAGTGTTGTGTTCAGACTCCATTTTAAAGTGCACAGAGCAGTGAGAGGAAGACAGGTGGTGTGAGACACGGTGAGTGTTGATGTTTATTCATTGTTTAGTGTGTTCTAGGGGAGAGTAGGGTCGGTTGGGTCAGTGCCACATCTTCACAGCTTCATCATCACACTTGCTTTTACCACCACCATCATCTGACGCTGTTTTTACAACCAGGCTTTTCCTGTTAAACACGAGGCCTGCGCGCAGCTACGGATCTGCGCGCTCTTGTGTCAACTCTTTGAATGTGGGTCACAGTGAAAAGCTCTAGTTTATAGACACACAGAGAGAAAAGGGGGACTCTGCTGAGGGGTTGTGGCGCAGTTTTGTTGGATAGGAAGATGTTGAGTGTACAGTCAGCTCTCCCTGCTCTTTGTTACACTGAGTTTTGGTTCCCCCCCCTCAGATCAGATCAGTGCACGGACACTCCCTAAACTTTGTCTCATCCAGAAAGAGTCCCAAACAACTGTGTGTCTGTCAGACGGTCTGAAGGGGAAACTAGAGCGCAGAGCACAACAGACGATAGGACAGGACTGTTTTTACTACAACTTTATTTTTGACTTCTCAGAAAACACGGGTATGTGGGACATGTTTTGAATGAGCAGAACATTTTGAACATGAGCAGAAACCTTTCTTAAGCACATCTGAGCTAAAGTCCAGAGGTTTATAAATTAGTTTTCAGCAGATAAATTAATATATCACTGACCTGAAATGGTGCCATGCACATTTTAAGATGTGACACAAAAGAGGACTCTAGAGTAAATCATGCCTACAGGTGTGCTGACTCAGCAGAGATTATTCATTCATGTTCTGTCAACACTTATACTGTTGGGGGTCATGGAGAGGCTGACAGGCTGACATTGGGCAAGAGGCGGGTACACGGGGTAAAAAACAATCATGTCTCTATGCCATCAACAGCCGTGGCTGAAAGCATTTTGTTTTCAACTTGTTCATCCATCCATACAAACTTCCGTCACACTCTCATGAATGACGTATCTCAAGAACGTCTTGAATATTTCTTTGAATTTGGTACAAACCCCCATTTCGACTCAACAGTGTACTGATTACGTACCGGATCTTACGTAGAACAAGGGAGAGGTACTTTTCTGAAATTATTGGAAACTGCAGTAACAACTCGCGTGTCTTATTTGCAACAGTGAACAGATTAACAAACCCTCCAGCTCAACTGCCGTTGGAACTGATCTCCACATCTAAGTGTAATGAGTTTGCAGTATTCTTTTGCGACAAGGTTCAGACCATTAAAAATGCCATCAATTCCACAACACCAATAACAACCCTGCAGCCACCTAGACACTTAGAGCTGACTCATTTTGCACCTGTAACTGACAAAACTGTCCAAGAGATCATCACCAGTCTGAGTTCATCTACATGCTGCCTCGATGTGTTACCCACTAGATTGCTAAAGTCTGTGCTGAGCAGTTTGTTACCACCACTCGCTCACATAGTTAACATGTCACTACAATCTGGAACATTCCCAAAGGCCTTGAAAACTGCGGTCATAAAGCCTCTCCTAAAGAAGAGCAGTCTTGATGCCACAGTACTGAACAACTACCGGCCCATTTCAAATCTGCTGTTTTTAGGCAAAGTCCTTGAGAAAGTTGTTTACCAACAGCTTACTGACTTTCTCCTGAAGAACAACTCCTTTGATGTTTTCCAGTCAGGTTTCAGACCCCATCACAGCACTGAGACCGCTCTTATTAAGGTGACAAATGACATCCGCCTGAACACTGACGCAGGCAAAGTCTCAGTTTTAGTCCTGCTAGATCTGAGTGCTGCTTTTGACACTGTCGATCATGAGATCCTTTCACAGAGACTAGAGGACTGGGTGGGCATCTCTGGCACTGCCCTAAATTGGTTGAAGTCCTATCTAGAAGACAGGAAGTACTTTGTTGAAATTGGTAACTGTGTCTCAGACCACATGGCCTTGACCTGTGGGGTGCCCCAAGGGTCAATCCTGGGACCCCTTCTGTTCAATCTCTACATGCTGCCTTTAGGCCAGTTAATACAAAGTAATAATGTGTCCTACCACAATTATGCAGACCACACTCAGATCTATGTCTCACTGACAGCAGGTGATTATGGACCAGTGGATTCACTCTGTCACTGCGTCCAACAGGTCAGTGTGTGGATGCAAAACAACTTTCTCCAGCTAAATTCAGACAAGACTGAAGTCATCGTATTTGGTCCACAGAAACAAAGAGAAAGTGTCAGCAGTCACCTCCAGTCTCTCTCTCTAAAACCTACAAATCAGATTAGAAATCTCGGGGTAATAATGGACTCAGACTTGAACTTTAACAGCCACATCAAATCAATAACATCAGCAGCTTTTTACCATCTAAAAAACATTGCCAAAATCAAAGGTATAGTGTCTAAACCTGACTTGGAGAGACTTATCCATGCATTTGTCTCTAGTAGGTTAGACTACTGTAACAGCCTGCTCACTGGCCTCTCCAAACAGGCCGTAAGACAGCTGCAGTACATCCAGAATGTTGCTGCTCGGGTCCTGACCAGAACCAGGAAGTACGAGCACATTAGTCCTGTGCTCAGGTCTCTACACTGGCTTCCTGTGGCCCAGAGAATAGACTTTAAAGCAGCTCTGCTTGTGTACAAGTCTCTCCACGGCCTAGCACCAAAGTACATCTCTGACATGTTAGTGCCATATGAACCATCTCGGACTCTGAGGACCTCAGGGACCGGCCTCCTGCTGGTGCCCAGAGTCAGGACTAAACATGGGGAATCAGGATTCCAGTTTTATGCAGCTAAAATCTGGAACAGTCTTTCTGAAGATGTGAGACAGGCCTCTACTCTGACAATGTTCAAATCTAGGCTCAAAACAGCTCTATTTCACTGTGCATATGACTGAAAGGATCTTATCTGCACTCTTCTCTTTTAAAGTTCATTTCATAATGATTAGTTTTTATTTTGTATTGTGATTTTAATGCATTTTCTTGTTCTGTAAAGCACTTTGAATTACTGTGTGTACGAATTGTGCTCTACAAATAAACTTGCCTTGCCTTGATTAGAATTTGGTAGGTCAAGGTCACTGTGACCTTGTGTCTGTCTCGTTCTTGTGAACTCAATATCTCAAGTAGACCTTGAGGGACTTTCCTCATATTTGGCACAAAGGTTCACTTGGACTAGAGGATTAACTAATTAAAATTTGGTGGTCAAAAGTCAAAGTCACTCTTGTCACCTCACAAAACACGGTTTTGTCCATAACTCAAGAATTCATACACTAATTGTGTCAAAGGTCACTACTGTATGTCATAGAAATACCCAGCCAATATGTAATCATGTCCTATAAATGAGAAGTTACTGACTTCATCACACTGTGTATGTGTGTTACAGTTCTCTCAGATTTGGGAAGATGGCTGATTTGGAGGCAGACGGGGACAGATCAGAGTCTCCAGTGTCCAGCTGTCAGCTGTCTATGAAGAGTGACTGGTCCAAAGAAGAGCCTCCATTCTTCAGTAATGAACCTGGACCCTCAGACACAAAGTAAGAGACTGTTTCTACTGTAAACTGACCTGAAGATGATTCTGTTTTTGTTATTATCTGATAATCTACACCACAACACTGTTTTTGTAATGACATGAGGTATTGTTTTATTCAGTCATCGGGGATGTCCTGATCAAGTTATTTGGCCCTGATCAGAGTCCTTTAAATTTGGCTATCTAGGGAGGAGACACGTAGCTGCTGGTGGGTAAAACACAGGCAGCGCCAACGATGATACTGTTTGAACCTGGTCTTTTCAAGGACTAATAATATGTGTCAAACATTTGTTGTTTCCACAGACAGAGAGCAGAGTCTCCAGTGTCCAGCTGTCTGTCTATGAAGAGTGACTGGTCCAAAGAAGAGCCTCCATTCTTCAGTAATGAACCTGGACCCTCAGACACAAAGTAAGAGCCTGTTGAAAAACATGAGGGAGCTTTTTGCCTTTTGAAAGTCGTCTCACAGTGGAGCACAACATTACTCAGGAGGTTTTCATGAAGCTCCACCATGAGATGTTTGAACTGCCTGTGACTGAGTGTGTGAATAAAGCAAATAATTGTCAGCACAGTTTGCAGGACGAGATCTAAATAATGTGTTCATCTCCACAGAGAGAAGAAGAGGAGTCATGTTTCTGTGGAGGAGCAGCCGTCCTGCTGTAGTTTGTGTCAGGACGTCCTGAAGGATCCAGTCTGTACCAGCTGTGGACACTGGTTCTGCAGACAGTGCATCAGCTCATACTGGGACCAGTCTGCTTCATCAGGAGACTCCTCCTGTCCCCAGTGTGGAGAAAGATCCAGAACAAGAGCTGGACTGCAGACAGCCAGTCAGACCAGCACTGTACAAAGTAAGACTGTACATCTGTCTGCTGATGTCATCATGTGTGAAAACAGGATTCTTCTTGGTTTATTTGTGTTGTAAAGTGTAGACATGAAAGATTTTATCAAACTAATGTATAAAACCTTCATTTGTTTGTGTTACTTGTTTTAATGTTGGTCATGAAAATAATCAGAGTCCAGATTTATTTCTTTAGTCTGACATGTTTCCTTCTCTTTCAGCAGACAGTGGTCTGCAGGAGGTTTTAGATGAACATAAGATCAGTGTGAGGAGGAGATGTGAACGTGTGACTGAAGGAAGTGATGAAACAGGAAGTGAAACCCTCCTCAACAGGATCTACACTGAGCTCTACATCACAGAGGGACAGAGTGAAGAGGTTAATACCCAACATGAGGTGAAGCAGCTTGAGAGAGCTTCTAAGAAGAAGACCCTCCATGAAACTCCAATCAAGTGTCAGCACATCTTTAAAGCCTTACCTGAGCAACAGAAACACATCAGAGTGGTTCTGACCAACGGCGTCGCTGGCGTTGGAAAAACCTTCACAGTGCAGAAGTTCACTCTGGACTGGGCCGAGGGTTTGGAAAACCAAGATGTCAGTGTGGTGATTCTGCTTTCGTTCAGGGAGCTGAACTTGATCAGAGATGAGAAGTTCAGTCTTCTCACTCTGCTCCGTGTTTTCCATCCAACATTACAGAAGGTCACAGCAGAGGAGCTCGCTGTCTGTAAAGTTCTGTTCATCTTTGACGGCCTGGATGAAAGCAGACTGGCTCTGGATTTCAAGAGCAAGACGGTTCTGACTGATGTCACACAGAAGTCATCAGTCAACGTGCTGTTGACAAACCTCATCAAGGGGAAGCTGCTTCCCTCAGCTCTCGTCTGGATAACTTCCCGACCTGCAGCAGCCAATCAGATCCCTCCTGCACGTGTTGACAGGGTAACAGAAGTACGAGGCTTCACTGACGCCCAGAAGGAGGAGTACTTCAGGAGGAGAGTCAGTGATGAAGAGCGGTCCAGCAGAATCATCTCACACATGAAGACATCCAGGAGCCTCCATATCATGTGTCTAATCCCAGTCTTCTGCTGGATCACTGCTACAGTTCTGGATCACATGTTGACTACAGAGCAGAGAGGAGAGCTGCCCAAGACCCTGACTGACCTGTACTCACACTTCCTGCTGGTTCAGACAAAGAGGAAGAAGCACAAGTATGATGAGGGACATGAGACCAGTCCACAGGAGCTGACGGAGGCTGACAGGGACGTTCTTCTGAAGCTGGGGAGGCTGGCGTTTGAACATCTGGAGGAAGGAAACATCATGTTCTACCAAGAAGACCTGGAGCACTGTGGTCTTGATGTCACGGAGGCCTCGGTGTACTCAGGAGTTTGTACAGAGATCTTCAAAAGAGAGTCTGTGATCTTCCAGAAAACAGTCTACTGCTTCGTTCATCTGAGCGTTCAGGAGTTTCTGGCTGCAGTCTACCTGTTCCACTGTTTCACCAACAGGAACACAGAGGTACTGGAGGACTTCCTGGAGACAGACGAGGATAATGACAGATCCCTGGATGTCTTCTTACAGAGAGCCATGAGGAAATCCCTCCAAAGTAAAAATGGTCACCTGGATCTGTTTGTCCGCTTCCTTCATGGCCTCTCTCTGGAGTCCAACCAGAGACTGTTAGGAGGCCTTTTGGGTCGGACAGACAACAGTCCAGAAATCATCCAGAGAGCCATCAAGAACCTGAAGAAGATGAACACAAACAAGATCTCTCCTGACAGAAGCATCAACATCCTCCACTGTCTGCTGGAGATAAACGACCTCTCAGTACATCAGGAGATCCAAGAGTTCCTGAAGTCAGAGAACAGATCAGAGAAGGAACTCTCAGTGTTCCACTGCTCAGCTCTGGCCTACATGCTGCAGATGTCAGAGGAGGTTCTGGATGAGTTGGACCTGAAGAAATACAACACAACATATGAGGGACAACGGAGACTGATTCCAGCTGTGAGGAACTGCAGAAAGGCTCGGTAAGTCCAGATGTGATTAACATCATAAGTCATTGTAGATTAGTAGTTTAATTCTTCAAATATACACACTATGAAATTCTTATTATTCATAAAATGTTCAAATGATGTGTCTGTTGTATTTTGTCACAGATGTTCTTGAGCTGTTTCAAATGCTGTGAGTGCAAAACATGTAGATGTTTCAGTTGGTTGTGTTTATAGCTGTTGAGTTAACGAACACAGTTTTTCTATTTATTTCTAATAATTGTTCCAGTTGACAGTTTTTCAGCTTTATGTGATGGAGGCTCCATGTGAACCTGATAAAACAAATGATGGACTTCAGAGGTTGTTGTTGAGGTTTTATCACAGCAGCATTTCATCACAGTATGGCAGTATTTGATGGTTCTGAGTGAAAGCAGTGAAGTTATTACTCCATAAACAGATTGTGTAAGGTGTTTTATAGAATCAGACATGCAGATAATACCTGAGTTTATTCACCACTATGCTTAAACATTTAAAATAAGATCGGTATCATTTGCCAAAGGAGATTTCTGAAGTCCTAAAAACTGCTTTTATCCAGTTGTTGCTGTCTCTTTTTTCATGCCTCGGCGCCGGCGACAGTTGTGGCCAGAGGCATCATGGTTTTGGGTTGTCAGTCTGTCCACGACATCTCAAGAACTCCTTGAGAGGATTTCCTTAAATTTGGCACAAACGTCCAGTTGGACTTAAGAATGAACTGATTAGATTTTGGTGGTCAAAGGTCAAGATCACTGTGACCTCACAAAATGTGTTTTTGGCCATAACTCAAGAATTCATTCACTAATTATGACAAAACTTCACACTAATGTCTAACAGGATAAAATAATGAAGTGATGAGATTTTATATCTTAAAGGTCAAAGGTCAACTTCACTGTGACATCATGATGTTCTGCATAAAACACTTCTCTGCTCATTATTAAACGTCATATCTCAGGAACAGAAGGGGAGACATTTGGTCAGAGACTGAGTTGGTGACACTGATCTTGAAACTGTGCTGATTGTATAGATCTTCTGTGCTGTCGGGTTGAAGATGTGTGTGAAGCGTCTGTGTTTTAGAATAAGTAGCTTCTTTGCAGCAACATCCATATTTGAATCATTGTCTACTGTCATGGACACATATGAGTCTGGACAGACATGGATGTAAACTGTAAGTGTAACTTGACTGGTGAAGCATACGACCACGAGGCAGTAATTCTGGTCATGAATCAGCTTTTAATTAGTTTGAATTCTTTGTGTTCTTTTTTTATTCTTAACTATTTTCAGTCCATAAAAACAGGATATTTCAAACTGTTTTATCATCAGATCCATAAAGTAAATATAAAGTGTCTCTTTGACAATAACAGATTTTGTAATATATGTGTCATGCCAGATTTATTATGTGCGGACTCTCAGAGACTGACTGTGAAGTCGTGGCCTCAGCTCTGAAGTCCAACCCCTCCCATCTGAGAGAGCTGGACCTGAGTAACAACTACAACCTGCAGGATTCAGGAGTGAAGCAGCTGTGTGCTGGGCTGGAGAGTCCAAACTGTAGACTGGAGACTCTGAGGTCAGTTCACTTGCTTATGTAGGTGTTTGTTTGTTTGTTTTTGGATATATATAATATAAATCCTTGACTGAGGTTATAAAGCTTTCAGTGTTTTCAGAAATGTTGTGTCTTTCCTAATGGCTGAACAGTTGGTTATGAAAGGCAGAGAAATTATGATTTAGAACATTTAGACACAGGGTCCAAAACTAACTTTTTCACTTACCAGCCAGCCTGGCTGGTAAGTGAAATTTTTTACCAGCCAGGCAGATATTTTACCAGCCAACTAGTGTTGGGATCCGGATCCGGTTCTTTTTTGGAACCGGATCCAAAGTTCCGGTTCCGGAACCGGTTCCATCACATTTGGCGTAACGGTTCCTGCAAATAGTTCCTAGATTGTACAAAAAAAAAACAAAACAAAAAAAAAAACGTCACGTGCATTTCCATTGGAACGCGGCACGGGCATATTTCTCTATCCGAACCCGACATTATCTAATCACTAAAGCACTGAGTTTGTGTCACACAGTTGTCATGGTTACAGGCTATTTAACAGGCTGGACGTGCTCAGCGGAGAGAGACCTCCGTGTTTAAGATAGGAGCGGGCGGTGGGAGGTCTGATGCTTCCAGCGAGGGGAGCGGTAGAAATAAAACAAAATAAGATAAAATAGGAGACACCTGTCTCCCTCTTTTATTTAATTTTCAGCGTTTAATCAAGGCGGAGGCGGGCGGTGGGAGGTCCGAGACTTCAGCGAGGGGAGAGGTAGAAACCAACATGCCAATGTGTGTGTGTGTGTTCTGTTCAGGTGTTGTCACGTAAATAACAGTGCCCAAGCATGAATGCATGTAAGTATTTTTTATTACATTGCTGTGGTTAATTTGAGGTAATTGTGTTACTGTAGAAATCAGAGAATCACTTTTTGTTGTTATATATTCTCAGGGAGATGATTCAAGCTCTAAATCTGAAATACGCACCACACACAAATGTGTATTTTCATCTAATTGTACTGTACAACAGTTAGAATGAAGTTTTTGTATTTGTATGATTGCATTTGTGTTTATTATATACTTGTTTAAGTATAGCAAGTATAATGAATATAATGTAGGAATCGGTAAGGAATCGGAATCGTTAAAATCCTAACGAGTCCCAGCCCTACAGCCAACCAAATAAAAATTGCTTTTAAGTGTTGTAATTTGCTATCAGTATTATTTAGCATGTCATTTGGGTCTTGTATGTGATTCTCAATCAATATTTTAATAGTGTGCACTAATATTAGTAATAATGTATGCTAAAATATGAATAACTGTTTCAACAGTTAAAGGGCCAGTGTGTAATATTTGGCACGGTTTATTGTCAAATCTGAACCTGAATATTCTACCCATTAATATGTTTATATAAGTGTATAATCGCTATAAAATAAAATTCGTTTGGTTTTCATAGCCTTATAATTATGCTTTTATATATATATATATATATATATATATATATATATATACAGATCAGTGAATTGGTCCTATTTGCTGAAAAACTCATGTCTGCGCAAGGCTTTTTGTCCCTACGAGGCCACCGTCATTTACCCGACGGGAGGGGTGAGCGAGAGAGCCCTGCAATCTAGAATTTGACCACTGATGTCACTGTTTTCAACCCATTTTACACACTGGCCCTTTAAGTGTAATATTTGGGTTAATAAATTCTGTAGTATTCTTTCTACAGTGCAAAAAGAATCTTTCATTAAGGAATTTTACATGAATCACTGACTTCAGTCCCCTTTGGACAGTTGAGACATGAGATTTTAGCTCGACCAGACTGCAACAACAGGGCCTGCCCTATATGTATAAACATGATTGTCTGACCAGTGGTGGACAAAGTATGCAGTGACATGACTTGAGTGAAAGTAAAGATACTCTTGGTCAAATATTACTCCAATACAAGTGAAAGTTGTTCAGTCTTTTTTTTTTTTTTACTTAAGTGAAACTGCACCAACTGATTAACATACAAGTAAGGCAAGGCAAGGCAAGGCAATTTTATTTATATAGCACCATTCATACACATGGCAATTCAATGTGCTTTACAAGGGGAATATGTTAAGATAAAACATTAAAGGAACAATATATCATTAAAAACAAAAGCTAAAAGCAAGAAAAACAGTGCAGAAAATGCATTTAAAAAGCAAACATAAAGCAAAAGCAACAGCAGACAAATATAAAAACAATAGCTACAGATTATCCTAACAATAAGTTACATATCTAGTTCACTTGTAAGCTGCAGTAAATAGTAATGTTTTAAGCCCTGATTTAAATGAGTTGACAGTTTCAGCCGACCTCAGATATTCTGGAAGTTTGTTCCACAGGCGGGGAGCATAGAAACTAAAGGCTGCTTCACCTTGTTTGGTTTTGATCCTGGGAACACTGAGTAAACCTGTTCCAGATGATCTGAGGGGTCTGGATACTTCATATCGTACAAGTATATCAGAGATGTATTTAGGCCCGAGACCATTTAGTGCTTTATAGACAAGTAACAAGATTTTAAAGTCTATCCTTTGACACACAGGAAGCCAGTGCAGTGACTTAAGCACTGGTGTAATGTGCTCCACTCTCTTGGTGTTGGTGAGGACTCTGGCAGCAGCGTTCTGGACGAGCTGCAGTTGTCTGATTGATTTTGTACTCAGGCCTGTGAAGACACCGTTACAATAATCCAGCCTGCTGAAAATGAAAGCATGAACAAGTTTTTCTGTATCTTGTTTAGACAGAAATTCTTTTATTCTTGCTATGTTTTTAAGGTGGTAGTAGGCTGATTTAGTAATTGTCTTAATGTGACTATTGAAATTTAGGTGTGAGTCCAGAACTACACCAAGATTTCTGGCTTGATTTGTAGGTTTTAGTGTTATGGCATCAAGGTGAGCACTGACTATTGATCTTTGCTCTTTGGGGCCAAAAACAACTATCTCAGTTTTGTCTGTGTTTAGTTGTAGAAAATTCTGGCACATCCATGTATTGATTTCGTCAATGCACTTATTTAGTGGATGTAGGGGACTGTAGTCATCTGGTGACACTGTTATGTAAAGTTGTGTGTCATCTACATAAGTACGGGAGGAGATGTTATGATATTCCATAATCTGAGCAAGAGGGAGCATGTAGATGTTGAACAGAAGAGGCCCAAGAATGGACCCTTGAGGAACTCCAAATGTAATGTTAATGTTTGTTCGCACAGATTCATAATTGCCAAGTGAGACAAAGAAATCCCTGTCTTGTAAATAAGATTTAAACCAATTTAGCACAGTGCCAGAAAGTCCCACAAACTTTTCTAGTCTGTCGAGCAGTATGTTATGGTCAACTGTGTCGAATGCAGCACTGAGGTCCAGTAATACCAGAACCGAAATCTTTCATGCATCACTGCTCAGATGAATGTCATTTAAAACTTCTACAAGTGCAGTCTCAGTGCTGTAATGTGCTCGAAATCCAGACTGAAAGGCATCAAAGATATTGTTTTGCTCCAAGAAGGTGTTAAGTTGCTGAAAAACAACCTTTTCAATGATCTTTCCTAAAAATGGTAGGTTTGATACGGGCCTGTAGTTATTTATTACTGAGGCATCCAGATTAGGCTTTTTTAAGAGAGGTTTAATGACTGCAGTCTTCAGGGCCGTTGGAAAAAGGCCTGACTGAAGAGAACAGTTGACTATCTGTAGTATATCTGATGCTATGCAGTTAAAAACATCTTTAAAAAAGCTTGTAGGCAGAGTGTCAAGGCAGCAGGTAGTGGACCTAAGCTTTCTAACTATGTCCGTCAAAGCATCATAATTTAATGGGTGAAAAAGTGCCAAATTAACTGGAGTATTCTTATGAGGCACATGTGAAATAGCCACTGTGTTGGAGTTACAGACTGTCTGTCTTATCTTTAAAATCTCGTCTATGACAAAAGAAGCAAAGTCATTGCATGCCTTGGTGGATAGCAGTTCAGGAGGGACTGACGCTGATGGGTTTGTCAGTCTGTCAACAACAGTAAATAAAGTCTGTGCATTGTTGTTATTTTTGTTGATAATCTCAGAGAAAAAGGACTGCCGCGCCCTTTTTAGCTCCAAGCTATAGATGTGCAGACTTTCCTTATAGATGTCATAATGAGTAAATGAGTGAATAAGTAAAGAACAGTCCCTAAAGTGCGGTGAGGTTTGTGGATGGTTACCTGCCACAAAGAGAGAAATGTGAACGGCTTGTTTCTCCTCTGACACAACACATACCTGTGTGCTCGGCTGTTCAGGTACGTTTTGGGCAGCGATCGAGGAAACTGGCTTCGCTTCAAGGCTATTCACAGCGCTTCTGCGGGTGGTGTGGCCCTGGCGTTACGTGACCAAAGATCATCTCTGCCTGAAATACACATTACTCTGCCAGGAAACCAGCTGATACCAGCACCGTTCTACAGTAACAAAAAAATGCATTTTTCGCTGGTAAAAAAACTCGCCAGAGTGACAAGCGGTCTTAGAAATTTACCAGCCAGAGACAAAATCTACCCGTAATTGGCAAGTGGCGAGTGTTAGTTTTGGACCCTGTTTAGACACCATCAAGTTTGGGATTTATCCAAACAGAATTTAAGATTCCTGAGGTTCTGAGGTTTCTTTGTTTTCATGTTAACGTCACATAATCATTTGAAGTCACAGACCTTTAGACTGCAACAATAAGCAAATAAATAGTCTGCACTGGAAACATCTTGGACTTTAAGGACAGGTTGATATTCTTTCACACTCACACGCCCATTAGGACTGCACCATTAATGATCTGGATTCATACGTCTATGTGATCTCATTTCTAAATGACAAGCATTCACTGGCTCCTGTTTCCCTATGCATCCATGTGTTGACTGATGTGCTGTGGAACAATCCCAGTTGCTATCAAGTGTTTCCTCTATCAGTGGGATCCCCCACCCCCCTGAAAGAAAGCAAATATTTTATTGATGTTATTGACCTTGTTTATGTGCACTGCTTTGATTTGAGCTCAGTGTGAGAGTCTTTACTGTGTTTTCCTGTCGCTGGGCTGCGTTTCTCTCCCTCCTCCTCGACCCACACAGGTGACGTTACTTGAGTTAACAGCCTCTGGTTACATCACTGTAAGTGGAATAAAATCTTCCAAACGTGTCATTTCTCATTGTAATCCACCTAAAACCAAAGACAGACACATGTGGACTCCAAACTAGTGGAGCTGAAGCTGACAGGCTCCGCCCCCTCCAACAAGCGTGTGTTGAGGCTCAACTGGTGTGTGTGCAGCAGCCCAGAGTTTTCAAAGTGTCTGTGTGTTCACAAGTTTTGTATCTTTGAACTGAATCTCTGTGGTTTGAAGTTTAGTTTCTCTCCTGCGTTGCTGTTTGTACTTTCAGATATCTGCCTTATTTTACCGTTTCATGTTCGCTGTCAGACGGATAAGATTCGTATGAAGTCACTGCAGATGAAAAGCCAATATTTTCTGCTTTGGCTGCTTCACAATAAAAGCTAAACAAATCTAAAATAACAAAACAACATGGGACTTTTATTGTGAAGATAATCAAGCATCTCTAGCATCAAAGTATATGAACAGCCCTGCTTTAAACACTTGATTTCAACTTAAATTGACCCTGATGATTCTTTAAATAAGTGATTTGTGTTTGGCTGCACAACATGAGTTAGTGATGATGGAGCCACTGGTGGAGCTGGCAGAGTTTAAGAGGTGAAGTCACTACATCTTTATTGAAGCAGCAGCACGTTGTCAATGATATTTATGAGAGCTGTTTTTCACTTTTTGTATTTTCCAGTCTTTAACCTGCATCCTGTTGGGATCAGCACAATAACACAATGACAAAGTCACTACTCAGTTTAGGGCAAAGCTCATTGATCAGGACATAGTAATGTTGAGCTACACATTTAACACCTGAACACATCTGATTGTTTTATTAATGATTTTTATCTACATCATTTATTCTTTATTCAGACTGACGTGGTGCAGTTTGTCAGAGATCAGCTGTGTTTCATTGGCCTCAGCTCTGAAGTCCAACCCCTCCCATCTGAGAGAGCTGGACCTGAGTGACAACTACAACCTGCGGGATTCAGGAGTGAAGCAGCTGTGTGGTTTTCTGGAGAGTCCACACTGTAAACTGGAGACTCTGAGGTCAGACACCATTTTTTACTCCTGTGCTGAGATTATTATGATGTGAAAGTTGTGTTGACACTAAACTGCAGACATCAGGCTGATATTATACTGATCCACAATTAAGTCTATTTGTCTTGTTCAGTGGTTTAATCCATTGACTGTGGCAGAGCAATGTGGAGATAAAGATAAACTCTGCAGGATCTTCCTTAAAAACAGTGTATAGACATACAGAAATAATCCCTCTCAATCATCACTTATGAGCAGGGGCGGACTGGGGCAAAAAAGCAGCCTGGGAATTTGGTACCTGACCGGTCCACTCTCCAGGGATGCTGGAGGTGGATGCATGTTCATCTTCAGTCTAGATAAGAGATTGTTTATGTGAGTAAAGCACTTAAACAACACTATCAGTGAAATGTTAAAATGGTAGAATTTAATAGTAGTACACTATTATGGTGTTAAGCACTTTTTAATGAATGTTTAATTCATTACTCTAGATGAATTAAAAAATGCTCTGTATAAATATGGCTTTACCTGGACTAGTACGACCAGGCTGCTCTCCTCTCCCTCCCTGCCACAGTCCTTCTGTGGGGATGGTGACTCAACCTGGCAGGAGATGTGAAGAGAGACATTAGGTTGAAGTTTTGGGCAATTCCCAAAAGAAGAGGTGAAAAAAAGCTGCATTACAATTAGAGGTCGACCAATATGGCCTTTAGGCCGATTATGGCGATGCCGATATTGAGAGAGAGAGAGAGAGAGAGAGAGAGAGAGAGAGAGAGCAGGGCAGCTGATATTACTTTTTTCTGGCTGATATTACTTTTTTCTCCCCCATCTGATAAAATGCAATGTTTTGTCGTTACGGGTCTCCTGTCCCTCGCCTCAAGCCCAGGCTTCACCTGCTCTCTGCCTCCTGAATTGTGCTTTTGGATCTCGGACTGAATCTGACAACAAATGACACAATAGTGTTTAACCTAAATGTTAACATTTATTAAATGTTCTTGGAATTGACTAAATAAAAAAAAAACACTTAGTGTTTTAGTGCAACAGCAGCATCACTGAGAAAACATTTTCTCCTCCTCTCTCACTCCCACCGTCTTTCTCTCCCCTCTCTCTCTCTCTCTCTCTCTCTCTCTCTCTCTCTCTCTCGCACTGCATGCTGGGAGTCTGAGTGAGTGTGTGAGTGGCTGTGTGGAGCGAGTGAATGGGAAAGTTTGTGACACCTTGATCTTCCTTTTTCCTCTCTGCATGTTTCTTGGTGACAGGTAAGAGAAGTTTAATTCATTGATTTGTTGTTATCGCTGTAAGGAGCAAACTAGTGCCGTTTGTACTGTGAACCATGGCGTCCCTCCCCGAGGAGGGCTCGCTGCCCATGTCAATCAGGCATGGGGTCAGAGTAGTGGCTGACACTCGGTACACGGTAGAGCAGGTGCTCCTGGCTCTAGGAGAACAGATCGGACACAGAAACATCACGTCGTGGTGGCTTTTGTTCGGGAGGAGCGTTTGGTTCACCTGTTGGTTGAAAAAGGCCTGGTGCTGGATGATCAGTATGTTGCTGTGTCTCCACTGTTTGCGCCATCTACGCGTGTCACCGTATCAGGTGGACCTCCTTTCATCCCGAACGAGCTGCTTGAAAAAGAACTGACGCGGTTTCAGAACAGTTCGTCTGGGCTGCAAAGACGCCAGACTGCAGCACGTTCAGTCCCTGCGGAGGCAGGCTTTCATGTATTTAAATAATCAATGGCAAACTCTGGAAGTGTCCTTTAAAGTCAAGTTTGAAAACAGGTTTTACACTGTGTATGCAAGTGCTGGCAGCATGAAATGTTTTGAGTGTGGTGATGTCGGCCACAAACGTTCATCCTGCCCACACAGGGAGCAGGCAGCGGGCAGCTCAGGTGCGCAGCAACCTGAAGGTGAGGCTGGCAGCAGTACCTCGCACACGACGCAGCCGGCAGCGGGTGACACCGCAACCGGTGACCCGCAGCCTGCTGAGCAGGAAAATGAAGTGAACGAGCAAGATAAGCACGGTGTTCACGGAAGTGATGTGAATGAGACTGAGGCTCAGCCTGGATGCAGCCACAATGGACAGGAAGAGACAGCTGACTCTGTCACTGCTGAGTCCTGCAGAAGAAATGTTGAGGATGAAGATGATGAAATGTGTGAAGATGACAACCTGTCACAGTTTTCTGAAGCTGTGTCACAGGATGACCCACAGTCATATACATTACAGGAGATTAATGATTTCCTCGATGAAAGTTATGGCAGGCAGGATGTGGAAGTAACAGATTTCTTTCCAAATGTGGACATGTTCATCCGCTCGGTTATGAAAATTCGTAGAGTGGTTGGATATGAACAACTGAGCAAACAGAAGAGGTTTCGACTGAAAAAACTACTGACCAAAATTAGAAAAGAAAAGCGAGAGAAGACTTCTCTCAATGTGTGAATATTAAAATGGGTGGTTCACAAGAGGTGTCTTTTTCCTGGAAAGGTTTTTCTGTCCTCTTCTTCCTCTTCTGTTTTTATCAATGGAAAGGCTGCAGATAGGAAGCTTAAACATTAATGGAGGATGGGATAGGGATAAGCGAGGGATGGTAGCTCAGCTGAGTAGAAGTAAAAACATAGATGTGTTGCTCTTACAGGAGACACATAGCTCAGCCGATAACGAGGTAGACTGGGAAACGGGCTGGGCGGTCAGGTTTTTTTGAACCATGGCACCAATCTTCATGCAGGGGTTGCTGTTCTTTTCTCACAGTGCCTCCATTTAACAAATGTCTCAGTGTGTAATGTAGAGCAGGGCAGAATCCAAATCATTCAGGCAACAATTCGAGACATTTCTTTTGTCTTTATTAATGTGTATGCACACACATCTGGTGCTGATCGATTAAGGCTTTTTAGAAAACTAAATGACAAACTTAAAGAGTTCAATAGCAGCGCAGTGATAGTGATGGGAGGGGACTGGAACTGCACTACACATCATACAGTTGATAGAAACTCAGAGGAGCCTCATCCACCGTCAGCCTCACTTCTGTCCAGTGTAGTCGCAGGAAATGACCTCACACATGTCTGGAGAAAACTTAACCCGACAGTCAGGCAATACACATGGGTGAGAGCTGTGGAGGGTAATGTGAGAGGTGCTAGGTTAGACAGGATCTCCATAAATCAAACTTACAACAACAGGTTACTTAACTCCACAATATCACCTGTTGGCTTCTCAGATCACCATCTGGTCATGGCAGGTTTTTCTTTACAAGTGCCTTCTCAACGCCGTCCATACTGGCACTTTAGTGTTAGGCTGATTCATGACAAAACTTTCTGTCAGTGCTTCTCTGATTTCTGGAGTCAGTGGAGGCTCAGGAAAGATGACTTTGAAAACTTAGCTCGGTGGTGGGAGACAGGAAAAGCACAAATTAAAATTTTCTGTCAGCAGTACATGAAACACACTGGTGCTGTAGAGAGAAGTTGCTTTGAAGAGCTGGAGAAAGAATTTAAGGTCCTAGAAGAAGAAATAATCTCAGGCAGGGATGGTAATAGCAGAACCTGGGAAAACAGTAGAAAGGCTCTTGGTAGGTTTCTGCATGAGAAAGCAAAGGGTGCTTTGATTAAGACTCGAATCTCCACTGTTAAAGATATAGATGCCCCAACTTCTTTTTTCTTTAAGCTGGAGAGAAGAATTAGAGAAAACAATGTGATGATGCATCTTAAGCTTCCAAATGGAACAACAACAACAGATCCAGTAAAGATGAGGAAGCTGGCCATAGACTTCTACACTGACCTCTTCAGTGCTGGGAGCTGTGACTTGGAGTGTGTGGAGGAGATGCTGGAAGGACTGCCTCAGCTGGGTGAAGCACAGGTAGCTTCACTGGAGTCCCCCATCTCCTTTGATGAAATGACTGCAGCAGTCCAACAGCTCAGCAGTGGTAAAGCCTCAGGGGTTGATGGACTTCCCTCAGAGTTCTACAAGAGGTTCTGGACTGTGATGGGCAAAGACCTGCATGAAGTTTTCATGAACTGCTTGGATTCTGGGACCTTACCATCAAGTTGCACACGAGCAGTCTTCACATTACTGCCAAAAAAAGGAGACCTTGGACTACTAAAAATTGGAGACCAGTATCACTGTTATGTACAGATTATAAGACAATGGCAAAATGCTTCTCGAACAGACTCAAGGAGTGCTTGGACACTGTTATACACTACAGTCAAACTTATTGTGTCCCTGGGCGCACAGTTATGGACAACTCATTCTTAATTAGAGACATCATTGACATATCCAAACTACACGAGTTGAATGTTGGCCTATTTTCCATTGATCAAGAGAAAGCTTTTGATAGGGTGGATCACTGTTTCTTGTTCAAAACACTTGAAGGTTTTGGTTTTGGGGGGAAATTCATTTCATCGATTAAGTTGTTTTACTCTGAAGCCAGTGTTCTTTTAAAGGTGGGGGGGCGGACTCAGTCGACCAGTGGCTGTCAAGAGGGGCATCAGACAAGGCTGCCCCTTATCTGGAATACTCTATTCCCTGTCCATTGAGCCTCTCTTAAATCAGCTCAGACAGGGTCTGTCAGGGCTAACCTTCTCCAAAAGTAGTGCTATTTCTGTTAGTTTGTTGGCCTATGCTGATGACGTTACAGTCTTTCTAAAGAGTCAGAATGATGTCAAAATTCTTGAGGAAAAGTTGGCTCTATATGAACAAGCATCTTCCGCAAAAGTTAACTGGTCCAAATCTGAAGGTTTGCTGCTAGGAGAGTGGAATGATAAACAGAAGCCAACGTTACCAGCTGGGCTTCAGTGGAACACCGAGGGAATGAAATTCCTAGGTGTTTTCCTGGGCAGTAAGAGCTTCATGAATAAAAACTGGGAGGGCGTAGTTGAGAAGGTCAGTGCCCGATTGTCTAGATGGACTTGGATCCAGCCGCAGCTGTCTTATGGGGGGGGGGGGGGGGGGGGGGGCTTTGGTTGTTAATAACTTGATTGCCTCGATGTTCTGGCACCGGTTTACAGCTGTAGAGCCTCCGGACAGTCTTCTGAAGGAGGTGCAGAAGAGGCTGGTGAATTTCTTCTGGGGAGGCTGTCACTGGACTAAAGCTGCTGTCTTGTTTCTACCTGTGGTTGGAAGGAGGTCAGGGCCTGATTGACCTTCGCAGTCGTGTCACAGCTTTCCGTCTTCAAACGGTGCAGCGCCTGTTATACCATAAATCACAGGTATGGAGTGAAACAGCATCGGTGTTGCTCCGTAAAGTCATGAAACTGGAATATGATAAGCACATGTTTCTTCTGGAGCTTTCTGGCATGGACTTCACAGCAACCTCAGCTTTTTATCAGTCTGTGCTCCGTGCTTGGAGAGCAGTTTTAAGAACAAAGAGGGACTGCTCCCAGGTCTATGGCAGTGTAGGGGAAGAGCCCCTGTTCTACAACCCACTGATACGCTGCAGGATGCTCAGTTCTGCCAGTGTATGGAGAACTCTTATCAGAGCTGGGCTCACAAAAATGGCTGCTCTAAGATCTGGAGGACAGTGGAAAACAGCTGTCATGTTAAGTCAGGAGACCGGTATAAAATCCCTTCGACTAATGGAGAGGCTGATAGAAGAGGTTATCAGTGCACTTCCTGGTTCCTTCAGGAGAGAACTGGCAGAAGAGCCTGTGGAGGATCAGCCGGTTACTGGGCTTGAGTTTCCATCGCTGTCTGTCTGTGCTGCGGTGGAGGAACAGGTGGAGGAAGTTGGAGCCCTTCTGTCTTTTAGAACACCAGTCATACAAGACTTCTCAGGAGCATCAAAGAAGGCCTTGTATTCAGTCTCTGTGAAGGTTCTCAACAGAACATCACTAGCCGGTGTACAGGAGTCTAGGTGGTCGGGTGTGTTGACGCCAGGTTCATCTCCCAAGGGCAGCTGGAGGTCTCTGTACAAACCCACCATAGAGAAACGCACTGCAGATCTGCAGTGGAGGGTGGTGCATGGGGCCGTGGCTACAAACAGACATGTGGCACATATAGATCCTAGGGTTGGGAGTCAGTGTTTATTCTGTGATTGTGAGGAATCTCTGCAGCACTTGTGGCTCGGATGTCCAAGACTGAGTCATCTTTTCTCTGTGCTGCAGCAGGTGTTGAGTGGTTTAGGAGAGGTTCTGGAAGACAGTCTGTTTGTGTTTGGGCCTCGGTACACAGCAGCCCAGCGCAGCCGGGTGTCTTTAGTCAGCTTCTTGATAGGCCAAGCCAAAATGAGCATCTGGCTGAGCAGGAGGAACAGGGTGAAAGGTCTGGGGTCGACTGATGCCACGCTCGTGTTCAGGGGTTTGGTTGCCACTCGGCTGAAAGTTGAATTTACATATTGCAGAATGGTCTCTGATCTAGAAGAGTTTGTGTCTGTGTGGGGGGAGGGGAATGTTTTATGCTCTGTGGTCGACCAATCCCTAGTTCTCAATTTTTGAAACACAGAATGTCTGCTCTGTTTGTTGCTTCTGCTCTGTATGTTGGCTGATTTTATGCATGTGCTTTTATGTAAGTGATATTTCTGGCCATTAAAGGAAAAGTTAAAGGTCAAAGGTCTCCCTCCCACCTTCTCTCTCTCCCTCCCACCCTCTTTCTCTCCCCCTCTCTCATAACATGAGCATGCTTGTGTTGCAGTCACCAAATTAGTTCAATGGGTTTTTGGTAATCACTGGGAATGGGAACTGGAAACTTATAAATACCTATTGCAGTGTTCTGAGTAATTATGTTCACTATTCCGTTACTGTGCCAATGTGTTCTCCACTGTTCTGATGCTAAAACTTGCACAGGGTGAATGTTCACTCACTATTCTGTTGTTACTGCTGCTTATATTTGCACTGATTCTGTCTTATACACTACTGCACTGTTGCCACGACATCCAAACAGAAATAGACATGTGCTGACCAGAAGAGAAACCTTAAAACAGTGTTAAACTGTTGGACAGTGTTGGTGTTCTTCAATGTGCCCTCAACACTGACGTCAGCATCATGTTGGGCTCAAAGAGGGGAAGCTACACACAGGTGCAGCAGTGCAGACTGTTTCTCCGTCTCTCTTCTCTCCGTTATACACGTGTAGTGTTGCTGCTGCCATCATAAACAGACTGGAAAACTGAGCAACGCACACCAGTCAAACGCAACTGAAGGCTGTGTGTATCTCCGACATGTTGACAAGGTATTCCAGCCCCTTTATGATGACTGCATCGCCAATTCTACACGTGAATAACGGAGAACTCCTAGCACTTAGCCGTTTATATTTGTGTTCAGTATAGGCAATTAGAAAATGCACTGGAGATGGTGAATGCGCATTTCAAAGCAACTCAAACTCGTTATACGAGTACCCGCGGTGCTTCCCTGATTAGCAAACATAAGCCCCACACCTCACGGGCACTTGCTGCCTGTCGCTTTCACCGTCTCCAGTGCATTTTCTACTACACTGCAAACACCAGTGCTACGTGTCAACATGTCGGAGATACACACAGTCTTCAGTTGCGTTTGACTGGCATGAGTTGCTCAGTATTCCAGTCTGTTTATGATGGCAGCAGCAACACTACACATGAATAACGGAGAGAAGAGAGACGGAGAAACAGTCTGCACTGCTGCACCTGTGTGTAGCGTACGACGTCAGTGTTAAGGGCACGTTCAAGAACACCAACATTGTGCAACAGTTTAACACTGTGTTAAGGTTTCTCTTCTGGTCATCGGCCTCGTGAGCACAGGAATCAGTCTCAGCCGATTACCTCAAAATGGCGTTAGACCGGCCCGATTCATCGATTAATCGGTCAACCTCTGATTACAATAAACAGTCATATAGGTAATGGAAAAATAGTGTTTTGATTGATAAGTAAACACAGGTGAAAAAGTGCAGTGTGTAATTTAATGTACTATATGTGTATCATTCCCAAGTACACAATGGTCCCTCCCTAAACCAGGTTCAGTAAAGGTTAGTAAAAGGCTGTGATCGTCTCTTCTGAATGTTTCTAAAAGACAGAGGCTTTAATTCATCCAAAACATTCCAAGTGTTGTGAAAGGAGAAGATGTTGAAAAGTATACACTAACAGAACACATAATCTGAGTGAGCATTAAGTTTATTTTATGTAGGCTTGAGTGAACATATTATTCTGTAGCCCTACTAACTGTTAACATATAGTAAATGTACTTGAAATGTCAAAGTTCACTTCCATGTATTGAGGAACATTTTGCTACATCATGTTGTTTGATATTTAATATTTTAAATATGCAGGAACATTACTGTCAGAATATTTCAATTTCATTTATGTTCTATAGAAAAATGTTGAACACATTAACCTATAGATGGTGCCTCAGATAAGCACAATCAAATGCTCTTAAATGGTGAAAACGTGCAGCTTAAGTTTTATAATCTGACTGCGAATAATACACTAAGAACAATGCATTACATTTTCCCCTTGGCAGTGCATGTACTAGACTGTCTCAATTTCTATATATTGTCCAACAATGCCCACACAAAAAGGACAAAATGACATTTTAATGTTGATGAATTAGCAAAGTAATTAAGACAGCAGAGCTGCATTTACCTCAGCAGCTTTAAGGGGAATACACAAGAGATAATGATAGATCAGATGTTACTAACGTTGCTTTATGAACTACTGAACCATGTTGACTAATGCCACTGAGCCCTGTCTGGCTCTAGTCTGTACACAGTAATGACGTTCTGACAGCAAAAAGCAAACTACACGCGCTGTGCTAAAAGTTAGCAAGCTAGCAAAAAAAATGATCCTATTACAGCCGCCTTACCTGAGTTGCATCTCCCACCTGGTCACACGCCAGAGCTGCCGCCACAGGTGCTGCTGCTGATGCTGCAGAGGATGGTCCAGCAGCAGAAAACAGGGTTGTCAGTTTCTGACATTTTGCAGCATTTGCAGCAATGCCTGTCTCTTTTTTTCCCTAATCTTCTCTGCGCCTCCCTTGTGCTTCTTCTCCATGTTTTTCTTCTCCATGACTTCTGCGTGATTGATTGATTGATTGATTGATTGATTGATTGATTGATTGATTGATTGATTGATTGATGCAGAAGGAGGACGGGACAGCCCGTGTCCCTCAGCCCTCGACTGTGATTGGCCAACAGCTCAAAGCCGAGGTGAAAGGGGTGTGACACACCCACATGGGCCAAAGATGATGAGCCAAACACTACTAGAGAAACTGTGAACATTGGTTATCATATTAAAGGCCAGCCCAACTGCGCCTAAAGTTTCTTCTTTCTTCCTCTGGCTGTACCGGCCCACACTGACCCAGCGGCCCACTGGGAAATCTCCCGGTACTCCCGATGGCCAGTCCGCCCTTGCTCATGAGCCACTCTCAGTGTGTGCTGGTGTATTTATCTGCAGAGACTCTGCCCTCTGCCTGTGTTAGGTGAGCTCAGGGCTTTATAAAAAGGTGGGGACCAGATGCCAGACTGTAAGCAGCAGGAATCGAAGAGATACAACACCTGAAAACACAAATATAGTGAGAAGAAATGCCAAACAAGAATGAATCTGGGGTTGGCTTTTACTTTCACTTTCACTGGCAAGTGTGTTTACAAACTGTAAGCAACAATCCTGCATAGTATAACTTTAATTGAAGTAGAAAAAGTGAGTTGAAAATTCACTCCTAACCTTTAAAGCAGGCCTATTCAGTTGGCGGCCTGCAGGCTATATCAGGACCAGAAGCAACCTCAGAGTGGCTGGGTAGGGATTGGTGTGGAGACTCTGTATTAAACAGCCCGGGGCAAAATGAATCAAGACTGCAGTACTAATAAGCTCCGCTGTTATCGTCTCTTTCATTGTTACTTTGTAAAGTTTTGGTTTCATGTATCATCATGCTGCAGACTCAATAAAACCTTGAGCAGTAAAAAGCCAGTGCTTTATCAATACATGTGTTCAGCATGTAGAAAGACATATTTCAATCTGCTCTGTCCCTCATTCACCGCCGTTATGGTTTACAATCACATTTTACACAAGCACATCACACTAGTGGGGCCAATAGCAAATAGTTAAAGCAAACTAAAATGAAAGCTGTGTGTATGTAGTCTGTTTAACTTAGTTTGTCACTTCTCTTAAAATGTACCTGAGACAGCCTACCTGTGGACAGTGAGTGTCCTCAGTAGAGGTGGGACAGAGAGCAGGATGAATGACTGATACTGATGTCTGTTCTTCATGCTTATATAACGTAACTCAGTGTTGTGATGTCAGGAGTAATATTTATTTTATTGACATGTTAGGTTTGTTTCCAGTGAGATATTATTGAGTTTATATAGTGACTTTGTTGTTGTAAACATGACTGTTGCTGCCATAGACTGTATAAAACTATATCCTGTGTATTTTCATACACACTTGACCTTAAAGCTAAACGTCAGGAAGTGTGTGTGTGTGTGTGTGTGTGTGTGTGTGTGTGTGTGTGGTAGAGAGATAGAGTGTGTTATTAGTTACTGTTAATGTCACTTGTTATGCTTCTGTGCATTGACAGCTCTTCTTTATTCTGTTTCTGCATTATGTGATGTTCCTCTGTCAGATATGTGACTACTTTTTTTTATTTTATTTCTAATGTGACACTAAAAACATTGCTACTTTTACTACAGTAATTTGCACCTGTTTAGAAATGTGTCATCACCAATAGCTAAAACAAAAACGTTTCCAATAGGTTGCCTGCTGCTGAAAATTTCTGGCCCATCAACATTTTCTGGTTTAAAATCCAGCCCAGTTGAATTTGTAATTGAACAGCCCTGCTTTAAAGACTTGATTTCAACTTAAATTTACCCTCATGATTCTTTAAATAAGTGATTTGTGTTTGGCTGCACAACATGAGTTAGTGATGATGGAGCCACTGGTGGAGCTGGCACAAGAGGTGAAGTCACTACATCTTTATTGAAGTAGCAGCACGTTGTCAATGATATTTATGAGAGCTGTTTTTCACTTTTTGTATTTTCCAGTCTTTAACCTGCATCCTGTTGGGATCAGCACAATAACACAATGACAAAGTCACTCTACTCAGTTTAGGGCAAAGCTCATTGATCAGAACATAGTAATGTTGAGCTACACATTTAACACCTGAACACATCTGATTGTTTTATTAATGATTTTTATCTACATCATTTATTCTTTATTCAGTCTGTGGGGCTGCAGGTTGTCAAAGAAAAGCTGTGTTTATCTGGCCTCAGCTATGAAGTCCAACCCCTCCCATCTGAGAGACCTGGACCTGAGATTCAGCGACCTGCAGGATTCAGATGTGAAGCAGCTGTGTGATCTGAAGGAGAGTCCACACTGTAAACTGGAGACTCTGAGGTCAGCAGAGGGTTGGAGTGGGTCCATACTGGTTTCAGCAGTATTATATTAAACACAGTTAGTATCAGAGCAAAGATCCAGTACTGCCTGTAAACCTCAGACCTTCTCAGTAGCACAAAGATGGGAATGGTGACAGTCTTCAGGAGAGGACAGAGAGACAGACAGAGAGAACAGTCAGCCAATCAGATCAGAAAGAAGCTTGTTGAGATCATGTGTTTAAGTTGATGTGAAGACGACTGTTGTTGTGTTCATGTCTACAGGAAGTGAAGCTGGATTACAGCTGACAGCATCACAACATGTATAGAGACAGCTGTCCTCCTTCATCAAACTGTCACACCATCAAATCTGACCTTGATAACAGGGGACCTGTTATGCTTTCCTGTTTCTCTCTGTGTGTGTGTGTGTGTGTGTGTGTGTGTGTGTGTGTGTGTGTGTGTGTGTGTGTGTGTTTTATATAGCCTATAGTGTTACAATGAAGGATGTTGGTATTAAATGTGGCCAAAGTTTCAGATAATGAGGTAAATGTATGTAAAAGTAATCCCTGTGAACAAAAACCTCAGACTTCAGACTGTTGTGAATACCCTGTGTTCAACGGCTTTTTCTACTGAAGCTCAGATTTCTTTATGAGGCATACAACTATGAGGCGGTAATTCTAGTTTGAACATTAAAGCATGTCAACAGGTTGTAGTAGAAACCCAGAATCCAAATATGAAGCTGTTAATGAGCATAATACGTCCTCTTTAAAGTGTTTGTTGTCTTCATCTTTGTCACAGCTCTGAGATCAGTCTGACTGAAGCCTACAAATCACTGGCTCTTATTTTATAGAACCATCATTACATTTAGTAACCATGTGTTCTTTATACAGAGCAGAAGCTCTGCTGAAGTCCAGTAATCACAGCTGATGTGTTGCTGTTCAGTCTTTGGATGAACATGTAGAACATTTAACATGATATATCTGTCCATCAGTCATTTGTTCTAACAGACTCAGTAAATCCATCATTAAAGTGAATCCCTCTGTTTGTGCAGCCATGATGCGTTCAGGACTCTCAGCAGTTTATTTACACTGTGTACTTGAGTGAAATCTGCAGAGTAAACAGACTTGATGCCCAAAGTCTCTGCAGGTCTGTGAGCTTCCAGCTCAGTGTGTTCACTCCAACACGTTAACATGAGAGCTGGAAGGAAGCCGACTACGCTACACAGCCGCTCCACTCTGCTCTGAACAGGAAGTCCCTACTGGTCTTTATACTGGATGTGCTGCATCACTGACTGACAGCTGCTTTATAACTTCTCTTGTCTTCTTCTCTCATCAGATGGTGGCCATGAGAGGATCAGCTGTGTCGTTGAAGCAGCAGCATCAGTTTGTGTGTGTGTGTGTGTGTGTGTGTGTGTGTGTGTGTGTGTGTGTGTGTGTATATATATGCTGTATAATAGTGAGGTGATTCAAATAAATGCTACAAAAGGACTTTTGTCAACTGTTGTACTTTGTTGTTATTGTGTGTTTTAAACACAGTGTTGTTGTAGTTACTTTCAGTCACCAGTAGATGGAGATAATTTGATGCTCCTTAAACATTAATTGACGTTCCAATCCAAAAGGAAGAACTTTATATTTTTTTGGTTTCATGACAGTGCACCCACATTTTAGCATTAAATCATCAGAATACTGTTCCATATTTCCAGTGCTCACAGTATTCACATCTTTTACTGTCAGTGAAAATAGTATATCCACACTATAAAAATACTCCATTACTGGTTCTTTATTCAAAATGTTGCTAGAGTAAAAGTACAAAAGTATCAGCATCAAAATACACTTAAAGTAGCAAAAGTTAAAGTGCTCATTATGCAGAATGCTCCATTTATATTATGGATTATAATTATTGATGCATTCATGTGTTCATCACTTTAATGTTGCAGCTGGTAAAGATGGAGCTCATTTTAATGACTTTATAAACTGCTGCGTAGTTTAATCTATAATAATATCATTTATTAGTTGATGGTATTTTGTATTAATAATCTACAAAGTAACTGAAGTTATCAAATAAATATAGTGGAGTAAAAAGTCCAATATTTCCCTCTGAGATGTAGTGGAGTAAAAAGTGGCCTATAAAGTCTCAGAAAATGGAAATACTCAAGTAAAGTAGGCGACAAGTAGTGATGAGCAAATGAAGCCTCATGAAGCTTTGTCTTTATCTTCTGAGCCCACTAGATGGCGCTCTCTGTTCAACAAAGGGTTACAGGCACACTGGACTGTCTGAGCTGTTTTCTTTAAACCAAGAGCGCCATCTAGTGGGCTCAGAAAATAAAAATTGTACATGGAGCTTTATTTGGTGATCACTCACTTCAAGTGGGTCTGTCTGTCTGTCTGTCTGTCTGCAGCAGATCAGGATGAAGGTGGCAGCTCTCTCTCTTCTTCTCTGTGAGTAACGTGTTTTTTCTGACTTTTTAGATTCTGTTTCCACATTTTATTCATTGCAGGAGTGGTTTGTGTCTCTTCTTATTTCACATTCTGTCTCTTTGTTCTTGTTTTAGACTGAATGCAAACTTTAATTTTCCTATAAACTACATGGCGATGCACCAAAACCACACATTTCAAAAACTCATAACTTCTCTATCTGGACAAAAGTATGTGGACATCCTCACACAGCAGTGGTGGGATGTAACTAAGTACTGTACTTGAGCTACATTTTGAGCTTCTTGTACATTTTGAGCTTCTTGTACTTTCCATTGACTTTATACTTTTATTCCACATACCTTTCACCATCTGTACATCTTGTCAGGTTTTTGATGAGCTTTACTTTAATATTTAAATCTAGCAGTGCTTTGTTCCCTCATCTTGAGTCATCTGATCATTTGAGTCTGATTTTGAATGTTTGCATGGAGTTGATCAATATTTAATAAAGCAGATATTTCCATGAGCACTCAGTGAGTTTAATAAGTTCATGTCAGATCCTTGTTGTCTTGTTGTGTTCTGTGTACGTTTCTGAGACTTTTCTGAGCAGCACTCTGGACTCTGCGTGTCCACCATTCAGCTGGATTATCATATTCATATTTCAGATGAGAACAGAGGTGAGAAACATAAAGTGTGTTCATAAAGTCATGTGTTTCCCTCTGTGTGATTTAGTGCTGAATTCTCTGGACTCTGGTTCTGCTCCAGGTGAGATCAGAACTTATGATGTAATATATGAAACAACACAGTACATGTACTGAAGGTAGTGGTGATGTGACATTAAAGACTGTCCTCCTGTCTCCGTCCCTCCTGTAGTCTCTCTGAGCGTCTCCCCCAAAAGATCCCAGTTCTTTAAGTATGACAGTTTCTCTGTGAGCTGTGAGGGAGAGGAGCAGAGCGAGGACGAGGTGGCTGGATGGAGAGTGATGAAGAGGACGGAAGATGGAGAGGTTTGTCCTTGCATCATCTCAGACATGGTTATGACCCTGGACCCCAGCTGTTGGGGTTTTGTTACCCACAATTCCTCTGCTCCGTCCCCCTTCAGGTGCGTCCATGTCCGTCCTCCTGCTCCATCACTGCTGCCTTCCCTGCCACAGACAGCGGAGTGTACTGGTGTGAAACTGGACGGGGAGAAACCAGTAACAGTGTCAACATCAGCGTCACTGGTAGGCCAGAGAGATGAATATAGTGAATATTGGTGCTGTAGGGACTTGTGTTGGATTTCATTTAGAGGTGATGTTACAAAGGAATTTACCTCAGACAGCACAGAGGGGGTTTAGTTTCAGGGTTTTGTTGAGACGAGACGAGACGAGACAAACCTTAACTGATCCCAAAGAGGAAATGTAGTTGTGGCAGCAACATAAGGACAGAAATAGAGAACATAATAGACACATGTGAGTACATACACCGATCAGCCAGAACATTAAAACCACTGACAGGTGAAGTGAATAACATTGATCATCTTGTTACAGTGCAGTGTTCTGCTACAATACACCATGCCACTCCACAAACACAACTCAGGAATGAGACAAAGAGCTCAAGGCATCGACCTGGCCTCCAAATTCCTTGGATCCTGATCTGATCAAACATCTGTAAGATGTGTTGGTGCCCCACCTCACAACCCACAGGACTCAGAAGATCTAAAGGTAATGCCCTGGTGCCAGACACCAAAGGACACCCTCCAGAGGTCATGTATCCATGCCTTGACAGGTCAGAGCCAAGTCCGGTCCAAGGAGGACCCACCATGGATCAGGGGTACCTCTGGGGTAACATCACGTCCCTCAAATGTTTGATCAGGTTGGGATCTGGGGTATTTGAAGGCCAAGGTAATGCCTTGAGCTCTTTGTCCCGTTCCTCGGGTCATTCCTGAGCAGTTTTTAGATCACTGATGTATTCAGGTGCCTGACTGTGAAGGGCTCTACACGTGAAAACAAGTATCTTGAAATGAATCAATAGGTATAGAGTCCCTCTGGCAACCAAAAATGTATTTAAGAAGTCCTTCATCCCAAGTGCCATCAGTGTCCTGAACTCAGCAAAGTGACTGATGAGTTTTAAACCACCGAGAGACAATGAGCTGATTTAATGTGTCCAAGTGTTTTGTAACTCATCTGTGAGCTGTCTTCAGATAATCCACAAGGCTGCTGCTCGGCTGTTAACCAGGTCCAGCAGGTCAACCGACATCACACCCATTTTAGTTTCCTTACCCTGGCTCCCCATCAGGTTTGGGATAGAATATATCTTTATATATATGGATAATCATCTCCAGCTCAGGCCGAGACCAATATTTCTTAGTTGTACAAAACAAGTTCGGGTCAGTGATTTAACATGATGATCAAAAATGACACCAAGATTCCTAAAACTTGACCGTATAGCTGGCTAAAGGGACCCAATACTCTGGGCAGCCTTTGACGCTAGACTCATACTAATAGTCACACAACAGCAGCACACGCCAACAGCGGAGGTAACCACTGCCATACATGATACAGATCATATCAGAGGTGACCAGTATCAGCTCCTCATAGATGATGTGTTTCCTCTTCATGTCCGTCAGCTGGTTCAGTGATCCTGGACAGTCCAGTCCTCCCTGTGATGGAGGGACACGATGTGACTCTGAGCTGCAGACCAAGAGTCACAATGTCTTCCTTCCACCTCACAGCTGATTTCTATAAAGATGGCGTCTTCATCAGGAGCAGCTCCACAGGAAACATGACCATCCACAGTGTTTCTCCATCTGATGAAGGACTCTACAGATGTAACATCTCTGGAGCTGGAGGATCAGCAGGCAGCTGGCTGACTGTCAGAGGTGAGGGGGGTTTCACTCAAGTTACATTTGTCTTCAACTCTTCATACATAAAACCAGCAGTGCAATGTGACGGGATTTAAAGTCGAGTCCAAAAAGTTCCGACTGCTGACGAGCACCAGGAAGTCTCTCAGATTCGGTTTCTCTCTGCAGCGCCTCTTGCAGGCCGTGATCCTCCACCTCCTCTGCTGTCTGTCTCTGCTCTGCTGCGCCACCTGGTGGTTGGAGCTCCTTACCTGCTGTCCACCATCTTACTGAGACTCATTTACAGAGACAGAGCGAGAGGTGAGAACAGCTGCACTAACTAAAGCTCAAACTCAGACTGTTGAATTTCTGTCCTGCGAGATTAAAAAACACAGCTGAACTGCAGCGTCCGTACGACCACTAGACCACTAACTGTGACAAATCTTCACACTAATGTCTGACAGGAGAAAATAATGAATGATGACATTTTATATCCAAAAGATCAAAGGTCAGCTTCACTGTGACATTATCATGTTCTGCATGAAACACTTCTCTGGTCATTACTCAACTTCATATCTCAGGAACAGAAGGGGAGACACTGATCTTGGGTGTCCCTTTTGAAACTGTGGTGACTGTACAGATTTGTGTGAAGCATCCATGTTTTCACAGACACGAATGTAAACTGTAAGAGAAATCTGATTGGTGTGCGTAGGCGTACAACCACAAGGCGGTAATTCTTTGGTATTTGATAGCCACCACAGGCGGTGTGTGTTTGATGCTGGCTGTCTTGTGTTTGTAAACACAGTCAGGGACTCTGTCCTTGTTCCTTTTTTTTACCGTCGCAGCATTTTGCAGACCTGCTGCTTTACGTTCGCCAAGTCAAGCTGATATCATGAAGTCTGAACCCGGCAGTGGAGGAATATTTCCACATTCATTGTCACGACAACACTCCAGTTACAATACTGCTCCAGACCAAGAAATAGTCCCAGGAACTCACAACATGTTGTTTTTAAAGAGTTTTGGGGGGGCATTTTTGCCTACAATGGCATTTAAGGGTCATTGTAGATTGAAAAAAATAGATAAAATACAGATCCGGGGGTGACTAGTGACATAAAAATAATAGCTAGCATGTTAGCCGTTAGCCTAGATACAGCCGGGGTGCATAGTAGCGTCAGACCTGTTAAAACGTAAGTGAACGGGCAACCTTCAAGTGCAAAGTTAGTCCACCAAACAAGCTTTTTTTCCACAAAGTCCGCCTCATATCGTTAGGATAAATGTCAGAGAACATATAGAAAACCACATGTAAACGTGTTGTCTTACCTTACCGGTGTGCTGCCATGTTTGTTTACCATTTAGCTCTGCTTTCCAAAGCGCGGCCGAAATATCGCAAGAACAAGCAGCAACAGCTGGAAGGCAGAACCGGACAGTAGCCTGAAAAGTTCATTCATTTATTTTATGAAAGATTTATAGAATAATGGCTGACTTTTTGCCAGACTTCAACTTTGTGGAGGAGGAATTTGATTTTGCAGAGTTTGATGGCCGCCCTTATTTATTTGAGCCAGAATACACTGACGAAGAGCTTCGTGAAAGTGAAGAATGAAGGAGGAGAGAGAGAGAGAGGCACAACAGGTAGAGGACGAGAGAGGAGGAATGGCTGCTGCAAGGCTGCGTAGCTCTGGAGATTGGTGGTGTACCTGTGAATGCTGTGCCCCAGTGCCCACAGAAGAGGAATGCCTCTGTTGCAAGGAATGGGACCGGTTGCAGCCTTATTTTCAAGGTCTGGATGTGACCGAGGACGAGACACCTCCACCTGGAGTAGTATCCAGCTGGGCTTTATCTAGAGCTGGCGAGATAGATTTCGGCCGCGCTTTGGAAAGCAGAGCTAAATGATAAACAAACATGGCAGCACACCGGTAAGGTAAGACAACACGTTTACATGTCATTTTCTATATGTTCTCTGACATTTATCCTAACGATATGAGGCGGTCTTTGTGGAAAAAAAGCTTGTTTAGTGGACTAACTTTGCACTTGAAGGTTGCCCGTTCACTTACGTTTTAACAGGTCTGACGCTACTATGCACCCTGGCTGTATCTACGCTAACGGCTAACATGCTAACTATTATTTTTATGTCACTAGTCACTTGAAACAAATTTAGGACGATAGGAGACAGGTTGAAATAAACCGAAATTTCTCTTTAAAATAGCAAATTTGCAGGGAACCAATTCTGATATTCTCTGAGTGGTACATTTATGAGGAACAAAAAAATCAAAAATTTACAAGAAAAAAATCTTGAATATAATCTGAGAGTATCAAGTCAGAAATTTGCTAGAAAAAGAAGGGTAAAGTTGCAGATCTACAGAAAAAGAAAACAGTGGTGTGATGAAGTTGCGATGTGGTGCCTTGACAAAAACAAACAAACCCAACAACTAAAAATCCAGTTTTTATTCTTTCAACATCTTAATCATATTCTACCTACGATGGCCCTGATTTGTGGGAGTATTTTCTGTTATTGGACAGTGATAGGACGGACAGGAAACAGGGGGAGGGGCAGGGGGTATGACATGCAACAAAGGTCCTGGGTCAGAATCAAACAGGTGACATTGTGATTAGGTGGTATGCACTGGAGCCATTCGGCCATCACAGCTCTCTGAATGACTTCCTCTTGTACTGTTTTTTTTTTGTTTTGTTTTGTTTTTTGCATGGATTAAACAAACTAGATATAAGCAGTTAATCAGTTAGCTTTCGAGGAGCTGGTAGGTGGAGTTTGTTAGCTTCAGACAGAGCCAGGCTTACTGTTTCCAGTCTGTATGCTAAGCTAAGCTTTTTTATCATGAATATACATCTTTATTTATTTCATTTTTTTGTTACAGTGCAGCGTGCCAGGAAATCAAGGCAAACATCTGACAATGTTATCATGGAAATGGCTGCATGACAACCGCTGACATCACACATCAACAGTGAAAGCTGAGAGAGAGGAAAACATCAATTTTCCTGTTGCATCCCGTGTTTATTTTAAATAAGTCTGATCCTTTTCTTCATCTTTTTCACATTATATTTATCTTTCATCATTCCGTCTGTTCAGTTTCAACATTTTGGGTTTCATGTGTGTGAGTTTGTGCTGTGCAAAAAGAACATAAACATTTCTTTGGGTTTTTTTTCACAACTGTTTTTGAATCGAGGCCAAAACCTCCTTGTGACTTTTTAGGCGGCTGGTAGCTGTCCGACGTGAAGCGCTCACTGTTGCCATGGCAGCTGGTTTGACAGAAGCGGAGGTGTTTGTGGTGTGAGTTTCAGAGGGTGGGTGCAGTGGACGTGTTTGTGGTTATCAAGCTGTCAGTTACTATTGCTGTTAACATGTAATCATTTACATTGAATATAAGCCTTTTAGTCACACATTATTATGAAATGTAGTGGTAGAAAAAGTATTACTTAAATAAAGTACTAACACCACATTGTGAAAATACTCCACTACAAGTGAAATTGTACCGCTGTAGATGTTTGGACTGTGCTCATTTTAACTCCTTTGAGACGTTGTAGAGGCGAAAATGAAAACATCCGCTCAGAGAGCAGAGAGTAGGATCATGGTGGGGTCAAAGAACAACAGCAGGTTTTCTGCTAAACGCCATGTAGTTTCCTGTCAAACCGCACAGACGCTCGGCAGTGAAACGTTAATCTGCTGAACGACAGGAAACAATGTCAGTGAGGTGTTGCTTTGTTCCTGCTGCCCTGTTTATGCGTTGTAACAAACACACCTGTGAAACCAGAGCTTCAGCTGGGCAGACTTTGTTGATAATCTGCATCGATTCATCGCATTTATGTGCTTGCTGGTGACGGAGTTTCTAAACTGTTGACACATGATGTATTCAGCATCCTAATTCTAACAAGGTTTGGGGCCAGTTTACAAGGAAAAAGTGACAATAATATGCACAAACTGCTAAATGATAATAATGCAAAACAGAAACCAAAGAGCCAGAAAACAATGAAAGCACTCTGTAAAGCCGCGTTTCCACCAAACACCTTTGGTGTGGTGCCTTTGAACCAAAAGTGACCTTCAGGCATCGTCACCACACCACAAACAGTACTCTTAGATGTTTCAGAACAAAACAGAACAGGCTGCAGTGAGAGTCTCTCTCCATGGGATATTTAAAAATAGCAGCTTTGTGCATTTAGTCCTTCTCAGGCAAGCTCAGGGGTTTAGTGTTGCTGGAGCCCACAGGAACGACACTCCACGATGCTTTTTTTCTCTGAGTGAGGATTAGAATATATGGAGTTCATATAACCCGGCCGAAATTAATTTATATAAACACTTGAAGATCCACTCATGACTAAAAGTGTGTGTCATATACAAACTAAAGTGATGGTCAAAGTTGTCACAGTGAAATTTAAGTTGTGCTGATGGATTCACGTCATCAACTCATGCATTGAGTAACATTACAAGTTAATGTTCCAACTCAAAAGTCACCGGCATTCGGCCCAGTGAATGAAGTTATCTTTTCTCAGTCTCCAGCTGCTGTGAGAGGCAGCAAAACATCCTTTCGTTTTATAGTTACAGTTCGCTAATATATGTAAAACTCTGCGCAGTGTGAACAGTGGTTACGTAACCTTCAGAACCAGCCACAACACACAATGTGACTTTGCCAAATAGGACATGCTCCTGGATCAACATCCCATATTCTGTTCCAGGACCAACATTGCAATCAACCAATCACAGCCCTCTGACATCATCAGTGTCCTGGTCCTGTGCTTCTTGAGAGCTAAGCTAGTTTTACAAATTGAAGTTAGCACAATGTAAAAACAAGTAATATTGATCAAAAACCACGTCAGCTACTGCAGGGTTCGCGAGTTGGCTTGCTAACAAGTAAGCTCACCAATAGGCTAAAATGTTGTTCATTAACAAGAGTAAGCTAGCTGTTTCCGTAACCTTTACTCTTAACGAGAGTTAAGAGTAAGGATGATGTCATTTTGCAGTTGCAAAGACCTGCGAAGGACACATTTTTGAATAGCCTAGTCACAACTATTCGTCACGTTGACCCTGGATAATTTGTTTTTTGATCATCATCTCTATCCTGCATAATTTGTTTGATCCAGGGGTACAATTGCCACATTGATCCTGAACAGAATCCCTGACATAAACAAATAATCCAGAATTAGTGTGATGATGACGATGGTGGTCCTGCATAAACCTAACCAAAACTATATCCAGGATCAACACTAAGAAAGGAGGGAAAGTGTGAAGGAATTTGCAACTGAAAATGATATTATCCTTAGTCTTTGTTACTGAACAATAGTCTAGCCTAATGGCGAGCTTACCTGTTAGCATAGCCCAGCTAGTTAGCAAACTAGCTCACTAACCCTGCAGTAGCTTAGGAGGATTTTGGTCAATTGCACGAACAATTTAGAAAACTAGCTCAGCTCTGAAGAAGCACAGAGGGATTTCAGAAGAATCATACTGATGATGTCAGAGGGCTATGACTGGTTTATTGCAGTGTTGGTCCAGGAACGCAGTGTGAGATGTTGATCCAGGGGCATTTCCTACATCGTGTGCCAGAGTGACCGTCCTCTACTGACCAATCAGACTGCAGTGTTCACAGCTCCACCTTTTAGTACCAGATCTGTGTGCTAGGTACCCCAACAGAGGGGGGACCAAACATGGGGACGGTACGGAACGGTTCCATTGGTACCATCCACAACTTTGTGACCGAACTAGACCGAACTGTTCTGCTTGGTGGAAACCGGGCTGAAGACATTTCAAGTTGGTTTAACATGAAAATATTAGCCTAGCTTATCTTTGCTTCAAAATTTAAGCTAATAAAGTTGATTTACAGTGTTTTTTAATGGTCTTAGAAAACTTCTCACTTTGTTACACAAACTCAAATTTCTGCATTGCTTTGACATTTCTAGTTGGTTTAACTCGAAAATCTAAGTTAACTTAATTTGAAGATTCAAGTTCATTCGTTTGTTTTTGTTTTGCTTGAGTTAGTTTGAGTCCAGTTCCCCGACCTGTCTTGTGCTGTGTCATATATTTAATTATGTTATTTTCCTTTTTGGTCACTTGTACAAATAAATAAAAAAACAAAAAAGTCAAATGAGTGGAAATTATTCAATTGTATTATAGTTTGTCCTGGTGGTCTAAAAGGTAGTGATTGCAAAATGAAGCTCCATTTTCTTTTATTTTCTGAGCCCACTAGATGGCGCCCTCTGTTCAACAAAGGGCTGAAAGCACACTGAATATCCAGTCCTTGAGCTTTTTTCTTTAAACCAGGAGCACCATCTAATGTGCTCAGAAAATAAAAAGAAATCATTTTAAAAAGGGTCATAAGGCACATGAGCCTCACAGCGAGAGGGCTCTAGAGCTGTCTGGAGGCCTTTTGTACCAAGCTTGCATCTTCCTGTGTTTCCTCCAGGTGCTCCGGCTTCCTCCCACAGTCCAAAGACATGCAGGTTAACTGGTGACGCTAAATTGTCCATAGGTGTGAATGTGAGTGTGAATGGTTGTCTGTCTCTGTGCGTCAGCCCTGTGATAGTCTGGTGACCTGTCCATCGTAAGGGTGGTCATGGGCTCCAGCCTCCCACAACCCTGCTCCAGGATGAGCGGTTACAGATGGTTAATGAATGAATGAAGGTTGATGAGGCTTCATGTGACCGTCCCTGTCTGGTGGTCTAAAAGGTGTGAGTCTCTGCTGCGTACTATCCAGCTGTGATATTAACTTAAACTATTGCAAATCTATTGTGCTTTGAACATTTGGCTCCCATCAAAGACAACACCAGCATCATTTCAAGCAGCAGCAACAGGAAAGAGGTCAAAGGTCACAGCACAATGAGATTCAGGTAAACATTTTCTAAAATTGTAAATAAAAGATTCAGTTGTTGTTATGTATTTATAAAATTCCTTTCAACAGAGCCTCACATGCAAGAGATGTATGTGAGTGTTATTTATTTTAGTGAAGAAACAAGAACAAAGTCTGGTGTCCTGGTGCCCTCTGGAGGATTTAATGTGTAGTACACTTATCTTTATTTCTAAATACTGCTCAAATGACTGTTTTCTCACAGGGTAAAGAAATAAACAGCAAAGTCTAAGTGTTAATTAACTGGACATTTTACTTTGTGTGCTTTGAATTTTATTTTGTAGTCCCAAAATGTTGTGTTCTCTTAAATAGTTTTATTCTACTTTAAGACTTTTAGCAGGTGTGCCTGCCCCACGTAACAGATAGACAGATAGATGGATAGATGTCCGTTTGCTCAGCCTTCACCAGTTTGTCAGTCCGGATCTGGAAGTCCCACAGGATCTCAGCTCGGTCATTCTAACCACCTAGATTGTGACCTTGGGACTTCAAGGCCATACTTAGTGCACATGTTCCTGTACGCTATGCCAGACACTTGGTTATGGTGTTCCATGTACGCTCTTCCTGCCTGCAGCTTGCATCTTGTGCCAAACTGTCTCAGGAGCTTTGCACAGCCTGCACCTGGGGTCCTGTCTGCTGTGGTAGACCCCTGCTTCTGCTCCTCTGCTGCCATGATCAGTGCCTCTGTGATTGTCTTTCATTCCAGCCTTTTCCAGCCACTGATAGGATTTCTTGATGTCGGCCACTTCTTCAATCTGTCGGTGGTACATGCTGTGCAGGGGCTCGTCCTTCCACGATGGTTCATCCTCCTCCTCTGCTGCCTGAGGTATTCACTCAGCAGCTCATCTTTGGGGGCCATCTTCCTGATGTATTCCTGGATTTTGGTTGTTCTGTCGTGGACAGCGGTACTGACGCTCACCAGTCCTCGGCCCCCCTCATTCCACTTCCTGTACAGTCTCAGGGTGCTGGACTTGGAATGAAACCCTCCATACATTGCATTTCCTGCTTTGGTTATGATACCAATGTCCATGTTCCTAAAGCTGCTAGCCTACCTCAGAATAGTCATACTAAGACGGACGTCACCGGGTCAACAAGGTGTGTATGTAGGTGTTGAGGAACCTGATGGGAAATGGACGACTGGAACAAGACATGGACGGACTAGAGCAGAGAATATGGAGCTGTTGGAAAGCCACTGCACAAGTAACCCTACTACACAGGGGCTACACCACGCAGAGGATGTGGGATATATGGACGCTTTGAAACCCAACATCTACATAAAATATACACACACACCGATCAACCAGGTACCTCTGGTACCTCAGAGGTACTCCTAATCCACGGTGGGGCCTCCCTGGATCGGACTTGTCAAGGAATGGACACATGACCTCTGGAAGGTGTCCTGTGGTGTCTGGCACCAAAGTGCTGGCTGTGAGGTGGGGTACCAGCCAGGGCTGCAACGATTAGTCGACGAATCGCTGACTAATCGACTGTTAAAATAATCGGTGACTATTTTAGTCGTCAACTAATCAGTTTGAGTCCTTTTCATAGAAAAGTGCAGCTTACTGCAGCTTCTTACGCTCAAATATTGGCAGCTTTACACACGCTCCCACGATGGTGAATTAAAACCCTTTGGTGTGAGTACGAAGTGACGTACGTACGAAATGATGTGACATAATTTTGGGGTGTGAGAGAGACAGACCAACATTTTTCAACATTTAAACACATTTTTCAATAAAATGATTCGTCGACTAATCAAAGAAATAATCGACAGATTAGTCAACAATGAAAATAATCGTAAGTTGCAGCCCTAGTACCACCACTTCCTAGATGCTCAGTCAGGCCCCGTTTTTACGACAACGATTTCAACTGAGAATGGTAAACTTAAGTTGCGTTTTGGCCGATTGTTTACACGACAGTGGCGTTTTGGGTGCCTGAAAACGCAGCGTTTTGAAAACGGGTTCCAGAGTGCAACTTTTTGGAAACGGCAGTGTCTCCATTGTCATGTAAACTTGCAATATGCAAAACAGAGACTTTTCGCACATGCGCACTACGGTTCCAGTCACTAGGCACGCCGACCGTCGCAACAACAATGCCGAGCTCTGTTTGTGCTGCTCAGCCTGTTGATTTGAAGTGAAGTGTAGATCTGTTACTGCAGCAACTCCACCTCGCCGTCCATCCAGACAAAGTTATCTGTGCATGCTTTCGCCATTGTGTCTTCTTGGTTTTGGTTTGTGATCACCGCGTCGGTAGAGGAAGGCGCTTCAGCGCAGGCGCATGGCGTCATGCTGTGGTGTTGCTTTGCAAATTTACACTGCCATCCAGTGGCCTGGCGTGCATGCTACAGCGTTTCCAAATTTTGTGGCTCCGTGTGAACGGGGCGTTTCCGTGTGAACAGGGGATCAGTTTTTGTGGTGTGGGATGGTGCATTTTTCTGCTGGGGGGCCACTACTGTCAGGGAGTACTGTTGCTCTATCTATCTATCTATCTATCTATCTATCTATCTATCTTGTTAATATAATTTAGTTGTCTTTATTTTTTCTTTACTGTTATGTACTTTGTTCTAATGTGTGACTTTAAAGAAAAGATCTGTATACTTCCTGAAGCAGGCCACTGAACTGCAGCTCTGACATACTTGAGTGAGCTCTGGGATGTAGTGGAGTAGAAATACTTAGTTACACAAAATGGGGGAGCTCAGGTGGAGTACGTCCAGGCCACCGTAGCTGCTGTAAGTATCTGAACGCTTTTCCCACCTGTAAGTGCCAAACAGTACAACAGCGTGGTCACATCCTGTCTGACGGGTGGTTGTCACCGCCCCTGCGGTACGCCCAAGGACAACAAATCAAGCATCCTCTCTGCGAAAGAAACGGCTGGAAAACACTTCCGGGTGTCTTTGACTCGTCCTGCCTTTAACTCGGGAACTTTGTGCACAGAGTTTGATCCTCAGCTAGATATGAAGAGTTGGAGGAACAGCAGACAGCAGGAGACGAAGTGACGGTCACACGAAGGAAGAAGAAGTTTGTTTTCAACGCTGTGAAGGTAAAAACCCGTTTAACCCGCCTCCTGTGTGTTGTTAGCCGGCTTCACCTCATTAAAAGTGATTTAACTTGGTTTATTTTGACTTTAACGAGCTGAAGCTGCTGGTTTATTCATCTCTAAACACGCTGTGTCGTGTGGATACAGCTCACATAGCTGCAGAGTTCACCTGGCTTGCAGGGGAACACAGTGTCTTCAGTAAGGTTAGCTTGGAAACAACAACAAACTGAACAGTTTTAAACTCAGTTGCCAGTTTATTAGGTACACCCAGACAAAGCTAATGCACTCTAGGGTCGTTTCAGAGGCAGCAGTGGAAGGTAAGAGTCACTCACTTGTACATGTTTGAGGTATCTGTGTGTCTCCTCCACAGTCTCTAATGTTTTGTCCACCCTCATTAATATCAGACTGTGTGTACCTAATAAACTGACAACTCTTTGTGTGTCATTGTTAAAGAAAAATACACAGGAAAACTTCCATTGTGTGAAATCTGTTTTTAATAAATCAGAATTAGCTTCTAAATATTGCACTTTTTTTTTTATTTTCATTTTGTAGTTTCTACATCTAACATTTTCGTAGATTATTTCTTATATTTTATGCAATATTTCTCATTTACCATTTATCCCTGTGTTATTTTTGTTTTGTATTTTACTGTTTCAGTCATATTTATATCTGTTACATCTGCTCTGACCTGCCAAAGCTTTCTTCTTCTTCTTTAGATAAGTTAAACAAATGTTAAATAATTTAAAATGTATATCCCAGATGCTTGTGTTTTTATTGTTTATTAAATGTAATACATAGCAAATGTTTTTTAGAATTATTTGACTTACTATTTTAATTGAATTTATGTATTTTAAATTTAATATTCCTCATCTTGTAATCTTTATATTCTAGGGGAGGTAACTACCAGAGGATCCAGGATACGATATTATCACGATACTTAAGTCACGATATAATATTATTGCGATATTAAATATATTGCGATATGCTGAGTATTACGATAAAATATAGGCCTATTACGATTTATTGCAAATTATTAGCTGTTTTCAACTTTAAATAAAAGTTAATAAAGTTTTCAGTAATTAAAATTTTGGATTTTAAAAATGTAATTCAATTTAATTTTAATTTTTTTCTTTAATTTAATTTCAGTTAATTTGCTTTAATTAAATTTTATTTACTTTATCAATCCTTTTTTTTTTTTTTTCAGAAAATTGGATCTCGTGGACCAAAAAAATAATTGATTATATTATTATAGCAGGCTGCCTTAAGTTAAATTTGTAGTTGTAATATTAATAATTAATATAGTAAAAAAAAATTGATACGATATTGCCACTCAAAAATATCACAATACTATGCTGTGTCGATTTTTTTCCCCCTCACCTCTATTATATTCTTTATTTAAGTTTTTTTTTTCTTGTAATTTACTATTAGACTTTTAATTAAAGGCTCAGTTCACTCAAATACCCAAAATCCTGAGTGCTCAACCCTCAGTGATGTCTATGGCGTGGTCATATGGTTGAAATCATCACTTTATTAATAAGGCAGCATCACTGTAATATGAGTTTGTCGAGTTCACTCACCTTGTTCTACGCGGAAGTTAAATTTATCTTCCCTCTGATAAGCAGAAGTAGAGATAACCACATTTTAATGTTTAACAAAAGTCGTCTCACTCTTGTTGTCATCTCCAGAAATGAACCATCAAACAGTGTTTTTATTGAATATGCAGAAACAAAGAGACCAAACTTTTACAGTTTGTATGTGTCAGCCGTGATTTACATGGGTGGTGTGGGGCTTGTGACATACTTTAAGAGGTCAAAGTTCAGCTTTGTATACTGTGTTACCCATCAGAAACGTTACTGAGGTGTTTGTACTTTGCACTTCCTGTAAATAAAGTTGTAGTACTTTATGACTTACGACACGAAAGAGGTGAAGTTGCAGCAGACATTTCATCATGAATCCAACAGTAAGCTTAAAGTCTGTGACGTTCTTATGACAGAAGTGACTCACAGTGACTCTGATGGTGTGTTTTGTTGTACTTTATTAAATTGTTGAAATTTTGAGGCTGAATAACAGACAAGATGGGACTGAAAGTAAACCTCTGATGGAACATAAAATCAGGGCTGTGGCTCTTTACTGCTTCATGTTGCTGTTGGTTTGTTTCAGACTGAGTTTAGAGTCGTATTTCTAGGGCTGTCCCTAATATCACTTTCGGGGGCTTCAAAACTTCAGTGCTAATCACCTGCAAATATTCAGTGCTTCAGCAGGACATGATGTAGCCATGAGTGGGGGGATGTCGGGGATAGTAATAAATCATATTCATAACTAATCAGCCAACTTTAGAAGGACTTGGCGCCGCTGTGTGTTACAGAGCGTTAGAGAGAAGGTGGAAGATGGACTATTGCAAGCAATGTTTCTGGAAGTTGTTAACTCTGAACACAACAGGTCAGGCCTCATCACTAGATGAAAATCAAGTGCTTCACTACAGTCGGCAGCTGCGGACGACTGTCTACAGTTCGTCTTGCGCGTTTCTTTTCCTCGTCTAACAGCCAATGTAACGCTTGAAGTGGGGTTCAATGACTGCACCGGTAACACAGGCCTTATTCGTGTCCGACACTTGCCACCTCCTTTCAATTTCCTCCACTTTTTTAGTGGTGAAAATGATTCAAAAATCGAAGCATTTGAATACTGATACGGACATTGGTTACCATGGCAACAACCGAACCTTTGAAGCATTTAGGTTGGCCTTTACTTCCCTGAAATCAGCAATGGTGGAAGAAATACTCCGATCTTTTACCCAAGGAAAAAAAAATGGATGTACAGCAACGTTAAAATACTCAGACACAAGCAGGTCATGGAATCCCTGGAAAAGTTATGAAATCAGAAAAACTGTTTCCAGGGCCTGGAAATGGGTTGGAATGAACACAGTAGCCCCTTTTACATTGCCAGATTTTCTGTGATGTTGCCGGCAAGCTGCGAGCGTTTAGACACACGGAGCCGGATTGTCGAGCTGACCCGACGTACCCAATTTTCCACCTCGTAGGGTAGACATATTGGCGGAACCCTTTTGGTTTGAACAGACCAAGGCGGCCCTCCGCCACGGGAGGAGCTGTTGATGACTTGTGGGAGGAGCTTTTGATGACTTGTGGGAGGGGCTGTTGATGACTTGTGGGAGGGGCTGTTGATGATGCCGCATGTGCGAGCCACTGGCGGTGGATAAACAGGAAACGGCTGAGCAGGAATTAGCGAGCAGCTAGTAGCAAGAGGGAAACACAAACCTGACAGACACTTTAAAGATGAGCAACTGGGGACACAAGGAATTGCGCGCCCTCCTTGTTCTTGCAAACGAAGAGGCCATTAACCATCAGATGACGGGGACGGTGAAGGACAGGCCGACTTATGAGAGAATCACCGAAGGACTGACTAGCCCCGGCTTCCCTCCCACGTCACTGTTTACGTCACATGCTGAGCTACACGTTTAGCATCGCGCTGGTTCCCGGAAGAGAAAGTGAATGTGATTTTTGCATTGCGTTTTGGATTATGTCAGAAAATAAGCTCTGTGACTAACACAAGTTTATGATACTTACAGGTTTTGTTCAGCGAGATAATCTTCGCACATGAACACCTTTCATACCGCATTTGAAGCTTAAATGCGATCGCCAGAAGTAAAAAGCCAACGCTAGGCTTTAACGGACTACATGACTACTCCACGGTCGCATGACTCTTGATGTCACCACCACTAAGCTTTCAACTGATTTCGGCCGCTTTATTTTAAAAACATTGTATAATGGGGAAATCGGACTGTTTAAGCTAAATAAGAAGCTGTAATGGCGGACTGCCAGCACTCTCGCATGTTCGGGGGTGATGATGTTTAATGTCCCCGACAGGGTTTGTAGTCGTATTGAGCAACTTGTTAGCAACCGCCTTTTTTACGACACGTAAAAGCTTCAAATTCACAAGTAGGGTATTTTTTTATGTCGTAGAACAAAAGCTTTTGTTAACCACAGACCTTATTTGAGGCATTTTATCCCATTCAAAAAACGTATTGACTTTTAGATGAGAGAACCAGAAGTGCTAAAAGCGCTAACAGAGTTCCAGGTTTACTGGCACACTCTATTGCCCTGAAAAAGGCGCATTCTGTATAAACAAAAGTATGTAGGCGGCCTTTTGCTGCACTGCACGATTTTGTTTTTATACTGCCAATGCTGAAAAAACACTGATCGGGCTTTCCTGCAAATTTGCACAATTCCTATTTAAAAAAGGCTAAAGTTTTGGGAAAAGGTTCAAATCTACGCTGTTTTGGCTGTTGTTTAAAATGTGTTCACCAAAAACCTCAAATGTCACTTGAAATCTGTTCCACTTCTTTATATTAAGACACACACACACACACACATTTGTTTATCTGTGGCGGCCCGACACTGTTAAAACACCTGCTGCTGCCAGATGCTTCCTGCAGGTGCTCCGACATGTTCTCCCCGTGTCAGCGTGGGTTTCCTCCAGGTGCTCCAGCTTCCTCCCACAGTCCAAAGACATGCAGGTTAATTGGTGACTTTAAATTGTCCGTAGGTGTGAATGTGAGTGTGAATGTCTGTCTCTGTGTCTCAGCCCTGTGATAGTCTGGTGACCTGTGCAGGGTGAACCCCGCCTCTCTGTCTGCTGGGATAGGCTCCAGCCCACCGCCACTATCAGATGGTGCTGCATGTGAGGACTTTTACTTTACTACTTAACTGACCATGCTGCAGTAAGAAGCAGTGTTTGGCTGCCAGATGCTGATAGATGACAGTAATATGAGTGTGTGGTGTGTTGTCAGATGTGTGCTTCTGCGTTTTCACCACTAGATGCTGCTGTTTAACCACACTGACATTACTCACCAGAGAAACGACACACTGAGCTCTGCTGTTCAGCCCCTGAACAAAGCTATTTTACAAAGCACTGACCCTGATGGGGTTGAGGGTTGAATTCCCACTGAGGTCAGCTGAGAGTATCCAGCAGTGATCATGTATGTTTCAAGTGTTAAATTTATGACATTGGTATTAAATTATATTTTTGTTTCTGCTCAAGGGATCAGACGTTATTGTCAGCGCGCTCATGAGCAAGGCAGCCCTCTGGTTTCTATTATCTCAGAGTGAAAATGCCTGGAAATGTTGTAGACTGACGTCTTTCTGTTTTGTCTGCAGGAGAGAGAAGAAGACGAGAAGTGGGAGGAGTGAGATGATGGAGGTGGCAGAGCAGAGAGGAGGCGTCACAGAAAAGGAGGAGACTCCTCCGAGGGTGAGAGAGCATGTAAACCCCTCAAGTTACTCTTTGTCTCTTCTCTCTGCAACTGAATCCAAACATTGAACCTGTTTTTAAAAGACAGGTGATGATTTTGAAACATGTTTTCATCCGCAAAACTCAGGACAGTGTATATGAACCTGCAGGGCTGTCGTCATCATGCATGTCCAGAAACATACAGGTATGGACTGTCAGTAGCACATGCTTGATCTCAGCAGAGCACAGAAACACTTTACTAAGCTTCATCTGTTGCTTCTAGACTGAAAGAACCTTGATGTGCACGTTATGATAAGTGGATTCTGGTGGTGGCAAGTCACATTAACTCAGTCACTGTAGTTAAGGGATAACCTGACCCTCTTTTCCTATATTTTTGGAACTGGTCCAGTATTGAGAGACCTCCGCAGCCACAGCAGCAAAACAGGCTGCAATGCAATCCTTATGGGCAACTGTACGCTGCCAATATACGTCCACTAAAAGTGTTTGTTTTTGCCACTGACAAACTACCTTGCTGTGTGAAGAGTTCGTTTCACTGACTGCTACTTGCATAATCATTCGTTCATTTACCGCAACCGCTTATTCTCTCGAGGGTCGCGGAGGGGTGGAGCCTATCCCAGCAGACAGAGAGGCGGGGTTCACCCTGCACAGGTCACCAGACTGTCACAGGGCTGACACACAGAGACAGACATTCACACTCACATTCACACCTACGGACAATTTAGAGTCACCAATTAACCTGCATGTCTTTGGACTGTGGGAGGAAGCTGGAGCACCTGGAGGAAACCCACGCTGACACGGGGAGAACATGCAAACTCCGCACAGAAGGACTCCCCCACCCTGGGTTCAAACCAGGAGCCCTCCTGCTGTGAGGCGACAGTGCTAACCACTGCACCACCGCGCCTTTGCTTGCACATTGATACATCAGCACTAATAATCATCGTGTGAAAAAGTTTTTTCAAAGAACAAGTACTTTTGTATTTAAAGTACAATTAGACTATAATACGTCTGTACTTTTACTTACATCCATGCAGGGTTGTACATTAACACACCCTCTTGCAGTGTAGCTGTTGGCTGCAACATTACAAACTCATTATTCCTCCCACTGGCTGCTGAGCGTGTTATCAGTGTATTACACACGTATAAAACAGACATGTGTTTGATGTATTTGTTCTTCACAGATATTCCTCACACACTCGCACTTTACGTAACCAGCTGAATAAAAGGGAAGGAACAGCTTCCACAATGTTATCAGAGCGTCGCCACGACAACAAAAGCAAACTGGTGTGACAAACAGTGACAGTAAGCGTTTGCTCGTCCGATAAGGCGGTAATTGTTGTGGTTAGTGGTGATGGAGTGATGGCAGGTAACAGGAGTGGTCACCTGCTGCCGCTCTGATGTCAGCAGGTGACTCACCTGCGTGCAGAGCAGCTGTATTCAGTAGTTTTATGTAAATCAGATGTGTTTCAGAGCAGTTGTGAAAAAGAGATGTAATTTTCCATCATTTTCTTTGACCCAAGCTGCAGTTCCTCTAATGGCTGACGTTGAGAGGGAGACTTCTTTCTACAAACACTAAAGGGTAACTTTTAGTTTTCAACCTGGACCATATTTTCCCGTGTTTTTGTGTCGAAGTCATTAATAGGAACAACGTTTTTTTTAAATGAGTCCAGTACTGAGCGAGAGTGCTGCACCCAGCAGTGGCAAAATAAGCTTCAGTGTAGTGTTAACGATCTATTGAGCGCCGTCAATTTAAGGTGTTTGCTTTTGCCACTGACAGGTTCAGATAATTGTTCTGTCTGACAACACTTTGGGAAGGATCCCTACAGAGATAGACCCGTTTGTTTAGAGATCCTTTTTGTTTAACTAGAAACAGCCACAAAATCTCTATCGCCAAACCCACCAGACTCCATTTAGATAAACAGTCAGTTCATTTAAAGTCAACAGAAACAAAATAAAACTCACAAAAACCGTCTTGGTTTGTCTCGACACTGTCCCGTCAATCACCAACTCTGGTTTGGTTGAAATAAACCCTGTAATTTATCCAGTTAGATGTGAAAATGTGCGGAGTGTGGTTTGTCTGGCGATGGTGATGTCGGGGCTGTTTCTGGTGAAACAAAGAAGATCTGAGCCTGTCAGTGGCAAAAACAAACACTTCGGAATGAACAAGAACAGGAAAACCCCCCACAAAATCTTCAGTTTAACGGACAACGCTGGAAGTATTTGTGGGGTGTATGCTAATGGCTGACTAGCAGGAACGTGCTGTCAGTTTACGATTGATTGGCATTCATGAGCATACACATGTGCATACGATCAAATCGGAGTTTTCTGCGGCATTTGTGAATCTGGAGATGGTTTTCAGTACCAAGGTTTTTTATGTGCAAATGTACTCACAGATTTACTGACATGTCATGAATGAGTGGGTTTGAGTGTTACTTTACATTTTATGTTGATTGTCCCTTTAAAAGCTCATTGAAGAAACCAGCAACCTTCATGTCAAACAGCAGCTTCTCTAACCTTTGGAAAGGGCAAAGGTGTGTGCGCGTGTATGTGTTTGTGTGCGTGTGCGAGACTTGTTTTGCGTCACTACATGCCTCGCTGTCTCTTCAATGTGACACAACAACTTTGAGCCAAATTCCTTCGGCCCGATGAGCCCTCCACAGGTGTGTGTGTGTGTGTGTGTGTGTGTGTGTGTGTGTGTGTGTGTGTGTGTGTGTGTGTGTGTGTGTGTGTGTGTGTGTGTGTGTGTGTGTGTGTGTGTGTGTGTGTGTGTGTGTGTGTGTGTGTGTGTGTACATCACTTCCTGGAAACAAACGAGAACATGCAGTACGACGTCCAGAGTTGACTTTTCTTGTTGTAATCTCTTTTAATCGTAGACGACAGCCGTATTGTGTGTTTTTGAGTGTGTGTCGTTACCCCTCATCTGCGTCAGGTGACCATTTCCTGAGTCTTGAGTGACTCCGGTGACCTCCGACCTCCCTAGCCTGCGGCCAGTCACAACGGGGAGCCATCATCTCCGTGGCAACCTCACAACCTTTTGATCTGGGTTCTGATTGGCCCCCTGATAAGCTCCGGGTTCCCACAGCGATGCCTCCATGTGTTGTCACGGTGCTTTGAGTTTCTGACCTTCGACCTCTTTACTGTCGGGTACTGGAGACGTTCCTGTTCTAGGAACTGAGGCTGCATTCAAGTACAGTTGGAAATTTGAAATCCAAGCATGAGAGAATGCAGCAGGTGAGGGAGGGAGAGTGAGATTTGAACCTGTAACCTCGCTGTCAAAACCAGCTCCTTCAGCCTTTAATTCAGCTACTGGAAGTACTCGACTTCAACCCTGTCGACACTGTTAAAGAAAAAAAACTTATGTCTACATGGTCTTCATTTTACAAAATGTCTCAGTCAACACTAGAATGTAAAAACAACTCCGAGCACTTAACAGACCAGTAGGCTGTGGTAATATGATAATAATATATCAAAGAAGAAGATTCTCAGCATGTGTTGGAGCCATATGTTTGATTTGTGTGACATGTTGTGTCCCACCATGCCACTAGGTGGCTTATATCACTGGCAGACAGCCCATGGTATTTAAGTTCATCCCAGTGCGCACAGGTGTCGCTGATGTAAGGAGGCAAACAATTTTCGGAGTAAAATTTCCATGGCTGTTATTTATTGCAAGTTTGTGTTGAAGGATATTGAAAGTTATATGGATGTCATGGACAAGAAAATAACCAAATGATGATCACTGGAAAAGATTGCGAGTAGTTTTCTGAGTACACGTCCAACAAATTCAGCCAGTTAGCAACCCAGAACTATGCTTGCCCCTGGGACTTACAAATCTTCTGCAATTTTTTATTTATTTATTTTTTGTTAACAGGAGGCAAACAGTAACTGCAACCACGCTGACAACAGCGTCGCTTCCTGTCCAGCCGAGGCCACACCAGAGGTTGCCATGGAAACGGAACAGAGCAAAGGTAAACGAGTGAAGAAGCGGAGAGAGTTACGGTGCATTTAAGCTTAACATGAAGCAAATTGTGTGTGTCCATTTATATCCATTGATGTATTCACATTGACTTTTAGGGTGCTTTCACACCTGCCCTGTTTGGTTCTGTTCAGTTGAACTCAAGTTCGTTTGCCCCCTAAGTGCGGTTCGTTTGGGCAGGTGTTTAACACAGCAATCACACTCCAGTGCGCACCACAACAACCGGACTGAGACCTTCTTGAAGAGGTGGTCTCGTCTGGTCACGAACCAACCAACCGACTCTAGGCAATTATACAACTTTGTGACAAAATAAGTCCCTGATTCAAGTGACCTCAGTCTGATCATTCATTAATTTTTACCACTACTAACGGAGCGCTAATGACCTGAAAGTAAGCTAAAAGTATTGGAACAAACAGGTGTTAAAGTCATTAAGGGGGCGTACACAACCTGCCTCGGCAACCATGAATTTTGGCACAGGATAGGCACAAGAGTAGCGCCCAGTGCCCGACCTTGTGTTTTCCTGGTGGTTTAAGACGCGGCATGTGTACGGCCCCTAAATTAGTTAGACAAAATTCCTGTTGTCATAGTAACTCTCCATTGACACCCCCCTCCACCTCCAGACGTCCCAGTGACACCACAGAAACCAGAACCTGTGGTTGTTCAAGCTAACAACAAAAACCCGGCCACTGAAAAGCTGGAGAAAGTCCGCAAGTGGAGCATCACCACCTACAAGGTGAGAGCAATCAAAATGATTGGTAACAGATGTAATCAATACAAATCATTCTGATCAATGACGACGTTTTCTCCCCGCAGTGCACCAGGCAGGCTCTGTCAGAAAAGCTTGGCCGTGGATCTCGTACAGTGGACCTGGACCTGGAGCCTCGCCTCGAGCTGCTCAAAGACGACCGACTGCGCTACGAAAACGTCACCAAGCTGGCTCAGACGCTGGCCAATCAGCTCGCTCAGTTTACAGTTACCCAGAAGACACTGGGGGACGCCTTCACTGAGCTCAGCCTCAAAACACCAACACTGCATGTGAGTATAACCGTTTGCATTGCTCACAGCCTCTGCTGCTACAAATGACTCTTGGCAAACAGCGATTGTCCGATCACAGCTTAGCAAGTGTAACTAGGGCACATCATTCAAAGAGTTAGGAGATTGTCTTTCACTTTTTAGCCTTTCAGAAAACAAAAAACAAGAATAAAAATGGAAGGAATTTGTTGATCTGCTTTGACATGAGATAAAAAATCTTCGCACATCAAGCTAACTAGATTTCTAGCTACAATAGTAAAGCAGTTTATGGGTCGACTGTATTCGATGTTGAGCTGGCCATATTACAGAGAGTTTTATTATTTGTGTATAACAGATAATACAGAAGATAAGGATCTTTAAAAAAGCTGCGTACTGATTTGCAATTGCAATATTAGCCTAAAAAAAAGAGTCTTAATTAGAAACCAGGCAGCCATGATGGAGGTCAGGTGGTGTCGCTCACTCTCTCCATCTCTGTCAGGTGGAGTTTGGTGTGAATGCAGAGGCTCAGAGGTTTCTGTCAAAGAGCGGCGAGACTCTGACGGCGGCCATTAACGGCTTCACATCTGACATGAACACACTGGTCAACAAAACCATCGAGGACACCATGATCAGCGCCAAACAATATGAGGCCGCCAGGTGGGTGGAAAACACACCTGGACCAGTTACACCAGGATTCTACATAGATGGTTTTAGGGCCGACGTCAAAATGACGTCAGTTTGTTAACTGGAGGTGAAACATGACTCTCCGCCACAGGACTGTGGGCTTCATATGAGTCAAAAAATGAGGTCTTGTTGTGTTACTGGGAGCCAGAATAGAAGGAGTCATGTCTCAAAGTTTTAGTTTTATCGCACACTAGCTGCCACTGCCCGTCCACAAAACTGAAGACTGGACGGAAGCCATCATCAAAAATAAACACGTGCAGCGTCCATGTCCAGCAGTAAAAGGGTCTATAAGCAGACGAGTAAAGCTCCTTTATAGGAAGCTCGGAGATGCTGTTAGGAGAATTACAGGTCCAAACTCTTGAACTTGATCAAACAATCGATTGAAACAGACCATGAAAAAAGAGTTTCCCATGAAAGAAACCAGATCTGAAAGAGATCCAGGTACTGTCAGAACCAGTCCAAAACCGACAGAAAATGAAAACATAATGTGCTCCCAGAGTTCGCTTGGATCCACTTGTGTATCCAGGACCTGCAACAATAGAGTGGACTTTAATTATCCTGACTTTCAGGAAGTCTGATACCTTTACGATCAGTGTTTCCAACCACTGGGTGTTAGACCGGTAAAGAGACACTGAACGACTGCTACCGAGCAACAAGAAAAAGGTATAAACTGGGTTATAACTTTATAACTTCATGTTGTTTGTGTGGTTAAATTGAATGTTAATTTCAGTTGCAATAGTCCACCACTACCAGACCCCAAGACTAGATGACCATGTAGACTTGTTCTACTTCCAGGATCGAGTACGATGCGTACCGAGTCGACCTGGAGGAGCTGAACCTGGGACCTCGGGACGCCGTCACTCTGCCCAAACTGGAGCTGGCCCAGAAAGACTTCCAGAACCAGAGGGAGAGGTACGAGAGGATCAGGGACGCCCTGTCCGTCAAAGTTAAGCTGCTGCAGGAAAACAAGGTGAGAAGGATCACAGGTGTCTGGTAAACCTTGAGATGGTCAACGTATCGTTCTTAATGAACCCTGAAGAGAGAGTAGTTGATCAGAGCTGGATCCAATAAATACCCCTGAATTAATGACCACTGTAACCTGTTAGTGAGTGTTAGTGGATTATTTGTCCCATGTGAAAGGGGCTTTAATCACAGTGGTTTACTTAAAGAACATGTTTTTTTTTACATCTTATCATGTTTTTATGTCTCCGGGCCATCAACAGTTGTGACGAAGGCATTATGCTTTCAGGTTGTCCGTCCAGCTGTCTGTCCATCCCACTCTCGTGGAATGCCTTCAAATTTGGCACAAATTTCTACTTGGAGTCAAAGACGAATTCCTTTGTTTTTGGTGGTCAAAGGTCAAGGTACTTACCTTGTCTGCTTTATTCTCATAAAGGTGATATCTCAAGAATGCCTCGAGGGAATTTATCCAAATTTGGCACTAATGTTCACTCAATGATGAACTGATTTGAATTTTGTGGTTTAAAGGTCAAGGACGCTATGACCTTGCATCCATCTCATTCTTGTGAATGCGATATCTCAAGAACAGCTTGAGTACATTTTTTCAAATTAGGCACAAACATCCACTTTGAGTCAAGGATGAACTGATAAACATTTGGTGGTCAAAGGTTGAGGTCATTGTGACCTCTCCTATCACATTCTTGTGAATATAGTCTCTCAAGAACACCTTGAGGGAATTTCTTCAAATTTGGCACAAACATCTACTTTAGTCAAGGATTAACTGATTTGAAATTGGTGATCAAAGGTCAAGGACACTATGGCCTTGCATTTGTCTCATTCTTGTGAACGAGATATCTCAAGAACACTGTGAGGGAATTTCTTCAAATTTGGCACAAACATCCACTTTGAGTCAAGTATGATCAAATTAAAATTTGGTGGCATAGGTCAAGATCACTGTGTCTTTGCATCCATCTCATTTTATAAACACAGTGAGACAAACAATGTCATGTTCTGCAAAAACACACTGAAACATTCTCAATTTATGCAAAAATAAATTGTTTTGTTTATGTGTAGCCTGAGGAGCCATTTTTTCCAATATTGGTAACGTTTGTTTGGACTTGGAAAAATCTTAGTTATATAGATTCTAGCATTTATTTCCAATTTTTGTTTAATTATCAAAAACTTTAACTTTGTTTTTTTGCTTTTCTTTTTACTATTCATAGCACAATAACAGTGTTATACTGCACAAAGGATTTTTTAAGTTCTCCCTGCTTCTACCCCATATACTGCATTAAAACAGCGAGGCCTCAGTGAGTAAAATATGACAGGACGAAAACAAAAAAACACCCTGAAGCTGCCTGGGATTCAGAGGGTTGATGGAATGTTAAAAAAACTGGAAAAAAAAAAATAGCATTAACAATTTCCCAGATTCCAAGTTGACGTCTTCAGTATGTCTTTTTCTTTGTGTGTTTGTTTTTTTGGGGGGGGGCGTTTTACCAACAGTCCAAAACCTTCGGCTATTCCATTCACTGTCACATATCGTGACGAAAATCTGCATATTATCACATTTGGAAAGCTGCAACATGACAATATTTAATATTATTGCTTCAAAAATTACTGAAACAATCAGATATTGTACACGACAGAATAAGGTTGCGAATTAATATTCATGAAAATATGGTTCAGACTTCACAAATCCCTCATTTTCTCTGCAGGTTAAAGTCCTCCATAATCAGCTGTGGCTGCTTCACAGCGCCGTCGCTGCTCACAGTTTATCGTGTCAGAGCTTCCTGGAGCAAAACATCCAGCAGGCCACCGATCACCTCAACAACCCCAGCGTGGACGCCCCCTCCTGGCTGGAGAGTTGACCCATCATGGCAAGTGGACGGATGTTGGGTTCAGCAGATATTTTGGTATAAATGGACGCTACTGGGGGGAAAAGTCAGAGTGAGGCTTGTTTTGGGAATTTTGGACTCAAAAAGTTGGGATGGATGTGAAATTTGGGATAGTTCGGTCGGTAGGTAGTTTATTTATATTCCAGTTTGTGGGTTAGGGATCGATTTCCAACCTCTGGAAAACTTAGAAAAAACTGTGTTTGCTACAAAAATCTGGAGTTAGATAGTTCAGAGGGAAATTGATTATTCTGGATGTTGAATGGGCTCCTGCAGGTCTGGAAAGACATTTGAAAGGTGGAATTTCATCACTTTCCGTGTCTCAAAATGTTATGGATAAAAAATTTAGAAAGGTTTTGAAAAAATGAGGTTATTATTTTGAACTCTTGACATATTTAGGACAAGAATTATCTCTCTTTCTATGCTATAGATTCAGAGGCATACAGTACTTGTGACTTTTGACCTGTTTAACAGAGACACATATATACCCCTCCTGGTTTTCTTTCCTCTGTCTCACTGTGTTGGGGAGTAAATCCATAATCCTCTGTGAGGCACTAAGCCTTTCTTTGAACTTTAAAAATCCTCAGCCACTGCAGTCTGAAACTCACAGTGACTAAAAGTGCCTCAACACCACTGCTGGGAAAACAGCTTGGTTTTTCCATAGGGGCTGGTACTATCAGCAACTCTGCACCAGCTCGGTTTGGCTTCATACATCATATTCAGCTGTAGATAATTAACTTTATTTGTTAAAAGGCAGGAATCAAACCTGGCTGTTCGCTGGTTAATGTCTTATCTCCAAGCCAGTGTTTGTTCTTGGCCAAAGATTATTTGCGATGTAAAAGAGACTTGTCATACTATCAGCACTCTATGAGTAGATTGTATATTTTTTAATCGACCCTATCACATCAGTCATCGACGCTCACCAACTCAATGAGGACCTCCAGTATTTGGATCAAATAGCTCATTGAAAAAATTGGCTGTTAAAGTAAAATATGCCACATTGTCTTTGCTCTTCGTATTTTTGGGTTTTAGCTACAAAACTAAGTGTCTGTGCCTTTTCTAGCTAACAAAAAGTCAGAATCTCAAGTGAATCTTTCAGCAACTTTAAACCTTTTGTTGTAAATGTTGAATGCTGAATTCAAATGAGTTTCATAAGGCATTCGAAAGGATTCAGATTTGACAGAATGCTGACCCCGAACAACTTTTGGACAATTGATTGACCGCCACCTATAAACTGAATTCACCAGCTGCATAGTTAGTTTAAGCAGCTCTGTTCTGGTTAGCTGTTGCCTTTTTCTTTTTCTGGTGTCCATGGCAGAATTTCAGCAATGTTTAGAAACTCATAATTTGCTAGGAACCAAACAAATGTTGCTGTAGGTCGATGACGACACCTTGTTCGTTGTTAAAACTTGGTTGTTGTTAATCTTTAAGGCAGCACTTTATCAGTAGCCAAGTGATTATTTACTGTCAGTCCTGTGAAGATGTTCAGTTGATGGATGATCCCCTTTCAACTTAAACTGCCATAGATTCAGTCATGGGCCTGATAAGACCATTAATTATATATAAACCAAAAATTGTTGCTTTGTGTTGATGATGATGCCTTGTTTATAGGTAAAGACCTGTTGTTGGTGGTTGTAGCCAATATTTCAGGCGACATTTCATTAGTAACCAGAGTTTTAGCGTTTATTTGCCATCTGTCCAGTGAAGATTTGGATGATTGATTGATGGTCAACTGTCAACTTAATTCACCTACCACAGATTAAGTTAAAGCAGCACTGGTTTGGTTAGCTGATGGTCATTTCCTCTTCTGGATTGCATGGCAAGACATTCAACAGCCTGTTGAGACCAATAATTTGTTGGAAAACAGCTTCACTGTTCTCAGTGCTGAGCCAGCGAGTTAAATAATGATGAAAGAGTTGGATAAACCATGGATGCAGCTTTTTTCTGGTTGAATGCTGGTCATTTCATCCTCTGGTATACATGGCAAAAAGCTCAAGGACTGGGTTGATCTCGGTAATTTGCAACAAGTCAAAGTAAAGTTGCAGTATGCAGACCATGGGCCTGATTTTTTGAAAAGAGGGGTTGTTTTTTGGCAATGAGTCATCAGTGGCTTGTTTTAGTTTTACATTACTGTCTGTACTGTGATGACTTGAACAAGTTATGGATGGCCACCTGCTAACTTCCAGCCAAAGATTGAGTTCCAGTAGCACTGATCTGGTTGACTGCTCGTCATTCATCCTCTGGTTTACAGGGCAAGATGCTCAGCACTTGTGGAGACCGATAAATTGTGAAAATAATGTTGCAGTATGTCAACAATATTGCTTTACTCAAAGGTTAAAGAAAGGTTGGCTCATTTTGTCAACACTCTATCAGTCACCAAAGTTTTAGTGTTTATTTACTGTCTGACCCGTGAAGATGTGGCCAGTTGTTGGGCTGATTTGGCACTTATTTGGTTGACTGCTGGTCATTTCCGTTTCTGGTGTACATGACAAGATGCTCAGCAGCCTGTTGGGACCAATAATTAGCAAATAACCAAAAAATATTGCTGTCTGTCAACGATATTGCCTTATTCATAGCTATTGTAACAGTTGGCAGGTAATCTTTTAATATTTTATCAATATTTTAATAGTAGCCAGAGTTTTAGTGTTAATGTATTTTTCCAGTGATAATTTGGATGGTTGATTTATAACCAACTTAACTTACCAGTCACAGATTTAGTTGCAGTAGCTCTCCTCTGGTTTACATAGCAATCTGTGAAGATCAATAATTTGCTGTGAACTCAAAAATTTTGATATATGTCGACGATGTTGCCTTGTTTGTTGTTAAAGAAAGGCTGGTTGTAGCCAATCTTTTTGGCAATGTTCCATAAGTAGCCAAAGAGCTAATGTTTATTTACTGACTGTCCTGTGGAGATTTAGAAAAGCGATAAACCTATCTACTTACCAGCAACAAATTTAGATTCAGCAGCTCTTGTCAGATTGGCTGCTAGTTATTTCCGCCTCTGGTTTACATGACAAGAAGCTCAGCAATGTGTAGAGACCAATATTTTGCTACAAGCCAAAAAATGTTGCTATACGCCGATGATGATGCTTTGTGTGTTTTCAATGCCAGGTTGGTTGTAGGCAATCTCTCTGGAAATGTTTCATCAGTAGCCAAAGATGGCTTTCTGTCATCATAACCTGGCTGCCACACATTTAGTTACAGTAGGACTGGTCTTCTGGTCTGTTCGGCAACTGGTCATTTCCTCCACTTGTTTAGGCTACATGGCAAGAACTTCCACAACATGTTGACCCAGTACTTTAAAAAAAAAAAAAAAAATAGTCACATTATGCCAGCAATGTTGCCTTTCTTTATGTTTTGTGAAGAAAAGGTTGTGGCTTTTTGGCAATGTTGCATCAGTAGCCAAAGTTTCAGTGTTTATTTATGTCTATACTGTGAAGATCTGGACAAGTGATGGATGACCAGCCGTCAACTTACCAGCAACAGATTTAGTTTCAGCAGCTCTTGTTTGGTTTGCTGCTGGTCATTTCCTCCTCTGGTTTACATGGCAACATGTTCAGCAACATGCAGAGATGAATAATTTGCCATTAACCAAAAAATGTTGCTATATGTTGACAATATTGCCTTGTTTGTTGGTAAAGAGAGGTTAGCTCTGCTTGACAACATTCCATCAGTACTGAACATTTTAGTGTTTATTTACTTCTCCTGCAATTATTTGGATGGATGATTGATGACTACGGACCAAAAAAAAATGTTGCTCTACATCGACGATGTTGTTGTGTTTGTTGTTAAAGAAACGGTAGTTGTAGCCAGTGTTTTTGACAAAGTTTCATCAGTAGCCAAAGTTGTATTTTTCTTGTCCGTCTGATTTAACAATGTGACATCATTAGCCTATAGGCCCCTTTTTTAAGTTTAAACCACAACTACCTGGACATTTTTTATTCACTCCGACTAATATTGTGTCCACCACCAAGAGTGGTTGGTGCTTCTGAATGTTCTCCAGTTACACTCCAGTTGAATTATTTTATCAGACGGTGACACAGTAAGAAACCAGTTAGTTTGTATGTTAACTTTCTGCAACTTAAGAACTTTTATCATTATCATCCATTATTTTCTTGTGTATTGGCGAGGAGAGGCGACTTGTATTCAAGTTTAAAACCAATCTACTCCTTTCACACTGTGCAATTTTGTCAGAAAAAATATTTTTACTCTGAAATACTATGGTGTAAAAAAAGGAGTTATATTCAGTCTAGTAGAACATCCTGAATAGATTTGCAGCCTTTGTATGTTTTATTTTCTTTTGACTGGGACCAAAATGTTTCAGCCTCTCCCGTTCATCCAGATTCAGCAGACAAAAAAAATGCAGAAATACTTTAAATTTATGTCAATTTTTAACAGCAGCACAATGTTAAATGTTGCTCTTATTTTGTCCTCGTAGTCTTTGCACTCTAAGCATAATCTGCCTTTAATATTTGTTGTGGCACTGAATGTTGAAGTGTTCAGTGAATTTACTCCTTTCAGACTGTTCTGTTAACATGTATGAGTGTTTTTGTTTGTGTCACTGTACCTCAGGCCCGAAAACTATGCAATGACTTTTGATGCTTTCTGTGCAATAATGTGTCAAAACCTCGCCTTAAAAAGTGATTTGTACACTGCCAGTGAATTTGTATCCTTGTCTTCTAAAAGCAGAACTGTCCCACGTGAATTAAGGGATAATTCAGACTTTCTGAAGTGGGGTTGTATGAGGTATTTATCCATAGCCAGTGTAGATGGCAGTCAACACAACCCCAGTGTATAGAAGCATGCCATCTCAGACGCTGAGCGATGCGCTGATGCAGAGGGGGGCAGCTTATTTTAGCCATTAAAAAATAAAATCAGGGGCATTGGTAAAGTAGTGGGCAAATACATTAATTTTACATCACTGAACACAGGAGTTGCTGGTCTACAGAGTCACAATATCACAACCAAACCAACCAACTGAGGCAGCGGTTGAGCAGCAGCTCGCATGTTCCACAAGGTATAAAACAGTTTTTGTTACTGCAGTCTGGATTTAGAGAACAGCTTCAGTTCCTCGTTGGTAAATCACCGTCTAACTGCAAGTTAAAGCAGTGAAAATATTCTAAATGTAGCGTACATGTTTATCGCTTTTGACCTTTGCCCCCATCCACAGCAGTGCATTGCTTAGCTTCCGTGGTGGGACTGTCTGCTTCTCCAAACTGGGTGACCACCATCTACATAGGTAATACCAGGACTATGGATAAGTACCTTGTATATCCCCACTTCAAAAAAAAAAACAAAAAAAAAACAGAACTATCCTTTTACATGTTGCTTTAAAGGGAAATTCCACTCAACTCAATAAAGATGAAGTTCCTGTCACATGTTTGAGGCCAAAACCAGCTCCAACTTACCGTGTTGTTACATTTGGAAGAAACGCAACAGGGTTTGGTTGTAAACTGTACAGCAGATTAAAGAGGGAACTGGCAAAATTAAGATCTTTAAGTTGATATTCTAGGAGAATAAAAAGTTTTTAGTGATCCTTACATACTGTAATGCCTGGTACACACTACACGATACCAGCCCGATTGTACCCCGACGCAGCGGCGTACGGTATCAGCATGGGTCGTGAACGACAATGAGTGTCGTACGTGATAATCCATCGTTTCATCTCATGTAGTGTGTCATGGTAGACGACAACCGACACCACGTCTGGGGAGCCCCGTGATGTTCCAACAGAAGGTCTGGCATGTTTGATTTTCTTTTTGTCGTTCACAACTTCTCCCGTCACAGCCGTCACTTTGACCAATAGGAACACAGAGCGATGTGCTGCCATAGACAACTGTACGAAAACAACACTCCAGTTTTATTTATATTTCCTGTAGGGATGTTACCACACAGAATAAAAAGGGAAAATGATGGTGTGAAACAGCAGAGGCACTTTGTCAACCTGCTGAGTACTGCCATTAGCATCAAGCTAGCAAACAATTTTACGTCTTCATAATGGAGTATATAAAGTAAGAAAATTAAAAAATAGTGGCTTTTACTCACCACAACTGCAGAGACTCCCAGCTTCATTTGAAACAGACTACATTATAAATGCTCCGTTATTTATTAATCCCTCTGTATTTTTATATTTTCACTTTTATATCCGCTCCCGTTGCCTTGATAAAGTTATTGCATCGCGCCGTCATTTCAAACGTAACACTTCCTGTATCCATTTAAAATTAAAAGCACCTTATAACTTCAGTTGAGAGAATCCCTCCATTTTCTAAAAAGGCTTTTATTGTGAAACAATTGCAGGAACTTGTTATGGAGGACCGTACTTCAAATGTAGCTCCGCTCATCTGGTGGCACTTTTTACGTTACTACAACATTTCAGCTTGCACATGAACAGACACAGTGACTGAAGTAATAGTAATAATAATAATAATAATGATAAAAATAGGACAAGTATTATCCAATGACGTCACACTCATCGTGAAAGACACCCAGCGATGATTGGTGTGGACCAACATGTGGTCTGTCAAGTCTGTTGGCCAAGTCACGTCACACAGTGACTGTCGGAACGGACAAAACTGTCGAATAGTGTGAACCAGGCATAACAAGCAGTTTTTTGTTGACTGTCTGTTTGAGGTCATTACGCTAATTTTGAACTAGAAAGTTAATTTTTGACCTGAAATCTGAACTCAAGGTCCACTTACTGGCTTTTTTCCAAAGCTTTCATCTGCATCCACGATCGAGTTTGCTCGATAAATGAAAAATAAAATAAAGTCAATTAGTCGACGATTTCTTTTTTGTTGTCAACGTAAGGTCCAGCACACGGTCTGCAAACATTATCCACTGAGGAAGTTCAGGAGATGAGGTTGAAAACTTCCCTTTTAAGCTAAGAATGATTATACTATGATCACTGGAAAACAGAGATAACTAGATACAGAATCCTGCGCTCCATGTTCAACATCACACCAAAAATTATGGTGCATATCTAAATTGTGCTCCGTCCCTCAAGTGTCTTTTCTCTACTATTGTAAGACAAAAATCCTGTGATTGACTCCAGTCTTCCTTAATTACTGTCAAATTGTTTTGGGTTTCTTCCAGCAGCAGCACATTCAATGTGGGTTGTCCCCTGACTTTCCTCCAGCAGATTGATCTCACGCTCGCAACAAAGAAATCCTCTCAGATAAAGACTGACTCTGGATCAGTCTGCGGTCCATCTCAAAAGACCAAAAGTAAAAGGTTAAAGTGGGATTTTCCTTTTTATTGGAATTGTAAATGCTACTTAAACGGTTTTATTGTTGTTGGAAATGTTTGTATGTAACTGCCAAATAAATCTATTTAACCAAAAATGTGACTTCAAGACCAACTTACTATGTTAACCTGAGATGATTGACTGTGTAACTGAAGCTTTTACCGGCTTTAATTTCATGCGTGTGTTAAATCTTCTTCCTGGTCGTCAGATTTCAGGTGTTTCCCACAGTTTGGTTTTCACCTTCCTGTCCACAGCATAGCTTTCACGCTACTCTTCTGACTTTCTTTGGCAGATATCTTAAACAGCCTTCAGAAGAAAATGTTGGCATCGTAAGTTCCTGCAAACCACAAATATACCAGATCAACGTTCCTAAAGTGACGTAGTGTATGAACTGAATTTGTCATCTAGAAGTGAAGGGATGGTGGATGGCATGACACGTACTGTAGAGATTGTCTTTTGGCAACGCTTCTCGGCAATTCCACCGGTGTTTGTGGCACCGAGCCTGGGTGTTTTTCACCTAACGCAAATGGCCAATCACGTGGCAGCAACTCAAAGCATTTAGTCATGTAGACATGGTGAAGACGAGCTGCCTTGTATCAACGCTTCAGGCTGCTGCTGCTGCTGGTGGTGTAATGGTGTGGGGGAGATTTTCTTAGTACCAACTGAGCATGGTTTAAACACCACAGCCTACCTGAGTATTGTTGCTGAGCGTGTCCATCCCTTTATGACCACAGTGTACCCATCTTCTGATGGCTACTTCCAGCAGGATAACGCACCATGTCACAAAGCTCACATCATCTCAAACATGACAATGAGTTCACTGTACTCCAATGGCCTCCACAGTCACCAGATCTCAGTCCAATAGAGCACCTTTGGGATGGTGATACACGCCACAGACTCACACCACAGTTTGGATTAGTATGCAGTGTGTGTGTTTCAGAATAGGACTCTGGTCTGTTTGTGGTTTTGTTGCTCTGTTAAAGAGAAGCAATTATTCACCAGGCAACACCAACACACACACACACCTGCTTCTACTGTGTGAATGCGAGTGTGTGTTGTTGCTGCATCCAGGCTCATTTTCCCAAACATTTCAACAGCAGAGTAAAGTTTCCTCACAACAAAGACTCTCTCAGCTTCTGTCACTCTCTGTGTGTTTATTTAAGTGGTTCATCTTTGGACCTGAATGAAGTGAAAAGTGTTGATTAACTTGTCGTCTGGACAGTATAACGAGGACAAGAAGGAACTGTATCAAAGGTCAGAGGTCAGCTGAGGCTGAGTCAACAATGATGATAGTACCTTTACTCAAGTGCAGAGATACTTATACTTTATATTAATATTGCTTCTTTTTTGGCCTACTGAGAATTTGTCCATCTGCAGCTAATCTCACACTACTGGACCGATCAGCCTCATACTTTGTGTGCACATTTCTTGTAGTTGTGATTAACAGTCTTTGAAAAACCTGTTTTAGTGACAGTTTCATACCATCACTGACTGCTGACTCCTCGCTCTTCTTAACCGACCAGCAGGGGCGGCAAGTTGTCTGGCAGTCGGCTCGCCTAAAAACAACAAGCCAAAACTGGACTATGATTGTAACGATAACCTCGCTCAGCTGTCTGAACGGTTCCTGTTTGTCTTACCTACTTTTTAAAATTGATAATTAATTGATAAATATTTGTTTATTGATGACGTCTGGGCTTTTCAAACGAGAGGGAAAACTGCTGTGTGTGTGTGTGTGTGTGAGAGTGTGTGTGTGTGTTTGTGTGTGTGTGTGTGTGTGTGTGTGTGTGTGTGTGTGTGTGTGAGAGAGAGAGAGAGAGAGAGAGAGGAGGGAAGCCTGACTAGTTATTTTGCCAAGGGCGGAGCTGGTAGAGCTTATCTGGGCCGCACACACACCAAGTCTCACCAATGTCAATTTTACTAACTCTGTGTGTGTGTGTGTGTGTGTGTGTGTGTGTGTGTGCAGGTGGGCGTGTACGAGTCAAAGCGCCTTCCCTTCCACCTGAGTGGTCACGCATGCGCAGGCTGCCTAGGGTCCCCATCTCTCTCTCTGTTTCCCTCCCACAAACACGCGCGCACTCGCACGCGACCGATGTCAGTGTGTCGGCCGGCCGAGTCTCGCGCGCTGCCTGTGGATGCCAGCCGGAGTCACCGGGGACCAGCGGATCTTGTTTTGCCGTAAAATTGGAGGTTTTCAGACGGAGCTTCTGAGCGCGGGGAGCTCGCGGCGCTGGAGCCGTTCACTCCGGTAAGTTCACGTGAAGATGCCCCCCACACTCTGCTCTGTGTCAGCCCTGTTGACTCCACTGTGACTGTCTGTCCATGTCAGTGCTGAGCGACATCAGCTCTGCAGGCCAACAGGCTGCTCAACACGGTGACGCTTCACGCCGACCAGACTGCACTCACATTTTCACATTATTTTAGATTAAGCCCACAGCCCGCCTCTATAACGCTCCCACAGTGCTTTATATTGTGAAGTCTGATGTCTGGAATATTTCGGCTGCGTGTGTGAGATACTTTAAGGTGTTAAACCATGTGTATCAGTCCTATTATATCTGTTGAGAGGTTTATTTAGTACCTGTGGTTCATCATGGTGAGTTTTTATTGGTGTGGTGACACTTGGAGATAATTTTTTTTATCTCTCATGGCACAGCAATAATGTTTCCAGAATATTCCTCCAGTTTGTTTTTGATGCCTTTAACTGGGCGGTGAGTTTATTTATTTGAGCTGTGTGAAGTTTAATGTCTTGGTTTAAATATTTATTCAGCAGACGTGTGTGGAGCTGTTGTGTTGTGCTGTGCATGGTGTTCACACTGTTTGCTGCGGTGTGCATTAATGTCCTGACACTCCTGTATTATTATTATTGTTATTATTATTATTATATAGTGCTCAGTGCTCTGAGTCAAGCTTCTCTTTATTTTAAATATGTCAGTACTGGTTTGCGATTTCTCTTTCATGTCTTTTTCCTGACATTCTTTATTTAACCCTTTGAAACCTGAGCAAAGTTCTCTTAAAAACATGGGACCCAAATCATAAGCAAGAAATAATTAAACAGAAAATTAAAAACAAGATAATTTGTAAGGAAAAGAAATAAAGTTAAAAACAAACGATCTGGAAGGAGTGCCTGAAAATTATAATGGTTCTTGAAACGTAGTTTAAAATACAGTAATAATAATTATTATGAATATAGTGTTCCCACCTTTTTCCGTTATTAAAAACCAAAATCTAAATATGTCTTTTTTTGCTATTTGTAGGACATTTCTTTCCAAGTTGCTAAATGGTGGAGAAATCACACCAGTTAGCTCAGAGGTTTAAATACCTGTGAAATATTGCTGTAATCATCTGCAGTATTTGTGTCTCTCTTGATATTGCTGATGTTTCTGTAATATCAGTCTGCTGATGAAGCTCATCCCTGGCGCTGTAGGAGCTTTAAATTCTGTGGTGTGTTATTTGTGATTAGAGCTGCATGATATGCAAAAAAGGAAAGAAGAGTATCACCAGATGACGTCATATATGCAACATGACTCACTGTTGTATTGGAGATGGTCATTTTTGCTTTCCATTCTCTTTTTATTGGTTTATAAAGGCAACATGAATATATGCAAACAAAACCAACAGACAAAGTCGGGGCGCAACCAAGGTCGTCCCATTTCCTTCAAATGCAGCCGTCTTTACCAGAATTTGGAGGATGCAACTAATGAATCCTTCACGGCCCAGCCTATCCCAAGATGCATTGCACAGCGGTGACCATTATATATTAAGTTGTTAGCTAACAGTTGTTCACAAGCTCACGGTTAACTTTTGTTAACATTACACTCTTAGCTAAATTCGCACAGCTTAAAGGGATAGTGCACCCAAAAATGAAAATTCACCCATTATCTACTCACCCATATGCCGAGGGAGGCTCAGGTGAAGTTTTAGAGTCCTCACAACACTTGCAGAGATCCAAGGGGAGAGGAGGTAGCAACACGACTCTTTTTATACAACAACTTTTTATATTGGGGCTTCAGGACACTTGGATCACTACGGTCGAGCAGTATGGAGATATTTTGTGGTTTCAATTATGTGTTTTTGGATGTTTGAATCTGGGGCGCCGTCACCCTCCATTAGGTGGAGTTGTGTTGCTACCTCTTCTCCCCTTGGATCTCCGCAAGTGATGTGAGGACTCTAAAACTTCACCTGAGCCTCCCTTGGCATATGGGTGAGTAGATAATGGTTGAATTTTCATTTTTGGGTGCACTATCCTTTTAAACAACCTTAATTTAATAAGTTTACCTGAAAACGGGCCATTAGCCTGAAGTACATCAGGCAAGCGCAGCCTCATTGAAGTCGTCCAGATCCGGTGCTTGGGCAGTGACTTGCGCCGTCAGGAACCAACGAAAAAGGAGTACTTTAATACTGGCATGATACACAGCTAGTTGCTGTTGTGGTTTGATAGCACCTGGCGGCATCAGGGGGAAAGCAGCGGAACAGGGACGAAAGTTAAGGCAGCGAAAGTCCAACTGGGACAAGCAGTGGTGGATGGGTCCAACAAACCCTGACTTTTACCTGAGAGAGCGGTGTTCATGTCCCGTAAGATTCTAAAACCAAACCATGTTTTTTTCTCCTAAACCTAACGACATGTACCGACATAGTGCTTTTATTTTGAAAGAAGACAATGCATGTAACAGGCAGGACTTGACACAACGTCCCAGCACGTCAACAACCAACACACCCAGGGTACCTTGCATGTCGTATGTGGACATGGAAAGTGGAATTGTATGAATTGTATGAATTTGAATTGTGCAGTACTGCAGTAATTACTTATTTGTAATTCATCTTTGGGTCTACGTTGTGAAATTTGGTGAGTTTTTGTGGTTGTTTTTTTTGTGTACTTTTCCACTGTGGTGTCACAACAATGCAGTGAATGTAATGTTTATTCTCATTATTGACTGAACTACTGATTCGTCTCTCTATTGACAAATTAATTGTTAATGAATAGTGAAAATGTTCAGTAACAGGTCCCCAGAGTCCATGGTGATGATTCCAGATGTGCTGTTGTATCCAACTGACGCTCCAAAACTCACAGACATTCAGTTTCTCATCATTTAACACTATGAAAATGTAAAAACATTTACACTACACATCTGACGAGCTGAAAGTGGTGAATATTTACCTTTTAATTTCTTAAAGAGTGACCAAAACAGTGAATTGATCATCAAATGTTATATATGTGAGCTGCTTGCTGTATATGAAGACGTGCACACAGAAACGACATCATATCTGCAGAGAGAAAAGGTTTCAGTACTCAGCAGGTTTTCAGGCCTCGAGGTGTTTAAACTCACACGGTGAGTCAACATACAGCTCAAACTACCAACAAGAGAAACTTACAGCGAGGTTACAGACTCAGATAATGTGGTCGTAATTTCTTTTATTTTTTTCCTACTTTTATTTACCTTGTTGGTCACACTTGGACATTACAACTCTTGAATGACTTTAATCTAATGCTCCCATTCAGGGTGTGTTGCACAAGAGCACATCAGAACATGTTCTCTACAGACTGTCCTCTCTTGTTAGTAGAGGCTCATTTATTCTTCTTTAAGTACAAAAATAGATCTGTCCATTTCAAACATAACCATCACTGCCCTCAAACATAGATGGCGCTCAGGGTGGAGGCCATTAAATACATTGCGACAGGTGGACGGAGAATGCTTTTCACTATATGATCGAAAACGTCTTTGTCGTGTCCTACGGTCATTAACGACGATACACTGCCCCCTTGATCTCCACTGGCACTGCTCCGTTTCGTTGTATCTGGAATCTTACAGGCAAAATAATCCCAGGGTCCGTATACAAATCTAAAGTCGAACATAAATGAGCCCTAAACCCAAGTATGCGTTCTTGTTTTTGCCTGCCTGCGTTGTGAGACAATAGTTGTGTTTCCATTACAGTTTTGCGCAAAATAAATGTAATATTTCTCAAGTTTCAACAAAGTACAGTTGCAACTTGCAGGTGTTTCCATTAAAAGGTGTTTTGCACATGAGCCGTAATTCTCGTAAAATCTCATCTGGCGAGACTCCACTTTGTTTGTGGAAGTACAATCGACATTCCAAATCTCTTGTGAGCTGGAACAATCATCTTGGTTGCCGCTGCTGCTGTTGCACAAGTCTACAACTGAAGACAAAGAGAGCGAGTGGTAATTCGCTCAAGAAAATACTCCTCCTCCGTACAAACATACCGCGCCATCTTGTTTGAATGAGTGAACCCTGAACCGGTCATGTGACCCCCCCATTGTCATGTCCGGTGACGTATATTTACGAAGTGTTTCCATTACACTTTTGCGATAAACTTCTATATCGACACGTCTGAAAAACCACCTCATGAGAGCGTAAAAACTTTTTCTCTATCTGAATGTTTTTTCGAAATGTAGGTGTTTCCATTACCAGTCTTTTATTGCGATATTTAGGTTGTGCGCATTTCTAGGGTTAATGGAAACACACTTACTGACTCCACCAGACTCCATTCACATTCACTGGCACTCTATCATACACTTCTTGCAGTCTGACCTTTGACCTCTCATGAATTGTGTTCTTCCAGTGAATTTAGACGTTCTGTATTTAAGTTCAAACCTTGATGAGAAACACACTTGTGTTTTTGAGTCGTTGTAAACTTAATGTTGTGTTCATACAAAACATGATGCGAATTTTCATGTCCCTAGAATGTTTTGTGTTGACTCGCTTCATATGTGCGTGAAATCACGTGTACATGAGAGCCCAAAAGACACAAATTACCCCGAGAGAGGATGTAGCCGGTTATGCTAACTGGGGTAGTGCTAACTTACTCGTAAAGTAGCTGGAAACAAGTAACAGACAAATGTTTCCACAACTTACCAGTAGGGTTGGGTCGGTATGAGGGAAAAAAAAAAACAGTCCGGTTTTTGTGAAAAAACGCATGAAGTCGGTAATATCGGATTTTCACCACTTGGGGGGCGCAATTGACTCACTCACTTTGCTCCAGGCGAGCTCCTTTTTCTTCCTTTTTTTAAAGAAGTAGGACGTGATGTCATAGAGCTCTGGGCAGCCACAGACCGACATGATGAGCTTCTCCTCCGTTTTTCCGATAAATTAACTTCTGCCGGTACGTCCTCGGCGTCATACGTCCCCAGAGGATCTCAGTTCTGATTGGTTATCGAGGCGCAAATCGGTCACTGAAGTTCAGGGGCCGTATTCACAAACATTCTGACAACACTCTCAGAGAACTCCTAACTTAGGCAAAGAAAAACTTCTAGATTGACCACACTTATTACGATCTAATCTGTAGCATTTCATTAACTCACTGTCATCCAGTGTTTTTAACTTTCATCTTTACAAGGACCTGGTCTTAACTTCAAGGGGAAATTCAAAGAAATTCTATCCTTAGAATTTCGTCACTAGGAGCAACTCTTTGTTTGAGGAAGCTTTGTGAATACGGCCCCAGATTTTTCAACTCTTGCGCAGAAGCACATCATTTGCATCGCGTCCTTAGCGCCGGCTGACGTGAATTCGCGTCTAATTGCGTCTCTACATTATATGTAATTCACTCACATGTATTGTTTTATTCGCTCCTGAACACAACATTAGTCCTCTCTGGAGTGTTTTTGTCATCGTTCCAACAGAACTGCGCTCATTTTTTCCACTTTTAAGATGAATTTAAGTGTGTCTTTATAAATGAGGTCTCTGTAGGAAAAGTGAGCAGGGAAGGACTGCGTGAAGAGCATTTTGACACTGACTCAGCATCACAGAAGTTTGTCTGTAAAGGAAATTTCCGGTCGACCAAATCAGACCTTTTTGTTTTATCTCCTGCATTAAACAGTCAGCTATCTGCTACATGGGATCAACAGGTGAAACTGTTGTGATAAGTAACTTCCTGCTGCAGCCTGCGCTTCACTCCCATCCAGCAACATGTCGTCTTGGCACCAGACTTTTTTTTTGTTGTGATTATGAGACTGTGAGGTCTCACAAATTCTCTTTCATCCGTCCAGTGTGTGGTTCCTCCAGCAGACAAACAAGTGTGTGTGTGTTTGTGTGTATGTGGTTGTGTCTCCTGCTGCTTCTCCCTCGGGGCCTCCCAGCCACGGGGCACCCCTCAGCCGGTTGAGCGTTCAGTCCGACCCCCTGACCCGCCTGGAGCTCCGGTGAAGATACAACAGGGTGACATTTTAGATACAGGACGCTGTTCGGGACTGCCTGTCTTCTCTTTTGCTTTCTGTCACCACGGTAACCCCAGAGGCGAGCGATGCTCAGTCAGACTGTAAAACACAGCAGTAAACTTTAATCTCTCACTTCCTCTGTTGAATAAAAGGAGCCATCAGTCACTCAGAGAGATTTAAAGGGGATTTTTTTTTTTTTTTTTACTTTTTAACACTTTCTTGGCACGTCGGAGCCCAAAAACCTGAGCCAAATCTGATGTGTTTTTCATGCTAATGTTGTTTAAAAAGCAGTTCTGAGCCACAGCAATGTGGGGGGTCCTCGCTTCACCCCGAGTCACCATCACACACACACACACACACACACACACGTTTACTGTTGTTTGTCTGGTAAATAAGACAGAGGCCTTCTCCTCCGCAGAGAGTTTTATTTGGGTTTCCATGGTTACTCTGTATTTGTACTCGGCCTGTGATTCTGGATAGTTTCTGGAAATAGTTTGTTCATAGTTTCTCAGATAGTTACTGGGAAGGTTCTTGGATATGTCAAGTGGTAATTCGAGGTTAGATTCTTTGATGGTTTGCTGGATATTCATTGGTAATTCCAGGGTGGAGTCTTGGCTAATTTCTGTTTATTTATTTTGGATATTATATTTTTGGGGTAGATTCTTGGATGGTTTATTGGCTAGTTTTTGGGTAAAGCCTTGGATTGTTTTTTTTTTTTTTGGATATATGTCAGTAATTTCTTGGTTGATTGTTGGATGGCTTCGTGGATGTTCATTTGGTAGTTTCTTTAATGGATTCTCAGATAACTGTTGGTAATTTCTAGATATCTTCTTGGATGGTTCCTTGAATATTTATTGGGTAAAGTTTTGTGTTGTTTTTTGGGATATTTATCAGTAGAGTCTTGGATATTCCTTTGTTATATTCTTGGATGGTATCTTAGATATTTTGTTGGTAATTTCTGGGTAGATTCTTGTATGATGTCTTTGATTTATTTATTTTTTTTTTTTAAATTTTGGTTATATGTGAGACTGCGATGGTTTCTTGGATATTCTTCAGTTATTCATGGGTAGATTTCTTGGCTAGTTTCTGGGTAAAGTCCTGGATGGTGTCCTGGATATTAATTTGATATATTCTTGGATTGTTTTTTGGATATGTATTGGTTATATGTGAGACTTGGATAGTTTCTTGGATATTCATCAGTTATTTATGGGTAGATTCTTGAAAGATTTCTTGGCGAGTTTTTGAGTAGTCTTGGATTGTTTTTTTTTTTTTTGATATTTGTTGATAGATTCTTAGATAATTTCATGGATATTCATTTGATATGTATTTGGTAGATTATTTGATTGTTTTTTAGATATTTATTAGGCAGAGTCTTAGGTGATTTCTTTGGCATATATCGGTAATTTCTGGGTCGATTCTTGCAACACATCTTCATACAACAGCTTATATATCTTACAAAAATGCACATACCATGGCTGTATGCTATCAAATGATTTAGCATATCATGATTGACGTTACGTACTTAAAATAAAGTTATGTAGGTTAGGTTTAGGCAGGTAAAGTTATGTATGGTAGGTTTAGGAAGAGAAACATGGTGACGATGTACCTTAAAATAACTCATAAGGTTCATACGGTTCTGAACATCAGTCTCCTAGGAGAAAGTCCTGTGTTTTGTGACCCGCCCACCACCCCAACCTGCCTCTTAATTAAGTGGGTTATACATGAATTACATGGCTTATAGAGGAATAGTGGCCCATTACTCTGAGTAGGAAAATGTACAAACAGGGCATGATGGTTTCTTGGATATTTATTGTTGATTTCAGGGTAGATTGTTGGATATTTATTGGGTAAAGTCTTGGATGGTTTCTTGGATGTATTTTGGTTACTTCTGGGTAGAATCTTGAAATGTTCTTTAATGTTTACTGGTTGTTTCTGGGTTGAGTCTTCGATGGTCTCTTTTATGTTTATTGCTTATTTCTGGGAAGATTATTGTCGCTGTGACCATGTTAGCATACTGGCATTAGCATTGAGTAAGTACAGGCCCAAAGAGCCTGTGGCTGTTGGCTTTTGTTTCTAGGGATAACTTGTTAGCATTTGGAAAATATTCATTTTGTGCAAAGTTGTATTTGTGGTTTTTAGGTGTTTTTTTTTTTCTTTTTTCTTTTAGATCTTTCTTCTGGAGACATTCTGGTCACTTCTGGAAAAGTTTCTGTCAGATTTTTAAGCAGTTTCAGGATGATTTTTGATCATGTTTATGATTATTTGTTGGCAGCTTCTGGGATATTTTCCAGTCAGGTAATTCATAAGGTACATTAAGAACGTTTTTTTTTGTGTGTGGTTTAAAACTTTAAGTAGTTTCAGAATCATTTTGTCCATGAAATGCTTAGGCTGAGACGGCCTGGATTATTTCTCGGACAGCCTTTCTTGACCTGGAAAATAATTTCTATAGCTAAAACAGGTCCTGGATAATTTATGGATTTATGGATTCAGGGAGGCATCTGGAGGGTTTCTGAGCTTGTGTGCAGTTTTCAGTCATTTTCTGGAAATCTGTATGCTCTCCTCCTTCAGCCTGACACTCACGTATTCAGTCTACTGACCTGCTGCTGTAATCCTCAAACTGAGGCGTTGGGAGATCTGTCACTGCTAGAGAGAGTGTGGGAGCTTATCTGTCAGACTGCTGAGCAACAACCAGCCAGCCTGTAAACCTGAAGAAATCACAAGAGAGAGGAAAAAAATATTTAAAGCAGCTTGCTGTGACTCACAAGCCGCTGTCTGGAGCCGTTTGCTCCCTGATTGTCTAATTTATCCTTCAGAGCTCTAGAAACAGCGTCAACATGATGCTGTCAGGGTGTAAATCTTTCCTGCTCTGAAAAGGTGTAAATGATGTTATAGTAATTTTCTCTTTCTGAGTACTGTAGCTGCAACTGATGCTTTTCAACTTGGTGTTTCTAACACTTAAAGTCTGTTAGCGCTTTCCTGACAAACACGAGTGACTCATTTTGAGTTTATTTTAATGATAAAAAATCAGAACCTGTTCATTATAATGGCTAAACAGACACAGGAGGACATAAGGAATATAGAAAATTTCAATTAAAACAAAAGAACTTATTTACATGACTTTTTAAAGAGCACAACATTAAAGCACCAAATCTGGTCATAAACAGCACATGAATCATGGTAAAATATTAAAACTGCAACTTCTTAAAGAATGACTACAAAGAACACACGTGTTTTGAATAGTCCATCAATAAAATTCCAAAATATGGGAGTTGAATCATTTGCCAAATTTCAGAACAAATTCACACTTACAAATTAGGAATTTTTCAAAAATTTACAGTTTAAAAACATGCACTGTAAAATCTGAGCTGATCTTACTGAAAAAAAATCTAGGAACCAGATTCCCTTGAAAATGTCCATTAATATAATGATTATGCTTAAGTTACGCTGTAAATTATGTGGGGAAAAATTGGATATATCGATATCGGCCACATAAGTTGTTATATTTGGCCATACATCAGTATAATGCTGCTGGCTGCAAACTAGTCCAGCACATTTGTGTTCATAAACACAGATATGTTAACTCCACCAAATGCAAAATCCTCTTTGTTATGACAACATATTCTCGTAGAACTGTTCGTATAATATCCTACAACTTTGCAGCCCATGAATGACATTACGCTACATCCCTTAACGTACAGTTACGTAATTACCGTAAAGTTACTGTGGTTAGGTTTAGGAAAAGAGACGTGGTGAGGACGTACCTTAAAATGACTCAAAGTTCACATGGATCCGAACACATGACTCCAGGGGAAGGTCATGGGTGAAAGTCCGTTTATTTGGGACTGCTTCCTTGTTTACTTCCGTCAGTCACGTGATTACAGCATTTAAAAATACGCTGGATGTGTACAAACTTGGGTGCATTTCTTTTAGTAGTAAATCATGCAAAATATTTGTTGGAACAGCCTGCTCATGATCGCGTTAAGTCAAACTAGCTTGGTTTACTTAAGTTGCCAGCACTGAGAAAGAACAGGTCAACTGCTCTTGTCATTTTTAATTTGTAACGACTTCACAAAATTCAGTAAAAAGTAAATTCCAGGTAATGTAAATGTTCGTTGAAGTCTTTAATTTAAAAACCAGTGAGTTTGTATTTGTACTCGTTTTCTCTGTTTTTCTCAAACTTCCACACAGTAAGTTATAAATGTAACAGTGTCACCTGCAGAAAGTCAAACTGTATCAGCATAAAGTGGTCGGACGTCACAGTGATGGAGTCTCCGTCCACAAACATTCGTGTCAGGCTGGAAACTATCTGAACTCAACCTCAGTGGATTAGCTGTGAGGGTCTGGGAGTCTCGTCTGTCCTCTTTCCTTCATCAAACCAGCACTTATTTTGTCCCGGCTCACCACGCTGGATCCAAAACTTTCACATTAGCTTCATATTAAAATGCCAAAGACAGTTTTTTTTCCGCCGAGTCACCAGAGAAAGTTCAGAAATGAAATGACAGCTGCTGCATTTTGGAAAAAGGCATTAACATGACTGACAGCTGCTGTCAGCAGTGAAGCTATAGTGGTGGTGGTGTTCCTGCTGCAGGTCATTTATACTACAACTCCAACTTGACCTCAGTGTCTTCAGTCCCAGGCAACTTTTCATTGAGATAATGGATAACGTCTGCGTCCACTCCCTGCACACTTAGTGTTGTGTTTGGAGACGTTCTGTCCTGTAAAACTCCACCAGCAACTCTTTGTTCTCGTTTAATTGAGTTGGAGGTGGTTCACCTGAGTCCGAGACACACCTGTGGACTGCTGAGTCATCTGGAAACTTTTGCTTCGTGAACTGTGGTGAAAAGGACGAGGCTGCTGCTGTTCTATATTTTTGTCATGGTCAACAAATCTGAAAAATAGACCAGAATCATCCAAAAAGTAAGAAACATGAATTCAAGTTTGGTTATCAGATTTTGTTCATAACAAGGTTATAAAATACAACATGTTGTTAAAAGTTAAACCAGCAGTTCTCAACCTTTTTGACATTTCAGATGTCGATCAGTTGTTTACAGTTCAATCAGAAGGACAATTGAACTTCTCACCTGGTGACGTTTGAATAACTGTCTGAGGCTGAACAAGGTCCATTTAAAAAAAGATGCATTTGAGTATCAACTTGATTTCTTTTTCCTCGTCCTTCCTCTCCCATCAATCCTCGCACAACCCCTCAGATTTATCTGCTGAGCCTTTGAAGGGAACCCTGGCCTCACTGCCAGGGCGTCACAAAGCTCCCTGGGAGGGCACAGTGCAGCCTTTAGCATCTGTATGAGACGCCACAGGCTTTCAACCAGCCCCCTGTAAACCCATCCACATCTTTATTAGATGGAGTGTAAAGAGCGGGAAATCCACTTGGAGCAGGTGGGAGGAGACCCAGCAGTTGTTAATCACGCCAAACAATTACATCAGTCATTGTAACGTGACGTGACTAACGACTGCCGACTGACGTGACCGCCATTAGCCACTCATTAGTCAAATGAGTTGTTAGCTTTTAGTCAGTCGATAAGCAGTTGAATCGTTAGTCATTCAAGTCAGTTTATCAGTCATTAGTCAGTCGTTAGTTAGTTGTTAATCACGTAAGTGGCTAGTAAGTTGCTAGTCAGTCATTAATCACGAGTCATTAGTCACCCGTTAATCAGTTGTTAGTCAGTAGTCACTTGAGTCATTTTTGAGTCGTTAAACAGTCACTAAGTCAGTTGCTAGTCAGTTGTTAATCATGTGAGTTGCTGGTCAGTTGCTAGTAGGGCTGCAACTAACAATTATTTTCATTGTCGACTAATCTGTCGATTATTTCTTCGATTAGTCGACGAATCATTTTATCGAAAAATGTGTTAAATGTTGAAAAATGTCGGCCTGTCTCTCCCAAACCCCAAAATTATGTCACGTCACTTTGCACATCACTGCGTACTCACGCCAAAGGGTTTTAGTTGACCGTCATGGGAGAGTGTGTAAAGCTGCCAATATTTAAACATAAGAAGCTGCAGTAAGAGTATTTTGGGGGGTACTTTAGAGTGCTTTTCTATTAAAAATGACTCAAACCGATTAGTCAACTACTAAAATAGTCACCGATTATTTTAATAGTCGATTAGTCAATGATTAGTTGACTAATCTTTGCAGCCCTAGTTGCTAGGCGATTGTCAATCAATCAAGTGAGTTGTTAGTTGCTAGTCAGTCATTAATTAGTCATTAGTCGTTGGGTGAGTTCTTAGTCAGTCGCTAGTCAGTTGCTTGCTCACATGAGTCATAAGACAGCCATTAATCACGAGTCATTAGTCAGTTATTAATCAGTCAATAGTCAGTCGCTGGTCAGTCATTAATCAGTTGTTAGTCAGTAGTCATGTGAGTTCTTAGCTAGTCCCTAGTCAGTTATTTATCACGTGAGTGCTGGTCAGTTGTCAGTCAATCACATGAATCATTAGTCAGTCATTAATCAGATGGTTGTCAGTCCGTAGTCAGTCATTGCTCCATCATGTGAGTCATAAGTCATTAGTCAGTCGTTTGTCAGTCGCTAGTCAGTCATTAATCACCAGTCAATAACCAGTTGTTAGTCAGCATTCACTCATTCATGTGAGTCATTAGTCAGTCGTTGGTCAGCAGTCATGTGAGTTGTCAGTCCCTAGTCAGTTGCAAATCACGAGTGGTCAGTTAATCAGTCGTTAGTCAACTGAGATCTTATTTTAACTCTAAGTAGTTTTCTTGCCTGACCCTAATCGCCGACCCCTCTGTGTCGGGAATCAAAGCAAAGGCAGAAGCCTTGACATCATTCTTCTGTCCACGTGTCAAAATAAGACGCGTAGAGATGAGGTCACTGTTGTGGAGGGACCGACCCGTCAGGTTGGGAACCACTGAACCAGCTGCAGCAGTAACATCCACTGATGATAATCTCACGCATCATGAAACATCAGTCGCAGCAGACGTTGTCCTGCAGAGTCAGTTCTTTAAATTTTACACTTTGCTTTGACAGGTTCTAAAACCTCCAGATAATCTTGTTTCATAACACTTGTAATAATAACTTGGCACATGGCGTGAGTCATCTTCAGTTCTGTTTGTGTGTGTGTGTGTGTGTGTGTGTGTGTGTGTGTGAGGTCATGTTGTTTGTTCAGTGAAAGGTTTGTATTGTGTGTGTGTGTGTGTGTGTGTGTGTGTCACAAGAGGAGAGGTCAAATGAATTTGTAGTGTAAATATTTGTCAGTGTATTATTTCTCAAACAGGTTTGCAGTGACTTTTGTGTGTGTGAGTTTGACTCTGCACTTTCCCTGGCGGCCACGTTGGCTTCCCAGTCCAGCTCCATTGGCTGTTGCTACAGCAACTGGTACCTCCCATTAACCTCAACGACAGAGAGGTTACCTTTCTTCATCATTCTGATGCTCAGTTTGAACTTCAGCAGCTCGTCTTCACCATGTCTACATGGCTAAATGCACTGAGTTACTGCCACGTGATTGGCCTATTAGCTATTTGTGTTAAGGAGCAGTTGAACAGGTGTACCTAATAAAGTGGCCGGTGAATGTACGTTCTATGTTTGATGAATGTGAAAGTGCTAGAATTTACATTTCACTGTGCAACTCTGTGTGGAAAATGACAAATATCTGTGACACGTACACAAGATCTGCCAAGTTAAAAGGAGGATTAAGCTTCATTTAGTTAATTAATTAAATGCAAATTTGATCGTGACAGTTACGTGATTTGTTTTTTGGTCTCTTTTTTTTCATCAGTAAGTATGTTTGCATCATCTGCTTTCATCCGCATGTTCTTTATATGTGTGAAAAAAGCTGAAATATGAAAAGCGGCTGAAAGAAAGTTATCATATTTGGCTGAGGTGGAGTTGGTGCATTGATAAAAACAAAATGGATATTATTATTTATGTGGATATTGCTCTGGTTCAGATTCAGCCTTTTCACCAAATCTCTTTTTCAACTTCAACATTATTTTGTCCCTGGAGGGCAATTAGTTTTACATCAAGTAAAAACACACTTTTTTTGCGGTGTGTCTGTCCATTAAAATAAATATTACTTGGTGATCTTATTGAGCTGAATTAACAAGCACGTGTTAATCCTTCAGAAAATATCAGAGTTAATTTTAAAGGTTTGATGAATTTGCTTTAAAGAAAAGACATCACAAAATTAGTAGAATTTACAATGAAGTTTGGTTCATCATGCTTTCTGTTGTACAGAGAGAATGCAGGAGAGCTGTGTGTGTGTGTGTGTGTGTGTGTGTGTGTGTGTGTGTGTGTGTGTGTGTGTGTGTGTTTTAGATGCTAAGGAGTGGAGCTGCCATGTGCTACCGTGGCAACCGGTCAGAGTGCCACTGATCGTCGTGGTAACAGACCAGGTTACAAACAATGACAGTTTGTTTACTTCGCAGACAACAATATCGGGGTCACTGTGTGTGTGTGTGTGTGTGTGTGTGTGTGTGTGTGTGTCCTCTCTCATCTCTCCACCCTCGAACGCTCAGAAACAAAACCTTTCCCTTTCTTTTTAACAGTTTTCAGGGGGGCCAGTTTAACTCCAGTGACCGTGACATCACTGACATCATCCAATCACGCGACTCGGAGTGTAAAAATAGACCGGGGCCAAACTGCTGACCCGGTTCACACGGAGGGTTCTCATTGGTTAACGAGGTCGTGGGGTTGATGAGGAGTCAGTGTGTGAACTGATGATTGAACTCAGTTTGACAACTTTGTTTTCACTGCTATCACAGGAACACTAGTACTACTATCACTGCTTCCACTGGCTTTGTGAGCACTGCTGTGACTACTGGTGTTGTTACGACTTCTACTGTGAACACTATTACTACTACTGCTGCTAGTATTACTGCAACTACTGCTGCTGCTGGAACAATTAGTTTTAATTATAGTTTCAATAGTACCATTACTATTAATACTACTTCTACCACTACTACTACTACTACTGTCTTTAATAGTTATATGGTTTCATTACTACCACCACAACTACGTCAGCCACTACTACTACTACAGCTACTACTGCAAAAAGTATTTTCAATAGTTTTAAGGTTTAAACATTACAACTACTACAACTACTACGACAACAACAACAATCACTTTTTTTAATAGTTTTAAGGTTCAATACTACAACTGCTACAACTACCACTTTTTTAATAGTTTTAAAGTTTCTGAACTACTACTACAACAACTACTACTTTTTTTTAATAGTTTCAAGGTTTCAATACTACAACTACTACAGCTTTTTAAAATAGTTTTAAGGTTTCAATACTACAACTACTACAACAACTACTACTTTTTTAATAGCTTTAAGGTTTTTACAATACTACTACTGTAATTATTTTTGATAGTTTTAATATTTCAGTACTATCACCACTACTACTACTGCAGCAATAATTATTTTATTTTTATTTTTTTCATTTTTCTATTACATTTTACTATTTCACTGCTCTGGCTATGACAGCGACTACTACTACACCAAAACCAGTGGTTCTACTACTGCTGTTCCTACAAGTACTTCTACCACTATTGCTCCTAAATAAGTACTGTAATACTACAACTAATGCTAATGTTGCTACTACTATGTACTGCAATATTTTTACATTTTGGTATTATTTATAATATTTTTTGTATTTCAATACCATGACCTTCACTAATATTACTACTACTAACACTACTACAGGAACAATTATTTTTGATATTTCTACTGTTTCAACACCGTGGCTATGGCAACAACTACTAATACCAAAACTAGTGGTAGTATAACCTTCTGTGCTACTACCACTACTGCTGCTATGGTCAGTAATAAGTACAAGGACTACTATTGTCAGTAGTACGACTAATGCTAATGTTGCCACTACTACTTACTGTAGTATTTTTATATTTTGCTTTTTGGGATACTATGTATAGTATTCCACTACAGTGGATGTTACTACTACAACTGCTATTAGTACCATTGTCACCAGTACTACTTCTGTTACTACTACTACCACTAGTACTACTACTACTACTATCAACACCATCAGTCACAGGGGCAGATTTTCTGCACGGTTACTTTTGATAGTTAAACGTGGATTTTCAGTAGCAATGGAGGATTCTTCCATTGTTGTACAGGTACTTTAACTTGAGTCAAGGACCAGACTACTTCTTCCACCGCTGTGTATTTACATGCGACTGCTAAACAGGGAGCTCCTCAGAGTTTTCACATGAGCTCCAGATGCTGTCACGACTCTAGGCCTGCCAACGACACCTTCGGGTGACGCAGGCTGGTGGTGTGGCTCAGTTTCAGATGCATGCTGGGAAATCTGCTGTGACACTGAACTGAGCTGAGCCGCTGGAACGAACTCTCGTTAGTTAGCTTTTCTCAGCCGCCGACCCAATTATGATCCCTCCATGCATCCATCCCATGTCTCTGCTCCACATTCCAGCAGTGACCTGGATACAGAGAGCACAGCGGCTCAGAGCAGGAAGAAAACCACTGCTGACGACCAGACAATGACTAACTGACAGTGACAGTGCATGAAAAATCTCCTCCTCCTCCTCCTCTTGTTTTGTCCTCCAATGATTTCTCTGACAAACTGTCCGCCGACGGATTGATTTTAGTATGACGAACTGTCAGCTGTGTGTCTCCAGTAAAAAGCAACAGTCTGTTAAATGCATGATAATAAGCACAGAGCTGGTTGAACAGGATTGTTGTAGTGCGTCTGTCTTCAGCTCTCAGATTCAAATTAACACCACGCAGGCAGGTAAAATATTAACTTCACAGGCTGTGAAAGTGACTCTGCACAAAATCTACAGGTTGTTTCTGCAGCTGTTTGGCTGTGACTTAAAGTCACACTAGATTCACGTTACGCATCTCGTCGATGCACAGATGCTGCTAACTACGGTGGCTGTCACAGAAACGCAAATGTCCCTGTCTGTTCTGGGCTACAGTACAAACATGGCAGTGTGGTGTGGCAGCATGGTGTCTCTGCAGACGAAGACCTGCTCCCTGTGCAGATACAGACAGAAACACAACAGTTCTTAATTTGAGGTGATTCTACACTAAAGAAAACGAACTAATTATATTATATCTGGACAGTATTTATCATTGTTTTGGATTGTTGCAGTAATATTATAATCTACATCTGCATAAAGCAAACATATCTGTCCATGACCATGTTGATAAGAGTATTAAAGATGTTAAAAGTATTCCTTTACATTTAGCTAGCTAACTATGGACAATCATGTGATTAATTGCAATTGAATACTTTAATCGATTGAATCTTACATACTGGATCCTTAAGGAAAACTACTAATACCACCATAGCAAAACACTAAAATAAAAATAATCTTGATTTTTTTTTTTTTTTTTTGTGAAAACGCTACTTTCCGCTCTTTTTTTTTAATGTTTTTTTTTCCCCACTCAATTTGTCAATTAATCTCATATCTACAATAGTCTGAAAAATACTCATCCTAGACACTTGATTTTGCCCACGAGCAAGGCAGCATAAAATTAATTACATCTTTAAATGGGGTTTGGTGGAGAAGTCAACAGTGTTTCCCCAAGTAAGAAAACAGATCAGCAGCAATCAGGTCACGACTGAAATGTATTACAGCCGACGCACACACACACACACACACACATTGTTAGCATGATTAAGTTTGAAGTTTGATGGAAGAAATCCAGCGATCAAACAGAGATGTGAAATGAAGTTATGTAACACAAACACACACACGCACACTCATCTTTAATTCATCAGCAGGAAGTGTACATCTTTGTCGACATGTATCCAGAACTTCACACGGGGGAATCACCCCTGTGTATGTATGTGTGTGTGTGTATGTGTGTGTGTGTGTGTGTGTGTGTGTGTGTTAAATAATATAGCAATGCAGGAATTTAGTCTAACTGATGAGAGCCATATATGGACTTCCTGCCCCAAGTCTCTTCCTGTACAGTGGAGTAAATGTTCTTATTATTGTGAGCACAAGCATTTAAAGAGACAGTCGAAACACCCGGAATAAAAATGTGAAAGATAACAGTGAGTAAAGTCAAGCTGATAGAAGTGACATCATGACAACAGAGCAGAGTAGAAACACTCAGAATATGTTAGCGGAGCGAAGGAAAATTAATCAACAATACTTGTGATGTGACGTTTTATTATCCAAAAAAAAAAAAAAAAAGATTGCTTGATTTCAGCTTCTCAAATGTGAGGGTTTGCTGTCTTCTTTAGGGCTTAATGTAAATTGAAAGATTTTTGGATTTTGGAGTTTCAGTATTTGTGGACCGCGAGCTGAACACGTGACTCCTTCACTGTGTGTGTTTTGGTTTGGAAATGGCATTTTATTCTATTTTATTTTATTTTATTTTATGTTAGCATGTATTTTTGTTGTTGTTTTGAATAAATAAGAAATTTTGTTGCGAATATGACAGTATTATGGCCTGAGGCTTGACCAACTATAATAAATGGACCTTTGACTCACTGAAAATGTCGCATGCACGTGCACTACCTTCACTAAGTCCCGCCCCTGGACACAGACTGGCCAATCATAACGTTGCATAGGGCCGGCTCAGACCAGGGTCCGACAACAACACAGCTCTAATGCAGTCGTTCCAGATTTTCTTAATTTTCAGGCTGGTGTTGTGGATGTGGAGGTAAATGTTGTGCCTGGGGCACGTTGTGTATTAATGATACTCGTTACCTGGAGAAGTTGGAAAAAGATATACATTTCTTCCCTGTTCCAAAACCAAAACCAGACCCTAAAAAGTGTAGGGTTAGCTAGCTAGCTACTGAAGATATAGCCTACTGAATGTATACACATGCTGCTTTTGCTTTTTAATGATTATAACAGTGAAACAAAGGCCGACCCTGCTGTACAGGAACCAGTGAAGGGAAGCAGGGAGACTTTGCTCATATTCAACCAGCTGTGTGTCATCACAGTGTTTGGTTCCCAACAATCCAGCAGCAGTGGTCCTCTGGTTGAACAGGCGAAGCCAAACACAGTTTTAAAATTATAACAGATAAGCCCTGAACAGTAAAAGTACTGTGTCCTTTTCCTGCAGCTTCATTTTAATTTGTTCTTAAATTAACATCCAGTCACAAAAGAAACACCTTTGAACATTCAGGTGAGACTGGTGATGTTTGCGGAGCAGGTGTGAATGAAAAGTGTGTGTGTGTGTGTGTGTGTGTGTGTGTGTGAGAGAGAGGAGGGGGACAATGATGCTCTTTGATCGTTCACAGCAAAACAAACACAATCGTGACACAAAGGTTAATGTTGAACATGAAGTTATGAATTCATTTTAATTATAAGTGGTGTTTGAAAGTGACACACACACACACACACACACACACACACACACACACACATTTACACACACACACTTGAACAGTGAAGTCTCTGTGAATAAAACAGCACGAGTCCAACATGGTCACGTGCCAACTGTATTTTTCCAAGTCATTTATCTCTCTGCAGGAGACTCAGTGTACATTTAGCTGAGCAGCACTGCTCCTCCTCTGACGCCATCTGCATCATCTGTAATTTATATTTGAATAAATAATTCAGTAAAGTCACTATCTGCATGTTATAGAAGGCTGGGAACACCAAACACTGTTCTTTTCTTGTACTTTATCTTTGTGCTTTTGTGTGAAATTACACTACCAGGTACAGTGGTGGAGAGTATCCAAGTACATTTACTCAAGTATTGAACTCAAGTACAAGTTTAAGGTACTTGCACTGTACTTTAGTCTTTTATTTTACTTATATATTAATCTGACAGCTTTAGCTTTGTTTTTAATGAACAAAATAAACTTTAGATGATGTTTTGTTCTAAATTAACCCCCAAACAGTTTATACAAGTACAGCTGAAACAATTACTCCATTTATCATTAGTCGATTAATAAAACATTTAATTTAAAGTATTTAATGGTTTAAGTAAATTTTCATGTAATATCATTCAACAGTTTATTACACATGATGTAATGACGTACATTACAGTTCTAACGATTGCTGTTTTGAACATGTCCTTAACATCATGAAACTGACACAGTTCTGCATCAATACTACCTGGCTAGGTAACGCAACAAAACGTCCTATTTAGGTTAAGGCAACAAAACTACCTGGTTAAGTTTACACAACAAAAACCTATTTAGGTTAATGCAACAAAACTTCCTGGTTAGAGGTATGCAGTAAAGCTAGCTGGTTAGGTTTACACAACAAAACTACCTGGCTAGGTTTGACGCAACAAAACGTCCTGTTTAGGTTAATGCAACAAAACTTCCTGGTTAGGTTAACGCAACAAAACGTCCTGTTTAGGTTAATGCAACAAAACTTCCTGGTTAGGTTAACGGAACAAAACGTCCTGGTTAGGTTAATGCAACAAAACTTCCTGGTTAGGTTAACGCAACAAAACTACCTGGCTCGGTTAACGCAACAAAACGTCCTGGATAGGTTAATGCAGCAAAACTTCCTGGTTAGAGTTATGCAACAAAACTACCTGGCTAGGTTAACGCAACAAAACTACGTGGTTAGGTTAAGGCAACAAAACTTCCTGGTTAAGTTTATGCAACAAAAAACGTATTTAGGATAACGCAACAAAACAACCTGGTTAGAATTATGCAATAAAGCTACCTGGTTAGGTTTACAAAACAAAACTATCTGGTTAAGGTTACGCAACAAAAACCTGGTTAGTTTAACACAGCAAAACTTCCTGGTTAGGTCAATACAGCACAACTACCTGCTTAGAGTTATGCAGTAAAGCTACCTGGTTAGGATTACACAACAAAACTACCATGATTTGGCATTAAATGAGTAATTTTGTCACTCCTTCAGTCTTTAGCCTAAGCTGAGCTGACAGACTTCTGACTGTAGCTTCATATTTAATGAACAGACATCAGAGTAACAAGTTCCCAAATTATCAGACTAAGTTTTTCTTAATAGTTTTTTGTCCTAATTTCTCTCCAGCTCTCTGATCTTCTGACCTTCAGCAACCTCTGATGATCTCAAAGTGATGACCCACCTTCATCATCATCATCACCACACCCGTCGCCATGGTCACCCATCACCTCGGTGACCAACCTGTCCGCCACCAAACCCTCCGCCTCCTCCCCTCTTTGCTCCCATCCAATCGGCCACGGTGATGCACGTGATGGGCAGCGTCTCCCCGGCCAATGAGAGGCAGGGATTCTTCCTCCAGGAGGAGGGCGTGGCCATCACCGTGCCAATGTCTCCCCATCGTCTTCCGTCTGGATTTTCTGATGTCGAGGACAATCGGGGGAGACCGTCACTACCTCCCCCTCCTCCCCCAGCACCTCCTCTTCCTCCTCCTCCTCCTCCTCCCCCTCCTCCTCCACCCCTGCTTCCAGGGCCAGGAGACCCTGTAGGAGGCCTGAGGAAGAAGAAGAGAGTGAGGAGTTTCTTTTGGAAGACGATACCAGAGGATCAGGTAGAGTCACATTGTTTATTTTATTATTTTAATATCAGAGTGTATATATATATCATGACATCAGTTCTTTTACAAGTTCTTCTCTTTCTATTTCTGGTTTAACTGTGGTTAGTTGTAATTGTGATCCGCAGTGACCTTTGGACCTGGTTCTTGTTCTGTTCTGTAGGTGAAGGGGCGGGCCAACCTGTGGACTCAAGGCCGAGTGCAGCAGCAGTACCAGATCGACGTCCGCACCATCGAAGAGCTGTTTGGTCAAAACGACAATCAGTCAAACACTGAGGCCACGCCCACCAGGGGAGGGAAGACAAGGAGCTCGTTCAGAGAGGCCAAAGAGGAGGTGTGTGTTTGTTTGTTGAGGGTGTGTGTGGACAGTTTCCAACTGGGCTCTCACCTCAAACTGACATCTGTTCACCTTTACCTCCCTGTGTGTCTGTCTCTCTGTCAGGTCTGCATCCTAGACTCTAAGCGAGGGATGAACATCGGGATTTTCCTCAAACAGTTCAAGAGGTAAAATCTCACGTTGTGACCTCAAACACTTTTTTACTTTACGTTAAAGCAGTAATGATTGTGCCAAGTGGCTAATGGGCATGTAGCTGGAGGAAATAGAATCCAACATCAACATCCCTGGAAGTCAGATCGAAGGATGAAAAACGACAGACCATCTTGTATGTTAAAGATCACAGGTTTGATTCTCAGAGGAGATAAATAAGAAAAGGTCTTGACCAGGTTACACCTCTCTCTCTGGCCTATGCTGGTGGGTAATACCTGTGCTGTCTAATTGGCTCCATGTGGATCAATCAATACAGGTCAGTCATGGACGGGAGTTTACAGGAACATTACTCGAGAACCGAATATCACCTCTATGACCCAGGGTGTCACTCTAACAGAGAGGGTGGTGGTGTGTGTGCGTGATGACATGATGGCGTGATGAGTGTGTCCTCGCCCTCATCCTGGGGTGTTGTGGGTAAACAGATGTGGTGATGCCAGCATGTGGTGACAGAGTGCAGACAGAGACGCTCATTAACATTTGACTGGTTCCAAGTCATGTTAGAGGACAGTGATGATTACTGAACAGGCCCGCACAGCTTTAAAGATGTCACTGAAATAAATAATCAAATCTAATATATTAATTATATAAACAGCCACAAAGAGACACAACATGACTACACAGAGATAAAAAAAAATATTTCAGAGACACAAAATGACTACAAAGAGGCACTAAATGGCCACAAAGACGCACAGTATGACTACAAAGAGACACCAATGGACTACAAAGTGACACAGTATGACTACAAATCAACGCAAAACAGCCATAAAGGCACATCAAATGACTACAAACACACACAAAATGAATACAAAGAGACACAAAATGGCCACAAAGAGACAAAACAGCCACAAAGAGACACGAATGACTACAAAGAGACAAACAACAAAGAGATAAAAGAAAGTCCACAAAGAAACACAAAACTTCTACAAGGAGACACAAAAGAGCCACAAAGATACACAATATTACTAAAGAGACACAAAACAACTACAAAGAGACACAAAAGGACTACAAAGAGACACAATATGACTACAAAGAGATACAAAACAACTACAAAGAGGCACAAAGGACTACAAAGACACAGAAAATGACCACAAAGAGATACAAAACAACTACAAAGAGGCGCAAAACAACTATCGACACAAAATGACTACAAAGAGGCACAAAGGACTGCAAAGACACACAAAACAACCACAAAGACACACAAAATAACTACAAAGAGACACAAAAGGACTACAAAGAGACACTAAATGGCTACAAAGACACACAAAATAACTATAAAGAGACACAATATGACTACAAAGCAACGCAAAATAGCCACACAGGCACATCAAATGACTGCAAAGAGACAGAAAACAACCACAAAGAGGCACAAGATCACTACAAAGAGACACACAAGCACTACAAGACAAACAACAAATAGATTAAAAAAAGTCCACAAAGACACACAATATGACTATAAAGAAACACAAAACTTCTACAAAGAGACGCAAAACAGCCTAAAAGAGCCACCAACACACACAGTATGACTACAAAGAGACACAGTATGACTACAAAGAGAAGTAAAATGTCGCATAGCTGTGACTTTGAGGAATAACTGAATTTATGTTGTTGGAACGTCTGTTAAACTGGTGACGTTATAAAGGAGCTGGAGAGCAAATAAAAATCCAGACTTTTAAGTGTTAAACTCAGTTGTTTTGCATCCCGGTTGGAAAAGAAAGCACAGACTCAGAGGGAGACAAAGTGGGATCCATAACCTAGGAGGGTTTGGTTTGTTAACACTGAGGGAGTCACAAAGTGTCCTGAGCGTGTTTGTGTTGTGTCGACATGTTTCCAAACACACTGAGGGACATACAGGCATGAGGGACACACACTGCTGCTGTCTTACAGAAACTACCAGCAAATATATCTGTAGTGTCGTTTTCACATGCTGTGACAGTTTTATTCACACTATGCAAACTGAGCTGATGAAATCATTAACAGGAAGTCCGCCTTAAAACACGGACATCTGTACGGGACCTGATCAACCCGCCCTTCACACTGACAGATTGACAGTTTGATCACAAGTGCTCAGCGATGTCTTTTTGTTTAACCAACAGTGCAAAACACAAATATATTCAGTTTACTGTGAAAGAGAACAGACAATCATACATGTTCAATTTCTGACTGATTAATGAATCAGTTATCAATTTATCTGACGATTAGTTCTCCACTGATTGACCTATTATTGAATGTAAAATCCTCCTCAAGGTCCAATCAGACGATAGTAGACGACATTCACCGTGGCAACAGTGAGCCTTATGGGGCGGAGCCTCTGAGAGAGCTGCTGAAGCTGCTGCCGGAGATAGAGGAGGTAACACACACACACACACACACACACATTAATGACATCATGTTAGTATCTTCTTCTTCTTCATGTATTTTCTCTCCCGAAGGTGAAGAAGCTGAAGGGGTACCGCGGCGACGTCTCTAAGCTCTCATTGGCCGATTCCTTTGTGTACCTGCTGGTTCAGCTCCCCAGGTAAAACGCCGTGACCTTTGACCTCCATCAGGCACTTTTGCTGTCGTTCGCCTGTGATGTTGGTGATCAGGGAGTTAATTCTCATCCTGAGAGAGAGCTGGGCCCCATTTTATCAACAGATCTATTTTATTTTGCAGTTTTAAATTATTTTTTACTGTTTACATTTATTTTATATATTTATTTAGTTATTTATTTATTTTTTGATGTGTGTGTGTGTGTGTGGGGGGGGGGGGGTTAATTTATTTATTTATTTATTTTTCTTCTTTCTTTTTTTCTTTATTTACTTATTTATTTATTGGTGTGTTATTTTATTATTTGTTTGTTTTATTTCTTAGGACAGCATTTTTTAAATTATTTTTTTCTTTTATTTATTGATTAATTTGTCATGTGTTTGTATGGGGCAGACTTTTTATTTTAATTTCCTTTATTTAATGTTCTAGGTATTATCTATGTATTTTATCTTTGTATTTATTTTTTGAGGGGGATGTTTGATTTTTATTTTCTTTTATTTTTGTAAATATTTTTTGGTGTGTGGTGGAGGGGCTTTTTACATAATATTTATGAATTTTTATTTATTTTATTTGATGTTTTTGGCATGTGGAGGGGACATTGTTGCATTAGTTTTATTATCTTTTATTTATTTATTTATTTAGGTGTGTATGTTTTGAGTGATTTTTTACACTGTTTTTATTATTCATTTATTTATCTATTTATTGGTTGGTGTGTGGCATAACTTTTTACTTCATTTTCTTTCAGAAAATAATTATAATTTTTTGTCAGAGCCCAAGCAGTACTGTTTTATGAAAGCTTATGCTGATATCGACATTCAAGAGTTTTAAAAATCTGACCATATATTGGTCGATACTTCTGATTTAAAACATCAAAAAAATAAACTTAAATGTGTGCTTTCATAGAATTGTTACCCAGATATGTACGACTTACGTCTGTATTCTTTTAGTTTATTTATTTATTTATTTATTTATGTCCTTTAATTTGAGTAATTGGTTTTATCTTTACGTTATTTTCCTTGTTACATTCACACACGTTTTTCTGTGGATCTGAATTTCCTCCAGAACAAATGCGTTCAGAGTTTCTGGTGGCAGCAGATGGTGCAAAGACTGTTGGGCCATGAAGCAGCTGATGGGTGCTCTTAATTTAGAGAAACATTAGTGACTAACAGCAGCGTCCAGCGGGGAGAGCGTAGCTGGAAGGGACTGACATAAAAACACTTTTAAGGAGCTTTTAGTTCCCCCTCCTCACCCTCATGCGTCCCCTGTTGTCCCTCTTTGTTATCACTCCCTCATGAGGTCACACAGGTTTTAAAATGTCGGATGATAATGTATTGTTTTCTCTGTGTTTAGTTACTCGGTCCGTATTGAGTCCATGCTGTTGAAGGAGGAGTTTCCTGGAGCGTGCGAGGCCATGAAACGAGACATTAGGATTCTTCGTTCGGCCACCAGAGGTAAAACCGAAGGATCGGTCTGGTGATATTTTGAGTCGTGTTTTCTTTGTTTAGTCTCCATGTTCGGTGCAAATGATTGATACACACTGAGACTTCAGCATCTTAAAACAGAGACAGCGCTTCATCAAACTGTCTCTCACACACACACACACACACACACATTACAGACTAACACCTTGACTATTTATAGCAGTGTGTGTGAACTTGATAACTGCCTGAATTGTTAACTAACCATCCACATGCTAACACTGTCGATGACACACTCTGGTGCACACAGGATTATAAGCTCTGTGTGTGTGTGTGTGTGTGTGTGTGTTTGTGTGTGTGTGTGTGTGAGAGAAGATGTTTTCCTCTGTATCTATGTGCCACCGCCTCTTTTTCTTTTCTTGAATCTCATTTTCCACACGATGATTTTAAGCAGGTGATGTTTGTTTGTGTGTTTGTTTGTGTGCTGATGCAAATAAAGGCTTCTTTCTCCTCCAGAGTTGATGTGTTGTGAGGAGCTCCATGCTGTTCTCCACCTGGTGCTGCAGGCTGGAAACATCCTCAACGCTGTGAGTGGGAAAATGCATTCACAAATGATTAGACCAGGGACAGAGGAGGAGGGAGGGGGAGATGGTTGTATTATGCCTCTTTGTGGTTGTTCTGCATCATTTGTAGTTTTGTAGTTTGTGCATCTTTGTAGTTGTGTTGTGTCTCTTCGTGGCTGTCTTGGGTCTCTCTGTCGTTTTTTTTTTATGTCTCTTTGTGGTTGTCGTGTGAGTCTTTGTAGTTGTTTTGCGTCATTTGTAGTCATTTTGTGTCTCTTTGTGTCTGTTTTGGGTCTCTTTGTGGTTGTGTTATGTCTCTTTGTGGTTGTCGTGTGAGTCTTTGTAGTTGTTTTGCATCATCTGTAGTCATTTTGTGTCTCTTTGTGTCTGTCTTGGGTCTCTTTGTAGTTTTTTATGTGTCTTTGTGGTTGTTTTTTGTGTCTTTGTGGTTGTCTTGCATCATTTGTGGTTGTCGTTGGAATTTGTGTCGTTGTTTTGTGTATCTTTGTGGTCATTTTGTGTCTCTTTGTAGTTGTGTTGTGTCTCTTTGCGGTTGTTTTATGTATCTTTGGTTGTCTTACATCATTTGTAGTCATTTTGTGTCTCTGTGTCTGTCTTGAGTCTCTTTGTAGTTTTATATGTGTCTTTGTGGTTGTTTTGGGTCTCTTTGTGGTTGTGTTATGTCTCTTTGTGGTTGTCGTTGGAATTTTTGTGGTTGTTTTGTGTATCTTTGTGGTCATTTTGTGTCTCTTTGTAGTTGTGTCTCTTTGCGGTTGTTTTATGTATCTTTGGTTGTCTTACATCATTTGTAGTTGTTTTGCATCATTTGTAGTCATTTTGTGTCTCTGTGTCTGTCTTGAGTCTCTTTGTAGTTTTATATGTGTCTTTGTGGTTGTTTTTGTCTCTTTGTGGTTGTTTTACATCATTTGTGGTTGTCGTTGGAATCTTTGTGGTTGTTGTGTGTATCTTTGGGGCCTTTTTTGTCTCTTTGTAGTTGTGTTGTGTCTTTGTGGTTGTTTTATGTGTCTTTGGTTGTCTTACATCATTTGTGGTTGTTTTGTGCATCTTTGTGGTCATTTTGTGTCTTTGTGATTGTGTTGTTTCTCTTTGTAATTGTTTTTTGTCTCTGTGGCTGCCTTGGGTCTCTTTGCACTTTTTTGTGTCTCTTTTTAGTTGTTTTATGTCTCTGTGGTTGTCTTGGATTATTTGTGGTTGTCTTGTGAATCTTTGTGGTTGTTTTGTATCTCTAGTCGTTCTGTGCATCTTCGTGGATGTGTTGTTTCTCTTTGTAATTGTTTTGCGTATCTTTGTGGCTGTCTTGTGTCTCTTTGAGGTTTTGTCATGTATCTTTGTTGAGGTCTTTCATTATTCATAGTCGTTTTGTGCATCTTTATAGTCATTTTGTGTCTCTTTGTGGCTGTAATGTTTCTCTTTTTAGTTGTTTTATATATTTTTGTGGTTGTCTTGTGTCTCTTTGTGGGGTTTTTCATCTTTGTGGCTGTGTTGTTTCTGTTTCTAATTGCTTTTTGTATTTTTGTGATTGTTATGTGTCTTTTAGTGGTTGTTTAATGTGTCTGTGTGGTTGTCTTGTGAATCTTTGCGGTTGTATTGTGTCTCTTTGTAGTTGTTCTGTGCATCTTTGTGGCTTTGTTGTTTCTTTTTCTAATTGCTTTGTATATTTTTGTGGTTGTCATGTGTCTCTTTGTGGTTGTTTTATGTATGTTTGCGGTTGTGTTGTTTCTCTTTGTAATTGTTTTGTGTGTCTTTGTGGTTGTTTTGCTTTATTTTGTAATCATTTTACCAACTAAGTTGTTGTTTCTGTGGTTGTCCTTTGTCATATGTAGTTGTTTCGTGTCTGTTTCTGGTGATTTTGTGGTCATTTTGTGCAGTTGTTTGTTGTTGTTTGTAGTAATATGTATCTTTGTGGTTGTTCTACATCATATCTAGTTGTTTTATGTCGTGTTGTAGTAGTGTTGCGTATTTTTGTGGTTGTCTTGTTTTATTTTGTAATAGTTCTACATTGCAGAATTGTGTTTGTGTCTAATTGCGCTGTGTGTGTGTGTGTGTGTGTGTGTGTGTGTGTGTGTGTGTGTGTGTGTGCGTGCGTGTTGCAGGGAGGTTACGCAGGAAACGCAGTGGGTTTCAAGCTGTCTTCCCTTCTGTCTCTGGCCGACACCAAGGCCAACAAACCAGGCATGAACCTGCTGCACTTTGTCGCTCTGGTCAGTAACCTGTGTGTGTGTGTCTGTGTGTGTGGTGCTGTACATGTTCTTTGGTGAGGACCACTTAAGGTTTAGATCTTTAACTGCAAGGATACCCATTTAAGGGTGTCAAACCTGTGTTGAGGTGTTGTTGTTACGGGCGAGTGTATGCGGTATGTCAATGAGAATCCTTCAGTGGAGGAAGAAGGACTCAGATTTTGTACCAATTCTTCTCTCTCCTTCAGGAAGCCCAGAAAAAAGACACAAAGCTGTTGGAGTTTCCTCTGAAGCTGAGTCACGTCCAGCCTGCAGCCAGGTCACACATCTTAGTTACATTTTAAACACTTCAGTTATGCAAATTAAGACTACATTTCCCATCAGCCCCATCAGAGGAGGGAGAAGATTTAGCACAGTAGAAACTGTTGATTGTAATTTTGATATTAATATAATAATACTAACTTATTAAGTTGATGTGATAACGACAAAACAGAGCCAATGTGTGAATAAACATACACAATATTTTTGTTTTTGTAGGATCTCCGTGGAAACGCTGGACGCTGAGCTTCACTGGTTAACATCTCGCACGCGCTCAGTAGAGGAGAACGTCCAGAGAGACACGGAGCTGCTGCAGCAACTCGATGGCTTCCTGCAGGTGAAACAGATACTGCAGTTTGTTCATACAACTTTCAGAGAATCTGCACACAGTATGTTTTGTTCACCATGTAGTCACTGTGTCGCGCTGTGTTTTCACACCTCTGCATGGGTTTGTTTGCGTCTCAGTCGGCCACCTCGTCTCTGTGCTCGCTGCGCGGCACTCGGCAGCAGCTGAGGAGGGAGGGCAACGAGCTGATCGACTTCTTCTGTGAAGACAGAGACACGTTCAGGCTGGACGACTGCTTCGGCATCTTCAACACCTTCTGCTCCAAGTTCTCGCATGCTGTCAAGGTACACATACATAAGTATCAGCAAAACGTTTACCTAGATGAGTTTTGTTTGTTTTGTTTATCCACAAGTGTCGATTTTTTTAAAGGTATCGTATCAAAGTTAAAAATTCCAGTACTGTGACAACACTAATTAATAACCAAACATCATATTATTATTATTAACACTTCAAATTGTGTGTAAAAAAATCTTAATTGATAAAGCCATCAGATAAATGTAGTGCAGTACTACTACTACTAATAATAATAATTTTTTCCCTCTGGGATGTAGAAAAGTAGAATTATAGATTATTACATTCAAGTACTGATACTCTGAATTTGTATTTAATCACAGTATCTATCTGGCAGCTGGACCTGTGTCACCATACAGAGCACAGCTGACCTCTGCTGCCACCTGGTGTTCAAAGAGAGACATTGCAGTTGTGAAATGATACAAAACTGAATCTGTGTCTCTCTGAAGGAGAACATGGAGAGGGAGGCAAAGGAGGCCGCGCGGCGCCGGAGGATACAGGAGCTGGAGGAGCAGAAGAGGCACTCATGGGCCGGCGGTGAGGAGGTAGGAGGTCACACAAATATGATCAAACGCAAGTACACACAAACCAGAATCAGAATCAGAAATGTTTTATTGCTGAGTAACTTTCTACCTACAAGGAATTTGACTTATTGGTTTGTTTCATAACTTTAAACAAAGTGCAAAAATAAACTATTTAAAAAAAACTGCCTGACTGGTGATGAATATGATTCTGTTGTAGGTGGGTGGAGCCTTCGGGTTGCGCTGCAGCAGCGAGACGGACATGTCATCTGCCATGTCACGACATGAGGAGGCCGGGCTGCTGATGGAGCTCCTGACCCCTAAGTACCGCCCCCGCTCACCCTTATTAAACAACTCCCACAATTCTCTGGGGCGCTCAGGGAGCCTACGACGCTTACGACACTCCCCATCCAGCTCTCCGTCCATCGCCGCAGACCGTGAACTGACCACGCTCCTGGGGATGTCGACCCCTGAACACAAAGAGGCGAGGACAGCTTTTCTATCAGCCTCACCAGAGCTCAGAAGTCCAGGACTCTCCCCTCAGACACTAAGAGTCCCATCATTCAGCTTCCCCCAAAACCAGCAGCCTCAAACCTCCTCCTCGCCTCCCAAGACTTCTTTGAGCATGCAAAACCATACAACCACCACTTACCTCAGCTTCGATGCTACCCAGACTCGAGTGAACACCACAGATAAAGCTAAGGTCAAAACTACCTCTGATTCGAACCAGCAATCCGACCACAACAACGGCAAAGATCAACTCGGAACACTTTCAGATCAACAGTCTGGTTTGAGGGGGGAACTCGCTAAAGCTGATCCTGATCTTCGTGGAAGGATCTCCTGCAGTGACGAGAAGTTCCAATGCAACACCTCTACCACAGGAAACATGTCTGTGGTTTTAGAGAAATGCACGCTGGTGCCTGAGCTGAAAGTGTTCGACAAGGTCGCCACCATGACCGGTCACAACGACACAAGTCGCCTCCATGACCATCACCGTGACGATGTGGTGATCAAAGATTTAGAAGAAGAGGTGGACAAGAAGGCGCAGAATTACCCTACAGAAAAATCAGAGACTAGCTCTTCCTTGCCAAAACGAGAGGAAGAGGAAGGGCGAGAGGAGACGGTGGTTGTATGGTGTGTGACAGGTGTGTGTGAGGCAGCCGGCGAGCTCACGTACACTGACAACGCACATGCACAAACTGAGCGGGATCAGTTTAGAAATGACAATCAGGGAGGAAGCAAACAAGTGTCTTCTGCCCCAGCCAATCGCACCCCTTCAGAACCTCAGTCGGCCAACGAGAAGCCAGTGCCTGTACCCATCAGCAGCCAACCGGTGCCTGTCTCCCGCTGTGATGACCCATCGCACCCAGCCTCTTCCCCTAGGTGGCACCCTGCAGAGCCTGCAGAGCCTGTTCTCACCGCAGGTGCCTCTGAGGAAGTTAAAGAAGCAGCCAATCAAGAGAAAGAAGCAGAGGGCTCCACCAATGAGGAGAGAGATGTGGAAACTGTCCAAGAACAGTCAGCAGGTGACCAGAGCAGGGACGAGACTGCTTCCTGTCATGCAACCAGTGAAAACACAGAAGCAGCTTCTTCCACTAATGTAAAGGCAGAAAATTCGTCCAAATCATCCTCAAAGAACCTCCCTACCTCTAAAACTCGCCCCCCTGGGATGAAACCAGCTGCCACCACCGGCAACAAATGTAAACCAGTCCGCACTCTCACCAACTCCGAGAACCAGGGCATGAGGCGGGTTGTTCCAATCTCCAGGACTAGCCGAGGTGCTTCGTCTGTGGTTAAACGCCCTGAAAAGCCTCCAGGCCACCAGCGAGGCTCCTCAAGCACTGCAACACCAACTGCCTCCAATCTCAGCAGCACCTCTGTCCGGCGAGGAGAGAGGCCGTCGACTGCGCCTTCATCCCGGCGCTCCAGTATCAACAAGGCACCAGACACCAAGGACTCAAAAGACCAGAGGGTTCCAGGTACACAGGCATCGGCTCGAGAGAAAAACCAGGACTTGCAAAGGAAGCCGTCTGTCCGAAAGCCGTTAACAAAACCCAAACCTCCGCCGGAGGAGAAGATGTGCCGCTCCACGCTGCGTGCGCTCTCTCAAGGAGGTGGAGGCAGCGTCAGTGCGCCTGTTACACCTTTGCACAAAGCCGCTACCCCGTCATCATCACCGCTTCCAGGTTTCGCCCGAAGCACCGCTTCTTCTTCTTTCAGGCGGACCCGCACTACCCTCGCTCCTCCTGCTCCTTCACCTCACACTGGCTCTGACTCCTCCCCTAAATCCTCCCCCAAAACCACCTCCTCCTTTGCCATGCCTTTCACCCGTATGGGCTCACTAAGAGTCCCTGCCACCTCCAGATCCTCAGATCTCCTCAACCCATCCTCATCTTCTTCGTCCTCCTCCCCACTGAAGTCTCAGAGCATCAGGGCATCACCTCGCTCGCCCATCCACAATTCGCCAGCTCCTCCTAAAGGCCACCGGCGGACCAACAGCGGCAACTTCTCTGACAAGTCAACTCACTCCAGGGACTCGGGCAGGTCCACCAGGCCAAGCTGGAGATAACAAAAGCAATTCGGTGGCTGCATTCCAACAGAAGCAGTGTCTCCTATACCTTCCTTTAGTGGACGTGAAGTCAGAGGATACATTCCAATATGAAGAAAAGACTCTTATTTATGTAGGAAGCAAGGACACATTCCTGAGCAAACATCTCAAGTTTAGCCGCAGAAAAACAGAAGGTTGCGTTCCAATGAGAAGCACAGACACAGTCGAGGTTGAAGGCCTCGTCCTATTATAAAGAACTTTGTCTCCTATGCACTAAAGCTGGTGGTCAAAGGATGCATCCCATTTAAGAGCCCTGCAGTAAGTACACGTAAAGGATAAAGGAAGTTCCAGCAGTGCCATGTGAAACATGATAGTGATGAAACAATTTACTTATTACAATTACTTATTTGCTTGAACTCAAAATCTTATGACTTTAGTCGCCTAATTTGGACTCCAACATGCATTTTATTTAGCACTCACCTTCCTAAGCTCTTTGTTACCACATTTCCAACAAACACTTTTGGTATAGAACTCTTAAGGCTCATTCATCCTCTGCACTGGATGCATGTCGTCGGCCCGAAATGGGTTTATATCAAGTCCACAAAGTGTCTTAACTCGTGGCTACATTCGGTGAATTTCACCAAGAACAGCGACACTCCAACACGAGTAATATACAGTAAAGGAAAGCTTCTGATTCCTGTGTGTTAAACCCCACCAGCTGGATTATTATTAACACATAAGTTCCTTTTCCTTAGAGCTTTGAAGTCATATAAAGGTCACCAAGCACTTCTATACTTGCATTGACACCCATTTATACTGCTTCCAGTTTCATTTTCACGGCAGTTATTTTGTCTTAAGTGCTCCATCGTAGGCAGCTCGACCTGCTTGAGTTTCTTGCAGACGTTTCACCTCTCATCCTAAGGGCCTCTTCAGCTCTAACGGACTGGTGAGGAGTCGCAGGCTTTAAACTCTGTGTGGGTGTGAACCCTTACACCCGTCGTTGGAGTCACAAGAGGAAGAATGTCAGGAATTTGAAAGGACATCAAGGAAGCTGACTGATTACAGGAACCACCTGCATTTCAGTTTTAGATGCAGGCTACACAGGATCTTGCCGAACAGCTTACACTTGGCGAAAGGACACAGGGCTGCAGCAGTCCATCAGAGGGCTCCGAACCAGCTGCCCAATGAGAGGGTGAGACTGATTCACTTCACCATTGATCAAGAGCGTAGGAATGAGTTTAACATTGGGGGGCAAGTGAGCTAGAGATTTCAAAATAAAATATTTTTCTCCACTGAGGTATAATTTTTGGGTGGGACAAATGCGCCTGTCTCCAATATTCCCCCCGGTTCCTACGCCCTTGCCATTGATGCACTTAAATCTAAGACGGAGTTGATATTTGAAGAACTGACAGCACTATTCAGTGAAGGCCTGGAAGATGTCTCTAAGGGTGTTTTCACATATAGTCCTTTAAGTCCACCAGACACTTTCAGATAGGGATGTCCCAATCCAGCTTTTTCACTTCCGATCCGATACCAATATTACAGCCTAGAGTTTTGGCCGATACCGATACCAATCCGATCCAAGCGTGTATTATACATATTAACTTATTTTGTTGTCAGTCATGATAGAAAAGGTTTGATCAAGCCATATTACTCTAACAAGAACAACTACTTAATCGGGTTAGTTAGAATGATCCGCAACAGTTGGTATGAGAAACTGACCTGTTTATTGTTAACAGATTTAAATAAACAAACTTTAAACTTGAACATTAACTTTAAATAAAAAACATAGCTGGTTTGCTTTGGCTGCTTTGGCCCCTTAATAAATAGAAAATAAATCAACACAAGAAATCTTTAAAATGTCTGACGATGAAATTAAAATAGCAGCAAGACTCCACACACTTGTGCTTTGGCCCCCATTTAACAAACAATGCAGCCTTTCCTTTTCAGTTATTTTAGTAGTGTTTTTGTAGTCCATCCATGGCTCCAATTTCACTAACTGTGCCCAAAACAGTGCCATCAGTGCTCTTTACTTAAACAGTAAGAGTATAAACCAAATAACAATATCACTCTCAAAAAACCAGAGCAGAAAACAAATAGTCAGTTAACTAAGTTGACCGCTACTCTTCCTATCCTCCGTGTGTGTCTGCCGTTTGCATGCTGGCCTGGTGGATTGATAATAAGAGCTGGAGCGGATCACTGGAATAGACTGCTTGACTCGTGGAGCGCTGGGCTGGCTTCCTGGAGCGGATTCCGTGAAAAACTGGATCGGAGTTCTTGGATCGGCATTTTTCCTTGCAGTCTGATCCAATGCCGATGCCCGTTTTTTGCTAATATCGGCAGCCGATACCAATCCGAATATCGGATCGGGACATCCCTACTTTCAGACATGGTACCTAGACCCTGGCATTTCCACCACAGACAGTCCTCTTAAATGTGGGCAGGGTTGTTGTCACTCACTGCTCCGTCCAGCACTCACTGTATTTCCTCTTCAGCGGTGACACAGATGGAAGTCTGCACCTGGTTTATCGTCCACAGAACGAGGCTGCACACCGACATTTTCAGAACAAAATAGAACAGGCTGCAGTGAGAGTCTCTCTCCATGGGATATTTAAAAATAGCAGCTTTGTGCATTTAGTCCTTCTCAGGCAAGCTCAGGGGTTTAGTGTTGCTGTAGCCCACAGGAACAACGCTCCACGATGCTTTTTTTTCTTCAAGCGAGGATTAGAGTATATGGAGTTCATATAACCCGGCCGAAATTAATTTATATAAATGATTACTCATTACTAGAAGTGTGTGTCATATAAAAACTAAAGTGATGGTCAAAGTTGTCACAGTGAAATTTAAGGTGTGCTGATGGATTCACGTCGTCACCTCATGCATTGAGTAACATTACAAGTTAATGTTCCACCTTAAAAGTTGCCAGACATAGTTTTGTTTTTACTTTGACATGTCACTGCGGTGCGTTTATGAAGGCCCTCACTTTCAGATTAATTTAGAATTGGAGGTAAACCTTAGTGTGTCTGTGCTGTTGACTGTTGCTCTTTGATAAATTCTGCATTCCACATCTGGAGATGTGCACTATCCTCCGTGGATCAAACTACTCCTCAACCTGTGTCCTTGCAAGACGTAGTTTCGTCTGTTTTTTTCAAGTGTCCCAGGTCAACAGCATGTGATCTAGAGGGCTAAATACAACAGCAAGAGGCAAAGCTAACCTGGAGCACGGAGAGTCACCACACGAGTCGGTTTAGAGGCCTGAACGCCCTCACTTTGTTGAGAGGTCACAGACATTGCAACACACCACGGGCAAGGAACAACAGACACGCTTATTCCTGACACTACACTTTTTTGAGACCTCAATGACTGTGTAAGGGTCACACCCACACAGAGTTTAAAGCTTGTGACTCAGTCAGTTAGACGTGGAGAAGCCTCTTGGATGAGGGGCGAAACATCTTCAAGAAACTCAACAAGTCCAGTTGCCTACGATAGAGCACTTAAGATCACCATGACCTGGGTGACTTAGAAACTTCTCCGACAGGCTGGTACTTTGCCTTCTCAAGAAAATCAAACATGAAAAAATCAGCTGCCATATTGGTCAGTTTTCAAGGGAAGATGAAAGAAGGAAATAAATGTCTGTGTCTCTAAATGTGTAATGATATTTTTCATTTCTGCAGTGTTTCTGGTTAACTGACGTGACTGAGTCCCGTTTTCTTTTTCTGTCTCCTCCTGATTAACTTTATGTCTTAAATTTATATTAAATCCTGCACCTTTAACGTCACTAACCGCGCTGAGCAATCCCTGTACGTCCGGCCTGATTGAAATAAAATGATTTTATTGTATTTTAAAGAAATTTTTAATAAAATCACAGAGAATCATGAAGTGTAAAAGAAAAGAGTGATTAGTTTAGACAAGGGGATGTTTAAAGTGTCTCTGATTTAAACCAACAGTGTCTGACTCACTGGGAAAAGTCTGCAGTGCCAACTTTGTTCATATGACGATATTTCTATGTTTATGTATCTCTATTTATGTATGTATGAAGTTAATATTTGATATATATATAATATAATCTATCTGCTAATTAATAAAGTAATATTCCTCCAGCATGCTGCGCAGTTTGTTTCTGTTCACCAGAGCTCAATCTGTCTTTAATATATTATTATTATTTATTTTTAATTTTTTTTTGCTTTATGATAAGTCACCTGAAATGATATTTAGCACCTGGTAATTGTGTTTTATTTTACTTTATTTAGCTTTTATGCTTTTTTTAGCGTTAAAGAACTAAAGATTAAAATAAAATAAAAAACAGGACCAAAAAGGTGTAGGCTGAAGCCGTAGCTTATTTAAACTACCCTTTTAACATTCATTATTTTTATCAGTTCCTTTACTTTACATTATATAGAGCAATACGAAACTGACAGACACTAAGTAAAAACATTACATTGTGAAAAATCCCAAACACATTTCATGTGCACTCTGGTCTTCATACTTCAGTTTTATGTCTGTCAATGATCTTCAATGATCTCATTCAATTAAACCAATTAATGAAACACACATCTCAAAAAAAAAAAAGTTTCCAGAGAGTCAACACAAATAAACCTCTTATCACGAGAAGATGAGCTTTGTTATCTGGAAATAAGAAAATGATGACAAGCATGAAAAAAAAAAGCATGCGAGCACAACCGTCCTTGGCTTCCGCATAAAACTCCCTCTGACTGCTCTGTGAGTTAAGGAAGATCCCCGAGTCTTAAATTAGCACAGCGTCACTTTGAAAGGTTTCTGCAGAATTCGGTCACTTCCTGTTTCCAGGGTCAGGTAAGAATACATTTTTTACTATAAACCAATTTTAAAGTCCAAACTTAAAGACAGTAAAATCTCCATCTATGATCATGTTGAAGATAAACTGTAAGATTATTTGCTCCCATTAAGAAACACTTTAAAATGCACTGTCACCATGATTAAAGGATCAGTTCACCCAGATAAGGAAGTAGTGTATTTTCACTCTTAACCTCAGAGGGGTTTCCAGCTGTGCAGAGAGTTCTCCTTTTACTTGCCTGGGTTTTAAGATATCCAGTAAGCTCGTTGGAGATGAACTGCGCCCGCCTGGAGAGTGGACGAGATCACCCGGCCTTCAGTCTGCACAGGAAGTCACGGAAACACTCACATCCTGTCAGATATGACGGTGATTTATTAGAATATAATCAGACTCGTATATCAGTTTGTTCTCAGTCTCCACTTGTTTTATGTTTTACAGACAGTCTGTGATTTATGTTCAGCAACCTCGCTCTTGCAGGATTATTGCTGTCCACTTTTGTAATACTAGCCGGCATACATTGTGTGGCAATCACTTGTGATCAAATCTGCGCAGGCCTGGCTCAACTCCAACGAGTATATTTTGTGACACATGCACCCTCGGGATGAGAGTCAGCGCCTCCAAACCTGAGGCCATGGTTCTCGTGTCGGAAACCGGTGGTTTGCCCTCTCCAGGTTGGGAGAGAGTCACTGCCTCAAGCGAGGGAGTTCAAGTATCTCAGGATCTTGTTCACGAGTGAGGGTAGAATGGAGCGTGAGATGGATCGGCAGTTTGGCGTGGCGTCTGCGGTGATCCGGATGATCGTGGTGTAGAGGGAGCTGAGGTGGAAGGTGAAGCTTTTGATTTACTGGTCCATTCGTCTCTACATTCAATGAATGTAGAGTCTGTAGGCAAACCCCGGAGATCTTGCCTCCAGTAGAAGAGAGGAAGAGCCGGCTGCAGTTGTTGCCAGGTTAAATGATCCGTGCTGTGAACTAACGAGGCGGAACATAATTGGCATCACTGCAAACTCTGAATCCATCGCAATGGTTCAGCATATTTACTTATATAAACGGAAGTCAGAAACTGAAATTCACCTCCTCCGCCCAAATCAAACTGGAATGCCAAAAAAAATCAGGGGTCTGCCCCCAGAGGCTGTATCGCCGTCTGCCAGAAGTCAGACGCTGAATACAGCCGATGGGTTCTGAGAATGCTGGTCCATCGATGCCCAACCCTCACCTATGGTCATGAACTCTGGGTAGTGACCGAAAGAATGAGATCGTAGATACAAGCAGCCGAAATGAGTTTCCTCCGTGGGGTGGCTGGGCTCAGCCTTAGAGACAGGGTGAGGAGCTCGGAGTAGAGCCGCTGTTCCCTCGCTTTGAAAGGGGTCAGTTGAGGTGTTCCAGGCATCTGATCTGGATCCTCCAGGGCGCCTCCTGTTAGAGGTGTTCTGGGTACGTCCCACTGGTAGAAGGCCCCAGGGCAGACCCAGAACACACTGGAGGGATTATATATCTCATCTCACCTGGGAACTCCTCAAGGTCCTCCAGGAGGAGCTGGCAAGTGCTGCTGGAGAGAGGGACGTCTGGCTTTGGATAAGCAGTTGAAAATGGGTGGATGGGAACCTCTGACACTTCTGCATTCACCCCTGAAGGAGATCTCAAAATCTGGGCAGGTAAAACCAAAACTTACTGCGTGGCTAGAGAAAATATGACATCATTTTGCAGTTTGGTGAACCGACCCTGTAAAACCTGCCTGTTTCTGAAAGCTGACATTTTGGAGATGAGTGACTTCCCCCGGGCAGAAACCTGCTTTTAAAGCATTCATAGACACCTTCTGAACTTTTAGCATCATTTATCATTCTGTCTAAACAGTCATGAGCTCTCCAGCACCCGGCAGTAAACATTACAGTAAAGTAGGGATTGTTTTTCCATCCTTGTGACTAAAATACAGAGGCAAAGAGAAGAACATCAAAAATAGAGAGGGAAAAACACGTTGTGATGTGACTCCACTTTGAAACACTGAAAGAGGAAGTAAAACCGAAGCTAACATCAGAACACACTTTTTATTAAACCAAGCATTTCCTTCAAACCCATGACCTTAGGAAGATGACTCGCACAACATCTGTCTGACAGCTACAGAATAATAACATTATAACGTTAGCATGTTGTATTTGTGGGGAAAATGTGTCCAGACAAAGACAAGTGTTTGTGAATGCTGCGAGTTATGAAGCTGATTTGTGTAATTTCCACAGCCATATTTAAAGTCCACGGTCCGTACTGTGTCCGTACAGGGACTTGAACCGGCAACGCTCTGGCACTAAAGCCAAGTTCTGAGCTATTTATATTTGGACCTTGATTGCATTGCAATGAACGCGTGAATGCTGATCGGATGTAAATATATATATTTATATATTTATCTGAATGTATTCATTGTTGTGTATATTAACAATTTTCCAAAAAGAATGCAAGTAAAAGGGAATAAATAAAAATAAGTGACAGAAAGAAATGACTGAAAAGCAGTGGGCTGAAGCTGAAGCTTATTACACAGAATATTCTCATGTGCTATACGGCAACCTTCTCGAAACAGGGTTTCAAAACTTTGTTTACACAAGGACAAAAACAGAAAACAAAATGGAAACAAAAACAAAGTTCCAGATGCTTCACACATAGTAATGATCCTGGCTCATGAACACAGTTCAGTAAATGATTTTGTACGTTATCAGAGCAGTTTTAAGATCATAACTTTACCATAAACATTTCAAGTATCTCAATAAAGTGTTGGTTTGTTTGTAACAATCTGATCGTTGTAAAGTTCTGACTGCTCTGTTCCGATATTGGTTTTGTACCACCACACTGTTAATAGAACTTTGAGAGGACAACACAGTTTATACTTGTAGTTTCAGATTATTGTATGAAACATATGTATGTATAAACAGGAAGACTAATGTCACCAGCAAGCCCTGAACTCATCTTTGTGTCACCTTAATTTTGCAAACCGAGGGTTTATAGATCATATGTCAAATAAAACGGTGAGAGTACAAGTGTAGTTGCACCACTGTTTTTATCCTCTTATTCTCATATGTAATATTCAAATGTACTTTTAAAATCTTTCTCTGGCAGAGCTGTTAGTGATGTAACCACAGTAAAAGGCTGCAGAACCAGTTTGGTTTCCTTTTGTTAGCGGTTTCTGAAGTTTCACTTTCCAGTCTGAAAAATTTCCCTGATGACAGGAAGTGCGATGAGGTCAGTGTCTGATGAGAGTATTTAAGCTGACCGTCAAGCTCCTAGCCTCACAGTCCTCCTGCTATCACCTTCACCAGAGGAAGATTCTTCTCCCGCACTGCAGCGTCGTCTCGACCACAGAGGAAACCAAATATGTCCCACATCATGAAGGTGTTTCTGCTCCTGGCTGTCATCATCTGCATCTCTACAGCTCAGAGTGAGTGTTTATTCAGTATTAGTAACTCTGACAGAGACAATGTGGGGCTGATTCTGTACTTTGTTTGTTTTACCGAAGATTTGTTTTAATCAACAGATGACTTATTCAAAAACATAAGAGGCAGAGAACAAAAACCAAAACAATCAAACAAAAAAAATTCAATTAAATAAATTAAATTCGATGTAATCAAATTAAATTAAGTTAAATTAAATTACATTAAATGAAATTAAAGTGAATTGAATTAAATCAAATTAAATTAAATTCGATTTAATCAAATTAAATTAAATTAAATTAAATTAAATGAAATTCGATTAAATTAAATTAAAGGATACTATTCTTTAAATACAGAGAGGATACACTAAAACTAAACCTACGGGCAGTGCCAGCCGTGGCATAGGCAGTCTAGGTGAATGCTAAGGGCGCCGTCAGCCACAGGGGGCGCCACAGATCGGGGAATCTGTTTATTTTTGAGTCATTTTGAGTTATTTTGAAATATGACATAATGTCACAACAACATGACTCCAGAGCAAAGCCTACTGAATAATAGAGAGGCATATTTTCGGCCCCGGCCCCCCCTCCCCAGATTGTTGCACTTCACCTGCTCTCTGGGGGAGATGGGCGGAGTTATCTGACGTCACGTGAACCCCCAAAGGAAAAGCGCTCTGATGCTCACTCAATTATCACGGCACTACTGAGAGGAGTGGATGTGGAGAGAAGGAACATGACATCAGCAGGAGGAGAGCTCCTTAAGTTAGCTGTTAGCTGTTAGCAGTTAGCAGCTAGTTATCATTACCTCTAAGCAGCTCGTTGAGGTTGCATTGATTTGCATTGTGACCCATTCAAGCTCTATTCAGTAAAAAATTATATTGGGTGAACGTAAATTCTAATATTCTCATGATGTGTTCAATGTTATCTTGTAAACTGTAGCTTTGGGTGAGACACTTGTAAAATAGTAAATAAAAAAATAGTAGCAAATAATAAATAGGCTGTTTTTCATGTGAGCGAAGGTCATGTTAAAGGTCGTTTCATAAATGTGTATTACTGAATTTGTGCATATTTAAAGTTAGTGTAATGTAGGACTGAATGACTTTAAAACTTAATTTTCTTATTTTTTATTGTGTGGATTCCTGTGTTTCCCTGGGACAACAAAAAAAAAAAAGAAAATTACGTTGTAAATTTTATTATTATTTTACACTAACATATTATTTTATTATTTATTCTTCTGAACAAGTTAATTTGTAATGTTTTTTTTATTGATTTATATGATTATTATAACACGTACAACATGTTACAGAACAGAAATTAGGTCATATTTTAATCTGATGTTTTATTAGCTACAGGTAGTTTATTTTCATTTTGGCCTCAGGGACATTTTGACGTACGATGGGCTCATGAGTGGAACAGAAAAGATCAAAGTTGGGAAAGGAGAAGCTGTTTGTCATTTTATAGGCTACATTTATACATGTTTTGGTGGAAGAATTCTTATTAAATGTTTTTTTTTTGTCCCTTGTCTTTCTCCGTACAGTGGACCGCCAGTCAGGAAGGTGTCTGTGTGAACGTGTGAGGGACAAAATCACATCGAAGTCCAACATAAAGGAAGTCAAGATCTACCAAGCGACCATCTTCTGCAACAGAGTGGAGATTATGTAAGACATCTTTAATTAATGCCAGTGCTGACGGTTGCTGACTTATTTTTCTGTCTTTGGTTTTGTATTTTGCACGTTCTCGTTCCCTTTTTGGATTTTTAATGACGTGTTTGTTTCACATTGTGTTCCCTTGTATTGACCCCAGGAAGAGAGAGTTGTCCCCTCATGGTGGCTAATGGAGACCCAAATAAATAAATAAATAAATTTGATTTGAAATAAATACAAAAAGAGATTTGATAATAGGATATGTTTGTTCTCATGTATTATCAGTATTAAAGTGTAAAAAAACAAAACAAAACAAAAAAGTCTCCATACTGCTCGTGTGGTGTCCGTTAGCCGCCACATTCAAATTTGAGTTGAAAAAATGCCATTTAAAAAAACACGTTTTTAGCCTGAATGTCGACTGTAGCCTCTCAGACCAGAGCTGCCCGCATGTTCATGAGGTACACAAGCGCCGGTGCGACATGGCATCAACGAGATTTCACAATACCTGCACACCTGTGTTCACACGCTACCAGGAAGTGACTCACACAACAGAGAGAGAGATCTCATTGATCCCATCTCGCGCCATTGCTCTGGTCTGAGAGGCTACAGTTGACATTTAGGCTAAAAGCGTTGCGTAAATGGCGTCTTTTCAGGTCAAGTTTCAATGTCGTGGCTTACGGACACTTGGATTACACCACACAAGCAGCATGGAGACACAACTGGTCACCGTTCACTTCAGTCGCACTGGATCTGGCTGCAGCGCTATTTTCATTTTAGAGTAAACGATCGCTTTGATCTAAAAACGGCTATACTTCACAAACTATTCAATTAAATGGTTCATTTCTTACACTCTGATATTTTTGTCAGATTTGCAGCGAGGATTGCTGGGTAATGTGTCTGCTGATGTTGTCCAGTGTGAAGTCTTTGGTTGTGTCAAGATGCACGACAACGTGAATTAGGGCCCGTTATAACTTCCTCACGCCACTGGTTCCGCCTCAGTTCATACCAGTCAACTTCAGTCCTGCCTGACGTATTTATTTAGCAGTTTACATTAAATGAAGAGAGTCTGACCTCACCTCTACCGTCCGTTTCAACAGGGTCACCAACAAAAACGGCTTTCGTTACTGCCTGAACCCCGAGCTGAACGCTGTGCAGAAACTCCTGGCCTCCATCGTGTGAGTGCATGAATCCCATCCTCATCCTCTGAGTGATAATCTGTCAGTGTTGTGACGTGTCTAACGTGCATCCTGCTGTTTTATTGTCATATACAGGAAACCGAAAACCACAGCCTGATCAACTGAGCTCCCGTCCACCAGCACGGACCAATGAGAAGTTTGATGACCTCTGACCCACCAAACGCACCTTCAGTGAATGTAGACACGACATGAGTGAAAGCTTTATATCTATTTATCTCATATTTATACTGACAGCACTGAGACTGTGTCTCCGCTCTATTTTATTTCCTTGTTTTTTTACATGTGACTTGTGAACCAAGTTTTCTGTATTTTGGGAATTTAGGTGTTTTTTAATTAATAAAAAAATAAAAACCAAAGAAGCACTGAGTGATTGTTTTTTGTTCTGAGCCTGACACTGCTTTAGTATTATTATATGATTATGTCTGTCTTTATATCTCTGTTATTGTTTTTTTGTTTGGACTATGTTTTTTTTATTATTATTATTATTATTATTATTACAGTTATTGGCCTATATTTTATGTGGTTCTTTAATTTTATATTACTCTGTTAGTCTTATCACTGTTTGAATAGTATTTAAATCTATTGTATTAAATTTCTATTGTTTCTCATGCACTGGTCTCAAAATTTTATCATTTTATCATTATTATTATTGATTTATTTTATCATTTCTATTTTAATTATTATCTCAGACTAAATAATTATCAAATTTTAGCAACAATCCATGATAGGCCTAATAAAATTTAAGGTCTATTTGTCACTAGACTTGCTTTTTGATTCAAAACTAGTCCTCTACTATATATATATATATATATATATATATATATTTTTTTTTTAAATGCGAATAATAAGAATAAGAAAGACAGAAGGAAGAAGAATTTTACTGGCCAAAAGTATTGTGACTAAAAGTTGATAAGTTAATAAAAGTTAATAATGACAATTAAAAAATAAATAAATAAAAATAATAATAAGAACGATAATAATGATAATAATAATACATAAACAGTGAGACAATAAAAATGTAATAGAATACATTTAAAATCTATTACAACAGTAACTAGAGTAAAACAGAGTGAAAGAACCCCATAATGGTAAAATACATATTAATAGTAATAATATTATGGTAGAGGCTTGTAATAAGTAGTAAATATAATGACGTATAGTGAAGTATAGTTGGAACTAAATGTTGATCATTATTTTAAGAAATAATAAAAACAAATTGTTTGTCAATAATAATAATAATAATAGTAATAATACAGTAGAGGAAGTATAGTGAATTTTTTTTTAATTAGGCTTTTGTATTGTGACTAAAAGTTGATGATTGTTTTGTCTGAGTTAATAATAAAGACTGAATAAATTAAATAAAAATAAAAACACTTTTTTTTTGTTGGGGAAAAAACACTGAGGGGCGCGTGACCATATTCGTGACGTCATCAAACGGCGCCAAACAAAGCTCCATGTGCAAGCGGGGCGAAGCAGCGCAGAGACGAGTTTGGTGTGTTTTTAGTTCGTGACAGAAAAACAAGACTCTGAATGAAAACACAAACCTGCAGCGGAGAAGTTTAACTTGGAGATGACGTGTTGGATTTCGAGCTGAAATATCCACAGAAGAAGAAAAGACGAGGAATAAAGAAGGAGGAGAAGAAGAAGAAATCCCGGCGTTTAAAATTTAAAGTCCGGAGGAGAGAACTCTGCGTTTATTAAAGGTCGGTCTGGTTTATTTTCCAACCTTATCTCTAACCTAACATTACTGAAGTCTGTTAAAGGTGTTTCAGTAAAGTTTAGCTGTGAAGTAAATGTTCCTGCTGCATTCATGTGTCTGTGAAGAACAGCACTAACCTCTGAGATGTAACGTTAGTGGGGAAGTATGAAGCAACAGAAAACTGAAGTGAAAACACCCAGAGTTGTATTTCCACACAGGATGTGAGTTACTGAAGCACTGTAAGATGTTTACAGCACTGGACAAGGACATGCTGTCATGGAATATAATATAATGAGTCTGTTTCCTTCAGTGTTTGATCACCTGAAAATATGAATCGCTGTGTTTTGTTACCTCACAGTGAGCCGTGTACATCTACACAGGGAGCAGGTCCTCGTCAGCTCCCGGTTAAAACCTCCCCAACAACTCTGACTGGGAGAAGTTTCGGATGGTCTCAATCTGCAGCTACAGGCCTCGACAGCCCAGTTTGCACCGAGCAGTACGGTTCAGTTTGTTTCTGTTTCCACTGTGAAAAGTTGAGGATGGTCCCAATGGAAGCGTCCCCCCTCTGTTGGGGTACCTAGCACACAGATGTGGCACTAAAAGGTGGAGCTGTGAACACTGCAGTCTGACTGGTCAGTAGAGGACGGTCACTCTGCTCAGGGCTGAGTTGTGTCTGGTTTTGAGGCTCATGTAACCACTGTTCATACTGTGGAGAGTTTTATTAGTAAACTGTAACTATAAAATGAAAGGATGATTTGCTGCCTCTCACAGCAGCTGGAGTCTGAGGAAAAATAACTTCATTCACTGGGCCGACTGCCGGTGACTTTTAAGGTGCTGACACACCGTCGGCCAATGTCGGGCTGTCGGTGAGCGTCTGTCGCCCTAGCCTTTGCATTGTGTCCTGCACCGTTGGCACTAGTCAAACCCCTGTTGGCGGCTTTTCGGCCGATTGAGCATGTTGAATCGGCGGCGGAGCTTGTCGGTGAGAGAGATCACTCTGATTGGCTGTTCAGGTTTTATTCCCTCGCCCCTGTAGCGAGTGAATCAGGTGTTTCCTCCTCAGGCTCCACTTCACTCAGCTGCCCAATAAACCCGCTGCTTCTTCTTACTTTAACCTGAATAACAAACCGGAGCTAGCTGGGAGCATGACCAGAGGGAAGCACAGCCAGTTAAGGTGCGGACACACCAAACTGACATCAAAGAACTAGCGGCGACGAAAGCCAACTGTTGTGTTGTCTACGTTGCCCTGTGTCAGTTGCATTTGAACATACTGCAAAAACGTCATCTTACGGCCAAGTAGCACGTACGTTCTGCGCCTGCGTGAGAGAGAGCGGAGTGAGAGAGTGGTACATCCTGTCAGCTGAGGGGTTTCCTATCTGTGCAGCCGAGCACCGCAGCACCTCCACGGACTATTACATCCAGACGGTCCCGGTGTTTCCTCCTCAGGCTCCACTTCACTCAGCTGCCCGATAAACCCGCTGCTTCTTCCCACTTTAACCTGAATAACAAACCAGGGCTCGGTGCTCCGGTTGGATCCAAACGGAGAGCCGGGGCTAGCTGGGAGAGTAGTGGAGGCTAACTGGCTGCTTCCCTCTGGTCATGCTGCGGCTAACGCTCCTCTAGCCGCTCCCCTAGCCGCTCCCAGCTAGCTCCGGTTTGTTATTCAAGTTAAAGTGTGAAGAAGCAGCGGGTCTGTGGGGCAGCTGAGTGAAGTGGAGCCTGAGGAGGAAACACCTGTTTCACTACAGGCAGATTCACTCGCTACAGGGGCGAGGGAATAAAACCTGAACAGCCAATCAGAGTGATCTCTCTCACCAACAAGCTCCACCGCCGATTTAACATGCTCAATCGGCCGAAAAGCCGCCGACGCCAAAGTGCCGACGGTGCAGGACACATTGCAAAAACTAGGGCGACAGATGCTCACCAACTGCCCGACTTTGACTGACGGACCGACTGTTGGCTTGGTGTGTCAGGGCCTTTAGCCTCCCAGCTAGCCCCGGCTCTCCGTTTGGATCCAACCGGAGCACCGAGCCCTGGTTTGTTATTCAGGTTAAAGTGGGAAGAAGCAGCAGGTTTGTCGGGCAGCTGAGTGAAGTGGAGCCTGAGGAGGAAACACCGGGACCGTCTGGATGTAATAGTCTGTGGAGGTGCTGCGGTGCTCGGATGCACAGATAGGAAACCCCTCGGCTGACAGGATGTACCTCTCTCTCACTCCGCTCTCTCTCACGCAGGCGCAGAAATTAGGGTTGGGACTCCTTAGAATTTTAACGATTCCGATTCCTCTTACCGATTCCTACATTATATTCATTATACTTGCTATACTTAAACAAGTATATAATAAACACAAATGCAATCATACAAATACAAAAACTTCATTCTAACTGTTGCACAGTACAATTAGATGAAAATACACATTTGTGTGTGGTGTGTATTTCAGATTTAGAGCTTGTGTCATCTCCCTGAGAATATAGAACAACAAAAAGTGATTCTCTGATTTCTACAGTAACACTATTACCTCAAATTAACCACAGCAATGTAATAAAAAATACTGATATGTATTCATGCTTGGGCACTGTTATCTACATGACAACACCTGAACAGAACACACATACACACAGCTCTTTGTTTCTACCTCTCCCCTCGCTGCAAGTCTCAGACCTCCAGCCGCCCGCCTCCACCTTGTTTAAACGCTGAAAATAAAATAAAAGAGGGAGACAGGTGTCTCCTATTTTATCTTACTTTGTTTTATGTCTCCCTCTCCTCTCGCTGGAAGCCGGCTCGGACCTCCCGCCTCCCGCTCCTGTCTCAAACACGGAGGTCTCCCTCTCCGCAGCTGAGCACCCACGGCGCACGCCCGGCATGTTAAATAGCATGTAACCATGACAACTGTGTGACACAAACTCAGTGCTTTAGTCATTAAATAACGTCGAGCTCAGTCGGGTTCGGACAGAAATATGCGCCCATGCTGCACTCTAATGGAAATGCATGTGACGTTGTTTTTTTTTTTTTTTTTTTACAATCTAGGAACCATTACTCCAAATGTGATGGACCCGGTTCCAAAAAAGAACCGGATCCGGATCCCAACCCTAGTTCAAATGCAACTGACACAGGGCGACGTGAGGTGACGTAGACGACACAGCAGTTGGCTTTCGTCGCTGCTAGTTCTTTGATGTCAGTTTGGTGTGTCCGCATGAAAGTGTTTGGAAACGGGTTTAAATCCCCCTGAATCGTATACACTGGTTGATATCCAGAATATATCCAAAAGGTCAAAGGTCAGCTTCACTGTGACATCATACTGTTCTGCATAAAACACTTCTCTGGTCATTATTAAACGTCATATTTCAGGAACAGAAGGGGAGACATTTGGTCAGAGACTGAGTTGGTGACAGTGATCTCCTCATGTTTTCACTGACATGGATGTAAACTGTCAGAGATATTTGATTGGTGCGTGGAGGCGTACACCTCTGGGCGGAAATTCTAGTCACAGTTACTCTAATTAATGTCCTGATGTTGCTCTTTGTGTCTTTTTCAGGATGCTTCTCTCTCCTGCTGCTGTGTGACGAACCAAAGATGGACAGAGAACACCAAGAAAGGAGAGAGGAGGAAGAGGAGGAGGCGGAGGAGGAGAGGACAAGTGGACTGGGAGAGAAGGACAGAATACTAAAAACTCCACCCAGGAGGAGAGAAGAGGAGGTAGACGAGGAGGAGGAGGAGGAGGAGATGATGAAGGCAGGTGCCAAAGACAAAGAGATTGGTGGACACACTCCGATCTCTGCCTCCTCCTCCCTCACCTCCTTTCCTTTCCTCACCTCCTCTGTGTGCCGAGCAAGAGGAGGCAGAGGAGGAGGCGACGACGGGGAGGAAGACGAGGTCAGAGTCGCCATAGTCACCATCGAGGATGAGTCCTGTCCGTCCGAGCCTTTTGGCACAGAGACGACCAATCAGATCACACGGACAGAGGGCGGAGGAGACGTAATGAAGGAAGGAGTGAAAGAGGAGGAGAAGGAGGAGGAGGAGGCAAACTGCGATGAAAGAGAGGAGGAAGAGGAGGAGGAGAAGGCAGAAGTGACGTCACCATCGCTTCACCTGCAGAATCAGGTAGGACTGTTCATCAAGTCTGTTTCAACAAGAGCTCAGTTGGGATTTAACAGTGAAGGAACATAACAGAGTACTTTTACTCGATTACAAATTCAAGCTTTTACAACCGCTGTTGTATATGAAGACATATAAAGAGTAGTGCAACAGCAACTGTCAGAGACAGCGTTCCACATCACACTTGAGTGAGCTGGATTGGACCAATGATTGGCTCCAAACACACTCACATGTCACATGTCACATGTCCTCAGTAAACAACACCAGCGCAGCACAGTGAAGCTCAAACATCATGGTAAAACAACAGTGAAAGTTAAGCAGCGTAGATGTGCGGGTTCAGCCAGCAGGTGGCGACGTTACACACTCTGTGAACGACACAGCAGACTTTTTATAACACACAGATGAAGACGCGACACCTGGCTCTGTGTGACCTGTGTGTTTGTGGCATTCAGGTACCAGTCGATGACGTCAGCGTCTTTGTGTGTGTGGCGTTCAGGTGCCATTGTGTCTCCTGTTTTGTCGTCTTTATAAACAAGGGGAACACCAGCTGCTGTGTGTGTGCGTGTGCGTGTGACAAAGTGTGTGTCCTCCTCTTACTTTTAAGTTTGAAAAAATACTGCATTTTAAAGACAATTTAATGTTTATTTTCCCAAATAATGAGTCAGTTATAGTTTTATTTTGTTGTATTCTTTGACTTTATTTCCCCTCCACTTTATTGCTTTTATATATATGAGTTAATGGTAAACACATTTAACATAGGTTAGTTAATAAGACAGAGCCAACTGTAAATTTACCAACTGTGCTGCACACTGTTTTCTGGGGTCAGAAAGAATTTGATCTATTTTTGTTTACAGTTGATATTGTCCACTGAGATGTAGTGGAGTAAATTATAATGGTGTGTTAAGTGGAAATACTTCAGTAACGTACAAGTACACACTCACAGACAGTAGGTGTGTGTGCAGGAATGTGCAGCAGTGAACATTCCTTAGATTCCTCTATTGGGATCATGGGATATGAAGTCTCCTCCCATGGGAACTGTTAGCTTAACACACACACACACACACACACACACACACACACACAGAGCCATACTGGTACAGAACCAGTACCACACCCTCCTCATGCTGGGACACCTGATGAGTAGTGAACATGTAGTGCTCTCTGTGACCACTAGAGGCAGCGCTGTTATTAAAATCAAAGCTGATTATTGAAGCTCAGATTTGGTGATGTTCAAGTGTGTGTGTGTGTGTGTGTGTGTGTGTGTGTGTGTGTGTGTGTGTGTCAGACAGTCAGACAGATTGGAAAAACTGGGGCACTAATCTGGTGAGACATGCTCTGTAATCTAAGAGCATTTTTTTCTAGATTACTACACATATAGAAGATTAAACACACACACACACACACACACACACACACACACACACGCTCTTGCATCAGATGACCAGTGTGAACAGAAGCACATTAGAGCTGCAGTGGTATGTCCGGTATGTGGACACGCACATTTAATTTCTCATAGCAGTGGTGGAAGAAGTACTCTGAACTTTTACAAGTGCCAGTACCACAGTGTAGAAGTCGTGCATTCAACATCCTGCCGGGGTCAAAGGACAGAGCTATTAACAGCTAACTAAACTCACAGTATTTAAGTAAAGGTATTCATTGTGCTGTAAATTCTCTGTTACTATGTCTGATATGATCAGATTATTAAACCTGTTGCATCAATGTTTCGCCTTGTTTCCACCGAACACTTTCAGTATGGTGCCTTTGGATTCAACAGTAACCCTTCAGACATGGTACCTAGACCCTCGGTCTGTTTAGTGTTTCCACCACAAACATTCCTCTTAAATGTGGGCGGGGTTGTTGCCACTCACTGCTCCGTCCAGCGCTCACTGTATTTCCTCAAAAGTGGTGACACAGGTGGAAGTCTGCACCTGGTTTATCATCCACAGAACGAGGCTGCCCACCGATATCTTCAGAACAAAACAGAACAGGCTGCAGTGAGAGTCTTTCTCCATGGGATATTTAAAAATAGCAGCTTTGTGCATTTAGTCCTTCTCAGGCAAGCTCAGGGGTTAGTGTTGCTGTAGCCAACAGGAAGTGAGGATTAGTATATATGGAGTTCACATAACTCAGTCTAAAATAACATATACTAGTCCATACCCATTGGTAGCTTTGTCACCTTCTACCTATGCCAGTCCTCAATGCCTATGTGCAGTTTCACATCGATTGACCACGTCAGTGAGTAGAAAAACGTGGGACAGACAGAATGACTGACTGACAGAATGACACACTGACAGCGTCAGTGATTATGTACAGCATACCATACCATGACTTAGTCATACAAAAATTAGAAAAAACAACAAACATTGGTCCACAGGGGGAGCCACAGCGATCGGTCACATTTTAGCCATTTTGAAGCATTTTTCTGTTGTTATAGCGCCACCCAGTTGCCAATTAGAGTTAAATTTCTCCAGTCACCTTGAGGCGTCCTGTTCTACATATCTACCAAGTTTAGTAAAAATCAATATAGCGGTTAGGCCTAGATAAGAAATGAGCTCTCTAGCGCCCCCATTTTGTTTGATGGGGTCAATAATGGAGGGGTCCCCTCAGATTATGTGTGCTCATATGCCTACAAAGTTGCATGGTGATGGGTGAAACCCTTGAGATGTTATACACCTTTATGTGATGAGCCACGCCCTCCGCAATATTCATTGCCTTGTAGAAGCTCAGTTTTAGGAAGTTTTCCAACTTTTGCCAAGAGGGAACTTTAGATATTGCTCCCTAGATTATGTTCACCCAGTTTAATGCAGATCGCTCAAACTTCCTAGGAAGAGATCCATTTGAAGTGTTTTTCAAAAAATTCAAAATGGAGGAAAATCTATATAACTGGAAGTTATGGGTTCTTGAGGCAAATGTGTTCCTCATGAGGAGAGGCATCTCTGTGCAAAGTTTCATGTCTCTACGACATACGGGGCATGAGATATGCCCATTCAAAGTTTGACATTTCACTCGGTTGCTATAGCGCCCCCCTTTGGCCAGTTGATGTAATATTGCTTCATTGGCATCCTCCCATGACCCTCTACCACTGTGCCAAATTTCACATGGATTGACCAAGTCAGTGAGGAGAAAAACGTGGAACACACACACACATAGACAGTTTTCGTCATTAAATAGTAAGATAAACACTCGCAGATCCACTCATTACTAAAAGTGTGTGTCATATAAAAACTAAAGTGATGGTCAAAGTTGTCACAGTGAAATTTAAGGTGATGGATTCACGTCATCAACTCATGCATTGAGTAACATTACAAGTTAACGTTCCACCTTAAAAGTTGCTGGCAGTCGGCCCAGTGAATGAAGTTATTTGTTCTCAGACTCCAGCTGCTGTGAGAGGCAGCAAAACATCCTTTCATGTTAAAGTTACAGTTTACCAATAAAATCTGCACGGCTCTCCAAAAATTTCAGTGACGAAAAAGTGTGCAAAGGCCTTAAATCTGATTAGAAATCGTAGAAAAAAGACACAATTCACAAATTAAGGTTTTACCTCACAATGTAAAATGCCATAGGCTTGTACTAATAACATTAGCATGTTGTATTTGTGGGGAAAATGTGTCCAGATAAAGACAAGTGTTTGTCTGTGAATGCTGCGAGTGACAGTGAAGCTGATTTGTGTTCTTGTGTTTGAAATTGTCTCTATTAAGCCATGTTTAATGTGTGTTTAATGTGTGTTTTGCAGGTGTAACTGTTGATCAGTCTGTTTTTATAAAATTGCTTGTGACACCTCAAATGTGGCTTTAATTTGCAGCTAAAAACATGTTGCCCGTTTCATAGAAAAAAACGAGATATATGTCATGTATCACCAGTCAGCCTGTAAATACCGACATATGAATTGTTGTCCACATCACCCAGCCCTAATCCAGCAGATAGTGTGTTTCATTTTGGATCCCATCATAAGTTAGCCTCTGTTTCTTTTACTCTCACACACCTTAACACACCCTCATACTGTGTGTGCACGAGGTCAAATTCCAGATCCGGGCAGCTTTCCAGACAGTTAGGTCCACACCAATCCCGCCGAGTCAGCGCACTGCACACACACACACACATGCACACACACGCATTCCTCGAGCTGCGGCAGCATTCCTGGAGTCCTGTGCTCGTCAGCAGGACGGAGGTTTGAACCTGCGACCTTCCGGTTACAGTGAAGTCTCTTTGTGGCCTGAAAATTAATTATATTCTTTCACATCCAAATTCTGACCACCACACGTCGTCAGAGGAGAATAATAATTCAGCCTCCAGTTTTTCTTGAATCAATACGAGAGTCACGTTTCATTTCCAAGTTTTGCTCACGTTTAAAGTGACATTACGTATTTAAAACTGAGCCAGTTACTCTCTCGGGGGCCGTGTCCACCGAAGAGGTTTTTCCTATGGTCAGCATTTGTTTATGCCTCCATGCCAGCGAGAGGCGTGGCCAGAGGAATTACGTTTACAGGCTGCCCATCCGTCTGTCCGTTCCATTCTCATGAACCGCAAGAGATTTTCTTTAAATTTGGCACAAACATCCACATGGACTCAGTGATGAAGTGATAGGATTATGGTGCTCAAACGTCAAGGTCACCGTGACCTTATGTCCGTCCTATTATGAATGCAAAATCTCAAGAAGGCCTTGCAAGAATTTCTGTTATTTGGCACAAAAGTCCACTTAGACTTAACAATAAACTAGCAGGATTATGGTGCTCAAAGGTCAAGGTTGCCGTGACCTTGTGTCCGTCTTATTATTAAAAGTGTAAAATCTCAAGAAGGCCTTGAGAGAATTTCTTCACATTTGTCACAAAAGTCCACCTAGACTCAACAATGAACTCACAGATTTTGGTGGTCAAGGGTCAAGGTTGCTGTGACCTTGTTTGTCTTATTCATGTGAATGTGAAATCTCAAGAACGCATCAGGGGATTTTTTTTTTTTTTTTAAACGTGGCACATATGTCAACTTGAAATCAACAATAAACTGATCAGACTTTGGTGGTCATAGGTCAAGGTCACTGTGATCTTATTCTCATGAATTCAAAATGTCAAGAAGGCCTTGAGGGAATTTCCTCATATTTTGCACAAACGTCCACTCAGAATTCACGATAAACCAGTAGGATTATGGTGCTCAAAGGTCAAGAAAGCCTTGAGGGAATTTCTTAAAATTTGGCACAAACACCCACTTGGACTCAACAATGAACTCATAGATTTAGGTGGTCAAAGGTCAAGGTTGCTGCGACCTCGTTTGTCTTATTCATGTGAATGTGATATCTCAAGAACGCACCAAGGGATTTTCCTCAAATTTGGCACATGTGTCCGCTTGGACTCAATGATGAAGTCATAGAATTATGGTGCTCAAACGTCAAGGTCGCTTTGACCTTGCATCCATCTTATTGTCATGAATGCAAAATCTCAAGAAGGCTTTGAGATAATTTCTTCAGATTTGGCACAAATGTCTGCTTGGACTCAGCAATGAACTGATGAGACCTTAATGGTCATAGGTCAAGGTCACTGCGATTATATTCTCATGAATGCAAAATCTCAAGAAGTCCTTGAGAGAATTTCTTCAAATTTGGCACAAACGTCCACTTGGACTCAACAATTAAGTAAAAGGATTATGGTGCTCAAAATTAAAAGATTTTACAGCAGGGAAACTCAATTTATTTTTGCCCGGGGGCCACTTTTGCAAAGGAGGCCAGGGGCCAGTTAACAAACAAGCATTAATGATTATTACACAAATAATTAGCCCAGATGTCTGTCGGGGCCTGGGGATCCTCTCCTGACCCTTTTCTTTTATAAACAAGTTGTATTTATGCTTTTTATGCGCTCTGGGACATTAGTTACATTAAAGTGACAAAAGAATTCCCAGTGTGAATTCATTTGTTTTCACTGTGAAATAGAAAATGGACGGCGGGCCACCCAGCACCCAAAGTATCACTGTTTTAGAGGCTTTCTTCTAGGTGTGTTGGGGGACTTCAGTTTAAGACTAGACCTTTAAAATCCTGGTTATGTCTCTGGAAACATTCATCAGTGAGCACATCACCAGATTTATTTAACTTTGATAAAATGAGAAGTTTCAGAGGTGATTCAGATAAAACACAGTCGGTGCTGTTCTTTTTTTTCACTCAGCCTTTTTCAATGATTTCATAAAATACACTTGTACTGTAAACTATAACCGCAACTAAATCAGGAAGGAGGAAACAGGAAGTGGCTCAGACAGACCAGGTGTACAAATTCCCCTGTCTTCTTCTCTGTCTGCATCATCACTATGGCAACTGTACAGCACTGCGTTTCCATCTGCGGGTGTTTCACCGACCTGCGTGTTTGCAGACAGGACAGTAGAGCACCTGTTCCTCGTTGTATCTGTCCTGACACCGTTTTACAGCGTGTAAGGCGACACTTGAAGAATGCCTGTAAAACCCTCAGTCTTCAGTCGTTCTCGCGCTCCCCCGCTCTGTTTTTCTTTCTCTGGAGTTTCTGTCAGCCAGTTTCTTTTCACACATGAGGCACGAAACATTGCTGTCTTCACGGAGCTGTAAAAGTGATGTCTTTTTGTCACGTGACATTAATCACTCACGGCTTTGTTCAGACATTACGGCACATTTACGCAAAGAACTGCATGTGAGCGCAGTATTGGGCAGCATTGAAACATAACATGATATGTGGATGTTTAGATAACCAGCAGAAACACTCACACCAGTGTTTGACCCCGGCCGCTATTGAACAAAATGTCGCCTCAGTTGTGACGCCTCATGAAGGAGAGAAGGGCGCACACTCTTATGTCACGGGACAAAAACTCTGTCTAGTTGTCAACACTGGAAACAGAGTTTCTGAAAATCATTTTTGTTTTACACACACCATCCCTTTCCTTCCTCCCTCTCCTCCTCTCATTCATCCTTCCTTCCTTCCTCTCTTCCTTCCTTCCTTCCTTCCTCTCCACCTCTCTTCCATCCTTCCTCCCTCTCCTTTCTTTCATCCTTCCTTGTTCTCCTCCTCTCTTCCATCCTTCCTTCCTCTCCTCCTCTCTTTTGTCCTGACCTCTCTTCCAACCTTCCTTCCTCTTCTCCTCTCCTCCTTCCTTCCTTCCTTCCTTCCTTCCTCTTGTCCTCTCTTCCATCCTGACTTCTCCTCTCTTCCATCCTTCCTTCCTCGCCTCTTCTGTCCTGACTTCTCCTCCTCTCTTCCATCCTTCCTTCCTCTCTTCCTCTCCTCCATCCTTCCTTGCTCTCCTCTTCTCGTCTGTCTTGACCTCTCCTCCCCTCGTCAATCCTTCCTTCCTCTCCCCCCTCCTCTGTCCTGACTTCTCTTCCTCTCTTCCATCCTTCCTTGCTGTCTTCCTCTCTCCTGTCCAGACCTCTCCTCCTCTCCTCCACCCTGACTTCTCTTCCTCTTTTCCATCCTTCCTTCCTCTCATCCTCCCATCTATCCTGACCTTTCCTCCTCTCTTCCATCCTTCCTTCCTTCCTTCCTTCCTCCATCTCCTCCTCTCCTCTATCCTGACCTCTCGTTCTCTCTTCCATCCTTCCTTCCTCTCCTCTCTTCCTCATCCTTCCCTCTAACACTGTTGAATCTTGATTCCTCCCCTGAGAACGATTGCAGCTTAGACACACAGCTACTCATTAAGATATGCATGAGCACTAAGTCTCTTACATCCCTGCAACACTCCCTGCATTCATTATTGATGAACACACACACACACACACACACACACACACACACTGCAGCCATAGTGTTTATTTGCTTTGTACAGCACCTGTTTTTTGCTGCATTGCACCTCTGTAATGTTTCCCACTGGAAACACGGCAGCGTCTGTGTTTGGATCCTGTCAGCTTGTTAGCTCACTCAGCTCAGAATCTGACGGCTCGCCGTGTCATTACTGTCAAAACACACACACGGCTCGGGTTAAAAGTCTTCACAGGTCCACTTCCTGGGAACAGACTGTACAAGGACATGAGTTATATTCAATGTTTGTACTGTTTTCACTGCACAGCAGCTGCAGGGTCATCTTGGTTTATATTTCCTCCTAAAAATAGTATATAAGTTTAGGAATGGTCCCAGAGTTACTCTGATATTGTAGTAAAGTATACCACAGTTAAAATATTCATAAACGCTAGCTCCTGTTAGCCTCTTTTAGCGTTGTTAGCCTCTGTTGGCTTCTGTTAGCCCCTGTTAGCTGTTTTTAGCCTCTGTTAGCCTCTGTTAGCCTCTGTTGGCTTCAGTTAGCTTCTGTTTACATTTGTTGGCTTCTGTTATTCTCTTTTAACCTCTGTTAGCCTCTGTTGGTGCCCATTGGTGTCTTTTAGCCTATTTTAGCCTCTTTTAGCTTCTGTTATCATATTTGGTTAGTGAACTTTGTTCAAACAGCACTTTGAACACTGTTGGTCTTTGAGTTTGGAGACCTCTGAAGTTTTCGATGTTGGTTTGGTTGGGTTTTTTGATAGATAAAATGTAGTGAAACAGCAGCTGAGAGTAGCCATGTTTCCATCGGCCTGTTTAGATGCGAATCTAGAAGTATTGCATCGGAAAATTATGCCAAACGCCAAAATTCGAATTAAAATCTGCTGGTTCGCACAAACTAAAATACAGCCGAGTTTTGGTTGATTTGAAAAAATGTTGATTCGCAAAACAGGGGATGGAAACAGTTATGTTCGAATTAAGTCTGATGTAGCGCACCTCTGTCCATGGTGATATCCACACTCTGGGTCAGGAAGGCGGTAATGCATTTACAAGCTGGTTGCCAACCGCCAGAAAACATAGAAGAAGAAGAAGAATGCGAGACTTTTGTTTCTGGTTTTGCAGAAAACTCGCACAAGTTTGTAGTTTTCACCAAAGTCCGTACATTTAATGGAAACAAACCACATTTCCCAATGATTTGAATCACTTTTGGATGGAAACATAGGTAGTGAGTCAGTATCTACTGAACTCCACTCAGTAGATACACAGAGAGGAAGAGATGAAACATCAGCTGCTGAAGATCAATCCCTCACACATTCCTCTGATCCTCTCTCAATCTTTATTGATTCTGCACACACTCGCAGGTTAATCCAGCTAGCTCACACACACACACACACACACACACACTACAGACAGAGACCACATCTGCTTCAGTCTTTGAAGTGGTTTCCTCTGTTTCCAGTCTGACGGTAGTTAGCTCCGAGCATAAAATGCACAAAAACACACACAGTCACGGACACACACTCCCAAGTCGTCATTCACTCCCAGAGAGGACTCATTCATGCGCATGCATGCACACACTCACACACAAACATGAGCACATACACACAGAGTCCGCAAGTGTGGGAACGAGTCAGCTGTTTTAATGTATAACACACACACACACACACACACATACACACACCAGTTTCAGGTTTTACAAGGCCATCAGAGGGAGAGAGTCAGTGGGTCTGCATACCACAGAAGAAGAGAGAGTTTTAAAAACAAAACAAAAGGGCAGCAAAGGAACATGAAAAAAAGAGACGCTTTTATAAATACTCAACATTATTACTGACTGATGTTTTCCTAACCATTAAGAGAAATATTTTTATGACTACCAGTAGAGAAAAGTAACTAAGTACTGATGCGAAGTATTATCTCACGCTACTTTGTACTCCTGGGGTGATTTTTTTTTTTATTTTATTTTTTTTATTATAACTCAGCCTTTTACATTTTATTAAGGCTTAAAGTTATGCATAATTAAGGTCAAGGTTGCTTTAAGTGACAGGCTGTCTGCTGATAGTGTCCTCAACTTCTCAGTCAGACCCACAGCTTGTTCCTCTAGAGCTCCACTCTCTCACCTAAATATGGTCACTGTTCTACATATGGTCATTATTTTTACAGTCTTTGATTTAAAGTCATTAAATTCAGCCCCACCTAGCCTCTGTTTGCCTCTCTTAGCTTCTGTTAGCCCCTGCTTACCTCTGTCTGCTGTCCACCTCTGTTAGCTTCTGTTTGCCCCTTTTAGCCTCTGTTAGCCTCTGTTTGTTGGTGTCTGTTAGCTTCTGTTGGCTTCTGTCTGCCTCTGTTGCCTTTTGTTAGCCTCTGTTTGTCAGCTTTCGGTCGGCATTTTTAGCCTGTGTTTACCTCTGTTGTTTTCTGTTAGCCCCTTTTAGCCTCTGTTAGCCTCTGTTAGCCTCTGTTGGCTTCTGTTTGTCCCTTTTAGCCTCTGCTGGCTTCTGTTGGCCCCTTTTAGCCTCTGTTAGCTTCGGTTGGCGTCTGTTAGCCTCTGTTTGTTGGCGTCTGTTAGTCTCTGTTAGCTTCTGTTGGCCCCTTTTAGCCTCTGTTAGCCTCTGTTGGCTTCTGTTTGTCCCTTTTAGCCTCTGCCGGCTTACGTTGGCCCCTTTTAGCCTCTGTTAGCTTCGGTTGGCTTCTGTTTGTCCCTTTTAGCCTCTGCTGGCTTCTGTTGGCCCCTTTTAGCCTCTGTTAGCTTCGGTTGGCGTCTGTTAGCCTCTGTTTGTTGGCGTCTGTTAGTCTCTGTTAGCTTCTGTTGGCCCCTTTTAGCCTCTGCTGGCTTCTGTTGGCCCCTTTTAGCCTCTGTTAGCCTCTGTTGGCTTCTGTTTGTCCCTTTTAGCCTCTGCCGGCTTCTGTTGGCCCCTTTTAGCCTCTGTTAGTTGGCTTCTGTTTGTCCCTTTTAGCCTCTGCTGGCTTCTGTTGCCCCCTTTTAGCCTCTTTTAGCTTCGGTTGGCGTCTGTTAGCCTCTGTTTGTTGGCGTCTGTTAGTCTCTGTTAGCTTCTGTTGGCCCCTTTTATCCTCTGCTGGCTTCTGTTGGGCCCTTTTAGCCTCTGTTAGCTTCGGTTGGCGTCTGTTAGCCTCTGTTTGTTGGCCCCTTTTAGCCTCTGTTAGCTTTGGTTGGCGTCTGTTAGCCTCTGTTTGTTGGCGTCTGTTAGTCTCTGTTAGCTTCTGTTGGCCCCTTTTATCCTCTGCTGGCTTCTGTTGGGCCCTTTTAGCCTCTGTTAGCTTCGGTTGGCGTCTGTTAGCCTCTGTTTGTTGGCCCCTTTTAGCCTCTGCTGGCTTCTGTTGGCCCCTTTTAGTCTCTGTTAGCCTCTGTTGGCTTCTGTTTGTCCCTTTTAGCCTCTGCTGGCTTACGTTGGCCCCTTTTAGCCTCTGTTAGCTTCGGTTGGCTTCTGTTTGTCCCTTTTAGCCTCTGCTGGCTTACGTTGGCCCCTTTTAGCCTCTGTTAGCTTCGGTTGGCTTCTGTTTGTCCCTTTTGGCCTCCGCTGGCTTCTGTTGGCCCCTTTTAGCCTCTGTTAGCTTCGGTTGGCGTCTGTTAGCCTCTGTTTGTTGGCGTCTGTTAGCCTCTGCTGGCTTCTGTTGGCCCCTTTTAGCCTCTGTTAGCTTCGGTTGGCGTCTGTTAGCCTCTGTTTATTGGTTTCTGTTAGCTTCTCTTTACTTCTGTTGGCGTCTGTTAGCCTGTTGCGTACAGAACATTTAAATAAAAGATCTGAGTACTCCTTCCACCTCTGACGGCCGCTGTCGTTAACGTACAGTTCAGTGCACCTGCAACTGCCTCACATTTAATGGCAGTTTTTGTCATCTGTTTGATTGACATGATATGATTTAATCTCTTGCAAAAGTTTTTAAACATCCAAAATCGATCTATTTTCTTTCTTTCTTTCTTGCAGCACGTTTTAACTTAACTATGAGAAACAACAGAGGAGTAGAGGGTCGGGGGGAAAAAGAAGAAAAGGACATAAATTGGAAGCAGAGAGAGGGAGAGTTTAGATTTATGACAATAAGGAGACAGAGAGAAAGAGAGAGAGAGATGGAGGAGGAGAAAGAAGGAGGTAGGAATTAGTAACAGACGTAAAGGAAAGAAGGATGGAGAGAGGTAGGAAATTAGAAACAGAGAAGAAGAGACAGAAGGGAGGTAAATGGGGGAGGAAAGGAAAGAGGAATTAAAAAGGAAGTGAGGACTGATTAAAGGAGTCCGGAGCATTATGGGATTGATCAGTGGTAGGAACTGATATGATGACACATAGAGAGATTTACAGATTAACAGGCCCAAAGGTCAAAGGTCATCTGGGGCCTGGTGAGGCTGATTGAGGAGTAGGATGGAGCCCCGGGGGTGGGACAGTCGGCAGATGGCGTGGGGAGGTTTTATCTGAGGTGAATAATTATTTACAGCCAATAAACGATCTGTTCGGCACGTCACCGCCGATGTTTGATCAGGATCACTTGTTGTGTTTGAAATGTGAGGACGTAGCACACTCTGTGTTACGTTGCAGGACTGGAATGCATTGTACTGAGAGGTGTTTCCAATGTTCAGTTAACATACATTGAAGAACAAAGTATTGGAAACACCTGTCAGTGTGATATGACGTGGCACAACACCATCACAAACACGTCTCGGCGTCAACAGATCGGAGCGACTGCAGGGCTGCAACAATACACTCTACAGGTGTTTCTATTTTTCTGGACACCTGAGTTTACATTGCAGGTTCCTTTCTCTTTTTTGTAAGTGTGGGGTACATTTATGACTGAAATAACACACAGGCTCAGGCCAAGAGAAGAGAATGAGGACTGATTGGTTTTGTGTCGAAAACCTGAGGCCTCCAGGTAAAGAGAAAGTAAAAGAAAAGGAGGTGGAGAGACATAGGGGAGAAAACAACAAGAGGAGGAGGTGAACAGGTGAGAGAGGAGGAGGGAGGTGTTGAGTGTTTTGTCGCCTCAGGCTCTGGGTGAAGGTTTGGCCTCCCAAATTACCCCCCAGCAGCTCCTAATGCTGCCTGATGTGCGAGTGTGAGCCTGTGGGAGTTTCAGTGTGACGACCTCTGAGGTCAATCAGCTGTGAGAAAGCGTTGACCTCTGACAAACCTCCTGCTGGGCACGTTTCAATAATCTTCTAGTCTGTCTGGTAATGTCGGTCCTTCGGTCGGCCCACCACTTTGTTTCAGACTGAAATATTTAAACGATTAGTGGACGCTTTGCTTTGAACTATGGTTCAGACGTTCGTGTTCCCCTGAGGGTGAACTGTGAGAACTTTGGTGATCCTCTGACCTTTCAACGAGCACAGTTTGTCCATTACTTTGGTTTATGATCAAATACCTGCAAAAGTAATGAGCCTCAGCTACTTTGTGCTTGGTGCTAATTAGCCAATGAAGTTAGATGAAGGTAAAACGCTCCAGAATTTTAAAATACACCCTTCTCTTAAAGGGTGTGCCGTATCACCTCATTCACGATAACACAAGCCTGTGAAGTCGTTGAAATCCTGCGCTTGGACAGTGACTTGTGGCGTCAGAAACCAACAAAAAAGGCATTCTTTAACATTGGCATGATACAAGGCCAGCTGCTGTTATAGTTTAACGGTGCCGATGGCGTCAGGGGGAAATGTGGTGGGACAGAGATGCAAGTTAAGGTGGCGAAAGTCCAACTGGGGCGGGTGGGAGTGGTGGTGGATGGGTCCAACAAACACACTTTCACCTGAGAAAGCCATGTTCACGTCCCGTAAGATTCTAACTTTCTTCTAAGTTTTCTAGCTAAACCCTATTTTTCCTAAACCTAACCACGTGTTTTTGTTGGGGGTAAAAAAAAAACCCAAAAACATCAATTTGCAGCATTGTACTGATGTAGTGATTTTTTTTTTTGAAAGCGACTGTATGTAAACGTTACCCTGGAAATCCAGAGTTCTTGCGAGAGCACAATTTGAATTTGCTCAGCGAGTCACTCTGGCAATCAGTAATGATGCTCATTACCCATGCCCTTGGAGCCGAGCTGCACCAATCACATCAGTGTATCTGATATAGGCTACAATGAACGAGTTAGACTTGGCTTTTTCTCTAAAAGAGGAACAGAAGACGCTCCACGAATCTTTCCTTTGCAAGAAGGACGTTTTTGCTGTTTTGCCGACCGGATACGGCAGGAGTCTAATCTACCAGTTAGCTCCGCTGGTAGCTAAGCTCTGGATACGTCATCCCGTGTATTGTTCTGATTGGTGGTAGTGTTATCCAATTGCGTGCGGTGAAATCTCCACCGGGTGGCACCATGGATGAGAAATACACTAACTAAGCGGTGCAAATGAATTGAGTTATACATACGCCTATTCTCAGGAGTTGAGAAATCTGAACTCCAACAACCAATTGGTCTATGGCTAAGTCCCGCCCTCAAACACGATGAGCCAATCACAGTGCGTATAGCCATTCCTATACACTCGGACATTCTCTGCCTGGACGTCCATTGAAATGCATTGCAGAAAGTCAGTTTGTTTGGTTGTATGAGCTTTTTCTGAGATTTGAAGTTTAAAAATGGTCAAACGGTGTGCATGGGGTACATGCAGCTCTGACACAAGGTATCCTGAGAGGCTGGGCGACCAGGTGTATTTTTACACTTTAAACCACATCTCAACCGAGAAAAGTGTCTCCTTTGGATAAAGTTGTGTGGTAACGTTAGACCACAACATCAACTCAACGTGAATAAGATTAACAATAATGTCTACATCTGTTCTAAGGTAAGTCAACATTGTGTTTGAGGCAACATATTGTCACTTTGCTGCAAAGAAATATAAAGTTATCTTTAACATCTCTGGCTAAGGTTAGCTAAAGTTAGCCTAACGTTAGCTCCTAGCTGCGTTGTTCATCATGTCACCTTGTTTGCTGGGAGTTCATTAGACTATTTTGTTCTAGTTTTGTACTTTGGTGATGGTACATCATTGTTAGCTGTTGTCCAAAGGGCTCTAGTTAAGATGACGTTAACTTCTGGAGCTTAGCTTCATTAACTTATCTGTAATGGCAGAGATAACAAAGGTTGGCAAACGTTATGCTGAATGATTCAGTGTAAATACTGCAGCACCAAACTAACGCAGAGACACTCTTGGTAAAGATGGTAAAAAGGCCGTTATCCTTTTCTCATATTCTGAGCCAAAAACCTTAACTTCAGTGGCACTTTAACTTGTTGTCTTTGATGGTGACGGCAACCAGATGCGGTTCACAAGCGTACACTGAGACCTGTAAATTTTGGCTTGTAATTTAAGCTTTTCATCGAGCTTCTCAACAATAAAATGATGAATATATCCCTCCAATGCGTAGTTTAGGCCCTTTTGGTTACTTCTCAATGACGTCTGATCGTTATGTCCCCAAAAATCCTGTGAAATGCCGTGTACTGTGACACCTGCCATAGCGCCGGTCCCTGAATGTTGATAAGTTTGTCTGAGTGAGTGGAAGGGGGCGGGGCTTAGCCATAGGTCAATTCACACGTTGTCGCTGAAGTGTAGCGCCCACTCTCCAGTCCCCCTCGAGATAACACCATTAGCTAACATACTGTTAGCACTGCTAGCCGCTAGCCAATGGCTCATTTACCTCCATGTTGAGAGCCATGTGCAGACAACCTCTGAATCATAGATATGCTCTGAATGCTGTATGCAGGTAAAAGTTTGCAGTACTTTTACTTGTAACAGAGTTGTAACATTTGCACACAGTGGTGCTGCTAGTTCCCTTTGCTAACATGCTCACAGTCACCATGCTTAACACACTTACGTTTAGAAGGTATAATGTTTACCACGGTGTGTTAGAATGCTACCAGCAACTGGCCTCGCATCACGCCGATGTCAAAGAGCACCTTTTTTTTTTTGGCTGGTTTTCTGACGCCGCAAGCCACGGCCCGAGCGCCGGACTTCACCGCCTTCACAGTGAGACTGGGCCCGTGTCATCGTGAATGAGGTGATACGGCACACCCTTTGAGAGAAGGGGGTGTGTGTTAAAATTCTGAAGCATTTTACCCTCATCTATAAAACTGCATACCCCAGCTTTAACTGCTAACCTGTCAGGGATCCATGTGAACATTCACCTGTTGGCTGTGACGTCTGAACTCCTGACGTCAGAACGTTTGGTACATTTCCCTGAGAATTCTAAATAGAATGTGCTGCTCCACACACACACACACACACACACACACAACACACACACACACACACACACACACACACACACGCTGCACGCGGCTCCACCCCTCTCCCTCACGAGGCACAGAGAGGCATGTCCCTGCGTGTTCCTGTGGAGGTCGAGTCTGAGCAGACAGACTGAATCCTGGAGCAGCAGCAGCAGCAGCAGCAGCAGCAGCAGCACGCGCTCCACGCGGACCGTTTCCTGTCCACTGGACCCTTTATACTTCTGGATGGATTGTTGACGTCACGCCCTCTGATCCTCGGATACTCTTCTTTTGGATTTCGGGATTTACTCGCTCTAAATAACATTTCTAGTTGTATTGCACATCTTTGGCAGTCCTCTACAGTCTCCGGGGGGCTTGCACCTACCGGGGGCAGCCATGGGTTTCTACGGCACCTTGAAGCTCATCTTCTACAAAGTGAGTATTGATTATAGGAAGGGCTGATCGGTCAGCTGGTGTCAGCAGCTGCGGCTCGAGCTCCGCTGCCGTGAATGTATTGAAAGCTGTCGTGCAGGAACTGGAGGTTGTCAGGCTCGGACAGCACCGGGATGACAAGGCGTTTCTCTCTGACAGCGGAATGCCTCAGTGGCGCGTGCGTGTGTCGGTGTGCGCGCGCGCGTGTGGACCACTGCGGAACCGGCAGAGGGGAAACAGAGACTCCTCATATCATGTCCTTCCTCTGCCGCTGTCTCTTTCTCTGTGATTGCATTATTGATTATTGATCACCCGGCTGTGTGTGTGTGTGTGTGTGTGTGTGTGTGTGTAGGTGTCTGTACTTTGAGCCTCAGCAGGTAAACACACAGAGCCAGTGAGCAAGGCATTGTTCAGGGTTTGAATCCTGCTTAAAACTGCTGCAAAATATGTTTAATGACAGGAGAATAAAGCAGCAAATACCTGTGAATGAAATGTATTAAAATCAAACAACTTGAGTATCTGATGCTAAAATTAAAACCTTCCACTTCCCTCAAAGTGGTATATGACACACTGCAGCTGCTGACCAGGGGATTTTTGGGTCAAAAATAGTACATTAAACAGCAGAAGTCAATGAAAATTAATTTTAGATCAACCAAACATTAGTATACAATCTATATTTATCCCTACAGCCACAAATTACAGCATTAAAGCCCTAAAAACTGAAAATAAAGCAGTACAAAGACAAAAGGGATATAACACTGCATAGCTCCTATAAACTGTATTTTTTGGGTTAAATATGCTGTATTGAACAGGAAAAAATGTATGAATATGAATTAAGTTAGTAATCAATGCACATTAATCTCCACAGCTGCGAATCACAAGACCAAAACCTTAAAAATGAAAATATCTCTTTCCTACACTTTGAGAACACAAATGTCCACCGTGTACAGCTCCTTTTAACTGCATTTTTGGGTCAAATATGATGTATGAAACAGTAAAAATGTATGAAAATTAATTAAGATTAAGCAAGACATAGCACAAACCACAAGATTAAAATTGCAAAAATGGACAGTTTTGCTTCCCTACTCTATAAAAACACACAGAGTACACAGTACAGCTCAGTTAAACTGCATTTTGGAGTCAAATATGGTGTATGAAACAGCCAAAATATATGAAAATGAATTAGAATTAACCAAAACTTCAAATCCCTAAACTGTAGGAACACAAATACAAGAGGGATACCACATGGTATAGTTCCTGTAAACTGCCTTTTTGGGTCATATATGGTGTATGAAACAGTACAAATCTATAGAAATAGATTCAAATCAAGCAAACATTATTTAGTATTTAATGCATATTCATTTTTACAGCTTCAAATCACAAAATTAAAACCTTAAAAACGAAAACATATCTTCTCAAAACCTTGAGAATACAATTACAAGAGGGATTCCATAGTGTACAGCTTCTGTAAACGGCATTGCTGGGTCAAATATGGTGCATGAAACTGTATCTATGAAAATGGATTAGAAATCAAGCAGAACTGTAGTATCTGGCGCATGCTCATCTTTACAGCTACAAACCACAAGATTGAAACCATAGAAATTAACAATTTTTTGTTTCCTTACACTGTGATAACCCAAGTCAAAGAAGGATATTACACAGTATGGCTCATGTAAACTGCATTTTGGGGTAAAATTTAGTGTATGAAACAGAAAAAAATCTATGAAAATGAATTAAAGTTAGACAAAACTTTAGTATCTGATGTTTATTAGTCTAACCAGCTTCAAACCACACGGATCACTGTAAGGTCACAGCGTACTCTTAACTGATTATCATGGACTCATCATAAATCATTACAGTTGTGTTATAGAGATTTTAAAGCTTTAAAATGTACAAGAGGAACAATAAGGTTACTGTGAGTTGCTTTATGTATCATAGCCACACTGTAAGTTCCTATGGTAACACCACAGTGATGCCAACAGAAGTACAAACACCATAAAAGTATTGAATAGTTTATTATAGGGATATAATAGAGATTTTACAAACAGATGTCACGCAGCAGAGCTGAATCCTCCTGGTTTTAACAGTAAACACATTTTTGTTGTTTTTCATCCTCGGGTGAAGTTTTTCTTTTTGGCTTAATGAAATCCACACAGACGCGACATCTGTTATAAAAAGCCAGCGACATTAGGGTGAAAAAAAGTCAGAAAATGAAAAGCAGATTATGAGTTTAGGTCAGAGTTAAGAGCTGAAATTGCAGCCGTATGTTGTTGATGTTGAAGGACTGACATTGTGGGAGGTTTGGGGTTCAGTTCTGGCCTCAGTGATGATGTACAGACTGAAATACTCGGTGTCTGCTTGTATTTTATTTTGAAAAGTGACACAGATTATGCAGCCAGTTATGATGCCCAAGAGGAAGGAGGACACACTCACATACTGTCCAGTACATCTCCAGCCTCCAGTGTGTGTGTGTGTGTGTGTGTGTGTGTGTGTGTGTGTGTGTGTGTGTGTGTGTGTGTGTGTGTGTGTGTGTGTGTGTGTGTGTGCGCGCAGCAGCCTGTTAGCGCGTGCTGCTCTATTTTAGACGAGTGCTGCACCGGCGACATTCCTGCGATTTTCTGCATTCCTGCGTTCATTCACTGAGAGAGAGACACAGAGAGGAAAGGGATGGAAGGCTGATTCAGACCTCTGGGTGGTTGCGTTCGTGTTACTTAACAGCGTAGGTGTTTTCAGTGTCTCTCCAGTAACACAGAGGGCTGCAGTTTATCCGCATCTTTTTATTAATGTGGACTGGGCCCTTCTTTGACCACAGGAACATCCCAGAAACCCACAAGCATTTGTAGGAACTCATTTCCTCGACACATGCAGTTTAATGTGTCTCAGAATCAGAAACAGAAATCGGATTTTTTTTGCCAGATAGGTTTTCACATACAAGGAATTTCCCTTGGTATTTTAGTGCATAATAATCAAAGTGAATAAAGATGCATGTTCATCTTAACGCCACAAACCACAAGATTAAAACCTACAAAATGGACATTTCTGTTGCTTCCAAAAACAATAAAAACACAAGTTAAAGAGGGATATCAAGCAGTGTAATTGTTGTGGACTCTGCAACAACTGTTTACTGTCCTTTAACACCTGTAATTTCATATGTCTCGTATCCAGATAGAATTTTAATACAACATAATATATTTTGATAGATTTCAATAGAAGAAGGACATGGCTGGATTAACTTGTTAGAGGGCCCTGGGGCAAAAATTGCTATTTGACCCTGATGACCCCCCAGTTACCACCCTGTGTGGACTGTGTATGTTGTCACCAACCTCCAGTGAGCGCTACTGTCTCTCAATGTTTCTCTTTTTCCCACCAGATGAAGAGGAAGTTGGATCATGGTCCAGACGGCCGTCCGTTTCCTTCTGGGAAGAAGCACTGCAAGGGCAATGGATACCTCAGGTACAGCACAGATTGTGTAACTAACCCATAGATGACTATAAGAACTTTATGTTTAAACTCTTAACAACTATTAACTGCAAATGAGGAGTAAATGCAGTAGCGTATTGTTGTTGTAATAATCAAATAATTAGCATTCTGTTAGCAAAAGAGGATATGAAAAATAACTGACACAACATAAGTGGAACGAAAAACAATTTTTCTCAGTTTGTTCATCGTAGCAACTTTGTTTAGCATTTTGTAAGCTGGTAATTTACTACACATCGGAAATGCTAACTGTTACAGATGCTAACATCCCTGTTCCTCTCTCCCCAGTCCTTCCAGTCTGGTTCAGGCCACAACACCAACAACATTTGGTGACCTACGGCTGGCCAATGGGCATTCGGCTCAGCGGCGGCGGGTCACCTCTGGCCCGCCCCCCTCTGGCCTGCAGGACTGGCTTCATACCTTCCAGGTCAGGACTCGTGTCGCTTCCTTACATTGAGTGCATAATTAAGAGTTAGCTAAAACCCTCCTCCAAACAGTGATCATCCTATCATAGCTTAGTAACAGTAACTAGGCACAGCAGCTTTTGATTTCTCGTTGGAGGGTGAGGTCTTTTTTTTGTAGCTTTTCGAAAAACAAAAACACATTGTGTTGTTAGCATTCCCTGCTAACTAGCTTACTACCAACAGCAGTAAACTGGTGTTACCTATAAAGCAGAGGAGCACATTGTTGGCTAACTGTTATTTAGGGTTTCAGGCTATGTTAGAAAAATCCCCGTTCAGGACTACAGCATTCACTGTGTGGGAGCCAAGATGCTAATTTATTGGAGTTTTGGCTAACATTAGCTTCCCCACGTCTTGGGGTTTTGGGAAGTTTACATTCAGGTGAAAATATGAAAACACAGATTTGAATTCTTTGTTGCTTGTCCAAGTATGTTTTTGTGAAGTAAGCATCCAAACAGGGCTATGAATAACGGAAGTTCTAGAACGGACTTTAACATGCATAGTAACTAAGGGGGGGGGGGGCAGGGCTTAAGTTAAGTTGAAGTTTATTTACTTTATTAATCCTCCTGAGGGGAAATTCATTGCTTTTATTAAAGGTCAATATCAGCACGTCATCCCACATTATCTAGCATGTTTCATGATAGATACTCGTCATACTTTATGAGCTGGAACAAAATACAGTTGTATTACTTGCCAAGACAACACTAATGTGCGCACAAACACACATACACACACACACTCATTGCATCCCTTGATGTGCTGCATTAAGTGTGTATGTGAATATCTTCCGCTTGCTGCACGTAAACACTGAGCGTCAGACGAGTGCTGCCTCCGAGCTGCTCTTATGTAACTAATAATAATAAAAAAAACATACAAGTACAGACACACACATGCAAATGAAAATCAGGGATCTGTGTTTTGTAGCTTGGGGAAAAAGTTGAAACAATTTCAGAGACGTGGAAAGTCTTAAAAACACACAAACAGAGGATACAAGAACACACACATACACTCACAAATAGATAGAAATGCTTAAATATTCTCAGACACACACTCAAATAGAGCAAAATGTCTTCCTCATGTTCTTCCTCTTCACCCCCCACAGACATGGAGCGGTCCTGAGAGGTTATTGGCTCTGGACGAGTTGATTGACAGGTGTGAGACCAGTCAGGTGAAACACATGATGCAGGTCATCGAACCTCAGTTCCAGAGAGACTTCATATCCCTGCTGCCCAAAGAGGTACACACACACACACACACACACACACACACACAGATATCGTCCCAGTTAAGTCCCAGTGTCCACAAACAAGACAATATTTAAGTCCCAATGTCCTCAAACGAGACGACATTTAAGTCCCAGTGTCCTCAAACAAGATGATAAAGTCTGAATGTCCTCAAATGAGACGATTAAGTCCCAATGTCCTCAAACAAGATGACAATAGAACCCTAATGTCCTAAAACGAGACAACAATTAAGTCCCAATGTCCTCAAATGAGACAATAGTAAGGTTCCACACAATTCTTATCTTCAGGTGATTTTACACTAACAGACTTATTAAATTATATTTGATTTCTGACAGAAATTGACACTGGACCTTTAAGTAAAGGATCTGAATAATTCTTCCCCCACAGTCCTATAATGTGACCTATAATAAAACAGATATGAAACATGTATATCAGTGACACAGACCAGTGTTTAAAATGTGTGTGTCTGTGTGTTTGCAGTTAGCTCTGTACGTGCTGACCTTCCTGGCTCCCAGAGACCTGCTGCAGGCCGCTCAGACCTGCAGGTACTGGAGGATCCTGGCTGAAGACAACCTGCTGTGGAGGGAGAAGTGCCGAGAAGAAGGTAAACACAGTAAAGACACAGTGCGCCATGTACTGGATGTGCTCTGCCGGGGGAATGTGAGCTCTGGTCTCAAATCAGGTCTCTGTAGTTTCATTAAACAGCTGCTGAGTGTCGTTTTTATTAAACAAACAGGAGGAAATACAGCATGTATTGGGGACTATTTTCAGTGGCGGATTAATCCACATTTGTGGCAGCAGGCTGGTGTATGTAGGACTGAGTCAAAATGATTTACAGTGTGTGTTGATGATGATGAAGGGACGAGACCCAGTGCAGCAGTGTGGCTCACTGATGTGTTTTAATGGCAAACAATGGAGCTCTATTGTGCTGAGGAAGAAGATATATATTAGACCTTTGTGTTTGTTATACATCACCAGACTTGTTGTTTAATTATGGAAGCAAACTTCCAATGATGGAACACTGACTGTGCAGCACAGCGTCCCGCCCTTTCCCTCCTCTTCACTCTTTCATTGCGTTTGCTTCGGCACATTTTGATGAATCGTCTCCAAAACCTATAAAATGAGGAGAAACCGTTGTATTTCCTGTCGTGGCTGTGAGCGTTCATCATGTGGTGCCTGTGCACGGACTCTGGAGGTGTCTTCCACAGGGCCGATGTGAAAAACAGGAGAGAAGGCAGGAGCTTACTGGATGTACAGTGCTTTCTAACCTGAGTGTAACATGCAAATACAGCTACACACACACAGTCAGTCAGTCACTCCACCTTCATTCAGCGCAATGCAGTGGCTCTGTGTGTGCGTGTGTGTTGCGTATGTGTGTGTGTGTGTGTGTGTGTGTGTGTGTGTGTGTGTGTGTTTCTCTCTGGGCGTTCTGCCAGTCAGCCGAGATTCACTGCCAGCACTCAGCAGCCATACCAATGAGCCTACCTAGCGTTAGCACCACGCCACAGCCATACTAATGAAGCCAGTGTTAACTGCAGCCCACCAGCTTCATAAATAAGGCTAATTCGTATTTGCACTACAGCCCTGTCATACCAGTGGGATCACTGTTGGCATTAGCCAGCACTCTGTGAGAATATAAATGCTGATAATCTGCATTAGCACAATGCCAGTTAAATAATAATGGAAGTAGCGCCGATGGTACATGAACTCATATCAGATTCTTCTAAACATGAATGAAAGGTAGAGAAGTTTTGGTTGGTTTATCTGATGTTATGGTGATAAAACCAAACTTATATTAGCTCAGACTACTGCAGTCTACAGTTCCAAACGTGTTTACCATGTTCACACAAAGAGTCCATATGAAGGCCTCTCTCTTTTAGTGTAGAGAGCTGCATGGATGATGGTTTTTGTAGGATGGCGCAGAAGTTATGCTGCATTCACCTGCTCCTCAGGTGTCCCATTGCCCAAGTTGAGAAGCCTTCTACTGATTTTGGTGTTTTCATGAGATTTAAGTCGTAATGAGGAAACAAAATGGATTCTACAGCGAAGATGATTTGTATATTATTGTTTAGAGCATTTAACCAACATGTTGATAACATTTGGCCGCTTATATCACAAAAACAGTATGATTTTTTGGGGGGCGGGGCTTAGCTGGAGGCAAAACGATACTTCTCAGACATTAGCGCTGGCTAGCAAGTTCTGTTGGCTTGTTTTAGACAGTGGAGGAAGATGATGCGAGTGGTGCGTTGGAGCGAATTCTCACGTTGCGTTACATGTGAAAGTTTGAACGCTACGATATTTTGTTTTTACTCGCTTCATACGAAGTAGTGTGAGCTGACATTAGCTGCTGCTGTTTCACTGATACGAAGCTACAGCATCTAATGTTAGCTTACACTTCTGTCACACCAGTGAAACTACAGCAGCTAATGTTATCTTAGACAGCAATTGTAACAGTTGTGCTAATTAAACTTACGATAGTGACAACTGCTGTGGCTAATGTTAGCATATATTAGCTTATAACTCATACAAAGTTGTCTTCTCCCTCATGGCTTTGAGTAAAGTTATACAGCAGGAACATTTTGCTGACAGTAAGCCTCAATAATAATGACAAGTGCAGTCATTTTAATAGCCATGTTTGCTAGCTTATCTGACTGTAATTTCACTACAACAGCTAGCGACCAGTTAAGGCTACTGTATCTGTTAGCTTAGCATTTAGCAGTGCTTACAAAACTGTAATATTTACATTTTTTGAGTTGCTGTTTACACCGTTAATAAAAGAGTAAATAATCGTAGCGTTAATTGAAGTCAACTACCATCATTAAAGCACATGTTAGTTTACACTGCACAGTTGCCGACAAACTATAGGAACTTTCTATGATACATTATTTTCTTCAGCGATTATTTCTTTCTTTTTGTGTTTGTATAGTAAAGTGTGATGTAACCAGAACATTTTTACATATTTTGCTTTCAAAAATTACTTGAATGATTAAACGGTTATCAAAACTGTCTTTCGTCCTCTCCACAGGTGTGTCAGAGTATGCGTCATCTCGTCGTAGGAAGTGCTCGCGGCCAGGTGTGGCGGTCAGTCCTTGGAAATCGGCCTACATTAGACAACACCGCATAGAGAACAACTGGAGGAAGGGAGACACACGGGAGCCCATGGTACACAGTCACACTGATCCAGCTGACAGGCGTGTATTTGATATGTAAACATGGATTCAGTGTCATTAAATCCGGGTCTCTGTCTCTCTCTCTGCAGGTGTTGAAAGGTCACGATGACCACGTGATCACGTGTCTGCAGTTCAGTGGTGACCTCATTGTCAGCGGCTCTGATGACAACACGCTCAAAGTCTGGTCTGCCATCACCGGCAAGGTAGGGCGCAGTGTCAGCAGAGACAGACATATTGATTATGCAAATTATGATTTTCTGCTGCTTCAGCTATAAAACACAAGTGTGTATGTGTGTGTATGTTGGGGGGGTGTCTGGTTTGTCTCTTCAGATTACAGCGTAGTATCGTTATACTGCTCAGTGTGCTTTAAGCAGTTGGTACGACTTTGTAGTGCTGCATAATTACATTTACCAGTAGTCTCCGTAGAAACAAGTCTTTAAGCCTCTGCGCCGGCAACAGCTTTGACTGGAGACATTATGTTTTCGGAATATCTGTCCATACGTCCATTCTTGTCAATGATGAACTGATTAGATTTTGGTGTTGAAAGGTCAAGGTCACCGTGACCTTGGGTCTGTCATATTCTTGTGAGTGCGTTATCTCAATAACGCCTTGAGGGATTTTTTTTTCAAATTCAGCACAAATGTCCACTTGGAGTCAACAATGAAGAGATAAAATTTTAGTGGTTAAAGGTCAAGGTCGCTGTGACCTTGGGTCTGTTGTATTCTCGTGAACGTGATATCTCAAGAATGCATTGAGGGATTTTTTTTTTTCAAATTCAGCACAGATGTCCACTTGGAATGTCCACTAAATTTTAGTGGTTAAAGGTCAAGGTCACTGAGACCTTGTGTCTGTCCTATTCTCAAGAACACATTGAAGGAATTTTTTGAAATTTGGCACAAATGTCCATCTGGACTTGGGATGAACTGATTAAATTTTGGTAGTCAAAGGTCTCATGAACACAATATCTCATAATGCAATGAGAGAATTTCTTTAAAATTTGGCACAAACATCCACTCTGACTCACTAATGAACTGATTAGATTTAAGTGGTCCAAGGCCGAAGTCACTGTGACCTCCTGTCTATCGTATTCTTATGAAGAATGCATTGAGGGCATTTCCTCAAATTTGGCACAACTATCCACTCTGACTCACTGATGAACCGAATAGATTTCAGTGGTCAAAGGTCAAGGTCACTGTGACCTTGTGTCTGCCCTATTCTCAAGAACACAATATCTCAAGAACACATTGAGGGAATTTCTTCAAATTTGGCACAAACATCCACTCTGGCTCAGCGATGAACTGATTAGAATTTGGTGGTCAAAGGTGAAATATCACTGTGACCCCACTCATCACATTTTTTTGTCATAAGTAATTCATTCGCTAATAATGACAAAACTTCACACTAATGTCTAACAGGATAAAATAATGAAGTGATGAGATTTTATATCCAAAAGGTCAAAGGTCAACTTCACTGTGACATCATGATGTTCTGCATAAAACACTTCTCTGGTCATTATTAAACATCATATCTCAGGAACAGAAAGGGAGACATTTGGTCAGAGACTGAGTTGGTGACACTGATCTTGAAACTGTGCTGATTGTATAGATCTTCTGTGCTGTCGGGTTGAAGATGTGTCTGTGTTTTAGAACATGTAGCTTTGTTACAGCAGCGTCCATATTGAAAGCATTATCAGCAGTCATTTTAAAGCATGTTTCGCCATTTTCTAACATTTTAACGACCTGGATTTAATCCAGAATTTTGTTGCAGCCTTTGCATCAAATGGTGTAGTGCTGTGTGACACAGCCTGTGTGTGTGTGTGTGTGTGTGTGTGTGTGTGTGTGTGTGTGTGTGTGTGTGTGTGTGTGTGTGTGTGTCGCCCTTAGAAGTCAGTCAGCATCATGAATTAGAATATAATAGAAGAGAACAGAGGCTTTTAATGTAGGTCAGCATGACCCATCAGAATACTATGAAGCTTATGTGGATGAATAGAGAAGAAAGCAGTAGAATAGAATAGATTAGTGTCAGGCGGACCAGTTGTGTTAGTCAGGGTGTGTCTTTGAGATGTTATTTAAACAGAGTGTGTATACACTGACAGCCCGAGGCTGCTCTGTTTGAGTCCTCAACCTTTATGTGTGTTAAAGGTGAGGAGACAGTCCACAGTGTTTGTCCAAAGACTCTCTTTTAGCCTGTGTGTTAGCCGTCACATGCCGGTCCTGTCTTTGCTCTCATCTGTAAATTGTGTGTATTTCCATTTAGAGTGAGCACAGCCTCAAACGTCTGCAGCAGTGAAATACAACACACACATTAATGCAGCAGTAGCATGAATCCAAAGACATCAGAACAGTTTAATAAGTAGGGTCAGCAGACACACACTTTCACTGAGGTAGGGTTTTGAATGTTTTACTTGTAGTGGAGTATTTTCACAGTGAAGTATTTGTACTTTTACTGCAGTAAAGGATCTGTGTTTTATTGTCGATGTGGTTTCGGTAGAACATTCTTTAACCAGACACACCTGCTCTCCTCTGCGTCTAGACCTGCCCTTTAGTGTGTGCCTTAGTTTGTGTGTGTGTGTGTGTGTGTGCACCCTGCAGAAAGAAAAACACACACCCACATCTATACCCTGAAGGCATGACGAGGCGTGTGTTTCCGCTCGTCTCCCTGTAAAAAATTCACGGCGGTTACATTATCTTTATGATCAGGAACGTGATGACAGGTTGACGGTCGCCCACTGCCGATAATCACAGTAGTAACACAGTAGTTTCACTGTGTACTGCAGTACACACACACGCCCCCACATATACACACACACACCTTCCTCTTTCTCAGCAACAGTTGCCAAGGCAAAGTTTCCCTCTGTTACCGCGGCAACCACCATTACAACACCTTCAAGGTGAAACTGCATTCTCTCTTTCTCTCTCCTCAAGCTGTGAAAAAAAGGAACAAATATTGACACACACTTTTACGACACACACGCTCAGCGCACATACACACGTATACACACACTCACATGAACTTTATTTGCACTTTAATTGACAGAAGATGGATTTAATTGTTGAATTTAATTAGCAGTGTCACCTAATCTGGATTTTAATTTATTTTTTAATTTATTTTTTGATGGGATTTGTGTAATTATGTTCAGTAAATGGGCATTTTAATGTGAAATGTGCTAATTATGGTGCGACACACAGAAATGAGTGAAACACATGAGTGAGCAGTGAATTTATTCATTTTAGAGCACAGTTTTGTGGTTTTAGCTCAGTTACTGAAGTCAGTGTCTCTCTTTTGGGTAAATCTCTTGTAAAAATAAAATTTCAACCTTACGTCCTGGTTTTTAATTAGGGCTGAAACGTTTCGCTGAGTACCTCAAATAAATTGTTAAATCCAGTGCAACTATACAGTGCGCTGTGTTTCACATGGATGGATGTGTCTGTGCAGCTGTAACATGGATGTGAAGCATGGATTGAAAAACTATGGAGGAAGAGGCACGAAGAGAAAGTGTACAAATAAAATGAGAAAAGAATGAAACAATAAAATGTAACATGTATACACGTAGTGCTTAAGGTCGGAAACACAACAAAAATGTACAAGGAACATATATAGTTACGGACGTGTATTCACGCGGTGAAATGTAGAAGTTAAAGTGCAAAGACTTTTGGTAGTAGTTGGAATTTCAAGTCAGATTAAATGAAAATAAAATTCAGACCAAATTACAACAACAAAGTAAGAACTAATATGAATTTATAATGGCTGGTTATAAATTTTCCCCCACGAATACAACATGCTAATATTATTAGCACAAGTCTATGGCATTTTATATTGTATGAATTAGCATAGCAGGAGCAGAGTTGTCCTCTGCTCATATGAAGCCAGGAACAACAGCAACATGTTTGGACTGCGCTCCAGATTTTAAAAAGAAAGTAACACTTATGTAGTGTCTGTGCCCAAGCTGAGATAACCCCGATGACATCACTGTGACATCATCACAGTCAGTTCCTCTTGGCTCCTCCACACGACACGATGCAACTGATAAAACCAGTGGAATGTTCCTTTAATGAAGAGTGATAACGAGCATCTGTTCATCAAAGCGTTGCTCTCTGTCTCTCAGTGTCTGCGGACGTTGACGGGTCACACTGGCGGCGTGTGGTGCAGTCAGATGGCGGTCGCCACGGTGATCAGCGGCTCCACCGACCGGACGCTGCGCGTGTGGGACGCTGAGAGCGGCGAGTGTGTCCACACGCTGTATGGACACACGTCCACTGTGCGCTGCATGCATCTCCACGGCAACCGGTAAGACACACACACACACACACACACACACACACACACACACACATGCTTTAGGAACACCTAACATTTTGCTGCATTCATTTCCATGACAACCAGAAAAAGACTCTCTACCACACACACACACACACACACTTAGAGTAACACACTCATGTACTCTACTGACACACATGCCCATTGCCTGCTGCTTGTCTCCATGGCAACCAGTATAACATCAATGGAGTATATTCATTGTACGCACACTCATAAACACAAACAAAACTAACAACATAAAGCAACACACACACACACACACTATACATACAAAAGGACACACAAACACAATAAGCACACACAGCTACACACTAATTACACACACATACATTATAAATCATGCTAAGACTATAAATAAACACACACTACACAAACACCACATGCAGAGACACACATCTACACACTACATACACAAAGCATGAACCATTCACATACAGTAAACACGCACACACACACACACACTGAGATGATGAACTGGGTCATCACAGCGTGAGCACACACACTTGACTCTCATTTTAATAAGACAAACTTGAAACTGCCCTGATTGGCCGACGCTGCAGTGATGTCATCCCTCCCTCTGTCTCTCAGGGTGGTGTCGGGCTCCCGGGACACGACGTTGCGCATGTGGGATGTGTCAACGGGCCGCTGCGAGCATGTACTGACGGGCCACGTGGCGGCGGTGCGCTGCGTTCAGTACGACGGGCGCCGCGTGGTGTCGGGTGGCTACGACTACATGGTGAAGGTGTGGGACCCCGAGACGGAGGCGTGTCTGCACACGCTGCAGGGGCACACCAACAGAGTGTACTCACTGCAGGTACACACACACACACACACACACACACACACATTTGAGAAGAGCTCATACATAGTAAAGACCTTTTATTAATAAATAAAACTCTGGTTCTAACCTGATCTGTTCTCATAAAAATCATATTTTCTCTAAGTTTAGAATTAAACAAACAAGCAGCTGGATCACAGAGCTGACGTCCTGCTCTGCTTAAGTGTGGTTACACCCTTCTATATGAGACATGACGTCCCTGTGTGTTATTAACTCATCATATCTTCTCTGTCTTCGCAGTTTGATGGTGTGTTCGTGGTGAGCGGCTCATTGGACACTTCAATCAGAGTCTGGGACGCAGAGACAGGTAGAGACACTCTTTAGTTCACACATAAATCAAATATATTTTTGATGAATTTAAATTAAATCAGCACGTAAATATACGCTTGGTAAAAATTAACCAGTTTATCAGGAACATTTAGTCTGAAAATTATCAGTTGTTTTGAGAGGCTGATGCATCTTTATCGTCATTTAAAAGGCTGTTACGTTATGGTAAAGTGTTCCAGTATATTCCAACCCATTTTATGCTGATGACAATAAATATATTGTAACATCAACACCTCTCCAACATTCTAGTGTTTATTAAAGGAAGTATTGCAGGACTGTTTTGTTAGACGGTATTTGTTTGAGCTCAGTGGACCTAATAAACTGGCAACTTGGTGTTCTTGCAGTTAGCTAAGAGCTAAATATGTATCATAAATTATAAAACAATCATCACGAAATTACACTGTAAATTAGAAATAGAATAATTAAAGATTATTACATTTCATTAAAGAAACTGTGTCCATTAGCTTTGAAATAAACCAAATAAAATCCCTCTTAATATTATCCAATAATAAATTACACAATAAAAAACAGTCAAAGCCATCTCCACACTACACACGCAGAACATTTATAAACAAAATTAGAAAAGAATTAAACAATAAAATAAAACATATCATGTACCAAGTACCGCTAAAGGACGGAACAGGAACATATGTAGTTACGTACATGTATACACACGGTGAAATATTATAAATATGTTAAGGTGCAAAAAGACTTTAAATAGTATTTGGAATTTCAAGTCAGATTAAATGAAAAAAAAAAAAAATTCAGACCAAATTACAACACAAGTAAGAATCTACATAAATTTAAAGTTATGGAAGCCGGGAAAGGCAGTGCTTGCAATTTTTTTTTTTTTAAACGACATTATCTAAAACAAAAATGAAAACTGTTCAAATCAGAAAACAAAATGTTGTATACCTTTTATTACTTCTAATGTTTATTGGAGTCAGGTCTCATATTTGGCCACAGTCAAACAAGAAATGAGTCAAAAAGTCGTTTTCTTGTGATAGATTACCTTATTTTATTGAGAAAACAACCTTTTTTTGAGAATCTACATAAATTAAACTGTTATTGCGAGAAAATAATCAACAAATAACAAAATATAGGATAGTCAAAAATAAGCCCGGGGCTTCAGCCTGCTCCTTCTTCTCAAAATGCATGTAACTGAAATAAAAATGGTTCATTCTTTCAACAAAAAAAAACTGGCTTCCGTATCATGTAAACCAAAATTATTTTCTTTCTAATGAAATCAACCAGTTTTCTGCGATTATGTCGTTGAAATAATTTAAAAGATTTTATAAACATGTAAATAAATCTGCACATTGTGGTTTAAAATAAACCTGTTTATTCGAAGTTAAACCGCTAACCTGAAACTGTCCCATCCAGGTGGGTGTGTCCACACGCTGACAGGCCACCAATCCCTGACCAGCGGCATGGAGCTGCGTGACAACATCCTTGTTTCCGGGAACGCTGACTCGACGGTCCGAGTGTGGGACGTGCGGACAGGACAGTGCCTCCACACACTGCAAGGTGAGACAGTGAGAGAACAATGACGTCCCTGAGAGGGTTTGTGTCAGAGGGAACAATGAGAGCAGCGTGAAGGTGAGATGATGGCGACCGAGTCAGCGTTAAAACACACAAGTCTGCAGTCCTCCGGGAGACGGAGAGGAAACACTGGAACAGGAAAGAGAGCATGCAGACGAGGGAGAAGAAGAGTCAATCAGAAATAAAGTAAAACCAGAGCTAAAGTTTATTTTAAGATGCAGAGAGAGGAGATGAGGGAACAAATACACGAGGGAACAAAGAGCACGTGAAGGTAATTCATTATAGCAAGTGGAAACAAGAAGAGGAAGGAAGTACAAGTAGCAATACCACGCTGAAAAAAGTACTCTGTTACATGTAAGAGTCCTGCGTTCAAGGATCTTCCTGGGCGCCTCCTGCTGGAGGTGTTAAGGGCACGTCCCACTGGTAGGAGGCCCCGGGGCAGACCCAGAACATGTTTGAGGGATTATATATATCTCATCTGCTCTGGGAACACCTTGGGGTCCCCCAGGAGGAGCTGGAAAGCTCGCTGAGCCAAAGTTTCTATTGGATTAACTTTATCTTGTGTTTCCTTCAGGTCCCAACAAGCACCAGTCGGCGGTGACGTGCCTGCAGTTCTGCAGAGGTTTGGTTCTGTCCAGCTCCGACGACGGGACGGTCAAACTGTGGGACCTGAAGACCGGAGCCTGGCTGCGAGACGTGGTGGCCCTGCAGAGCCGCGGATCAGGTCAGGACCCACCACCACCATCTGCTGTACACTCACCTGTTACAGATACCTGAGTCTAAATCAATCACTCGTTCTCTCTTGACAGGTGGCGTCGTGTGGCGAATCAGAGCGTCCGATACTCGGCTGGTTTGTGCTGCCGGCAGCAGGAACGGGACGGAGGAGACCAAACTGCTGGTGCTGGACTTTGACCTGGACGACAAGAAGAAGGAGACGGAGTGAGGAATGAAGCAAAGACGCCATAAAAGAAGTTTGGAAGTTAATTTCATTTTGACCAAAGTCATGGCTGGATCCGCTTCCTTCAGCTGTCAGACAGACAGGTATGAATGTCACAACACATCCTGATTGGCCGGCAGACATATGGACACATTGGGAGGACAGCTGGATGGACAGAACATCCACTATGACATTGATACCCAATGTGGATGATACAAAAGTGGCCAAAATATCAAAACTTTGACTTCATATAGCTGCACTGACATGGACGACGCCATATTGGACGCCACAATCACCCAAATGACCATCGCAAACATGGCAAAAAATGAATGTTTTTGCCGCTTTGATGGACAGAAACAAGGATGTACGTTCTTTTCTACGACACACGGTGAATGTTTGACAAACAGACGGATACGTGCTGATCAGAAACAATTCAGATGGATGTTCATGGATGGATGGTTGAATGTAACCGATGGAGGGACGAGGGCATTGACTTCTATTGCTGCTGAACCAATGAGGAGCTCAACAACGCCGATAAACATACCAATCCAAATGTACCAAATCTTGAAGGCCAGGCAACTTCTTGAGGCAATGGGACGGGCAACGTTGCTTTGAATCAGTATTGTTTTCATACCAGCAGCCAACCTACTGCCGCTTAATGGGGCCACTGTAGGTTAAAAATAAATTAGAGCGGGGCACCGGGGTAATATTCAGAGAGAAACCTCAGAATTTCGAAGATTTAAGTCGAAAATTCACAAGAAAAATCAACAAAATTTAGAAGACAAACTGTAGTGAGGAATTTGTGTTGGATGAATGAGTCAAGCACAGGACTTTCACCCAGGGGACCAGGGTTTGTGTCCCATGTGAGCCAACACTAGCTTTTTATTTTCAGTTTTGGGGATGTATAAAGCCACTAAATGCACACTGTTTACACAAAACTCAGCCGAATAGCTGAACAGACTCGTTGGTTGTAACGTCAGTGTCTTGAATGATGAATTTCAAACAAATGTCTCCACTAGACGTTGCTGGGATTCGTTGTTTACAGGTGGAGTAAAGCGATGTGGTTCCTTGACAAAAAACAAAAGAACAAACTTTTTTTTCCAAGTAAATTTACCACTTTAATTTCAGAGAATATTCAATATTTTCTCGTAAATTTACGACTTTGATCTTAAAAATTCTTATTTTTTTCTCACAAATTTATGATTTTATAATCTCAGAATATTCAAAGTCCTTTATGGTAAATTTGTTTTTAATTTATGACATAAATCTTGGATATTTTAATGCAGATTTATGACTTGACAATCTCAGATAATATTTGAGGTTTTTTGGTAAATTTACCATTTCAATATCAGAGAATGTCCATTTCTTCTTGTAAATTTTACAAATTAAAACCCAGAAATCATTCAGGGTTTTTTCCTCAAATTTATCTCTTTATAATCTCAGAGAATATTTGAAATTTAGTATTGTAAATTTGTGGGGGTTTTTTTTTCCCCATTACAAATTTACCACTTTAATCTTGGACAATATCAACGTTTTTTTCCTCAGAAATTTAAGATAAAAGCCATAAATTTATGAGTGTTTGTCACAAATTTATGACTTTCAGAGAATATTAAAAAGATTTTCTCATAAATTTAAGAATTTTTTTTTTCTGATTAAGTTACCACTTAAATCTCAGAGAATATTCAGGGTTGTTTTTTTTGCATTAATTTACGACTTTGATCTTAAAGAGTCTTCTTTTTTCTCATCAATTTATGATTTTATAATCTCTGAGTATTCAAATTCTTTTATGGTAAATTTGTGAGTTTTGAATTTATGATACAAATCTTGGACAGCCACATTTTTTTCATGCACATTTATGATTGTATAATCTCAACAACTTTAAACCAGGAAATAATTCATTTGTTTTTTGTTTTGCAAATTTATCACTTCATAATCTCAGAGATTTTAAATTGTGTTATAAATTTGTGATTTTTTTCCTCGTAAATTTACGACTCAAATTTGAAATTTCTTATTTTTTTTGTCACAAATTTATGAATTTATAATCTTAGCAGTTATTAAAAAAATTATTTTTTTTTTTTTTTTTTGTTTGTTTCCCATAAATTTACCACTTTAATCTCAGAGAATATCCAAATTATCTTCTGGTAAATTTACGACTTTAATGTTGAAAACTCTGAGCTGTCTGTGACTGTTACTCCTCCCCTGGCTCAGTTTAATTTTATTTAAAAAATGTTTTACTTACGATTGCCCTAATACACCATCGTACTGTCATAGCAGGCATTTTTCTGTTGGTGTTGTTTTTTTTTACATAGTTGCCCGTGAAGTTGCCCGTCTCCGTTGCCTCTGCACATCCTTAATGTGTGTCGGCCCTGCAGTACTGTAACATATGTTTGTGAGCCGATGGTGGCGCAGGAAACGCTGGCCGTTATCTCAACTGGTGAAAGTGGCTGGAGTCAAAGTTTCCCATCCAGCAGAGAGGAGAGGACTGAAGTGGAAACCAGTATAATCCAGCCACAACCAGAGTCTGACATCTGCAGACCAAACCCTCGCTTTGATTCAAGCTTCACAGCCGCCTGTTTTGAAGGTTAAAAAAACATTATTTTAAAAGCAGAGGAGGATTAATGTAATCGCTCAAAGCTGCTCGTCACCTCTATAAAACCTTTACAAGTGCACTGCACATTAAGTCACTCACATGTTTCAGTGATTCACGCTGCAGTTTGGCTCAAAATGCAAATCCTCAGTCGTGTTCATGCCAAAGTGAAAGTAAAGACAGAAAACGTGCCATCGTTAATGCTGTTAGTAACACCCGAGTTTTTCCTGCTGACGAGTCGAAGAACACAGTGCAGATCTGTAGGCTTACCAAACACTAAATCACCCGTACACTCAACTAGTATCAATCAGTAATCAGGCTTTTCCTTCAACGTGTTGTAGTTTGTCTTGCTAAATGTAAAATAAGACACTTTTTATTGCAAGAAACTGAAATTAAAATCAGAAAAAAATAGCTTTAATGAACCAACTTTACTTTTGAAGCGGTTTCTTCTAATAAGTGATTCTTTGATTGTTTTCTCATAATTTTTCTCTACAGCCCAGAAAATTGCAGGGAGATCAATATACAGAAGGATTAGCGGAGCAAAGAAAGGACATTTAATTAATCAGCAATTTATTTATGAAGTTTAATCACTACTGAATACTTCAAGCTGAACTCTACCACTGCATTTACGTCATTTTAGATTTTCAAAAGGGTAATTTTAGGTTTCACCATTTCAAAAAAATTTCAGATTGTTCACAATATAAAATATAGAAAATGTACTTCCTTTGTCCCTTCTGTGCTTCCATAGCCGGAGTTTGAGTCATCAGAGTTGTTTTCTGTTATTCAAAATCTGTAAATGGTCACGTGTCTCCCTCAACTTATTAACAACTCATGAACTCCCTTTTTTCTGCCATCAATGTCCGAATTTAGCTCATAATTAAAGTGTAATTTAGCAAGAAAAAAAAATCAACATTTAAAAAAGACTAAGGAAGTACAGAAAAAGCCATTTAATGACCACTTAATTGTGAAATTTAATCACAACTAAATAAAGCTGAATAGCATTAATGTTTAAGTTTAAAAAAACATCTGAATTTTTCTGTTTTTTTTAAAAAATTTCATTTCATTCGGTTATATTTCAGAAATATACCAAAAAAAAAGAATTTAAATGATTTTGTCCTTCCTGTGCCTCCATACAATCCTTTCATTCATCTGTCTTCAGCTGCGTTCAAAGCTAAATCTCCAAAGGCTCACTCCTCATGTTTCTCCTCAGCTTATCAAATATTAAAAAAAATATATAAATGATTTAAAACAACTCCCCTTACCAGATATTTATCCAACATAAGCTGCCGTTGCCAGGCAACACCTCCAGCCAATCACCAGAGGTCTGGGTGATGTTTCCCCCGGCAACAGGTGGTATTTTCATGCTGTGAAAGTTGATCTTTCTGCAGGTGTGAGGCTCTGGTGACGTCATCGTGTAAAATAGTGTAAATAAGACAAGGAGGATGTAAATATTCAGCTTTTTATAAGAAGAGAAACAGAAAATATGGCGAGAGGAGACGAGGATGGAGGGATGAATGTGGATCAATAAAGATGAGTTTTATAAAAACGCTGAGTGGTCGACGTGTTCTTTCACAGAGATGTCTGAAACATTTTACTGCACAAAGACTGCTTTTACTTTTGATCATGTAAAGTACATTTTGCTGAAAATACTTAGATAAGGCTCTGAATGCAGAGTGTTCACTTGTACTCGAGTGTTTTTTCAGTATCAGTACTGAAGTAAAGGATTTGAATATTTCTTCCAAAAACCATTTAAGGATGCACAGAAATAGAATCTATTAACTGAAGTAATTTCATTATTACGGTTTCTTTCACTTTAGTTATGATGAACCCATTCAGGACATTCCTGTAATTTTTGATACACATTAAATGTTACTTTGTATGCCTGATTTTAACAAGACTTCTCTTGACAAGATTCTGCAGCAGCACTGGCAGCTCGGTGAGCATAAAGTCTATATATGATCCATTATGTATTTAAAATGTCATTCTACACACCATGTATTTAAAGAAAATGCTTATAAGACAGCTAGATAAGCAGAAAAATGTTTTAAAGTTAAAGCAAACATGATTTAACTGTCATGTATTGTGAGTTATATCAGCCAGCGTATATATTTTATCAGATTTATATATATGCAGTATTTTCTCTGCTGGACATTGAAACATAAACATGTGCTCCTCCAAAGTCCAGAGGTAATTTCATTGATCCACACAGTTTTATGTTTTCTTAACTTGATAATAAATTATTGATTGGTTATTGTGCTGTTTATGTGCCTGTAATTTGCATTATTTAACAGATCTATAATACATTGGGTTTACATAGCGCTTTTCAGGATACTTAAAGATATTCCAATTACAAAGATACCTGAAAGGACTAGAGACACACACAAAATGGCTGCAAACAGACACAGTACAACTACAAAGAGACACAAAATGACTGCAGAGAGACAAAATATCTGCAGACACAAAACAACTTCAAAGAGACAATACAACTACAAAGAGTTGCAAAATGACCGCAGAGGGACACAAAATATCTGCGGAGACAGCAAACGACTACAAAGAGACACAAAACAATTTCTGAAGAGACAAAACATGGCTGCAAAGAGACACAAAACAATTGCAAAGAGACAAAACGTGGCTGCAAAGAGACACAAAATTACAAAGAGACAGTAAGACTACAAAGAGACTGCAAAAGGCAAAACCACTACAAAGAGACACAAAATGACTGCAGACACAAAACAACTACAAAGAGACACAAACTGAATGCAGAGAGACACAAAACAATTACAGAGACAAATCAACTACAAAGATACACAAAACAACTGCAAAGAGACAGAAAATGGCTGCAAACCTGAGAAAAAACACTTATTCCACCCACACTGAAATATTTTAATGCTTTTATAGTTTTACTGAGGGTTTTGAATACAGGACTTTAATGAGATACCGTGGGTAAGGGAGTATTTTTACACTGTAGTTCTTCTTCCACCACTGTTTGGCACTAATTATATGGGAAACGGAGACAGTGTTTAATTTGTCATAATCAAATTATACTTAATTATATTATAATTATAATTAATTAGTTCCCATTAATTGCTGGTGTAAGATTGAGAGTCTGTTAATCAGTGCACAGCAGATCAGCTGAACGTGTAAAAATAGGGCAAACATTCATTTTAACATGAAGGAGAAAGTTTCCAATAATATCTGAATAATGAATGAGTATTTACCACTGTGTGTGTGTGTGTGTGTGTGTGTGTGTGTGTGTGTGTGTGTGTGTGTGTGTGTGTGTGTGTGTGTGTGTGTGTGCGTGTGTGTAAATGTAAATCAGAGTGAAGCTCCCTGCAGAAATACAACTTAATAAGAAAAAACAAACTCACTGTGTGTGTGTGTGTGTGTGTGTGTGTTTCATCCTGTTTGGCCCAGAAACTGATGGGTAGGTTACCATGGTAACCACCCTGGAGGGCAGCGCGACTACACGTCAGAGGTTTTTCCACAAAAACCTGCAGAGGAGCAGAAAGGTTTCAAAGCTGAGGAGGAAGTGTTCAGATCTTTACTGGAGTAAAAGTACCACCACGCAGTCACAGGCCTGCGTCACACGTGAAAGTCCTGTATTGAAAACGTTAGTTCAGTAAGAGTATATACATTTCACAAGGGAAATTTAAAGTATCGAAAGTAAAGTCGCTCAGTGCAGAAGAATGCAAAAACAAAAGGTAATGACATATTACTGTATGTAACTGATTACTTAACAGACCCACTGGGTCCAGGGGCCAAAGGGTTAGGGGCCCCTCAGGCCGTCATTTGTAAAATGATGCTTAAATTAATGAAGAGAGAGAGGAGAGGCATGAAACAACAACGAGTCACAAAACAAGACACAAAATAACTACAAAGAGACAAAAAAATACAAAGAGACACAAAACAACCACAAAGAGACACCACATGCCTTCAGAAAGACGCAAAATGACTACATAAGACCCAGTTTCTCCAGACAGATACAACAAAACTACAGAGACACAAAGCGACTACAAAGGGACACACAAAAACTACAAAGAGACACAGAAACTACAGACACACAATAACTAAATAAGACACAAATTTTCCTCAAAAAGACACAACACAACAACAAAGACACAAAGCAACTACAAAGAGACACAAAACAACTAAATAAGACACAAATTTTCCTCAGAAAGACACAACATGACAACAGAGACGCAACACGACAACAAAGAGACACAAAACAACTAAATAATACACAAATTTGCCTCAGAAAGAGACAACACGACTACGGAGACACAAATCAACTACAAAGAGACAGAAAACAACCACAAAGAGACACCACATGCCTTCAGAAATACACAAAATGACTACATAAGCCCCAGTTTCCCCAGACAGATACAACAAAACTACAAAGAGACACAAAGCGACTACAGAGACACACAAAAACTACAAAGACACACAATAACTACAAAGGCACACATAACCACCACCAAAAGACACAAAACAACCACAAAGAGACAAAATGCCCTTAAAATAACACAAATTGACTAGGAAGAGACACACAATGACTACAAAGAGACACAAAACAACCAAGAAGAGACACACAATGACTACAAAGAGACACAAAACAGTTAAATAAGATACAGATTTTCCTCAGAAAGACACAACACAACTACAGAGAGACACAAAACAACCACAAATAGACAACAAATTCCCTTAAAATGATACAAATCGACTATGAAGAGACACAAAACAACCAAGAAGTGACACACAGTGTCTACAGATACATTACACAGAATGACTACAAAAAAGGCAAAACATCCACAGGCACAAATTACCTCAGAGACACAACTTAGAGTCACCAGTTAACCTGCATGTCTTTGGACTGTGGGAGGAAGCTGGAGCACCTGGAGGAAACCCACGCTGACACGGGGAGAACATGCAGACTCCGCACAGAAGGGCTCCCACCCTGGGCTCAAACCACTAACCCTCCTGCTGTGAGGCGCCAGTGCTAACCACTATACCACCGCGCTGCAGAGTAATCACAGTGAAGCATTTTATGTGACTGGATTTTAATCATTATTCTTAACACAACTGAAAGTGTCATCATGTGGTTAGCTTAGCTTAGCATAAAGATGGAGCCAGAGCTAGCTGTGTACTCTTGCTTCAGTCAAGTTTGACTTATACTAGTCTCGCCAACAGACAATCAGAGATCTCCGCCTTCTGATAGTCTGGCGAAAACGGCCGGCAACAAAGCAACGCCTCTTGAAGTCGTATCCGACAACGGGAGGCTTTTAACAGATGACGTCCTGATGTTAGCTTTGCTGCTGCTGTTAGCTGTCCCTGTCAGCTGATGCTTTCTAGACATCGTGATTTCCCAAAACTGAATAAATACCACACATAGCAACACAAAACTGCTTTGCAAGCTCAATCATGTTGTAACTAAGATATCCACTGGACAAGATATTTTTTTCACGGACCGTTTAATGAGTTACTATCTATTACAGACACCACTAACGGCTAACAGGGCTAACAGCTAATGGTTAGCCCAGCTAAACGTGCACACAGAAATAGTAATGTTTGTTCAATCATTGTGTTTATAGACTTTACAAACATCGGATTAGTCTAAACGGTGATACAAAAATGTTATATATATATATATATATATATATATATATATATATAAACATACATGTATGTATGTATATAGCTAAAGGCTCTGCTGGTTTTCTACCCGGAAGTATTTGTAAACAACAAGGTGATTCCCTCTAACGTTATAGTCCGGCCGGACGGATGAGTCATGGCCTTGTAAAAGATTATGTTTGTTTCTTTTAGTTGGCGAGATTGTGTCGCCGCAAACATGACAAACATCCACTAAGTTTGACGGTGTTTTCTGCGAGCACGGCTGAGCCATTTTGTACCGCTACACGTGTTTCTAGTGGGACTATGTTTACAAGCACAAGAGTTCAGCGAGCCACCGAAGGACCGCCCTGCAGATTTACTATTGGTTCTGCAACGTAGGGAGTTTTTTAAACTCTGAAATTGTATCCGCCCATCTAAACACAAAATCAGGGAGAAAGTCATCAGCCTTCAGTTAAGCAAAGCGTCTAAAGACTGACTTGTGAGTCTAGACTTATACCAGAGTGTTTCAATCCCAGCACACAGTTCATTGGTTCACTTTAGCTGTTTGATGTGATCACATTATGGAACATTTCTACTGATAATTAATTTCAGTAAATGTCACTTTTCCCTGCTGGTGTTTATGAAGGACGTCTTTCCAGCAAGGAGTGTCGAAGAGAGAGAGAGAGAGAGAGAGAGAGTGCTGAGTATTTAATATTTTACTTTCTGTGAGGGAGACAGAAGTCCTTCATCTTCCTCCACACTTCCTGACAGTCTGTCTCGTTCCCTCACAGCAGAGCTTTGTGTTTGCGTACGTGGGAGTTTGAACGTTACGCAACACAAACTGGCTCCGACATCCTGAAGTGAAACATGGAGGAGGTGATGTGATGTTTGTTCATTGATAAAATGAATCATATAAATCATATAAAGGAGGGTACTTTCTCCTCCGGTGAGCACATGAAACAGTCTGATGTGTTCATGGGTTCACTCGTGTGACACCAGAGTGTTTCTGAACCCACAGTGACAAGATACTGAGGAGGAGACATGAACTAGGAGACGAGGAAGAAGGAGACGTGAACAAGGAGACATGAACGAGGAAACATGAACTAGGAGACTGAACAAGGAGACGTGAACGAGGGGACGTAAACAAGGAGACGTGAACAAGGAGACATGAACAAGCAGACGTGAACAAGGAGACGTGAACGAGGGGATGTAAACAAGGGGACGTGAAGAAGGAGACGTGAACGAGGAGACGTGAACAAGGAGATATGAACGAGGAGACGTGAACTAGGAGACGTGAACAAGGAGACGTGAACGAGGAGACGTGAACAAGGAGATGTGAACAAGGAGATATGAACGAGGAGACATGAACTAGGAGACGTGAACGAGGAGACGTGAACGAGGGGATGTAAACAAGGGGACGTGAAGAAGGAGACGTGAACGAGGAGACGTGAACAAGGAGATGTGAACAAGGAGACGTGAACGAGGGGACGTAAACGAGGGGACGTAAACAAGGGGATGTGAAGAAGGAGACGTGAACAAGGAGACGTGAACAAGGAGACATGAACGAGGGGACGTGAAGAAGGAGACGTGAACGAGGAGACGTGAACGAGGAGACATGAACGAGGAGACATGAACTAGGAGACATGAAAAAGGAGACGTGAACGAGGAGACGTGAACGAGGAGACATGAACGAGGAGACATGAAGTAGGAGACATGAACGAGGAGACGTAAACAAGGAGACGTGAACGAGGAGACATGAACTAGGAGACTGAACAAGGAGACGTGAACGAGGAGACATGAACTAGGAGACTGAACAAGGAGACGTGAACGAGGGGACGTAAACAAGGAGACGTGAACAAGGAGACATGAACGAGCAGACGTGAACAAGGAGACGTGAACGAGGGGATGTAAACAAGGGGACGTGAAGAAGGAGACGTGAACAAGGAGACGAGGAAGAAGGAGACATGAACAAGGAGACGTGAACAAGGAGACGTGAACAAGGAGACATGAACGAGGAAACATGAACTAGGAGACTGAACAAGGAGACGTGAACGAGGGGACGTAAACAAGGAGACGTGAACAAGGAGACATGAACAAGCAGACGTGAACAAGGAGACGTGAACGAGGGGATGTAAACAAGGGGACGTGAAGAAGGAGACGTGAACGAGGAGACGTGAACAAGGAGATATGAACGAGGAGACGTGAACTAGGAGACGTGAACAAGGAGACGTGAACGAGGAGACGTGAACAAGGAGATGTGAACAAGGAGATATGAACGAGGAGACATGAACTAGGAGACGTGAACGAGGAGACGTGAACGAGGGGATGTAAACAAGGGGACGTGAAGAAGGAGACGTGAACGAGGAGACGTGAACAAGGAGATGTGAACAAGGAGACGTGAACGAGGGGACGTAAACGAGGGGACGTAAACAAGGGGATGTGAAGAAGGAGACGTGAACAAGGAGACGTGAACAAGGAGACATGAACGAGGGGACGTAAACAAGGGGACGTGAAGAAGGAGACGTGAACGAGGAGACGTGAACGAGGAGACGTGAACGAGGAGACATGAACGAGGAGACATGAACTAGGAGACATGAAAAAGGAGACGTGAACGAGGAGACGTGAACGAGGAGACATGAACGAGGAGACATGAAGTAGGAGACATGAACGAGGAGACGTGAACAAGGAGACGTGAACGAGGACACATGAACAAGGAGACTGAACAAGGAGACGTGAACGAGGAGACATGAACTAGGAGACTGAACAAGGAGACGTGAACGAGGGGACGTAAACAAGGAGACGTGAACAAGGAGACATGAACGAGCAGACGTGAACAAGGAGACGTGAACGAGGGGATGTAAACAAGGGGACGTGAAGAAGGAGACGTGAACGAGGAGACGTGAACAAGGAGACGTGAACAAGGAGACGTGAACAAGGAGACATGAACGAGGAAACATGAACTAGGAGACTGAACAAGGAGACGTGAAGGGGACGTGAAGAAGGAGACGTGAACGAGGAGACGTGAACGAGGAGACATGAACGAGGAGACATGAACTAGGAGACATGAAAAAGGAGACGTGAACGAGGAGACGTGAACGAGGAGACGTGAACAAGGAGATATGAACGAGGAGACATGAACTAGGAGACGTGAACGAGGGGATGTAAACAAGGGGACGTGAAGAAGGAGACGTGAACGAGGAGACGTGAACAAGGAGACGTGAACAAGGAGACGTGAACGAGGGGACGTAAACGAGGGGACGTAAACAAGGGGATGTGAAGAAGGAGACGTGAACAAGGAGACGTGAACGAGGAGACATGAACGAGGGGACGTAAACAAGGGGACGTGAAGAAGGAGACGTGAACGAGGAGACGTGAACGAGGAGACATGAACGAGGAGACATGAACTAGGAGACATGAAAAAGGAGACGTGAACGAGGAGACGTGAACGAGGAGACATGAACGAGGAGACATGAAGTAGGAGACATGAACGAGGAGACGTGAACAAGGAGACGTGAACGAGGAGACATGAACTAGGAGACTGAACAAGGAGACGTGAACGAGGAGACATGAACTAGGAGACTGAACAAGGAGACGTGAACGAGGGGACGTAAACAAGGAGACGTGAACAAGGAGACATGAACGAGCAGACGTGAACAAGGAGACGTGAACGAGGGGATGTAAACAAGGGGACGTGAAGAAGGAGACGTGAACGAGGAGACGTGAACAAGGAGACGTGAACAAGGAGATATGAACGAGGAGACATGAACTAGGAGACGTGAACAAGGAGACGTGAACGAGGGGATGTAAACAAGGGGACGTGAAGAAGGAGACGTGAACGAGGAGACGTGAACAAGGAGACGTGAACAAGGAGATATGAACGAGGAGACATGAACTAGGAGACGTGAACGAGGGGATGTAAACAAGGGGACGTGAAGAAGGAGACGTGAACAAGGAGACGTGAACAAGGAGATATGAACGAGGAGACATGAACTAGGAGACGTGAACAAGGAGACGTGAACGAGGGGACGTAAACAAGGGGACGTGAAGAAGGAGACGTGAACGAGGAGACGTGAACAAGGAGACGTGAACAAGGAGATATGAACGAGGAGACATGAACTAGGAGACGTGAACGAGGGGATGTAAACAAGGGGACGTGAAGAAGGAGACGTGAACAAGGAGACGTGAACGAGGGGACGTAAACAAGGGGACGTGAAGAAGGAGACGTGAACAAGGAGACATGAACGAGGGGACGTAAACAAGGGGACGTAAACAAGGGGACGTGAAGAAGGAGACGTGAACAAGGAGACGTGAACGAGGAGATGTGAACTAGGAGACGTGAACAAGGAGACGTGAACGAGGGGACGTGAAGGAGGAGACGTGAACAAGGAGACGTGAATGAGGAGACGTGAACGAGGAGACCTGAACGAGGAGACCTGAACGAGGAGACCTGAACGAGGAGACGTGAACGAGGAGACGTGAACAAGGAGACGTGAACGAGGAGACATGAACGAGGAGACATGAACTAGGAGACGTGAACAAGGAGACGTGAACGAGGGGACGTAAACAAGGGGACGTGAAGAAGGAGACATGAACGAGGAGACATGAACTAGGAGACATGAAAAAGGAGACGTGAACGAGGAGACGTGAACGAGGAGACATGAACGAGGAGACATGAAGTAGGAGACATGAACGAGGAGACGTGAACAAGGAGACGTGAACGAGGAGACATGAACGAGGGGACGTAAACAAGGAGACGAGAACAAGGAGACATGAACGAGCAGACGTGAACGAGCAGACGTGAACAAGGAGACGTGAAGGAGACGTGAACAAGGAGACGTGAACTAGGAGACGTGAACAAGGAGATGTGAACGAGGGGACGTAAACGAGGGGACGTGAAGAAGGAGACGTGAACGAGGAGACGTGAACAAGGAGACGTGAACGAGGAGACATGAACTAGGAGATGTGAACAAGGAGACGTGAACGAGGAGACGTGAACGAGGAGACATGAACTAGGAGATGTGAACAAGGAGACGTGAACGAGGAGACATGAAAAAGGAGACGTGAACGAGGAGACATGAACGAGGAGACATGAACTAGGAGACATGAACGAGGAGACATGAACTAGGAGACATGAACGAGGAGACGTGAAGAAGGAGATGTGAACGAGGGGACGTGAACGAGGAGACATGAACTAGGATACATGAACGAGGAGACGTGAAGAAGGAGACGTGAATGAGGGGACGTGAACAAGGAGACCTGAACGAGGACACGTGAACGAGGAGACGTGAACGAGGGGACGTGAACTAGGAGACGTGAACGAGGAGACGTGAACGAGGAGACAACCTGAGAGGAGGGTCTGATCCAGTAAAGAAAAGGAGAAGAAAGACAGACAGGGAAAGGAAAGGAAGGAAAGGAAAGAAAAGATGAGGAAAGGAAAGGAGAAAAAGGAAAGATGAGGAAGAAAGGGAGATGGAGAAGAGGAGTGGAGAAGAGGGGAAGGAAAGAACTAATTGCAAAGGAAATAGAAGAATAGGAAAGGAGAGAAATGGAGGGAACGGAAGAAGTTAAAAGGAGGGAAGACAGGAACTGAACAGAGGAGTGAAGAAGGAAAAGAAAAGAAGAACAGAAAACAGTTCCTATGCTGTAAAGCCCTCTGAGGCCTGTTGTGATGTGTGATGTTGGGCTTTGTAAATAAAATTGAAAAACTGAAAGGAAAGAAAGGAAGAATAGGAAAGGAGAGGAATAAAAGGAGAGGTGAGGACAGAAAGGAGAGGAACAATAGACAAGAGAGGAAGAATAGGAAAGGAGAGGAGGACAGTGACAGGTGAAATAGGACAAGAGAAGAGGAAGGAAAGGAAATGAGGAGGTAGAGGTTATTCATAAATTCATTACCTGTGTGTGTGTGTGTGGGGGGGGGGGGGGGGGGGGGCAGTTATGATGCAGGTGAGCTGCAACTGAAAAACATCTCTCATCTATTACCCATGAGGCTTTGCAGCTTGTTGACAGCAAGTAAGTCCCCTCAGGGCTCAACACACACACACACACACACACACACACAAAATGTCAAGTAAAGAACAGTTCTGGTGTCATTTTGTTTGTTTATTTATTTATTTATTCCAGTGTCGATATGATTCAGATTTGTTATGAATAAGAATTTAAGGGAAATTTTTTCTACAAATCGCAAAAGAAATCAGATGTTAAACGTCGTCTAAACAGAAACAGACACACATTAAACACACATTAAACACACTTTAAACACAGAGACAATTTCAGACACATTTTCCCCACAAATACAACATGCTAACATTATTAGCACAAGCCTATGTCATTTTACATTGTATGAATTAGCCTAAGGGCTAGTGGACTTGTGTGTGATTTATCCTGGCTTCATGTGACCAGAGGAAATCTCAGCTGGTCGCTAGGCTAATTTATACTATGTAAAATGCCATAGGCTGGCGCTAATAACGTTAGCATGTTGTATTTGTTTGGAAAACGTGTTTAGTATAAGACAGTTGTTTGTCAGTGAACCCTGTGAGTTGTAATGGAGCCGAATTTTGTAACGTTACCTTTGTTAAATGTTGCTGTTGTCCCTGGCTTCATATGAGAAGAGGAAAAGGCCGCTAGCTGCTAGGCTAATTTATACAATGTAAAATGCCATAGGCTTGTGCTAATAACATTAGCATGTTGTATTTGTGGGGAAAATGTGTCCAGATAAAGAATTTGCAGCTTTAAAGGGCGGTTTGAGGGTTAAGTATTACAGTACCAGTATATGTGTGTGTGTGTGTGTGTGTGTGTGTGTGTGTGTGTGTGTGTGTGTGTGTGTGTAAGCTGTTATTGTAATGACTCTGACCACCCAAACACAATCATGTTAACAGAGTTGGGTGTGTTGCAGAGATCTTGCGTTGCATTGCATTAGATTGTGCAGACGTTCGTGTTATTTTGTCCAACTGTACTGTGTGTGTGTGTGTGTGTGTGTGTGTGTGTGTGTGATCATGGCTGCAAGCGAGGAGGAAGATGAAACGTGTCTTCTGCATTTCCTGACAACACACACACTAGCAACTAGCGGCTATGAACATAGCATGTGTGTGTGTGTGTGTGTGTGTGTGTGTGTGTAGATGATTAAAATGCCTAATAAAGTCCAGAAGAAGCACTCAGCCTAAGTAGCAGCCCAGTAAAACACAATCAAAACATCAGGCTGGGACTCATTACTGTGTGTCTGTGTGGGCTTGTATTTGCTACACAGTGAGGACCAAATCATGTCTAACCAACAGAGTGAGGACACTTTGGGAAGGTGAGGATATTTTGGCCAGTCCTCACTTCCTCAAAGGCCTTTTTGAGGGTTCAGAGTTGGTTGTAAGGTTCAGGTTAGAATTAGAGTTCGGGGCTGGGACATGCATTAAGTCAATGACGGTCCTCAGAAAGATAGAGGTACATGAATGTGTGTGTGTTGTATCTTCAAACTGGAGTGGATGTGGAGTGTAATCCAGATTAAATGTGTTTACTGTGTGAGACACACACACACACACACACACACACAGATCGATGTAATTCAACTAAGAGCAACACTTACTGTCTGAAGTAGTTTCAGTTACCACGGCAACCGAGAACATCACCTCCCCCCCCAAACAGAAACAAGGAGTCGTGTTACAAACAACACGTGACACTGTTTTTATCAGTGAAGAGTTTGATTGACCAGCGGTGCAATGTAACTGAGTCCATTTACTCAAGTACTTTAAACTCCTTTACTTGAGTATTTCCATTTTATAATGATAAAACATTTTATTTGTATCACACTTATGAACAGTTTTGGGCAACTTACTCTCAAAATGTAATAACCACACTCTACTAGTTACCTCCTTTTAAAGATAATGAGTTACTTTACAACATTACATTACATTATTTACATGTGCTGCTTCATAGCAGCTTCAGCTTGTCACAGTTCATTTCAAATCCATGTAAATTATTTTAATTGCACCCATTGTTTTTACATTTCCTTCTCTCATTTATGTTTTTTTTTTATTATTATTATTTATTGTTCTTACAAAGTTTATTTATTTATTTATTAGTAGTAGTATTTTGTGTATCCTTGCCTGGTCTGTGAAACATTTACTGTGTACTTATTTTTGTACTTGTTGTTTTTATTTGTAAAGTACTTTGTAACCTCAGTTTTGATAAAGTGTTGGGGGTAACATATTACAAATGTAACGTAGTGTAATGCAAAAAAGACAAAAATATGATTGATAATAAAGACATAAATAAAACTTACTGATTAATTAAAAAACAAATAAATAAAGGGAAGTGCAATATAACGTTTAGGGCTGTAGTCTCCTGGTCAACTAGTCGATTTTTGGGTCGATCTGCGCTCGTACGACTAAATTCTCATTGGTAGAATAATCGCCGTGTTACTTTCATAAGGAGATAAGTGCTACAGCAACAGCTTTCCAGGGTTAATCCAGCATTTTTAAGTTTTGTGTGTGATTTATCCTGGCTTCATATGAGCAGAGGAAATCTCAGCTGGTTGCTAAGCTAATTTAGACAATGTAAAATGCCATAGGCTTGTGCTAATAACGTTAATGTTATTTGTTTGGAAAACGTGTTTAGTATAAGACAGTTGTTTGTCAGTGAACCTTGTGAGCTGTAATGGAGCAGATTATGTAATGTTACCTTTGTTAAATGTTGCTGTTGTACAATGTAAAATGCCATAGACTTGTGCTAATAACATTAGCATGTTGTATTTGTGGGGAAAATGTGTCCAGATAAAGACAAGTGTTTGTCTGTGAATGCTGTGAGTTATAGTGAAGCTGATTTGTGTACTTGTGTTTGAAATTGTCTCTATTAAGCCATGTTTAATGTGTGTTTAATGTGTGTTTTAAATCAACTAAACTTTACAGCACTTCACAGTCCTCCACCACTGACTAGTGTTTTGGAGGTGTAACTGCAGAGTGACACACACACCACCACAGAAGTAAAAAATAACGTGCAGATTTTTTTCCCCACGACTAATCGATTAGTTGAAGATTATTTGCGACTTCAGTCGACCAAGATTTTCTTTGGTTGACTACAGCCCTGATAAAATAAGACGTAACAAGCAGACGTTTCTCATGCAGGTCGTTCCACAACTGAGGAGCACTGACAGCAAAAGCTACTATATACTTCTATTCCACATTTATTTGATAACTTTAAAGATTCAGATTATAATACAAAATCTAATCAACCAATATTTTATGATGTATTATTATAGATTAAACTACGCAGCAGTTTATAAAGTCACTAAATCTACCAGCTGCAGCATTAAAGTGATGAACACATTAATGCAACAATAATTAAAATCCAGTAGTTTAATATAAATTATTCTAAAATGAGTCGCCTACTTTGGGGTGCCTGCAGTAAATTTTGATGCCAAAACTTTTGTAATTTTACAGAAGTAAAACACTTTGAATGCAGGACTTTGTTTTACTTCAGTAAAAGATCGGAGTCCCTCTAACACCACTGTTCTCACTGTGCATGTGTCCGTCTATGATCTGTCCATGTATCTGACTCCATCTAGTGGTCAAACAGCTGAACTGCAGCGACCTGAAACATCAGTCTCTCAATAATCATATTATGATTATTATGACTCACTATCACGAGTATAATTTTTAACATGATTTGAGAAAATGGTGTTAGTTGCATTTAACTAACTAGCTAACACCTGTAAAGACATCACAAGGGAAATTTTAAAAGCAATAAACCTATACTGGGAAGATACAGCGTGAAATCAAAACTTAAAAAATAAAAAGTCACGGACTGACCCTTTACCAGCAGCAAGTCGCTCACCTGCTTTTACAAACACATCACCTCATGTTCAGAGGGAATCTGACTCATTTCTCCAAGTCACATTCTCTATTTCTAACTCCTCCATAAGCTCCTCAAACCTTATTTATTCCTGTGTTCATTCATCACACAGTCACACTCTGGCAGCCATGTTGTGTTAAAACACGTTTAATTCAATGTTCACAAACAAAACCACAACAGGAGACGGTCTGTAGGCACAGCAGCAGTTTGGGTTTGAACTGCGTGAAAACATTTTGGCTTCTTGATAAACTGCGTCTGGCTCCTGCACCAAGATAAAAATATTATTCACTTAAGATTCTTCAGTGTGCGGAGCTGTGTGCAGCCGGAGCACATGTCGCTGAACCTTCAGAAAACATCACAGAGGGAGTTTGTTTCTTTCCATTCTTCACATCACAACATACAAATTTATATTTTCACTAACTTTAAATGTGGTAATATTTAATATTTGCACTGTAATTTAAAACATCTGTACTGTGTTTGTTAAAAAGCCACGTTTACAAAGACTTCAATGATAAGCAGGGCAACCATCAATCAATCTGCATCATGAGTTTTTAATTGTGTCTCTCTCCCTCTCGTCTCGTGTCGGCCTCGTCCACAGAAGGTCACTTTTCGCTCCCGATCACCTGATGGTGCGGTACATCATGAAGTCGACCGTGGTGCATCGTGGGAACTTCCCGATGGAGCTCTCCTCCACAGGTGTGTAGACTTTGATCTGACGCATGTGCGTGTCTCTGCCGTTCTGGTGGTTGGCGAGCACCGCGATCTGGATCATGAAGGTGCTGATGGGCTCGTTTGTCCGCTACAACACACACACACACACACACACACACACACACACACACACACACACACACACACACACACGTCATTAGTGATGCTCTTACTCACAACTTCCTGCCACAACACACAAAGATACACACAGTGTCAGATGAAGAGGAGGGCTGCTGTCTTTGAATCTTTTTTAGATTTTAGCCCTGATTGGATTCAGAATAAAATATAAACATTTATCTATTTTTTTTATTTAACAAAAAGAAGCCAAAGTTCTCAAATGTTAAAAGTTTTCTGAACACAACCTGCCAAAACCAAAAACATACAAAAAAAGTAAAAATAAAAAAGCATATATTGAAAATATTGACTGTATTCAGGAACCGTCTGATCAAACGAGTTTAATAATATAATAAAAGTTGCAGCAGCAGAAAGACAGAAATATTTACAGTTAAATAAACAAGTAAATAATCAGAAGTAAAAAAATAAACTGTACGAGAACAACTAAACTCAAAACTACAAGGCACCTCATTTAAATTTAGTTTTTATTATCATTTATTTTCTAAATTTTTTTTAAAAAAAAGGGTATTAGTTTAATTTTAATTTGAGCTTTTTTATAATCTTATTTTCATATTTTGATTATATTTATTTATTCACTTAAAAAGGGGAAACCTCACATATGTCGATATTATTTTTATTCTTTTAAAACACAACAGCTGATTTTTATTTTTTAATTTATTTAATGATTTATTAGTAAACTCTCACATATGTAGATGTTATTTTTATTAATCTCTTAATTTTGAATAAATATTTTTTAAGTTTTACCCTTTTTTTATGTATTTAATTTAAATAAATGCATGTAATTAGAATATACCTTCATGAATAATTTCAATATATTTAATTAAAATGAATAAATAGGTAATAATAATAATAATAATAATTACAGTAATAATAATAATAAAACAACCTTTTGAAACCTGAGTGAATGGGCTTGATTTGGAAAAAAGGCAATGAGAACTTTATGAAATGACCCGAAAATAAGCAAGATATTAAACTTTTTTTGAGAAAAAAATAAAAAAGTATATACACACACACACACACACACATATATATATATATATATATATATTTTGCCTGAAAATAAGCAACACAGTAAAACAAAATAATAATTACCTTAAAAATAAGCAAAAAATAAAAGTATAAAAAAACAAACAAGAAAATTACCTCATAAAGACTGGTCAAAAAAGTAATGAAATAATATCTATTTTCTGTAACATAATTTTAAACATATATTAAGAATACTTAAGAGCTTTGATAATGTTCTCATAATGCTTATAATCTTTTCCCACCATGTTTTCTATAGAAATCAAACCAATACTTTGAGGTTTTGATGGTTGAAATGCGTGTTAAAGGCACCTGACCCTGGTTTGAAAGGGTTTAAACACACACACCACTAGGTGGCACACTTGCGCCATCTAGTGGGCGCAGAAAATAAAGGAAATGGTTCATGACACAACTAAATATTTATATTAACAAATGTGAGGAGCCTACATCGATCAATGCCAGCGTTCTGCACTTGACGGCTCCTTGATGCTCGGAGCTACGGGCTGGTTTTGATCAGAGCCAAAAAGGTTTTATGGGTCAAATGAAAGATGAGGTCACGTCAAACACCGACAGCCCTGAGAACCATTCATGAAACTAACCTGTACAGGAAGAAGCAGAGGAATCACAGACACACACTGATTAGAAACGTTACCTGATTCATCAGAGAGATGTGGATCCACCCGCTGGGCTCCACCATCTCTAACTGCTGCAGAGAGGAAGAGGAGGAGGACGATGGTGAGAACAGAGCACATCATGTGAAGCGTCAGGCAGCGATAAACACATCAAGAGTTGTTACCCTGATCTCCTGCAGGTTGTGGAAATTGTTTCCCACTCTGACGGAGATCTTACTGGGCGTGTAGCTCTCATCAGATTTATAATCAGCGTAAATACACAGCATCTTCACGGTCGTTCTCCTCCTGCACATAAACACAGACGCACAGTTTAACATGCCACACCATATCCCTATCAAAACACCCAGTACTCCCAGTACTCCCAGTACCAGCCGGACCGTGTTACCTGAACTGTATGTTGACTAAATGAGGCTGCGATCCGTCTGACTGCCAGTAGGTCTCCAGGTTGTCGTCCCTCAGCTGATCCACTCCGAAACCTGGACACAAGTTAAGCTACCATCAGACTACACTCACCACTCTGTGTATTGTATCTGTATCTGTGCATTAGGGTTTGGAGCTGACCGGGTTTACAGGAGGAGAGGGACCACACCGCCTGGGAGCCGATCTCACGAACCGTCCCGGTCCGCTCCAACTGCTTCGGGTCGGCGCCGGGTGGCGTCTTGCTCGGGGTGGCCATCCTTTACATCACAGGGAAATACAGAAACATGAGTTCAGTGAACACAGCCTCAAAACTCAGGAACGTAACGCCAAACCCCCTTTGCATTTTTTACATTTTGATGTTTGCCTGTAAATTAAAATATGCAAATTAATGACAGAGTCTGATTTGAGAGCTTCTGAGAGTTAATAGGTTTTTAGGAAAAATTCGGCAGGTATGTGACACATCTGGTGGCATCTTATTTCGCCAGGCAGCTTACATTTAGTGCCACATTTGTGGTTAATTCCTTGGCTTTACTCGCAATACTGTAAGGAAAGAATATCAAACATATTCATCCTTAACACAGAATATAAAAATGGACCGCAGTGTTTGAATTATGTGCTGTTAATCTGATTTAAGAGCTTTTAAGAATTAAAAGGTCCTTAATCGGCATTGAAGTGACACATCTGGTGGCATCTTATTTAGGGTGGGAGCATCACACATATAGATTCGTGTAAGCTGAACATAACAATGGACTACAACGTTTCAATAAATCGTTACTTGTCTGAAATGCATGCAATGTCCAGAAAGTCAGCCAAACTCCCTTCAAATTTCTAACATTTTTAGTTAAATTGTATATTAGAAGATTTAAACTGATGACACAATCTGACTAAAGAGCTTCGGGGAATTATTACATTCCTAGGATATATTCGGCATACACGTGACACATCTAGTAGCGATTTATTTAGCTGCATTAAAAAATAGGATAAATGTAAGTGTGGCTATCTGAAGGAGGATATCAAACCTACTGATTCAAACATTTACTCATATTAAAATACGATAGAGTCAAAGTGAAAGGCTTCTGGGAATTACTAGATCTTCAGGGGAAATTCGGCATATAAGTGACACATCTGGTGCCATCTTATTTGTTTAAAATGTATATAAAGTGCAAAATATGTGGTTATTTTAATCGCGGCTATTTGAAGGAGGGGAACTCAGCCACTCCGATCGGTAACACCGAATTTAAGAAAGGACCGCAACGTTTAAAAAATAAGCTGTTTGTTATTTCCCGAAATGCAGGCAATGTCAATATGCGAGCAAAAATTAAACGAGCGTTCAAACGGAGTTTGGTGTGGAGCTGCAGCTAGCTGCTAACAGCTAATATTTCTCCACTAAAGCCACTGAAACTCAAATGTACGACATGAATATGAAGTTAAACTTACAACAGTGGTTGTGAGGAGTCTCCAGTGTGTCGAGTTAATGCATCGCATGTCAAGAAAAAGGTGGACGGAGCTCAAACCCACATTGTTTCGCTGCGGCCACTTCGAATCTCCCACTTTTGTGAGTCCGCGGCGCTTTCAGATGACGTCACCCAGCGCAGCGTCGCACTCTGTCTGCGTCTCTCCCGCCATCTTTCCAGCCGGCTTCCAGGAGACGAACACGTTGCTGGAAAAAAAGAAGTTTCAGCCCCGATTTTTTGTGTCTAAACGTCGTTTCTCGTTTGTTTTCTCTCGAGCCGGGGAACGGGAGCCGAAGAGGGGTGAGTTTTTGACTTATCGCTCCGGATTTCGTGCCTTTTTTCGGGTTGTGTCGCCGTAAAAGCGAGCGCTGTTCCCCCACTGAGCAGCTGTCAAAGTGCGGGGCCTCCGATGCTAATGTCGCAGCCGTTAGCTAGCTGACAGTAGCCTCCAGGTTAATACTCGCAGTAAGCGGTGTTGTGTCGCCTCCAGCGCGGCCGTTTAACCATCGATTTACCCGCCTGAGCACAAACGTGGAGCTAGTTAATAGTGTGAGAGTAACACAGCTCTTATTAATAGCAGAGGCCCACCGACAACATTACGTTTTCGCTTCGCCTCTCAAAATCCTGTTAATTTTTTTTTCAATTTAAGCTTTTCCTGCTCACCGACATTTATACACACATGAAGGCCACGATACAAGACGTCTTGTCAGTCTTTACGGTCGGTTGATGAATTCGGCATATGAATGACTCACTCATCGGCAGGTTATTTAAGGACAAATCCAACTTTGGTGCTCGACACCGCCCGTCACGTTGCGCCTCTCCTTTGGGATGTTATTCATAGAAAACAGCAGTCTAACCTTCATATTTAATCACGCGTGTTTACGTCATGTGTTAAATGTATGCCGGGTTGAAAGGGCGGACACCACCGACTGGTTAAAGGCCGTAAATCAGGTATAATGACAGGCATGTACGTTCAGTGGCGAGGCAACAATAAAAGGCCAGGCTTTTAAATGGAGTCTGGTGTGACTCACTCTCCTCAAAAAACACTGCGTGGCGCTAACTTGACCGGTTCGCAGCAGATTCATTTACGTCGGTTCCACCTACTGATGCCTTGAAATGAAAACCCACCACACTGGGATCTGCATTAAAGCCAAGGAGCGCTAGCTGTGGTTGCAGTCAGGAGCAGGTAGAGGCTGGTGCAGGGCCGTGGTGCTGCATGCCCATTGTTCAAGGCAAAGGCTGTGCGTTTTTGTTCAGAATTGAAATGTGTTGCTTCAGCAGAGTGCGCAGTGTGAATGAGGACACAGGTTTGAGCCTGAACCTCTGCAATTTAGATGGTGTCTCTATTGACTGTGGTGCCTGACTCTCTAAATGTGTGCGTCAGATGAAAACCAACATTCTACCTTTATTTCCTTCATCAGCCTGCCTCGTCATTAACCACCCAGATAACTCCCGTCTTCTTGTTCAGCTCCACAGGTGCTAGCGTCCGTCATTCCAGCCCTCCATCATGGCAGACAAAAACACCAGGATCGCCATCGTCAACCACGACAAATGCAAACCGAAGAAATGCCGTCAGGAGTGCAAGAAAAGCTGCCCAGTGGTCCGCATGGGTGAGCGCTCATTTAGTCGCTCATGTTGTTCATGTCCAGAAAGATTTAGCTGTCAGAAGTAGAATCAGCTGCAACACTTCAAAACTAACCCGTACTCAAATGTGTGTGTTTGCAGGTAAGCTGTGTATCGAGGTGACTCCACAGAGTAAGATTGCCTGGATCTCAGAGTCTCTGTGCATAGGCTGCGGCATCTGCATCAAGGTAGTAACACCTGAAGTCACATTTAAGTCTAGTTAGTTAAGACATTGTGATAGTTGGTCTTTCATCAGCAGCCTCATGAGACTTTTAGTTCAGCATTCTGTCATCTGATTTGCCCTTCAGTCAATCGAGACAATCTGAAGGATCGATAAAAAGAGTTACTGCATCCATGTTTTTATTTTAAGTCTGGCTGTCCTTTGTCGTTGTAGAAATGTCCGTTCGGAGCGTTGTCGATCGTCAACCTGCCCAGCAACCTGGAGAAGGAAACCACACACAGATACTGCGCCAACTCCTTCAAACTGCATCGGTACGCTGCTTATTTGAGTCATCAGTCAGAGACCTCTCAATCAACTGAGGTTCTTAAAGTCAAGCAGGTTTTAGGACCTTTATGTTTTATTTTGTCCCAGTGTTTTGTTTGTTTTTGAGAGCCCTGTCACGTTATGACAGTGATTACGAGTTCTGGACCTCCGTGTCTGACTCCAAGGTAACGGACAAAAGGGCAACACGGTTCAGGGTGCATTGTTACGAGAAAGTAGTGTGTCTCGATTGTGTGTGTACTGCGTGCAACATTTAAGGGCAGCTGCTGGACCTACTAAAGGTGAAACTAAAATGTATTCAGAACGCACCTTTATTTTCTTCTTTCCTCTCTCATCAAGCATGTGACGACCCCTCAGGTTTATTTGGTGACCCTTCGGAGGGGTCCAACCCCCATGTTGGGAACCACTGAACTAAACTGAATATAAAGTATTTAAATGCATGACTAACCTGTAACAGAGTATTTTTACGTTGCTGTGTGGGTGCAGAGTACTTCCACCACTGCTACACTGTGTTTGAAGAATACTGAGATCTTGGTGTTGCTCTACGTGTGTTGCTGTGTTTATAATGTGGTTTGTGTGTGTGTGTGTGTGTGCGTGTGCGTGCAGACTGCCGATCCCCCGGCCCGGTGAGGTGCTGGGATTGGTGGGGACCAACGGTATCGGCAAGTCTACAGCTCTGAAGATCCTGGCTGGAAAACAGAAACCCAACCTGGGCAGATACGATGTGAGTGTTCAGACACTCTGTCATGTTTCTGTAAAGCCGACATGTTGCAGTGTGATCTGGTGTTAGAGGCGGTGCTGTGCTGACGAGATAACACGTGGGTGTAGCTGCTCACAGCTGCCATTTTCTCTTCTGACCAACTGATTGACTGAAAGCTTCGTTTGCTGAAAAACTCTGTGTGTGATAAGAAAAGATTGGCTCTTGTACTGATAAGGACAACACTGCAAATCCAGCTCATTGATTAATTAGCTAATTAATGTTTTCCCTCATCACTTACAGAAAATACACATATACAGGAGCATACGATTCAGTTTGATCAGATAGTTTAAAACCGCTTCTCGATTCCCGTCGCTAAAGTGACATCACTTAGATATTTATGAGATATTTTAACAGTCTAAGCGACTTACTGAATGTATCAACAGGAGACAAATCAGGAGCAGTTGTGTGTCACGGTCTGTACTGTGCAGGTTTCAAGTCAAACACTCGTCTGGTTGCTGTCAGAGCAGAGATAACAAACAATAAGCATTAAACCTCTCTGCTGTTTCACATGCTCTCTCTGTCCACATGTTAATGTCGTGTACGTGACTGTGTTGTTCCCCAGAATCCTCCAGACTGGCAGGAGATCTTGACCTACTTCAGAGGTTCTGAGCTGCAGAACTATTTCACCAAAATCCTGGAGGACGACCTGCGGGCCATCGTCAAACCGCAGTACGTCGACCAGATCCCAAAGACTGTCAAGGTAAGCCAGCTCAGCACTTCCTGTTCACAGCTGGGAAAAGCAACCAAGTGTATTGTACTGAAGTGTAGCAGAGTGATACATTTACTTCACTTCATGTGCAGCTGTAATAGCTTTGATTTTATATATGAAATGGATTTATACTTTAACATATTGCCAGTAATACTAATGTACTTTTACTCTGTTACAAGCACAAACTTGAGTATTAAGTAGAGGATCTGAATATTTTGTCCACCACAGATCTTGTTATTGTTTTAATCATATTGTTTGAAGTGTGTTAAATGATTTCAGCACTTCAGGACTGGTTGTAATTCTCCCTGTGTGCCTGCAGGGGTCAGTAGGGGCCATCCTGAGCAGAAAAGACGACACAGACACACAGAACATCGTCTGTGATCAGCTGGGTAAATAACAAACACACGATACATATATACACGCTCAGACAAACACTTAAAAGGGGAACATTGGTATCTTTTTGCCCCTGACAGGGTCTGATTGTTCGTAGAAGTGTCTGACAACATTGTTGCGTCCTGTTTTGTGTCAGAGTTTCCCTGAAGAAGTCTTGTTCTGAAATCCCACAAGAGGTGACTCTTGCGGTGAGAGCTGAACATGAGTCCTGATAAGAGAAGGGAAGGCCTATCTTACGCCGGAATTCCACTGGATGTGTGTCCGTTGCTGAACGGCAGCACTGGTTATCTGCTACGTGCTCCACTGTCCGTCAACACCCACCGGCTGCATTTGCTGTGCGGAGCGGTGCAGCTCCACGCACAGCAGGAGTCACGAGGACCCATGAGATCTCGCGATTATAACAAGATGTAGTTTCTACAAACAAAACCACAAAGCCAGAGGAGAAGTAGGAAGACATCTCGGTGTACCTCCATGATTAATATCTCCTCGTCCATGGTGTCAACAGGGTGAAACGACGTCTGAAAACTTCTGACCTGTTGACGTCAGGCCTGCCTCCGCCCATTATGACGTTCTCAAAGTGTAGTGCAGGGATTAATTTTTGAAAATTAACTGGATGTTTTATTTTGTTTCTGTGCATGACTTCCTGCCCAACACGATCTGCTCTGTGCTGAATTGCTGCGATGTGCTCCGGCAGAAATAGAAGTCCTGCGTATCTGTTGCGGAGGGCTCTGGAGTGCCGCAGCTGTGACGGAGCCGCAGCCAGTGGAAACACACACATTGACTAGAATTGAAATGGATCGGCTCTGCTGCTGTTCCGGGGCGCAGACGCAACCAACACTCATCTGGTGGAATTTGTGGGTTAGGCCCTGATCGTACAGGATGTGTTATAGCAGCTGGAGGCTCCTTTTTGTAATAGTTTTTAATGAGAATGAAGCTTTTTGCCTGCGTTTCTTTTTGCGTTGTGATGCGCCTGACGTTTGTGCGCTCTGGATGCCTGCCGTTTTGGCCAAGGTGCTTTGAACTCTGTGAGTCTAAAAAACGTCAACTCAGAACGGAAAAGCGCCTCACGTCATCAATTTTTTCCTCATCTTTTTTCCCATTGTCCAATCGGATGATTTGAGAGGCGAGTCTTCTGTGGTGGTCACGACAGCAAGTTCACAGTTGGTAAACAATGAAGGAGAATCTGGTGGTAGCAGTTGCTGGATACCCAGAGCTTAGGGTCTCATGTACCCACACAGATCTCTGTTTATCTGCTGACAGCCTCTCACCCTCAACCAGAGCTACACACAGCACTTTTTTAACTAGCAGCATTCAACAGTTGAAGTTTTCCAACAGATAAACATTATTATGCAACGGGAGACAACATATTATAGTAGATCAAAGAAGAGCAGGTAACAAAACAAAAACTATTTAAGCTGTAGTTGTTAGTCGTCTCCATACTGGGCACGTCCCACTGGCAGCAGGCCCCGGGGCAGACCCAGAACACACTGGAGGGATGACATACCTCATCTCACCATAGGAACACCTCAGGGTCCTCCAGGACGAGCTGGAAAGCGTTGCTGGGGAGAGGGACGATGGGGGTGCTTTGCTTGGGCTGCTGCCTCCATGACCCGATGAAAATAGATGGATGAATAGATAGTAGTTATGGCGACACCATAGTAGTTAACCTAAGTAAAATAAGCCACACCAACAAGATGAGGAAAAGAAAGAAACACAAGGGAACAAAATATGATTAAAACACACCAGAGATAAAAAATAATGTTATTTATTTTCCTTTGTTAATAGGTTAAGTTGATATTGATACATTCCAACAACATAAAGGTTGTTTTGTCACGTCTCTGTTGTGATTGGTCGTTTATTTGTTGTTGCCGGGCAGATCTGAGTCACCTGCGCGAGAGGAACGTGGAGGATCTGTCCGGAGGAGAGCTGCAGAGGTTCGCCTGCGCCGTTGTCTGCATCCAGAGAGCCGACATGTGAGGAAACGACCCGCTGCTGCCGATCGTAGGTCCACCGTTTGACCGCGAACGCGCAGACTGACGTTTTGTTTCTGTGCTGTAGATTTATGTTTGATGAGCCGTCCAGTTACCTGGATGTGAAACAGAGGCTGAAGGCTGCCATCACCATCCGCTCACTCATCACCCCGGACAGGTAACGCCCGTCAGTCACTCCCTCTGCTTACAGCGACCAGTTTGTAGTGCTTAAAGTATCCGAGTGCATCACCACACAGATTATGTGTTTTCTTCATCGTTCTTAAACTGTATCAGAATTGTGTATAAGTGTGTGTGCGTTGCAGGTACATCATTGTGGTGGAACACGACCTGAGTGTGTTGGATTACCTGTCTGACTTCATCTGCTGTCTGTACGGAGTCCCCAGCGCCTACGGAGTCGTCACCATGCCCTTCAGCGTCCGAGAGGGTAAAACCCAAAACACACAAACACAGTAAAGGTGCAACAGTGTGTAAAAAGAATGGATGGAAACATACGGTGGTTGTCGGGTCATGGGTCTGCATGTTTCCACTGCAGCAGAGAAAACGAAAGATTAAATTTATTTAGTTATGAACACTAAATGGTGACTGATTGGTGATTCTTACAGTGGAAAGACAACTTGTCCATCAATAAGAAGTCTTTAATTTCCTTTTCACTCTCAGGCATCAATATCTTCCTGGACGGTTACGTTCCCACGGAGAATCTCAGGTTTCGTGAGACCTCGTTGGTCTTCAAGGTGGCTGAGACAGCCAATGAGGAGGAGGTGAAGAGACTCAGGCACTACCAGGTGTGTTCACGTCATCTGATCTTATACATCGCTGTCTTTTTTTTTTACCTGGTAGTCACTTCCATCCTCCTTCCCCCAGTTTCGTTCTTCTGTGTCCATATTTCCTTCGTCTGTCCTCCTCCCCTTTTTCATCTTGATGTGCTTTCGTTGTTCAGTATCCAGAAATGTCGAAGACGATGGGCGAGTTCACGCTGGACATCAAAGGAGGAGAGTTTACAGACTCTGAGATCATGGTGATGCTGGGAGAGAACGGTAAGCAGCCGAGGTCCTAGTCTGAATCATTTTTATCAGACAGAATTTTACTGTGGAAAAACTGCGTGTTTAGACATTAAACATTTCAGAACTTTGTAAAAAAGAAAACAAAGTTAATCATGAAGCTGTTGAAAAAAGTAACGTTTGGGTGTCTGTACCAGATCTGTAAGATCCAGTTTCGGCTGAGATGCAAAAACCTTTACTCAGTCTGGGGCTGCACAACATGATAACGGTCATTATCGCGATAACGTAAGGCTGTGCAATTAATCATCTGGTGATCATGATTACTATTTTGAGGTCAAAAAATTCCAAAATTAATTAAATCGAGGATAAACAATTTTTAGAAGACACGCATACACAACATCGTCCCCTCCCCTCCTCTCCCGGAGACCTTCCACAGACTTCAGATCACTTTACATCTTTCCAAGATGGCGGCAGCACGCAGTTCGGTCTAGGTCGGTAATACAGTTGCAGACAATCTTTTTAAATGCGCGGACACACCAAACCAACATTAAAAAACTAGCGGCAACGAAAGCCAACTGTTGCGTCGTCAACGTTGCCTCACATCGCCCAGTGTCCGTTGTATTTGAACACACTACACGGACTACAGCCGACGGCCAAGTAGCACGTACGTTCTGCGCCTGCGTGAGAGGGAATAACGCAAAAAGGGAAACCAGAAGACCGAGGAATGCATGAGATAAACAAAGTAGCGGCGACAGACACTCACCGATGGCCCGACATTGGCCAACGGGCCGACCATCAGCCTGGTGTGTCAGGGCCTTAAATAAACACTCTGATCACCTCGGAAGTTCTTGTTGCTTTTGGTATGATGTGAGGGTCTGTCACAGTCGACCACCAAAGTGTGGTGCGATTCTGTGCACTGGAAGTGGGTTCAACGATAGCTTTTAAGTGGGGTTCCGTGCTGTGCCCTTAGAGTTCGCCTTTTTAGCCATTCCGCTAGTATACGCTGAAGTTGTCTACGTAGCGCTACATCCTATTCGCATGATTTTGCTTCCCAAGGCACACTTCAACTCGGGATCATCAAGGAATACACCCCAGATCAATTTTACCCCGGACTGGTCTTTTAAGCAATGTTAGAGCGCCACGTAGTGCCACGACGAGGCCTGCGTATTTGTTTACAAGTACATCACCAATGAATAAGCATCCAGCCTAGAGCATGTTTTCAAAGTTAAAACATAATCGTTTGCATCATCGTGATTTCAATTTTGACTAAAATAATCGTGATTATGATTTTTGTCCATAATCGAGCAGCGCTATGATAAAGATATTACTTGGAATAAACAGATATTCAAGTGTACTGTTTTTCTGCTGCTTTCAGTACACTGCAGAAATACTAAAAATTGTGTGTGGAAATTATTTCCAACGTTCTTTTATTGAACAAATCGATCATTGAACTCAACACAGAAGGCACCACTAAAAAGAAATAAGTTACATTTTAAAGTGCTGCTTTCTTCTGATACTTTATTACAACATACTAAAAAAAACTGAATTGCAGTTTTTCACAATATGTTTACTGCGCTAGTTCACACCACGATGACAATTTATAAAAATGACATCATCGCACAGTTTCATGGTAATTCATTTAGTAGTTAAGACATTTTACTAAAACCCAAAAATGTCAACCTCATGGTGGCGCTACAAGAAAAGTCATGGGATCACCAAAATCAGTCGTATTCACCATGTGGACACTACGAAACTCGCCAGATTTTATTTATTTAACCAGTTTAAAGACAGAATTTTATCGTGCCTCTGTGCCGGTGAGACCCGTGGCCGGAGGCATCATGTTTCAGGTTGTCCATACATCAGTCCCATTCTCATGAACACAATATCTCAAGAACGCCTCAAGGGAATTTCTTCAAATTTGGCCCAAACCTCCGCTTGTACTAAACGATAAACTGATTAGAATTTGGGCGTCTTACATCAAAGGTCAGTGTCACTGTGAACGCTAAAGAACATCTTGAGGGGATTTCTTTAAATTTGGCACAAACGTTAACTTGGACTCAACAATTAACTTGACTTTGGTAGTCAAATATCTCAAAATGGCTTTGAGGGAAATTATTCAAATTTGGCACAAACGTCCAGTTGGACTTAAGAATGAACAGATTAAATCTTGTTGGTCAAAGGTCAAGATCACTGTGACCTCACAAAACTTTTTTTTTTTTTTTTTTGGGCCATAACTCAAGAATTCATTCACTAATTATGACAAAACTTCACACTAATGTCTAACAGGATAAAATAATGAAGTGATGAGATTTTATATCCAAAAGGTCAAAGGTCAACTTCACTGTGACATCATCATGTTCTGCATAAAACACTTCTCTGGTCATTATTAAACGTCATATCTCAGGAACGGTTTACGAAGGCATTTAACCCCAAGGTGATAACTGTAGTTGTGAAATCTTGTTTAGATAACGTTTAACATTGAAAACGTTGGCTTCCTTTGTTGAATAAAAATAGAGTGTTGTAGAAAAATAAAATATGGTTCTTCATGAGTAAGGGAAGGAAAAAAGTTTAGTTATCGTATCAGCACCAAGGCATCGTCCAGTGTCAGCCGTCACCTCCTGTTTGGTCCTAAACAAACAAACAAGTTTGACCTGCAGGTGGCACTAAATGAAAAGTCATAGGATCGATCTGCGCAGTGTGTTTAATGTTTGTATTTATGTTTGTGTGTCTGCAGGCACGGGGAAGACCACCTTCATCAGGATGTTGGCTGGAGGACTCAAACCAGACGGGGGAGGTGAGTATCACACACGTACACACACACACACACACACACACACACAGTGAAATGTGTGAACACACAGACTCACTTGTGCGCTCTCTCCCACCCAGGTGAGGTTCCCATCCTGAACGTCAGCTATAAGCCTCAGACCATCAGCCCAAAGTTCAAGGTCTGTTCAGTCAGTTTGCTCATCGAGTCCAGTGTGATGCCTTCAGATGTTTGACAGATGAGTCGAATGTTTGAAGAGTTGAAGAGTTTGTGTTTCTGTGTGTGTGTGTGTGTGTGTGTGCAGGGCAGCGTCAGAGCCCTGCTGCACGAGAAGATCAGAGACGCCTACACTCACCCGCAGTTCATCACAGACGTCATGAAGCCGCTGCAGATAGAGAGCATCATTGACCAGGATGTAAGACGCTCACACGCACACTTACCTGCATGTTCTTACCCAGAGTCGCATCACACAGGAAGCAGAGGTGGAGGAAGTGCTTTGATCTTTAACTCAAGCAGAAGTATCTGTAACACTGTGGACAAATACTCCATTACGAGCAGAAGTCCTCGTTAATGTTGTGACATAATGAGCAACTAACCCCTTCCTCCTCCTCTTCCTCCTCCCTTCAGGTGCAGAACCTGTCTGGTGGTGAGCTGCAGAGAGTCGCTCTCACTTTGTGTTTGGGGAAACCAGCTGACGTTTACCTGATCGACGAACCTTCGGCCTACCTGGACTCCGAGCAGAGATTGATGGCCGCCAGGGTCATCAAGAGGTCACAAACACTTTTCCATTTCGTACAGTAACGGGAAGAGTGTAGCTTCCTGCAGTCATCCCTCCTCTGCTCCCACGTCTCCTCCCATCTGTCCTCGCTTCCCTCCCTTTTCTCTACATCCTCCCTCTCCTTCCTTAATGTTTCCTCCCTTCCATCCTCCCGTACTTCCTCATTTTTCCTTCATACTTGCTTTTCTTCCCGCCCTTTTTCATTATTATTCCCCACTCTTCTTCCCTCACTTTCCCTTCTACCCTAATTTTCCCCTCATATTTCCCGTCCTTTCTCACTTGTCCTTCAAAATTCTCTTCTTCTCTTCCCTCACGTTTTCTTCATATTTTCCTCCCGTACTCCCTCATTTTTCCTTAATATATCCCCTCTTTCCCATCATGTTTCCTTCCCATCCTCCATCACTCCTCTTTTATATTTCCTTTCTGTACTCCCTTTTTATTCTTTCATATTTCCCTCTTTTCCCTTCTTTCCAACCTCACTTTTCCTTTATATTTTCCTCCATTCCACCCTATTTTTTCTTTATATTTTCTTCTCTTCCTCTCGTACTTTCCACTATCATTCCGTCTCCTTTTTAACCCCCATTTTTTCTTTGTCCTTCCTGTCATTCATTACTTTTCCTCCATATTTTCTTCCCTTCCTTCATATTTCCCTCCCATCCTCCCTCACTTTTCCTTTATTCTGTAATATCTCCTTTATATTTCTCTTCCTACCTTGCTCATCTTTCCTTCATACTTCACCCCTTCCTCCAACTCCTCATTCCCTTTTCCTCCACATCCCTTATTTCCCTCACTGTCTTTACGTCCTCCATCGTCCGCCTGTCTGACTGTGTCTCTGGTGTGTGTGCATGCACAGGTACATCCTCCATGCGAAGAAGACAGCGTTTGTGGTGGAGCACGACTTCATCATGGCGACCTACCTGGCTGACAGAGTCATCGTGTTCGACGGTATTCCCTCCAAGATGACCGCAGCTAACACGTAAGACCTTTAAATGAAATGCTCCCAACGTTAGCTAAACAAACTCCCTGTGATGTTCTAATTTATTTACGTCTGATTGTTACTGTTATCTATAAATCTGATTGTCTCTGTGTGTCCGTCAGTCCTCAGGGTCTGTTAGCGGGGATGAACAGGTTTCTGTCGCTGTTGGAAATCACGTTCAGGCGAGACCCGAACAACTTCAGACCGCGCATCAACAAGCAAAACTCCATCAAGGTACGATAGTTAACGGACCACGAGTCATTCATACCAAGTGAACTCGAGATTAAAAGGACAAATCAGTCGACTGAGACGTTATTTTGATACCTTCACTGCCTCCTGCTGCCGACCTAAGTTCAAGACTTACATAAGTCACTTCAAGTGACAGTTATATTAATATAGTATTGTTACTTATCGTGTCCCAAAGAGTAGACACTGTATTGCGTTATGTGCTGAAGTGTGCACATCCCAGCACACAGATATCGGCTTCACAAACCGACTGTGATTTTTGCCGTCAACGCCTCGACTTAGAAAATACAGTTGTGTTTAAAGACTGACCTGTGTCCCCTCTGTCTCCCAGGACACAGAACAGAAGAAGAGCGGAAACTACTTCTTCCTGGACGACTAAGACAACTTCCTGTTTGACCAACCGTGACTTCCTGCAACGTTGCCGGGGCTGCGCTCAGCACCTGGCAGTGTTCTTGTTGCAGCCGAGACACCTACAAACAAGAACAACTAGGCTGCATTCAACAAACAGCAGATATGTTTAAGAGAATATTGTAAGAAACATAAAAATAAAAACCCATCAGCCTTTTATGTACCAGGCTGCATTCAATAGCCAGCAATGTTGTGACATGTTTAAAATGAAAAAAGTGCATTGCATTCTGTGTCCGTCAGCCTGAACATACTGGGCTGTATTCACAAGCCAGCGACATTGTGGAACATTAAGCAGCATATTTTAACACTCATGCATTTACAATAAATAATAATAAACTGATGCTACCTGATCCAAGAAAAGTTTCTGTCTCTATTTATTATAACCCGGGTCTGTCGTCATAGTCTCTGCAGCCGCAGCTAATTCCAACCCTTCAGATATTCGGAGGCCATTTTGAACCATTTAAGTTGTAGTATTGTGTTCCAGCCAACAGGTGGCTGATCTCTGACAATTTGAGATACTGCATCATAATTTCAAAATGGCACGAGGAAAAGGAGATAATTATTATTATATAAGTATTTTAATTATAGTCATAAAAATGTCAGTATCATGTTAAAAAAAAAAAAAAACGGTATAGTAATTCAGGGGAGTAAATCGGATACTACACCACAAATATTCTCATGACAATTTTCAACATAGAATGCTATGGCTTTGTTTAGTTTTTTAAAATGTACTATATCATTACAAGAACCACGAAAAAGTATACCTGTCATTTCTTTATGACACTTTTTAACATACTCAACGATAATTTTTTCAATGTTTTTGGACATACTGCACAAAGACCTTTTTTTTAATGAGGACTTTCTACATGCTATCCAATGATGTTTTTGGACATCGCATACTATGACTACTCTGTTGATTTCCTTGTATTATACTACATTTTTTCAAGACATCTTTCAGTATACTCAACAATGTTTGTCCATGTTTTTCAACGTAATATACAGTGACATTTTTTACTGATGGAAATCTTTCTATTTTGTACACTATAACTTGAAGATGACAATTTTGGATATACCATGAGATGACTTTTTTAAAACGGCATTTCTGGTCATACTATGTTATGACTTCTTTGATGTTTTTCAACATAATATTGTATGGCTTTTGTAATGACATTTTGTTACATTCTATACTATGACCTAACTAAATTTTTGGAGATAATTTTAATGACATCTGTGACGTTTCTTGACATACTATTTTATGACATTTTATTTCATATTATAGTATGTCAGTAAAAGTGGTGAAAAAGTGGCAAAAAAGGATCAAGAACATAATATAGCATGTCATAAGACATCATATGTAAAAAAAACGTTATAGTATAGCATAGCGAAGGAACTTAATTGTATGGTATGTTGAAAAAACTACAAAAAAGTCAAAGTCTGGTGTGTCGAAAAAACGTGAAATTTCATAGAATAGTATGCCGAAAAAACTGTCAAAAACGTATTGTATATCGAAAATCATGAAAAAAAGCCATAGTATAGTATGTCATACAAAAATATGAATAAACGTCATAGTATAGCATGTCGTCCAAAAATGTGAAAAAACATAGTGTCGCATGTCGTCCAAAATCATAAAAAAGTCATAGTCTAGCATGTCGTTCAAAATCATGAAAAAGTCATAGTCTAGCATGTCGTTCAAAATCATAAAAAAGTCATAGTGTAGCATGTCGTTCAAAATCATTAAAAAAGTCATAGTATAGCATGTCGTTCAAAATCATTAAAAAAGTCATAGTGTAGCATGTCGTTCAAAATCATTAAAAAAGTCATAGTGTAGCATGTCGTTCAAGATCATAAAAAAGTCATAGTGTAGCATGTCGTTCAAAATCATTAAAAAAGTCATAGTGTAGCATGTCGTCCAAAATCATAAAAAAGTCAGTGTAGCATGTCGTTCAAAATCATAAAAAAGTCATAGTCTAGCATGTCGTTCAAAATCATGAAAAAGTCATAGTGTAGCATGTCGTTCAAAATCATTAAAAAAGTCATAGTGTAGCATGTCGTTCAAAATCATTAAAAAAGTCATAGTGTAGCATGTCGTTCAAGATCATAAAAAAGTCATAGTGTAGCATGTCGTTCAAGATCATAAAAAAGTCATAGTGTAGCATGTCGTTCAAAATCATTAAAAAAGTCATAGTATAGCATGTCGTTCAAAATCAAAAAAGTCATAGTATAGCATGTCGTTCAAAATCATAAAAAAGTCATAGTATAGCATGTCGTTCAAAATCAAAAAAGTCATAGTATAGCATGTCGTTCAAAATCATAAAAAAGTCATAGTGTAGCATGTCGTTCAAAATCATAAAAAAGTCATAGTGTAGCATGTCGTTCAAAATCATGAAAAGTCATAGTGTAGCATGTCGTTCAAAATCATAAAAAGTCATAGTGTAGCATGTCGTCCAAAATCATAAAAAAGTCATAGTGTAGCATGTTGTCCAAAATCATAAAAAGTCATAGTGTAGCATGTCGTCCAAAATCATAAAAAAGTCATAGTGTAGCATGTTGTCCAAAATCATAAAAAAGTCATAGTGTAGCATGTCGTTCAAAATCATTAAAAAAGTCATAGTGTAGCATGTCGTCCAAAATCATAAAAAAGTCATAGTGTAGCATGTCGTTCAAAATCAAAAAAGTCATAGTGTAGCATGTCGTTCAAAATCATAAAAAAGTCATAGTATAGCATGTCGTTCAAAATCATAAAAAAGTCATAGTATAGCATGTTCAAAATCATAAAAAAGTCATAGTATAGCATGTCGTTCAAAATCAAAAATGTCATAGTATAGCATGTCGTTCAAAATCATAAAAAAGTCATAGAATAGCATGTCGTTCAAAATCAAAAAAGTCATAGTATAGCATGTCGTTCAAAATCAAAAGTCATAGTGTTGCATGTCGTTCAAAATCATAAAAAAGTCATAGTGTAGCATGTCGTTCAAAATCATAAAAAAGTCATAGTGTAGCATGTCGTTCAAAATCATTAAAAAAGTCATAGTGTAGCATGTCGTCCAAAATCATAAAAAAGTCATAGTGTAGCATGTCAAAATCATAAAAAAGTCATAGTGTAGCATGTCGTTCAAAATCAAAAAAGTCATAGTGTAGCATCAAAATAAAAAAGTCATAGTGTAGCATGTCGTTCAAAATCATAAAAAAAAAGTCATAGTATAGCATGTCGTTCAAAATCATAAAAAAGTCAGTATAGCATGTTCAAAATCATAAAAAAGTCATAGTATAGCATGTCGTTCAAAATCAAAAAAGTCATAGTATAGCATGTCGTTCAAAATCATAAAAAAGTCATAGAATAGCATGTCGTTCAAAATCAAAAAAGTCATAGTATAGCATGTCGTTCAAAATCAAAAGTCATAGTGTTGCATGTCGTTCAAAATCATAAAAAAGTCATAGTGTAGCATGTCGTTCAAAATCATAAAAAAGTCATAGTGTAGCATGTCGTCCAAAATCATAAAAAAGTCATAGTGTAGCATGTCGTTCAAAATCAAAAGTCATAGTGTAGCATGTCGTTCAAAATCATAAAAAAGTCATAGTGTAGCATGTCGTCCAAAATCATAAAAAAGTCATAGTGTAGCACGTCGTTCAAAATCATGAAAAAGTCATAGTGTAGCACGTCGTTCAAAATCATAAAAAAGTCATAGTGTAGCATGTCGTTCAAAATCATTAAAAAAGTCATAGTGTAGCATGTCGTTCAAGATCATAAAAAAGTCATAGTGTAGCATGTCGTTCAAAATCATTAAAAAAGTCATAGTGTAGCATGTCGTCCAAAATCATAAAAAAGTCAGTGTAGCATGTCGTTCAAAATCATTAAAAAAGTCATAGTGTAGCATGTCGTCCAAAATCATAAAAAAGTCATAGTGTAGCATGTTGTCCAAAATCATAAAAAGTCAGTGTAGCATGTCGTTCAAAATCAAAAAAGTCATAGTGTAGCATGTCGTTCAAAATCATAAAAAGTCAGTGTAGCATTTCGTTCAAAATCATTAAAAAAGTCATAGTGTAGCATGTCGTTCAAAATCATAAAAAAGTCATAGTGTAGCATGTCGTTCAAAATCATAAAAAAGTCATAGTGTAGCATGTCGTCCAAAATCATAAAAAAGTCATAGTGTAGCATGTTGTCCAAAATCATAAAAAGTCAGTGTAGCATGTCGTTCAAAATCAAAAAAGTCATAGTGTAGCATGTCGTTCAAAATCATAAAAAGTCAGTGTAGCATGTCGTTCAAAATCATAAAAAAGTCATAGTATAGCATGTCGTTCAAAATCATAAAAAAGTCATAGTATAGCATGTTCAAAATCATAAAAAAGTCATAGTATAGCATGTCGTTCAAAATCAAAAATGTCATAGTATAGCATGTCGTTCAAAATCATAAAAAAGTCATAGAATAGCATGTCGTTCAAAATCAAAAAAGTCATAGTATAGCATGTCGTTCAAAATCAAAAGTCATAGTGTTGCATGTCGTTCAAAATCATAAAAAAGTCATAGTGTAGCATGTCGTTCAAAATCATAAAAAAGTCATAGTGTAGCATGTCGTTCAAAATCATTAAAAAAGTCATAGTGTAGCATGTCGTTCAAAATCATTAAAAAAGTCATAGTGTAGCATGTCGTCCAAAATCATAAAAAAGTCATAGTGTAGCATGTTGTCCAAAATCATAAAAAGTCAGTGTAGCATGTCGTTCAAAATCAAAAGTCATAGTGTAGCATGTCGTTCAAAATCATAAAAAGTCAGTGTAGCATGTCGTTCAAAATCATAAAAAAGTCATAGTATAGCATGTCGTTCAAAATCATAAAAAAGTCATAGTGTAGCATGTCGTCCAAAATCATAAAAAAGTCATAGTGTAGCATGTCGTTCAAAATCAAAAGTCATAGTGTAGCATGTCGTTCAAAATCATAAAAAAGTCATAGTGTAGCATGTCGTCCAAAATCATAAAAAAGTCATAGTGTAGCACGTCGTTCAAAATCATGAAAAAGTCATAGTGTAGCACGTCGTTCAAAATCATAAAAAAGTCATAGTGTAGCACGTCGTTTAAAATCATGAAAAAGTCATAGTGTAGCATGTCGTTCAAAATCATAAAAAAGTCAGTGTAGCATGTCGTTCAAAATCATAAAAGTCATAGTGTAGCATGTCGTTCAAAATCATAAAAAAGTCATAGTCTAGCATGTCGTTCAAAATCATAAAAAAGTCATAGTATAGCATGTCGTTCAAAATCATAAAAAAGTCATAGTATAGCATGTCGTTCAAAATCATAAAAAAGTCAGTGTAGCATGTCGTTCAAAATCATAAAAGTCATAGTGTAGCATGTCGTTCAAAATCATAAAAAAGTCAGTGTAGCATGTCGTTCAAAATCAAAAAAGTCATAGTATAGCATGTCGTTCAAAATCAAAAAAGTCATAGTGTAGCATGTCGTTCAAAATCATAAAAAAGTCATAGTGTAGCATGTCGTTCAAAATCATAAAAAGTCATAGTGTAGCATGTCGTTCAAAATCAAAAAAGTCAGTGTAGCATGTCGTTCAAAATCATAAAAAAGTCAGTGTAGCATGTCGTTCAAAATCATAAAAAGTCATAGTGTAGCATGTCGTTCAAAATCAAAAAAGTCAGTGTAGCATGTCGTTCAAAATCATAAAAAAGTCATAGTGTAGCATGTCGTTCAAAATCAAAAAAGTCAGTGTAGCATGTCGTTCAAAATCATAAAAAAGTCATAGTGTAGCATGTCGTTCAAAATCATGAAAAAGTCATAGTATAGCATGTCGTTCAAAATCAAAAAAGTCATAGTGTAGCATGTCGTTCAAAATCATAAAAAAGTCATAGTGTAGCATGTCGTTCAAAATCAAAAAAGTCATAGTGTAGCATGTTCAAAATCATGAAAAAGTCATAGTATAGCATGTTGTTCAAAATCATGAAAAAGTCATAGTGTAGCATGTCGTTCAAAATCATAAAAAGTCATAGTGTAGCATGTCGTTCAAAATCATAAAAAAGTCATAGTGTAGCATGTCGTTCAAAATCAAAAAAGTCATAGTATAGCATGTCGTTCAAAATCATAAAAAAGTCATAGTGTAGCATGTCGTTCAAAATCATAAAAAGTCATAGTGTAGCATGTCGTTCAAAATCATAAAAAGTCAGTGTAGCATGTCGTTCAAAATCAAAAAAGTCATAGTGTAGCATGTCGTTCAAAATCAAAAAAGTCATAGTGTAGCATGTCGTTCAAAATCAAAAAAGTCATAGTATAGCATGTCGTTCAAAATCATAAAAAGTCATAGTGTAGCATGTCGTTCAAAATCAAAAAAGTCATAGTGTAGCATGTCGTTCAAAATCAAAAAAGTCATAGTATAGCATGTCGTTCAAAATCAAAAAAGTCAGTAGCATGTCGTTCAAAATCATAAAAAATCATAGTATAGCATGTCGTTCAAAATCAAAAAAGTCATAGTGTAGCATGTCGTTCAAAATCAAAAAAGTCATAGTGTAGCATGTCGTTCAAAATCATGAAAAAGTCATAGTGTAGCATGTCGTTCAAAATCATAAAAAAGTCATAGTGTAGCATGTCGTTCAAAATCATAAAAAAGTCATAGTGTAGCATGTCGTTCAAAATCATAAAAAAGTCATAGTGTAGCATGTCGTTCAAAATCATGAAAAAGTCATAGTATAGCATGTCGTTCAAAATCAAAAAAGTCATAGTATAGCATGTCGTTCAAAATCATAAAAAAGTCATAGTGTAGCATGTCGTTCAAAATCAAAAAAGTCATAGTATAGCATGTCGTTCAAAATCATAAAAAAGTCATAGTGTAGCATGTCGTTCAAAATCATAAAAAGTCATAGTGTAGCATGTCGTTCAAAATCAAAAAAGTCATAGTGTAGCATGTCGTTCAAAATCAAAAAAGTCATAGTGTAGCATGTCGTTCAAAATCAAAAAAGTCATAGTGTAGCATGTCGTTCAAAATCAAAAAAGTCATAGTATAGCATGTCGTTCAAAATCATAAAAAGTCATAGTGTAGCATGTCGTTCAAAATCAAAAAAGTCATAGTGTAGCATGTCGTTCAAAATCAAAAAAGTCAGTAGCATGTCGTTCAAAATCATAAAAAATCATAGTATAGCATGTCGTTCAAAATCAAAAAAGTCATAGTGTAGCATGTCGTTCAAAATCAAAAAAGTCATAGTGTAGCATGTCGTTCAAAATCATAAAAAAGTCATAGTGTAGCATGTCGTTCAAAATCATAAAAAGTCATAGTATAGCATGTCGTTCAAAATCAAAAAAGTCATAGTATAGCATGTCGTTCAAAATCATAAAAAAGTCATAGTGTAGCATGTCGTTCAAAATCATAAAAAAGTCATAGTGTAGCATGTCGTTCAAAATCATAAAAAGTCATAGTGTAGCATGTCGTTCAAAATCAAAAAAGTCATAGTGTAGCATGTCGTTCAAAATCATAAAAAGTCATAGTGTAGCATGTCGTTCAAAATCAAAAGTCATAGTGTAGCATGTCGTTCAAAATCATAAAAGGTCATAGTGTAGCATGTCGTTCAAAATCAAAAAAGTCATAGTGTAGCATGTCGTTCAAAATCAAAAAAGTCAGTAGCATGTCGTTCAAAATCATAAAAAATCATAGTATAGCATGTCGTTCAAAATCAAAAAAGTCATAGTGTAGCATGTCGTTCAAAATCAAAAAAGTCATAGTGTAGCATGTCGTTCAAAATCATAAAAAAGTCATAGTGTAGCATGTCGTTCAAAATCATAAAAAGTCAAAGTATAGCATGTCGTTCAAAATCAAAAAAGTCATAGTATAGCATGTCGTTCAAAATCATAAAAAAGTCATAGTGTAGCATGTCGTTCAAAATCATAAAAAAGTCATAGTGTAGCATGTCGTTCAAAATCATAAAAAGTCATAGTGTAGCATGTCGTTCAAAATCATAAAAAGTCATAGTGTAGCATGTCGTTCAAAATCAAAAAAGTCATAGTGTAGCATGTCGTTCAAAATCATAAAAAGTCATAGTGTAGCATGTCGTTCAAAATCAAAAGTCATAGTGTAGCATGTCGTTCAAAATCATAAAAAAGTCATAGTGTAGCATGTCGTTCAAAATCATAAAAAGTCATAGTATAGCATGTCGTTCAAAATCAAAAAAGTCATAGTATAGCATGTCGTTCAAAATCAAAAAAGTCATAGTGTAGCATGTCGTTCAAAATCATAAAAAAGTCATAGTGTAGCATGTCGTTCAAAATCATAAAAAGTCATAGTGTAGCATGTCGTTCAAAATCAAAAAAGTCAGTGTAGCATGTCGTTCAAAATCATAAAAAGTCAGTGTAGCATGTCGTTCAAAATCATAAAAAAGTCATAGCGTAGGATGTCGTTCAAAATCATAAAAAAGTCATAGCGTAGCATGTCGTTCAAAATCATAAAAAAGTCATAGTGTAGCATGTCGTTCAAAATCATAAAAAGTCATAGTGTAGCATGTCGTTCAAAATCATAAAAAAGTCATAGTGTAGGATGTCGTTCAAAATCATAAAAAGTCATAGTGTAGCATGTCGTTCAAAATCATAAAAAAGTCATAGTGTAGCATGTCGTTCAAAATCAAAAAAGTCATAGTGTAGCATGTCGTTCAAAATCATAAAAAGTCATAGTGTAGCATGTCGTTCAAAATCAAAAAAGTCATAGTGTAGCATGTCGTTCAAAATCATAAAAAGTCATAGTGTAGCATGTCGTTCAAAATCAAAAGTCATAGTGTAGCATGTCGTTCAAAATCATAAAAAGTCATAGTGTAGCATGTCGTTCAAAATCATAAAAAAGTCATAGTGTAGCATGTCGTTCAAAATCATAAAAAGTCATAGTGTAGCATGTCGTTCAAAATCATAAAAAGTCATAGTGTAGCATGTCGTTCAAAATCAAAAAAGTCATAGTGTAGCATGTCGTTCAAAATCATAAAAAAGTCATAGTGTAGCATGTCGTTCAAAATCAAAAAAGTCATAGTGTAGCATGTCGTTCAAAATCATAAAAAGTCATAGTGTAGCATGTCGTTCAAAATCAAAAAAGTCATAGTGTAGCATGTCGTTCAAAATCATAAAAAGTCATAGTGTAGCATGTCGTTCAAAATCAAAAGTCATAGTGTAGCATGTCGTTCAAAATCATAAAAAAGTCATAGTGTAGCATGTCGTTCAAAATCATAAAAAGTCATAGTATAGCATGTCGTTCAAAATCAAAAAAGTCATAGTATAGCATGTCGTTCAAAATCAAAAAAGTCATAGTATAGCATGTCGTTCAAAATCATAAAAAGTCATAGTATAGCATGTCGTTCAAAATCAAAAAAGTCATAGTGTAGCATGTCGTTCAAAATCATAAAAAAGTCATAGTGTAGAATGTCGTTCAAAATCATAAAAAGTCATAGTGTAGCATGTCGTTCAAAATCAAAAAAGTCAGTGTAGCATGTCGTTCAAAATCATAAAAAGTCAGTGTAGCATGTCGTTCAAAATCATAAAAAAGTCATAGTGTAGCATGTCGTTCAAAATCATAAAAAAGTCATAGTGTAGCATGTCGTTCAAAATCATGAAAAAGTCATAGTGTAGCATGTCGTTCAAAATCATAAAAAAGTCATAGTGTAGCATGTCGTTCAAAATCAAAAAAGTCATAGTGTAGCATGTCGTTCAAAATCATAAAAAGTCATAGTATAGCATGTCGTTCAAAATCAAAAAAGTCATAGTGTAGCATGTCGTTCAAAATCAAAAAAGTCATAGTGTAGCATGTCGTTCAAAATCAAAAAAGTCATAGTGTAGCATGTCGTTCAAAATCATAAAAAGTCATAGTGTAGCATGTCGTTCAAAATCAAAAAAGTCAGTGTAGCATGTCGTTCAAAATCATAAAAAGTCAGTGTAGCATGTCGTTCAAAATCAAAAAAGTCAGTGTAGCATGTCGTTCAAAATCATAAAAAGTCATAGTATAGCATGTCGTTCAAAATCAAAAAAGTCATAGTGTAGCATGTCGTTCAAAATCAAAAAAGTCATAGTGTAGCATGTCGTTCAAAATCATAAAAAAGTCATAGTGTAGCATGTCGTTCAAAATCATAAAAAGTCATAGTGTAGCATGTCGTTCAAAATCAAAAGTCAGTGTAGCATGTCGTTCAAAATCATAAAAAGTCATAGTGTAGCATGTCGTTCAAAATCATAAAAAAGTCATAGTGTAGGATGTCGTTCAAAATCATAAAAAAGTCATAGCGTAGCATGTCGTTCAAAATCATAAAAAAGTCATAGCGTAGCATGTCGTTCAAAATCATAAAAAAGTCATAGTGTAGCATGTCGTTCAAAATCAAAAAAGTCATAGCGTAGCATGTCGTTCAAAATCATAAAAAAGTCATAGCGTAGCATGTCGTTCAAAATCATAAAAAAGTCGTAGCGTAGCATGTCGTTCAAAATCATAAAAAGTCATAGCGTAGCATGTCGTTCAAAATCATAAAAAGTCATAGGTAGCATGTCGTTCAAAATCATAAAAGTCATAGTGTAGCATGTCGTTCAAAATCATAAAAAGTCAGTGTAGCATGTCGTTCAAAATCATAAAAAAGTCATAGTGTAGCATGTCGTTCAAAATCATGAAAAAGTCATAGTATAGCATGTCGTTCAAAATCAAAAAAGTCATAGTGTAGCATGTCGTTCAAAATCATAAAAAAGTCATAGTCTAGCATGTCGTTCAAAATCATGAAAAAGTCATAGTATAGCATGTCGTTCAAAATCAAAAAAGTCATAGTGTAGCATGTCGTTCAAAATCATAAAAAAGTCATAGTGTAGCATGTCGTTCAAAATCATAAAAAGTCAGTGTAGCATGTCGTTCAAAATCATAAAAAGTCATAGTATAGCATGTCGTTCAAAATCAAAAAAGTCATAGTGTAGCATGTCGTTCAAAATCATAAAAAAGTCATAGTGTAGCATGTCGTTCAAAATCATGAAAAAGTCAGTGTATCAAAATCATAAAAGTCAGTGTAGCATGTCGTTCAAAATCATAAAAAAGTCATAGTGTAGCATGTCGTTCAAAATCATAAAAAGTCATAGTGTAGCATGTCGTTCAAAATCATAAAAAGTCAGTGTAGCATGTCGTTCAAAATCATAAAAAAGTCATAGTGTAGCATGTCGTTCAAAATCATAAAAAAGTCATAGTGTAGCATGTCGTTCAAAATCATGAAAAAGTCATAGTATAGCATGTCGTTCAAAATCAAAAAAGTCATAGTGTAGCATGTCGTTCAAAATCATAAAAAAGTCATAGTGTAGCATGTCGTTCAAAATCATAAAAAAGTCATAGTGTAGCATGTCGTTCAAAATCATAAAAAGTCAGTGTAGCATGTCGTTCAAAATCATAAAAAAGTCATAGTGTAGCATGTCGTTCAAAATCATGAAAAAGTCAGTGTATCAAAATCATAAAAGTCAGTGTAGCATGTCGTTCAAAATCATAAAAAAGTCATAGTGTAGCATGTCGTTCAAAATCATAAAAAAGTCATAGTGTAGCATGTCGTTCAAAATCATGAAAAAGTCAGTGTATCAAAATCATAAAAGTCAGTGTAGCATGTCGTTCAAAATCATAAAAAAGTCATAGTGTAGCATGTCGTTCAAAATCATAAAAAGTCATAGTGTAGCATGTCGTTCAAAATCATAAAAAGTCAGTGTAGCATGTCGTTCAAAATCATAAAAAAGTCATAGTGTAGCATGTCGTTCAAAATCATAAAAAAGTCATAGTGTAGCATGTCGTTCAAAATCATGAAAAAGTCATAGTATAGCATGTCGTTCAAAATCAAAAAAGTCATAGTGTAGCATGTCGTTCAAAATCATAAAAAAGTCATAGTGTAGCATGTCGTTCAAAATCATGAAAAAGTCATAGTATAGCATGTCGTTCAAAATCAAAAAAATCATAGTGTAGCATGTCGTTCAAAATCATAAAAAAGTCATAGTGTAGCATGTCGTTCAAAATCATAAAAAGTCAGTGTAGCATGTCGTTCAAAATCATAAAAAGTCATAGTGTAGCATGTCGTTCAAAATCAAAAAAGTCATAGTGTAGCATGTCGTTCAAAATCATAAAAAAGTCATAGTGTAGCATGTCGTTCAAAATCATGAAAAAGTCAGTGTATCAAAATCATAAAAGTCAGTGTAGCATGTCGTTCAAAATCATAAAAAAGTCAGTGTAGCATGTCGTTCAAAATCATAAAAAAGTCATAGTGTAGCATGTCGTTCAAAATCATTAAAAAAGTCATAGTGTAGCATGTCGTTCAAAATCATAAAAAAGTCATAGTGTAGCATGTCGTTCAAAATCATTAAAAAAGTCATAGTATAGCATGTCGTTCAAAATCAAAAAAGTCATAGTGTAGCATGTCGTTCAAAATCATAAAAAAGTCATAGTGTAGCATGTCGTTCAAAATCATAAAAAGTCAGTGTAGCATGTCGTTCAAAATCATAAAAAGTCATAGTGTAGCATGTCGTTCAAAATCAAAAAAGTCATAGTGTAGCATGTCGTTCAAAATCATAAAAAAGTCATAGTGTAGCATGTCGTTCAAAATCAAAAAAGTCATAGTGTAGCATGTCGTTCAAAATCATAAAAAAGTCATAGTGTAGCATGTCGTTCAAAATCATAAAAAAGTCAGTGTAGCATGTCGTTCAAAATCATAAAAAGTCATAGTATAGCATGTCGTTCAAAATCATAAAAAAGTCATAGTGTAGCATGTCGTTCAAAATCATAAAAAGTCAGTGTAGCATGTCGTTCAAAATCATAAAAAAGTCATAGTGTAGCATGTCGTTCAAAATCATGAAAAAGTCAGTGTATCAAAATCATAAAAGTCAGTGTAGCATGTCGTTCAAAATCATAAAAAAGTCATAGTGTAGCATCTCGTTCAAAATCATAAAAAAGTCATAGTGTAGCATGTCGTTCAAAATCATGAAAAAGTCAGTGTATCAAAATCATAAAAGTCAGTGTAGCATGTCGTTCAAAATCATAAAAAAGTCATAGTGTAGCATGTCGTTCAAAATCATAAAAAGTCATAGTGTAGCATGTCGTTCAAAATCATAAAAAGTCAGTGTAGCATGTCGTTCAAAATCATAAAAAAGTCATAGTGTAGCATGTCGTTCAAAATCATAAAAAAGTCATAGTGTAGCATGTCGTTCAAAATCATGAAAAAGTCATAGTATAGCATGTCGTTCAAAATCAAAAAAGTCATAGTGTAGCATGTCGTTCAAAATCATAAAAAAGTCATAGTGTAGCATGTCGTTCAAAATCATGAAAAAGTCATAGTATAGCATGTCGTTCAAAATCAAAAAAATCATAGTGTAGCATGTCGTTCAAAATCATAAAAAAGTCATAGTGTAGCATGTCGTTCAAAATCATAAAAAGTCAGTGTAGCATGTCGTTCAAAATCATAAAAAGTCATAGTGTAGCATGTCGTTCAAAATCAAAAAAGTCATAGTGTAGCATGTCGTTCAAAATCATAAAAAAGTCATAGTGTAGCATGTCGTTCAAAATCATGAAAAAGTCAGTGTATCAAAATCATAAAAGTCAGTGTAGCATGTCGTTCAAAATCATAAAAAGTCAGTGTAGCATGTCGTTCAAAATCATAAAAAAGTCATAGTGTAGCATGTCGTTCAAAATCATAAAAAGTCATAGTGTAGCATGTCGTTCAAAATCATAAAAAGTCAGTGTAGCATGTCGTTCAAAATCATAAAAAAGTCATAGTGTAGCATGTCGTTCAAAATCATAAAAAAGTCATAGTGTAGCATGTCGTTCAAAATCATGAAAAAGTCATAGTATAGCATGTCGTTCAAAATCAAAAAAGTCATAGTGTAGCATGTCGTTCAAAATCATAAAAAAGTCATAGTGTAGCATGTCGTTCAAAATCATGAAAAAGTCATAGTATAGCATGTCGTTCAAAATCAAAAAAATCATAGTGTAGCATGTCGTTCAAAATCATAAAAAAGTCATAGTGTAGCATGTCGTTCAAAATCATAAAAAGTCAGTGTAGCATGTCGTTCAAAATCATAAAAAGTCATAGTGTAGCATGTCGTTCAAAATCAAAAAAGTCATAGTGTAGCATGTCGTTCAAAATCATAAAAAAGTCATAGTGTAGCATGTCGTTCAAAATCATGAAAAAGTCAGTGTATCAAAATCATAAAAGTCAGTGTAGCATGTCGTTCAAAATCATAAAAAAGTCATAGTGTAGCATGTCGTTCAAAATCATAAAAAAGTCATAGTGTAGCATGTCGTTCAAAATCATAAAAAAGTCATAGTGTAGCATGTCGTTCAAAATCATAAAAAAGTCATAGTGTAGCATGTCGTTCAAAATCATTAAAAAAGTCATAGTGTAGCATGTCGTTCAAAATCATTAAAAAAGTCATAGTGTAGCATGTCGTTCAAAATCATAAAAAAGTCATAGTGTAGCATGTCGTTCAAAATCATAAAAAAGTCATAGTATAGCATGTCGTTCAAAATCAAAAAAGTCATAGTGTAGCATGTCGTTCAAAATCATAAAAAAGTCATAGTGTAGCATGTCGTTCAAAATCATAAAAAGTCAGTGTAGCATGTCGTTCAAAATCATAAAAAGTCATAGTGTAGCATGTCGTTCAAAATCAAAAAAGTCATAGTGTAGCATGTCGTTCAAAATCATAAAAAAGTCATAGTGTAGCATGTCGTTCAAAATCAAAAAAGTCATAGTGTAGCATGTCGTTCAAAATCATAAAAAAGTCATAGTGTAGCATGTCGTTCAAAATCATAAAAAAGTCAGTGTAGCATGTCGTTCAAAATCATAAAAAGTCATAGTATAGCATGTCGTTCAAAATCATAAAAAAGTCATAGTGTAGCATGTCGTTCAAAATCATAAAAAGTCAGTGTAGCATGTCGTTCAAAATCATAAAAAAGTCATAGTGTAGCATGTCGTTCAAAATCATGAAAAAGTCAGTGTATCAAAATCATAAAAGTCAGTGTAGCATGTCGTTCAAAATCATAAAAAAGTCATAGTGTAGCATCTCGTTCAAAATCATAAAAAAGTCATAGTGTAGCATGTCGTTCAAAATCATGAAAAAGTCAGTGTATCAAAATCATAAAAGTCAGTGTAGCATGTCGTTCAAAATCATAAAAAAGTCATAGTGTAGCATGTCGTTCAAAATCATAAAAAGTCATAGTGTAGCATGTCGTTCAAAATCATAAAAAGTCAGTGTAGCATGTCGTTCAAAATCATAAAAAAGTCATAGTGTAGCATGTCGTTCAAAATCATAAAAAAGTCATAGTGTAGCATGTCGTTCAAAATCATGAAAAAGTCATAGTATAGCATGTCGTTCAAAATCAAAAAAGTCATAGTGTAGCATGTCGTTCAAAATCATAAAAAAGTCATAGTGTAGCATGTCGTTCAAAATCATGAAAAAGTCATAGTATAGCATGTCGTTCAAAATCAAAAAATCATAGTGTAGCATGTCGTTCAAAATCATAAAAAAGTCATAGTGTAGCATGTCGTTCAAAATCATAAAAAGTCAGTGTAGCATGTCGTTCAAAATCATAAAAAGTCATAGTGTAGCATGTCGTTCAAAATCAAAAAAGTCATAGTGTAGCATGTCGTTCAAAATCATAAAAAAGTCATAGTGTAGCATGTCGTTCAAAATCATGAAAAAGTCAGTGTATCAAAATCATAAAAGTCAGTGTAGCATGTCGTTCAAAATCATAAAAAAGTCAGTGTAGCATGTCGTTCAAAATCATAAAAAAGTCATAGTGTAGCATGTCGTTCAAAATCATTAAAAAAGTCATAGTGTAGCATGTCGTTCAAAATCATAAAAAAGTCATAGTGTAGCATGTCGTTCAAAATCATAAAAAAGTCATAGTATAGCATGTCGTTCAAAATCAAAAAAGTCATAGTGTAGCATGTCGTTCAAAATCATAAAAAAGTCATAGTGTAGCATGTCGTTCAAAATCATAAAAAGTCAGTGTAGCATGTCGTTCAAAATCATAAAAAGTCATAGTGTAGCATGTCGTTCAAAATCAAAAAAGTCATAGTGTAGCATGTCGTTCAAAATCATAAAAAAGTCATAGTGTAGCATGTCGTTCAAAATCATAAAAAAGTCATAGTGTAGCATGTCGTTCAAAATCATAAAAAAGTCATAGTGTAGCATGTCGTTCAAAATCATAAAAAAGTCATAGTGTAGCATGTCGTTCAAAATCATAAAAGTCAAAATCATGAAAAAAAACATCATAGTATAGTATGGCGTCCGAAATCATGTAAAAACATAGTATAGTATGTTGAAAAAACTACTGAAAGATGTCATTAAGAAAGTCAAAGTAGCAGGTCCATAATCAACTTTCCCAAAAATGTCACGAAATACATTGTGGTATAGTATGTTGTAAGTAGGGATGCACCAAAATGAAAATTTGTGGCCGAAGTTAAAGCCGAATAATATTAAGCGTTTGGCCGAATACCGAGCACCAAATACCAAATATCATTTAGTTTTTCATTAGTTTTTGCAGATGAACCCCCTCCAGATTAGTGTTGTCACTGTACCAATATTGGGACCCACTGTGTGATACCAATGAAAACATCATGGTTCTGAGTAGTATCAGGATACCACAGCAAAAATGAGGCAGATGTGCCTTTTGTCATTTATAAAAAGCTAAATCACTTTTCTATAATACATCAATGATATTTCAATGGAATAAATTACTTACTGACTTATTCATACTTCAAAAACAGCATCAATAAGTGATTAACATAGGGGGGATCAAAATAAAATAAATAAATAAAATAAGAATCAACCAGCCCCCCTCCTCCCCTGACAAGTAAAGAACAGTCCCTAAAGTGCGGTGAGGTTTGTGGGCCGTGAACGGCTCATTTCTCCTCTGACACGTCACATACCTGTGTTCAGCTTGCTCGGCTGTTCAGGTACTTCTGGGCAGTCATGACGCCAAGAAGACGATATTACTGGAGCCGACTTATCCGTTGCCGGTAAGCCGATGGCTGCCCTATTTGACAGGAATACATTACTGTCTGTGTCTGTGACCCCCATTCAACCCACAATCGGTGGGATTCACCTGTCGTTTCTGCTGCTGGTTGAAATCTGTAGGCTGCTCGCACAGTGTGCTGAATGATTTAAGCCTATTTGCTCGCTTGTAGTTGCAAACGCAAGTGCGGTGACGGACGGATCGCCACACTGCCAACATTTTACTCTGCCCGTCACGGCACGCTGTTTGATTGCGTTCTCAATACACGCCGCTATTATTCGGCCTTGCTTTTAACTTATTCCACCGAATACTGCATGTGTGTTTTTTTGCAATATTCAGCCGAATATATTCGGTTACCGAATATCTGGTGCATCCCCAGTTGTAAGATGTCATCAAAAAGTCATCATATAAAAATGTAAAAAAAAAAAAAAAAAAAATAGTCGTAGCACAGTATGCCAAAATGTAATTGAAATTGTCATAGCATGGTATGGTATGTCGAAAACATCACAAAATTCACAAAAGGGAAACACTGCATAGATGTTCGTGTGCAGAAATCTTGCACCTTGCCAAGACGGAGCTGGTGGAGCAGTGGATGTTCTGCATACTATGCTTTGACATTTTTTAGTCATACTCCACGATGACTTTTTTGATGTCATTTCTTGCAATAACTTTTTGACAATGTTTTTCATAACTTTTTTCAACATTTTATACTATGACTTTTTTAATGTTTTTGAACATACTTTTAAGTTTTCTGACAAACTACAGTTTTTCGACATATGACCCTTGATGAAGTGTTTTTCCCGCTGTATTATGATTGTCGTGAGGACGTTTTTGATGACGTTCCTCAATGCAATAGTAGTGGCTTGACAAAGAATACAGATTTTTATGATATTCTACTATGACTTTTTAAATTATGTTTTTTGACATTGTATGACTTTTTTTGATTGCGTAATTTGACACTTTAATATGACTCTTAACTTAGCTATGACTTATTTGGTCATGTTTTCCCACATTGTATATTTAACATTTACTTTTTGGTGTTTTTCTATGAATTTTAACATGTTTTTAACACACTATGGTAAGACTTTAAATAACAATTTTCAGCTCACTATACCGTGACATTTTTTTAAACATACTATACTATTTTTTTTTAAAAATTACATTTTATGACAAACTACACCATGACATTCTTCAGCTATGACCGTTTTGATAAGATTTTCAACATACTATAATAAGACATTTTTTATTGTGGGAATTTAAAAACCCCCAACAAAAAACAACTTTTTGACATACTATACAATGTCTTTTCACAAGTTTTCCATTTTTATTTTTCCCCCCACATATACTGATTTTATTGCTGATGGCTTTTGATCTACTATATTTTGATGTTTTCAACATACTTTAACTTTTTTCCATGACGTCTTTTTTTTTTTTATGTATAATAGGTTGATTTTAGTATAGCATGTTATAAAAAATGTCCCGAAAGTGTTAGGGTGTAATATCACATAAAAAATACAATAGTTATAGAATGTTATTAATTTGTTTAATTCACAGTATGTCATAAAATGTCACTACTATCTACCCCACGGATACTTCCACACCAATGCTTTTTGTCTCGTCCATAAATATTAAGCAGCTACCATCTTTGTTTTGAGTCATAATTTATGTTTTCTTTTTCATTTTGCAGCAAACTGTTTCTTTAGTCCAGATGTTAATACGAGTCTGATGACTGTGATACTTAAAACCAGCAGTAAAGGATTTATCTGTATCTTAGCGCTTTGATTAAAACGCAAAAATAATACAAAGTGAGAGATCATCTGAACTTAAGTTTTATTTATTCAACCGCAATAGAAAAATCCAACACAGACAACAACAGCCTTTTGTTCTGTACAGCAGTTTCTCAAACTGAGAAGAAAAGGAAGTAAGACGGTGAAATGTGGCAAACGTAAGGCACTGAATCTCTAGAGTTTTCTGAGTTGATAAATCAGAACGAAAAAGAAAAATAAACCCAGAGAAGAAGAAACTAGACAAACACACTAAAGGAGACCAGAAGCAACAGGACAGACGGACAATTAAAAGACAAAACATCTAAAGAAATAAAGTCCACACAGCTTGTATTTGTTGTCCGACTCTACCAGAGTCCAACACAGATTGCTGCAGTTTCATAGCAGCGATACAACTCTTAAAGCTGTTCTCAAATTAAATTTTACAATACATTTTTGTTGCTTTAATCACTTTGCTTTTAGCTCACAGTGCTAACAGAGGTGCTGGCTAAACTTGGTTGATGCTTTTTTTTTTTTAAGTGCTGGAAAATGTCTAATGCTTTAACAACATGCTAAGCTTTCAGTTGTGCTGCGTTTGAGGGATGCTATAGAGTCAGACATTTGACTTCCTGTTAAAGAGATAGTTCTTAATTTTGGGGGGAAAACGAATCAGCCTCCAGTGTCTTCTCCTCTCTGTATCGGCCGATGGCTAGTATCCCCTCTCCCGGCCCCTCCCCCGGTGGGAGGAGCTAAACTGGACGTAGTTAAACCCCACCGCTGCCTCTCCTCCATGTCTCCTCCTGGGCCCCCCCCTCCCTGAATCATGGCCACCCCTCCCTCTCCCACCTCCTCCTCCTCTCTGATTCCTCCTCGACCCTCTGTGGTTAAAGGTTGTCGGTTTGAATCCCTCCCAGTCGTCCTCCGTGCTGCAGCCCACAGACAGAGACTCTGCCATGGCAACAGTTGCCATGTAACCCACCTGGCTGGGTTCCGGCTGCCCCCGCGGGACGTACGTGTTGGGGGGATTAAGTGGTTTTTGGTGGCCCCGGTAACCACGGGTGAGGTTGTCACCGGAGACGGTCGTCTTGGAAATCATATCATAAGGCGATGGAGAGCCAGGGGTGCTGCTGGGCTTCATGGTTGCCATGGAGATGTCCTTGACATCAGGGTTTGAAACCAGTGTGATCTGAGAGAGAGCGTATGTATATATAAATACCAGTGTAACTACTACAACGTGTTACTGTTATTATTACAGCTACTACATTCATGTTTCAACAAAACAAATGTAACTACAGGTAATATATTACTACTGCCACATAGGTAACTACAACAACGTTACTGTGACTGCTATAATAAATGTAATAATGTAATGTAATAATGTAAATAATGTAATCACTACTACTCCTACAAACATTACCACAAGCACTAATATACCACTACACAGGTTACAATTACTATAACAGTTTTACTGTAACTACTCCTTCAAATATTACAACTGACCTACAACTACAAATTTTGGCTTGTAATTTAAGCTTTTCATCGACCTTCTCAACAATAAAATGATGAATATATCCCTCCAATGTGTAGTTAAGGCCCTTTTGGTTACTTCTCAATGACATCTGATCGTTATGTCCCCAAAAATCATCAATTGCCTGTGAAATATCGTGTACTGTGACACCTGCCATAGCGCCGCTCACTGAATGTTGATAGATTGTCCAGGTGAGTGGAGGGGGGCGGGGCTTAGCCATAGGTCAACTGAGGTGCGATGCCATGTGTTATAACATAACTGGACATCTGCCTGGAGAGTAACAGTTTTGTTAGCGCAATTTTATCTTCCGCTAACTTTTTGCACAGATTCACAAGGGGCTGCCAGATTGACAAACCATGGTCTGCGATGAAGAAGCACACGTGTACTTTCTAGGTGACGACACGATTTGTCATCTATGCCAGTATGTCAGCGGTGACTGCAGCACCCAGTAAACGCGTTACATGCTTTATTGCACGCACAGCGGCTTTATGACCTGGGTCTAATTCATGCTGTGATTGGACTTTCTTGCCGCTGGTTGCATACATCAATTTACGTGAGTACAATGCGCAGAAATATGCACCCTTACTGTTTTTGCACCAGCCTATCTCCTGTAACCACACCTAACGCCATTTATTTATCTGGACGTTTTCCCCGGGTTTCATTAACTTACTTTTCATCTTGATGAGAGAGTCTACGGCATTGGCTCCACTAGAATCTGAAGTTGGCTCTAAACCAAGTTTAGTTGTTTTTTTGTGTGTGTGTGTGTGTGTGTGTGTGTTCCGTACTATGGGTGTGTTGTTGAGTGGCGGGTCCACCAGCAGCACCGCTCTGGTTAAACTGTCTGCCTGCTCCTTCTTGAGGGCTGATGGGAAAGAAACACTTAATAAAAGCTGTGCTGAGAAATGTAATTCCTGATTGCTATGTGTTAATGATTTACACCCAACATAAAAATTGGGTGTAAATCTTTTTTTTTTTTTTTTTTTTTTAGTATATTTAAAATTCTCTTAACACTTTATTTTAGAGGTGATAAAAACAATAAAATAAAAACTGTTTACGCACCAAAACCAGGAACCACCATTGGTCTGTTGCTGTTAGCATTAGCCACGTTAGCAGGCGCAGGACTCTCCAGAGAACCAGGGACTCTGCTCGGTCCTTGGCTGGGCATCGTGTCCACGTTTGCAGCCTGATGATGCTCCAACGGCGCCTGGCTCACCTGGAGCTCTTCAGGGGAGGATGAAGGCGGGTATCCCAGTGAAGAGGGGGGGTACTGAGGGTACAGCAGGTGTCCCGGGCCTTGACCTGAGTGGTAGCCCTGAGACAACGGTGGGGGAGCCCGATATGGTGGAGTTGCAGTGGGATACCCAACTGGGTAGCTGGGGTTTCTGGGAGGGGGTGGCTGTTGCCATGGCAGCGAGGAGCAGGGCATCCTGTGGGGTGGAGGCTGGGTGACGGGGTACCCGGCCTGGTTAAAGGAGGGTTCACTGGGATGGGGGGGCTCTGCGAGTGGGGCTTGGTGGTCATACTGAGGTGGCATTGATGCTGAAGTCGGGGGGTACTGGGGGTGTGGGTACGCCTCCTGGTGCCTGGCGGGGGGGTTGGAGGGAGGGTAGTGGGGGGTGGGGGAGGGCGAGCGGGGGGTGAGCTTGGGGTGCATGGCGTGGGCCTGCTGCAGCGGGAGTAGGTACAAGTAGGGGGGGAACATGGGCATGGAGTAGGCCTGCAAAGACGAGAGCAGAAGCAGTAAGTAAATGACGGTTACTTCCTGCTTTTGGCAGCAATACAAAGATTTAAAGAAAGAGTTCAACATTTTGGGAAATATGCTCGGCCCAGCCCAGTTGCCAGGCAACTAGTGAGGACTCCAGGAGGTTTCCGGTCCAACCAAGAAAAGATCTGGCACATAAGCTCCCATAAAACAGCAAGCAGTCATTTTATGCTTCTGTTCTGATGAAGATACAACCTGTTACTAAGAGAATATTAGAGGTGCTGGAGGATTTACTGTTACCTTCAGACAGAGCCTGGCTTATCGCCCCCCCCATTTATGCTAAGCTACATTAGCAAGCAGTGCAAATGAGCATATTTCCAAAAACTTTAAGAACTTATTTTTTTCTACTGTATAAGACTGCAGAGATAAAATCAGATATGATCATAAACTACAGCCTGACAACACAGCATGTCAGCCGATAAATAACAAAACACGCTGCTGCATTACAGTCGTCATAAACATCACAAGTTTAAACACTATCAAACTTTTGGTTGTGGAAATGAAGTAAAATCTGATTTCTTTTGTTAAATTTAACACCAAATATTTTATTTTGTTTGTCCACTTCCTTCTTGTTACTTCAATGCAAAGTCTATTTAAAAAAAAAAAAAAAAAGCAACAATGTAAACCTGATCCAGCGGACCAAGAGGTGTGCTATTCAGTTTATGTCCATTGTTCACATTCCATCTGAATCAATGACTTTGTTTACAGGCCAATTATTGTTCAGAATTTGACAGTATTCTGATGCATTAACTGTTTGGATTTTCAAAATGAAGCATTTTCAGGTTAAGACTCGTGGGATATGCAGACATTATTTGGGTTTCAGAAACATTATTTGGACATGTACGCAGCGGATTCAAAATGTGCATTTTTCCACCATTTTTCACAGATAAGAAACAATAAATTGTGAAGACAATAAAGCCTCCACAAAAATAGCATTTTAAGTCTTGTGTGTGATTTATCCTGGCTTCATATGAGCAGAGGAAATCTCTGCTAGCCGCTAGGCTAATTTATACAATGTAAAATGCCATAGGCTTGCGCTAATAATGTCAGCATGTTGTATTTGTGGGGAAATGTGTCCAGATAAAGACAAGTGTTTGTCTGTGAATGCTGCGAGTTATAGTGAAGCTGATTTGTGTACTTGTCTTTGAAACTGTCTCCATTAAGCCATGTTTAATGTGTGTTTAATGTGTGTTTGAATCAACTAAACTTTACAGCACTTCACCGAAACCCTGCCGCCCACTAGTGTTTTGGAGGTGTAACTGCAGATTGACAACAATCTAGGCGACATGCGTAGGCTCTGTATAGAAAATCCCGCTTTAGGCTTTCCGTGTAGGCGTGTGGCAGGGCAGAGAGGCCATGGAACAGAGCTGTACTGCCAAATATAATGGAAATGGAAGTAAAGTTTTCTTTAACTAAAATGGTCCTGACTGGACTAAAGACAACAACAATGCGCTGATATGGAACCGACTTTGTTTGAGTTTCAACATCTGTCTTACCTTGACACCCAAGTTGAAGAAAAACTTTAAGATGTTGATGTCTGCAGAGGAAGACAAATAAAGCACTGATCACAAAATATCAAATCAAATATCCCCTTGTGCGCGTTGGTGTTAGCAACTGGATGATAAACTGGGAAACTTTGTATCTTTGACTGTTGTTTAGATTTAAAAAAAAAAACATTTGAAGACAAAATCAGTCAGATTTATCAATAATGAAATAACTAGCTGGAGTCCTGCTATGACTCCGTCTCCCAGCTTACCTTTTGGCAGGTCGTCTCCCGATTTGCAGCAGGAGTAGGAAGGAGTCGGAGCCATGTCGCCCTTCTCTCCCATAGGGAATCCGGGGTACAGGAGGTCCTGGTAGAGCTGGGACAGCTGCTGCAGGGGCACAGTGCCTGGGATGGTTGGGGGGTGAGGGAGAGGAGGTGCAGACTGGAGCTGGGGATGATGAGGGGGATAGGGAGGGTGTGGCAGCTGGGTGGGAACATGAGCCGGTGACTCAGGGTGAGGCTGAGGGTGCTGAACGGGAGGGGATGGAGCCTCTGTTTGGTTCTGGGTGCTGGGGGTCTGGGAGGTGGAGAGAGACAGGGGGGGATGTGGGACCTGAGAGGGGTGAGGAGGCTGGGCAAGCTGGACTTGGGGGTGAGGATGTGTGACAGACAGCTGCACAGAGGCAGGAAGTGAGACCTGAGAGGTGCAAGGGTAGGAGGAGGACTGGACCTGGGCCACCTCAGACTGAGACTGTGGGAGTAATTGGGGCTGGGGGTGGGAGACAGAGGCCTGAGGGAGGGAGGTCTGGAGGACAGACGGCTGGATCTGGGTCTGCGGCAGAGAGGTCACTGCAGCGTGGGACTGAGGCTGACAGGACGGGGCTTCGGCCTGTATCTCAGGCGTCAGATCCTGGGTGGTTTGGTGCGGAGAGGGCTGGGTTTGGTTCTCAACTTGGGTTAATGAGGGCTGGGTTTGAGTCTGAGGCACAGAGATATGGCTCTGGTTTTGGGGCAGAGCCACAGGAGGATGAATCTGAGACTGAGTCTGAGCTCCTCCAATATTTGGCAAAGAACCTGATGAAAGAGAGAAGACATGGAGACACAAAGAAGAGGTTATTCATGTGGAAACAAAGAAGTTTTTTTACTTTATTTCATTGTTGATTGAGCGATGAAACGTCCACAGAACGACCTCGCAAAAAGGAGGTGCGTCAACCACTGCGCAACCAAAACGGTAAGAGGACAGCATCATTCTTTTCCCTGGTAGCTATGAGCAGCTATCCCCAGGTACCACAGAGCAACAACGTCAGTTCTTTGCGGCTACATTCCCCCGCAGACAAAAAGGCTGATGGTGGAACAACTTATATCTTGTACAATATTATTCTTCAATATCACGATCACGTGTCAGTGTAGTGCGATATCCTCTTCTCAGCCATGTGCAACACTGCTTCTCGTTGTTAGTGACTCTTGTGCTCCTATTGTTACTCTATTAAGCACTGTTTTTTGCTTCTGCTCCTCGAAAACACTTCTGTCTTGTATGTTTGTATATTCTGCCAGATATGTAATACTCTATTGTTCTTAACTGGGCCCAGTGAGTGCCCCTGACCTGGAAAACCCACTGGTGGTCTGGCTGTTACTGGTTGTGAATCCTGGTTACTTTCCTTCGTGATAAATAAAGTTCAACTGAATCAAACTGAATCGAAACCGAAGAAACTGTGCGTTCACAGACAGTTGTTGTTGATGACTCGGCTCTAAGAAAAACAGTTGTCTTACGCTTTTATGTTTTTTTTAACTAAACTAATAAACTTGCCCTGTGACAGAAGACAACCTCGTCCCAGACAATATTCACAACTTCATTTAAAAGACTTAAAGCCCGAACATACTTGGGCGTACTATTAGTGGAGTGGACTCCGTGAGGAATGTCTGCAGTCATTCGCACTTCCACGTTGTAGTTTCCTGTAAAAATGTCTGTGAAAAATCCCCGCAATGTGAAAAATACATGCCAAGCACTCACTGGTGCGCGGAGCGGAGTCCGCGCAGTCGTAAAATCTGAGCTTTGCGTGCACAGGGCTTGCAGACATCCGCTTTGAGTCCACGTGGACCTCCGCAGAGTCCGTTCCACGTACATTCTGCCCGAGTATGTTCGGGCCTTAACCCTTTGCACACTGAGACCATTTATGTAATCCGTCATCTGAAAAAAATCTCGATGCACAGAAACCTAAAGGCCAAAACATACTGGTGCCGTACGATGCGCTTCAAAACAGCCGCCCCCATTATTTTCTATTTACAAACCCACACCAGCGGCGGCTCGACACGCGTCATCGTGCCGCGCCTTGGCACTTTATGCTATTGTCTTATAGCATAAATTGCCAAAACACACCGCCACTGTTATATGCTGCCACCGGTGTGTTTTGGCCTTTACACACTGATTCAGACACATTTTTTTGTTCTACGTGTACGTAAGCATATTGCATTCACTTGACAAATAAAAAAAGCCCTGTTTTTCGGAGTATTTTTTTCTGTTTTTCGGAGTAATTTTTTTTTCTGTTTTTTGGTGTAATTTTTTCTGTTTTTCTGAGCATTTTTTCCTTGTTTTTCGAGGTATTTTTTTCTCTCTGTTTTTTTATGTGGTCATTTTTTTCTGTTCTTTATGCTAATTTTTTTTTCCTGAACGAGGAGACGAGATACTTCAAAATCTCGCGAGAAGCTCCCACCTGGCACCTGCAAGTGACCTCTGCATCCATGGTGACTCCTGCTCATGGATGTATTTTGCATCCGTGCTCCTGCTCCTAGACAATTTCAACTACGGGATCAATAACGATAAGGCACCTAACAGGGTATGATAATCTAGCTATGTTTTCGACTGCATCCTTCTAGTGTAAGCCTATCGCTCAATGTAACAGGTTAAGTTAGTAACAGGTTGTAACAACGTAGCTGACAAATTTGTGATGAGCAAAATGTCCAGCATGATGGAAAAAAACTGTAAGCTTAACGTTACCTGACAACTGAAATCACGTCCATACATGTTTGTCAGCTAACATTGTTACAACCTGTTACTAATCTTACCTGTTACCTCTTACCTAGTTTCTTGCGAGATTTTGAAGTATCTCGTCTCCTCGTTCAGGAAAAAAATACCCCGAAAAACAGGAAAAAACAAAAAATTACTCAAAAAAAAAAAAAAAAAAATTACTCAGAAAAACAGAAAAAATTACACCAAATAAAAAAACAGAAAACATTACACCAAAAACAGAAAAATAAATAAATTACTCCAAAAAACAGAAAAAAATACTCAGAAAAACAGAAAAAAATTACCAAAAAACCCAAACAAACAGAAAATAAATAAATTACTCAGAAAAACAGAAAATATTACTCAGAAAAACAGGGAAAAAATTACCACGAAAAACAGGGCTTTTTTAATTTGTCAAATGAATGCAATACGCTTCTGTATACGCTTCCGTACTACGCATTTCCTCCTTTGACTCTCTCCACTGGAGTTATTTATCTGTCATCACTCCCTCTCTGTCTTTCATTTGGCGCTGCAGCTGCATGAAGAGGCGGAGCTGTCCTCCTCATTCTGTGTGCAATCCACATCCTCCTCTTCATCATCATCCACCTGAATGTTACTATCTGACCCATGAAACGATTCTGCGTGCCCTGTTCCTCTGTCTTGTCACAGCTGTGTCCCGCCGCCACATTTTCTTCACTGATTCTCGGTCAAACGTCTCTGATGGACGCAACAACCACAGGAAATCGAACCTGCTCTGAACATTTTAATGACTGACGAAAGTTTCGGACTCAGTGTGTGTGAAGGCTTTAACAGTGTGTACTGATGACATCAGTGTAAAAATGTACAGCTCAAACGTCTTTACTCCACAGTAGAAACACCAGTTTGAAAAATGAAGGCTGACTGAACAGATTCTTACTTTGTGCTGAAACTGCGGGAGCCTCAGGGACTTTAGCAGCCTGATGGATGGGAGAGGACGAGGAGGAGAAGGAGGGCGGACTGGGGGAGTGTGGGAGAGAGGAGACAGGCGGGGAGGAGCGGGGGAGAGAGGAGGGAGAGGGAGCAATGGGAGCAATGAAAGTGGGAGGTGGCAGTGAAGGAGGAGGAGGGGAGGTGGATGATTTAGGAGGAAGAGAGGAAGAGGAGGCGGGGGGAGGAGAAGATGAGGAGAGGGCGCTGGGAGTGGGGGGAGATGAAGCCGCGGGGAGAGAAGGGGTGACTAAGGAGAAGAGAGTGGCAGAGGATGGGACAGAGGGAGGTACAGCACCACCCGTTACAGGAGGCTTGGTGCTCGGGGCAGCAGCAGGAGCAGGAGCAGGAGCAGGAGGAGGAGAACTTGGTGCAGCAGCATAAGAAGGTGTGTTTGTTTTAACAGTGGAGGCAGCACAGGTGAGTGGGAGGCTGGATGTGGACGCTGCAGGAACAGCAGTCGTGTTCATGTTGGGCGCCGTGGCCTTGATGGAGCTCAGCCACGCTGGATTACAGACAGACGTCGCAGACGGAGCAGCAGGAGGTTTAGCAGCAGGGAGGGTGGGGGTGGTGGGTGTAGTAGTATTTGCAGTAGGTGCAGTAGCAGCAGCAGCAGTGGATGCAGGTGGCGGTGTGGAGGATTTGGGTCTTTCTCCAGGAGCAGAGGGGGACGGCGCTCGGACATCTTCAACAGGACTCCTCTGTAAAAACACGGAGGACATATGAAATCTATTAAAATGATGTGCAGCATTCACTGAGGAGTTCTCTTCTCGTCAAACAAAGTCATGTTCACAGCTTCAAGCACCAAAATGTTTTTACTGGCACCATTTGGTATATTTGACGCTGTGGGCTAATGGGCATGTAGCTACTTCCATGTTTCAGATGATACGTCATGTTTGTAGTCGACCAATGAAGTCACACATGGTCCAGTCATATAAGTTTGGATCTATTTTGACAAGGTGCAGCTCCTGATAGAGTTTCATGTTTTCTCTGCGACTAAGCGACCAATGAAATCTTGCCGACTCATGACCTCTCTGGTCAACTATCAGGAGGCAGCCCTAATATGGAAACCACTACACTTCAATAACCAGCTTGGTTACAAGAGCTTTAATTACCATTTGTGAGTATGAATGAAACTAAACGTTACACTGATGTTTATCTCAGAGTGCAGACGTCACGCCCTGAAAAATAGGCGCTCAGTAAAGGCCCTGACACACCAAGCCGAGTGAGCATGTTGAATCGGCGGCAGAGCTTGTCGGTGAGAGAGATCACTCTGATTGGCTGTTCAGGTTTTATTCCCTCGCCCCTGTAGCGAGTGAATCTGCCTGTAGTGAAACAGGTGCTTCCTCCTCAGGCTCCACTTCACTCAGCTGCCCCACAGACCCGCTGCTTCTTCCCACTTTATCCTGAATAACAAACCAAAGCTAGGTGGGAGCGGCTAGCGGAGCGTTAGCCGCAGCATGACCGGATGGAAGCACAGCCAGTTAGCCTCCGCTACCAGCTAGCCCCGGCTCTCCGTTTGGATCCAACTGGAGCACCGAGCCCTGGTTTGTTATTCAGGTTAAAGTGGGAAGAAGCAGCAGGTTTGTCGGGCAGCTGAGTGAAGTGGAGCCTGCAGAGGAAACACCGGGACCGTCTGGATGTATTAGTCTGTGGAGGTGCTGCAGTGCTCGGCTGCACAGATAGGAAACCCCTCGGCTGACAGGATGTACCACTCTCTCACTCCGCTCTCTCTCACGCAGGCGCAGAACGTACGTGCTACTTGGCCGTCGGATGTAGTGTGTTCAAATGAAACTGACACAGAGTGACGTGAGGCGACGCAACAGTTGGCTTTCGTCGCTGCTAGTTCTTTGATGTCGGTTTGGTGTGTCCGCACCTTAACACGGGAGCGCTCTGGTGTCTGAGTGTGCCTGCCACTCGTCTACATTGAAAACAATAAATCTGAAGGCACAAAAAAAACGCATCCTGTGCACGGCCTCTTATTTTTAGAGTTGTACTTGTATGTTTAAATTCTGTGTAGTTTAACAGATGCCATGAATGAACGCACCGTCTTGTTGCTCTTGTGTCTCTTCTCTCCTCCCTTCTTCTTCCCTCCATCACCCTGGATCCCAGCCTGAAAATCAAACATACTTAAGAAAAGACAAAAACATCCCGACTCACTGAGCACACATGTAGCTTCTGTCTCGTTTGCAGAACAGAGGAGCAGCGAACAGGAATTGAAGAATCATGCAGACGTGTCTTCACGTCGTCGCCTCTTCCTGTTGGTGATGTAATAATGACACACAATGACGTACTTCACATTATCAGTGGCCTTGAACTCACCCCGAGGGCAGGGAAGCTGTATTCGTCTCTGAGCTGGATCTCCACCAACGCCACGTTCCTCTCCTCCTCCTCTTTGGCTAAAAGGTGCTCCTCCGTCACACCAAAAGCACGCTCGACCAAGCTCACCGACTTCCTATAAAGGAATATATAAATAGCTGTTAGGCCGCCTCACACACACTCAAAGTAAGAAGCCAAATTAAGAAGCCTGGCGCAGCGTCATCTGGTTTTAGTTCTGAAGAAATTTGCACATTAACTTTCCCTGCATGCAGACAGTTGTTACCTGAGCGTCTTGTAGACTACAAACACACTAACCTGGTGGCCTTCGCTCCTCCCTGCTCCTCTGCGGTGGCCTGCGGAGGCCAGGAGTGCTGCTTCTGCACACGCCCGCTGGAGCCCGGTGCTGTCGCCGGGGCAACAGAGGAGGATGATGCTGGGACGTGTTTCCCCCTGCCTCTGCCTTTACCTCTCTCCTCCCACTCTGATGGAGACAGAGGGGTCATTAGTTCATTTATTTTAAGAGTTTGTGAATGTGTGTTTAGTTGATACTGTGTGCGTGTGCATGTGTGTGTATACCTCCTCCGTGTCCGTTGCTGAGCCTCTTGTCTCTGTTGACCACAGTACTCCAGCTGCTCTCATCGCTGAGAGGACGCAGACTCCACAGTGAAACCTGTCTGCACACAGGACAGTAACCGATGCATAAGTACAAGAACCTCAAATGTGTCCTTGTGTTAAAGATGGGCTTCTGTGTGGAGTTTGCATGTTCTCTCTGTGTCAGCGTGGGTTTCCTCCAGGTGCTCCAGCTTCCTCCCACAGTCCAAAGACATGCAGGTTAACTGGTGACTCTAAATTGTCCATAGGTGTGAATTTGAGTGTGAATGGTTGTCTGTCTCGGTGTGTCAGCCCTGTGATAGCCTGGTGACCTGCCCAGGGTGAACCCTGCCTCTCACCCAGTGTCAGCTGGGATAGGCTCCACCTCCCCATGACCATGAATGAATGAATGAATGAATGAATGAATGAATGAATGAATGTACTTTATGTCACTTAAAAATGATGGCTCACTCTTATTCTGTTGAATGCCTGTTGCCTTGAATCCTCTCTCCTCACGTCTCTTCCTCACTTCCTGCACTCACATGTGGGAGGGACCAAGACTTGAGGAGAGGAGGATGTACAAACACAGAAAAGCCTGTGTGTGTGTGTGTGACCTACTTCCTGCTTCCCAGTTCTTCTATGTGCACAGTCACTGGGCCGTTGTTGGGAGGAACCTCCTTGACGGTTGCGCTGTAGCTCCGTCCATCAAGACGAACCTGCAGGTCACACAGTGTAAACAAATAATGTGCAAAAAGCACCGGAGGAAACGGGACTTTACAGACGACCCTGAACACATCGTGCACACACACACACACACACACACACACACACACACACACACACACACACACACACACACACACACACACACACACACACACACACACACACACACCTGGCAGCGGTCTCCGACAGTGAACTGCATCCCAGCAGCGATACAATAATCCATCTTCTGTTGAGCTGAAATAAAAAGAACATATTTTAATTTTAATCTTAATTTATTCTCTTTGTGACAGATTAATTCTTCACCCACAGTTCACACTACTCTACCTCGCCCTCATCTCTCTGTCAGACTGATTTATATATGTTAATGTCATTTATTACACACTCACTGGCCACTTTATTAGGTACACCTGTTCAACTGCTCCTTAACACAATCAGCCAATCATGTGGCAGCAACTCATTTAGTCATGCAGACATGGTGAAGACGAGCTGCTGAAGTTCAAATTGAGCATGAGAATGATGAAGAAATGTGCTTTAAGTGACTCTGAATGTGTCTATGACACCAAGAACTAGCAAGGTGTACCTAATAAATTTGCCAGCGAGGTTCCACTGAACTTGATGACTCTGCTGCTTTTCACACTACTGTGTCTCTCTTGCCTTTTAAATTTGACTTGAACTGCTCGTATCTACAGACCTGCACTTAAGTTTGTCAAACTAAAATGTGGGAAAATCGTCATGCTCTGCGACAGCAGCATTGATTATTACTGATTGATACATTCTGTGTGAGTTAACTAAACAATTAATCAGCTGTTTGACTGAGCAGAACTTTGTGCTTGAATAGAGACAATGTGTGTGTGTGTGTGTGTGTTACCTCTCTTGGTCTTGTGCCAGACGTCATACTCTATGTTTCTGAGCAGAGTCGGGTTCAGTGAACGTCTCACCCGCTCAGGCAGGTGCCGACCACGCCCGCGACCCTGTCATATACACACACACACACACACACACACACACACACACACAGTTAATCAGTGATAAAATAACAAAGGTAGTGTAGCAGGTGTGTACAGGTCAGGAGTTTGATTGTTACCCTGTAGCTCTGGTTTCTCGCAGCCGTCGTGCTCGTTCCATTTTCCACCCTGAATCATAAAAACACACATCATTCGTTTTTTTCTCCAGTGGTGGAAGAAATATTCAGATCTTTTCCTTCAGTAAGAGAAGTAAAGTGAGCAAAGCCACAGCGCTACATGGCAAGTTCTGAAAATATATATTTGTGACTTGTGTAACTTCTTTTGTTGAGTTGCGAAATGCGATGTACGCTGGTCTGTTATTGTGTAAACTACAGGAGCGAGGTGGTGACGTGACAGTGTGACAATCGTGTTCACATCACTTGATTCCAGCTATCACTTCTATTTCACGATAAACCAAATTAGCTGGACCGCTCTACACTGTACTCCACAAAACGCTCCAGCGGCTGAACTAACACGAGTAACGTGACGCAAAGATTTCCTTCACATTCAGTGTGAACACACGAGTAGACTCTGTTCAGTATGTACGGCACATGGGAGTTATTATTCAAATAGAAACCCTTTTTCGAGGTTCAGAGGAAGTTTCCTACCAGAGCGCCTCTCCAGCGTCCAGGTCAGACTCGTCGCTGCTGACGCACGCGTTCATGCTGTCGTCACTCAGGAGATCAGTGGGTCGACCGATCCGCTGGCACAGACCCAGACAGCTGCGGTCCACTTTAAACACTCCATCATACAACAGCTCGTACAAGATGGCTGACAGACACAGAAGGACACGCACAGTCAGGATGGTTCAGTTCACTGATGAGACACTGAAAGACACGACCTATAGGAGTGCAAAATCATTCTGCCCCACAAAGACAAAACCAGGGTATTTAGAAATCCTGACCGTGATTTTCAATACTGTCAAAAATATAAATGCTCCTCTTGCTGTTTAAAGCCAGATTTAAACTTCTGCATTGAATCGACGCTGTAACCTGATGTGCACTTTCCCAGATATGTCACCACATGTCGCAGTGACGCAGACCTCCTGTCTGTTTCTGTAAGCTGAAACCATTTCCCTCAGTGGAAACAAAACTTTATTTACTTTAATTTCACAGATAAGAAACAATAAATTGTGAAGACAATAAAGCCTCCACAAAAATAGCATTTTAAGTCTTGTGTGTGATTTATCCTGGCTGAAATATGAGCAGAGGAAACCTCTGCTAGTCGCTAGGCTAATTTATACAATGTAAAATGCCATAGACTTGTGCTAATAATGTTAGCATGTTGTATTTGTGGGGAAAATGTGTCGAGATTAAGACAAGTGTTTGTCTGTGAATGCTGCGAGTTATAGTGAAGCTGATTTGTGAACTTGTCTTAATAAAGACAATTTCAAACACGTTTAATGTGTGTTTAATGCGTGTATAACATTTGTTTAACATGTAACGTGTGTTTAATGTGTGTTTAACGGGTGTTTAACGTGTGTTTAATGTGTAACATGTGTTTAATGTGTGTTTAACGTGTAATGTGTGTTTAACATGTGTTTAATGTATATTTAACGTGTTTAACGTGTGTTTAACGTTGGTTAACGTGTGTTTAATGTGTGTTTAACGTGTGTTTAATGTGTATATGAATCAAACTTTACAGTACTTTGGTGCTGGTATCATATTCAGTACAGTCTCAGTTTAAGAACATTTTATGATTTATGAGTTTAATCTCAAACACTCACACTGGCAGAGAGCAGTGTCCTTGATGTGGCTGATGGGATACACACTGTCGTAGTGATTCCCGTTCAGAAAACACAACCGCACCTGAGAGAGAAAAACAAAATGTTGTTGAACATGTAACATATTGGTTTTAAAGAGTTTCCGGGAAAAAAACAACAACTGCTAATTCCTAATTAAAATAACATTTTTTGCAGCCTGTACCTAATAAACTGGGTGCTCAGTGAATAAGGGGGCTTTCACACCTGCCCTGTTTGGTTCAGTTCAATCTAGCTCAAGTTAGGTGTCAACACAGCAATCACACTGAGGTGTGCACCAAAACAACCGGACCGAGACCTTCTTGAAGAGGTGGTCTCGGTCCGGTTATAAACGAACTCTGGTGCGGTTGGTTTGTGGTGAGAACGTGTTCCAAAGCACGAACATGTTATATGATGAGCAGCGCTAAAATCAACCTGTGTAGTTGTCCCTCCATTGTGACGTTAGAAAGTGTCACATTTATCTTGGAAGTGTACTCTTCTTCAACGTTTGCTTTACTTCCTGGATTTTTCCCACATGGAAATTCTGACCAATCAAGAGCAGCTTTCTCACACAAGGCATTTGATCTGGTCCTCTTGTAAATGCTGCCATGAGAACATGAACCAACTCTAGGCAATTATACAACATTGGAACAACATGAGTCCCTGATTCAGACCAAAGGAGACGACTATAGGGCTGAGAGCACTGAGAGCAGTCTAAAGCACTATTCGGATGGGATTGGTTTTACATGGGCACGTGGGGTAATGTCACTTTACCACAGGACGTCAGTAATATTAATGGCTGATTCGCACAGGATAAGAAATATCAGTAAAACTACCACAAGTGGGAGGGTAAATCCATTCACGCACCGCCGTCCCCTCCTGCCGTCATGTGCATATGATATGACTGTCAAAAGCACCAGGAAATTGAGTTTGAATATTTTCAAATTAATTTAGTAGAGTTTGAATAATATTAGAATTTATTATTATTATTATTTGTTTTGTTTTGTTTTTTTTACAAAAAAAAAAAAAAAAAACATCACAAAAAATAAAATGCTTATTGTTGACGCAATATGAACGGGACACTCGGATGAAAACACCCGTTCTGACCTCACTATAGTGCCAGGTATGATCACCTTCTGCCTCGCTATCTGAGCAATGTTTGGATACTTCAGTGCGTAGTTTTCCACCATAAGAGTGGATCCTGGTCGGCTCGTAGTGGTGTCTCATTCTGGTAACGTTTCATCTCTTCTTCAAAAAGGGCAGGTGGGGAGGCAGCAGGTGCAACACTCTCCCTGTATGTCTCCCTGAACAGGTCACACATCGCGGACAGCGCAGTGATTGGCGTTGCCGCAGCGGGCTCCTCCGTCGGCGCCTCTCCCTCCGTCGCTGCGTCCCTCTCTGGCCCGGCTTGTGCACGAGCCATCTCTGCCAGAACGGGATTTGCCGTGATATACAACGTTACTGATAGTATTAATTAATTATTAATGATATTCGAATTATCAAATTTAGGTTTGAACTTATAAATATATATATATATATATATATATATTTTTTTTTTTTTTTTTTTTTGAATATATTTCTAACTTCAAATTTTTTTTGACAGCCCTAACACACATATTTACTGCTGGTCTATTTGCACAGGATTAGTATTACCTGAGGCAATTGTCCAGGACCCTTTTACAAAAGGTGAAAGACGCGGTAATCTTTACTGACATCGTGCTGTAATGATTACTGACATGGCACATTCAGACGGGACTAAAATCTCTGGTAATTATTACTTTACCCCATGTCCCTATATAAAACTAATCCCGTCCGAATAGGGCTTGAGTATGTTCTCTTTCAAGAGGAAAACATTTAATCCCAAAGTAATTTTATGAATAAAAACAATTCTCCAAACTCACCTCTTAAAAACAGTAGATGGGAAATATAAATAACAACTTTAAACAAGATGCAGCTGGACTAATGGACTGTGGGGACAGAAAGACAGAAACAGTCAAAGTCTCACCTTGTCCTTGAAGTTGTTGTCTGTGATGTTGACGGCTGGTTTACCTGGCTCCTGGTAGATCAGGAAATCTCTCCTACAGAGAGACGAACACATTCACATGTACAGAGAGAGGATTAGAAACATCACACTAAGTGCAACCCTACATCCAGTAAAGTTTGGACGCTGTGTAAAATGTAAATTAAAAAAAGAATGCAATTATTTGCAAATCTCATAAACACATATTTCATTCACAGCAGAACATAAACAGCATATGATATGAATGCAAAACGGCCTTGTGCATGAATGAAGCACTAAATGGTATGGGGTTGCATTAATGTCTATGGCGTGGGCAGCTTACACATCTGGAAAGGCACTGCTGAATACTGAAAAGTACGTCTCTTTCCAGACAGGCCTTTGACATTTCAGCAAGATGATGCTAAACCACACACTACATCCATCACAACAGCATGGCCTCCCAGTCGAAGACTCTGGGTGCTGAACTGGCCCGCCTGCAGTCCAGACCCTTCACCACTAGAAAACATTTGGTGCATTATAAGGAAAGCCCAATCAGTGTTTTTTCAGCATTGGCAGTATAAAAACAAAATCGAGGAGTGCAGCAAAATGCCGCCTACCTACTTTTGTTAATACAGAATGTGCCTTTTTCGGGACAATGGGGGATGTGAGCAAGTAACAAAACGTGTAGCTCAGCGTGTGACGTAAACAGTGAAGTGGGAGGGAAGCCGCGGCTGGTCAGTCCTTCGGCGATTCTCTTGTAAGTTGGCCCGTTCTTCACCGTCCCCGTCATCTGACGGTTAATGGCCTCTTTGTTTGCGAGGACAAGGAGGGCGCGCAATTCCTTGTCTCCCCAGTTGCTCATCTTTACAGTGACTATCAGGTTTGTGTTTCCTTCTTGCTACTAGCTGCTCATTAATTCCTGCTATCAGCTGTTTCCTGTTTATCCACTGCCAGTGGGTCGTATGTGCAGCGTCATCAACAGCTCCTCCCACAAGCCATCAGCAAGCCCCTCCTGTGGTGGAAGGCCGCCTCGGTCTGTTTAAACCAAAAGGTTCCGCCAATATGTCTACCCTACGAGGCGGAAAATTGGGCACCTCGGATCAACTCGCCAATCCGCCTCTGTGTGTCTAAACGCTCGCAGCTTGCCGGCAAAATGGCCCAACATTCGCTGAAAATCTGGCAGTGTAAAAAAGGCCGTTAATTGATTCCTCTCCCAAAACTCCAGCAACTGGTGTCCTCACTTCCCAGGCTGTTGTTAAAAGAAGAGGGGAAGCTACCAATGGGAACCACGGCCCTCACCCAACTTTTTTTAAGATGTGTTGCTGCCATCGAAATCAACATGAGCTAATATCTGATACATCTGATATAGTTTCATTCTCAGCTGCAGGTCAGCTGGTGAAATGCTGTTTTCATAAGTTCATGTGGCTACAATCAGGAATCTCTCCACGATCATGGTCAAACATGATCCAGTCAACAGCTGCACCTCAACATCCCGTCTCATGTGAAGCCACAAAAGAAAAATCACTTTTTCTACTTTCATTCATTCAAACTTTAGTTTTCTACATGACTCTTACTTGTACATGACGGCCAGCGCGTTGATCTCCACCTCGCCCACCCACTGCTGAAAAACACAAAGCCCAAAGAAGTGACATCAGTTATACATACACCAACAAACAGCTCCAGCAAACAGAGCGAACATAAGAACATACAATATTTCAGTAAATAAACCAGAGTCACTGATTCTGTGTTACCTGCGGGTCCTGGAGCTTGAACAGGTAATCCTCAAAGTCACCTTCGATAAACTGCAACACAGCAGAGGGACAACGTTAGCATTTAAAGTCCAGTTTGTCTCAAGTCTCGGCTTTTAAGTCTTCAACACAGTAAGTAACTCCACTCTGAATCTTCAGAGAAACAGTTAGTGTAGTAAGAATACAGAAATAATGCATGCTTTCTTGAATTCTAAACATTTTTTAAAAAGATATTTACTCAGCAGTTTCAAATTCACTTTGTAACAGTTAAAAACAAACCGATCTCATGTGTTAAAAGCTACAATTATTTGTCATTTCAGAGCTGCATGTATGCAGACAGGTGTTTTGTCCCAACTTTAAAACAAATTATTTATTCATTCATTCATTTTAAATAAAAGTATAAACTCATGATCTGATTTTTAAAAGATCTTTGTCTTTATCAAGACCCAGTGAGCTTGAGGTGGAAGTCAGTAAGTACTGACACGTTGTTAGTTTCGGTCTGATCATGGACGACAAGGAAAATATAGAATAATACCAGCCAGCTCACAGCCCTGCTCTGTCCTGCTCTGCCAGAGACTGAACTGCATTCTGGGAGATGTAGCAAGGCCAGGCTGTAGAACGAGCTCAGGCGGTGCGATTATATCACCGTCATAAAACAACCACAAGAGCTTTTACTTTCAGTTCACTCTCAACCTCAGTTATGAAACAAGTCACACAAACCTGCCGTGCCACCTCACCAGCTACAGCACCATCTGTGATTTCTACATTTATCCCTGATCGACGATCGATTACATCTCACAGCAACCTCTGAATCTCATGATCAGCTGCTTGAGACTCTGCTGATTCACAGGGAGGAGCTTTTAAACTGCTGCTATCACTAAGAGTCCCTTGGATTTGTTCAGTTATGCTCCTTTATAGTTATTTTTCCAACACAATATGTTCCTACAAAACATTTAACAAAGATCTTTACAGTTTAAAGAGCAGAATAACGATCATTATTTCCTATAGATTCATCTTTTTTTGTTCTTTTAAATGTCAGAAAATAGTGAGAAATTTCCTAAAATCCAAGATGACATCTGTAAATTGTCCGGCTTGTTCGCCAATTGTCCAAAACCCAAAGATATTTGATTACTTACAATAACTTAGGGTGCGTTCAGACCTAGAAATGTTTCCTCTGGTCTGAATCAGGGACTCATTTTAACGCTAGGTTGTTGTTTAATTGCCTAGTTATTGACATCATGGAGAACTGACTGGGTCTGAGTGTCTGATCAGGCGTGAGTCAAAGTGTACATACCGCTTCATAGCTCTCTCTGTTCTTCCTCAGGAACTCCACACACTTCGCCCGAACTTTAGTGTGAAGACTTTGGCAGTGCAGCACCTAAACAGGGTCAAAGGTCAACACCAACACACTGTAATATTCAAACACTGTAGTAGTATGTAAGCTAACTTTTATCCTTACACATTTATCTACCTTAAATTAAGAAGTAAACTTTAAAAAGCTACAAATTTACTTATTGCAATTCTTCGGTCAGTCAGGCTGGAGGAATTTTCGCGGTAATGTGACCAAAAATATTTAAGACCCATCAAATCTGATTTTAAGACAATTTAAGACTTTTTAAGACCTTACATTATTAGAACTTAATTTAAGACATTTTAAGACTTTATGGGCCTGTAGACACCCGGGTTACATTCATAAAGCTGTTTAACAGTCTGTTGACAACTTTGTTCTTACGCTAATTTTTATCAGTACAGCTTTACGTTACATTCAGAAGTCAATTTAGAAAAGTTATGAATTTAAGTGTTTTAGCGATTAAAGTTTATATATGTTTCCTGTTAGCTCTTGACCTCTGTTGACAACGATGTTACTTAAGCTACTTCTATCCATACAGCTTTATCTAAGTTACCTTTAGTGGTCACTTTACAAATGTTACAAACTGAAGTATTTTAAAGGTTAAAGTTTATAAATATTTACTGTTAGCTTTTGAAATCCACCGACAACCTTTTTATTGAAGCTACATTATCTAAACAACTTAGCGTTACATTCAGAAATTAATTTTGAAAAGTTGTAAATTTAAGTGTTAAGAGATAAGAGTTTAAAAATGTTGACCTTTAGCTTTGAAAAACGTTACATTCAGAAGTAAATTTAGAAAAGATCGGAATTTAACCGTTTTAGAGATTATAGTTTATAAATATTTACCGTTAGCTTCTGAAATCCACTGACAACCTCGTTACTTGAGCCAACTTTTTTCCATACAGCTTTATTGACAGTCGTTCAGAACTTTTATAGAAAACTTACAAATTTAAGTGTTTTTAAGATTTAAGTTCATATATGGTTACTGTCAGCTTTGGAACTGCGCTGACAACATTGTTACTTAAGTTAATGTTTAGCTTTATCTACGGTAAATTCAGAACTCAATTTAAAGAAGTCACAAATTTAAGTGTCTTGGATATTAAATTTTACTTTAAATGTTTACTGTTAGCTTTTAAACTCCAGCGACAGTCTTCTTACTAAGATAACGTTTACCAATCCAGCTTTACCTTACATTCAGAACTCATTTATAAAAATTATAAATCTAGTTATTTTGAAGATGATAAATATTAACTGTTAGCTTCTGAACTCTGCTGACAACCTGGTTACTTAAACTCACTTTTATCGACATTACATTCAGGAGTCAAATTAGAAAAGTTACAAATTTAAGTGTCCAGAGATTTAAGTGTATAAATGTTAACTGTTGGCATTTGAACTGCACTGACTTCCTATTAAAGCTACTATTATTACTATAACTATTATTAAAGCTAACTTTAACCTGAACAGCTTTACGTTACATACAGAAATCAATTTAGAAAGTTTGTTGTTTTAGAGATTAAAGTTTATAAATAGTTACTGTTATCTTTGGAAGCCTGCTGACAACCTTAAGCTAACTTAACTTGAGACAACTTTTATCCATCCAGCTTTATCTACCGTAAATTCAGAAGTCAATTAAAAAAAAAGTTACAAATTTAAGTGTTTCACAGATTAAAGTTTATAAATGTTTCCTGTTAACTTTTGAATTGCGCTGACAATCGTCTGATTTAAGATAACTTTGATCCACACAGTTTACATTACATCCAAAAATCAATTTAGAGAAGTTACAAATTTAAGTGTTTTAGACGTTAAAGTTTATAAATGTTAATAGGGATGTACGATAACATGATACTGGCTTTAGAATGAAACATCAAAATGAGCAAACTTTTTTTTTCTTAATTTGCACAATAAATAAATATTACATACATTAAAAAGTACGATATTTCATGCCTCCATCTGCTGGTGGGCTGTCACGATATGAGTGTACATACGTAATACGATGTTAATTCCTCTAAAGAAAAGACTTGATCACTAAAATTACGTGGAGAATAAAGAAGGTGTATCGAGATTAGTTAATCGGTCAAATGAGTCGTTATATATCGGCAAAAAATCCTAAATTGTGCATCCCTAAATGTTAACTGTACAACCTTGTAACTTTAAGTAACTTTGATCCACAGTGTTTTAAATCTAAATGTAAGTGTTTTGAATATTAAAGGTTATAAATGTTTACTGTTAGCTTTTAAAGTCTGCTGACAACCTTCTTACTTAAACTATTTTGTCCCATAAACCTTTAGCTGTGTTGCATTCAGGAGTCAGATCGGAAAATATACTAATTTAATTGTTTAAGAGATTAAAGTTTGCTCATATTTACGGTTAACTTTTAAACTCTGCTGACAACTTACTCCTTTTATCCACACAGCTTTACATTATAGTCATAAGTCAATTTAGAAAAGTCACGAATGTAAATGTTTCAGAGGTCAAAGTTTATAAATGTTTACTGTTTTAAACTGCGCTGTCAACCTTGACACTAAGCACACTTTGTTTCGTACATCTTCATCGACATTATATACAGTCCTCAAATTGGAAAAGTTACAACTTTAAGTGTTTTAGACTGAAGATAATAAATGTTTTAGCTTTTAAAACCCGCTGACAACCCTGTTACTTTACATAACTTTCCCCATACCGCTTCAGCTACGTTACATTCAAAAGCCAATTTAGAAAAGACTCAAATTAAAGTGTTTCAGTGATTAAAATTAATAAATGTTAACTGTCAGCTTTTGAAACATGCTGTCAAACTTCATAGTCAAGCTAACTTTTATCCGGCTAACATGACCACACACTTGCTGCCCTGCATGAGCACAACAAACCGACCAAGCCCAGCTCTTCACCTGTGCCCAACAAGCTAACGTTAGTTTGAAACTAGCTTTTCCCACAAGTTTTATCACTTTACCTGCTCGGCGACAGCCCGAAACAAGCACGACCCGTCCTTGGCGATCTTCTTCCGATGCAAACCGATTGATTTCAAGTAGGAATCCATTAGTTTCTCTGCCCCCCTCTCCTCATTACCCTGCATGCTTCCGCCGCCGTCCATGCTAGCGGGGGGCTAACCGCTAAAAGCTAGCTGGTGAAACAACGCTACCTGCGTGTGTGACGGTGTAGTGGTTCAATATTTAAGACGCCACCGGCTTCAAGTTGTAAATATCGGCGCCGAAGAGTGTTAAATATCTACATCTATGATCCAGCGAGTGTCAAACACAACAATGACGGCGTCTAGTTTCGTTTTCCAGGAAGCCCGACTCATCCCAGACACGGTCAGAAAGTGAAAGTAGTGCGGTCAACTTTAGCTCGCAGTTAGCAGCCAGGCTAACAACTAGCAACACGCCCCCTTCTTCTTCTACGGTGTCAAGTTAGACAGCGCGCCTTACAGCGTTTCCGGTTTGTCAACAACGAAAAAAAATGTAATAAAACAGTTAATTTCGCACGGAATAAACCGCAACCTGAATAAAATACAACGAATGTTCAAAGCTTTAAATATAATAATAGTTTCTATGAAGAAGATAAATTACATCGGGCTTTATTCAACACCTTCCTTTCCCGTTTTTCAAAATAAAATCATCCATGACAGAATCACATCCCCGGTATTTGCTATCAAAATAAAAGCATCGCCTCCCTGTGATACCTCGACACTAGGATCAATAAATAAAGAATCCGTTTTAAGAACTCATATTACATGACACCTCACCCACACTTTGTGGTGGTGTGTGTTTGACTTTGCACTGCAGTCACAGATTGTCACGTGCAGGGAAAATCCCGCGAAATCCCGAGCTCCACGTGGTGGTTCAGAGGAAAAAACAAGCGTGTGTGTGTGTGTGTGTGTGTGTGTGTGTGGGAACAAAAACACGTCAGGACACTGCCCACTGTGGGCTGCGTCACGCTGCAAGGGGACCGGAAACTGGACCACAATAAAAAAAAAAAAAAAAAGACTGAAATAACAGTTTTCTGTGAAGATTTATATACTTTGGTAGTTTTGTTAATTATAAGTGGAAAAAAGGCTTTCAGTCAGATTTGTTGAGCAAATATGTGCAGTTTGTGCACTTAAATATACAGTCATACATGAGGGGAAAAGGACGCAAAAGATTAGATCTCATAGTAGCTTTTTTTCATGGTTTCAGCTTCTCAAATGTGCAAATTGCATCTTAAATGTTATTAAAGAGACTAATTTTGAGGTTTGGACTGTTGGTAAGACGAAGTGAGACACTTGGAGGTGCTGCTCAGAGCGAGTGAGTTTAGTTTAGTTAAGTAGGGACAGCGCAAATCAATAAAAACACATGGTATGAAAATGCCAGAATTCGCCAAAAAGCTGTTTTTCATCCGTAGTCCCTTGGCCAAGATGCTACACCACGCCACCTATAAAACAAAGGCCCGGCCTCACTCTGAAGTCGTCAAAATCCGACGCTTGACTGAGTGATCAGATAAAGCCTAATAGTACAGATCAATAGATATCTGACACTACATAAACTCACAAGTACTTTTACTTTGGATACTTTAAGTGTCTTCCATTAACCAATACTTTTACTGCTCCTCTGGGGAGCCTCCTTCCTGTTCCCCACCCTTCAGTGACCCAGCTGAACTTTTCCCTCCCTCTCTCTGCTGTTTCCGGCCCTCAGTCTGTGGTTCCTCCATCTCTTCCTGTCTCACACAGCACATATTGATTTTCAGTCCTGCAGAGTGCTAAGAGGCAGAGAGGGTGTTGGCGAACGCTGTGTGTGATGTGCATCCTCTGATCTCCAGCTGTTGTTCACTGTGTTATTAGGGACTCAACAAGTCTACCAGCAGGGGGCGCAGATCTTTAACTGTTAGTCAAAATAATACAAGACACACTAACGCGGGATTCATACGACTGCGTTGATGTAGAGCACAGGCTGTAGCCAGACATACACCTCCCAAGAAATGCAACTACATGTCGCAGCGACACAGAAACGCTGACACCATTTCCCTCAGTGGAAACAAAGCTTTTATTTACTTTAATTTCACAGATAAGAAACAATAAATTGTGAAGACAATAAAGCCTCCACAAAAATATCACTTTAAGTCTTGTGTGTGATTTATCCTGGCTTCATATGAGCAGAGGAAAAGTCTGCTAGCTGCTAGGCTAATTTATACAATGTAAAATACCATAGACTTGTGCTAATAACGTTAGCATGTTGTATTTGTTTGGAAAACATGTTTAGTATAAGACAGTTGTTTTGTCAGTGAACCTTGTGAGCTGTAATGGAGCCGAATTTTGTAACGTTACCTTTGTTAAATGTTGCTGTTGTCCCTGGCTTCATATGAGCAGAGGGCGGCAGTAGCTCAGTCCATAGGGACTTGGGTTGGGAACCGGAGGGTTGCCTGTTCGAGTCCCCGTCTGAACCAAATATGGAGCGTGGACTGGTGGCTGGAGAGGTGCCAGTTCACCTCCTGGGCATGCCCTTTAGCAAGGCACCGAACCCCCCACCGAACCGCTCGGGGCGCCTGACCAAAGGGCAGCCCCCTCACTGTGAGATCTTTCCACTTTGTGCATGTGTGTGTCTTTCAGACCTGTGTGTAATTGACAAGCAAGAGTGAAAACACTGAAAAAAACACTGAATTTAATAAAGTAAATGCAGTAAAGTAAGGAAAAGTCTGCTAGCTCCTAGGCTAATCTATACAATGTAAAATGCCATAGGCTTGTGCTAATAACGTTAGCATGTTGTATTTGTGGGGAAAATGTGTCCAGATAAACAGACAGTGTATTTTGAAAGAAGACAGTAACAGGCAGAACTTGACACAGTGTCCCAGAACGTCAACAACCAACACACCCAGGGTACCTTGCACGTTGTATGTGGACGTGGAGAGTCCACGACCAAATGTCAATATGTGACGGGGTCAGAGTGAGGATGTGTTGGTCAGCAGTGACAGAGTTATGATCACGTCATACCATCTGATGTAACCGGTGGTGTGTTTCCCATATTTAATTTCTTGCTTGCTTTGGATTACTGTACCATTAAAATGGGAAAATGGCGGTACAGGTTCAGCGGCAGAAGTTGCGCCCATATTCACACAAGGTGCGACGGGGGCGAGAAACAAGGTGGATACAGTGCAGAGTATTTATGGAGAATTATCTGCTGATGCTGGATGTTTGTGACTGTGTATGAATACTGACATGACATCAACATCAGTTGTGGCTAACTGTTCCTGAAGTGCACATGACGTCATCTCTCTTGTCCTTTAGGCCTTGACCTTTGACATTTAGACCTTCATCCCCTCCTACTTTTTTATCAAAAATCCTTTTGACCTGCTCTCTCTCCTTTTCACTTTCTCCTCTCAGCTTCTGTCGTTCTTCACCTCCCCATGTTTTACATCTCCTCTTCCTCCCTCCACACTCTTCCTCTCCTCTCCTCTCTAACGCAGGATACAATGACCTTTGTGTGTGCGGCATGTTTTTCATGCTGCCTGATGATTCGCCGAGCCCCGAGCTGCTCCCAGCCAATGCACACACCGTCTGCTTGCCGCCATGGAGACCTATAAAAATCTCAAGATCTTAATTTATCATATAATAAATAATAATTACAGAGAAAATCCAAAGTCTTCCTCAGACAGCGCTCATCAAATATGTACAAAAGAAAATAAAGAGAGCATCACACGCGTCAATATAAAATGAGAATCTCAACATATAATAGTGCAGTGTAGTCACAATAAGGGATGTGATGTAGCATAAATTAAGTATAACTGAATATAAATCTGAACGTGAGCGTGACTGCAGCACAGGTATGTGATTAATGATGCATCCATAAAGGTGTAAACAGTGAGTAAAAGTATATAAAAGCTAATGTGACAGTATAAGTGTCAAGTGATGAGCTTGAGAGTAACATGAACAACATGCTAGGTAACCATGGCAACCACAGAGGAGGGGGACAGGACCCATGGCGATTGACACTTATCCTCCCACTCGTTCAGTGAGTGTGGTGTGTGACCTTCATCCCTGATTTCGCTCTAAAACGCCTCTTAAACTCTCCGCTTTTCTCCTTTCTGATGCAAATCTGACTGAGTTTATGTTTTTGTGCCGCTTATATGATTTATTCTTTATTCTTCACACGCAGCAACACTTCTGTCCCCATGGGTTCATGAATTACTGCCTCATGTTCTCTGTTAAATGTGTCACATATTTATTACAAACAGTTCAAACTGTAGAAGGTCAATAATAACAACTGTATTTATATTTTAGAATTTCATTCTATTGTTTTATTAGGCTAATGTATATATATATATATATATATATATATATATATGTATATACACACACACATATATATATATATATATATATATATATTCAATGTCACCATTTTTCGTTTGTTATTTACATTTTTTATTATTGATAAAGCTATCTTTATTGTAATTATTTTAATTCTTGTTTTGTCTTTTAAACTATCATATCTAGTCTAGCTTTTATTATTTAACTATTTTATTATTATCAAGGTCTCTTTAATCACAGAAATCACAATAATGCACAGTGTTTTTATATTTTACTTTTTTATGTTATTATATACGTGTGTGTGTGTGTGTGTGTGTGTGTGTCTATTTATATATATATAGTCCTGATTCACTTAGATTTTATTTTGATTTTATAATTATTTATTATTATTATTATTATTACAATTAAATCTATTTTACTGTAATCATTTTAATCCTTGCTAATAATTATATATATATATATATATATATATATATATATAGTCTAGGTTCAGTGTAGATTTAATTTTTTTAATAATAATAATTATTATTATTTTTTATGATTAGAATTAAATCTATGTTACTGTAATCATTTTAATCCTTGCTAATAATAATAATTATATATATATATATATATATATATATATAGTCTAGGTTCAGTGTAGATTTTAACTTTTTTTAATAATAATAATAATTATTATTATTTTCGCTTTTATTTTTTTCACATCATTATTATTATTATAGCCATTAAAAGTATTTTGTTGATTTTTTTTGGTTTTGTCTTTTTAATCTGGTTCTTTAATCTACTTTTATTTTTACTACTTTTACTGTTATTAAAGCTGTTAAATCTCTTATCACATGTTCATAATTTTTATTGTGCTGTATCCATCCGTCTCAAATAATTACATTAATTTTGTCTGTGTCGTTGTTTTTATGATCCAGACTTCACTGTCATGTGAAGCACGTTGAACTGCTCTGACCTGTATGTAAGATGCTGTGCAAATAAAGTTGGATTGATTTACTGAGTTCGTTTGTAACTGGACTGAGACCACCTCTTCAAGAGGGTCTCTGTCTGGTTGTTGTGGTGCGCACCTGCCCAAACGAACCACACTGAGGGGGCAAATGAACTTGAGTTTGATTAGAGCACCTGAGATCGGCAGATTTGTTTAAACATGTTATTATTCTTATAAAAATAACAAATATTTTTCCCCAAAAGTTTTAAGGCTGAAATGTCGGTGTGCAACAAGAATGACCCAAATCGTAGTAGTACCAGTGAGAGGTGATGCTGCTGCTGCTCACGGTGAGTAAGGTCTCTGCACCAGTAAACATGTCAGACTGTCACTGCAACACCATGGTCCTACACTGCTGAGTCAAGTCGAGGTGAGTCTGATGAAATTAAACTTTATTGATCATTGCAGCAGCAAACAGTAACAGGGTACAGCAGAGAAAAACAAAATGTAATAAAAAAAACCAAAATGTAAAAGAAGGAGCTGATCGTGAGTGTCGAAAGGTGGGAAGGGTTTTTATTTCATGCATCTTTATGTGTGAAAATAAAAGCTTTAAAAATGAAATCTGAGCAGGCAGAAATCAGCTCTCAGCACCATTGATCGGAGATACAGTTCATGTTAAAGCAACGTGTGTGTGTGTGTGTGTGTGTGTGTGTGGGCAGGTTATTCTAGTACAGCTGCTCTGTGTTTAGGTTTTGAAAGGCGCTGACGTCACTTCCTGTCGCTCCCTACAGGATCAGGATCATTGTTTGAAGCTGTTTGAACTCACGCTCTTAGCGTGACGTAATACACGATATAATTAGCGCGGTTAAAATCAAGCAATACGAATAATAAAATAATGATGTCAGTCTGAAAATGTGGTCTTGTTGTGTTATTGGAAGCCAGAATCACGTCCACTGAGTGAGAGCATACGGGTCGGCCAGTCTGGTCCCGTTGGTCAGTGTTTACTTATTCAAGTAACACTGGCGGTCCCGGAGAGTGAGTGACCTGACATGGTGCATTGGTAAATTCAGTCTGACGCTCTACACTAAAATGAGAGCCCTGTTGGTGGAAGAAACGCAGCGTTATATTTCTACATGAATGAACCAACGGTTAAGTCAATCACACATTCACTCTCAAATTCTGAAATCTGCCATATTTACTTTTTTGCGTGTTAGTCGTTTTTTACTTTCTCGGCTGCTGCTTTTCTGTGAAGGACTTGGGACGAATTTTCCGGTAAAATCCAAAGGGTGTGATATTATGCAGGTTACACAGTGCCTTGACTCTCATCTAAACTCAAGATGCTACAGCTCGACTCAGTCACCCAGCGATGCTAGCTCGCTAATTCTTGTCTTTTTTTGTGGTCTGATAAAGACTCAATTAATCAAATTCAGTGCAAAAAATGCTTGACATGTAAAATACGTTGTGATATTGTGATTTTAGCTGGCTAATGTTAGCTAATGTTAGCTTGCTTATGTGGACAAATTGCTAGCTACCTAACAGCAAAATACTATCTTAAGGTCATAACATCCGCCTATTCATACAGACTCCTGGCTAGCTGCTTTGCAAATTACTTCATTAGCTACTGTTACTATTAGCTAAAGTAACAAAAGTAATTTGCAAACGGTCAGCTGGTTAGAATCACGGAAATACAGGAACATTATTAAACACACTAAGCATGTGATTGTAATTTATTTGGCAGCACTAACATAAGTCAGGCTCTTGTCCGTCACGTCACTGTTTTGGCCGATGCTTTGGTTCTTGCTCACTGCTACAGAGTGCGAGCGTGAGCAACAGGATGCCGACTGCAGTTCACTTACAGCCAACGGTGTCATCAGTAATGAGGCTTCTCTGAAAGTTACATTCAGAACGTTTACATATTGTAGCAACTTCCGTAAAACTTGGCGTAGCCTTGGGCTGTTATTTGCTTAAATCACTGAAATCAACAGGCCTCTAATTGAGACAGGCCTTTATTTGTCAAAATGTGCAGCCACACGGGGCTAGTAAAAGGGACTTATTGAAGTTTTATGGTACACAGCATTTATCCTTTATGTGTAATTACTTATAATGTTCCTTTTGGATTTTAAACTCTGTGGAATATTAAGATCCTGCAGTTGAAAGTGTTTCTGACAAATATTTTGCATCTGTATCTTTAAATCATTTAATTTATTTTAACATGTAAGTAACAAAAATCCATCTTTATATATTGATCGTTAATAACGTGGCATGTATTTATGTTTTAAGGTAACATATGTCATTAATGAAAAGCTTTATATTTTTGTCGGCAACAAAAAACATTTGTGGATGTTTGCTTTTTCATTGTTTTCCATTGACAGGTTTTTCCCCACTTCACACAAACTGATGAAACATTCAGAATAAAATCGGTGAGTGAACAGGTGTAGTTCACTCAGTTTTCGTGCAGAAAGGTGTTTGCTGCCCTCTACAGGACAACATGTATAATCGGACATCAAATCCAGAGCATCAGTTAATAAAGTGTGCACAGAAATTAGTTTCAGTTTCCATAAAATTATAAACAAAACTGATTAAACTATGTATTTTATACACTGATGTTTAACGCTTTAAAAGTTCAGATTCTCTGACCCTGCCCAGGTGAACAGGAAGTGACATCAGGTGGTCATTGTGATAAAATAACCCTGGACTGAAGCTGCAGAGTGGTGTGTGTTGAAAAATAAAGGCTTAAATATTCTAAAATGACTTTTTTTTCTGTCTCGGCAAAAACTACATATAGTGCAACTTTAAATTAAGACATTTGTGGACTCTTGGGAGCCTCATGTTGTTATGTGTAAACACAAATACATTATTATCAATACACAACACAAATATTAGAAATATCTTCACCGTCCTCCAGAAACCTCGAACTCCAAACCCCCCCGTAAAGTCAGCAGAGGAGTGATTTAAGTTAACTCAACGTGAAACTGATTTCAAATCGAAAATTCCAAATGACAGAAATTCAATAGTTTCAGCTTCTTAAATGTGACTGTGAGTCTTAGTCCTGTGACGAGGCCCAAAACTAACTGATTAATCCGTAGATTACCTTTTTGTTTAATCATCTGAACTACAAAACATCCAACCAGTATTAATTATTATTAAATTTACAATAATGTAAAACCAAAGAAAGCAACAAATTGCCATGTTTGACAACCTGGAATATCACACTTTGGCAGTTTTGCTTAAGAAATTACTTAAAAGTAGGAGGATGTGGCCCTAAAATAACATCACAATATTTCAGGGTATTTTTGCGATAATATTCTATTCTACGACATGAGAAATTACTAAAAAAGAATTTTATTGTTAATTAAAGAACATCAACAAAATGAGTGATATAATTTGACAGGTCAATCCTTCCCCGGTCTCACTTTGAAGTTGTCAAAATCCGGCGTTTGGGCAGTGACTTGCAGTGCCAGACACCTACAAAAAAAGCTGTCCTTTAACGTTGGCGTGTGTTGGCTGTCATAGTTTAATGGCGCTTGGCGGGAAACGCGGCGGGACAAGAGCAAAAGTTAAGGCCAAATTACTTCAACTATTGAAGCTGCTCCTCTTTCTTTCTTTGGAACCATCGCGAAGTTGGTGATAATTTCGCTTTCAGCCATGAATATCATCGTTTGTGGTTGTTGACTTTCCACGTTCACGTACGATGTCCAAGGTACCCTGGGTGTGTTGGTTGTAGACGCTCTGGGACACCGTGTCAAGTTCTGCCTGTTACATGCATTGTCTTCTTTCAAAATACACCTCTGTTTTCACAGGAAATTTAACATTTACATACAGACTCTTTCAAAATAAAAGCACTATGTTGGTACAACACAAAAAATGTGGTTAGATTTAGGAAAAAACATTCACATTAGTCCTTGTTCTGCTGCGTTTCCACTCAACACTCCCAGGCGCTGTTAAACTATAACAGCAACCAGCTGCGTATCATGCCAACGTTAAAGATCCTTTTTCATCTGTGTCTGATGCCGCAAGTCACTGCCCAAGCATCAGATTTCAACAAGTTCGGAGTGAGACCGGGTTGAATTATGAGACGTTCCTGGGCACAGTGAAGGCACGACTTCATGAGCAGCACGCATCCAAGAGGAAGCTGCAAAAATCGTGGACACAGCTCCAAAAAACATGCAAACATGGCAAGGCAAAATGCCAAGCTGACAGTTTTCTGCGTAGTCTACCTTGAAGTTCACCTCTTGAGTAAATGTACCGGGTTATATTTTAATACCCCCAGAATCTAAAAATAGATTACATACATTTCTAAATAAAGTGGAAACAGGTGACATCATCTCACCCTCCTGGCTGCAGTGATTTTCTCCACAATAAAACATCAGGATCAATAAATGATTCTTCAACCGAAGCGTTTCGTGCTTTAAAATGTGCGACAGGAGGATCTTCAAAGTGCAGGGTTTCTGAAGGACAGGAGCGACAGGCAATAAATATGTCACACGGTTAAATAGCTAAGAGTTCAGTGGTTATATGACAGGCTAAAAGCAGGCAGGAATGCAGCAGAAATCACGAGCATGATGCAAAAGTCGAATAAATTGAAAACGTTCCTTATCTGTGTGTTTTCAGTGCATTGAGCATATAACAGTATCTGATTGACATTCTCATACATAGTGTTGAGTGACAGTACCTCGGATACATTACAGAGCTTTACATCCATCACTTTAAAAGTCCACACGATGGATAGAGGAGGAGAGGAGGGGAGGAGAGGAGAGAAGACAAGGAGAGGGGACATAAGAAAAGGAGAAGAAATAAAGAGAGGAGAGGAGACGAGGTGTTTTTTATTACGCTAACTCACGCTTCCACGCATCCTCTCTCCTCCTGTGACATCGTTTCCCTCTCCGCCAGAAATGCACCTCGAGGAGACAAGGAGAGAGGAGGCTCTTGGAGGAGCTTAGAGCGAGGAAACACGGGTGTATCCTACGCATCTCTCTCTCACACATCCTTGCTGGGAGGTTAGACACAAGGAGGAGATGCAAGTAAGGAATCGAGGAGACATGTTAGCATAAAGAAAAGTACCCGAGGAGAGGATGGGTGGGAGGAGAGAGAAGGAGATGAGGAGAGGAGAGGAGAGGAGAGGAGAGGAGAGGAGAGGAGAGGAGAGGAGACAAAGGAAAACAGCATTTACAAAGAAGTTGTCAGACCAAGGTAACTGAGGAAAGAGTGTTTGGTGGAGGAAGACGAGTAGGAGGAGGAGGAGGAGGAGGAGGAGGAGGAGGAGGAGGAGGATGAAGGAGAGCGTGGTTTCAGAGAAATGAGTGTGGTGATAGGGAGGAGAGGAGACAGATCCCTCCATCCTGCCCGGTCAGAGAGCGAAGGATGAAGAGGAGGAAGGGAGGAGGGTGCAGCAGTGTGTGTGTTCGGCGGTGTGTGCAGCCGCTGAAGGTGTTTGTTTGAGCGCTGATTGTCTCCGAGCACGTACGACCGGTGTGTGTGCACGTCGCCGGGGTGTTTGACCTTGCAGTGGAGGCGCAGACTGTCCCGCCGCTTGGCGCTGTACGGGCAAAGGTCGCAGGTGAACGGGCGCTCCCCCGTGTGCACGCGCACGTGCTCCACCAGCTTGTTGGCTGTCCGCGTCAGGTGGCCGCACCGGTCGCACCGGTACTGGTTGCCTTGGCGATGACCCTGGAAGTGAACCAGCAGCTCCTGTTGCCCTGGAAACGACCTCTGGCAGATGCGGCAGCGATGCTCAGAGGTGCTATTTTCCGGCTGGGTTGCCATGGCAACTGATGGAGTGCTGCTGGAGGCGGCAGCAGGAGGGGTGACGGGGCATCTGGGAGTCAGGAGGTGAAGGGAAGGGTTAATGGTGCGCGCGCGCGCACACACACACACACACACACACACACACACACACACTCCTGAAGTGTGCACACAGACATTTAATATCAAACCAAAATGTAAACACACACACACACACACACACACACGCACACACTCCACAGCGTTGTACCTGTACGTCACACTTCACTCCACCAACACTAAATATTCCCTGATGTACTGATCAATCGATCAAATGCTGATATTGGGAATCTGCAAATTCTATCTATTCACATGTCGACTGAATACACAGCTGAGGCTGGTATTTGAATATTATGAAAATAAAGTTGTAATATTTGAAGATTAAATTCAGAAATTCACAAGGAAATATTTTCAGAAGAAGTCATAAATCTTTGAGAAATAAATTGTTAATATTTTTAATGAAAAGTCAGAATAATTAAAGAATAAAGTTTTAAAAAATTACAAGAAAAAATCTTATTTTGCAGGAGCTACAAACATAATATTATGAGAATGAATTTGTACTGACAAGAAAAAAAGGTCTTAATATTTTCAGGAACAAAGGTGTGAAATTTTGACAAAGTTTTGATATTTTAAGAATAAAGTAAAAACAGATATTCACAAGAAAATAGTTGTAATAATTTCAATAAAAAGTCACAATAGTCTTAAAGCATTAAAATTTAAACTTTAAGTTATTATGATTGAGTTGTTATATTTCAAGGATAAAGTCATATATTCATAAACACATTTCATGAGAAAAGCCATAATATTTTGAATCCCAAAAAAGAGACTAAAGTCAAAAATTCAACAAGAAATCTACCCAAGCTAAAAATGTAATGCTTTGGGAATAAATTTGTATTTTTGAGAAAAACATCTCGGAACATTTTGACAATAAAGTGGTAATATGTAATGTGAAGGTTCAAGTAAAAAACGTTTAACAAAAACAAAAGTTGTAATGTTTTTAGAAATATGTCATGATATTTTGAGGGAAAAGTCATAAAATGTTAAAAACACATAATATTTTTAAGGAAAAAGTCAAAATAATTAGAGAATTAAGTAAAAAATGCACAAGAAAAAAAAATCAAATTTTTCACAAATTAAAAATGTAATGTTATGAGAACAAAGCTTTGTTGTTGAGAAAGAAGTCTCGATATTATGGAGAACAAAAGTCTTAATATTCTAATGATAAAGTGGTAACACGATGCATAAAGGCTAAAGTCAAAAATAGCTGCGATATTTCAAGGATAAAGTTGTAATAATTTGAGATGAAGGTCAAACCTTTTGAGGAAATGTAATAACATTTTGAGAACAAAATTATAATATTTTAGATTGAAGACAAAAATTAGGAAAAAGGTCATTAATATTTTGTGCAAAAGTAATAAAATTTAAAAAATACAATCAAAAATTCACAAGAAAAAATGTCCCAACATTTTAAGTAAAAAAGTAAATATAGTTTACGGAAAAGCCTTAAAATTTTTGAGGAAATGTAATATTTTATGGGAAATGTTATATTTTGAGGAAAAGTCTTAAAGTTTTGATAGTTATGCTGCAATATTTTAAATTTAAAGTCAAATATTCATGTGCACTTTTTCAGAGAAAAGCCGTAATATTTTGATGAACAAATTAGAAACTAACAGACAAAAATTCACAAGAAAAAAAAAGTATTCTTCACAGGCTACAAATGTAATGTCATGAGAAAAAAGTCGTATTTTTTAGAAAAAATATCATTAATTTTATAGGAAAAAAAAACTTTGGACAATAATGCTGTAATACATAAAATGGAGATTAATATAAATATTTGCATGGATAAAGTAATATTAGTTACAGAAAAATAAAATTGTAGTATTTGAAAAATACATTCAAAAATTCTCAAAATAAATCCCAATATTTTCAGGGGGAAAAAACAATATTTTGAGAAAAATTCATCAAACTTTAAGAATAAAGTTGAAATATTTTGTGGATGAAATTCAAAATTCACAGGAATATTTTAAGAGAAAAGCTGTGATAATTCCAAAAAACTTTTCATAGGCTAAAAATGTAATGTTATGAGAATAAATTTGTATTTTTGAGAAAATTTTATAGGAAAAAAGAATATTTTGACAAAAATGTTGTAACGAAGAATAAAATAAACATTTGCAAGGAATATTTTAAGGAAAAGTCACAATATTTGAACAACACATTCTAAAAATTCATAAGAAATATACAAATATTTTATAAACCTTTGAGGAAAAGTCATAAACTCTGAGAATAAAGCTGAAATATTTTGAGGATAAAATTAAATATTCACAAGAATATTTTAAGAGAAATGCCATAATTGAGACTAAAAATTAGCAAGACATAAAATCTGTAAAAATTGTAATATTTTCAGAACAAAGTCATAATATCATGACAATAAGGTCAGAGTATTACAGCTCATTGGTTACTGCTTTTTTTTAAAAAAACAAACCAGATTCTCATTAAAAACATTTAATTTACCAGTAAAAAATAAACATCTGCCTTTATATCATTATCAGATATTCTAACTCTTAAATATCAACACCTCTGTCAGCTGAGCACACACACGCGCGCGCGCACACACACACACACACACACACTTAAAGTCAACCCACCTGATCTCTCCATTGGCTCCTGTGGTCCCCTGTATGTGCGTGTTGGCGTGAGCCCTCATCTCTGCCTCCTGATTGGTCGAGTGGTCGCACACGCAGCAGTGCAGCGAGAAAGAGCTGTGCTCCCATTGGCGGTGCTCAGTCATGTGACTCTGGAAAAGGGCGCGCCCGTCCGTCTCAAAGCCACACACATGACACCTGGAGGGGCAGGTGTAGGTGTGTGTTACAGTCACTATGGTAACAGGTATTTGAAATCTGTTCTACGGGTAATAAATACAATGACCTTGTTGTGCGCCGACACGACACAGTCTTCACTGATCAGTAAACAAAACAGCTGCTGGCTGTGTCAGTCTCAACGTCTCAGTCTGCTGATGAACTGTGCCTCTACGTAAACTACGAGCCCTGCAACACTGCACACATTTCTATTGTGTCTGAGCTGCTGTTGTTTGTTTGTTTGTGCTATTTAATTGCTTTGTTTACAATAACCACAGACAGGACAGAAACATTTTTAATGCTGCGCTGGTGGATAAAATGAAGTCACATTCAATATCTAGACGCATGGTATGTCAGTTCTGCTGCCAGGGGTCCCTCGATCAAAACAATAACTGAAGACGGTCTTTGATGATGTCATGAAGTAGCGTGGCATCATGGGAGTTGCTGTTCACTGGTAAACAACCAGTCATGACAATCTATCTGTCATGATTTATACAAGTATGTTCACGGCTTGATTCACATTACGTTGAGTCATGTGATTCTAATGAAACAGCTCTGAGCTGAGGTCTTTGGGCCAACGATAAAAGGCGTCCTTTAACGTTGTGTTAAGTCACACAGCAACACAATAACGTTGTTGTGACATCACCGGACACATTGCAAAATGGTATGTGTGGCAGAAAAAAGCTATTATTGTTAATAAGTATTAAGTAAGTATGTTTCCAGCAAACACTTTCAGTATGGTGCGTTTGGAACCAACAGTACCAGGTCTCTGTGCTAGGTACCCCAACAGAGGGGGGACCAAACATGGGGACGGTACAGAACGGTTCCATTGGTACCATCCACAACTTTTCACAGTGGGAACAGAAAAAGCGAACCAAACCGAACCGTACTGCTCGGTGGAAACAGGGCTATTGATGGTTTAACGGTAAAAGTCACAGTCTGAGAGACTCCAGGATGTTAGCAAAGATCCTCTCAAGTACAGTTGTGGGTGTGTTACCTGTAGAAGTAAGGGCAACCTGTGGTCTGATCTCTGCTGAGGCTGGTTTTGGTTTCTGTAAGAACAAAAGAAAAGAGAGTGTTTTATTCTGCTGAGCAATTCATGAACTAAATCTTCTGCTGCCATATTTTTCCTTTCTTTCCTGTGTACTCCAAAATCTACTAATGATGCGTCCCTGTGGAAGTTATTATTGGTAGACTCCTCTGTGACTGTGGACTGTTTAGTCAATTCACTTCAGTACCATCTTTATTATAAACCCAAAGGGCAATCTGGTGGCAGCATAAATCCATAACACAGATAAAACACAGCACACTGAAAGACAATCATTAAAAAGCAATGATAATAACAATAAGGCTGCATTAAAAAACACTGCAGGCAAACTAGACAAACAAATTCCCCCAAAGTGTTTATTTAATAATGTCAGTGCAGTTTGTATGGAAGTGTTCGTGCTGGCTGAAACTCATCTGACGGAGCCTGAAGCAGCTACCTGAAGGAGGAAACTGAAATCAGATTAAAGGCAGTGTTTTCCCCAACAGGATATTTAGGGGACAGCCGGTCCTGCTTGCTTTTTTATGATAAATACATATCTAGATATTAAGAAACAAACTTGACATTTTAGTTAACATAATGTCCCGTAATCATGTATCGTATTGTGCTCCTTGATTTTGTGGTGTTTGATTGAACAACATCTGACAAAAAAGCCAAAGCTGTCAAAAATAAGATCAAACACCATCCAAGGTGATGCAGAAACATCCAGCCCAGTCGCAAGAAGAAAATTCTGGCATTGTACGTTGCTGCAAACCACTAATACGTTACATTTGCACGTTTCATATGTATCATAACAACGTTTCTAAAGTGACGAAGAACATAAGCCGAGGGGACGGCAACCAACAAACAACAGAACCAGTCGTGTTTTCATCGATTTTTTTGCCAAGAAATGTTGGTGTGTTTTTAGCAACCCATAACCAAGTGGTTCTTGTTCCCTAACCTAACAAAAACAAAAACACACCACAGCGTTGCTAAAACGTCAAATTTCAACATCAAATTTCAACGTATCCACTACATGATAACATGCAAATGTAGTGTTTAACATAAATGTCTTGAAATACAAGAGGCCTTTCCTTTTAGTCTGGCGCTACATTGACTCAGTGAGCTTTAGCGCAGAATTTCAAAGCACTATTCATTTTATTTTCAGCCAGCTAGCCACACGAACACGGAGAAACACTGTGCCCACTTTCTGGTCTCCACCGGTTAGCTAACATTAGCCTTGGTTGCTTTACACTGGACACTACCTGGGGTCGGTTGGGAGCTAACTAGCGTAATGTTGTGTTCACACTGGGCGTGAGTGAATTCCATGTAAAGTCAACGTGAAGATTCATTCATCCATTCATGTTTGGTGGTGCGATGGACGTGACACGAATGAAGCAAAATATGCAAACTAAGTGCCGCGAATGAAGCCAGTAGCATGATTTTGCATCATCCGCTTATTCACAAGGGTTGAAAAATTGCCACAGATTTGCACCACCATAGCCAATTGAGATCCTCAGAGAACGTATGACGTCGAGGACGTACTGGCGAAAGCTCATTCATCGATTCAGCAATTTCACACACATATGACACAATCATTCCCGCATATTAAGCAAGTCAACGCAAAATATTCAAGCATTCAAACTCGTGCTGGAAACGCATCGCGCTTGGTGTTAACACAACATAAGGCCGTCCCAACCCATGAAGGTGGGATACTATTGCTTTGATAACACTGCGTCTGCCCTCCGTTCTCCCCCCACCTCACCCGCTTGGGTAAGTGGCTTCATTTTTAGCCACAAAACCCCTTCCGCATTGTTAACTAAGGTTACCTTATGCTAACATACAGCTAACAACATAGTTAGTTGATGCTAAAGGGTTTTTTATGGCTAAAATTAAGACTAGAGGGTGTGCTCACTGTTTCCATGGTAACAGCATGCTACCTTCATGGGTCACGAAAGCGTTACCAGCATTGATTGCCAAATGACCAGCACCCCTAGCTACCTCCCACTTGACCCTGATGGTGCTCAGTGCAGAGTGGCCATAGCTGGCTAACCAGCGTAGCATGAATAACTCATTAGCTTTGCTCTTAATGTGTCACAGCATAGAGCTACTATTAAACTGAAGAGTAGCAAAATTAACCTGTAGACTGACATCCATGACCAGTCAAAAGTATTCCCGATTAACACTTTACTGTTAACTGCTGACATCCCCTCTGCAGACTAAACTGAGCGTAGCGTTAGTTCAGGTAGGACATGGTGTCAAGCTCAGCTCACATCCCAGCTACATCAGCTGATCTCAAACAGCCCAATCACCTGATGGAGCAGCTGATTGATGGAAGGGAGTCAGCTGATAGATCACATGTTTCCTTTCTTGGCGAATCCCATTCAGGGAGCCCTATCTAAACTGCTCTGGCCTGGCCCTTCCTCTGCAAGCTGCTTTGCAACCCACCTCCACCTCAGCTCCTCCTTTTCATGCTGTGTCTGACTTATCAATGTCATTTCTGTTTGTCATTGATGCTGCTCTGTTCTGTTCCTGGGGGTCTTTGCTGCTGCTCTCCCTGCCTTAGGCTTTCCATGTAGGCGCATGGAAGGGCAGAGAGGTTTGCTCTCTCACCCTCTCTCACCACCCACATGCTGTGTTTGTTGTGCCGTCAGATTCATCCTGTCGTGCTGTCCAGCACACACGCATACCTGAGCACCTATTTTTTTTAAGGCGCGACGGGCTGCAGCCTGAGAAAAAACAGAGTTCAACTTTTGGAACACAACAGCGCGCACTGCATGTCATGCATTCATTGGAACCCATCGGCTGTATTCGGCGTCTGACTTCCGGCAGACAGCGATGCAGCCTCTGGGGGCAGACCCTGGATTTTTTGGCATTGCTGTTTGATTTGGGCGGAGGAGGCAAATTTCCGTTTCCGACTTCCGTTTATATATAAGTAAATATGCTGAACCATTGCAATGGATTCAGAGTTTGCAGTGACGCCGATTATGTTCCACCTCGTTAGTTCACCGCACGGACCGTTTAACCTGGTAACAACTGCAGCTGGCTCAAACGTGATTGGTCAATATCACACGGACTACAAACAGCCTACAACTGTAAACCAGGGCTCTTCTGCTCTTCTTCTGGAGGCAAGATCTCCGGGGGTTTGCCTACAGACTCTACATTCACTGAATGTGGAGTCTGTATATAGAGTCATGTGACGAGGACCAACCAGTCACAACTGACAGATACCTTTCCCTTCATCCATAAATATCAGTCTGTGCAGGGCTGCCAGAGCTTTACATCTGTCCCACGGATGATAGGCCTACACACTTGCAAAGAGCGCCTGGAAGAAGATCAGCTCTGCACTCAGGATTTCAAGCAAATGGGCTATGATACGGTGCTTGTTAAGGTTGCTGAGCAACCTCAGACACGCCTGCCGCCACGCTCCTGAAAGTTGGCACAGAAAAGGCACAAAAGTAGCGTCCAGCGCCCGACCTTGGGTTTTCCAGGTGATTAAAGACGCAGTATGTGAACGGTCCCTTAGGCTTTCAACGTAAGAATTCAGATGGGTGGAGAGGTGTCCACGTAGGCACATGGAAGGGCAGAGAGGTGTGCTCTTTCTGTCTAAGGCTTTCTGCGTAGGCCTAAGAAAGGCAGAGAGGCACCAGACAGAGCCATAGCACCAAATATAATACTGCAAATGGAAATAAGTTTTCTTTGACTCAGGTGTTCCTGACTGAGCTAAAGTCATTATTAAATGTAGTGCAGTTAAAAGTAAAATATTTGCCTCTAATATGGAGGAGAAGAATAACGTAGTGGGGAATGAAAACACACTCAAGTACTTCAACTTAGACTACAGCACAGGACTTGAGTAAATGTACTTAGTTACTTTCCCCCACTGGGATTTAACACTACCCCCAAATAAAATTAATCCATTGATTGTTAATGTAAATGATGGGTTATTGATCGTATACTAACTGAGTGCACCCTGATGAAGTTTAATGCTGAAGTTATCTTGTTTTAAAAAGGCAGCTCTTCAAACAGCAGCATGATATCATATCCTGCTACTCATGGTTAACGTAATGCTTTAATCCCTCCACTCTGACTGACTGTGTCATTCTTCATTACTGCACATTACGCTGAGGTTGGCGAGCAAACACGTCAATGCTAAACACTGACTCAGAACATGATTGAAAAACACACTCCCATGGGACGGTGATCAACATTCAAAGATCTACGCCTCCTCAAGCAAAACACGAGCAGCCTCCTCTCGCTCTGTATCATCATCATCATCTGAGCACTGTGATGGTGTCGGAGTAAATGTGCAACATCTACTGCAACTGTGTGTGTGTGTGTGTGTGTGTGTGTGTGAGCGGTGTATTACCATGTGGAGGCTGCTGGGGGCTCAGAAGAGGGGAGGAGCGGAGTGGGTCCACGTTCACCTTCAAAACAGGACTGTAGAAAAGGGTAACACACACACACACACACACACACACACACAAATAAGGTGCTTCTCAAAGTCAAGAAGGATTCTAAAACGACCGCATTTCAAAGATGCTACGACACTGAAACCCGCTGACGGACTGTGCCGATATCCAGGATCTTACGAATTCTACCAAGGACCAGAGAGTTTATCCTCAGCGCTCTTAAAGCACCCGCAGTCCTACACACACGATGCATCGGTGCTGTCCCCGGATTTAGAAACAAGGGAAATAAGATCGTAAACTTTCAGTCATGTCACTTTGGCAGACCACAAGAATCTGTGTCTGAACACGTATGGACAATGGAAATGGACAATCCCAGTCCAGCCGGCCGAGGGTAATGTTGGCATCGTACATTCTGCAAACCGCTAATATGTTACATTTGCATGTTTCGTACGAATTATATTGACGTTTCTAAAGTGGAAGTATATGAGCTGACTTTGTCATCTAGAGGTGGAGGGGAGGCGGATGGCAGTGTCACCTGGTAGAGGCGCACGCCAAGCTGCAGACACACAACAAAACCTGTTGTGTTTTAGCAAGCTTTGGTTTTTAGCTATCCATGGCTGTGTTTCCTGCCCTGATAGTGCCATGAAAAACAGTTGCTTTTTACAGAGTCATTGCTACATCCCCGGCAGCTTTTCAGTCCCAGGTATTATAAGCCAAAACATGATCATTTCCAAACCATAACCAAGTGGTTTTCGTGCCTGAACCTAACCACATGGCGCTGTGCTGCTGCCAGAGGAGCCGCTGAATGAGTTCCCTCTGAGCGGTGAGTCGCTAAAAGAGTCTGAGAAGTCCAGGGCTGTTCATAAAACATTCAGGACGCCACAGTTTATTCCACACTACTGAAGCTGCTCCTCTTTTTGGAGCCACCACGGAGTCGTTAATCACTTAAGGCCCGTTTCCACCTTGGGAACTTCGGGGTAATTTTACGGGGCTGGGGCCGTTGGTGCGTCTCCGGACAGAGTTCCGGAACTTTCACAGGGGCTAAACAAGTCCCTGCCTGGGAGTAGGTACTCAGAATGGCCCCGAAAAACTCCTGAGTGGGGCTTGGGGATTACTTGGTGCCAACTGGATATACTCAAGGTGAGATGTGATGTCAACAGAAAGCGACAAAATAGCCGGCATTTTTAAAACTCAGCAGACTCTCGTTCATAGCTTCCACCGCCATGTCTGCTTTATTCTTCGTACTTGTGCTTCTTCTTCTTTGTTTGTTTCTTTGCCGCGTCGCCCCGGGTCAAAATGGTCGTGCAGTGATTACGTCACATCCAGAGCCCGGTAACTTTACAGGAACCTTCCTCCTACTCCGCCCCCTCTCAGTGGAGACATGGCAGTTGAGAGGGCCGAGCGAGAGGATGTTCCTGTAAAGTTCCTCCCCCCAAATAGTCAACGAGTCCAAATATTGCGAGTGTCACAATATACATTTTTCATATTGTATTAAAAAATATACCAGTATTGTCATGAACGAGATGACATGGGAGTTATCTTACATGTAGTCTGCTGCCTATATGTTAGCCAGCTAGCTAAGCTTGTTCCATGTATGAACCGATAAGACTTTTGTTTGTAGGGCATTCCATTGGCTAAACCGGTCATCGTTGATGATTTCCACAACTTCAAAAGAATCCATTGTACGGCTAGGGGAAAAGATCCATCCAGCACAGTATTGTGATATTTTTGTGTGGCAATACTGTATCGTCACACAGCGCCAAGAATCAATTTTGATATTGTATAAATTATCAACATTAAGGTCGCCTACTAGAAAAATAGAATCAATAGTTTTTCAGTCCACGAAATACATTTTTGAGGCTGGAAAAAAAATGGCTGAAGTGGGGACGTAATTACTGCTGAAAAAAGTGATAAAACACAATATATTTTATCGTAATACTCAGCATATTGCAACATATTTAAAATCCCACAAATATTGTATCATGACTTAAGTATTATGATAATATTGTATCGTAGATCTACTGGTGATTCCTGGCCCTACCTCATCGGAGCCCCCAACGACACAAGTTCGGATGCTACAACGTCACAGGTTGTCCCATCTCTGTGTTCCGCAGAGGCATGGCTATCGAAAACTAATATAGGTATGGCGATACGGTGATTTAATTCAGTCTAACTTTCGCAATTACATGCTTCTTATAATTATAACAGCAACTTTTTTTTTTACTCCGGGGGGGGCAGCTCAGCCAAAGAGGGCAAATAGCTTGTTGCTCGGACAACTTTAGTCCAGCCTTGTGCACTTCCTTGCTACCAAAGGAGGTGTCCTTGACTTTGAGAATCACTCATATTGTCAAAACAAAGCAGGTCAGAGGTCAAAGTGTCCACATGACTGTGGGTGTAATGTTACCTGCTTCTGATGGGCGGGGTCGTCCTCTCCACCAGACGACTATTGGATTTACTGACTCTCTCTGCAGAGACACAGATCAGAGTTCATCGACTGTTACAACCGCAGCTCAGAGAGGTCATAAATATAGTGGATTTAAAAGTAACGTGAAATGGGAATATTCAAGTAGGGCGCAAAAATAAATATAGATATACTGAGATGTAAACAGGTTGTAAACAGTAAGTAAGCGAGTGGAGCCAGCAGAATATGTATGTACAGTATCATTAAGTATTAGCAGAACTATTTCAAGGCAAAAATTGTCTTTGAGTTCTTTTAACGGAGCAGTATCAGTTTTAGTTCCTGTAAATTTAAGTTTATTCTGCATATGAATCTGTTAGGGAATAATGTTACACCTCCTGGACAGAGACCAGATTGTGGGAACTGACATTGGAGTGTGCGATCATGTGACGGTGTTTTTACCCGAGAGCTGGTGCAGCAGCGTGGACGCCAGGTTCACCGACATGTCCTGCCACAGCACGGCTCTGAGGCACTGGTCCTCCATCTTGGCTCCAAAGAACAGCTGCTCCTCCGTCTTTACTCCTGAGAAAACGTGGTCCGCCACCTTGGTCCCGGGAAGAAGCCGGTTCTCCGTTTTGGTTCCAAAGAGAAGCTGGTTCTCCATCTTGGCTCCTGGAGGAAACTGGTCCTCCATCTTGACCCCAGAGAGGAACTTGTTGCTCATTTTGGCAGCAGAGAACGGCCGCTCTGCAAGTTTTGCTTTAAAGAGAAGCTGGTCCTCCAACTTGGCTCCAGATAGAAGCCGGTCCTCCATCTTGGCTCCGGAGGGGCCATGATCCTCCAGTTTCACTCTGAACTGAAACTTGTTGGCTCCAGAAACAACACTGTCTGCAGTCTTAGAGCCAGGCTGGCAGCCTCCAGTGTAAAACGTGTCTTCTATTTTAAGGCCATGGAGACACTGGTCGGCCATTTTGGCTCCAGGGTGCAGCTGCTCTGCCACCTGGTCTTCTGTTTTAATGCTGAAGAGGTGGTGGCTCGCCATCTCAGGGGGAGGTGGGGTTATCTCTTTTGGGACTGCTCGATTGTGGATGAGGTCAGAGGCAACCAATGAGTCGACCTCCATGGGCTCTTCTTCTTCTTTGACCCTCACCACATGGCTGCTCACTTCCTGCCGCTCTGTGATTGGTGGTAAATCTGTCAGTGTGTTTACTCACTTGCTATCAGACATGTCAACTGTTAGAAACGTTTTCAGCTTCATATCATGATTGATTTTTCTTTGAATTTTGGGCTGTAGGGTGAACATATCAACAATCTGAAGACGTCACCTGGTGCTCTGGGAACACGGTGATGGGCCGATTATTTTTTACATTTTATAAACTAAACGATTAATCAATCACTACAACAAAGAATCAACAGATTAATCAATAGTGAAAATAAGTGGTAGTTGCAGCGGCAGTTAGAAAATCACAACAGTTTGGTGGCCGAGCTTTAAATGCTGGCACAGTAATGACCTTTAACCTTCGGAACATATCAGAAAACAGCAGAAAAACTACTTTGAATGCAACATTGCTGAAGGACTTTATCAGAGTGGACATTATAGATAAAATACTCCTGATAAAGTCTATTATAAAGTCAAACTATGGGAAATGAAAAATTAACCGAGAAAGTGTTTCTGGTTAATCCAGCAATTTATACATCTATTATATTTATAAAAAATAAAAAAATACTAAATCAAGGAACTGATTGCTGCGTGACCTGAAATGGCGGAAAACAACCAGAGATATTAAAGGAACAGCTTCCCATATGTTACAATCATCATGTTACAGTATAAACTGTACAAACTATCATCACTAATATTGTTTTAAATAAAGTTTGTTAAATCAGCTTGTTACCAAAAAGATAAGCATATTTGTTTAAATCAAACTAACCAATCTATCAAAATTAAAACATGTTTTCAGGAACATAGATAAATAGCTGAAAATGTCTGGTGAGGAGAGCTTGATGGACTGGAGTTATGATGGTGTATTAGGCCCATTGTAGGTAATGGAAACAAACAAAGGATCCGGGGGAGGGGAGGAAATACGGAGAAAAAAAATCTGGGATTAAAGTCATAAATTTAGGAGAAAAAAAACTTTCACATTATCTGAGATTATAAAGTTATAGAGTCATAAATCTCTGACAAAAATATTGCACAAATTTCTGAAAAAAAAACTTGAATTCTCTGAGATAAGTCATACATTTTAGAGAAAAAAAACTCAGATGTTCTGTGAGAATAAGACTGTATAATGACCAAAAAACCCCTCAAATTTACAAAAAAAGGTTTTTCTTTGAGATTATAAACTCATAAATTTATGACAAAAATTTCTGAAAAAAAAATCAACAACCTTGAATTCTCTGAGATTAAAGTCAAAAAGTTGAGAGAAAAAAACTTGGATATTTACAATATTTATTATATTTACAAGACAAAAAAAACAAGAATAAAAAAGTTTTTCTTTGAGATTACGAACTCATACATTTATGACAGAAAGTGCACAAATTTCTGAAAAAAAATATTCTCCGAGATTAAAGTCAAAAATTTGAGAGATAAAACTTGGATGTTCTCTGAAAATAAATTGGTTAATTTACAAGAAAAAATACAAGTAGGAAACTGATATTCTCTGAGATTATACACTCATAAATTTGGGACAACAAATTACAAAAAATTCTGGAAAATAAAAAATAAAAAAAATCTCTGAGATTAAAGTCAAAAATTTGAGAGAAAATTCTCAGATGTCCTTTTTGAGTACAGTGGTAAATTTACTAGACAAAAAATCGAAATATATATTAAAAAAAATTCTCTAAGAATATAAAGTCATACATTTACGGGGGAAATTCACCGGAATTCTGTGAAATCAAAGTCATATATTTTTGGGTTTTGTTTGTGAAAGAACTACATCGCTGCACTTTGCATTGGATCATCACACCACAGACGCCATGGTGTGTTATTCCTGCCTCCAATGAGAAGGGAATATCCAATTTTTTTTTCTCGTAAATACACAAATTTAATCTTGGAAGTGTGCGTGTTTTCTCTGAGTGATACTCCCCTCCCCTGAGACTCTGTTGTACTGGACAAGAGCTGTGTGTCGTGTTTTAATTTTGAAGGACTTGCACTGAGGCTCACACCAGTCTGCGTCTCACTGTGGGTGCGCTCTCAAAGTAAGTAAATATTTTTCATTCCCAGTAAACTGACCAAGAGTGCCACCAACAACACACACACACACACACACACACACACACACAGCTATACCTGCCAGTTTCCTCAGCAGGTCTGAAGCCAGTGTGTCTGTGGCAGCGTTGCCATCGGGTGTGTGTGAGAGTGACGGCGGCTCGGGACTCGCCCCGGGGCCGTCAGGTGACAGAGCGAGGCCGGGCTCGTCCTGCTGCCCACCGCGCACCTCCGGCAGAGCCTCACGCCTCTGAGGCTCCGCCTCCGCCTGCCTCCCAGGATGCAACTGGGCCTTCTGGGTCGCCTCTGAGGAGAGAGAAGAAGAAGAGTTAACTGTAAGCAGATTACAGCGGAGGTCACATTACAGCCTGATGACTGCTCTCAACTCAGTAGTGCAGTTCAGTACTTGAGTCAATGTATTTATTTACTTTTCATCACTGGACAACAGCCTCCTTTCTTCAGGGTTCAGGCTTTCTATCACATAGGCTGGAACATGCTGCAGGGATCTGCTCCCATTACGAGCATTAATGAGGTCCAACAACGAGTGATGAGGCCGATTTTAATCTCATATCAGAGTAAGGACAGCATTCACATCAACATCTGAGTCCTAGTACAACTGGGAAACCTTTTCTGAAAGCTTTGATATAAGTGACTCGGAGTTTAAACTCAGTCGTTGAAGGTGATTAAATCCAACTTTAATTAAAGTGGTGCTATATTTTCATGTCAAAGTATATTTGACCTTCACACATCTAACTCTGCAATCAGGCGGAGTCTTGAGTTCATCAGTAATGTTGTAAACGAAGGAATCTTTCCCATCTCAGTCAGCTATCCCACATGATGTGAACGTGGCTGTTCCAGCTCATCCCAAACGTGTTGGTTGAGGTTGAGGTCAGGGCACCGTGTCGGGTTTTTCACATGCCAAACTGAGAAATCATTTCTTCATGCAGCGTGCTTTGTTCATGTTGAAACAGAGTTTTCTTCAAACTGTTCCCACGAAGCACACGATTATCTCAGGATACTGTCCGACCTAGAGTCGTCTCCTTTGGTCTGAATCAGGGACTCATGTTGTTCCAAAGTTGTATAATTGCCTAGAGCTGGTTCGTGTTCTCACGGCAGCATTTACAAGCGGACCAGATCAAATGCCTTGTGTGAGAAAGATGCTCTTGATTGGTCAGAATTTCCATGTGGGAAAAATCCAGGAAGTAAAGCAAACGTTTGGATCCAGGTCGGAACGCGACCACACCAGAGTTTATCTGTATCCGGACTGAGACCACCGCTTCACGAAGGTCTCTGTGATTGCAATGTTCACAAACGAACCACACATAGGGGGGAAACGTGAACCGAAACCAAACACGGCAGGCGTGAAAGTACCCTAAAATATGATTGTTGTAACATTAAAACATTGGTTCCCTTGTCAAAAAGCCAATGGGATGTTTCCACTGAATTTCGGATTACTGCGGAAAATAAACTCTGCGGCGAACAAACGTTTATAATACGTACACGTTTTGTTCAGCAAGATAATCTTCACAAATGAAGAAGGAGGAGAAGAAGATATACTTTATTAATCCCAGAGGGGGAAATAATATTTTTCCACCCTGTTGTCGTATACACACAATCCCGAAATACACACACATGCACAAACAGGACCTTGCGTGCATTAAATGTAGAGATGTAAGGGTGGGGAGCCGCCTTGGATGGGTGCCTTGAGCAATACGAGGTCTAGTGCCTTACTCAAGGGCACCTTGGCAGTGCCCCTGGGGCAAGCTGGCACCTCTCCAGCAACCAGTCCACGCTCCATGCTTGGTCCGTGTGGGGACTTGAGCCGGCAACCCTCTGGTTTCCAAGCCAGGTCCCTATGGATCGAGCCACTGCCGTCCTAATCAACACAACTTTTATAATTTTTGAAATGTAAATTAAATCGCCAGGAGTAAAAAGCTAACGTTAGGCTATGAATGAACTACACCACTGTCACATGACTTGAACGCCACAAGCACAACGAGCCTGTAAAGCCATGTTCGGCATAATGACGCTCTGTGGTCTCATTTAGCCATTTATTGTTAGCAACTGCCATGTAAGACACGTAAAAGCTTCAAAACGTGAACAAAACGTTAAAGTCTTTTCAGCTTGTGTCAACCACAGACCTTATTTCAACGTATTGAAAGAACCTATTGATTTCAAAACGACAAACATGTACAAAATGCTAACTAATTTCCAGGTTTTAGGACTCTGTGCACCCACCATTCCATGGAGGTGCGTTTTATACAGAATGTCGAGGCGGAGTAACAGCGCAAATACAGATGTTTTTTTGTCGTTGTTGTTCATTTTCTTTTTGTTGTTATTTATTGCAGCATTTGTGCCGGGAAACAAAAAAAATCTTCCTTATAAAAATATGACTGAACTGTAATTGAATAAGCACAAATTCAGTCATTTAGAAAACAACCTTAATCATTACACTCTTTCATATGAAAAACATTTTCGGTGAAAAAAAAAAATGCTTCAAAAATCTTTCTATGCCCCCACGCTGGTGACAGCTGTAACCATGGGCATTAGTTAGGTTTTCAGGCTGTCTGTTTATCTGTCCCATTCTTGTGAACACGATATCTCATGAGCACCTTGAGGGAACTTCTTCAAATCTGGCACAAACGTCCACTTGGACTGAAGCATAAAATGACAAGAATTTGGTGGTTGAAGGTCAAAGGTAAAGGTCAGTGTGACCTCACAGACATGTTTTAATCCATAACTCATAACTTCATTTGCTTATTATGACAGACTATTATGACATCATCGTTTTCAGACATGGATGTAAAGTGTAAGAGAAACTTGACTGGTGCGTAGAGACATACAACCACAAAGCAGTAATTCTGGTTTATAGGGTGCGTCCCTGACACACCAGCAGTGAGTTTACTGCGAGCTTTTGTCCTTTTGTGTTTTGACTCCTTTTCTATTGTCCCTGTGACAACAAGACAGTCCTGTCCGAGTCCTGCTTTTTAGCCTTTGCAAAAGTGACGTGACGCAATAGAAAAACATCGGCCAAAGCCATCTGTGAATGTCATCCTATTTGCCAACAGGCCGATGGCAGGCAACAAGGCAAATATCGCCCGATGAGCATGCTGATAAATTACTGCATCCCTTTTTCTTATGCTACCACATTATCATACTGCCTATCACTAATGCAGTACAAGTTGGATTTAGTGCTGTGGCCCCTTCACCAACAACCCCGTCTCACTCTGAAAGCATCGAAATCTGGCACCTGAGCAGTGACTTGCGGCGTCAAAAACCAACAAAAAGGCGTCCTTTAACGTCAGCATGATACCCTGCGCATTGCCGTTATAATTTAAACAGCGCTGGGCGGCGTCAGGGGGAAACGTGGCTGGACAAGAAGGAAAGTTAAGGCAGCAAAAGTTAGGGTACGGCAGGCAGGATTGGTGGTGGATGGGTCCATCAAACACCAACCTTCACTCGAGAGAGCGGTGGTTAAATTTAAAACTGTACAGACCTCTTTAATACCACTTTAAATGAAATTTAAAACCAAACTTGCGATGGAAATACACGCCAAGAGCGAAATACTACTCTTTCCAAGCACACACATTGATGTCAGTTCAAAATGAACAGTAAAAGTGACCCTGATGATAGCTCTACATGTGCGATTCCACCGCCCTGATTCCCATTTTACCACGTTTCAAACACCTTCGACAAATGGCGCAGCTTGCTTTGTAAATATGTCTGAGCATTTGCATTTTCCCATTTTTTATAGCTTGCAAAGTCATAGTTTGAAGATGCAGACTCATTACCTGACCTAACTGTGTTGAGGGGGCAAAAATAGGGGCATGGTGAACATACAGGTGTGGTGCTGAAGTCTGGTACCCCAACAAATGGTGTTTCCCTCCTGTTAAAATTATGTTTCCTAAAGCACAAACACCAAACATGATATCATTTTCCGTAACCGCTTATCCTGTTGGGTGTCACTATGGGCTATCAGGGGGGTTTACCCTGGACAGGTCACCAGACTATCACAGGTCTGACACAGAGACAGACAACCATTCACACTCACATTCACACCTACGGACAGTTTAGAGTCACCAATTAACCTGCATGTCTTTGGACTGTGGGAGGAAGCTGGAGTACCTGGAGGAAACCCACGCTGACAGAGGGAGAACATGCAAACTCCACACAGAAGGGCTCCCCCACCCTGGGTTCAAACCAGGAACCCTCTTGCTGTGAGGTGACAGTGCCAACCATCGCCCCTGATTCAGGGCCTGTTATTAGTAAATGTATATTTAAGACTTTTTTAGGACCCGCGTCCACTCTGATGAAATCAAACTCGTACATCGGACCAGACCAGAAACACAGGAACTCTAATTATCTGGTTAATTCATGAAATGTTCAGTCCTTAAAATGTCAGAATATGAGTGAATTGCCACGTCTGAGAAGACAACAACATGTCATATTTTTCCTGGATCAGTTACTTAAATTATTAATCAATTATCACAATCGTGATTGATTAATTTTCTGTCAATTTATTGATTAATTAATGAACTGCAGTACGGTACAACAAGTGTGCAAACTGTGTGTATGCAGGAGTAAATGTATTTGTGTACATGTGTGTAAGCATGTGTCCGTGAATATAGTGTGTGTGTGTGTGTTACCTGACAGCCTGATGAGGAGGTCGGACGCCATCTTGGTGCTGACATCAGGGCTGAAGAGAGAGGTGGCTGCTGGGAAGGGACTCGAACCCGTGGCGTGTGCATCCGGTGTGTGTTCGGCGCGCATGTCAGGCACGCTCAGCGAGCGAGCATCATCGCTGGTGTGTGTCTTTGTGTGTGTGTTTGCAGGGTGTGTGTGTCGTTTGGCTGCATCAGAGGGAGGCTGCAACACACTCGACCCACGCTTCATTTTCCGGTGTGTGTGTGTGTGTGTGTGTGTTTGTAAAAAAGAAAAAAAAAGAGAGGGAGTCAAAACTCAGAAGAGAGGAGGGCAAGAGAGAAGGAAGAGGAGGAAGAAGAGGAGGAGGAAGGCAGCGTTGCTAAAATAAGACGACTGTGTTTTTGAACATATGGAAGTGAGGAGAGCATGATAGAGAAGAGAAGGAGAGATCGAGGTAGAGGAGGAACCGGAGACAGAGAGGAAAAAACGAGGGAGGTTTCTCTGTTGCTGGCTCTCATTGACCTGAAAGAGAGAGAAAGAGACGGATGGAGGGAGGAGGTGAAAGAGGGGAGAGGGAGGAGAGGAGATGGATTGAGTGAAGAGGAGGAGGAGGAGGAGGAAAGAGACAGCAGGGATGAAGGGCGAAAGAGGACAGAGGAGAATAGAGACATAGAGATAGAGGGAGGAAGGGATGGAGAGGAGGAGAAGAAAAGGAATATGAACAAAGTGAATCTGTGAATGAATAAATTATTGAATGGATAAGGCCCAATAATAAGGGGATAAATCATTCCTGTTATTGCCATGGCAACGGACCCCGCTGTGTCGTCTCCTGCCCTGACCTTCCCTCCGACAAACAATCATCAGTTATGATCAATAATCATCAATAAGTACTTCCACCTGCCACCAGCGGTTACAGTCCTGATCCCTTATTTGCCCTTACAGCCAAATATAATAGTTAGGAGCCATCCAGTGTAATAAAATAAATACAATTTAAATGTAAAAAAAATAAATAAATCCTACTGTGGTACTGCATAAACATAACAGACACCTACATAGTAAACAAAAGGCAAATAATAAAATTATTTATGTATACTTTATGTTTTCAATGAAGCAGGTTGAAAATATAGAACATAAAAGAAAAATTAAATTAAATTAAATATGTATTCTGATTCTTATCCATGAATTTAAATATTTAAGCTTTGTATTGTTGCACTGGGATGATAAAATATTCAGACAAAAAGAAAAAAAATATTCAAATTAAAATATAATAGTTATAAAATAAACTCTTTATCGCAAAAAAATAAAAAAATAAAAATGTACTTGATAAAGCCTCCAATTCATCGAAAAAATAATAACTATTCAATAAAATAAATAAAAAATATTTTTCAAGTTAAAATAAAATATGTATCAAAATAAATTTCTTTCACAAAAATAAAATAAAAATGGCAATAAAATAAAAAATTAAAATATCTTTAATTAAGCCTCAAATTCATCGAAAAAAAAAAACAATCAGACAAAAAGAAAAATATAAAAAATTTAAAATTGTCATTCAAATTAAATTAAAATAAAATATGTAAGTATTAAAATGAACTCTTAACGCAATAAAATAAAATATATTTAATAAAGTCGAAAAATATAAAAAAAAATATTTAATTATAAAAAAGACAACTTCCATTTATTTACTTTAGAAAAACAAAACTCAAAAATAAAACAACTACAAATGAAAAGATTTAACGGTACCGACAGCCCGGTCATCGCCTCGGTTCACTCGCTAACGTTACCCTCGTCGACCCCGTTTCGTTCAGCCTCCTGCCTCCGTCTCTAGGCGACACAGTACGGGCTGCCGCCACCGCATCCGCATCCGGCAGGGGAGCGAAAATCACCGGGCACCAGTTTCCTCCATAACCCTCCTCCTCTCCTCCCTCGGTGTCGGTCGGTCGGTCGGTGTCAAACCCCCGGAGCCCCGCCGTTAGCTCGTTATCTCTCCCTGCCCCTGCAACATGGCTGCACGGCGCTCAGACTCCCCGACACACCGAGTCAGAAAGTCATTTCCCGGTGTGGGATGGCGGGAGACTATTACCTACCGCTCAACCGCCAATTTAGACGTTTTTCACGGATTTTTTCTCGGTAACCGGGAACGAGGGCAGGTGTCAAGAGCCCAGCCGTTACCCCCACCTCCTCGCCCCCCCTCCTCCTCCTCCCTCTCCTCTCGGTCTCCTGCAACATGGCTGAACGGTAACTCGACCTCACAAGACCTCAAAAGTCATTTTCACGGGTCAGCTAGCATCGATTACCGGCCGCCGCGAGCACCGACCCGCCCCGGGACTGACAGGTCTCTCACAGCTCATCTTTTCCTCCGTGACTTACCGGTACCGGGAGGGCAGGTGGTGGCGGCGGCGGAGGTGGTGGTGGTGCAGTCCGGGGCAGAGCCTATATATAGACTATAGATTCCTCCCATGTTGAATTCCCTCCTTTTCTTCTCCTTCTTCTTCTTCTTGTGTCACATTCTCCTCCTCCTCCTCCTCTGTCCTCCCGTTCTCACGGTGCGGAGACAAACGGCGGGGAGATGATCCGTTTCTTTCCCCGAGCCCGAGGATGACGGGTCGGTCACCGAGCAGGGCAGATGGAGGTTTCCGCCTCCTCTCCCTCTCTCTTTCTGTGTGTGTGTGTGTGTGTGTGTGTCACAGAGAGATGCAGTGTGTGTCTGTGTCCACGCGCCAGATCACAGCACAAGGGCAGGACACGCGTGAACCCGTGCGCACGCGCCCAAACCCGCACAGTAACACAAACAAGAAGTACATTTACATTTAGACACAAACACACTCAGTTTAACAGTTTGTACATGTCAGGAGGACAGACAGTAGAAACATGAGGACAGACAGTGGAAACATGGGGACAGACAGTAGAAACACAGGGACAGACAGTAGAAACATGAGGACAGACAGTAGAAACACGAGGACAGACAGTAGAAACATGAGGACAGACAGTGGAAACATGAGGACAGACAGTAGAAACATGAGGACAGACAGTGGAAACATGAGGACAGACAGTAGAAACATGAGGACAGACAGTAGAAACATGGAGACAGTCAGTAGAAACATGAGGACAGTCAGTAGAAACATGAGGACAGACAGTGGAAACATGGGGACAGACAGTAGAAACACAGGGACAGACAGTAGAAACACGAGGACAGACAGTAGAAACATGAGGACAGACAGTGGAAACATGAGGACAGACAGTAGAAACATGAGGACAGACAGTGGAAACATGAGGACAGACAGTAGAAACATGAGGACAGACAGTAGAAACATGGAGACAGTCAGTAGAAACATGAGGACAGTCAGTAGAAACATCAGGACAGACAGTAGAAACATGAGGACAGACAGTGGAAACACAGGGACAGACAGTAGAAACACAGGGACAGACAGTAGAAACATGAGGACAGACAGTAGAAACATGAGGACAGTCAGTAGAAACATGAGGACAGACAGTAGAAACACGAGGACAGACAGTAGAAACATGGAGACAGTCAGTAGAAACATGAGGACAGTCAGTAGAAACACGAGGACAGACAGTAGAAACATGAGGACAGACAGTAGAAACACGAGGACAGACAGTAGAAACATGAGGACAGACAGTAGAAACACAGGGACAGACAGTAGAAACATGAGGACAGACAGTAGAAACACGAGGACAGACAGTAGAAACATGAGGACAGACAGTGGAAACATGAGGACAGACAGTAGAAACATGAGGACAGACAGTGGAAACATGAGGACAGACAGTAGAAACATGAGGACAGACAGTAGAAACATGGAGACAGTCAGTAGAAACATGAGGACAGTCAGTAGAAACATCAGGACAGACAGTAGAAACATGAGGACAGACAGTGGAAACACAGGGACAGACAGTAGAAACACAGGGACAGACAGTAGAAACATGAGGACAGACAGTAGAAACATGAGGACAGTCAGTAGAAACATGAGGACAGACAGTAGAAACACGAGGACAGACAGTAGAAACATGGAGACAGTCAGTAGAAACATGAGGACAGTCAGTAGAAACACGAGGACAGACAGTAGAAACATGAGGACAGACAGTAGAAACACGAGGACAGACAGTAGAAACATGAGGACAGACAGTAGAAACACAGGGACAGACAGTAGAAACATGAGGACAGACAGTAGAAACATGAGGACAGTCAGTAGAAACATCAGGACAGACAGTAGAAACATGAGGACAGACAGTGGAAACATGGGGACAGACAGTGGAAACATGAGGACAGACAGTAGAAACATGAGGACAGACAGTGGAAACATGGGGACAGACAGTAGAAACACAGGGACAGACAGTAGAAACATGAGGACAGACAGTAGAAACACGAGGACAGACAGTAGAAACATGAGGACAGACAGTGGAAACATGAGGACAGACAGTAGAAACATGAGGACAGACAGTGGAAACATGGAGACAGTCAGTAGAAACATGAGGACAGTCAGTAGAAACACGAGGACATACAGTAGAAACATGAGGACAGACAGTGGAAACATGAGGACAGACAGTAGAAACATGAGGACAGACAGTAGAAACATGGAGACAGTCAGTAGAAACATGAGGACAGTCAGTAGAAACATCAGGACAGACAGTAGAAACATGAGGACAGACAGTGGAAACAGGGGGACAGACAGTAGAAACATGAGGACAGACAGTAGAAACATGAGGACAGACAGTAGAAACACGAGGACAGACAGTAGAAACATGAGGACAGACAGTGGAAACATGAGGACAGACAGTAGAAACATGAGGACAGACAGTAGAAACATGGAGACAGTCAGTAGAAACATGAGGACAGTCAGTAGAAACATCAGGACAGACAGTAGAAACATGAGGACAGACAGTAGAAACACGAGGACAGACAGTAGAAACATGAGGACAGACAGTGGAAACATGAGGACAGACAGTAGAAACATGAGGACAGACAGTAGAAACATGGAGACAGTCAGTAGAAACATGAGGACAGTCAGTAGAAACATGAGGACAGACAGTGGAAACATGGGGACAGACAGTAGAAACACAGGGACAGACAGTAGAAACATGAGGACAGACAGTAGAAACACGAGGACAGACAGTAGAAACATGAGGACAGACAGTGGAAACATGAGGACAGACAGTAGAAACATGAGGACAGACAGTAGAAACATGGAGACAGTCAGTAGAAACATGAGGACAGTCAGTAGAAACATCAGGACAGACAGTAGAAACATGAGGACAGACAGTAGAAACATGAGGACAGACAGTAGAAACACGAGGACAGACAGTAGAAACATGAGGACAGTGTGGAAACATGAGGACAGACAGTAGAAACATGAGGACAGACAGTAGAAACATGGAGACAGTCAGTAGAAACATGAGGACAGTCAGTAGAAACATCAGGACAGACAGTAGAAACATGAGGACAGACAGTGGAAACATGGGGACAGACAGTAGAAACATGAGGACAGACAGTGGAAACACAGGGACAGACAGTAGAAACATGAGGACAGACAGTAGAAACATGAGGACAGTCAGTAGAAACATGAGGACAGACAGTAGAAACATGAGGACAGACAGTAGAAACATGGAGACAGTCAGTAGAAACATGAGGACAGTCAGTAGAAACACGAGGACAGACAGTAGAAACATGAGGACAGACAGTAGAAACACGAGGACAGACAGTAGAAACATGAGGACAGACAGTAGAAACACAGGGACAGACAGTAGAAACATGAGGACAGACAGTAGAAACATGAGGACAGTCAGTAGAAACATCAGGACAGACAGTAGAAACATGAGGACAGACAGTGGAAACATGGGGACAGACAGTGGAAACATGGAGACAGTCAGTAGAAACATGAGGACAGTCAGTAGAAACACGAGGACATACAGTAGAAACATGAGGACAGACAGTGGAAACATGAGGACAGACAGTAGAAACATGAGGACAGACAGTAGAAACATGGAGACAGTCAGTAGAAACATGAGGACAGTCAGTAGAAACATCAGGACAGACAGTAGAAACATGAGGACAGACAGTGGAAACAGGGGGACAGACAGTAGAAACATGAGGACAGACAGTAGAAACATGAGGACAGACAGTAGAAACACGAGGACAGACAGTAGAAACATGAGGACAGACAGTGGAAACATGAGGACAGACAGTAGAAACATGAGGACAGACAGTAGAAACATGGAGACAGTCAGTAGAAACATGAGGACAGTCAGTAGAAACATCAGGACAGACAGTAGAAACATGAGGACAGACAGTAGAAACACGAGGACAGACAGTAGAAACATGAGGACAGACAGTGGAAACATGAGGACAGACAGTAGAAACATGAGGACAGACAGTAGAAACATGGAGACAGTCAGTAGAAACATGAGGACAGTCAGTAGAAACATGAGGACAGACAGTGGAAACATGGGGACAGACAGTAGAAACACAGGGACAGACAGTAGAAACATGAGGACAGACAGTAGAAACACGAGGACAGACAGTAGAAACATGAGGACAGACAGTGGAAACATGAGGACAGACAGTAGAAACATGAGGACAGACAGTAGAAACATGGAGACAGTCAGTAGAAACATGAGGACAGTCAGTAGAAACATCAGGACAGACAGTAGAAACATGAGGACAGACAGTAGAAACATGAGGACAGACAGTAGAAACACGAGGACAGACAGTAGAAACATGAGGACAGACAGTGGAAACATGAGGACAGACAGTAGAAACATGAGGACAGACAGTAGAAACATGGAGACAGTCAGTAGAAACATGAGGACAGTCAGTAGAAACATCAGGACAGACAGTAGAAACATGAGGACAGACAGTGGAAACATGGGGACAGACAGTAGAAACATGAGGACAGACAGTGGAAACACAGGGACAGACAGTAGAAACATGAGGACAGACAGTAGAAACATGAGGACAGTCAGTAGAAACATGAGGACAGACAGTAGAAACATGAGGACAGACAGTAGAAACATGGAGACAGTCAGTAGAAACATGAGGACAGTCAGTAGAAACACGAGGACAGACAGTAGAAACATGAGGACAGACAGTAGAAACACGAGGACAGACAGTAGAAACATGAGGACAGACAGTAGAAACACAGGGACAGACAGTAGAAACATGAGGACAGACAGTAGAAACATGAGGACAGTCAGTAGAAACATCAGGACAGACAGTAGAAACATGAGGACAGACAGTGGAAACATGGGGACAGACAGTGGAAACATGAGGACAGACAGTAGAAACATGAGGACAGACAGTAGAAACATGAGGACAGACAGTAGAAACACAGGGACAGACAGTAGAAACATGAGGACAGACAGTAGAAACACGAGGACAGACAGTAGAAACATGAGGACAGACAGTGGAAACATGAGGACAGACAGTAGAAACATGAGGACAGACAGTGGAAACATGGAGACAGTCAGTAGAAACATGAGGACAGTCAGTAGAAACACGAGGACATACAGTAGAAACATGAGGACAGACAGTGGAAACATGAGGACAGACAGTAGAAACATGAGGACAGACAGTAGAAACATGGAGACAGTCAGTAGAAACATGAGGACAGTCAGTAGAAACATCAGGACAGACAGTAGAAACATGAGGACAGACAGTGGAAACAGGGGGACAGACAGTAGAAACATGAGGACAGACAGTAGAAACATGAGGACAGACAGTAGAAACACGAGGACAGACAGTAGAAACATGAGGACAGACAGTGGAAACATGAGGACAGACAGTAGAAACATGAGGACAGACAGTAGAAACATGGAGACAGTCAGTAGAAACATGAGGACAGTCAGTAGAAACATCAGGACAGACAGTAGAAACATGAGGACAGACAGTAGAAACACGAGGACAGACAGTAGAAACATGAGGACAGACAGTGGAAACATGAGGACAGACAGTAGAAACATGAGGACAGACAGTGGAAACATGGAGACAGTCAGTAGAAACATGAGGACAGTCAGTAGAAACATGAGGACAGACAGTGGAAACATGGGGACAGACAGTAGAAACACAGGGACAGACAGTAGAAACATGAGGACAGACAGTAGAAACACGAGGACAGACAGTAGAAACATGAGGACAGACAGTGGAAACATGAGGACAGACAGTAGAAACATGAGGACAGACAGTAGAAACATGGAGACAGTCAGTAGAAACATCAGGACAGTCAGTAGAAACATCAGGACAGACAGTAGAAACATCAGGACAGACAGTAGAAACATGAGGACAGACAGTAGAAACATGAGGACAGACAGTAGAAACACGAGGACAGACAGTAGAAACATGAGGACAGACAGTGGAAACATGAGGACAGACAGTAGAAACATGAGGACAGACAGTAGAAACATGGAGACAGTCAGTAGAAACATGAGGACAGTCAGTAGAAACATCAGGACAGACAGTAGAAACATGAGGACAGACAGTGGAAACATGGGGACAGACAGTAGAAACATGAGGACAGACAGTGGAAACACAGGGACAGACAGTAGAAACACAGGGACAGACAGTAGAAACATGAGGACAGACAGTAGAAACATGAGGACAGTCAGTAGAAACATGAGGACAGACAGTAGAAACACGAGGACAGACAGTAGAAACATGGAGACAGTCAGTAGAAACATGAGGACAGTCAGTAGAAACACGAGGACAGACAGTAGAAACATGAGGACAGACAGTAGAAACACGAGGACAGACAGTAGAAACATGAGGACAGACAGTAGAAACACAGGGACAGACAGTAGAAACATGAGGACAGACAGTAGAAACATGAGGACAGTCAGTAGAAACATCAGGACAGACAGTAGAAACACAGGGACAGACAGTAAAAACATGAGGACAGTCAGTAGAAACATCAGGACAGACAGTAGAAACATGAGGACAGACAGTGGAAACATGGGGACAGACAGTAGAAACATGAGGACAGACAGTGGAAACACAGGGACAGACAGTAGAAACACAGGGACAGACAGTAGAAACATGAGGACAGACAGTAGAAACATGAGGACAGTCAGTAGAAACATGAGGACAGACAGTAGAAACACGAGGACAGACAGTAGAAACATGGAGACAGTCAGTAGAAACATGAGGACAGTCAGTAGAAACACGAGGACAGACAGTAGAAACATGAGGACAGACAGTGGAAACACGAGGACAGACAGTAGAAACATGAGGACAGACAGTAGAAACATGGGGACAGACAGTGGAAACATGAGGACAGACAGTAGAAACATGAGGACAGTCAGTAGAAACATGAGGACAGACAGTAGAAACATGAGGACAGACAGTAGAAACATGAGGACAGTCAGTAGAAACATCAGGACAGACAGTAGAAACATGAGGACAGACAGTGGAAACATGGGGACAGACAGTAGAAACATGAGGACAGACAGTGGAAACACAGGGACAGACAGTAGAAACAAAGGGACAGACAGTAGAAACATGAGGACAGACAGTAGAAACATGAGGACAGTCAGTAGAAACATCAGGACAGACAGTAGAAACATGAGGACAGACAGTGGAAACATGGGGACAGACAGTAGAAACACAGGGACAGACAGTAGAAACACAGGGACAGACAGTAGAAACATGAGGACAGACAGTAGAAACATGGGGACAGACAGTAGAAACATGAGGACAGACAGTGGAAACATGGGGACAGACAGTAGAAACACAGGGACAGACAGTAGAAACACGAGGACAGAAAGTAGAAACACAGGGACAGAAAGTAGAAACATGAGGACAGACAGTAGAAACATGAGGACAGTCAGTAGAAACATCAGGACAGACAGTAGAAACATGAGGACAGAAAGCGGAAACATGGGGACAGACAGTAGAAACATGAGGACAGACAGTAGAAACACAGGGACAGACAGTAGAAACACAGGGACAGACAGTAGAAACATGAGGACAGACAGTAGAAACATGAGGACAGACAGTAGAAACATCAGGACAGACAGTAGAAACATGAGGACAGACAGTGGAAACATGGGGACAGACAGTAGAAACACAGGGACAGACAGTAGAAACACAGGGACAGACAGTAGAAACATGAGGACAGACAGTAGAAACACGAGGACAGACAGTAGAAACATGAGGACAGACAGTGGAAACATGGGGACAGACAGTAGAAACATGAGGACAGACAGTGGAAACACAGGGACAGACAGTAGAAACACAGGGACAGACAGTAGAAACATGAGGACAGACAGTAGAAACATGAGGACAGTCAGTAGAAACATCAGGACAGACAGTAGAAACATGAGGACAGACAGTGGAAACATGGGGACAGACAGTAGAAACACAGGGACAGACAGTAGAAACACAGGGACAGACAGTAGAAACATGAGGACAGACAGTAGAAACACGAGGACAGACAGTAGAAACATGAGGACAGACAGTGGAAACATGGGGACAGACAGTAGAAACACAGGGACAGACAGTAGAAACACGAGGACAGACAGTAGAAACACAGGGACAGACAGTAGAAACATGAGGACAGACAGTGGAAACATGGGGACAGACAGTAGAAACATGAGGACAGACAGTGGAAACACAGGGACAGACAGTAGAAACACAGGGACAGACAGTAGAAACATGAGGACAGACAGTAGAAACATGAGGACAGTCAGTAGAAACATCAGGACAGACAGTAGAAACATGAGGACAGACAGTGGAAACATGGGGACAGACAGTAGAAACACAGGGACAGACAGTAGAAACATGAGGACAGACAGTAGAAACACGAGGACAGACAGTAGAAACATGAGGACAGACAGTGGAAACATGGGGACAGACAGTAGAAACACGAGGACAGACAGTAGAAACACGAGGACAGACAGTAGAAACACAGGGACAGACAGTAGAAACATGAGGACAGACAGTAGAAACATGAGGACAGTCAGTAGAAACATCAGGACAGACAGTAGAAACATGAGGACAGAAAGTGGAAACATGGGGACAGACAGTAGAAACATGAGGACAGACAGTGGAAACACAGGGACAGACAGTAGAAACACAGGGACAGACAGTAGAAACATGAGGACAGACAGTAGAAACATGAGGACAGTCAGTAGAAACATCAGGACAGACAGTAGAAACATGAGGACAGACAGTGGAAACATGGGGACAGACAGTAGAAACACAGGGACAGACAGTAGAAACACAGGGACAGACAGTAGAAACATGAGGACAGACAGTAGAAACACGAGGACAGACAGTAGAAACATGAGGACAGACAGTAGAAACACAGGGACAGACAGTAGAAACACAGGGACAGTCAGTAGAAACATGAGAACAGACAGTGGAAACATGAGGACAGACAGAAACATGAGGACAGACAGTAGAAACATGAGGACAGTCAGTAGAAACATGAGGACAGACAGTAGAAACACGAGGACAGACAGTAGAAACATGGGGACAGTCAGTAGAAACATGAGGACAGACAGTAGAAACACGAGGACAGACAGTAGAAACATGGGGACAGTCAGTAGAAACATGAGGACAGACAGTAGAAACATGAGGACAGACAGTGGAAACATGGGGACAGACAGTAGAAACACAGGGACAGACAGTAGAAACACGAGGACAGACAGTAGAAACACAGGGACAGACAGTAGAAACATGAGGACAGACAGTAGAAACACGAGGACAGACAGTAGAAACATGAAGACAGACAGTAGAAACATGAGGACAGACAGTAGAAACACGAGGACAGACAGTAGAAACATGGGGACAGTCAGTAGAAACATGAGGACAGACAGTAGAAACACGAGGACAGACAGTAGAAACATGGGGACAGTCAGTAGAAACATGAGGACAGACAGTAGAAACATGAGGACAGACAGTGGAAACATGGGGACAGACAGTAGAAACACAGGGACAGACAGTAGAAACACGAGGACAGACAGTAGAAACATGAGGACAGACAGTGGAAACATGGGGACAGACAGTAGAAACACGAGGACAGACAGTAGAAACATGGAGACAGTCAGTAGAAACATGAGGACAGTCAGTAGAAACACGAGGACAGACAGTAGAAACATGAGGACAGACAGTAGAAACACGAGGACAGACAGTAGAAACACGAGGACAGACAGTAGAAACATGAGGACAGACAGTAGAAACACAGGGACAGACAGTAGAAACATGAGGACAGACAGTAGAAACACAGGGACAGACAGTAGAAACACAGGGACAGTCAGTAGAAACATGAGGACAGACAGTGGAAACATGAGGACAGACAGAAACATGAGGACAGACAGTAGAAACATGAGGACAGTCAGTAGAAACATGAGGACAGACAGTAGAAACACGAGGACAGACAGTAGAAACATGGGGACAGTCAGTAGAAACATGAGGACAGACAGTAGAAACACGAGGACAGACAGTAGAAACATGGGGACAGTCAGTAGAAACATGAGGACAGACAGTAGAAACATGAGGACAGACAGTGGAAACATGGGGACAGACAGTAGAAACACAGGGACAGACAGTAGAAACACGAGGACAGACAGTAGAAACACAGGGACAGACAGTAGAAACATGAGGACAGACAGTAGAAACACGAGGACAGACAGTAGAAACATGAGGACAGACAGTAGAAACATGAGGACAGACAGTAGAAACACGAGGACAGACAGTAGAAACATGGGGACAGTCAGTAGAAACATGAGGACAGACAGTAGAAACACGAGGACAGACAGTAGAAACATGGGGACAGTCAGTAGAAACATGAGGACAGACAGTAGAAACATGAGGACAGACAGTGGAAACATGGGGACAGACAGTAGAAACACAGGGACAGACAGTAGAAACACGAGGACAGACAGTAGAAACACAGGGACAGACAGTAGAAACATGAGGACAGACAGTAGAAACACGAGGACAGACAGTAGAAACATGAGGACAGACAGTAGAAACACGAGGACAGACAGTAGAAACATGAGGACAGACAGTAGAAACATGAGGACAGACAGTAGAAACATGAGGACAGACAGTAGAAACATGAGGACAGACAGTGGAAACATGGGGACAGACAGTAGAAACACAGGGACAGACAGTACAAACACGAGGACAAACAGTAGAAACACAGGGACAGACAGTAGAAACATGAGGACAGACAGTAGAAACACGAGGACAGACAGTAGAAACATGAGGACAGACAGTAGAAACACAGGGACAGACAGTAGAAACATGAGGACAGACAGTAGAAACACAGGGACAGACAGTAGAAACATGAGGACAGACAGTAGAAACACGAGGACAGACAGTAGAAACATGAGGACAGACAGTAGAAACACGAGGACAGACAGTAGAAACACAGGGACAGACAGTAGAAACACGAGGACAGACAGTAGAAACACAGGGACAGACAGTAGAAACATGAGGACAGACAGTAGAAACACGAGGACAGACAGTAGAAACATGGGGACAGACAGTAGAAACATGAGGACAGACAGTAGAAACACGAGGACAGACAGTAGAAACATGGGGACAGTCAGTAGAAACATGAGGACAGACAGTAGAAACACGAGGACAGACAGTAGAAACATGGGGACAGTCAGTAGAAACATGAGGACAGACAGTAGAAACACGAGGACAGACAGTAGAAACATGGGGACAGTCAGTAGAAACATGAGGACAGACAGTAGAAACATGAGGACAGACAGTGGAAACATGGGGACAGACAGTAGAAACACAGGGACAGACAGTAGAAACACGAGGACAGACAGTAGAAACACAGGGACAGACAGTATAAACATGAGGACAGACAGTAGAAACACGAGGACAGACAGTAGAAACATGAGGACAGACAGTAGAAACATGAGGACAGACAGTAGAAACATGGAGACAGTCAGTAGAAACATGAGGACAGTCAGTAGAAACATCAGGACAGACAGTAGAAACATGAGGACAGACAGTGGAAACAGGGGGACAGACAGTAGAAACATGAGGACAGACAGTAGAAACATGAGGACAGACAGTAGAAACACAGGGACAGACAGAAGAAACATGAGGACAGACAGTAGAAACACAGGGACAGACAGTAGAAACACGAGGACAGACAGTAGAAACATGAGGACAGACAGTAGAAACATGAGGACAGACAGTAGAAACACGAGGACAGACAGTAGAAACATGGGGACAGTCAGTAGAAACATGAGGACAGACAGTAGAAACACGAGGACAGACAGTAGAAACATGGGGACAGTCAGTAGAAACATGAGGACAGACAGTAGAAACATGAGGACAGACAGTGGAAACATGGGGACAGACAGTAGAAACACAGGGACAGACAGTAGAAACACGAGGACAGACAGTAGAAACACAGGGACAGACAGTAGAAACATGAGGACAGACAGTAGAAACACGAGGACAGACAGTAGAAACATGAAGACAGACAGTAGAAACATGAGGACAGACAGTAGAAACACGAGGACAGACAGTAGAAACATGGGGACAGTCAGTAGAAACATGAGGACAGACAGTAGAAACACGAGGACAGACAGTAGAAACATGGGGACAGTCAGTAGAAACATGAGGACAGACAGTAGAAACATGAGGACAGACAGTGGAAACATGGGGACAGACAGTAGAAACACAGGGACAGACAGTAGAAACACGAGGACAGACAGTAGAAACATGAGGACAGACAGTGGAAACATGGGGACAGACAGTAGAAACACGAGGACAGACAGTAGAAACATGGAGACAGTCAGTAGAAACATGAGGACAGTCAGTAGAAACACGAGGACAGACAGTAGAAACATGAGGACAGACAGTAGAAACACGAGGACAGACAGTAGAAACACGAGGACAGACAGTAGAAACACAGGGACAGACAGTAGAAACATGAGGACAGACAGTAGAAACACAGGGACAGACAGTAGAAACACAGGGACAGTCAGTAGAAACATGAGGACAGACAGTGGAAACATGAGGACAGACAGAAACATGAGGACAGACAGTAGAAACATGAGGACAGTCAGTAGAAACATGAGGACAGACAGTAGAAACACGAGGACAGACAGTAGAAACATGGGGACAGTCAGTAGAAACATGAGGACAGACAGTAGAAACACGAGGACAGACAGTAGAAACATGGGGACAGTCAGTAGAAACATGAGGACAGACAGTAGAAACATGAGGACAGACAGTGGAAACATGGGGACAGACAGTAGAAACACAGGGACAGACAGTAGAAACACGAGGACAGACAGTAGAAACACAGGGACAGACAGTAGAAACATGAGGACAGACAGTAGAAACACGAGGACAGACAGTAGAAACATGAGGACAGACAGTAGAAACATGAGGACAGACAGTAGAAACACGAGGACAGACAGTGGAAACATGGGGACAGTCAGTAGAAACATGAGGACAGACAGTAGAAACACGAGGACAGACAGTAGAAACATGGGGACAGTCAGTAGAAACATGAGGACAGACAGTAGAAACATGAGGACAGACAGTGGAAACAAGGGGACAGACAGTAGAAACACAGGGACAGACAGTAGAAACACGAGGACAGACAGTAGAAACACAGGGACAGACAGTAGAAACATGAGGACAGACAGTAGAAACACGAGGACAGACAGTAGAAACATGAGGACAGACAGTAGAAACACGAGGACAGACAGTAGAAACATGAGGACAGACAGTAGAAACATGAGGACAGACAGTAGAAACACGAGGACAGACAGTAGAAACATGAGGACAGACAGTGGAAACATGGGGACAGACAGTAGAAACACAGGGACAGACAGTACAAACACGAGGACAAACAGTAGAAACACAGGGACAGACAGTAGAAACATGAGGACAGACAGTAGAAACACGAGGACAGACAGTAGAAACATGAGGACAGACAGTAGAAACACAGGGACAGACAGTAGAAACATGAGGACAGACAGTAGAAACACAGGGACAGACAGTAGAAACATGAGGACAGACAGTAGAAACACGAGGACAGACAGTAGAAACATGAGGACAGACAGTAGAAACACGAGGACAGACAGTAGAAACACAGGGACAGACAGTAGAAACACGAGGACAGACAGTAGAAACACAGGGACAGACAGTAGAAACATGAGGACAGACAGTAGAAACACGAGGACAGACAGTAGAAACATGGGGACAGACAGTAGAAACATGAGGACAGACAGTAGAAACACGAGGACAGACAGTAGAAACATGGGGACAGTCAGTAGAAACATGAGGACAGACAGTAGAAACACGAGGACAGACAGTAGAAACATGGGGACAGTCAGTAGAAACATGAGGACAGACAGTAGAAACACGAGGACAGACAGTAGAAACATGGGGACAGTCAGTAGAAACATGAGGACAGACAGTAGAAACATGAGGACAGACAGTGGAAACATGGGGACAGACAGTAGAAACACAGGGACAGACAGTAGAAACACGAGGACAGACAGTAGAAACACAGGGACAGACAGTATAAACATGAGGACAGACAGTAGAAACACGAGGACAGACAGTAGAAACATGAGGACAGACAGTAGAAACACGAGGACAGACAGTAGAAACATGAGGACAGACAGTAGAAACAAGGGGACAGACAGTAGAAACACGAGGACAGACAGTAGAAACATGAGGACAGACAGTAGAAACATGAGGACAGACAGTGGAAACATGGGGACAGACAGTAGAAACACGGGGACAGACAGTAGAAACACGAGGACAGACAGTAGAAACAAGGGGACAGACAGTAGAAACATGAGGACAGACAGTAGAAACACGAGGACAGACAGTAGAAACATGAGGACAGACAGTAGAAACATGAGGACAGACAGTAGAAACACGAGGACAGACAGTAGAAACATGAGGACAGACAGTAGAAACAAGGGGACAGACAGTAGAAACATGAGGACAGTCAGTAGAAACATGAGGACAGACAGTAGAAACACAGGGACAGACAGTAGAAACACGAGGACAGACAGTAGAAACATGAGGACAGACAGTAGAAACATGAGGACAGACAGTAGAAACAAGGGGACAGACAGTAGAAACATGAGGACAGTCAGTAGAAACATGAGGACAGACAGTAGAAACATGAGGACAGACAGTAGAAACACGAGGACAGACAGTAGAAACACAGGGACAGACAGTAGAAACACGAGGACAGACAGTATAAACAAGGGGACAGACAGTAGAAACATGAGGACAGACAGTAGAAACAAGGGGACAGACAGTAGAAACATGAGGACAGACAGTAGAAACATGAGGACAGACAGTAGAAACATGAGGACAGACAGTAGAAACATGGGGACAGTCAGTAGAAACATGAGGACAGACAGTAGAAACATGAGGACAGACAGTGGAAACATGGGGACAGACAGTAGAAACACGGGGACAGACCGTAGAAACAAGGGGACAGACAGTAGAAACACGAGGACAGACAGTAGAAACACAGGGACAGACAGTAGAAACATGAGGACAGACAGTAGAAACACGAGGACAGACAGTAGAAACACAGGGACAGACAGTAGAAACATGAGGACAGACAGTAGAAACAAGGGGACAGTCAGTAGAAACACGAGGACAGACAGTAGAAACACAGGGACAGACAGTAGAAACATGAGGACAGACAGTGGAAACATGGGGACAGTCAGTAGAAACACAGGGACAGACAGTAGAAACATGAGGACAGACAGTATAAACATGAGGACAGACAGTAGAAACATGGGGACAGACAGTGGAAACATGGGGACAGACAGTAGAAACACAGGGACAGACAGTAGAAACACAGGGACAGACAGTAGAAACATGAGGACAGACAGTAGAAACACGAGGACAGACAGTAGAAACATGAGGACAGACAGTGGAAACATGGGTGCAGACAGTATAAACACAGGGACAGACAGAAGAAACATGAGGACAGACAGTAGAAACATGAGGACAGACAGTAGAAACACGAGGACAGACAGTAGAAACAAGGGGACAGACAGTAGAAACATGAGGACAGACAGTAGAAACATGGGGACAGTCAGTAGAAACACGAGGACAGACAGTAGAAACACGAGGACAGACAGTAGAAACACAGGGACAGACAGTAGAAACATGAGGACAGACAGTAGAAACAAGGGGACAGTCAGTAGAAACACGAGGACAGACAGTAGAAACACGAGGACAGACAGTGGAAACACAGGGACAGACAGTAGAAACATGGGGACAGTCAGTAGAAACATGAGGACAGAAAGTAGAAACACGAGGACAGACAGTAGAAACACAGGGACAGACAGTAGAAACATGAGGACAGACAGTAGAAACAAGGGGACAGTCAGTAGAAACATGAGGACAGACAGTAGAAACACAGGGACAGACAGTAGAAACATGAGGACAGACAGTAGAAACACAGGGACAGACAGTAGAAACACGAGGACAGACAGTAGAAACATGAGGACAGACAGTAGAAACACGAGGACAGACAGTAGAAACATGAGGACAGACAGTGGAAACATGGGGACAGACAGTAGAAACACAGGGACAGACAGTAGAAACATGAGGACAGACAGTATAAACATGAGGACAGACAGTAGAAACATGGGGACAGACAGTGGAAACATGGGGACAGACAGTAGAAACACGAGGACAGACAGTAGAAACACAGGGACAGACAGTAGAAACATGAGGACAGACAGTAGAAACACGAGGACAGACAGTAGAAACATGAGGACAGACAGTGGAAACATGGGGACAGACAGTAGAAACACAGGGACAGACAGTAGAAACACGAGGACAGACAGTAGAAACACAGGGACAGACAGAAGAAACATGAGGACAGACAGTAGAAACACGAGGACAGACAGTAGAAACACAGGGACAGACAGAAGAAACATGAGGACAGACAGTAGAAACACAGGGACAGACAGTAGAAACACGAGGACAGACAGTAGAAACATGAGGACAGACAGTAGAAACATGAGGACAGACAGTAGAAACACGAGGACAGACAGTAGAAACATGGGGACAGTCAGTAGAAACATGAGGACAGACAGTAGAAACACGAGGACAGACAGTAGAAACATGGGGACAGTCAGTAGAAACATGAGGACAGACAGTAGAAACATGAGGACAGACAGTAGAAACATGGGGACAGTCAGTAGAAACATGAGGACAGACAGTAGAAACATGAGGACAGACAGTAGAAACACAGGGACAGTCAGTAGAAACATGAGGACAGACAGTAGAAACATGAGGACAGACAGTGGAAACATGGGGACAGACAGTAGAAACACAGGGACAGACCGTAGAAACAAGGGGACAGACAGTAGAAACACGAGGACAGACAGTAGAAACACAGGGACAGACAGTAGAAACATGAGGACAGACAGTAGAAACAAGGGGACAGTCAGTAGAAACACGAGGACAGACAGTAGAAACACAGGGACAGACAGTAGAAACATGAGGACAGACAGTAGAAACATGAGGACAGACAGTAGAAACACAGGGACAGACAGTAGAAACACAGGGACAGACAGTAGAAACATGAGGACAGACAGTAGAAACACGAGGACAGACAGTAGAAACACAGGGACAGACAGTAGAAACATGAGGACAGACAGTATAAACATGAGGACAGACAGTAGAAACATGGGGACAGACAGTGGAAACATGGGGACAGACAGTAGAAACACAGGAACAGACAGTAGAAACACAGGGACAGACAGTAGAAACATGAGGACAGACAGTAGAAACACGAGGACAGACAGTAGAAACATGAGGACAGACAGTGGAAACATGGGGACAGACAGTAGAAACACGAGGACAGACAGTAGAAACACGAGGACAGACAGTAGAAACACGAGGACAGACAGTAGAAACACAGGGACAGACAGTAGAAACATGAGGACAGACAGTAGAAACACGAGGACCGACAGTAGAAACATGAGGACAGACAGTGGAAACATGAGGACAGACAGTAGAAACACAGGGACAGACAGTAGAAACACGAGGACAGACAGTAGAAACACAGGGACAGAAAGAAGAAACATGAGGACAGACAGTAGAAACACGAGGACAGACAGTAGAAACACAGGGACAGACAGAAGAAACATGAGGACAGACAGTAGAAACACAGGGACAGACAGTAGAAACACGAGGACAGACAGTAGAAACATGAGGACAGACAGTAGAAACATGAGGACAGACAGTAGAAACACGAGGACAGACAGTAGAAACATGGGGACAGTCAGTAGAAACATGAGGACAGACAGTAGAAACACGAGGACAGACAGTAGAAACATGGGGACAGTCAGTAGAAACATGAGGACAGACAGTAGAAACATGAGGACAGACAGTAGAAACATGGGGACAGTCAGTAGAAACATGAGGACAGACAGTAGAAACATGAGGACAGACAGTAGAAACACAGGGACAGACAGTAGAAACATGAGGACAGACAGTAGAAACATGAGGACAGACAGTGGAAACATGGGGACAGACAGTAGAAACACAGGGACAGACCGTAGAAACAAGGGGACAGACAGTAGAAACACGAGGACAGACAGTAGAAACACAGGGACAGACAGTAGAAACATGAGGACAGACAGTAGAAACAAGGGGACAGTCAGTAGAAACACGAGGACAGACAGTAGAAACATGAGGACAGACAGTAGAAACATGAGGACAGACAGTAGAAACACAGGGACAGACAGTAGAAACACAGGGACAGACAGTAGAAACATGAGGACAGACAGTAGAAACACGAGGACAGATAGTAGAAACATGAGGACAGACAGTGGAAACACGAGGACAGACAGTAGAAACACAGGGACAGACAGTAGAAACATGAGGACAGACAGTATAAACATGAGGACAGACAGTAGAAACATGGGGACAGACAGTGGAAACATGGGGACAGACAGTAGAAACACAGGAACAGACAGTAGAAACACAGGGACAGACAGTAGAAACATGAGGACAGACAGTAGAAACACGAGGACAGACAGTAGAAACATGAGGACAGACAGTGGAAACATGGGGACAGACAGTAGAAACATGAGGACAGACAGTAGAAACACGAGGACAGACAGTAGAAACACGAGGACAGACAGTAGAAACACAGGGACAGACAGTAGAAACATGAGGACAGACAGTAGAAACACGAGGACAGACAGTAGAAACATGGGGACAGTCAGTAGAAACATGAGGACAGAAGTATTAGTAAAGGTAATAGCACATACGTAAGTGAAGTTGTGATAAAAGTAGCCACAGCCCAGAAGTAGTAGTAGTAGTAACATTGGTAGTTTCAGTAATAGAGGAAGTAGTGGTTGGTATAATACAGGTGGTAAAGGTATTGGTAGAAGTAGTAGCAGCAGTAACAATAGTTGTTTCAGTCGTAGGAGAAATAGTGGTAGGTATAATAAAGGTAGTAATAGTACTGGTGGTAGTAGTAGTAGTAGTAGTGGTAACATTGGTAGTTTCAGTAATAGAAGAAGTAGTGGTAGGTATAATAAAGGCAGTAAAAGTATTGGTGGTAGTAGTAGCAGCAGTAACAATAGTAGTTTCAGTCGTAGAAGTCGTGGTAGGTATATACTAGTAGCACTAGTAGTAGTAGTGGCAGTTACATCGGTAGTTACAGTAGTATAAGAAGTAGTGTTAGGTATAATAAAGGTGGTAAAAGTATTGCTAGTAGTAGTAGCAGTAGCAGTAACAATAGTAGTTTCAGTAGTATAAGAAGTAGTGGTAGGTATAATAAAGGTGGTAAAAGTATTGCTAGTAGTAGTAGCAGCAGCAGTAGTAGCAGTTACATCGGTAGTTGCAGTAATAGAAGAAGTCGTGGTAGGTATAATAAAGGATGTAATGGTATTGCTAGTAGTAGTAGTAGTAGTGGCAGTAACAATGGTAGTTGCAGTAGTAAAAGAAGTACAGGTAGGTAAAAGTATTGCTAGTAGTAGTAGTAGTATTAGCAGCAGTAGCAGTAGTAGTAGTAACAATAGTAGTTTCAGTAGTAGAAGTAGTGGTAGGTATAATAAAGGATGTAATGGTATTGTAGTAGTAGTAGTAGTAGTGGCAGTAACAATGGTAGTTGCAGTAGTAAAAGAAGTACAGGTAGGTAAAAGTATTGGTGGTAGTAGTAGTAATAGCAGCAGCAGCAGTTACATTGGTAGCTGCAGTAGTGGTTGAAGTAGTAGTAGGTATAATTATAGCTGCTGCGCAGCGATGGGTTGGATGCATTGAAGATTTATTCAGCAAGAATTTGCATGTATATGTTTACAGTACCGTTTACAGTCAAACATTTTGATGCACTGTAGGCTCAATTTTTGATAAATCAAAAATCTGAGAAACATAGTTTTTGTAGGACAGTCTGAAGATGCTCTGTAGCAAGTTTGGTGTCCTTTGAGCAAAAATTGTGGGAGACGATAGGTTTAAGAAGTTTTACAGTTTTTTGAAAAAAAAAACAGAGTGATGAACTTCATCATTTTTAATAGGTTTAAATGTACAAAAGTTTCTTCAGTATTGGGGCTACAGTTTGATGAAAGTTGTGAAGTTGTAGCACGTATGGTTGATTTGTTATGAATTTTCAAAGTTTAGAACTTTAGACGCTTGCTGTAGCGCCACCATCAGGACTATTGGCCTGAGTTTACAGCTGAGGATATCTGGCATGAGACTGGACCTTTGTGCAAAGTTTGGTGAGTTTTCACCCATGGGAAGTATGATATCCTCGGAAGAAGAACGAAGAAGAAGAAGAAGAAGAACTAGGATTACAATAGTGTCCTGGCAGCTTAGCTGCCCAGACCCTAATAAAGGTGGTAAAAGTATTGGTAGTAGTATTTGGAGTTAAGAAGTAGTAGTAATAGAAGCAGTAACAGTAGAGTTGGACCTTGGTAAATATTGCAGTAGTAGTACTTTAGCTGCTGTGACCATGTGTTGAAGCATATTATTTTTACTGTGTATTTGACAGAGTGCAGTGTCCAGTCTCAGCCTGCAGGGGGAGACAGGCGGCTGTTTGTGTGATGACATGTAGGAGAGACTGTGATCAACATGATGAACTTTAAGGCCTCTTTATTATTGACAAAGTGTGTGTGAACTCAACAGGAAGTCACTGACAAAAACAAACACGAACAGAAAGACATGCAGATTGATTTATACTGTAATAGCAGAGGCAGATGATCACAGTTACCAACAACATAAGAAGGTACTGATTATCATGAAATGTAACATGCCTGTGCTGCATTCTAGTCATTCACATAAGGTCACTGTGGTTTCCTAACTGAAAACAAACATTATGACATTATAGAAACCATCCATCATTGTCTGAGAAGGAGGAGGGTGAGAGGTTTGAATTTCTGAACATAAATACACAGCAAACACACTAATACAATTTAAAAATGGTTTTACCTTTTATAATAAAAATAGCAGTGCTTTAAATTCACCATTTGGGGTGTCAGGTGGTGTGAACTGTAGAAGAGATTTTCTTGTTGAGAGCTCTGTTTCAGTCTGTTGCTTTTGTCTGGAAAAATACTGAAAATAGAGATTGAGATGGACATGAGAGTGTTTAACTACGGAAACCCAGAGAGGCAAGGAGAAAAAAAAATTCTGGTGATCCTTTTTCAAAGTCTGATCAAAGTTGTTTTCTCCCCTGTGTTTATGACTAAAGAACAAGTGAAAAATAATAACAAATAACAAATATGTTGTTTTTATTTCATTAAATGTCTTAAAGGAAATTTAATTGAACAGGTGGATACAAAAAAAAGTTTTGTAAGGTTTAAAAAAAAAAAAATCACAGGATCATTTTGTTAAGTTACAGAGACACTCCCCTAATGCCAGGTCTCACTGCTCCCCGCACCAACCCAACAACCTCCTTTACCTTACTTACACCTTTTACCTTCTCAGCCCAAACAGCACTGCCACCCTCAACAAACCCAGGCTCCGTTGATGCGAGCTCCAGGTAGAGACAGTGCACTCTAAACACTTATACTATTATCATGTGTTGACAAGTTATTTAACATTAGTTAGATTTTTTTAAAATTAAAAAAATTTAATTTGAAAAACTTAGAAATAGTATCCTGGCTAAATGTTTTTATTTTTATTTTCACTTGTTCAGTCAAACAAGAGAAAACAGTTTAGATCAAACTTAGAAAATGGATCACCAGAATTTTTTTTTCACACTTCCCTCCCTGAGCTTCTGTATGTATCCACGGAAGCACATTGCATTCGCTGAATTAACAGAAAAGTTGACACATTTTATCATAATTACGAGATCTTATCCCTAATGCTAATCTCTATCTATGATGCTTTTATTCTGAAAAACATTGACCGGAAGTACCGTTTTTGTGATTCTTAGTGGACTCACTTTACAAATCAGCTAACATTAACTTACTATTATAATAATGGTCATTAGGGAATAAGCACATTTTCAAAATATGACTTAGCATCTAAAAAATGATGTAGTGTCTAAAAATAGCTTAGCATCTCAAAAAAATTATTACTTAACATCGGAAAAAAATGCTTAGTATCTTAAAATAATGTTGTGGTATACTAAGTCATCCTTTCAAAAAGTTTCTCTCTCAATCTGCAAGAACTTAAACTACCTCTTACTAAACTTACAATTTCAACTACCAATTCTTTTACCAATACTGACAATATTACCTGCATTTTCTTGCTGTAATTGTGTACTGAAGTAAAATTTGGAATACAGTACATATACTTGTGAGTATTTTTACAGAGTAGCATAACTCCTTTTAAAATACTGTTAAAAACTGACTATATGTCTAAAAATAAACACAAACTTAATTAAATGACATTAGATTAATATTTTTTCAGTGCTGAGACTCACCTTCATCAGCAGCCCTACCCTGCTGCCCTCCTCCTCTTCTTCATCTATCAGCCTCTTCATCACAGATCCTGCAGCAGAGACACAGGTGTTTTAAAAGCCGCACACTGACCAGCAGACAGGAAACATTCTCAGATGGACAGATTGTTCTTACACAGCCTTGTAGAGACTCTTCTGGTTCATCATGTGCTCTCTGAATATGTTTATGGCTTTATACACGTCCATGTGATCCTGGTGTTCCTCTATCACCGTTCTGTACCTGTCACACAGTTAAATGAATTTTTAATGAATAGCAGTCAGCAGCTGGTTAGCTTAGCTTAGCATAGAGAGTGGAAACAGGGGGAAACAGCTAGCCTAGCAAATATTCTCCCCAGTAAATCAACTAATTGTTTTTTTTAACACAAGAAAAGTAAAAAATGATGCAGCAGAACTGCTTGACTGTAAGTCCCTCGAATGAGTCAAAAATGATGGATCCTACATTTGCCATACTGCAACTCAATACTCAGTGCGTTTGCATGCAGCTTGGGAAAATCAAATTATTGGCTTTGTCTGACTTAAACCAGACTTTTAAATGCATGTAAACAGCTTAGTCCGACTGAAATTGGACTATCCGTAGCTCGACTAACACACCTAGATAATACGATTGAAAATCGAACTATTGCTGCATGTATCTCTTTAGTCCAACTGGAGTCGGACTCGGCATTCTGCACATGCACCACTTTTTCTTTCACAGGCTTTCACCCGGAAGAAGAAGCAGATGACGTAGCAGTAACATTTTGAAGTTTATGGATGGTACGAAAACGTGAAACGCGGATTTATTTAAAAACATTCTGAACAAGAATCAGAACAAGTCCAATGCACACTATATTAAAAAGGACACAGCACCTCCTGTCGAGGCGGAGTCAGACGTACATGGTCAGAAATTCGATTTTCTCTTCTGCATATACTCAGACAAGACAAGAGGTCTGACTTGACTGATTAGCCGAGCTATGAGCTTAGCTTGACTACTGCGTGCATGTAAATATAGTGACTTCTCTTTGTCCTACCCTCAAGACAAACGTTTACACTGCACTAACCATGATGAGTAAACTGATCTTAATGTGTAATATAAGACACATGCTCCTTTAAGGGGTCGTACACATGCTGCGTCTTTAACCGCCTGGAAACTGCAAGGCCTTTTTGTTCCAGCTTTCAAGAGCGTGGCAGCAGGTTACGCCTGAGGTTGCTCAGCAACTTTAACAAGCACCGTATCAGAGCCCGAGAGAGAGCAGTGCTCACGTCCTGTCAGATTCTAAAGCCAAACCCTGCTCTTTTTTCCTAAACCTAACCACATGTTTATGTTGTTGAAGGGGAAAAAACCCATCAATTTGCAGTGTCGTACAGACGTAGTACTTTTATTTTGAAACAGACTGGATGTAAACATTAAATCTCCTGTGAAAACAGAAGTGTATTTTGAAAGAAGATACTTAAAGTACATTTTTCTGCTAATACTTTGTTCTTTTACTGCAGTAAACTTCCTGCTTCCTCCACCACTGAGTTATCTATTTCAAATGGCTGCTGTCTCATTTTCAGAATAAAACCCTCTAACTGTGATGTACAGTGTGTTATGATTGTTACCTGTGTGTCCAGGTGACCTCCCACAGTGTGTCTTCTCTCCAATCCTGGGGGAGGTTACTGGCATTAACCTCGGCCCCAGACACCAGCTGGGCACCAGGCCTGAGCTCAGAGAAGAGCAGCTCCCTGGACAGGAAGTGACGGAAGCAAGCCCGCGCCGACAGAGCCACCAGCCAGTAGACTGGCTCCTCCTGGACCACTGAGTGGAAAGACTGGAGGGAGCGATGGAGCCACTGTGGGGGAGGCACAGCGAGGAGGCTCTGTAGGAGGAGGAGGAGGAGGAGGCAATTAAGATGTCTTTAACATGACAGTCATCTGATTTATTCTGTGTGTCTCACCTGGTTTGTGCAGCTGTAGTGTTTGAGTGTGTCCAGCAGCAGTGATCTCATGTCATCTGCTTCCTGTAAACGACTAATCAGGGCCTGCAGGAAGAGACAAGACACTGATATCACCAGACCAGTCACACCAGTTCACCTCAGACTGGGGAACAAAATCATATTTACAGCACAGAGCAAACATCAAGTCACTCAAATCATTTTCTTATGATTTATACAGGAGGAAATACAGAGAACAGTATGTCCTCCCACTGGAGCAACAAGACATATTGGGGACGGTATGGAAGCCCATTTCTGCCAAGTGATGAAAAAAAAAAAGATCCAGGAAGTCATTATAGTGAGAAACTTGATCAAAATAACGAGTTAGAGTCTCAAAACACAAAGTTAATATCAAAATATTAGTACAAAAATGACCTAATACCCAAATAATGACTTAGTATCTCCAAGAAATGACCTAATACCCAAAGGATGACTAAGTATCTCAAAATAATGAGTTAGTATTTCAAGAATAATTATGAAGTATCTTAAAATAATAACTTAGTATCTTAAAATAAAGAGTTAGTTTCTCCAAAAAAAAACCCCAAAAAAACAAAACAAATGTAATACACGAATAATGACTTAGTATCTCCAAGAAATGACTTTAATGAGTTAGTATCTCCAAAAAATACTTAACACCCAAATATTGACTTAGTATCTCCAAAAAAATGACTTAATACCCAAATGATGACTAAGTATCTTAAAATAATGAGTTAGTTTCTCAAAAAAACAACAACTTAATACCCAAATAATGACTTAGTATCTCCAAGAAATGACTTAATACCCAAAGGATGACTAAGTATCCTAAAATAATGAGTTAGTATCTCAAAATAATGACTTAATACCCAAATAATGAGTTAGTATCTCAAAATAATGTGTTAGTTTCTCAAAAACAAAAACAAACTTAATATTCAAATAATGACTTAGTATCTCCAAGAAATGATTTAATACCCAAAGGATGACGAAGTATCTCAAAATAATGAGTTAGTATTTCAAGAATAATTACTGAGTATATTAAAATAATAACTTCTAAACTTCTTAAATTAATGACTTAATAGCCCCAAAATGACTTAGTTTCTCCAAATAATGAGTTGGTATCTCCAAAAATGACTTAATACACAAACAATGACAAAGTGTCTTTAAATAATGACTTAGTATCTCAAAATAATGGGACAGCATCTAAAAATACTAGTTAGTATTTAAAAATCTGACTTAGTATCTAAAAAATAATGCCATAGTGTCTGAAATGTAATGGCTTAGCATCTCAAAAAAACAAAAATGGCATAATACCCAAATAATGACTTAGTATCTCAAAATAATGAGTTTGTTTCTCCAAAAATGACTTGATACACAATGACTAAGTATCTCAAAATTAATAGTAGCATTAGTTTTTTTTTTTTTTAAAGACTTAGTATTAAATGACTTCATATGTAAAGCATAATGCCCCAGTATTTCAAATTAGTGAGTTATGATCTAAAAAATAATGGCCAAGTGTCTTTAAATAATGAGTTAGTATCTCAAAAATAATGAATTTGTATCACAAAATAATGACATACTGTTACAATGATGACTTACTGTAGTGTCTAAAAAAATGAAGTAGTATCTAAAAAAAATACTGTCTCAAAATCATGACTGAGTATACTTTGTCATAATTTCAAGTAAGCCTGTCATTATACTAACTTATATTATCTTATCTTTTTTTTTTTTTTTTGTTTATCACATTGGTGCGAATGGGCCTCCATTGCAATGAGAGAGGGATCAGGTGAGAAATCAGTCAGGTTTTTTGACACAGTAAGAGAAAATAAAATGTAAAAGAAAGCACTGCAAAGGTCAAGATCCATTCATTTGTATATGAAAAATGTGTAAAATATATTGCCGTTTAAATTAAAAAGAGACATACAGTGTTTGATAAAAAGCACATTTAGAAATTTCAAAGCTGCACTTAGTCACTGTGAAAATTCTTTGTACTCAGGAAGCTGAAAGTCGCTTGAAAAGTCTGAGAGGCAGAGAGAGACAAAAGTGTCTGAAAGATGAACTGTAGGAAGAGGAGGACGTGTTACAAGTCCTCTGACACAAAGTAAAAGAAGGTACGATGCAAGAAGTGTTGAGTGCAGAATAGAGTTGTTGCACAACAATGTTGGAATCAAGAGATGGAACTAGCAGAAGTTGAAGCAGAGGAGGCAGGGTTCAGTGGTAAAGTGAACGCCATTAGCACAGTAATAATTGGTGCAGAGAGCAGCAGACCTCAGACTGATGAGACAGAAGGTAACAGCACACTGTGGTTAAGAAAAGGCATGAAGAGCTGCAAACAGATGAACAGGTAGAAATACAAACAGAAACACAGAAAGACAAAAGTGTTGACCTCTGACCTCCAGGGTGCTGCTGACTCGGTGCAGATAGAGCGCCTCCTGCTGGGTGAAGCTGGTGTAGCAGCGCTGTGACAGTTGGCCGGACCGGAGCTCAGTGATGAAGGAGGACGAGCGGAGAATCTCCTCTGCCAAAACGTCGCTGTAACTCCACAAAACGTCAAACAGACTCACACCGGGGACGATGCCTGAGAGAGACAGAGAGGAAACAGACACGACTGTTATGTGTCCAACACTGTATTCAGATCCTTCACTCAAGGAAAAGTACAAATGCCACACTGTAGTCTTTATCTGGACACATTTTCCCCACTAATACAACATGCTAATGTTTTTAGCACAAGGTTATGGCATTTTGCATTGTATAAATTAGCCTAGCAGCTAGCAGACTTTTCCTCTTCTCATATGAAGCCAGGGACAACAGCAACATTTAACAAAGGTAACGTTACAAAATTTGACTCCATTACAACTCACAGGGTTCACTGACAAAACAACTGTCTTATACTAAACACGTTTTCCAAACAAATATAACATGCTAACATTATTAGCACAAGCCTATGGTATTTTACATGGTATAAATTAACCTTGTGATGAGCAGAGATTTGAAGCCAGGATAAATCACACACAAGACTTAAAATGCTATTTTTGTGGAGGCTTTATTGTCTTCACAGTTTATTGCTTCGTATCTGTGAAATTAAAGTAAAAAAAACCCTTTTATTGTCTTCACTTAAGACTTAAACTTAAAGTTGTCAACGGCGCAAATGAAGAAATCTGCGTCCCTCTCATTCAAAATGGCCGACCTGAACTGACTGATGAGTGCAAACCCATTGCAAACATGAACTCCATCTCCATGTATTAAAATTAGGTGCAAATTTTCCAAGGTCAAGAATGAACTGGTCTTCGGGCCCCAGCTGCATTGTTTTAAACTGGGTGCCATAGATACTGTTAGAGCAACAGGTAAACTCTCACCTGGCCCAACTGGTTTGCTGTTGCTGGAGGAGACAGTGAAGCTGGAGATCAACAGAAGAGATGTTTGGGTTAATAATAAAAAGCAATGTCACTCAGGGACACAGTAAGAACTGTAAATAGTCTGTTTAATAAATTACTTTTAGTTTAGCTTTTGGATCTTGAACTCTTGCCTCATGAGCCAGGTCGTGACACGATCTCAAGGTTCTGACTCATGGATGATCATCACAAATCAGGACTTTCTGTCTTTATTTTTCATACATTTTGATTTTAAAGTGTTTACTGGAAGCTTAGGCAACGTGAGCTCACTATGGCTCTTTTTTTTATTATTTTTACACTCTGTCCTTGGAAGAGCTGCCAAATCTTCAAGTGACTGACATACACTGCCTTTTGGAAGCGAGCAGTAAAGATCTGTAGAGCTGACCGCCCTCACTAACTTGATGGCTTCTTTATTCTAGTAGCTTGCTAGGCTTGCTGACGGGCTATTAAATGATCACAAACACATGCCTTGTCAACGAAAGGAACCCAGCTGTCACTCAAAGCGACTGCACCCTTAATTACGAATAACTTTTAAGCCTTAATAAAATGTAAATCGATGAGTTTGTATAAATTCACCTCCCGAACATCTGTCATTAACTGGTAAATTATCTTTAGACACCAAAATAATTTTTTGTACCAGGCTGAAAACATGTGTATTCCTGCTCTGAAGTTTGGCAACTTAACATGGAGGTCTATGGGGACTGACTCGCTTGTGGAGCCAGCCTCAAGTGGCCATAGGAGGAACTGCAGCTTCGGCGTTTGCATCATTTTTCAGCCTATGAGGTTGCCGCTTGGATCAAATGCGATATATTACATTTAAAACTGCCATGACACAGCATTGTTTTCAGCTTACCCGGGTCTGGTGGAGCAGATGTAGAATCTGAGCTCTCCACAGGGGGCGCTGTGCAGCTCTCCACCTAAACACAATATACACACATTACGGTTTGTTTACACCGAATATTATATTTCTTCTTCATTCTTAAAGAACAATAATTATTTTGTAATGCAAGCAATACATTTAGTTCAACTTAATTCAAATTCTGCCTCCAGAACTGTTTGTCATTTTATTTTATTTTAGCTATATTTTATACAGAGCTTTGGTCTGATAATCCAGCTATTAACTACAATACTGCACTTATTCAGTATTAAAAATCTTTTTTAAATGTATGTATTCATTTTTGTTTACCCTTTGGTGTCATTGCTAGGCAAGCCCCGCCCTCAATGGTCTTCCCCTGCCTCTGATTGGTCCAGCTGTTGATCCTGAACGGGGAGTCGTCACTCCAAAACCAAGAGCCATTCTTGAGCAGACAGACAGAGGTTAGTCTTTTGTAGTCATGACACTTTATACTTCTACTTAACTACATCCTGAGGGGAAATAATGTACTTTTTATTTAACTACTTATTTTAAACAAGTTTATAAATCAAGATTTTTGCACACAAGTACTGTATATTATTTATTTATTTAATATTATCATACCTGTTGTACCTGGTATCCACCCAGCCACACAGGAGTGTGTGTGCTTGCTAGCTGAAGGACAAACTGCCTTTCCTCTGGTGTGTGAAGAGACACCAGGTCACTTCCTGTCTGAGAGCAGAGAGACTAACACACACACACACACACACACACACACACACACGTTAAACTCTTTTAGAAGCCATTTAAAATTTGAATCAAAATTAAAATGTGTTTTATGTTCAGTTTACATTAGCAGTGCTCCAGGAGCTCCACACAGGGTAGAAACTGAAGCATCTCTGCCCAAACAGGAGCCATGGAGGTGGGCATGGAGAGGCCTGCTCCGTCCCTTCTGATAAATGATTCAGGTGTACGTATTAAAGTACATAAACTTAGCATGTTGGAGAAGTTTCCATCTGATTGTTTTTCTCACCTGAAGATGACAGTGAGGCAGACAGCCCAATCAGGAGGACATCCAGAAGGAGACAAACCAACACGCACGCCATCATCCACCTGTAACACACACACAAACAACACTGCAAAGTTAAAGTATTAAATTATGACATATCGCCCACTGCAGAGGAGCCACCTTTTAGTTCTACTTGCAGTGTTGATGGGACAAATTTAAGCCCCTTTTACACTGCCAGATTTTCCACGAATGTTGGGTCGTTTTGCCAGCAAGCTGCGAGTAGACACACAGTGGCGGATTGGTGAGTTGATCCGAGATGCCCAATTTTCCGCCTCGTAGGGTAGACATATTGGTAGAACCTCTTTAGTTTAAACAGACCGAGGCGGCCTTCCACAACGGGAGGGGCTGTTGAAGACTTGTGGGAGGAGCTGTTGATGACGCCGCACGTGTGACCCACTGGCGTTGGATAAACAGCTGACAGCAGGAATTAGCGAGCAGCTAGTAGCAAGAGGGAAACACAAACCTGACAGACACTGTAAAGATGAGCAACTGGGGAGACAAGGAATTGCGCGCCCTCCTTATCCTCGCAAACGAAGAGGCCATTAACCCTCAGATGACGGGGACGGTGAAGGACGGGCCGACTTAAAAAGGCGCATTCTGTATAAACAAAAATAGGTAGGCGGCATTTTGCTGCACTCCCTGATTTTGTTTTTATACTGCCAATGCTGAAAAAACACTGATTGGGCTTTCCTGCAAATTTGCACAGCTCCTGTTTAAAAAGGGCTAAAGATTTAACAGGCTGCTAGCTTTATTCAAATATGTTTTGCTGCTCCAGACGGCTCCCAACTGTGCCACCATGTAATTTAATACATTACCTGCCATTACCACGTGATGTAATGAGGTGTTCTAAAATTCGTATCTCAGCTCTTTAGATAGTTTGCTAGCTTTATGGGTAAACCAATTTATCTCAGACAAATATATTTTTGTGCCCATATTCAATATCACCAGATCATGATTTTCACATCCAATTCCAACTGTTATTAATTAGTCTCCAATAGCAATGGCTAAAAAGCCTGTTGAAGCATGTTTGACTGAGCTAGTAAGCTAGCTAACTTTATGACATTATGATTGTACGAGTAAACAAATACATCTCAGACAAAAAATATTTTTGCATTTTAGCATTCAATCATGTGACAATGACAATCACTCTTAAGTCAGTGCTGATTGTTATTAATTCGTCTCCCATAGCAACGGCTATAAAGCGTATTTAGCCATGTTAGCGAAGCCAGTTAGCTACTTAGCCAACTTTAAAACATGACTGTACAAATAAAGAAATGAATCTTCAAACAAAAATATTTTTGTCCCCATATTAAAAAGTACCACCGCATATTGTTTTACCTCGCACGCCAACTTTTTAAGCTTTCAAGCTTTCTACGAAATGTACGCGACAACAACAGTGTGTTATGGTTTGAAAAATATTGTATTTATGCTTTGTAAAGAGAGGAACTTTTACATATAACTGCAGTCATTGGAGGCCCCGATCACACAGAAAGCGCTTTGCAGGTTGCAAAACTTGAGGTACACCACACTGCCTTTTTCTATTTTTCTTTAATTGTATGCCACTGGTAAAACAAACAAACAAACAAAAAAAAAACACTTCCTGCACTTTTTCATTGTTGCCAGGCAACCACGCACTAATCAGTATTTAGTTGCTGCCATGTTGAGGCAGAGGGTACTGTCTGTAGCTCTGGTTGAGGGTGAGAGGCTGTCAGCAGATAAACAGAGATCTGTGTGGGTACATGAGACCCTAAAAAAGAGGCTGGATCATGAGGAGTACCACCAGTTGGTCCAGGAGCTTCTCCTCCATCATGGATGTTTACAGAATTATTTTAGGATGACTCAGGGGCAGTTTGACAACCTGCTGTCTATCGTAGGGCTGTATAGCTCTGTGTATCCAGCAACTGCTACCACCAGTTTCTCCTCCATTGTTTACCAACTGTAAGATAAGATAAGATAAACTTTATTGATCCCACAATGGGGAAATTCACATATGAAAAACTTGACCTCCACAGAAGGCCCGCAGATCATCTGGTTAGACAATGGGAAAAAAGATGACGTTAAAGAGATGAAGTGGATCACTTTTCCGCAATGAGTTGAAGTTTTTACTCGAGGAGTTCAGAGCCCTCCAGCAAAAACGCCAGGCACCTAGAGCGCAGAAATGCAAAGCGCAAAAACTGTGAGCAAAAAAAAACTCATTCCCATAAAAAAACAATAACAAAAAGCCGCCTCCAGCTGCTGAAACACTGTGTGATCAGAGCCAAAGTCAGTGACTCATCCAGCACATCACCTTCACACCTTTATTTACCGTCTCGCTACACAAAAAGCTGAACTATTTAACTGTATTATTTCCTCCTTCACATGAAATTAAGTATTAAGATAAGAGTAGGAACTACTGTGCATCACTTTATCTTCTTTTTTAACATGTCTTAAAAATTTCCTCCCGTCACAACTTTTTGACAAAACTTTGCCGTGCATGAAACAGTGACAAATGTCAAAACTGTGCCACATCTATAAAACAATATACTTTGGTTTGTTTTTAAAATCATAATTGACTCTATACACAGTTTACGTCCCAAAACATAAACTAAAGTTGATCCAAAGGAAACATGAAGGAAAACCCTACCTGTTGCTGTTTGCACTGATGACCAGCCTGAACCTTGTACCTCTGAAGTACCCACCATACCACAGTATTCTCGTAAAAAAAGTCTATAAAACGTTCTTGCTGTCAGTGCAGAGGGAAAACGAGGAAGCAGTTACTGCTCGATCATAAATACAAACAATTCACCTCCACCAGGTGTGTCATGTGATCAGACAGGTGACAGTGTCGCATCATATCACATCCGTTGTCTTCATCTGTGCAAATATTTCATTAAGCTCTGTTGACGTTGTCATATTTGGATTGGTGAGGTCCGACTTTGTTCATCAGCTTTCATTCTGTTGTTCCTGACAGCCAGAGAGATGAACTTCTTCACACATTTAGTCAAAGTCCTGTGTCCAAGGTCCAAAATGAGACACTGACCCTCAGCATGGGTTTACAAACAGTTTTAAACCTGCTCGTAAGTGATTTGTACATGTTTATAACACACGGAAAGGATTTGATCTGTGTAGTATGTGGAGGAAAATCAGATCCTTCACTTCAGTGAAAGTACCGACACATTTATGTAAAAACACTCTTAAAAGCTTTAATTACAAGATAATTACATGTTATTTAACTTAAACATGTTAATCAGCAAAATAACCATTAACATAGGAGAGTGAAAAGTAGAGAGTGTCCGTCTGAAATTTAGTGACATAGAAGTTTAAGTCGCTGGAAATGGCAGAAGTACTTAAGTGCAGTTTTTGAGGTTGTTGTACTTTTACGCAATAATTCCATTTTATGCGACTTTACAAAGATGGATTATTGAACAGGACTCCCTGGAACAAGCTCAGGGGCCCCGCAGAAAGACACAAAATGAAGACAGAGAGACACTAAATGACTACAGAGACACAAAGAGACATAAAACAAATACAGAGACACAATAAAGACCACAAAGAGACACAAAACAACAACAAAAAGACACACAATGACTGCAAAGAGACAAAAAAAACAACCACAAAGAGACACAAATAGATTAAGAGAGACAACACAGAGGCCCATAATGATAACAGAGAGACACAAAACAATAACAGAGAAAAAGGTGACCACTACAAAGTCTGTGTGTCTTGTTCCCATGTGGTGGTGGCCCTCTGCATGTCTGTGCCCAGGGGCCGATTGTCTCTGCCCACGCAACTTTACACTTCCACCTATTCTTTTTAGAGATATATAGTGTTTTTACTGCACTGCATTTCTTACGGCTTAAGTTACTTCTCAAATTAGGATTTTATATAAAACAACATATATCAGGTACCTGACCTTTTTAGCCCTGCGCACTCCCTCTGCACTTCAGTTTGAGGACCTGAAAGCTCAAAGCTCAGACGAGGGGCACGTTCGAGCGACACCTCGGGACATCCCTGACAACGTCCTCTCCATGACGGTGTGATTGAAGTTTGACTACTTTCTTGCTGTGGGCGTCAATTGTATATGACAAGGTTTGGCAGCTGCTGTACCTCCTTGGAATCACAAACCCTGACCCAACAATACAAATAAGCGACTAATTTTAGTTGTCTTGTCTTTAGACAGGGCCCAGTGGGGATTCACCTATTGTAGGTGGTTGTTGCTACCTACAATGTGTGCATGAGATAAAGATTTAACCAGAGGTTCTCAATCTGCAGTTCCACAAAAAGAGACATTTCCCTTCTAAACTTCTCTCATGGTTTCATTTAAATAGCTGTTCAAGGTCAAATTACCAAAGAGGGAGAAAGACAGAGAGGAGAAATAAGACTTAAAGATATGATCCTCCCTCAGATTTATCTGGTGAGCCTTTGGGAAGGCCCCACCCCTCAGGTTGGGAACCACTGGACTGAATAGTTCAAACTGGCTCCACCTGAAGCAGCTACAACAGTAACATGCTGCTCTAACACTGATCCATCAGGATTAACGAGGTAATATCGAATGACCAATCAGTCACAAAGAGCACACAAAAAGACCAAAAAAGACCACAAAGAGACACAACATCACCACAAAACCACAATAAAGACCACAAAGAGACAAAAGGCTACAAAAACACAAAAAAAGACCACAGAGAGACACAAAATAGCCACAAAGACAAAAAGGACCACAGAGAGACACAAAATAACCACAAAGACAAAAAGGACCACAGAGAGACACAAAACAAGTGCAAAGAGACAAAAAAGACCGCAAAGATTCATATATATTTAACACTGCGCTCTGAGAACGCAGGGTTACTCGTGGTCCCTAAAGTCTCCAAAAGTAGATCAGGAGCCAGAGCCTTCAGCTATCAGGCTCCTCTCCTGTGGAATCATCTTCCTGTTACAGAGGCAGACACCGTCTCCACATTTAAGACTAGACTTTAGACTTTCCTCTTTGATAAAGCTTATAGTTAGGGCTGGCTCAGGCTTGCCCTGTACCAGCCCCTAGTTAGGCTGACTTAGGCCTAGTCTGCCGGAGGACCCCCCTATAATACACCGGGCACCCTCTCTCTCTCTCTCTCTCTCTCTCTCTCTCTCTCTCTCTCTCTCTCTCTCTCTCTCTCTCTCTCTCTCGTATCCTATTACTGCATCTTGCTAACTCGGCCATTCTGGATGTCACTAACTCGGCTTCTTCTCCGGAGCCTTTGTGCTCCACTGTCACTCAGATTAACTCGTATTGCAGCGGTGCCTGGACAGCGTGACGTGTGTGGTTGTGCTGCTGCTGTGGTCCTGCCAGATGCCTCCTGCTGCTGCTGCTGCTGCTGCCATCATTAGTCATTAGTCATACTTCTACTGTTATTATACACATGATTATTGTGTATAATAACATTTTTTTCCCCATTAAAGGTTTTTTTTGGGGGAGTTTTTCCTTATCTGCTGTGAGGGTCATAAGGACAGAGGGATGTCGTATGCTGTAAAGCCCTGTGAGGCAAATTGTGATTTGTGATATTGGGCTTTATAAATACAATTGATTGATTGATTGATTGAAAGAGACAAAAGGACACAAAGAGACACAACACAACCACAGAAAGACAAAAAAGACCCCAAAGAGACACAAAACAAGTACAAAAAGACAAAAAAGACCCCAAAGAGACACAACATGACTATAATAAGACTAATGTCTTCAGGCATCAATAACAATGATTTACAGCTGCTGTGCTGTACATCCTTCATCACCTCCCAGCAGAAGTTACATTTTTGACACATACATAAACATATGTCCTTATACCTTCTTCTTAGTACATTATAATGTGTTAAAACAATTTTAACTGTTTATATTCTGCTCATAAAAGTTAAGTGTACGCTGTCTCTGCTCACCCACCTAAGGTCAGTTTGATGTCTTTCAGTACGACAGACGTGTTTCTGTGGGTGGGAGCAGCTTTGAATGCCCCTCTTTTACATAGTCTGATAAAACTGCTCCCTGAGTTCATAAAAACACAACTGTAATGACAGAAAACAAGGTGTTGTTTTACAGAGACAGGGGAGAGGTGTCATCCCTCCTTTTGAAACAAGTTTGACAACATTATGGCTCTCACAGAGACACAGCAGACGTCCCTGCAGCTCTGCTTAACAAAGATGGAGAGACAAAGGGAGTGAGGTGGGTTGAGATGTTTGGGACATCCTGGAGGGAGGCGGCTACAGCTGGTGTGCATCCTGGTAGTGTGTGTGTGTGTGTGTGTGTGTGTGTGTGTGTGTGTGTGGTGGAGTCCTAATCTCACAGAAATACCCTCACTAGAAAAGAGCGTCTCTCCCTCGACAGTGTGACACACAGAACTGGCATCATGTTGCAGGAGGCAGGTGTAGAACATTTATGAACTCTGTCACAGAGTATTACAAACACCCCAAGGGGCTGAAATCCCACCTGCACTACAGTCTCCAGGCCGGACCGTATTTCTCAAGATAGAAATACATACTTTATGCATAATAGATTAAAGGACTGGTCAATGAATCATTAAGTTACTTATTAATAAAATTAATCTTCAGCTCTTTTGATCAACATCATACAATAAGACAAACGCACAACCTAACCCAACAGGGCTCCAAAGTCGTCAAAAACCGGCGCTTGGTCAGCGACTTCTTTTGTATCAACGCGATAGCCATTGGGTTGCCGGTATTGTTTGCCAAAATTCAGCATCAAGAGCACTTCTAAGGTCATCGTGGATTTAACGTAGAATACTGACAACAGATACAGATTATGTTGTTTTTTTAAAATGTTGGGCTTAAGTTAACGTCTTCTGAACATCTCATACCAACGTCATCTGGAAATAGTATAACAACATTTATTCCTAAGGTATGGACAACAAACCTCAACATCTACAAACGACCATAAAGTTAACGTGAAATTCAAACATTGTTAGACATTTAGAATACGGTCAACCAGACCAAAATTTCACATCTGTCATAATGTAGGAGGTCAACATCTTTCTCAAGTCATGTTGATGGTTATCGAGGCAGCAGCTCCCGTGATCAGCAAGGTAAAATTATTGTTTTTGTCGTTGGAGTCTGGCTTTGTCGAAAGCAGAAGTTTTAAATATTGCTGCTTTCGCAAAAATACACGTGTTTGTAAAGTTATGAACGTGTGACTGGATAAATGATACTTGGATAATACGGCATGAGCTGTGTGAGAGTTTGTAAACAGATGTTTTGATGTAGTTTTACTGTGGTTAATCGTGGACCCCACTGACTTCAGTTCATCCAAAATGTAATCAGTTTTTTTGGATTCTTCGTTCACCATGAAGGTATGCAAGAAAAACAAGGTTTGTTCACGAATTCATTGTAGCCCAGGCTGAGTAACTGATAAACAAAAGATCATTTCGGGGTTGAGGTTTTCCTTTAATCATAATTCAAACAAAAATGTCTAACATCCACCTTCTCAGCTGCACCAGTGCGCCACTTTTCTTTGTTTTATGTGATTGTATTTCTAATATGTTTCAATTTTTTTGGACTTTATACATTTTTATATTTAGATATTTATATTATCTATATTTTTTTATACCTTTTATATTTCATGACTTCGTCTAACAAATCGTGGTGAACACAGTTACATGCTAAGTTATTGGGACAAAATAAATAAATAAATATTTTGGCCTCCATACTCACACACAAACACGTACTACTTTACATTTCCTTTTTTGATATTAAAAGATTAAAAGATTTGTTTCTACAGTTGCATGTAATGTGTTTTGGTACCCGACCTGCAGCTCTATGTGCTCTGGTTCTACGTCTCCCTCCTCCCTCCACATCCTGGACCCCAAAATCCCCCCAAACTTCACAGGCTTCAAACAAACTTTAAACTCACACAGGATCTTCTCCAGCCACAGTAACACAACAACTAAACTGGAAACTCTGGAGGACGTGATTCTTTTCTGCATGTCCTGAAGGGTAAGGATGCTCACTCTGACTCTCCCTGATGCAACATTCATTCATGCATTCATTATTTAGAGGCTAATATTTGCTTGATGTGACATGTTGTTGGTAAGAATGCAAAAAAGACTCCTCTGCTACGCATCTGTTTGGAAATAGGTGCGCCAAGTATTGCTTTGTTTTGACTTAATAGGAATGTGGAGAGTTAAGGAAACAGAACAAGTCAAAAAGGAATGAAAATTAAAAGTTGAGGTAGGATTTAAGGGTTTATGAACACATAAATGTCTATCTTACTAACTGTTTATTAAGTCTGGCTAACATTTACCAATATACTGGTTTTATCTTCATTGTTTATTAAATGTAGAAAAAAAAACAATGTACAATTTCGTCATTTTAGGGGCAAGGCCACTTAGCCTTTCGTGTTGTCAGTTTTTTGAGGGCACAAAGGCCATACAATAAATCAATGATTTTAAGTCCACATCCACAATGAATTTAATTTAAGGACTAAGGATGTATAACTATCTGTGAAATGAATAAATAAAACAAGCTCAAGTAATAATAATGATGAGAATAATAAGTAATAATGTGATTTAATTAGTAGCACTAATAAAACCAGTGTGTTTTAAACATAGAACAACCAGGTTTATGTATTTATAAGCAAACAATCTTAAATATGTTTTGAGTGTACATGATAACTGATTCACTGGACAAGACTGGCTTGCAATTATTTCTGATGTGTTGTTAGACAGCTAACAAACAAACAAACTACAGCAGGGCTATTCAGTTACTATTCAACTGGGCCGCATTTCAAAACCAGATCATGATGGGCCACATTGTTAGCAGCGACTAAAAAACAGACTAAAAAAGAGCTATCAATGCACAGAAGCGTAATAAGTCATGTTTACAACAACTGTCAAAAACTATTTAAAACCCAATAATATCTCACTAGAATATAAATATTCCTCCTGACATCACAATACTGAGTGAAGAAAGTCACGTTATCTCAGGCCCTCGCAGCCCTCGTGAAATTCCTGCCCTGCTGTTACGAGTCAGTGATGTTGTTAATATTATGATTGTTATTTGAATACTGTCAAGATGCTTTTTCACTGTGAGAGCTTGAATGTGTGGAGGACAAAGTTCATAAACATGCAATGGCATAAGGGAGTAACGACTAGCCCGAGTGTCCACGCTAGTTACGATTTATGTGCCTAATCTCATCGCCCCGTCACATGATCAAATGGAGACTCGGAAGAAACGTAGCGTTATATATTTCTACATGAATTAACAAACGGTCAAGATAATCACACATTCACTTCACAGACAGAGTGTCCAGAGTGCGCTCTGCCACTCTGAGAGTGCGGTGCTCTGGATAACGGTACATTCAGACAGCGACCCCAATTTATGAACGCTCCAGTTTGCGGGATGAATAACGTTATGTGTATTAAGAGTTATCATGTCCACCTCATCAGAAACTGGGGAGGGATTAAGAGGAAGATTGGATTTCTCTGGAACGCTGACTTTTTAGCACATTAGCTAACGTTAGCTTCCATAGCAAAACAAACAAGTGTGGTCCTCCTTTGTAAGACTGACTTCCTGTGACATCATCCATCCACTGAGTGAGAGCATACGGGTCGGCCAGTCTGGTCCCGTTGGTCAGTGTTTACTTATTCAAGTAACACTGGCGGTCCCGGAGAGTGAGTGACCTGACATGGTGCGTTGGTAAATTCAGTCTGACGCTCTACACTAAAATGAGAGCCCTGTTGGTGGAAGAAACGCAGCGTTATATTTCTACATCAATGAACCAACGGTTAAGTTAATTAAGTTAATCCGTCTCCACAGACAGAGTGTCCAGAGTGCGCTCTGCCACTCTCAGAGTGCGCTGCTCTGGATAACCCAACACTACATTCAGACAGCCCTTCCAATTTATGAACTTTCTAGTTTGTGTCAGAGTGCGCTTCGACACTGAACGCACCACTCACATCATCTTCCTCCATTGTCTAAAACAAGACAACATAACTTGCTAGCTAATGTCTGTGGAGAATTGTTTTTTCCTCCAGCTAAGCCCCGCCCACCAAAACAACATCATACTGTTTACTAACAGTACAAGTGTCTATACAATCTTATCTAATTATTTGGCTTTTTTTTTTCAGAAATCAAAATGTGTATTGATGATTCAGTTTTTAAAGTTTTATGGGTTGGCTTCGGGCTGAGCGCAACAGATGCAAAGTCCAAAAGAGACAGACTCACATACTGTTAGTTTTGGTGTTTAAATAAAAATATAAATACTGCCAGCCGCATTCTTCAAATACTTGAGTCCTCGCTCAGGATAAACGCAGCGCAGTTTTCTCAGAGTGAGAAAATAAATGATAGGATATGGAAATTTAGGTGTAATTCTGTTGGCATGGGTCACAGAGAACCAGTAAGTCTCCTTGAAATACAAATATCAATTTGCAACCAGCCCAGAATGTCCTCAACCTTCATGGCAGCAGTAAGACTTTAATTCAAATGGTGGGAATCTCATTTTGTTAAGAGCTCTTTAATTAAAGTCCAGCTGCATTTTTCGTCTGCTGCAGCATTAATTACTCGTCCTGCGCTATCCTTTCAGAAACCAAAAGGAAAAAAGAATATCTGTTATATACTTGTGCCCTTTTTTTGCATTAATTTGTATTCATCTCTGTCCAGATGAAGACCTTATTTTCATACTTTCAAATCTTGTATGCCACATCCTTATCATCAGAAATAATCACGGGCAGAGCGGACAGCAGCTTCACAACAGTTTCCTTTCTTATTAAACTCCCGAACATGAACGCACCTGACAAACATTAGAGGACTTTAGTTTGTACGCTAGTTAGCTGCTTATCTGCAGCACATTTAACAGCATGTGTGTAAACGTACCTGGAGTTCTGGTTAGAAGCTGCTGTCGTCCTTCACTCTTCAGTGTAACTGAGCCACACTGTCTGCTGGTGACATGTAGGCCACGGAACAAGTCTGTCGACTTTGTCTCTTCCTCCCTGCAGGCGTAATACTATGACTCCGCCTGTCTGTCAGCTGCCGACAGTTAGAACTGACATTTAAAGGTTCTGTATACGACATGCACAACGTTAATGCAGCAGGAAACCACTGTTAAGTAAAGATATAGTGAAGTAATGGCTTCCTGTTTTTTGCAGTAATCCGAGCTCCTCTGTTCTTTGTTGTGGTAGCTTATTGCTGGCGCTCTGCGCTGTGTTTACACAGCCATTACAGGCCATTGAGCGTAAGGTCAGTAATACATTTTCTCATTGCTCTAGGTGAGGTAGGGTACACAATACTTCCTGTGGACAAATTTACACTCGAAAGAGGCCCTGCTGATTGTCATTCAGACCAGATGCTTGTAATACGAAATATAACCACCGTCACTGTGTCTGCCTGGCATAGCTAACAGACATGAACAGCTGAGCTACTGTTAGCATTAGCTTTAGCTAAGTTTGTAAGCTATATGCCAATTCACACACACACAGTAGCCCCATCTGGCTGATTTTACTGACATGGTACGTTTCTGATGTTGTGTTGTAGAGTTCAGGGCTTCAGGATGACTTCTGCTTCCATCACTCTCCACCTTCCCTGTTAACGTTTCTTCAACACATTCTCACTCCGACCTCGTCACATATTGATGTTTGGTCGTGGACTTTCCACGTCCACATATGACGTGCAAGGTACCCTGGGTGTGTTGGTTGTTGATGATCTGGGACACCGTGTCAAGTTCTGCCTGTTACATGCAATGTCTTCTTTCAAAATACACTTCTGTTTTCACAGGAAATTTTACATATAGTCTCTTTCAAAATAAAAGCATACGTCATGCCAAAAACAGGTTTTCAAGCTTGCAAAAGAAAAGTCCAGTGAATCATCTCCACCGTCTGTCTTTGCAGTGACTGTGTGTAGACATGCAGCCTACCCTCCAATGTTTTGGGGTGGGTGTGGTCTTGTTATCTTTGGCTCCACCCACCATGTCATTCTCCCGCGGTGCGAGCCACGTCTCTTGTCGGGAAATGATTCCCGGCCACATCAGCGCCCAACCCCAGGACCCACAGCGCAGCCATGTCACCCTGCGCACATCCGCCTCTTCTTACCTGCCGGGACAGTTAGTAACAGGTGAGTGTAATTTAACTCACTAATTAATCCACTAACCAATTAACAACAAAGATAGCTGCTGTTACAGTCATTCACAGATTTTAGTTAACTGTTGATTAATTGTTAAAAGAAGTAGGGACCAACTTACTTCTGCTTGTCAGCACAGTTATTTACAGGCACTTATTAACTGTTAATTAATGACTAACAGCTAGCTCACTTTTACCTGCTGGGACAATTAATCACATCTGAGACCCTGTGTCCTCATATAGGACATTACATTTTGGGTTTTCTGCACCTTAGACGTCATTCTGCTTAACTAAAGCCTGTTGTCCTCGTTTGTGGACACTTTTTTGTGCCATCTTGTAGTAGCAGTACTTGTTTCAGGACATTGGGACTTTATTATTGGCTTGTTTGAGGACATTATTCTATACCTGTCGGTAGAGAAATGACAGGAATTGAAAGGAAAGAGAGATCAGGAACAACGTATACCAAAGATTCCTGGCCCAATACAAATCAGGGATGTTGGGGCTCATGGTCGGCACTTTAGAACACTAGACCACCAGGGAACACCACTACTGTTCTAACTACTAATGATAAAAAAAAAAAAAAAAATACACCTTTTTAGTGAAGAAGAGGCTTATATGCAAACATCAAAATATCAGTCAATCAATCAGTCCATACCTGTGTCCTCAGTAACCGTCCGAAGCTCTCGGGACTTCATGGGTTTCCTGCTCCAGGCTCGCAGTGTGGAGGGTGCCGGGGTCAAGGCTAGAACTGGCATTGGAGTTGGAGCTGGGGTCAGATCTACGAGAGTGGGCCCAGTGCTGCTGGGCGGCTCCTGGACGCTCACTCCCCCTGGAACTCACACCCTGCACTGCCTTTCGGAGGGTGACACCCTGACACACTCTGACAAACAGCTGAAGAGAAACCTGTCATTTGTGTGGAAGGCTCCTGACGCACCCATGGGAGACATCAAGTTCTAGTAAGTGTACGCCTACCATTTGTACAAATGACCATAATCATAACTAGCATGCAAAGACTGGTAAATACACATGTAGCCTAACATCATCGGTAATCCTCATCTGATGTGAATATTCAGCCCGGTCTCATAGAAATGCATGATATGGACACAAGGGCACAAAATGTGTTTAAATCACATGCTGTCAACACGAAAAGAATGTTGATGCAAAGTAAACGAGGATCTTTTGTCGTGGTGGACACACAAATTGAGTATAAAGAGCAAGAAAGTTCATGTAAAAATGGTGGGAGGGGTGGTGGTGGTGGATGGATCAAACAAACATGGACTTTCAGTCAGGACATTGCGGTTCATGTCCTATGTGAATCAAAAGTCAACTTTACATGACTTAACATAGTCATCTAACTATGTAACTCTGCAAAATACTTAACATAACTATGCAGAATACGTACATTTACATGACTTACTACTAACATAGTTATTTTAACCAAAACCACGATAATTTCCTAAACCTAACTTTTTTTTCTCCAAACCCAACAAAACTGCGGAAGTTCATTGTAGACTTTGCATTTGCATTGTTTTCATATTACCATGACGTAATGCGTCATTGAGAGGTTGTGTCCATTTCATGTTTTCCTGTAAGACTGTGCCAGAATATTTGGTTATTGTTTACTATTCAGTGATGCCTCTTTGTCATTCCAGCATCACGGTGGTGCAGTCTTATTTTGTGTACTGGGCAGGTATTGACTCTGCCGTGGTGCATGATGGGAGTTGTAGTCCTTGGAGTGGGAGTAACATCACAAAGGTGGATGAAGAGAATTCAGATTTTGTGCTTCAGCAAGATGAAGCTCTGCCAGGTATGCAATTTGTTAAATTATGAATACAGAATATCTGATGAAAAAGACAGCTTTGCTTTGTACCTGATTGTTTAACTGTAGTTCTAAATTCAATTAGTTACAAGTGGTAACTCCAGGCCAAGGCAAAACACCAACCAATCTTTCTGTCTCTCAGTCTGTATCTCACCATACCTTAAACCTTGCTGTTCTTTGACCTTGCTGCCTTACAGCTCTCGGATCCCTTAGAGCATCAATCAAAAAATCAATTGACAAGGCAAGCTTTCTGACCACCATAGGACCCCCTACGCCAACAAGCAGTGAAACCCAAGACTACAAATACCAGGAAAAACTAACAGAAGTCACTCGTTCCGTCTTGGAGATGAACAACTCTGGGACTTTGGCATCAGATCAGGAGGCCAATGAATGGAACAGCCCTGTGACTTTAGAGTCTCTTCAAAATGCTACCAAAGTCAGTGAGACTGACCCATATGCAACGTCAGGATCCCCCTCAGGTGTGACTGAAGAGGCAGGCGCTGACACAGGAAACCCTTTTACTCATACAATAGCAGAGGCTACAGGGGTGGAAGCTGCTACCAATCTTTTGCCCAACATCACAGTCCAAAACTCAACCAGTCCTCTCTCCCTGCTGCAGACCCTTGCTTCCCTTCTTCCTCGTGAAGATGGCAAGATGCAAAGAAAAGAGGCAAAGATAAACTTCCAGGATCCAAAACTGCCAACCATTCCTGGAACAAAAGACACAACATTAAATCTTGAAACCACCACCAAAGCTATACCATCACCCACTCATGGCTTCCAAAACCAAAATACACTCAAACCCACATCTCAACACCCAAGAAAGCTAAGTCAGGACCAAACTAGTTCAGTTAAGTCTGTTACTCAGAGTAGCTCACCACAGCCCTGGAGGACTGCCCTGACTGGGTCCCACTTGAGTCTAATCAAGGATGAAATGGGTAGCCAGTCTCTGCCTCAGAATCTTCACCTCAAACGTTTGCTCCACTACCAAATGTCTTCAACCAACCCTTTTCACCAGGCAACCTCTCCATCCAAACCTCCTCTTCAGTCCCAATCTAGTACAAGTCAGACCTCTCCCCTCTACCAGTCATTTGCAGCTAAGCTCTTTTCCAAGATCCAAACCCCTTCACCAAACCTCATTCAGCCATCCAAAGCTCCTACCCTTCAGTCCTTTCCCAACAAACCTGTGAGCAGTTTACCCAAACCTGAGCCTGAAAACAGTCAATTTGGGCCAAAAGCTAGATCAGGGCAAACCAGTCCACCTCCCTATCAGCTTCATGTAACTGCACCTCTGAGCAGCCCTCCTCATCCTAAGCCTTTGAGCAGTTTTTCCCAAACCCTGCTTCAAACTATCCCAACTCAAACTCAGGAGCAAGCTAGCTTTCTCCAAATGGACCAGTCCCAAACAAGGCCCATACCCCATTCCCAAACTGTTGCACCACAGGCACATAGCTCTGGGTGGAAGCAAATGCAATTTTCAGCAACTCCTGGATCAATCAACCCTCTGCCCTTCACATCAAGGGGTGACCTAACCTTCATACCAGATGACAGTGCAGAGGTCAAAGATTTTCAGTCTCAGGCAAAGATTGAAACCATGAGCCCAATCTTTGCGTCCATTCCCTCAACAACTCCTTCTCCTTCTTTTGCAGTGTCTGACGGCCTGTCTAGATTTAATTCTTTACTCCATAGTTTTCCTGCCTCTTCCCTTGTTCACTCTACCACTCCTCTTTATTCCTCTGGAGGTTCAACCCTGGTATCCATACAAACTTCTGTCACCCATGCCCTTTTCTCACTTTCCTTCTTTTCATCCTCCATGAAAAACCAAGCCAAAACAGCTCCAGCCCTTTCTGCTCTACCTTCTCCCACCCCGATCTCCATTCCTCCTCATTTTCCCTCGATCCAATCTTCCTCAACTTCCCCTAGGCCATCCTCCTTCAACTCTTCTACCAAACCCTCCTCAAACTCCTCCAACTATCCATCGCCAGCTTCCTTCTTTTCCTTAGTCTCTTTATCTACTTCTTCCTCTACTCCCATGGCCTCCTCCCAGTCTATCACAAGTTCGACCTATTTGTCGCCATCTTCTTCCACCATCTCTCCAGCACTCTCCTCTTCCTCATCGGTGTCTTCCATTTCTTCTCCTTCTATTCCCCCTTCACCTCCTCCTTCTTCCTCATACACCTCTACCTCTACCTCAACATCTTCATCCTTCTCACTGGATTTCACAAACCCGTCTGCCACCTCTTCTTCTATGGTGTCTTCGCAGTCTACTTCCCCTCTCCCAGGACCCTCTCCAGCTCCCCGTCGCTCTCTCTACAACCCCCTGACATCGACCTCCTCCCCTGTGCCTTTCCAACAACTCACTCCTGGTCAGAGGTTGCCCATCCAGAACCACATCACATCATCTGATCCTGGGCCCAGCCTCAACCTACCAACATCAAGAACTGTGGTTCACCCAAACCCTGAACCCCATCCAAACCTTGACCCAAACTTCAAACTAAATCTTGGCCATGAGTTAAAACCAAACCTTCCCAACACTGACACTAATCCCAAACGCCCCTCAAATCCCCCTGCAACTCCAGATAAGGAGGGGAAGTATCCAGACATTATCCCCAGACACAGTGCGTGGGAGCTGGGCATGCTGCTGGGCTGCTCAGCTGGCTTGGGCATGGTGCTGGTGGTGGGGGTAAGGTACATGTACCGCCAGGCCTGTGGCAAACGGACAGAGGTGACGCTGAACGACAGGGAGAGAGAATATGGGAGAGGAGAGAGAGGTCTGATCCATGTTCAGGAGTGTGGAGATTTGGTCCGAGTCCAGAGAATCAGAGAGAACAGTTTTGTGCTGCTGGCAGAGTACGATATACTGGCATCGCCTGGAGACTAAAGACTGCTAACATAGATAGCTTTAGATATCAAAATATATCCTGAAATCAGAGCTGCTGGGAGGGAAGAAATATTCACAACAGGTAAAGTTCCCTGAGTAATATTAGAGTCAACTAAATTAGCATAGAACTAACTGAAAAAAAGGAAATACACAAAGTTATTGATGGCTAGTTAGCTTAGCATGCTTTTACAACTGATCCTTAGTCCTCCCCAAGTTTGTCACTGTTGCTACATCTGACAAGTTTGACAAAAAGAAACATGGTGAGACTGGTTTCTCTTATCCAGGTGCTGCAGTGTTTGCACTGCCAGGTTTGTGTTCCCCTTTCCCCTTCTGGGCATCAGTAATGTAAAGTTACTCTGTATTTATTACTGATTACAGAGCATGCTTCTGACCTAATGTTAGTCTTTCTTTACTTTAGATAGTTCAGCTAGTTACTTCAGACAACATGTGTTCATGATCATGAAGTGTTGCTCAAACAAACTTGTGCAGCTGTGTCTGTGCCACTCTGTAGTTACACCTCCAAAACACTAGTCAGCAGCAGAGTTTCTGTGAAGTGCTGTAAAGTTCAGATGATTTAAAACACACATTAAACATGACTTAATAGAGACAATTTCAAACACAAGTACGCAAATCAGCTTCACTATAACTCGCAGCATTCACAAACACTTGCCTTTATCTGGACACATTTCCCCACAAATACAACATGCTAATGTTATTAGCACAAGTCTATGGCATTTTACATTGTGTAAATTAGCCTAGCGATGTGCAGAGATTTCCTCTGCTCATATGAAGCCAGGATAAATCACACACAAGTTGTGATCTATATAAACAGACTAGATGGGAGAATCTTTGACCCATACTTATAAGCATTTTGGAGATGGAAATTGTCGATGCAGATGATGACGTGGTAGCCTGATTGTGGAAATTGTTGAGTATTTTTTGCCGCACATCATTTTTGGCTTTTGTCTCATTTTAGTATGGATCCTACGCATTGTTTTACAATTGAGACCCCTGGTGGTGATTAAAACTAGTAAAAGCTGACTAAAGCAGATTTACATCACAAATCAGTGTTTCTATGACACTGTTAAGCAAGTTGTAGACAGGACAACAGCCTGACACCTGCTAATATGTGCTCACATTTTTTTCTCTGTTAACTTAAGATCCTGACGTTTTTACCGGGTGCTGAATTATCCACAGACAGACCCAGTGATTTAAATCGGTAAAAACACTGAAAAAAACCCAGTTTCATGTTAATAAAACCCCCTGTGTTTTAACACTGCTGTTGTGGAGGGGCTGCTGACTTTGGTCGTCGTTGCGAAAACGCGAATGGCCCTGTCTGGAGCAAGTGTTTGGTTTGTCCGTTCTGAACTACTGTAGAAACATGGCGGACTCTGTAGACAAGGACCTGCTCCCTATGTAGATACAAACAGCTCATTCTGAAATAACAAAAACACAGCAGTTCTTATTTTCAGATGATTCTACACTAAAAAAACATACATACATTAATATATATATATATATATAATTAATATTCCATTTCTGCCGATACATCCCGCTACATCCTTTAACCTTTAACACTTTAAGCTGCACAACCAAAGCTCTACATCAGAATTACCAGCATGTAGTTTGTTCCACCCACCTCCACACTGTGGGGTACATTCATCACAGCCTTCAGGGGCCAGGAGTTTTAATCTTGTTTTCCAAACAGCTAACTTGCACAAGAAAGTGTTCTTGGCTAAATATTTTTGCCCCTCTAGAGATTTCTGCCTCAGACATGTTCAGAGGACTAAAATCCCAATCTGCTTCCTGATAGAAAGTAGGATATTTGCAAAGAAATTTAGGATGAAACACACCGTTTGGTGGACAGTGTTGTTGTTAGTGACACTGGGGCTGTGCATCCAGCTCTGTAATCACAGTCAGAGAACATATGTGTATAAATGCAGGATTTACATGCTGAAACTCTCAAACACTCATGTACATGTACTTATGAGGTTAATCTCAAACTCATTCATACTTCATCTTTTTGTAAATTGCCATGTTATGCACCTAATAATAAAGTATATTTTCAGTATTATACATGTTGTCTTTCTTGATTTTAGCTCTTGTAGCTGTGAGGTTTCATGGACCACAATGCTGGTTGTTGCTTAGTCATTTCAAATCACTTGGGTCTGTCTGTGTGTTAGAAGGCCTCTGGGGTCTGCTGGCAGGATTTTCACAGTCTTATTTCATTATTACTTCATCCAAACGGGGTGACAGAGGAGCCATCTGTCCAAAAAAAGATGGGTCAGTGGAATTAATGAGCTGCCAATAATTCCCTGAGTGTTTTTCCCCCATTTGATCAGACAACAAATACATGAGTTTATTCCATATTTTCAGTATCTAAACTGGCCCGAGGAGGAACGCTGCCTCAATGTGATACAGAGGAGCTCTTATTAGACACAGGGGTGTTAAGACTACAAGAGAAAGTTAGAAAAACAAATTCCAGGGAGTGTAATCTCTGGAGGTGCAGATTAAAATCTGGTTTTCACAGTGTGCAGGAGCGTGTGATGATAAAGCCAACAAATACCTGGCCCATTTAACAGCCCCTAGATGAAGCACAGCACATCCTGATTTAAAACATCACAGTCCACTGAGTGTAATATTGCGATAACACTCCCATATACTCTTAAATGTTCCTCTGAAGATAAATCCAGGTTAAAAAATAACCTGATGTTCATTATTAACTGAACAGAAAACATCAAGACGCTGCACCAGACCTGAAAAGAACATGTTTTTCAAAGTTTATTTCTGTATTTTAAACAAGTGAAAGAACACACTCATACATATCCTGCTCAATGTCTTTCTTTCCAAAACATACTTATAACAATCACACTGTAAACATAGACTGACCCTAAATTTGACTGTTGCTGGATGACCAATGAAATGGCATTTGTGCTGTTGAAGCTTCGATGACCTTCATATGAACAGTGTCTGATTTTAGTCTGTCAAGGCCCTGACACACCAAGATGACAGTGGGCTGTCAGTGACCCTTGCCGCCGCGGTGTAACGGTTGGCCCTCGTCAGCACTAATTGGCTTTTTTCCCTGCTAATTCAGCATTTTGAATCAGCCTTGGTGACTGCGAAGCCCAACGGTGAATGAAATCACTCTGATTGGCAGTTCAGCTCAGCGCACAATATGAAAAACCAAAGTGAGGAAAGTAAACAAAGAGCTAAAGTTAAGACCAAAACAAACTTGTTACACAAGGTCAGATTATTTCCTTTCACCATTGAGCTCTTTAGCAGAAACATTTCCTGATGGTTTGTGTTATTGGTCAGTGGTGCAGGGTAAATACGCTCTGTTCTTTCGACACTGGATTGTGCTGTTAATGTGCTAACTGGCTAACAAGCATCAAGACGGTCTTCTGGTTTCCCTTTTTGAATGATCATTTCAGACTTCCACCATCTGCTGGTGTTGAGTCATTTCCACTCATGCAAGCACAGAACGTACATGTTGGTTAGCTGTGAGCGAAGTCATTCTGACGGATTCATGCGCAACTTTTTGGCCAAGACAAGGGTGACGCAGCAGAGGGCGTTTATCGCCGCTGGTTCTCTGAAGTCAGTTTGGTGTGTCTGGGCCTTTAGAGATGTGTAAATCTCGTCTAACTACACTGAAAGTGTTCGCTGTCTGTTGATAGAAATCTGAAATTCTCAGTCGAGTTAACACTCTGATAGATAACGGAGGTTTCAATGAAGAATACGTTCCTTTTAATACAATAAATAACATTTTGCTTCTCTTGTGTGCCCAGCAGGTTACTGGGAAAACAACTATAAACTTCAGGTGTATCATCTCATCTCTCATCTCATGTTCAAGATGTACATCTGGGGAGATTTTGTTAAGTCCCAGTAAGGGTTGCCTCCCCTACCAACACCACAAGGACGCTGTATAGTCAGGAAAACGTCAACCTTATTGCCAGACATCAAAACAACTGAAATTGGAGGGTGCAAACTTCAAGACTATGTTCAGTCACGTTTTTTATTGTCCAATCCCAGCATGGTTAAAATACTTTATTTTTGAATATCTGTCCCTGGAAACGAGGTCACAGTCAAGGTTAGAGTCTTGTATAGCCACATGTATGTCGCACAGTGCTAGCGCCAGAAAAAGAGCTATCTGAACCACATAATTCCACACTAAGGGGAAACTAAGGGGAGAAAGGGTCAGAGTTTTTACTTATCCTGTGAAAAACGTGAAGGATATTGCCCGACCAGGAATTAATGGCCTATGTGAAGGGGTGAACCGTCCAACACGCAGTGGTGATTAAGGACATCTCAAAGGGCACTGTCCACTTGCCGAAGAAAAAAAATTAAGAATGTTTATATTTTAATGTGTTTTGCAATAAAATCAAAAGTTTTATGACCCAGTTTCCCTGGTAACACCTTAGGATTACCACCCCATAAGGTTCATATGCAATGGGAACATTTTTGACTTCTCAAGTAAATGGGACAAACCTTGGATACGACTGGGCAACAGGAGATATTTCTAGTCTGCTTAGCACATAGAGCCCTCTGAACCAGAAAGCCAGAAGGCTAACATGATGCTAGCAAGATACAAAGTCAACAAAATTGTGTACCATTGACAAACGGTAAATATAATTTGACAGTATGTTTAACTACAAGACGAGCCAGCTATCCAGCCATGTCACTGTCAATGATCGGGATTCGTTACTGTTGGCCGCAGCCTGACGTAGTGAACAGAATAGTGCTGTGTGTTACAGTCTCCATCTGGTGGTGCTCAGAGGACCAGACACTGAAGGGCTACATACAGTGTTGAAAAATTAAGTGTAAACAAAGGCTTTGACTGCCTCCCTGTTGCTATGGTTACTCATATTAGGCACAGATACTATGTAGCCAGTGCATTAATTTATGAATGTACAGTTTCACGGGAACTACTTAGATGGTATTCGTTATTAGTTTTAATGGACACTGCGGCCAGTCGGAATATGTGAGTATTCACCCACACCATGATGTACCTAAACACTGACAACATTAAGTTTACACAAACATTCATGGTTCCCAATATCTCAACAACTATTAGATCAATTGTGATGTGGCAGGTTCATGTTCCCCTCAGGATGAATTGACCCTTCGCTAAGCCCCGCCCCTTTGTGATGGTCGGTAAAGCTGTCGCAGTAAGCATGGAGCCCACACTGTAACTAACGGCACTCACTTAAGAAATGTTATATTTTTGGAAAAAATAAAGAGCAAATTCAGTAAAAAGGCGTCTACAGTCTGTGTTTGAAGGATATATCTAGGATGTCAAACTGACTCAGCAGTGAGAACAGGTCAAACAGGTTAAGACAGTTAGAAGATAACGCCCAGTGTACATGTATACATTCAGTAGGGTATATCTTCAGTAGCTAGCTAGCTAACCCTACACTTTTCAGGGTTTGATTTTGGAACAGGGAAGAAACTTATATTTTTTTCCAACCTCTCCAGGTAATGAGTATCATTAATACACGACGTGCCCCAGGCACAACATTTAGCTCCACATCCACAAAACCAGCCTGAAAATGAAGGGAATCTGAAACGACTGCATTAGAGTCAATGGAGCACAGCTGTGTTGTTGTCGGACCCTGGTCTGAGCCGACCTTATGCTACGTTATGATTGACCAGTCTGTATTTGAGGGGCGGGACTTAGTGAAGAGTTCATTGTAGTAACTTTGGTGATCCTCTGACTTTTAATTTAGTGCCACTGTTAGGTCAAACTCTTATTAGTATTGCTTTTCTTTTTTTTTTTTTTACGACATTCCCAACAGCCTGAGCTTTACTTTTTGTTTAGCTCAAATTAGTGAATATTAGCATGCTAACACAAAAGCTGTGACCACGGTTATACCTGCTAGACATCAGCATGCTTCCATGGTCATGATGAACAGTCAGAGATTTCGGTTGGTGATCAATATGATATCGGCAAATTGATACGCCTCTCGATGTCACGCTATCTCTCACATAGAATAGAGTATCATCTACATACAGATAGAAATGATAGTATACTCCTGCCTTCTTATTGGTCCAAGCCAGAGCATGTGAGCGGAGCGGGTGAAAATTTCCGCTCCTCGCTCACAGACCTGTCACTTTGCGCTGCTTGTCCGCACCGCTTGGTTCTGCGCATTCTTCGCTCCGCTCCATCATAAATTTTATCCCACTCCACTCGCTCACCACTCCGCTCAAAAAAACTGTGTCGTACTACCCTAACCTGTAATCTTCTATTCACAAATAAAACATGAGCTTGGTAGATTCTCCGGGGAAGCCCTCTCCCCGCAGTTAGGGACCGTTCTACACGGTACCGCTGGCAGGGTGGAAATAGGTCAAAGCGTAGAGGACACGGACCGGGTTAAGCAGCCGACCTTCAGGGAAGCCCTAACGCCTCTCCCCGCAGTTATGGACTGTTCTCCAAGGTACCGCTGCTTCTCTTCTCAGTTTCTTTTCTGAAGTACACAGTAAACTCCATAGTTTTGAAAGAAAATAGTGTGGGTGTGCGCAGGTGCAAAGATGCATTCTGGGTGGGGCATGAGCGACTGGAGCGAAATTGGAACGAGAGATAAGGCTCCACTCCAATCCAGTGACAGAGAATATCAGGTGTACAGCTAACGATGTGGACCGTAGTTTGTTCAAGACAAACATCAAAAACAGATAAATATTTGAATAATGTACGAAAAAGATGTAAATAAGAGGTACATGAAAGATAAAGTGATACTCTGCGTGTTAAATTTGACTCCCTACCTCCTGTTCATGTCAACACTTGATCATTTGGAAAGATCATCACCACAGGACTGCTTCTTGTCAACAAACACAAGTGTTATTTTAGAAAGTGACAGAAAAACAACCCTCATTATTAAACTGTATATTAAATTTCAGACAATCCAGCATTATTTCGTTTCAGTCAACAACATAAATGTGACAAGTGTCCACATTTTCTGGCAGTGACAGCTCGGATAAAAGTAGAGTAGAGTAGAAAAAAAGTAGAAAATTGCAAGAAACATAAAAAAGAATGGTCCCAGTAACTCTTTCCTTCATGTTCCTGCCGCGAGGTGCCGTTTTCCAACCAAACACTCCATTTGTCTTTAAGGAAAACAGCTGTCCCCTTTCTGCAGGAATTTTTGGGTATTTTATATAAAAATAAATCTTGTGGATTCTTTTAAATATAAAGGAATATATATATGATGAAAATATGAGCTTTTCGTTGTCGTAGAAACTGAGAATATCAAGGCGACTGGTGCGCCTCACTCCGTCCATGGCGCTGAGGTCTCTGTTGTTTGTAATAAGGCACATACTACTGTATTCTTCCGCTTTTGCACACTTGTGCACCAAAACGCTCGTCTCCTCCTCGTCAGATGGGCTGAAGAGTCGACAGTTTCACCGCCTGAACAGAGAGGAAGGAAGAACAGAACGTGTCAGAGACCCAGACAGGACAATGAACAGAGGAGAGAACGTGAGAGAAAGTTCCAGTGTGTGCTAAAATGTGAGAATTCCCAAAGCAAGTCTGGTGAGTGAGTCCGCCACCAACACCAAATTATCTGTGATAAGACAGAAGAGGAAAGAGACGGCTGACAGAGTGAAAGTTTGATCATGAACCTCCGGTGTACTCTGGTATTATTTCACTTCCTGTATCTGTCAAAATTAAACACATTCTCCTGTTAGTGAGGTTTCTGTCTGTCACAGCTGCTGCAGTTAGTTTAACTTCACAACCAGGTGAGAGTTAGCTTTCTGCAGTAACCTCATATCTAAAAGGGACAGTTAACCTGTAGTGCTGTTTGTTAGAGGTGTGGACTTGAATCACGTTAATCCGACTTGTCCAAGTCTAGTCACAATTTATTACTATTACTTTAAAGTCTACTTGACGAAGAAGATCAGAAAAGACTTGCAACACAACTTTGACTTCAACACCAATGACGAGTGACTTCACTTGACTTGAGCCTTTTCGCCCCGTTTCCACCAAACACTTTCGGTATAGTACCTTTGGAACCAACAGTGACCCTTCAGACATGGTAGCTAGACCCTCGGTCCGGTTAGCACTTCCACCACAGACAGTACCCATAAATGTGGGCGGGGTTGTTGTCACTCACTGCATTTCCTCATCAGCGGTGACACAGATGGAAGTCTGCACCCGGTTTATCGTCCACGGAGCGGGATTGCAGGTCGACATTTTCAGAACAAAACATAACAGGCTGCAGTGAGAGTCTCTCTCCATGGGATATTTAAAAATAGCAGCTTTGTGCATTTAGTCCTTCTCAGGCAAGCTCAGGGGTTTAGTGAAGTTATCGGCCATACAGTATAATGGAACTAGATGGCACTCAGCTTGTGGTGCTCAAAGCGCCAAAAACATTAATTAGAAAAACTCAACAGTAATATGTCTTCCCAGAAATCCTGACCTGGTCACTCCAGGTAATCCACAGAGCTTGTTGTGAGCGTGATAAACAGACTGATAAACAGCACTACAGGGGAGAGGAAATATATGTGTGTGTTTGATTTACGGGGGAACTGTCCCTTTAAAAATGCCACAAAAAGAAGAAACCCACTCACTGTAATCAGAGTGAAGGATGAGGAGAAATAGAGCTGAAACCATTAGTCAGTTATTCTAATGGAGAAAATAAATCAGCAGCTGTTTTTGTAAACAATTAATTTACAACAGAAATGTTAAATCTCTAAAAACAGGATTTGTATTTCTTCGTGTGACATCATCATAAACTTAATGTTTGGGTTTAAGACTGTTGGTCGGACAGACATTACTTCAGATACACTGAATCTATGGATGCACCCATGGGCGGATACTGAGGGCCCCAGGGCACAGACATGCAGAGGTCCCCACCACCTCGCCCACACAGGAGGTTTTTGTTTTTCCTTTTTGTTGTTTTGTGTCTTTTTGATGACATTCTGTGTCTATTTGTTATGACTTCATGTCTCAGTTTGTCATTTTGCATCTTCTTATGGTTGTTTGTGTCTCTTTGTGGTTGTTTCGTGGGGTTTTTTGTTGTTGTTTTTTGGTCAGTTTGTCTTCTTTAGTAATTTTTGTGTCTATTTGTTATGATTTTATGTCTTACTTTGTCATTTTGTGTCTCTTTTAGATAATTTTGTGTCGTTTTTGTTTGTTTTGTGTCGCTTTAAAGTCATTCTTTGTCTATTTGTTACGACTTCATGTCTCAATTTGTCATTTAACATCTTGTTATGGTTGTTTTGTGTCTCGTTGTGGTCATTTGGGAGTTTTTGTTGTTTCTGGCATCAGTTTGTGTCCCCTTGAGATAAACTTTGTGTCTTTTTTAGTCATTTTTGTGTCTATTTGTTGTGATTTTATGTCTTACTTTGTCATTTTGTGTCTCTTTTAGATAATTTTGTGTCGTTTTTGTTTTGTGTCGCTTTGAAGTCAATTTGTATCTATTTATTATGATTCTGTGTCTTTCTATGTCATTTTCTGTCTTCTTATAGTTGTTTTGTGTATTTTTAAGTCATTTTGTGTCTACTTGTTCTGATTTTATGTCTTTCTTTATCATTTTGTGTCTTGTCATAGTCGTTTTGTGTCTCTGTTTGTGGTTGTTTCTTTTTTGTTGTCGTTTTATTACCAGTTAGTGTTCCACTGAGGTAAGATTTGTGTCTAATTTAGTCATTTTGTGTCAATTTGTTATGACTTCATGTTTCAATTTGTCATTTATCTTGTTATGATTGTTTTGTGTCTCTTAATGGTCATCTGTTGTTTTGTTTTTTATCAGTTTGTGTCCCTTTGAGATAAACTTTGTGTATTTTAGTTATTTTATGTTTATTTGTGCAGATTTTGTCTTTCTTTATTATTTTGTGTCTTCTTATAGTTGTTTTGTGTCTCTTTGTGGTCACTTTTTGTTTTTCGGCCAGTTTCTGTCACTTTGAGACAAAATGTGTCTTTCTATGTCATTTTGTGTGTCTTTGAACAGTTGTCGTTCTGTTGTTTTTCTTCAGTTAGTGTCTCTGAGGTAAAATCTGTGTCTTTTTCTGTCTATTTGTTCTGATTTTGTGTCTTCTCACAGTCGTTTTGTGTCCCTTTGAGGTAATATTCAGTCTGTTTTGGTCATTTTGTGTCTGCTTTTTTTGCCTCTATTTGTAGCCATTTTGTGTCTTTATGACCTGTTTGCGTCTCTTCATTGTCAGTTTGAAGCTTGCTGGTCGGTTATTTGTTAATGTCAGTGGCATGTCCCCAGTGGGCCTGTTCAGTTATCCATCCATGGCTACACCTAATGATTAATTTTATTATTTTCTCAGTTTATCTATTACTTGTGAATAAAATGTCTTAAAATAGTGTAAACATCTATTACAGTTTCCTGAAGGTGACGTCTTTGAGGTGCCTTTATTTTTTTTCAAACCAACAGTCCAAAACCAAAAGACATTTAGTTTAGGTCCATAAAACAGAAAAAGTAAAACAGAAGTTGTAAATTCTCACATTTTAGAAGCTGGAAACAGCAAATATTTAGAATAACTGAAAGGATTATTTGATTATTATGTCTAGTTTGAAATGACAAACTGTTGGAGCACTGGTCTGTGATGATTTTTGTTTCACAAAAAGTGCACATGCACAGAAATGACGATCAACCCGCGCTGTCACTTTGAAAAATATAATATGAATATAAGAAGTAAAAAGAGGTTAAATTACAGAAAATTTAACAGTTTTTTTTAACAGTGGAATATCTTGAACTTAAAACATAATTTAACTAAAAAAACAAATAAACAGTGAACGAAGGGATGAATTAATAAATCAAATATTATGCAGTGTATAAATATAAACATGGCACAAGAGGAGAAGGAGAGACCCCTCGCTGTTGGCAGAGGAGCTGTGGAGTGCAAATACTCTGAGCAGCATGCATCAGAATGAATTACAATATCATTACTGTGATTTACAGTAACTGTCCGGCATCACTGCAATCACCATAATTACCACACCCACGACCATCAGAGCAGCGCATCACCACTGGTGCTCAGTCACAGTGAAGCAGGTGGTTCATGCAGACTGCCAGCAGAGGGAGCTGTTGCACACAGAGCTTGTTTTTAAAACCACCCGCAGCATGAAGGGAGAGCAGTTTAAAATACACGATCACAGCTGATCTGCAGTTTTGTTCATGACAGGCGAGAAGAAGAATTATTTTTGATGATTCTGGAGTCAGTGCCTTACTCACTCTGGGCAGCAGTGTTGGAATGCGGCCCTATCTCAACAACAGACTAGACTGTAGGAGAGGAGAGAAGGTGAAGAGGTTAGTGTTGGAATGCAGCCCGCTATCTTGTCTTATCCTCAGCCACCATCTGTGGTCGAATGATGGATATCACCACCCCGAGTCTAGAGTGCAAGATACTCTCATTTTAATCTAGGGCTGGGCGGTATGGCCTAAAATCAATATCACGGTATTACTTTGGGGGGATGCATACAAGTCTAGGATGGAAACTATTTATCATCATTAGTAAAACGGTTGCTAATCCATCTATTATTATGTATAAAACATTATACAGTTTGGACATTCACCGCCTTAACTTTCGTTCATGACCCAGTGTGTTTCCCACTGACGCCAGTGAGCGCTGTCAAACTATAACGGCAACCGGCCACGTATCATGCCAATGTTTAGGGTGGCTTTTTTGTTGGTTTCCGACGTCGCAAGACACTGCCCAAGCATCGGATTTTGACGACTTCGGAGTGAGACCAGGCTCATCTTTGAAGACAACAATGGCTTTGTCGTATAATGATGGCAGATGGGAAGACGCTGCTCGGCGAATGGAACATTTACATTATAAAAATACCCAGATGGAAGTGTTGATAGGAGCATCGTCCTCTACCGTTTCTGCAGTAGGGAGTTTTCGTACCATCAAAGTACTTCCAGACTGAAATATCACCGCAACGCAAAGCATTTCGCAGCGAACCCAGAGGTCCGAGCTAGCACTAGCAGCCAGCCTTGTCAAGCCACGCTCGACCAGGCGTTTCAACGCAAACTGAGTGAGGGTGCTTTCAGACCTTTGGTCCGAATCAGGAACGTAGCTGCATAATTGCCTAGAGTTGGTTCGTGTTCACATGGCAGCATTTACAAGCGGTAAAAATCAATAAATTATATTCCTTTAGTCTGCAAGGGTCCACCGCTTTTGTGGCTCCCTCCCTTTGTAGAGCCATGAGGAGAATAACACTCCTCAAATGACTGCCTGAAACAAATAGATATGTCATATCTCCATCCTGTTTTCCACGTTATTTTTCACTGTTTGAGGTTTGACTGGCGTTTGTCTTGTTGCGCCCTCTTCTTCTTCTTCTTCTTCAGTGGTATAATGACACCTGACTGCTGCTGATCTCTGTCAACCTGCTGACTGACAGACTGACAGTTTGCCCACCCTATCAGAATCTTAACTGTTCAATTCTGGTATAAAGCAGTGTTTGTGTGTGTGCGAACCAGTGTTTGTGTGTGTACCTTCTGCCGACTGGTCATCCAGCTGCGGATGGTTGGTACAAGGACGGAGCCGAGCAAGATCTGAGCCGGATGGTAGATCAACAGAGGGACTGAGATCAGAGAGAGATGCTCGTAGCCCTCAAACACGATCTTTAACATGGGGATACCTGCAGGGAGCGAGGGAGGATACAACACAGAGGAAATGAAGACGCTCCGACACTCTGCGTCCGGACTTCAAGGTCTAATCCCTGAAATTCTCAGATGGAAGCTGTCGGCCAAACAAAAATCTTTAATTCTAATTAATGTGAGGCGATGAAACTTAGATCGTCCTCTCCTCTTTTATCTCCTCTATGACCTCGATCACACCTCAGACTCCAGCAGACGATCGTCTTTGGAGCAGATGTCTCATACAAGGACTGAGAGGTGGAATAACATATATAACATAATGCATATTTAATTTTTGGTAACTATTTTATATTACTAAAGGCCTGTGTACATTTTTACATTTTTTCACTGATGAAGATTTATTTGTTTGTTTAATTTTTATGAATGCTTTATTTAGAACCAAAATGAAACGGCATGTGTCACCGACATGCACGACAATTGGTTCACATGTGTATCATGCGCAGGTACACAAAAAAGCCTCTTGGACCCACTGCCTAAACCCAACAGGAAGTCGGCCATTTTGAGGGTTTCCCACATGTTGTGTTTTAACAAACTCCTCCTACAGATTTCATCAGATTGCCTTCAAACTCACTTTGAGCGAGCTCGACTACTTTGTGATCAAAAGTTATTAAAAGCTCTACCTCACGTTGAAGGGCACGCCTGCTGCGGAGCGCTGAATTTTGATGTCTCACCACAAAACAGGAAATTGCTATAACTTTGGTGTAAATGGTCCGATCTCCACCACATCACACACGATTCATTACTCCTGCCCTGAACACATCTATATGACAATACTCTGTGATAGTCATAGCGCCACCTAGTGGCGTCAGGCAGTGCTACTTATCAGATACTTATCTTTTGATTTACCTGAATTTTACATGCTGTGGTCGAAATTTAATGTACAAAAACATGACAGTGTGTTCTCCAGCGCCCTCGAGTGGAGAGAGGAAGTGCTACATATTGAGTAATAGGTCATTCCTGGCTTCACGTTGAGCTTCAGGTCAGATCAAATCCACCTGAGTGTCATGTGAACGCTTCAGCAGAGGGGACACATCTCAAGTAAATCTGACCTTCTGTACAAACCAGTAAAGTTTGTCAATGCCACAAATTTAGTTAAATTTGATTGTTGACATAGAAGTGGTGCATATTACACATTATGCATACTTCTTGATTTTACATGTTGTAACTTCCTGTGTTTTTCAATGTTTCTGAACCCTCAAATTTTCAGATTATTTCCAGGGTCATGCAAAAAATATTAGATTTTTTCAATGCAACTAATCCAGTGTGTGTGTGTGTGTGCGTGTGTGTGTGTGGACCTACCCAGAGTGAGAGACTTGTGCGTGGAGCAGAACATGATGGCGACAGTGTCTGCAGGGCTGAATCCTGATCCTGACCTGCAGAGACAAACAGGAAGTTAAGTGCTGTGTCCTCTGACCTTTGCTATCTGTACATGTACAGTACGATGAGATAAAGCAGCAAATGCAGAGGGAAATGTCTGTGCAGCAGTTACAAAACAAAGTGGGAGGAGTGCTAAAATGTGCAGCAGTCTTTATACTTGTTACTGTGAATATGAGACGTGAAGTTTTCTGCTGGCTTGAGGCAATTTTTGACAATAACAGCTATAAAATGATATTTGTTGGAAAAATAACGACAAAGCAACACGAGCAAAACACAACTGGTCAGCTCTGGATGTTCTCATGACACATTCAGGTGGCATTTTACTGCAACATGTGTGTATGATTTGTCGGGCAAACGAGCAGAAGGGCCTCGACACACCGAGTCGACAGGAGGATGTCCGTCAACTGGCTGTTGATGAGCGTTTTTCAGGGGATTTAGTGTGCTGAAACAGAGTCACAGACGTCGGAAGAGACGAGAAGAAGAAGAAAAACGGAGCGAATAAAGTAAAGGAATGGATAAGACTTTGTTCTTTTGCCATTGTGTTGTGTTAATGTGCTAACTGGCTAACCAGCATCTTGAATCCATCCTGTTGGTCTTCCAGCTTCCCTTGTTGAATGACAAATACAGAGTACCGCCACCTGCTGGTGTGGAGTTATCTCCTCTTACGCAGGTGCAGAATGTTCGTGCTGACTGGCTGTTGTCTTAGCGGTGCATTCAAGTGCAACTTTTTGGCTGAGACACAAGCGACGTGAGGCAGCCTTCGTTCTACTCGTGCGTTGTGTGTTTGGGCCTTTAATACAGGGTGTCTACAGCTATGTGACAGTTAAAATTCATTTCCAAGACCTGTTAGAGACACCTTATAACCAAATTTAGGACAGATTTTTGGACAAATCATGTTTACTTATTTAAGTATTACAGGTTAGTAGTGTATCTGTGGTAAATGCAAACCAATATATTCTTGAATAAAATGTGAAATGGATGAAATGAAGAGAGGAAGAAGAAGTGGAAGGGAGAGTTAAAGAGGAGGAAGAGGAGGAGGAGGAGGTGCAGACTCACCTGGCGGAGAAGGCAAACGTGAGCAGCATGAAGCTGAGCTGGATGGAGAAAACTGCAACAAGACAGACAAATTTCACTTGCAGATTTGTCGGCTGCACATCCATGATGAGAATTCCAGTAGATACTCAGACCAGCCCGTCTGGCACCAACAACCATGCCAACTAACATCTATTTCTTACCGGTTGCCAGAAGAATAGTTGGATGAAAGAATGGACTAGACCTCAACAATTGTATGAATAAAAAGGCTTCAAACACACAGACACACACACATAGGGTACTGACTGATGAGGACGACCATCAGCAGGCTGGTGGGGTCCAGCTCGATGTTGGGGTTACTGAAGGTGTCACAGAAGGTGGTGTAGATGATCATGAGCAGGACGGCGCTGCTGACGGTGCCGAACGGAAGCTTCCGCCGCTCCAGATACTCCCTGAGGAAACTACGACACACCTGCACACGCCCAGAACAAAAAGCTCACCGACTGCACACAACATTTAAAACACACGTTTAACCCTTTCTGTGTCAAACACTCTGATTCCTACCTGACCCAGGATCAGAGGAACCACCACGGTCATGAAGAGCTGAGAGAAGATGGAGGAGAAGGGAACGGAGGACGACGAGCCGAGCTGGAGGAGGAGCACCGGGAGAAGATGACACAAACACTGTCACATCACGTTATTTACATTTATTGCGTGTGAATGCTGAAAGCTTCGGAATTCTTTGATATTATTACTCTTCAACCCACTTTCCACATTTTTCTACATACAATCTTCATTTAAACATCAAAATATTCATCTCACTTAGAACACATCTGCTTGTATTTTTCTCATTCATAACATTCATAGTTTCTAAAATATTCAGCGTTTTTCTGGCATTTCTCCTCCATTCAAATGAATGGAGGAATCTTCAAACTGGACACAACTTAATGCTTTTTCATGCACTTTCAAAGCCCATCTCCTTACTCACACATTCACTTAGAAACTCCATTCAAACTTTAAAATGTTCCTCAATCTTTTGTACATTCAACTTTAATTCAACTTTCAAATCCCACTCAGTCTTTTTGAAATATTCAGACTTATTCAGAGCATAGTAAAAACGCCTAATGGGTCTCTATGGGCGGAATGTTTCAGAGCTAGTGTGGAGGACTCAACTCGCTGCCACGTCCACAATTTTTACTCTGCATACATCATTTTTGGTCAAAATGGAGTAACAATTGTGCTCTTTCAAACAATGTTACTTTGGAAGCAATCAGACCAACATACTTGGCACAGTGAGGCTGAAAGTGAGAGAAACTCCACCAACTCCATGTTAAGAGAGACCAGTAATCTCTGGAGGACAGCAGGTCATTCCACTTTTCTAACCTGCCACCGTTCTCACATTTTTGACACTACAGACACAAATTTCACACTGCTTATTCCTCAAGTTGTCCTCTCTCTCAGGGTATGCAAAGTATAATGATCTGAATTACTGTTTTTGAGGAAAGGTCAGAAGTTTGAGAGGTGTGCTTCAGCTAAACACCTGCATTCTCTAGTGTATTTATCTGGAGTAACAAATAATGAGCCGACTACTGCAAATTTAATACTGCAGATTAAATTTGTTGTTTCAATAGAATATAACAGAATAAAGCCTTTACTGTCATTGTACAGAATACAAAAAAGCAATACTAGACCAGATCAGCGCAGTAAAAAGACAGAGGAAGACGCCACAAAAACAAACTCAGCCAACAAACATCAACAGCCGACAACGCCGGTTCTAAAATAAGTCAAATAAATAAATCCAGTGCAATCCTGTAATAGAATAGGCGTATTTATTTCACCATAATAAATGAATTTATTGTCAAGATCCAGGAGATTGTCCCAGAGTTTTCTCTCTGACAACAGCTGCCTCAACTGCAAATTTCCCTCAGGAGTTGGTAGAGACCAAAAACAGAGCTAAAAGAGAGCGGATACTGGACTTGCACTCATCAGGTGGACACACACGCCTCTCCTAAGAATGATGTTGCTCTGTGACTGCTGGATGTTTATTAAGGTGACTGTCTGTTAATAAATTCACAATGAGCTTTAAAATATTATCACTTTTTGGTGATAACATGTTAAGTAAAGTTGTGTTTTGGGAAATATTCTTAATGGCTCACTGGCAGAGAGTAAGATGAAAGATGAATAACACCTTTGTATCTGTATGATCAATAAAAACACAGCTCAATGTGAACTTTTGTTTTGCTTCATTGCAACCTGAAATTTTATTTGATTTTTTTGTAATGGACGACACAAACCTGTCAAAATGGTGACGTAAAAATGAAATTAAAAAACTGAAGAGTGATGCATATGTGTTCACCCTGTTTGCTCTGAATGCCACTAAATAAGACCTGGTGTGACCACTCACCTTTAGAAGTCCGTCACTAAGTTAAATAAAGTTTAACTTTGTTATTATTTACTCTTGTTTTTAGGTAAATTTAACAAAATATATATAACATGTTGATTTGTGAGCTTTAGAGGTGCTGGTAGGCAGATTATTTTCTACCTTACAAGCCAAGCTAGCATGCATGCAACTGCCTCCTGACTGCAGCTTCATATGCACCACACATACATCAGAGTGGTGTCAATCTCAACGTCAGCTCTCAGTAAGAAGGTGAAAAAGGTAAATAACAAAGTGTGTAAAAACTCAGCAGGTCTGACTTACAAACAGCAGCAGCAGCACTGGAGTCACGATGATTCCCTGCAGGACAGAAAGACACGATTACAGTTCCGACTCCCCACAGAGCTCACACTGAGCTTTCATTACTGCTCCATGTGTTTAAGGGAGATTCATCTCATCTTACCAGGAAACTTCCGAACGCTGAGTTGAAGATGGCAGCAGCCTGAAACACACACACACACACACACACAGTCAGTCTCTATGACAACGTGCCAACACACGGCTCATGACTTTACAATATTACACCATTTGTCAAAGACTGCGGGATAATGACCTGCTAATGTGTGTGTGTGTTACCTCGTTGCCTCCGACAGCCTTGGTGAGAATAACAGCTGACGAGACCGGAGGGGGCATGCAGCTCACGGTTTGTAACCTAGGCAACAACAGCAACAGGATGAAGAGGAGAAAAACGATGAAGAAAAAAAGGCAAGAAGAGTTATCTTCACATATCTCTTTCCTCGGATGCCTTCCTTTAAAAGGTCAGAGGTCAGGGTCTGAAGCCGACATACATGTGAACCTCCACCTCCTTCCAAAATGTATCGAGAAGGGAAAGAAGTCTGAAGAGGTCCAACTCCAGGCATTGTGCCTTTCTGCAAACCATGGATATGTTATGTAACCCGCTGCCTCTGCACGCCCGTCGCCAGGCACCAGACGCAGGGTTCAGGATTGTTGTTGAGATCTTGACTGCGTTTTGTTTCACAGTAACACTGTCGACCTCTGCTGCTGGCATCACATCCTTACAGGGCAAGTCACAGTAAAGTTTGAAATACAAACAGTGCAAATGTCAAAACTACGGTGTCCTGCCAGGGCCAAACAGTGTGAACTGCCACATTTGCTGTGGAATAGACAGCAGACCAGTTTCCTGTGGTTAACATGTGGTTAAGTTCAGGTACAAAAAAACACTTGATGTCTTTTTGTAGCACTATTCCAACAAAAAATCCAGAGGAGATGTCTCTCTTAAAAAACAGCTTTTTGTGATCACAGCTGGAAGCTTTTGATGTCTCGGTAAAACAACAACCATTTTTCATGGCACTATCCTGGCAGGAAATTTTTGTCTCAGTAAAAAACAACTGCTTTTTGTGGCACTATCCTCGCAGGAAAATTTGTGAAGTCTCAGTAAAAAAAGAACCGCTTTTTGTGGCATTATCCTGGCAGGACACTTTATGATGTCTCAGTAAGAAATGACAGCTTTTCGTGGCACTATCCCGGCAGGAAACTTTGTGATGTCTCAGTAAAAAACAACTGCGTTTCGTGGCACTATCCCGGCAGGACACTTTATGATGTCTCAGTAAGAAACAACTGTAGTTGTTCTTTGTTGGTCTTCAACAGTTGCCAGCTGGTTGGCAGGCACCTCCTCTGGATGTCAGGCTAAACACCATCCCCTCCACCTCCTGCTGACAGTCGACTCATAACTACGTCACTTTAGAAACACTGATATGACACATAAAAAACATACAATTGTAGCCTATTCGTGGTTTGCAGGAACGTACAATGGCAACATTTTCCTCTGGCGACTGAACCCTCAAACAGCTCTTTAAAATCTGTCCCAACAGTGAGGAGCAGCCAAAATGTCCTCCCTTTCCAAAAACGTCCTCACTCCTGAAGTCCAACACTCAAACCAGTCCTCACATATGTAGATGTAACAGCACACACACACAGAGACACACAGCGCGGCCTGTGGCAGCAGTGAATGTGGGTCTTTGTGTCTGTACATAACTCGCCCCTCAGGTACAGTCAGGCAGGGACCAAATAAAGGACGGCATTCACACACACACACACACACACACACACACACACACACACACACACACACACACACACACATACACTCGTCCTACCCTCTGAGCAGCCATTGGTCGATGGTGGTGAGTGCGAGCACTTTGAGCAGCAGCCAGATGACCAGCGGGAAGAAGATGAGCGTGAAGGACTGCACGAAGAGGTGGAGCCGAACGTGAAGCAGCGCACTCGTCAACTCCTATGGACACATCAGGCACATTCATCAGCTGCTTCCATCACCATTATAAATAAAGTTTACACAGCGACAGGGGGGGTTCTCACCTCTGTTTTCAGTGACAGACCGCTGTTGAAGAAAATGAGCGAGACGGCGACATACGCAATGGTGATCTCTGGCTTTAATGGACCTGAGAGAGAAGAAAATGCACTGAATTATCACTAAGATACGAGTATTACTTCTCTTCACCAACTACCAAACCTAACCACGCTGGTTGTTAGTGCTTTTATTTTGAAAGAGACTGCATGTAAATATTACAATTCCTGTGAAAACTGAAGTGTATTTTGAAAGAAGACAAGGTCCCAGTTTATTTCACCTCCTCCAGATTATTCTCAGTTTTTTGGATTCTTCGTTCACCATGGAGGCCTGAGAGAAAAGAAAGGTTTTATTCACTAATTCAACGTAACACCCAGAGATGGGCAAGTCACGGCTAATCTCCGACTGACTGGTTTCTCTCCCTTCTTGTGAACTCTGTCACCAGCATCACATCTAACTGTCTCTGGTCCTCCATCATTATCACTTACTTCTGGTTTCTTATATTAATGCCTGTTTGTCATGTTTGTGTCATTGAGGGTGATTTATTATGTTTTGAGTGCTTTATGCCTGGTTCACACTACACGACATTTGTGTCCGTTCCGGCAGTCACTGTGTCAGATTAGGCGATTGTGGAGTCATACGACAGACATGACACATCACACGAAGGTTCACACCAATTATCCCTGGTCTTCTTTCACGACGTGTGTGATGTCATCGAGTTATTCTTGTCGTATTTTTATTATTATTACTATTACTTCAGTCACTGTGTCTGTTCATGTGCCAGCCGAAATGTTGTTGTAGTAATGGAAAAAGCCCCACCAGATGGGCAGAGCTACATTTGAAGTACCGCATGCAAACTATAGCCGTGTTTCCATCAGCCTGTTTAGATACGCATCTAGATGTATCGCATCGGAAAATTATGATGGAAACTCCAAAATTCGAATTAAAATCCGCTGATTCGCACAAACTAAAATACGCTCGCTTTAGCCAGGTTTTGGTTGATTTGAAAAAATGCTGATTTGCAAAACGGGAGATGGAAACAGTTATGTTCGAATTAAGTCTGACGTAGCGCACCTCTCTCCATGGTGATATCCACACTCCGGGTTGGGAAGGCGGTAATGCATTTACAAGCTGGTTGCCAACTGCCAGAAAACGTAGAAGAAGAAGAATGTGAGACTTGTTTTGTTTCCAGTTCTGCGGAAAACTTGTGCGAGTTCGTAGTTTTCACAGAAGTCCGTACATTTAATGGAAACACACAGGATTCGTATTTCTTTTAATGCGCATTTTCCAATGATTCTTATCACTTTTGGATGGAAATATAACTTATGACAGTCACAGAATCCTCCACAAGTTCCTGCAAATGTTTCACAGTAAAAGCCTGTTTAGAAAATTTTTAATTTGAAACAGACACAGGAAGTAATGAGTTTGAAATGACGGCACGATGCATTAACTTTATAAAGACAACGGGAGCGGATAAAAAGTGAAAATATAAAAATACAGAGGGATTAATAAATATTAATATATAGTCTCTGCAGTTGTGGTGAGTAAAAGCCACTATTTTTTAATTTTATTTCTTTATATCCTCCATTATGAAGAGGTAACATTGTTTGCTAGCTTGATGCTAATGGCAGTACTCAGCAGGTTGACAAAGTGCCTCTGCTGTTTCACACCATCATTTTCCCTTTTCACTCTGTGTGCTAACATCCCTACAGGGAATATCAATAAAACTGGACTGTTGTTGTCGTACAGTTTCCACGGCAGCAAATCTCTCTGTGTTCCTACTGGTCAAAGTGACGGCTGTGACGGGAGAAGTCGTGAACGATGGAAAGAAAATCAAACACGCTAGAGTTTCTGTTGGAACGTCGTGGGGCATCCCAGACGTGGTGTCGGTTGTCGTCTACTATGACACACTACATGAGATGAAACGATGCATTATCATGTACGACACTCATTGTCGTTCACGATCAGGCTGATATCGCGTAGTGTGAACCCAAAATTATACTCTTTTAAGTGTACATTATCACTGATGACATGTTTTTATATATTACTGAGGGCGATGTCGTATAAAGTTTCTCCTACCTTTGACTATCTAAGTTTAACTTTATCCCTAACGTCAGATCCTTTTGTTAGTTATCATGAGCTATATACTCCACACATATTTCAGCTTTATGCATGTTATGAGTTTGTTGTCCGTTCACACATTGTTTCTTGTCTTTCTTATACGTTTGTTATATTTTTCAGTTTCTGACACTTTATGTGCAGGTTTGTCACAATATTTAATAATTCTTATTTCATTTCACTGTTGTTTCTTTTCTATTTATTTGGCATTTAACCTTTTTTCTTGTGATTAAATATGTTGATTATTCATAGTATACATTTATGTCATTTGTATTTGCAATTTCTGTTAATGTGCTTTCTGTGTAGTAGGGCTACACCAATGCATTTCACACCCTGATGAAGACACTCGTCCAAACACGTTGGTTATACATGGATTTTTAACTACAGTCAGTCCCTCAGATGCATTTGTGGACTGGCTGCCTGTACTGTGGACTTTTACACTGAGTGAACTGGCCAGTAAAATGCAGTTGAACTTCTTAAATGCCCATTTGTCCTCTGACTCCTGACAGTAACACTGTCACATCCTGGCAAAGCCTAAAAAAATATTTCCTTCATGTTAGTTGTGAATAAATGCTTAAATTAAATGTTTAAAACTTTAAGATATAAAAGAAAGTCTCATAAAAAGAGGTTAAAAACAACACATTTGTAAACCATTAATTATTATGTCATTATTATTATTTCTGATTTCAGCTTCTAAATGTGAATCTTTTCTGGTTTATCGTGACAATAAACTGAATATCCTTGAAGAAACACTGATAAATATTCTGTATTTTTTGACAGTTTTAGATCAAACAACTAGTCAATTTATCCAGAAAATAACTGACAGATTCATCAGCAATGAAAATAAATATTAGCTGCAGCTCTCACTCACATCCTCGCAAGGTAAAAATAGATATTACAAACACTGAAACATTTCAAACAGATGTTATTTCTTCATGTTAGTTGTAAAGAAATGTTCTGTGTGGCTGTGGTGCATCCAGTACTTACCAATGCATGGGAATTATACCTTTCACCTGCGCACAGAATAATTACCAACAACAATCCGAACAATAATTTTCATTATCACTTAATCTGAATTATAATTGATTATTATTTTCTCTGTTAATTATGTCATTATTAAGTTCCTACAGTTTTTCTGTCTGGACAAAAGCACTGCTGTCTGACGCAGGAGTTTCCGAGGAGCACATGAAGGCAGCACGCTGACAGTAGCAGCACAGTATCTGAACTAATCTGCAGGATAAGATGTGAAGGTGTGACCGAGCTGATACCTGCTGCCTGTCACAGACTACACCCCACCTATCACTGCAGGTCGCACCTGTGTTTGCTCAGTGGAATCACCTCCAAGATAAAAATGTTTTTTATCTAAATCACAAACGTTATTTTCTGCTCGTGTCACAGGTCAGACATAATGAGCTACAGTGGCCGTTTCCGGTCTGTCACGCCTCACAAAATCCGCTGCTACGTGTGAACATGAGTGAATAAAAAGGTATGATGTGAGCCAATAAGACTGCGTCGCTGTGCACGCGCACACAGGCTGCGTGACACCCAACCGAGGGGTGTGTGTTCGTGTGTTGACATTACTGCTGAATGCAACGTGTCACTACCGTGCCAGGTAAGGAGGGGGGAATCACACACACACACACACACACACACACACACACACACACACACACACACACACACACAGAGGAACCACTGTGAGAGCGTGTCCACTACCCCTAGTTACACATGTTGTCTTATGGTGTGTAACAAACCAAACTCCATTCGGAAAATCGCTAAATTTACAATAACCTTCATTTTAAACTAGTATGTCCTCTTATTTTGACATCAACTCATGGCTCATCGTATTCAACAAGCTCCGACCTTTAATTCGGCGCACATCACGCACAGGTCCAACACATACACTCTATAATGTACGTGAAAACGAAACTCCATTTAGAAAAGCGCCAAGTTTACAGAAACCTTCCTTTTAAACAAACACACCCGTTCATTAAATCACGATTTTGTAGTTTGACATAATCAACAAAGCTCGGACTTCATCTCGGCGTGTGCCATGAACAGGAAGTGAAACCTGTTTGAGCAGAAATTCAACATTTTGCGTGCATTTTCTACAGTCTACGTCCGGACGCGACGGGCGAAAAATAGTTGAACTAAGTCAAAAAAAGTTGGTAGTTTATTGGAGTTAAAATGCGGCATGGTGACACAGTCCAGTGCCGATTTTTCCAGTGGCTCCTAGCGTTTAATTTAAAGTCGTAAGTCTTCCTCTACGACATCTTGTGCGACTATAACAAAACTGTAAAGATAAAGAGGTGAAACTCTCTCCAAGCCTGGCACCAACCATCACTGCAACACACCAAAAGTGGCCGCCTCCGTGTGTTCACGTCAAACAGTGTCTGTTAGGAAGTTTAATTCACACGTAGATATTTGGGGAGAACTTCACTGGAGGTTCAGACCCAACTCCGACTCACTCACCTCCTCTGACACCGACGCTGGGCTGCAGTTTGGCCGATAAGATGACCAGCACGATCCCGATGATGAACCATTCCTTCCGCACCCTCGCCAGCAGGCCCATGGTTCAGCCCCGGGTTCTCCCGATCAGCCCGCCCGGTCCCGGTCTCACCAGCCGGACCGAAGTTTCACAACTCCTCAGCTTCTTCTCTGGAGCTTGTATCTGTCACAAAACAGAGGGAGAACCACCGGAGCCACTTCCGGACACATGGGCACAGCACGGCCGTAATGACCGCAGGAGAGGCGCAGGAGATTTCTAAATTACCGTATCACAGGTAGGCGCAACATACCGTAAATACAGCGTGTGTACGGTTTTATATAGCGAACACAGGTCATGTAAATACGCAATATGTTTAAAAAGAAACATGAAATAATTTTTAGAAACGGTGTAATTTAAGACATATTTATGGAAGCGTATTGCATTCCCTTGACAAATAAAAAAATAACTGTTTTATTGAGTCATTTTTTCTGTTTATCGTGGTAATTTGTTTTCCTGATTTTCGTGGGGTTTTTTGGTTTGTTTTTCGGGGTAACTTTTTCTGAGTATTTTTTTCTGCGTTTAAAGAGCAATAGAACAACAGACGCTTTCATTCCTTTCTTGAGAGCTCGATATAATGGAAGCAAACATGACCTGCTTGTTTAGTTTAATCCAGTTTTACTTTGTTTTGGGTTTGAGACACTGGGAGATACTCTTGTCTTTAAGTCATATACATAGTGTTATCATTAGTTTGTTGACTTTACGCAGGCACCTTAACACTTTGCGGTTGTTCAGACGAAAAGCCCATTCAGATCTGCTGGACATTGCAGTATTTCTCCAGAATCAGATGGACACATAACCCATAACAAAGTAAAACTGGATTAAACTAAACAACCGGGTCATGTTTGCTTCTATTATATCCAGCTCTCAAGAAAGGAATTTAAAGTGTCTTTTGTTCTATTGCTCTCTTAACTCAGCAAAAAAACACTCACAAAAACAGAAAAAAATTACCATGAAAAACAAAAAAATAAAAAAAATTACTCCAAATAACAGAAAAAATTACTCAATAAAACAGATTTTTTTTTTAATTTGCCAAGTAAATGCAATAAGCTTCTGTACATATTAAATCCATGTACATGATAACTGAATAATAATATATTTAACTTATTGTAAATAAACTTTTGGTGAAATGCTTAACATAATGTAACATTTTAAAAAAATGTAAACAAATCAAATATTTTTTTAGCAAATCATTTTAACAAAATAAAGTTTCCAGGAAAAAAAAAACCTGGAAAAAAATTTACATCATTTAGTTTATAACAGAAAGGTTTGACAAATTAATATTTTCTAACCTATGCGATGATAATCAAACAATGCTATATAGCTTTAATGTAATAATATAAACCAACTTTAACTTAATAAACAGTTTTGGAAAAAATAATTTAATAAAAATGTTTTAATTATATCAGATCAAAGAAAATAGAAAATAATAATTTTAACAAACATAAACCACAAAGGTTTGACATGAAATATGTTTACATCATTCAGTTGTAATTTTAAAAAACCTTTTAATGTTTAAATTAAACAAATCAAAGAAAAATTAGAAATTTATTTTAACAAAATAAAGTTATAACAAAAATAAACCATAAAGGTTTGACCTGAAAAAAGTTTACACCATTCAGCTAATCATAAAAAAAGTTAAAAAAAGAAAAAGAAGATAAAATAGGGTTTTAAAAATTAAAAAAGCACACACACAGGAGGAGTTAATGTATATGATAACTAAATACTGCTGTATTCTTTGCATTTTTTTCCATTTAATTAATATATCATTTAAATGTTAAATTTAAACCTTTTGACATGAAGACAAATCAAAGACAATTTTAACAAAATAAAGTTTTACAACAGTAAAAATCAAGGTTTATAAAATAAAGTCTACGTCATACAGATGATCAAAGAAATTGTTTTTTAAAAACTTAGATTATATTTGGTTGTTTAAAAAAAGAACGAGTTCATAAATATTTTAACCTATGATATGATAAATTAGTAAGATGGACAGATTTTCATACAAATTGTTAAATGAACCATTAAATGAATATGGAGTATAAAGGAATAATAAACAATCACTTAATGATCACAATGATTTAAACTGAAAATGTAAAAGTAAGTCAGTTTTAAGAAAAAAATTTAAGCATGCAAAATTTTCTAAATACACAAACAATCTAAATAACATTATTCATTATAAAAAAAGGAAAATAACTTGCAAATAATTTTGGCTTAGTATTCTAATTATTCTGACATAATTTATCACATTAATAATCGACAGTGTTTGACGGTACAGTAAAATAAATAAAAGCTTCTATTTTTTATGATCTAAGTAGGAAACACTTTTTTTTTAAGAAGTTACATCTTTTTTTTTAAATGCAGCCAATGAGATCACAGATTATATTTCACTCCAAAACATTTTTATTCTGCACAACAGCAAATAATCACGAGAATAAGCAATATATAAAAACCAGTCGAGGACATTCAGACCTTCATGCTCCTCCTCTTCGTCGTTTCCTCTGCTCGGCTCAACAGACACAAACATATGAAGAGCTGGCGGACAGACAGGGCTGACTCAGCGAGCTCTGATGATGCGTCTCTGCCTGTTTATTAACTCATTATCTTACAAGCCGCAGCTGCGATATGAAACCAGACGCCAGCTGATCAGGAAATCTGTTATTTGCACTGTTGCATAATGTTTGTTGCTTTCAGCTGTGGTGACTGTGCTGCGTTCACAAGCCTGGGAGAATGTCGTTAAGTGTCGCCCCTGGCACACACTGGACAGCTCATCAACAGACACAAAGTTATTTCTTAGATCTGTACTTCCTCCACCTCTGCTCATCACATGTGAACAGCCCGATTAAAGCTGATTTCTAAAGCCGATCTCAGGCACTCTGACTCAACAGGAAGTATCTTCTTGATCTTTGTCTTTATGATGTCGAAACTGTGGGTCGTTTAGCTCGGGATATTTCTCGATCTGCTTTGATCAATTACACGAGAGCTAGGGTCCAGGATGAAGGATGCAGACGTTATCCTTTAATGTGAGTGACTGTAGAATAAAAGCTTCTCTTAAAACGGAGGTAACTTAACACACCTGTCATATTTTTATCATGTCAATAATTTGACTGGCATGGGGATAAGATGATGTCATGTTACAAACTTACAGTGTTTATTTCCTGTAACGTGCTGTGATTTGGAGGTGTGTCTCCCAGCAGTCCCAACAGCAGTATTCACCTGGTTCTTCATGAAGAGTTAACACCAGGCCATAGCAGTACTGAGTCCCCCGGCTCCTTCCATGCCAGCAGTCGTTGCAGGGCGTCGGTCGAGGTCGACTGCACGTCTGCGCTGTATTTCCCGATAAGGCAGCGGGCGCGAGCACTGCCCACCAACACCTGACAGGAAACACAGTGATGCTTGTTAGGTAATAGATGTTGGATAAACCACCTTCTCCTGGTGAGCCATGACTGTGAGTGCAGCACCAGGACTCTGACACTGAAGCAGTTAAATAGAATTCAGCCACATTTAACTGTCCTGTAGCGACAACACAGACATCTCATTTACAAGACGTGTATAACGAGGACAAAGGGTCTCCGTCTCCGTCCCTCCCTCGGCCTCTCTGTTGATGCTCTGTGCAGAAATAACAGTTGAAATTTCAAAGCTAAATCCATCACACCGAATCTGAATCATCCCCTCCTGAAGGACTTTCCTCTCCTCTAATGGGACAGTGAAGGCATGACAGTGTAAGGGGAACTGTACCTGTGCTTTCTGCAGCAGAGCCACATCTCCCAGGTTACAGGCCACGTCATAACCCTGCAGGAAGTACTCACGAGCTCTCTCATACTGACGCTGCAGAGAGAGATGCAGAACTTGGTGAAAACACCCGACACATGTTGTATTTCAGGTGTTACATTTGGAAAGATTCTGTAATTCTGTCCCCACATTTAAGACTAGACTTAAGACTTTCCTCTTTGATAAAGCTTATAGTTAGGGCTGGCTCAGGCTTGCCCTGTACCAGCCCCTAGTTAGGCTGACTTAGGCCTAGTCTGCCGGAGGACCTCCTATAATACACCGGGCACCTTCTCACCTTCTCTCCTTCTCTCTCTCTCACTCTCTCTCTCTCTCTCTCTCCTAATACATATCACTAACTCGGCTTCTTCTCCGGAGCCTTTGTGCTCCACTGTCTCTCAGGTTAACTCGTATCGCAGCGGTGCCTGGCCATAGTGTGACGTGTGTGGTTGTGCTGCTGCCGTGGTCCTGCCAGATGCCTCCTGCTGCTGCTGTTATCATTAGTCATACTTCTACTGTTATTATACACAGCAATAGTCAGTTATGATGTACATGAAATTAGAGGTGACACATTAATTTGCAACTACTGAAGGGACAGAATGTGTGTGTGTGTGTGTGTGTGTGTGTGTGTGTGTGTGTCATACCATTGTACAGTAGATACTGCCCAGACACACGTAGGCGTTCACCAGGTTGTGTTGCAGCCCTTCACTACGGGAGATGTCAGCAAACTTCTCCAGACACTGGAGTGTGTCATGTATGTTTCCCTCGCTGACGCGCGCACACACACACACACACACACACACACACACAAAGAACAACCACTGTAAATGGGAGTCTACACGTACACCTTGTTCTATCATGTGTGTGAAAAACCAAACTCGTTTTAGAAAATGGCTAAATTTACAGTAACTTACCTTTTTAACAAACACACCCGATAGTTACACCGTCTATTTGTGGCGTAACATAATCAGGAAGATTCAAACCTTATCTCGGCGTGCATCATGTACACATGAAGTAAACATGTACAAACATGTGCAGCAGTGTGCAGTGACTGTGGCGAGGGGACGCCTACAGATTCACTGATGTGGAAACGTATGCAGACACACATGTAAATGACCATGAAAATAAAGGACACCACAGTGATGCATAAAACCTGAGGGCATATACTGTGTGTGTGTGTGTATGTGTGTGTGTATACCTCTGTATAGACTTGGCCATAGCCTTGTAGGCCTTTCCCAGTCCGTCTGCATCCTGCAGTGTGCCGCAAATCTGCATGCAAGTGTTGAAGAACTGGACACACACAGTTTGTGTTTATATAAAGGATGAGTCTGGTGATGTTCTTTATTCTTAATACTGTCAGTGAAACCCATGAAAAGACACAACAACACACCAGTAAAACCACAGACTCTGCAAGTGTGGTGATGGTCGCAGGTCTGGGACTCAGCCTTGGTCTTTTCATGGGATTTGATGACATTCAAACTTGTGAGGCAGAGCTGTAGACACACACATACCTGTTTGGCTGTGGTATGGTCTCCTGCGCTCTGATAGGTCAGTCCGAGTCGATAAGACGCCTCCCCTTCAATCTGTTTGTCGTCAGCTGAAACCCACATCAACACAGCTTTTATCGTCTACTGTATTGCAAACATCTAGTTATGTCCCTGCAGGCCACCGTACATTTCATCCACTCTAACAAAGAGTCTAATCAGAGCAGTAACGAGCTTCACTCTGACCTGCATTCACACGCAGGTATACTTATATGTTGTCGCTGCCCACTGCTGCTTCTGTCTTTGCTTTCAACAACACCTTCATTCATTTGTTTTCCGTAACCGCTCCTGTTGGGGGTCTCTGGGGGGCTGGAGCCTATCCCAGCTGACACGGGGTGAGAGGCAGGGTTCACCCTGGACAGGTCACCAGACTATCACAGGGCTGACACACAGAGACAGACAACCATTCACACTCACATTCACACCTACGGACAATTTAGAGTCACCATTTAACCTGCATGTCTTTGAACTGTGGGAGGAAGCACCTGGAGGAAACCACCCTGGGTTCAAATTGGGGGCCCTCTTGCTGTGAGGCGTCAGTGCTAACCACTGCACCACCATGCCACCATCTATGTATCTGTGCGCTCATTGGTCAACCTCTCACACATACAGTGTGTGTGTACCTACACTCTTTAGCCATGCTGTAGCCCTTGTGGAGCAGCCTCAGTGCCTCCCTGTGGTCTGCGGCCTCCAGCGGAGCGTCAGCCAGTCGGCTGTAGATCCTCCACAGAATTTTGCGGGCCCGGAGCCTCAGGGGGAGACCGGCTGAGTCCAGCCAGCCGGCGCCATCTGCCTGCTGCATGCATAGCTCTGCCTGCTGCTTCGCCTGTTCCAGTTCATCTGCAGCACATCAGACCCGTCTGAATTAGGTTGTTGCAGAGAGTTGTGGAACCTTTACAAGAAGAACCCATCTTTATGTGTGTGTGTGTATGTGGGCGCTGGTCACCTAGTTGCAGGTAGAGCTCCGCCATGCACACCTGCGCCTCTGTGGCCGGTCTGGAGTGGCCTCCTTGGTCTAGGTCTGCGCAGCTGTGGTAGAAGTGCAAACTGAGCCAGAGATCCTCCGGAGCAGAGAAGTACCGACCTAGAAACAGACGCTGCTCACACACCACCGTCCAGGAACCTGCACACACACACACACCCACACACACACACACACTTATCTTACTGACATACACACCAATAATCTGACCGCTGCACGTATCCAGATATTTTTGTAAACAGACATTTTCCTCTGCGTTTTGGCCTCTCGTTGAGGTCACTAACAGATATTTTTTAAAGCGCCCTCTGAGGTGAAGATTTATCAAAACTCCGGTTACTGTTTGTCTGTGTGGACGTGTTTGGAAAATGATGATGTCATCTTCTTAAATCGCGAATGCCTATTGTTGCTTTGTGTACTGAGCAAAGACTGGAAACAACAACAACGGTTAAAATAAGTAAATAAATAAATAAATAATATATCGATAAAATTAATTTTGAACATAAGAAAAAATAAATTAAAAAAACAAGAAACAAAAATCTCAACTTTGACAATTGACAAAAAATGTTTTTCAGTGGAATGCCATCATAGTCAATGTTCAATAAATGAATAAAGCTATTGAATATATCTTGAAAGTGTGTGTGTGTGTGTGTGTGTGTGTGTGTGTGTACTGGTGTTTTCAGCTTGCTCCGCCTGGCTCAGGTGCAGTCTCATGGTCTCCAGTTTGTCCCGCTGGTCCTCCAGTGGAGTCTGAAGCCCGAGATCTGAGCCTGGTTCAGCCGCCGCCCTGCGATCCTGATCAGAGCGCAGCAGAGAGAAGAGCTCCGAGAACGTCCTGAGAGAGTGAAAGACCGTGGGTTCACGGGACGGTAACAGACAACTGCTGAGCGTGGACACTTCCTGTGTCTGTCCTTTCAAAGTAAAGTCACACAGAGTCCAGTCATATAGGTTTGGATTTATTTTGATAAGACGCAGCTCCTGATAGAGTTTCACATTTTTATTTAATTTTTTTCTGTGACTAAGTGACCAATGAAATCTTGCTGAGTAATGACGTTTCTGGTCGAGATCACCTGTCAGCGGTTTGATGTTGTGGCTGACTGATACATACCTGTGATAGCCTTGCTGAAGCAGCTCCACACAGATGTTCTGCTTTGGACTGTTTCTGAACCTGCAGAGAGTTGAGACAGTGAAGAGGTGTCGACATTAACAGGAGAGCGAAAGGAGGATGAAGATGTCAGGATGAAAAGCAGGTTGCCAACATGCAGACTAAAACCCAGAGGGTTCAGTATGGCGTTAATGGACATCGCTGTCTGATATCTAATAGGGCCGGAGGACAAAAAAACAACCTGTAGTGCATGAGAGCGTCCCTGCGGTCTCAAAAGGGAGTAATGAAAATAAACGACACATTATTGGAGAAATAAATCTGAATGTGGAGTGCCAAAATCCACCTGGTGAACTCACAGTGATATTTCAGCCTTGGAGGGAATCTGAGCTGATTTCTGTGACAGCGAGTCCCTCTCCTGCTGCACCCTGCTGGAAAAAAGTAGAATCGTCTTCAATTTCCTGATCACCGACATTATTTTCTACCCAGCAGCTGTACTCCTCACCTGTGCCGAGTGCTGTTCCTCTCTTTGTTGCTGTTAGTGGTAATATCCGGTAGAAAAGCTCGGGCGTGCCGCTGTGTCACCGCTGCGTTCATCTTCACCTGTCAGTCAAACTCAAGTAGAGAAACAAACACTCAACACCCATCACCTGGAGTCTGAGTCAACTTGACATGTTAGCTAATAATATGTCCTTTTTCACAACCCTGAAATAAATGTCACTTCACTGTGACACTGTAAAACGAGCAGCTCTGGCGGTCTATATGCTTCGTTGTTCAAATATAATATCATTCATTACTGGTTGCTACTACTTGCTGGTGAATCTTTTGCTGCAGCCGGAGGATTAAAGTTTCCTGTTAAAATTTAAATTAAAGCAAACGTCTACAGTCCGAGGCAGGCAGCTGCTGACTCCATCAGACCGTCTGATGCGGCTCAAGTGCTGAACAGTTTTGAGGCACTTGTACTTTACTTGTGTATTTCCATTTTCTGCTACCTCATACTGCTGCTCCGCTACATTTATCTGATAAGTTACTTTGAATATTCAGATTAAAAACATTAACATTAACAATCATAATTACTGGTTTCAACCTCGGGATGGGGGGGCCCTTCTGTGCAGAGTTTGCATGTTCTCCCTGTGTCAGCGTGGGTTTCCTCCAGGTGCTCCAGCTTCCTCCCACAGTCCAAAGACATGCAGGTTAACTGGTGACTCTAAATTGACCGTAGGTGTGGAACGATGTGGTTACAAAAAAATTAATGAATGAAGACATTTTTTATATTTTGTTTAATTTTTATACCACTGATTTTTTTGGTCGGTTTTCTTTAAAAATCCCCTAATTTGAACCTTTTAGCCAGAAACTGTAAAATCACAAATTATCGACATTCGAATTTCCGTTGGTTCTTGGACACATCATGTGCAACAAAACGTTTCCTGAGTTTAACATCAAAATCATTTTATTCAACATCTCATTTAAAATTTGGCCCAAAATAAAGCGTTCCCACAAACTAACAAGCATGTATGACAAGAATTAAAAACCTAGGCTTTATTTCGACTCCAGGATCTTACTATATTATGATGAAAACTCTGTGTGTGTGTGTGTGTGTGTGTGTGTGTGTGTGTGTGTTCCACGTTTTTCTCCTCACTGACTTGGTCAATCCATGTGAAATTTGGCACAGTGGTAGAGGGTCATGGGAGGATGCCAATGAAGCAATATTACATCAATTGGCCAAAGGGGGGCGCTATAGCAACCCATTGAAATTGCAAACTTTGAATGGGCATATCTCATGCCCCGTATGTCGTAGAGACATGAAACTTTGCACAGAGATGCCTCTCCTCATGAGGAACACATTTGCCTCAAGAATCCATAACTTCCGCTTATAGAGATTTTCTGCCATTTTGAATTTTTTGAAAAGCACTTCAAATGGATCTCTTCCTAGGAAGTTTGAGCGATCTGCATGAAACTGGGTGAACATAATCTAGGGAGCAATATCTAAAGTTCCCTCTTGGCAAAAGTTGGAAAACTTCCTAAAACTGAGCTTCTATAAGGCAATGAATATTGCGGAGGGCGTGGCTCATCACATAAAGGTGTATAACATCTCAAGGGTTTCACCCATCACCACGCAACTTTGTAGGCATATGAGCACACATAATCTGAGGGGACCCCTCCATTATTGACCCCATCAAACAAAATGGGGGCGCTAGAGAGCTCATTTCTTATCTAGGCCTAACCGCCATATGGATTTTTACTAAACTTGGTAGATATGTAGAACAGGACGCCTCAAGGTGACTGGAGAAATTTAACTGGCAACTGGGTGGCGCTATAACAACAGAAAAATGCTCCCCCTGTGGACCAATGTTGGTGTTTTTGTTTTTTTCGCCGCACCTTTCCCATGTGAACTACCAGTGCGCCCCACTTTTAAGTCAATACAACATATAAACACTTTAACTATCTGCCTTTCAACGTGCTACCTCAACTACTAATGTACAGGTTTAGCCCACTAACTATCCCACTACTGGCAATGGTACTACTGTACTTTCAATAAAGCAATCATACTATCAACTTCACAAACACTCTGTCTGAATACATTGCTCTTCTTAATGGGTTCAGTTGACTATTTAATCTGCAATTTCCTATGACCTGTATCCCAAACACACACCATGTGACACTGTACGTGGGCAACTGTGCACTCAGTGGGTATGGACTAGTTTCATCTTTAACTTTTAACTTTCAAATATCAAAGGGTACAAAGAAAGAAACAAAGTCACACCCAAACCACTCCTCTGACCAGTACAGAACAGTCCCTCAAGTAAAGTTTTGAATGCAGGACTTTTACTTAACAGAGTAACAGAGTATTTATATTCAAGAAAAATATATGTACTTCTTTCTTCTCCTTCCCCACAGTGCTGTCATCACAGCCACAGAGCTAGAAGCTAATTATCCTTGAGTTGATATTGTTTTGGAAAGCTCTGCATTTAATATTAATTCATCAAATTGGGGACAACAACCTCTCCTGTCTTACTCTTGTTTTGAATCTCACATGGCCCGCAAAATACTGGATTTAAAAGAAACCGTTAAACCTAAAAACAAAGTTAGCTAACGTTAGCCTGGCTAAAGTTTAGCTAACTGTTAAACTAACTTAACGTTACAGTCGTCTGAAACTAAGTTTTCAAACCGTATTTTACTTAAATAAACTTGTACTTACACAGCAGGGCTTCTGTAGCGACACTGCGCTCTGAATAAAAAGGTAAAACACGCAGATAAAGTCAGAAACACTGACTCACACACACACACACACACACACACACAGATCTGCTCTCAGAGACGCTGTTGCCACGGTGACCTCATCACCGTGGCAACAGGGACAGGCCGCGTTCCAACACTCACAACCCGGCTGACTCCTCCCTGCTGCCTGGTTCCATTCAGAAATAATGAAACACTATTTCACACCTGCAAATCCTTATTAATTTGTGCTTTTTAAATTGAGCTGTGGCAGATTAAGTGTTTAGATCTTTTATTTACAGAAGAATACTACTACCTCCTGTAATAGTCTATCTATAATAATAATAATAATAATAATAATAATAATATGTATCCTTGTGTCTGTGACCTCATTTTTTCAGTCAGATTCCCTTGAGGTGTTCTTGGGGTCACTAGATTCAGATGGACAACCTGTTAAAATGTTTGCTTTGTGGTTAATACATTAATTATTATTTGTTTAAGTTTTCCCTGTCTGCTTTGTAACATCTGTTCTGAAAAGTGCTGTTAACTAAAGTTTTTTTGCTTCACAGTTCATCGGTCATGTTGTTGCTGCTTTTATCTCCGTCCAGACATGGGTCGTCCAATGGTAGTCACTTATTTTCCTTCGCATGGCGCCCTGTATAAATGAGGCAAGAAGAGGTAACAGAAACAAAGGATAAAAATCAGCCATACATACATGCTAATATGGTGAAGGCCTTCAGTGGCTGTATATTAACACATAAAGGATGTTTCCTGTAGCACACAGCAGTGTATGTACAACACACACTTTGTTCCAGATGTTGGAGATCTCACCACAGCTGGGATGGAAACTCTGCTGAGTGTGTGTGACTGCGCTCGGTCTGTGGTGGTGAATGTGAATTATTTTCTTCAAAGAGTCGCAGAGTTTCTAATAAAGTTTCATGTTGGTGGAAATCAGCAGCAGCTGAGACACAGAGGCCGTTTCCTGTCTGTATCTGGGTTTGATTTGCTGTAAGACGACACTCTTGTTTGTTCTTCTCACTCTAATGAGCTTCGAGTGTAATTTGTCCGTTAACCAGCGGTGCTTTTGAAGAGGAAAAAAATGAAACACTTTTCTTTTCCTCCACCACTGGAGACTAATAACATGACTGTGCGCGCAGTCTGAGGCCAGCATAAACTCGTGTGTGTTTCTGCTTCAAATTAAAAGCTCATTGACAATTAGAATACGTCTCTTTTTCATCTCTGCAGCAAAATTAATTAATTTATAATGAATATTGTTATTATTGTCATGCATGTTAAGGTTTAACATGGGCTCGAAAATCATTTAGATTAGATTAGACTCAACCGAATCTTCAAAATAAATGTTGTTACTCCTCTATATCTTCACATAGCAAATACTCATTGCTGCTATAATGTCAAACACAGAACCTTTAAAGTGTAACTTCAGTATTTTTCAAGCTAGACCCCGTTTTTCCACATGTTTGTGTCCAGGTGGCTGATGGGAACAACAGTTTTGGAAACTGGTCCTCTACTGAGCCAGAGGTCTGCAGCCAGCAGTGGTGAAACAGGCTGCATTGTACCCACTTGGGGCAATTGACCTATGGCTAAGCCACGCCCCCTCCTCTCACCTGGACAAACTATCAACATTCAGTGCCCGGCGCTATGGCAGGTGTCACAGTACACGACATTTCACAGGAGGCAGTTGATGATTTTTGGGGACATAACGATCAGATGTCATTGAGAAGTAACCAAAAGGGCCTAAACTACGCATTGGAGGGATATATTCATCATTTTATTGTTGAGAAGCTCAATGAAAAGCTTAAATTACAAGCCAAAATTTACAGGTCACAGTGTACGCTTGTGAACCGCATCTGGTTGCCGACACCATCAAAGACAACAAGTTAAAGTGCCACTGAAGTTAAGGTTTTTGGCTCAGAATATGAGAAAAGGATAACGGCCTTTTTACCATCTTTACCAAGAGTGTCTCTGCGTTAGTTTGGTGCTACAGTATTTACACTGAATCATTCAGCATAACGTTTGCCAACCTTTGTTATCTCTGCCATTACAGATAAGTTAATGAAGCTAAGCTCCAGACGTTAACGTCAGCTTAACTAGAGCCCTTTGGACAACAGCTAACAATGATGTACCATCACCAAAGTTCAAAACTAGAACAAAATAGTCTAATGAACTCCCAGCAAACAAGGTGACATGATGAACAACGCAGCTAGGAGCTAATGTTAGGCTAACTTTAGCTAACCTTAGCCAGAGATGTTAAAGATAACTTTATATTTCTTTGCAGCAAAGTGACAATATGTTGCCTCAAACACAATGTTGACTTACCTTAGAACAGATGTAGACATCATTGTTAATCTTATTCACGTCTGGTGGAGCTGAGGATGCTGATTTCGAGGCTGTTCCTGGTCAGACAAAAAGGATCTTACTCTTTACCAAATCTCTGCAGGGATCCTTTCTATAATGGGTTCAGACTCTTAGAATAACAATCTGAGCCTGTCAGTGGCAGAAACAATTTTAATGGATGTAAATGACACAATTGCCCCAGGTGGTTACACTGCAGCTTGTTTCACTGCTGCCAGCTTCAGGGGTCAGTACTGGACCAATGTCAAAAACTGTTGTTGCCATGAGTCACACAGGCACAAAAACATGAGAAAATAGGGTGCAGGTTGAAAAATACCAAAGTTGCAATGTGCCAGTAAAAGAAGAAGAAGAAGAAGAAGAAGAAGAAGAAGACTGCAGGCTCTTTAGAATTTAAAAACTTGAACTAAATACCTTGCTCAAGGGCTCTCAGCTGTGTGTGATAGATGTTTTGTGTGTGTGTGTGTGTGTGTATGTGTGTGTGTGTGTGTGTGTGTGTGTGATTATCTGCCTGCATGTTTCAAGTCACGTAGAGCCTTCATCTGTTTATCTCTGTGTATACTGTAACAAACAAACTGTCGTCAGTCTGAAAGGAAGTCAGAGGTCATGACGACTTCTACTTGACTTCTACAGACATACAGACCCATAGACCAATATACCGACAGACAGACAGACAGACAGACAGATAGATAGATAATCTACAGAGATGCATCATATTCTATGAGATCATCATGTGTTTGTAACATGGCCATGCTGATTTAGCTTCAGAAGAAGGAGAATTTAAGAACACTTCATTTTTCAGTTTATCACAAACATTCATTCAAAGAAAATGTGGCATTGCATGTTTCGGCACAGCATGAAAAAATGTTATATTTGCATGTTTCATACATATCATAAAATTTATAAAGTTACTAAGTATATAAACTGACTTTGTCATTGGGAGGTGGAGGGGATGGTGGATGGCACTGCACCTAAACAAGATGGCTGTCAAGCTGCCGACCACTGCTCAAGACCGACAAATAAAAGCCAGTTCTGTTTAGGTGAGTCATGGCTGTTTTACCAGTGGCTTTTTAGGCACAAAATGGGGATGTTTTGTTGCAGCCTGTTGCATTTTTCAGGCACCAAACATAGGTGTTTTGTAGCGACATTTTTCTAGCGCATTTGTAGGCACTAAACATGTTTTGTAACAACCTGTCACCAATTTTCCATCTGCTTTTTAGGCACCAAACAAGGGTGTTTTGTAACGACCTGTCACCAGTTTTCTAGCTGCTTTTTAGGCACCAAACATAGGTGTTTTGTGGCGACCTGCTGCTATTTTACCAGTGGCTTTTTAGGAACTAAATGGAGATGTTTTGTTGTGACCTGTTGCAGTTTTTCAGGCACCAACATAGGTGTTTTGTAGCGACCTGTCACCAATTTTCCAGCTGCTTTTTAGGTACCAAACAAGGGTGTTTTGTAACGACCTGTCACTGTTTTTCAGCCACCAAATGTGGGTGCTTTGCAACGACCCAACACTGTTTTTCTAGCGCATTCATAGGCACCAAACTGTTTTGTAGCAACCCATGCTGTTTTTTCCAGTGGCATTTTAGGCACTAAACATAGGTGTTTTGTAGCGGCCTGTCACTGTTTTTCAGGCACCTAACATAGGTGTTTTGTAGCAACCCATCACTGTTTTCAGGCACCAAATGTATGCATTTTGTAGTGACTTGTGACTGTTTTTTCAGCTGCTTTTTAGGAACCAAGCATGAGTGTTTTGTAGTGACCTGTCCTTGTTTTTCACTCACCAAACATAAGTATTTTGTAGCAACTTGTCTCTGTTTTTACAGCAGTTTTGCCGTGATCTGTCATTGTTTGTCAGGCACTAAACGTAGGTGTTTTGTAGTGACCCATCACTATTTTTCAGGCACCAAGCATGGGTGTTTTTTAGCCAATCGTTGCTGTTCTTCCAGCTGCTTTTTAGGCTCCAAACATGGATGTTTGATTGCAAACTATCACTGTTTTTCCAGCAGATAGTGCTACGAAAAGTGGTCATTTGTTTTAGAGAGACATTGGTTATGATCATGATCTTTTCCTAACCATAACTAAGTGGTTTTTGTGCCTAATGGTTTTCCCTGGACAGGAAGGAGATAAAAACTAAAACCTGGAAATTAATTAAAGCCATCAGACAAATTTAGTGCAGTAAAAAGTAAAATATTTACCTCTGACATGTAGTGGAGTAGAAATGGAAATACTCAAGTAAAGAACAAATACTTCAAATATGAGTGAATGTACAGGCTGCATGTCTCTGGGAGATGTTTAAACTTCTCTGACGTCACAGCAGATCATAACAGCAGTGAGAAAGCTCCAGGATCGTCTCACAATACAAAATAAAATAAAACATCTTCTGAGAAGAATTCTGCTTTTTATGTGTCTGCTCGGTGGTAGCTTTCCAAAGTCTTAGTGTGAACCACGCCAATATGCTGGAATCAGAAAGAATAAAGAAAACGGTTTCAGTAAACTCTGATGGAGAGAAGGACTCGGTGGTGTAATAAACAGAGTCTGGAGTCTGCAATCAGTTGTGTTCAAACACTCCAGTAAAGTCAAATTTGTTGTTTAAGTGCAGTAATACGTTTTACTGCCTCAATTTCCACAACATTGTTTTATAAACAAACTTTAAGTGGAAAAAGGGGTTAAAAACTGGCTTCAATCACATGAAGTGTGTGTGTCAGATAGTAAAAGTTCAGTCACTTTATGTCAGAGTGTTTATGAGATGTTCCACTGTAACCCGCTGAAAGAGCAGAAGAAGAAGGGGGAGGGCCGAGAGGAGAGGAGGGGGTGAGAGGCAGAGTAAAACCTGAGTGACATCAGTTTGACTTCATCAGTTTTGTCTCCTTCACCAAGTGGAGCTACTCTTCTTCTACTTATCCTCTCGTCCTTGGAGGGATTTAACTAACTAAAATCCACTGAGGAAGACAGAAAAATACAGACGGGTGAGATTTTCTTCTTTTGTCAACATTTATCCAGATGCAACTTTTAAGTTTGATTTCCAAAAGATCTCGATTGTTTAAAATAAGCCATTATGTAAAATCAACAGATACATATCTTAAGATAATAACAGGCATCAATTTAACAGATAGTTAGTTTATTTTAAGTTAAAAAATGTAGGTGGACGATAAAAGCTCACAGGAAAAGGACAGTATAGTTCATTATGTGCTTTTGAAATGAGCAAAATTAGATAAAACTAATCATTTTTAGCCCCCCCCCCCCCCCCCCCCCCCCCCCCCCCCCCCCCCCCCCCCCCCCCCCCCCCCCAAGTGTCCTTTATGTTTGAAGCATAATTTTATATGTATGACATTTGACCCAGATAGGCTCTGTAACCTTCTGTAAACATATTTTTCAAATGCTTTCATTTTACAAGTGACAGTCCAAAAAGTCTTGGTTTATGAGGAGGACATTATTGAGCTGAGACTGAGAGAGGGAGAGAGATCAAACAGTGGACTACGTGACGATGTGAATAAAGGGGGGTGACCAAGCATTTTAGCGTCTTTCAGTTCAGCTGTTTTGGTTTTACTGATGGCGACTGTTTTGGACCATTCTCGTCAGCTGTGTTTCAAGAAGCAGCTCTAAAAGGTCACCATATATGATCTGCTCAGCGGCAAGCAGCAGATACACACAGTTAAAGACAAGCTGGTGAACACAGTGGAGCATTCAGCAGCTAGAGAGGCAGATATTTCCCTCAGGAGTTGGTGGAGACCAAAAACTGAGCTAGTGTTTCATGGACGACATTCAGAATTGCAGAGTTCAGAGAGACGAAGTTCAGACTTCTGACATTTTGTTATCTGCGCAGTGACTTGCTGTGTCAGACACTGACAAAGAAAGTCACCTGTGGCGGGACTAGATCGAAAGTTAAGATGGCGAAAGATTAAGGCAGGCAGGAGTGGTGGTGGATGGGTCCAACAAACACCGACTTTCACCTGAGAGAGTGGTGTTCACGTTCCGTAAGATTCTAAAGCCAAACCTAACCACGTGTATTTGTTGTTGAAGGAAAAAAAAACATCAATTTGCATACCGACGTATGCATTTATTTTGAAAGAGACTGTATGTGAACGTTGAATTTTGAAAGAAGACAATGTATGTAACAGGCAGAACTTGTTGTCCCAGAATGTCTACCACCAACACACCCAGGGTACCTTGCGCATCGTGCGTGGACGTGGAAAGTCCACGACCAAACGTCAATATGTGACGAGGTCGGAGTCAAGTCAAGTCCAAAGTCATCAAATTTGTGACTCGAGTCCACACCTCTTCCTACAGATTCTGCGTACATATGCAGATACATGTAACGGAATGAAGAATATTTCAACTGTAAGACGACCATTTGTACATCAGTTACCGTGTGTTACATTGAATTCATGAAGAAAAGTTGTTTTTCACACATGCCTCCACGGTGAATGAAGAATCCAAAAAAGGCAGTATAATCCAAGAGTCATTTATCCAGTTCAGCTCACTACTTCTCAAACACACGTATTTACACTCAGAACACAGTATAAAAAAACTTGAGTATAAACAGTACAGACACACTCTGATCGCCCTGACAAGTGTGTTAACCAAGGATTCAATATTAGTTTTGCTGCTGTTAAACGTAAGCCTTGTTTACTTCGGTTCATGAAGAATGTTCGCCTTTTTTGGATTCTGTTTTTCGGACTCTTCGTTCAGCATGGAGGCATACAAGAAAAACGTTTTCTTGACAAATTCAATGTAACATGCAGTAAGTAACTGATTTACAAATAGTCATTTTGCAAAGTTGCAAAGCTTTCCAATCAACCTCTAATTTTCTTTAACTTTTCCTCCGCAGTTTTTTCTTAGAACCTGGAATCCAACAACTTCAGGACTCCTAACACATGCTCTACTCGGCTCCAATCAGTGCTGCAGACTTCTAAAGCTTCTAGAACTTGCAGCAGAAAAGGTTCTGAAATCAGAGAAGGATCTGGACCTGGATCTGGAAAACATTCTGCAACAACAGCGGGTTCTAAACTGGGTTCTGGAGTCTGCCCTGAAGCCACAACAAGTTCTACGAGTTTAGGAGTTGGTTCAGGAGTCTCAGCAGGGTCCAGGATGGGTTCAAGAACCAAATCATGCTCGAGAATAGGAACCAGTTTGGGTTTCAGGGTTCCCTCCATGCCCAGAGTGTTTACCTCACTGCTGGTTGTCTGGTGTTTGGGGTTTGTCGAGCCCGCCGGTTGCCACAGTAACTTCTCAGATCTGGCGATGTTGGAGCCGCCTGACCTCCACAGCACTGACGCACCTCTGGAACCAGGGCTGGACTATCTCATCCAGACCTCGGACGGAGAGCCACACCTGGTGCAAGAGACTGTGAACAAGCCCCCGCCCCCCTTGGAGAAAGGAAAACCAAAACACGTGAGCAAGCTCAAACACAAATACGAAAGAAAACCTCCTTCTCACTCTCCTTCCTCTAACTCCTCCCTGGCGGTTCGTATGCGCCTGATGTCGCCCCCTAGCTGCCTGCAGGCCACGTCAATCCAAACCGCCTTCAAGTACATCAACACGGTGCTGTCCTGCGTTATATTTGCTGTGGGGATCATTGGAAACGCCACCCTGCTCAGGATTATCTCCCAAAATAAAAGCATGAGGAATGGACCCAACGCTCTGATAGCCAGTCTAGCCCTGGGAGACCTCATATACATCGCCATCGACATACCGATCCACGTCTACAAGGTACGCAGCTTCACTACGATGTTACTCAGACATATATTTGGATTTAAGTATTTACATCGTGATTGATGTTGTGATTTACTGAAACAGGAGCCGAGAAGTCAAACACTTAACAGAGCTGATAAAGTGTTTACTTCCATGGTTTAGTTAGTATGTACTCTGATCTCTACACAGGGAATTTCAAAATAAAAGCACAGTCTTTTAATACAAGTTGGTCTAAAAATCATACTTCAGTTTTTATGTTCGAAGTAAAGAAACGTTAAATAATGATGATCATTAACCAGCTTTATTTTAAAAAGACTGGGACGTAATTTGTGTCCTGAGTTTACAGGAGCAGAGATGCATTGTGGGATATAAAACAAACTCCCTGTGGAAGCTGTGTGTGTTGTGTGTGTGTGTGTGTGTGTGTCAGTCAGGAGGTTGAGTGTTGCACTGATAACAGCACTAAAATACCCCACGGACTGAGATAACATGCCACACACACTCTGTGGTATGATGTTAATATGTGTGTGTGTGTGTGTGTGTGTGTGTGCAGCTCCTGGCGATGCGGTGGCCCTTTGCCGACAGTGAGTTTGGTCTGTTCCTCTGTAAGCTGTTTCCCTTCCTGCAGAAAGCTTCAGTCGGCATCACCGTCCTCAACCTGTGCGCTCTGAGTGTGGACAGGTAACACACACACACACACACACACACACACAGTGTGACAATATGGTATTTAAATATTACCATATATAATATCATAATAATATAATCTATCTTTCTTTCTTTCTTTCTTTCTTTCTTTCTTTCTTTCTTTTTCTTCCTTTTCTCCCTCCCTGTCTTTCTTAGATCCTTTTTCTTTCTCTTTTTCTCCCTCCTTCCCGCCTCTCTCCTTTCTTTGTTCCTCCCCGCTTTCTTTCTTCCATCCTTTTTCTTTCTCTTTTTCTCCCTCCTTCCCGCCTCTCTCCTTTCTTTGTTCCTCCCCGCTTTCTTTCTTCCATCCTTCCTGCCTTCCTCCGTTTGTCCCTCTTTCTCCCTCCCCATCTTTATGTTCTTTTTCCTTCTCTTTTCTTCCTCCTTCTTTCTTTGTTTCTTTCTCCTTTCCTACTCTTCCTCCCTCTCTTCTTTCTTTATTTCTTCCTCCTCCTCCACCCCGCCCTTCATTATTTCTTTCTTCCCTCCTCATCTTCCCATTCTCTCACCCACCCACCCTCCCTCCCCTTCCTTCTTTCCTTCCTTCCCTCTCTTTCTTCCCTCTCTCCTCCTTCCATGCTCCTTCCTTCCTCCCTTCCTCCCTTCCTCCCTTCCTTCCTTCCTCCCTTCCTTCCTTCCTTTGTCCGTTTAGTCGGACCAAAGGAAAACACCAATCTGATACTTAGATCCGAAGGATTAAGGTGCATCAACTGATGCCCACACATCCAGAGAGAACAAATGATTAAAAGTTACACCCCTGTGCCCAGGTACCGTGCGGTGGCGTCCTGGTCCCGGGTGCAGGGCACAGGCGTTCCCACGGTAACGGCGATGGAGATTGTGGTGATCTGGATGCTGTCTATCATGCTGGCCGTGCCGGAGGCCATCGGCTTCAAGATGGTCACCTTCGACTACAAGAACGTCACCATTAACACCTGCATGCTGCAGCCCCAGACGCCCTTCATGACTGTGAGTGTGTGTGTGTGTGTGTGTGTGTGTGTGTGTGTGCTTATGTCAGTGTATTGATAGCTTCTGTAAACCTTCCCTCTCAAAAACAGGTTTCACAACTACAACACGATTCATTTGAAAGAATATTATTCAAAATTATTGTTAAAAATTCTAAATGCAGGAACTAAATCTGATTTTATTTCATGATACTGTCCAGTGACCCTTTTAACATGGTCACACATAGTTTTAACTTCTCTCCCTGAGAAAAGTACCATGGTTTATGTTGGTGCACATTATGATCTAAAACTGAATTCTCAGGTCACAAAGTTCAGTATATAAGAAGCTGAATTTAAACAATGATTCCCATAAGAGGCCTCTAAGTAATATCACTGAACAGTTCAAGGGTAGGGGCACAGAGAAAGGGGGGGGGGGGGGGGGGGGGGGGGGGTTCTTCCCGGCACATCTGTGTGATGGATGGTCTCTGCGGAGAAAATACTCTTTGCTCCATTTCCATGATCTCTTTGTTGTTGTGTTTCAGGGCGAGGCCTCTTTAACTCAAATGGTTTAGATCATCATTTCCTGTTTACTTCTGCAGGTCGCCACTGGACTAAACACAGGCCGTCCAGGCACTCCAAACTGAACCTGGGTCAGCTGACCTGCTGTTAGTCTTTAGATGTGTGTTTTTCTCCCAAATCATTTTTAACTGCACTCAGTAACGCTCCAGTTACCTGAAAGTATTTAAATCCTCAAATTCTTGATGTAAGAAGGAAGTTGAGTTTACTGACCAACTAGCTGCAAACAAAGATCATGATCCAGTGGTTCTGGTGGCCAAAGGTGGTTCTAGAACAATAATATGGTTCTATAATGATATATTGAGCATTAATCACCTCATGGCTCTACTGTGCTGATTTACGGTCTGATCCATTTCATAAAGTTACAGTAGTTCTACAACTCTGTCATGGTACCACAGTTATTAAAGGTTCTAGAGGGTTTTACGGTATTTCAGTGAAGGTCGTTGCGCCGATCCTAGAATATCCTAGATACCTGACAATGTTTGATGGTTCTAGAACTTTACGAGAATTCTATTATTTGGACGACACACCATGCTGTTCTAGAATATTATGAGGTTCTGTATGGTCATAGATGCTCTAGAACGGGGAATGAAATCAAATTTTAAGTTATGGAAAATGTCAAGAGGATTTTTATGCTTTTAGAGATTTCTAGAGAATTTCTAAAACATTCTGAGAGTTCTCTACTGTACACACGAGCTTTAAAAAAAGTTCTGGACATTTGTAGAAGGTTTTCAGGATTTCAGTGAAGGTTGTTGCACAGTTTCTAGAACGTTGAAAATAATATGATACACAAGAATTTTGATGGTTCCAGAATTTCCTGAAAATTCTAGAATGCTGTTCTAGAGCACTGTGAGGCACTGTTCTAGAACAGAGAATAAAAAAAAAATCTTTCAGTGGTGAGAAAATGGCGTTAGGGTTCTTGTGTTTTTGGAGAATTTTGGAGAATTTGTAAAACATTGTCAGGATTCTCTGCTGTATATGTGGGTTCTAAAGAGAGTTTTAAAAACTTTCAGACAATTTCAAAGATGCTTCAGTCGGTAAATACATGACTGCAATGCTCCAGTTACCTGAAAGTATTGAAATATTCTAGAGTGCTGAAAATCATATGACACCTGAGAGTTTGATGGTTCTACAATTTCATTGGAATTCGCTAATTTGGACGACATGCCGTACTGTTCTAGAATGTTATGAGGTTCTAGAATTGAGAATGAAATCAAATTTTAAGTTATGAAAAATGTCAAGAGGGTTTTTATACTTTTAGAGATTTGTAGAGAATTTCTAAAACATTCTGAGAGTTCTCTACTGTTTTTTGGGTTTTAAAGAAACTTAGGGAATCACAGAACATTCTGAGAACTTTTGGAGAGCGTTTAGACAATTTTAGAGACGTTTCAGCCATTAAATACTGGATCACAAGTATTTAAATTTTCAAATTAAAATCTTAATGGAAGAAGTTCTTGGACAAGTTAGTACTTCTAAACAAAGATCATGATCCAGTGCTTTTGGTAGCTATTAGTAGTTCTATAACAATATAATGGATCTTCAATATGGCTCTAAAATTATACACTGTGCAAGAATTATCTAATGGCTCTTATACATCCTATGAATAATTTTATGTCCAGTCCATTCTAGAATATTAGGAATCTTGAGATTCCTAGAATGCTGAAAATAATAAGATCAATGAGAATGTTTGATGGTTCTAGTATTTCAAGAGAGAATTTGGTCATCATGCCATGCTGTTCTAGAGTATTGTGAGGTTCGGTGTAGTTCTGGAGGTTCTAAAATGAAAAATAAAAGAGAAATCCTTCAGTCCCGAGAATATGTTGTGAAAGTTCTTGTGCTTTTAGATAATTTTAGACAATTTCCAAACTTTCTAAAGTTCCGTAGAGGAATCAGGTCTGAAAGCTTCCAGAGAGTTTTTTGAGAGATTTTGAGATTTGAAGTTTGTACTCTATGAATGTTTGGAGAGGTTGAACAGTACTTTTTCTACATTCTGGATTTGCCGAAGAGTCTGGGACTTCTGAGTGTCACGTGTTCTAGAGATGTTTTGGGGAGGCTCTGGAGTTCAAAGGGTCTCAAGAGGTGGTTCTCAATAGTGATAGAGTCTGACGTCTCTACAGGAATATCAAGGAGTTCTAGAAAAGCTAAGCTCCATATCTCAACATGTTTTGAGTTTTGTTCTAGAGCATTCTGAAAGTATGTTTGTCTGCATGTTCCAGTTCTACCGGGATGCAAAGGACTGGTGGCTGTTTGGCTTCTACTTCTGCGTACCTCTGGCCTGTTCTGCCATTTTCTACGGCCTGATGACCTGCGAGATGCTCAGACACCAGAAAGGAAGTCTGAAGATCTCACTGAGTGAACACCTCAAACAGGTAAACACACACACACACTAATGTAAAAGATCAAAGTACCTGCATTCCTGATGCTCGACTTCTGAGAGTAATTTCTCTCTGCAGCGTAGAGAAGTAGCCAAAGCCGTGTTCTGCCTGGTGTTGATCTTTGCTCTGTGCTGGTTTCCACTGCATCTGAGTCGACTTCTGAAGAGGACCGTGTACAAATCCCATGATGCACACCGTTGTGAGCTGTTAAAGTAGGTGGAGAGATACATGCATTAACAAAAGAAACATTCTCACTGATCTGAATTCTTCTTCCATTGATGTTACGTGTTCTGCTTCTGTGGTTACAGTTTCCTGTTGGTGCTTGACTACCTCAGCATCAATATGGCGACCATCAACTCCTGCATCAACCCCATCATCCTCTTCTTTGTCTCCAAGAAGTTCAAAAACTGCTTCAAGGTAAAAACTGAACGTCGCTGTAGTTAGTGGTGATAGTGAATGTCAGTGTGACATCACAACGAGGTCACTGGGTCAGAGGACATGAGACGCAGACAGAGAGAAAGACACTATCTGAATGTCTTGGGACAGTGAGTGATAAACATAGAAAGGTCATGACCTCTGATAAAAGACTTGTGGGAAGTGACCAGTGGCATGTCTGTTTAAAGGGGCACTCCACCGACTTCACGCATGAAGGTCAGTCTGTCTGCGTGTGGAAACAGTCTGGGGGAGGCTTTTTAAAGTCTGAGAACACAACCCTGATGATGTCATAGTGATGTCAGAAGGGTTCATGGTGGCTCCAAGATGAGAAAAATTCATAGCAGAAACGCTGCTTTACAAAGTGGACACGTGGAGTAGGAAAGACGTGAGGGAGGCTCAAAGGAAATGATGTTATTAGTTGTATTACAAGTAAATTTGGTATTCATGGAGCTTAGGTACAATATATCAGGATAACTCGGCCTCAGTTTTCACCCTTCCTTTTAAAAAATGTGTCTCACTCAACTTTACGAAATTAAGTCCTGCATTCAAAACCTTACTGAAGTAAAAGTATGAATGAGCTAAATGTTAAATGTTTAAAGAAAAAGTATTGGTAGTGCAGAAAAATGTTCCCTGACCATGTTTTACTATGATAACTTATGTTTTTGGTTTAATATTGCTGCTGCATTAATGTGTTGCATTTTACTGCTGTGGATGTTTAAGGCTGTGCTAATTATAACAGCTTCATATACTGTTGGTGGACAGTGTTGCACCCAGGCAAGATGGCTGCCAAGCTGCAGACCACCGTTCAAGACCAACAAACAACAACACCAGTTGTGTTTTGGCAAGTCATGGCTTTCAGCAGCGTTTTAAGGCACCAAGGTTGGGTGTTTTGTAGTGACCTATCAGTGTTTTTTCAGTGGATTTTTATGCACCAAATAAAGGCGTTGTGTACAGTAGCAACCCGTGCTGTCTTGCCAGCAGCTTTTTAGGCATTAAATGTGGGTGTTTTTTTTAGCAACTTGTTTGTGTTTTTCCTGTGGTGTTTTGAACACCAGTGGTGGGTGTTTTGTTGTGACTCGTCACTGTCTTTCCAGCAGATTTTTAGGCACCAAATGTGGGTGTTTTGTAGCAACCTGCCTGTGGTTTTCCAGTGACTTTTAGGCACCAAACATAGGCAGTAAAACATGCTATTTTTTCCAGTGACCTTTTTAAGCACCAAACTTGGGTGTTTTGTAGCGACCAGTCACTGTTTTGCCAGTGGATTTTTAGGCACCAAACGTAGGTGAGCTGTAGCAACCCAACACTGTTTTTCTAGCAGCTTTTTAGGCACTAAGCATGGGTGTTTTTTTAGCAACCTGTCATTGTTTTTCCAGTGGTGTTTTAAAATCTAAGGGTGGGTATTTTGTTGTGACTTGTCGCTGTCTTTCCAGCTGATTTTTAGGCACCAAATGTGGGTGTTTTGTAGCAACCTGCCTGTGGTTTTCCAGTGGGTTTTGGGAACCAAACAGAGGAAGTAAATCATGCTGTTTTTTCCAGTGACCCTTTCAAGCGCCAAACTTGGGTGTTTTGTAGCGACCGGTCACTGTTTTGCCAGTGGATTTTTAGGCACCAAACGTAGGTGAGCTGTAGCAACCCAACACTGTTTTTCCAGCTGTTCTTCAGGCACCAAATGTGTTGTTGCTGTTTTACAAGCAGGGAAAAGTACCACAAAAAGCAATTATCTTTGACCAAGACATCGGCGCATTTCCTGCTGGGATAGTGCCATGAAAAGCAGTTGGGGTTTTTTCAGAGACACTTTTCCAGCGCAGATTTTTCCCCTAAAATCATATGTTTTAAGCCAAAACATGATCTTTTCCGAACCAAAATCAAGCGGTTTTTGTGCAGAAACATTAACCACAATGTTGTTGAAATGTTAAGTTTCAGCGCCAGCATTTTTCTGGCGGTTGTCTTGGGCTGTTAAACAAATGTAGAGCAGCACAAGTCAAACATTGACCTCTGAGATGGAGTGGAACTATAAAGCAGCATAAAATGGAAATACTTAATCAAAGTACAAGTACGTCTAATTTGTACTTAGATACTTGAGTTAATGTACTTAGTTACATTCCACCACTGTCGATGGAGTACCCCTTTAATCAACCCCCCCTCTGTCTGTCTGTCTGTCTGTCTGTCTGTCTGTCTGTCTGTCTCTTTCTCTCTCTGCAGTCCTGTCTGTGTTGTTGGTGTTATTCTGGCTCTCTCTCCAACAGTATGCTGCCTCTCCACCATGGGACCAGCCTGCAGTACAAACCCACTGACCACTGAGAGAGAGTCTGTGTGTTCATTTGCAACGTCCCACCAGCACCTGAACTCATCACCAACACTCGGAGAGACATTGTTGTGTTACAGATAACCACTGTATTGATCCTCTAATGTTCAGTTTGTATCTTTTTACAGTGTATTTATTCAGGTCTAAATATTATATTTTATTACAGACTAATTACTGTGTGGTGATGTATCGTACACTACAGTGTATGGCCAAAGTATGTGGACAACATACTGTTTTTCAGGGTTTAGTTCAGCTTTATTTAATGTATTAAAGACCAAAACAGGCAGACACACAGAAAGCAATAAGAAATAAGACACAAGCGATACAATGTGATTTTGGTAAATTGTTAAAAGGTTGCAGTTTTAAGTCAATAAAATAAAGAGACAATGGGCCCCTGGGCACAGACAAACAGAAGGCCCCACCACCTCTGCTGCACTGAGACGAGACACACTGACACTGTGGTGGTTTTGTCTATTTTTGTTTGTTTGTTTTGTGTCTTTTTTAATCTTGTGTCTTCTTGTGGTTGTTTGTCTTGTGGCTTTTTATAAATTATTTTATGTCTCTTTGTGGTCTGCTTGTGTCTCTGTGGTCATTTTGTGACCCACTGTGGTCTGCTTGTGTCTTCTTGTAGATGTTTTGTGTCCCGTTGTAGTCATTTTGTGTCTCCTTGTAGATGTTTTGTGTCTCTGTGGTCATTTTGTGTCCCATTGAGGTCTGTTTGTGTCTCTATGGTCATTGTGCGAGTAGGTATATGTTAATTTGAGTGACCCTGGGCCTGTGCCTAGCAGGCCTGTTCAGTAATCCATTCATGATCTGATCACCTAACATCAGACCCCACTGATGCTCTTGTGTCTGAGTGAGAGTAACTCCCTGCAGCCTGAGGCCAAAATTGTCGGAGGGTGCCTCAAACAGAAGAGTGGGTGCTGCTATAACAGCATTTTAATGCTCATAATGTTGGAAGGAAACGCTCAGCCATCACATATAGATGTCATGTTTTAGTGTCCACTTACTTTTGGCCACGTAGTGTATTTATTATTGTGTTTAATGTGTAAAATATTTCATTTCAAGTCTCCCTGTGCAGAAATAAAACTAGTCCGAGGTTTGAAACAGCACTAGGAGCCCCTGCAGGCTGAACTTTTTATTACATCCCGTAATATATGCTTTCAGTTTGTGGAGCCTTAGACTGAAATCTGGTTTGTAGTTTACGAGACATCAACTAATAGTCTGCTATCACCAATTGACTTATTGATGAGGTTTGTGTCCATTAAATTATATATCTGTATTTATCAATAAAGCTATATTCTAAAGGCTCGTGCAAACATCTGTTTTGGTTTGCACATGTGTGTATGTGTGTGTGTGTGTGTGTGTGAGAATGTCTCATTTGATTAATTTTCCAGCACATTGGCCACAATTAAGAGCTGTTGTAAAACACACACACACACACACACACACACACACAGAGTCATATGGTTTCCAGCTGAAGCTCTTTACACTGTGAACAAGAGTGTGTGGTCATGCTAACATGCTAACATGCTCCCCGTGGAAACGCTAACATGCTGATAGGCTGTGGATGTAAATTACAGCTGAGGCTCTTGCGTGTGCTTTTGTTTTTGGCAGGCTATTTGATGCTAATGCTTGTGTACATTCACTTAACCCAGAGTTTGGCAAAACTAAACTAAAATAAATAAAGAAGAAATAGCTTTTCTTATAACATTCTTATTTTCGTCTACCAGCATTCCTTCACTTTCTCCACCATTTGGACTCCAAAGTTGAAAAAGTATGCTTTGTGGCTCCACAGATTTTTTTTGTACTTTTCTTTTTTCTTGGGCCAAATGGCTTTTTTAATCGTTGAGGTTGCCGACCCCTGGCCTCACCTGTTCAGATCCCCTGTCCACGCCAATGGACCGAACCTTTCCAGGATGTCTACATCTATGATTACTGTCATCTGATGGATGTCTACAAACCAGTCCGACTTCTAAAGTGAAAGAGGAGGTGCAAGTTGTCACGTTGTTAAAGTGCATCATTTGTGTTGAATAAACTGTGTTTTGTAAACTATTGTTGAGTGTATTTAGAGGAAGGAAAATTAAAATATTTGTGTGTCTCTGTGTGTGTGTTTGAAACATAATTGGGATTATACACACCTTAATTTATACAGCACTTTTCTTAGTGCTACAAAGTGCTCTTCACAAAAAACCCCGCCTGCAGATATGAACCTTTCTTACTTACCTATCATTACCTATTAAAGAGTATTTTTTTATTGTACTGTGGTTTTGCTACTTTTACTCAAGTAAATTATCCATCACTGACATCAAGGCCCCGTAAATCTTTGTTTATTTTTATTTTATTTTTCACACTTAGATTAATTAGAGTAGACAACTTTAATTTATTTAGACTACTTTATTTTATTTATTTATCAATTTATTTGTTTATTTTTGGTGTATTTGCTGTTGAACTACATCTTTCCTGTTTAATTATCTTTTTTTTCAGGGATTCAAACCTACAATTTTATTTTCATTTATTCATTCATTCATTTTCTAACCGCTTCATCCTCTTGAGGGTCATGGGGGGGCTGGAGCCTTTCCCAGCTGACACTGGGTGAGAGGCAGGGTTCACCCTAGACAGGTCACCAGACTATCACAGGTCTGACACATAGAGACAAACATTCACACTCACATTCACACCTACGGACAATTTAGAGTTATCAATTAATCTGCATGTCTTTGGACTGTGGGAGGAAGCCGGAGTGCCCGGAGAGAACCCACGCTGACACGGGGAGAACATGCAAACTCTGCATGGCTCCCCCACCCCGGATTGAACCGGCAAACCTCTTGCTGTGAGGCGACAGTGCTAACCACCACACCACCGTGTCACCCCACAATTTTATTTCATCTTTTATTTTTATTTTTTTTAATGCATTTATTTATTTTTGATGTATTCTGTGTTGCATTTAAATAAATATTTCCTGTTTAATTACTTATTTATGATGCAGGGATTTAGACCTACTGTTTTATTTTATTTTATTTTATTTTTTATTTCATTCATCCATTTACCTATTTATTTTTGTGTATTCAGTGTTGCATTGAAATAAATCTTTCCTGCTTAATTCATGATGCAGGGCTTAAGGCCTGCAATTTCATTTTATTTAATTTTCCTTTATTTGATTTATTTTATTTGACTTTATTTTAATTTATTTATTTTTGGTGTATTCAGTGTTGCTCTGAAATAAATTTTTCCTGCATAATTATTTATTTATGATGCAGGGATTTAGACCTGCAGTTTTATGTTTTATTTTATTTTATTTTATTTTATATATTCTGATTTATTTTAATTTATCGATTTTTGTTGTATTCAGTGTTGCATTGAAAGAAATCTTTCCTGCTTAATTATTTATTGATGATGCAGGGATTTAGACCTGCAATTTTATTCTATTTTATTTCACTTTATTTTAATTTATTTATTTTTGTTGTATTCAGTTTTGCATTAAAATAAGTCTTTCCTGTTTAATTATTTATTTATGTTCCTGGGGTTTAGGTCTTTAAAAGCAGAACATATAAATAGCCATAAAGATGAATGGATGCCGATTAAAATATCTTTGAATTAAGATGATTAGATTTGGAGGCTGTTTCCTGTCAGCCACGTGACTGATGGAGAGAAACGGTTTGACATCCCTCCTCGTGACGCGGCGCGTAAACAACGGGAACAGGGAGGACAAACACGGACTGCTGCTGCTGCTGCTGCTGCTGCTGCTGCAGAGTGAAGCCGTCGGTTGTGTCACCGACCACCGGCAGATACCGGATTAACGGATCGATCAGGGTGATCGGGGTGTTGGTCTGAGCGGCGGGGCGGAGGAGGGGATGCGTTGCCTGGTAACAGAAGCAGGACTGAGGAGGAAAACAGGCCGACCGTCACTCTCCATCATGAACATCCTCATCTTCAGCGGTCCCAGTCTTTCCATGTTCAACCTCAGGTCATGTTTATCACGTGTTTTATCTCTGCAGCTGCCTGTGCTCACTGCATGTGCACTCCATCATTTATAATTGTAGCCGAAATATACATAAATATTCCTGCAATGTTTGTCTGTGGTCGCGTTTAATGCTTCATAGTGACCTCACTGCATTTACACTGGTCATGTAGAGAAGTTTAATATGTTATGACATTGTTAATGTCCATTGTGTTGGAATATTACTATAAAAAACTTTATTAAAATATGCCTCCGGATCAAAACAGTCAGTTTAATCTAACTCACAGTTCATATTTAGACTTTAGTGATGAAATATAACTGCACCAAAAGTATATTTAATTAATATTCCTCCTGCTACCTGCTACAAAAACTTGACTTTAATGGATGAAAAATGAGCGGAAAATATTTTTAAAGGGTTATTTCACATAAATGTGTTGCTATGTGATTTTGTAGTCATGATCAATAAAGTATCTTTTAACAAATGTTCCAGTACATTTTGTTTAATTTATTGGAGACAATCTGTTACTTTACATCAGCTAGCCCATGATGTGGCTAGCTAATGTTAGCTTTTCAGTTAGCTTACACCCTGACCAGGTGACCACAGAATATTTAATATAATATTATTAAATACATATGTGTTTTCTAATTCATGTTTAAGAGATATTTATGATCAGTAAATCATGTCAGTGCAGTGGGGGAGACAGCAGTGGAAGACGTTATCGGCTAAAGAGCAAAAGTGTATTTAATTAACCTTCTTACTGCTAGAAATATTCAACTTTAATGGATGAAAAAAGTGATAAATGCTTTTAAAGTATTATTTCACAAATGTGTTACTATGTGATATTGCAGTTATGGTCAGTAAAGTATTTTTAACATATTTTCCAGTAAAGTTTGTGTGTTTGAACGGAGGCGATCTGTAACTTCGAATAGTAGAATATTTCTACGCTTAAAAAACATTAGCTAGCTACATCACAAGCTAGCTAATGTTTTTTAGCATAGAAATATTCAACTTCAATGGATGAAAAATGAAGGATAAACACTTTTAAGATATATTTTTTACGTTATATTTTTCTATGTGAACATGAGGTCATTTCTCGCTTCTCGACAGTTAGCGCCCACCTTGACCGCTGACTGGAAAATATTATATAAGATCTTATATTATATTATCTTATATTATAAGATTGTTTGACAGAATAAAAAATATAAAGCTGTGTTTAGTTAGCTAATTTGTGCTAACACTGCTAGAATTCCTTAAACTCTCACACAACTGCTGAACAGAGACATTTAATTCATTTTCAGTAATTTAATTACACTTGTGTTCAACAAAACACGGCCTTATTGTTCCTGGATTGTGCATCTTGTTGAAGTTATAAGAACTGGAAGTTAAACAGAGAGAACTGCCTCATTGTACCTGCTTCCCGTCTCCCTCCAATAACCGAATTGGTTTTGTCTCCCCAGGTGTGGCTCAGTGGTTTAGGATGCGCCTGTAGTCGTCGCTGAGCGTGAAGCAGCCGTCATGCCGTGTTCGTGCGCAGAGTGGAGGAGGTGGATCCGCCCGCTGGTTCTGGTTTTATACGCTCTTCTGCTGGTCGCCGTGCTGCCACTCTGCATCTGGGAGCTGCAGAAAGACAAGGTACACTTTCCTTTTTTATCATTTCACCATAATTTCACTAAAGGAAGTGTGATGGAGGAGACCATAGACTGTATATAAAAGGTGCTTTCAGACATAGAGTCGTCTCCTTTGGTCTAATTGCCTAGAGTTGGTTCATGTTCTTACGGCAGCATTTACAAGAGGACCACATCAAATGCCTTGTGCAAGAAAACTGTTTTTGATTGGTCAGAACAATCGTTTGTAACCGGACTGAGACCACCTCTTCAAGAAGGTCTCAGTCTGGTTGTTTTGGCGCACACCTGAGTGTGATTGCTGTGTTCACACCTGCCCAGACAAACCGCACGTAGGGGGCAAACCAACCTATTGAAAAGTTCTATTGAGTTCTATTGAAAATCACTACACACTGTGCATGTGTCATTCCTGTAACTCCCATGGGGTTTCAGTGTATGTCCCAGCCTCCTTTGAATAGCCTTGCCAAAAAGTAATATCATCTTGATCGCCCTCTGGTGGCTGGCTGCAGTATTGGTCATGAACCCCGCCTCTCCATGTTAGCAGATGGGACTTGGGCCAAACTAAAAACTCAAAGTACACGTCAAATCATTTTTCGCAAAGATGGTTTCTGTCTTGCTGTTGCTGCTTGTGATTGGTTGCACAGGTAGGAAATGCACACCCTGCAGATCGCTACTGCGCAGACTCCAGGAAACTCTGGCTTCATTCTTGTACAGTGGGAATAAACAGAGACGCATGGTCCATCTTTATAAACAGTCAACAGAGGTGACAGATATTTGGTTAAAATAGCAAGTAGTAAGGTTTTTACAAGGAGCTGAGGGAAGGAAGCGCCTCTGAAAAAAGTCCCTCAAGAAATTTTAACAGACGAACCGGCTCGAAGAAGTGTGTCTGGAATCAAAATGGTAAAAAATGATATGAAACAAGACTCAAAATGGCGACATCGGAGCAGAGCTGCAAATAAATTCATCAGCAGGACAGTGTAAATGATGGGAAAATAGTTTTTGTTTTGTTTTTCTTAGGCTTTTTCTGTCACTGGGAATATTTTCCTCATAAAGATCTAAGAGGGGAACAAGATGTGCAAAATACTGAGGATAAAAGAAATCATCTGTCGTCTCTCTCCGTGTCTCTGCAGGTTGGGACTCACAGCAAAGCCTGGTTCATAGCCGGCGTGTTCGTCTTCCTGACCATCCCAATTTCACTGTGGGGGATCCTGCAGCACATCGTGCACTACACCCAGCCTGAGCTGCAGAGGCCAATCATCAGGTGAACACACACCTTGAACTTTGCTTTTATGGAACAGTGTGGCAGATTTAGGGGGATTTTCACAAACACAGCAGTTCAATAGTGAGCGATGGTTTTGAGAGGGGGCAGGCAGAGAGCGTGTCAGGAGAGCTGAGGTTCAAACACCACGAGAACTCACTGAGGAAACAGTTTCTCTGATGCGAAGCCGGCTGTGGACGGAGGAGAGCCTGACAGCAGCGATGAAACATGGAATCTGCACTCAAAGGCGTAGTATGCAGCCGCACAGCGAAGCAATCCACAGCTAAGAGGGTCACAGATGACTGAACGAGTAAACTCACTTTGGGAAGTTGGGTGACGGTCTTTCCAGACAGCTGTGGGAAACAGGCAAACAGGAACCAGGAGGGCAGAAGCAGAGCTCGTGGTCGAAAACAAGAGGCAGGGTGGTTTACTGGGGAGCAGACGAAGCAGGTTTGTCCATTCTGGGCTACTGTAGAAACATGGCAATGTCCGTAGATGAGGACTCATTTCCTATGTACATACACATGTCTCATTCTAAGGTAACAAAAAACACAGATTCTTATTTCACGGTGAATATACATGAGAGAAAACACACTTATTATATTATATTCCATTCCTGCCCCCTGAACCCTTCACACTGGAGCTTTAAAGGAATAGTTCGCCTAAAATAAGCTCCTGGAAGAAGATCAGCTCTGCACGCAGGATTTCAGGTAAATAGGCGATGGTACATTGCTTGTTAAGTTTGCTTAGCAACCTCAGACGCCACGCTTCTGAAAGCTGGCACAAAAAGGCACAGAAGTAGAGCCAAGAGCCCGACCTCATGTGTTCCAGGCGGTGTGTACGGCCCCTTGAACATCTGAGGACAGCTGTGGGGCTGTTTGGTTTGACCTCATCACAAATATTAATTTTTCCAGGACTTTAACTTTGATTGTTGCTCATTTAGTCAAACTGTCACACACACACACACACACACACACACACACACACACACACACACACACAGTGTTGTGATGAAACTGTTCTCTGTCTCTCTCCACCAGAATACTATGGATGGTGCCGATCTACAGTTTGGACAGTGTGAGTCATCATCATCACACACACACACACACACACACACACACACAGAAGAAGTGACAGTGATCTGTCCACTCTATTACATTAAGTTGCCGTGGTAACGGATCTTAATTGGAAGCAGTGGGACGGAGTCACAAGACCAGAGGTCACATTAAACAGGGACAGTTAACTCTGTGTGTGTGTGTGTGTGTCAACAGCATTAATGACTGCATCTTAGCATTCCTTCCTCCCTTTTTTCGGACTTTGTTTCTCTCCTCTTTTCTTCCTTCATCCCATTTCTTACCACATTTCCTCTTTACTTACAATATTTCTTCCGTCCTTCTTCCCCTCATTTCCTCTTTCTGTTTCCTTCGCTCATTCCTCCCTTTTCTTCTCTTCTTTTTAAACCCCTCCCTTTTTCTTTCCTTTATTACTTCCTTTATTCCTCCCTCCTTCACTTTCTTACTGTATTTCTTTCTTTCTTTGTCTTTCCTTTTCCCTCACTCCCTTCCTCCCCTCCTCTCTTTTTCTCTTCAGTCCTGCATTTCTTACTGTATTTCATCTATTCTTCCTTCCTTCTGTCTCTCTCTTTCCTTCCTTCCTCACTCTCTTTCTCCCCCCTCCTTCCTCCCTCACTCTCTCTCCATCCTTCCTTCCCTCTCTCTCTCTCTTCTCTCTCTCTATCTCACTCGCTCGCTCAGTCACTCTCTCTCTCCCTCTCTCCTACCTTCCTCCCTTCCTTCCTCCTTTCCTCTCTCTCTCTCTCTCTCTCTCTCTCCGTTCCTCCTTTCCTCCCTTTCTTTCTTTCTTTCTTTCTTTCTTTCTTTCTTTCTTTCTTTCTTTCTTTCTTTCTTTCTCCCTGTCTTCTTTTTTTACTTCTTCCTTTCTTCCTCTTCCCCCACCCTCCATCCTTTCTTTCTTTCTTTCTTTCTTTCTTTCTTTCTTTCCTCCTCCTTCATTTCATCTTTCCTTTGTCCATTTCCATTCCCCCTTCTTCCTTCCTTCCTTCCTTCCTTCCTTCCTTCCTTCCTTCCTTCCTCCTCTTACTTACTTTCCTCCTTCCTTTCTTTCACATGACTTGCGATAATCTTTAATCAGTGTTTTATCATCATGTTTATGTATAAAAACTAATTCATCTGTCTCCCCTCTGTCTCCCCTCTGTCTCCCGTCTGTCTCCCCTCTGTCTCCCCTCTGTCTCCCCTCCGTCTCCCCTCTGTCTCCCCTCTGTCTCCCCTCTGTCTCCCGTCTGTCTCCCCTCTGTCTCTCGTCTGTCTCCCCTCCGTCTCCCCTCTCTCTCCTGTCTGTCTCCCCTCTGTCTCCCCTCCGTCTCCCCTCTGTCTCCCCTCTGTCTCCCGTCTGTCTCCCCTCTGTCTCTCGTCTGTCTCTCGTCTGTCTCCCCTCCGTCTCCCCTCTGTCTCCCCTCTGTCTCCCCTCTGTCTCCCGTCTGTCTCCCCTCTGTCTCTCGTCTGTCTCCCCTCTGTCTCCCCTCTGTCTCTCGTCTGTCTCCCCTCTGTCTCCCCTCTGTCTCTCGTCTGTCTCCCCTCCGCCTCCCCTCTGTCTCCCCTCTGTCTCCCCTCTGTCTCCCGTCTGTCTCCCCTCTGTCTCTCGTCTGTCTCCCCTCCGTCTCCCCTCTCTCTCCTGTCTGTCTCCCCTCTGTCTCCCCTCCGTCTCCCCTCTGTCTCCCCTCTGTCTCCCGTCTGTCTCCCCTCTGTCTCTCGTCTGTCTCTCGTCTGTCTCCCCTCCGTCTCCCCTCTGTCTCCCCTCTGTCTCCCCTCTGTCTCCCGTCTGTCTCCCCTCTGTCTCTCGTCTGTCTCCCCTCTGTCTCCCCTCTGTCTCTCGTCTGTCTCCCCTCTGTCTCCCCTCTGTCTCTCGTCTGTCTCCCCTCCGTCTCCCCTCTGTCTCCCCTCTGTCTCCCCTCTGTCTCTCGTCTGTCTCCCCTCTGTCTCCCGTCTGTCTCCAGTGGCTGGCTCTGCGGTACCCCAGTCTGGCCATCTACGTGGACACGTGCAGAGAGTGCTACGAGGCCTACGTCATCTACAACTTCCTGGTGTTCCTGCTGAACTTCCTCAGTAACCAGTACCCCAGTCTGGTGCTCATGCTGGAGGTCCAGCAGCAGCAGCCACACCTGCCCCCGCTGTGCTGCTGCCCGCCGTGGCCCATGGGAGAGTAAGAGGAGGGCGGGTGTGAGGTCACTGTGTGATGGACGTGTGGGTGGATGTTAAACTGTTCCTCTCTGTGTCTCTCTCTCTCTCTGTCAGGGTGCTGCTGTTCCGGTGTAAACTGGGAGTCCTCCAGTACACCGTGGTCAGACCCGTAACCACGGTGATAGCGCTGTAAGTTTGCTGTTGTTGCCACGGTAACGGCGCCATCAGTTTCCACCTGTAACCACAGAGGAAGTGACAACGTTGTTACTGGTTTTCTGTAGGTGCTGTGATGGTGCCGTTTGTAACATTGTATGCTGGCGACACACTTAGCTCAGCTGCTAACTGTAACCATGGTAACCGCCCCGTTCATACTGTCGTCACATCAGCTCCCTGACAGCAGCTACATGCTGTGTTTAAAGAGTCAAAGCTCATGATGTCACGCTGAATAAACCAAACTCACCAGAGGAACAGTACCAGCAATAACAAACATGTGATGGTTAAAGTGATCAGCATCGTGACTGAACCAGACACTTGAAATACTGTGTCCTATTTTTGGGGGGAAATGTTACGTAATGTGAGAACACGTTTCCCTCTGTGTCTGCAGGATCTGTCAGCTGTGTGGAGTTTATGATGAAGCCAACTTCAGCTTCAGAAACGCCTGGTCCTACCTGGTCATCATCAACAACATATCACAGCTGGTAAACAAACATCACATACAGAGTCCTTACTTTGCTTCTCCTGCACTCAAGACTCACAGAAGCCTCATTTCCACTAAACACAGACAGATATGGTACCTAGACCCTAATGTTTCCACCACAGACAGTCCTCTAAATGTGGGCGGGGTTGTTCTCACTCACTGCTGTTGGGCAGTTGATAATATTTCTTTTTCCAGTAATAAGTAGTGTAACTAATTACTAATGAAATTTTAGTAATAATATTACAGCTACTCCAAAACCAAACAACTCGTTACAATGTTACTTTGTTATCACATCACTGCTGACTTGAAATACAACAGTGACATCAGTGGACTCATTTTAGTAATCGTCGAATGCGCACACACGTCACAAAGCATCAAGACAGTTGAAAACTCTTAGTGGCTGGAAATATTCCCATTACTTTGATTTTATCATGAGGAAAGATGACAAGAACGTTGTTGCTGCAGGTAGTCAGACTAAAACTCTTTCCACTGCAAAATCAAAGTTCCAGTCTGAAACACCTACAATGACCAACAGCACAACAACGTGAAGCCACAGAGGTCAGCTGTAGCCTTAAAGGGATAGTGCACCCAAAAATGAAAATTCAGCCATTATCTACTCACCCATATGCCGAGGGAGGCTCTGGTGAAGTTTTAGAATCCTCACAACACTTACCGAGATCCGAGGGAGAAGTGGGTAGCAACACAACTCCACCTAATGGAGGCTGACGGTGCCCCAGATTAAAACGTCCAAGAACACAGAATTGAAACCACAAAATATCTCCATACTGCTCGTCCGTAGTGATCCAAGTGTCCTGAAGCGCCGACATAAAAAGTTGTTTGGAAAAACGTCATTTAAACTCTGTTATTAGCCTCATTGTAGCCTGTAGCTCTATCTGCCTCTCTGTGCACTGCACTCACGTGTGTGTGCATGCGTGAGACCATGAGACATGGGCACCGCGTCCATGTGTGTTCAGGTGCTGTCGCTGGTCTCGCACACGTGAGCACAATCCTCAGAGAGGCAGAAACAGAGGTAAAGTGTAGTGCTGTGATTTTTTTAGCTGTGCACATGCTTTGTCAAATTTTACCCTTTTTTCTGTTGCATGATGGGATTTCTGAGAACACTAAATACTGTAACACATATGTTTCACAGTTGGAAATCAGACACAGTTTGGGGATAAAACACTGTATGTTCTGGTGACACTGGTGTTTACCTCTCTGTCTCTCTTCAGTTTGCGATGTACTGTCTGGTGTTGCTGTACCGAGCTCTCAAAGAGGAGCTGACTCCCATCAGGCCGGTGGGAAAGTTCCTCTGTGTCAAACTAGTGGTGTTTGTGTCCTTCTGGTAAGAACAAAGAGATGAAGAGAGTCATTCGCTGCTGTCACTGTAAACCGAGTATAATTTTATGAAGTAAACAGTTAATCAACACATTGAGGGAATAATCAATGATCAATCATGTAAATAACTGTTTTTGTTGCAGCCTTAGTGCTGATATTTTTATCTCATTCTTCCTCTCTTCAGGCAGGCAGTTTTAATAGCATTCCTGGTGAAGGTCGGTGTGATCTCTGATAAACACACCTGGGACTGGGACAGTGTGGAGGCTGTGGCTACGGGACTACAGGTACACACATTTATAAACAAATAAAACCATGTTCCTACATCACGGTCATGTGACCTTCAACATGATCTGAATAAAGTTTGTCATTCATTTTTATTTGCAGTGTTAGTGCCAAATGAGTTAATATTTCTCAGAGCAGAAACACTGACAAAGAAACATGTTGATGGATTTATTCTATATTCTCTTAGATGTGTTGAAGCCACAGCTGTGGAACTGTCTGTTCTCTTGTACCGTCATATTTAGACCCTTGAATGTCTGAGAGTCTACAAAAGACAAAAATGTGGCTTCTGATTAGGAAGAACCAGGATACTGACATGCAAGAAGACCTATCTATTTGACTTAAATCAGATTCTTGATTAACCAACTGTTTAATGGATACAGGACTTCATCATCTGCATAGAGATGTTCCTGGCTGCCATTGCTCACCACTACACCTTCACCTACAAACCATATGTACAGGTAAACACCGACCGACTGACCGACCGACCACCTACCTTCCTTGTTCCCCCCTTTCCTTCCTACCTACCTACCTACCTACCTACCTACCTACCTTTAGGTAGGTCGGGTTCACGCTCGGGCAGAGAATCTAAGCTCTACTATCTACCTTCCTACCTATCTCTTTATCTATCTACCTACCTACCTACTTTCCAACCTACCTACCTACCTACCTACCTACTTTCCAACCAACCAACCTACCAACCTACCTACCTACCTACCTACCTACCTACCTACCTACCTACCTACCTATCTCTTTATCTACCTACATACCTACCTACCTACCAACTTTCCAACCAACCTACCTACCTACCTACCTATCTATCTCTTTATCTACCTACCTACCTACCTACCTACCTACCTACCTACCTACCTATCTATCTCTTTATCTACCTACCTACCTACCTACCTACCTACCTACCTACCTACCTACCTACCAACTTTCCAACCAACCTACCTACCTACCTACGTACCTACATACCTATCTCTTTATCTATCTACCTACCTACCTACCTACCTACTTTCCAACCAACCAACCAACCTACCTACCTACCTACCTACCTACCTATCTCTTTATCTACCTACCTAACTACCTACCAACTTTCCAACCTACCTACTTTCCAACCTACCTACCTACCTACCTACCTACCTACCTACCTACCTACCTACCTATCTCTTTATCTACTTACCTACCTACCTACCTACTTTCCAACCTACCTACCTACCTACCTACCTACCTACCTACCTATCTCTTTATCTACCTACCTACCTACCTACCTACTTTCCAACCTACCTACCTACCTACCTACCTACCTACCTACCTACCTATCTATCTAATCTAATCTAATTCAGGAAGCTGAGGAGGGGTCGTGCTTCGACAGCTTTCTGGCCATGTGGGATTTCTCTGACATCAGAGCTGATGTCACAGAGCAGGTCCGCCATGCTGGTGAGTGTCTCAATCATAATAATGATTATCAATTCTGTTTAACAAATCAATAATAAATAATGTGAACAAATAACTTCAGAAATGTACAGTACAGGCCAAAAGTTTGGACACACCTTCTCATTCAATGCGTTTTCTTTATTTTCATGACTATTTACATTGTAGATTCTCACTGAAGGCATCAAAACTATGAATGAACACATGTGGAGTTATGTACTTAACAAAAAAAGGTGAAATAACTGAAAACATGTTTTATATTCTAGTTTCTTCAAAATAGCCACCCTTTGCTCTGATTACTGCTTTGCACACTCTTGGCATTCTCTCCATGAGCTTCAAGAGGTAGTCACCTGAAATGGTTTTCCAACAGTCTTGAAGGAGTTCCCAGAGGTGTTTAGCACTTGTTGGCCCCTTTGCCTTCACTCTGCGGTCCAGCTCACCCCAAACCATCTTGATTGGGTTTAGGTCCGGTGACTGTGGAGGCCAGGTCATCTGCCGCAGCACTCCATCACTCTCCTTCTTGGTCAAATAGCCCTTACACAGCCTGGAGGTGTGTTTGGGGTCATTGTCCTGTTGAAAAAGAAATGATCGTCCAACTAAACGCAAACCGGATGGGATGGCATGTCGCTGCAGGATGCTGTGGTAGCCATGCTGGTTCAGTGTGCCTTCAGTTTTGAATAAATCCCCAACAGTGTCACCAGCAAAACACCCCCACACCATCACACCTCCTCCTCCATGCTTCACAGTGGGAACCAGGCATGTGGAATCCATCCGTTCACCTTTTCTGCGTCTCACAAAGACACGGCGGTTGGAACCAAAGATGTCAAATTTGGACTCATCAGACCAAAGCACAGATTTCCACTGGTCTAATGTCCATTCCTTGTGTTTCTTGGCCCAAACAAATCTCTTCTGCTTGTTGCCTCTCCTTAGCAGTGGTTTCCTAGCAGCTATTTGACCATGAAGGCCTGATTGGTGCAGTCTCCTCTTAACAGTTGTTCTAGAGATGGGTCTGCTGCTAGAACACTGTGTGGCATTCATCTGGTCTCTGATCTGAGCTGCTGTTAACTTGCGATTTCTGAGGCTGGTGACTTGGATGAACTTATCCTCAGAAGCAGAGGTGACTCTTGGTCTTCCTTTCCTGGGTCGGTCCTCATGTGTGCCAGTTTCGTTGTAGTGCTTGATGGTTTTTGCCACTCCACTTGGGGACACATTTAAAGTTTTTGCAATTTTCCGGACTGACTGACCTTCATTTCTTAAAGTAATGATGGCCACTCGTTTTTCTTTAGTTAGCTGATTGGTTCTTGCCATAATATGATTTTTAACAGTTGTCCAATAGGGCTGTCGGCTGTGTATTAACCTGACTTCTGCACAACGCAACTGATGGTCCCAACCCCATTGATAAAGCAAGAAATTCCACTAATTAACCCTGATAAGGCACACCTGTGAAGTGGAAACCATTTCAGATGACTACCTCTTGAAGCTCATGGAGAGAATGCCAAGAGTGTGCAAAGCAGTAATCAGAGCAAAGGGTGGCTATTTTGAAGAAACTAGAATATAAAACATGTTTTCAGTTATTTCACCTTTTTTTGTTAAGTACATAACTCCACATGTGTTCATTCATAGTTTTGATGCCTTCAGTGAGAATCTACAATGTAAATAGTCATGAAAATAAAGAAAACGCATTGAATGAGAAGGTGTGTCCAAACTTTTGGCCTGTACTGTATGTCAAGTACATTTTGTACCTCATTCTTCTGTTATTTTTTTTTTGTATTCATGTTTTACTCATTTACTTATTTGTTTATCAGCCCACAGCTGAGACAAGAATTAGCTGCTAGCTATCCCGTTGTCCCTCCGCCTCGATCTCTGTAGTTGTGGACTGCTTCCCTGGGAGGAGAGCGGGCAGCAGCTCAGGAGATGAACCTGTGATTGGCAGCTGTAGTGGCTTAAATTTGGCTAATGCAAACCTCACATTTATTTAAAGTTATCAAATAAATGTAGTGAAGTAAATAGTACAATATATCCCTCTGAGATGAAACGTAGAGAAAGAACATGGCTCAAAAATACCCCAAATTTACACAAATACAATACTTGAGTAAATTTACTTTGTTACATTCCACCACGTGTTAGGATTCACACTGCTTGAAATGATAATAAGATGGTAAATATCTCTCACCGCCCCTCAGGTCGTACGTTCCTCGGTCGTCCCAATAAGATGTACTTTGGTGCAACAGCTCGACCTGAACACACGGAGCACACCGGCCTCCTCACGGCCTCCTCCCAGGACGCCATCGCCGTGGCAGCCACATCGATGCCCTCCTCCCCTTCCTCGAGTGGGCGGTACCAAGGCCTCGGCCATACCCCCGCCCCGCACTCCATCTCTGCCCCTGCGGGGTTCACCTCCTCGTCCTGGGACGACGACAGCGATGGCTCCCCTCCTGAGGCACGTGACAGCACTGGAAGCACATAGCCAGGGGCAGGAACTCCTCTCTTTACGTCCTTCGTCCTCTTGTTTCGATGTGGCTACGAACAAAGACACTCAGATTCTGTGTTATAGTCAGAATAAAAAAAGAAACTCGTCTACAGATTTGTGAAAGAGAAGCAAAGTCTCATATGGATTTTAATTGAAGAAAAGCAGAGAAAGAGTCTCTGATGTCAAAGCCATGTTTGTGGAGTATTTTTTAAAATTATCACCTGGTTTTAAATGTTTAAAATCTGTATCTTATGTCTAATGATGTCATTTTGATAGATGTGTCTGCAGCTGTTGAGAGGAAAACATTTGATGTTTTCATCAGAGTGAAGGCAGGTTGTTCTCTTGGTTGATTCTCCCACGGTGCTGAAGTGTCCTTGAGCTGAGTTTGACAGTTTGTTCTGATTCATAATAAATTAACACGCCATATCTAACCATCAGAAACTGTGTTGCTATTGTTAGTGTTAATCTTATTCCTCCAAACTTAGGAGAAGTCTCCAACAGCAGCCCTCTGAGGAGGAGGGAACCAAGAGATAAACTTACCATACCAACCACAGACTGTCTGGAGAGACATTTAGAGGCATGGATTTTTGGATTAACTGCTTGCCGTCCAGACAACCCAAATTCAGGGCAACACAGGACAGAGCAGAGGTGGACCAAACCTGCAGCAACCAATAAATATAAAGCTACAGTTGGTGACTTTTATGAAAATAACCTTGTGTCATATTTTCTATTATCTTATCAAATATGAGTCAAGATTCTGTAACTGTATCGTCTGAGGAAATTTGCTCCGGAGAGTAGGTGTTGCTTGGGTTTTACTTCACTGTTTCCAACATGGCGGCTGGGTAACAAACTTTCTGATTTACAGCTAAACAGATACTCAAATATGTTTCTGGAAACATCTGAGGCGAGAAAAAGGCATTGCAGTAACAGAATCTTGATGCATGTTTGCTCAGTTCTGCCCAGTTTGACCGCAGCAGTGATTGACATAGCTGCGCTGTGATTGGTTGTTTTCGGTGTGCCATGGTAGAATCCAGTGAAGGCCATTAGGGGCAGAAGGAGAGGAGGAGGGATGATAATTTTATGCCTTCGCGCCGGCGATAGCCATGACCAGAAGCATTATGTTGACAGGTTGTCCGTCCGTCCCATCCTTGTGAACATGATTAAGAATTCCTCAAGGGAATTTCTTCAAATTTGGCACAAACGTACACTTGGACTGAAGAAAACTAATTTGAATTTTGTGGTTGACGGTCAAAGGTCAGTGTGACCTCACAAAATATGTTTTTGACCATAACTCAAGAATTGATATGCTACTTATGACAAAACTTCACACAAATGTCTCACAGGATAAAATGATGATGTGATGACATTTTATATCCAAAACGTGCTTCAGGTGTGTGCTCGCGAACACGCACGTGGTTCTGGTCTGAGAGGCTACAGTTGACATTTAGTCTAAAAACATGGTGTTGTTTCGGGTCGAATTTGATGGTCGTGGCTGACGGACATTTGGATTATACCACGCGAGCAGTAAGGAGACATTTTGTGATTTTTTTGTGATCTTCTTTTACATGTTAATACTGGTCACCTTTCACTTTTCCGCTGAAACTGCGGGAGTGTTTTGTGAACTGGAGATCTTCACCCATCCTCACATTAGCACAGGGGGGAGGAGATATTGAGTGAAATTTCATTTTTGGGTGAACTATTGCTTTAAACTTGCAGTACAAAAAAAGCCCATAATATTAAGGCCAAATAAAAATCAGTTCAACTGACATCAAAAGTGTTTTTATATAAATACGTCTGTTTTCTAATTTACTTCAGACAGCTGAAAAAAAAGTTCAGCAGAAAGAAGTGTCAGTCTGATCATAACCAGCTGTTTTGAATGTTTCAGTTTAGTGATCCTGTTACTCCGCACCCTGGCTCCACATCCACACACTCTGTACTACTGTGAACATTTTTCTCCACTAGGTGGCACACATGGTCCGTTAAAAGTCATAAGGATCTCCAACAAGTCTGAAAACATCATGTGCTGAGGTTTGGGAAACAGAAGTTTAGATTACAAAAGCAAGTGTGAAATAAAAGTAAAGCATGGTGTACAATAGGTCAAGATCTACCAGGATTTGGTTGATATAATCTAGTCTTCACTTTTCTGCTGACCAAACGGGAGAAACATCTCAAAGCCCGCTGTAAACCCTTTCAAGGCAACATGTTCAACCTGAAAACTGTAGCAAAACACTTTGCACCAGTTTGATACTGAACATACCCCTGGAATTTTCTTAGTCTTTTTGTGTGTTCAGTCAGACTGCAGTGTCTCAGAACAACACACTACAACACATAAAACCAATGTTAGATTAATTCCCCTTTTCATTTTTACATGCGAGTAGAATATGTAGATATTTTAAGAGACTCGTGGCTCTTCAGCAATGACTCATGATGAACTTAAATGTGACCCAGTGTAACCATCATGTGGAGTTTGACTGTGGCTCTCAATGTACTGACACAGAAATAGCAGTTACAGCTCAAAACAAGGGCAGCACGGCCCACAGTGACAAACAAAGGTCCACATAAACAGAGAACATATACACAAGCACACACAAACCAGTGGAGAAATATGCTACACATATACATACATACAGTATATATATATATATATATATAGCCTGTCCTCCTGAGACACTGTGTCCTCATATGAGGACACCACATTTTGGGTTTACTTGACCCTTACACTTCATTGTACTTAACTCAGACCTGTTGTCCTCGTTCATGGACACTTTTTCTGTGGTAGTAAGAGCACAATACACTGATCCATGTAGAAACAAGATGGCAGCCATCTCTGCCAAGTCAGTCTGCAGCCGATCCCAACACAAAAGTAGACAAGGTCCGAAACCTGATCACATCTAGTGGTTGAAACTTGTTTATTTATGATTAATATTGTTTGTAGTTTGATTTCGCAACAAATTTGACAAACTTTAGCAACAGTAACAAGCTGAGACACAGTTACCCAGCAAGTGCTTGTTTGAGGACATTGGGACTTTATTATCCTCTCATTTTAGGACATAAGGACTTTATTGTTGTCTCGTTTGAGGATAGTGGGACTTTATTATTGTCTCGATTGAGGACATTGGGACTTTATTGTCATGTTGTTTGAGGACATAAGGACTTTATTATCCTCTCATTTTAGGACATTGGGACTTTATTATTGTCATCTTTATTGTCAGCTAAAGCTGCAGGTTTGAAACTGAACTCCGTCAGTAATAATCATCAGGAGCTGTGGGACCCTGTTACCCTGTGAACCTGCTGTGTGTCAACAGTGTGTGACGGTGATATCTGGGGTTTATTTTGAAGGGGGAGGGGAGGTGCATCGAAACCGAAAGTAAAAGAAAAAAACTGACAGGTACTTTCCGACATTTGCTACAGCTGCGTGACATCAACTGTAACCAGACACAGCCAGAGAAGAGACTTTGGATCCGCAGCGCCATGAGGAGCAAACGCCTTGAAGCCTTTTAGGTGAGTGTATGAACCTGTCAACATGTGTGTCTGCATGTCTGAATCAGACCAGCTGATCGGTTCGTGGTCTCTGCTCGAAGTGCGCAGTTTGGTGTCAGGCTCAGCCGACATGTTGTTTGTGCTGAGGGAGAAGAGGAGTGCGCAGCTGAGTCCAGAGCACACGAGAGTTTCTGCAAACTTTGACCTCAAACGGATTCAAATGACGACATCAAATGTTAAGTAGACAGTTTTTAATGTGAGGAGCTGATATGAAATGTGAAAACAGGAGATGATGCCTGTTTGTTATTTATAGTGTTAGTAAACAAAGAATTACGTCACTCATGCGCAGAAGCATGTTTTTCATGTACTTATTTCCACCACCAGGAGACGCCAAAGGGTCTGCTAACATTAAATGAAGCGGAGCTGCGTCAAATATTCTGTACATTTATTATCATAACACACCTTCTTTGTGTTTGATGCTGCTCAGGCCTCGTGTACATAAATTCAAATGAAACTTTATCAGTAGTAAAACTCAGCACCAGCAAAATTAAAAAGTATTTAAAGTAAAAAATAATAATAAAAAAGGCTTTGAGGAATCTAATTAAAGGAATATTAAATATTTTGTAGTACCTACAGCTGCTATTATAATAAAACATTATTAGTAAAGCACAAGTATTAAAGACATTAAAGAGTTAAAACATGACAGGGAAGAGAAATAATAAAGGAATTATTAATGAAAATAAAAACAAGGAACAATCAAAATAAAGTAAAATATGTGAAGTAAACCAGGGAAGTGTCTTTTATAAAAAAGAAGTCAAATAAATATTTTTTTACTTAGTTGCTCAAAATCCAAGTCCTAAAGATCTTTGCATGAGATCAATCTCATCAGGGGAATACAAAAAAACCCCCAAATAAGTCAAAACAGACACGAGATTGACGCAATATTGAAAAATATATCAAGTAAAAATTAATGAATCTGATTAAAGATTGTTATTCTGATGTTCAGTTTAATGACAATTTGTTCTTTTTACTAACTAATGTCTCTTTTAATCTTGAGGGTTTTTTTAAATTCCTCTAACTAATGAGCTTCTCCCACTCACGTGCACTCTGATTTCCACACACTTGTTCCTATAATTTTTCTCCACTAGGTGACACTAACCGTCCAGTAGTGCAGCGTGTTGGAGCTGTGGTTCAATCTAATGACACACACACTGTAACAGAGAGCCTGATCTGATGAGTGTTACTAGAGTGTGTCTCCATTTGAGTCTTTTTAAAAGGGATCTTTAGAGATTGTTTGAGTACATGACGTCACAAAGCTGCTGAGATAAAATGAACACAGTCCAACTGATATTCAAAAACAAGTTTCAAACAGGAAGGAGGACGTTGAGACTGACTTCCTCTTTTTTGTCTGTTTGTTTCACAGCCCGCCCATCTGAGGTCTCACAAACGAGCAGCCACAGAACACTGAACAAGGAAGTAAAGCTTTCTGACAGACGTAGGTGTTTATGATTTGAGTTGATTTTAAAACTTAAAGACACGTCTTTGTTGTAAATGTGTACTATATGCAGTGATGTGAAGTACTGTTAGGTGTGAGGTCTTCCCACTCTGTTATATTTCCATTTTACTCTGCTTTATACTTCTACTCCACTAAATTTATTTAATAACTTTAGTCATTTTTCACATTAAGATTTATCCTTAAAAATATAAATTGCACTGTTAATGTTAAAATAGAATTATGTTGTTGGATCATTGTATCATGTTATATATTCCAGCTTTGTTTCAATGTAGTTGGGACCTGCTGCATATTAACATACACAGTTGAAACCATAGCTGTAGTTTCATAAAACATTTTTATTTTAAGTGACTTTAGACAAAAATCAAATAAATGTGAGGTAAATTTTGGCTCTTGCAGCTGTCCTTGGTCATTCATGTCTGTTCCTGACACCTTACATGAGCCAGAAACTGATCAAATTAAAGAATTAACGTGACACCATGTTGGAATTAGTTCTTAACAGATGTCTGGTAAAGTTATTTTGCTTCCTGTAGTTTTGTTTCAGCTGCAGCAGTCGAAATGGCTGAGAAGAGGAAGACGAGGAAGAGATCCAAATCTCTGTGCTTCAGCCATGAGCTGATCGGGTAATGTACAAGCCAATCATTAATGAGCAGCTGTGATGTCATGAATGAAGGCTGATCACACTGTAGAAAGTTATATAGCACAGTAGGCCTATGGATTAGTCCTTCAAAATTATACACAGTGAATCTTACTCTTTATATTCACACTGTATATATGTACATACACACACGTGTGTGTATATATATATACAGACACATGTATGTGTCTGTATATATATACACACATATGGAAAATCCCTCTAAACGCGAATAAATCGCACGTCAATCATAAACTATGAACCAAAAAAGCACAATCTATCCTGAGTGAGACAAACTGCTTGATCCCCGTCTCCAGTGTACCAGCAGAGAACCTGCAGAACCGAATCAGTGAAAAAACACACCGGGCTACACAGCCTCTCTACCTGAGCAGCTGAAGCTGTGGCTCACACCCTCGACACACAGAAGGTGCTTCTGCATGCCAGCCACACGTGTGCTCAACTGTGAGAAATAAATATGTGAGGTGTACGCTGCTTTTCTATCTCTCTTTTCCTTTTCTTTCTTTCTTTCTGTCAGCGACATACACTCCTAACACAGGACGGGTTGTTTTAATTGACTGAGTTGATTATTAAGCCATAGTGATGCGCGGATCGGCTCTGATAGCACCCGAATCAGCATGTACGCATCAACCATCCAGCTGTTATTGAGCTAGCAAAGCAGTTTTGTGTTGCAATGTGTGGTATTTATTCAGTTTTGGGAAATCACGATGTCTAGAAAGCATCAGTGGCTGCAGCTGACAGGGACAGCTAACACTAGCAGCAAAGCTAACATCAGGACGTCATCTGTTAAAAGCCTCCTGTTGTCGGATACGACATGAAACTACTCGAGTTAGCTCAATCATGTTGTAACTAAGACATCCGCTGGGAAAAATTTTTTTTTCACGGGCCACTTTGTGAGTTTAGTGAATTATTACAGACATGGCTAACGGCTAACAGCTAATGGTTAGCCCAGCTAATCTACGATAACCATGTTATTAATTACACACAGAGAAAATACTAATGCTTGTTCAGTCATTGTGTTTATAGACTTTACAAACATCAGATTAGTCTAAACGGTGATATAGTGACGTGAAAAATGTGATATATACATATATATAGTTAAACTCAGCAAGGTAAACAACAAGGCGATTCCCATTTACACAGTGGTAAGAGTGCTGGACCGGAAGTGTCGCACAAAAAAACGGAAGCTGGCTGCGTTCTGTTTTGCCTCCATGATCCGTGAAAAATAAGGTGGATAAGAGGAGAGGAGAGGGCTCCGTCTGATCTCTTCATAAACTAAAGTTATATTATTTTGCGCGATGGACGCTTCATATAATACATATATTATACGCTAAAATGTTTCATTTTATAACGTGGTGACATATTGTTTACATGACGGCACGTAATTTCTGTCTCTACATGGTCGCACCTTTACAATGCTCCTCTGCTCTCTGTATCGCACACGGCGGATTTCGGCCCCGATGCGCGCGCGCACACACACACACACACACAGACACACACACACTCTCAGGTGAACACACAAGAGCGCAGCTCGGGCTGCATTTTTCTGCTTGTGCTTCTGCCGAAGCACTCTGACCCTCCTCCATCTCTCTCTCCAGTAACTCGCCGGCAACCGGCCGCTTGTTCTGGGTCAATTCCACGTGAGATTTCCGAGATTTACCCTTTTGGTTTCCATTTAGCTGAAAACTTTTTTTTTCTTACTTAGTAACAGATGTGATTTCAAGTGTAGCGAAGTACAATATGTCAATACCTCAATACCTTTTACTCAAGTAAAAGTAAAATTACAGATTACACAAAAAACAACTCAATTACAGTAATGTGAGTAAATGTAATTAGTTACTTCCCACCTCTGTATATATAAGTGTGTGTGTGTATATAGGCCTTGACCTTGAAGGATTAATGTTCCACTATATCCATAAAGGTACTTTCTGTGATGCAGGAGGGTATTAGGGCCAATGAAAAACCATGAAACATTACTACTGCAATTTACTTCTGCAGGAAGCCTGACCACGAAATTCTCAAAGGCATGTTTAGCACAATCCCAATGCACTTGGCAGGAGGCACCTGACTGTGATCTGGCTGTGACACTTGGTTCACGTCAATAGCGACCATCGTGTCTTCTTGTGTGCACAGAAAGTGGGAGGGACAAAAAGTCTTGTTGTCCACCCTATTCAGGCACCAATGTTGCTGATTTTAGCTTAAAGGGATAGTGCACTCAAAAATGAAAATTCAGCCATTATCTACTCACCCATATGCCGACGGAGGCCTTGGTGAAGTTTTAGAGTCCTCACATCCCTTGCGGAGATCGGCGGGGGGAGCGGCTAGCACACCTAATGGCAGACGGCGCCCCAGACAAATGTCCAAGAATACAAAATTGAATCTGCAAAATATCTCCATACTGCTCATCCGTAGTGATCCAAGTGTCCTGAAGCCCCGACATAAAGTTGTTTCGAAAAACGTCATATGAACTCTGTTTTTAGCCTCACTGTAGCCTGTAGCTCTGACTGCTTCTCTGTGCTCTGCACTCACGTGTGCGCGCTCAGGGTGATCAGTGATCTCTGAAGAGCAGCAGTCTCGTCAGTACTGATGTCCAGATTCTCAAGTGCAGGCATCGCCAATACCCAGTCTGAACAGCAAAGACCTTCCTCATCCGTTGGCACTGCTTTGCATTTGAAACAACTACACCACCAGCTTTCCAGTGCTCGACTGCGGTATTCTGTGGCTGGCTGAGGGTTAGGCTCATGAGCTGCAGCGGCTGCTTCGTCCAGTAGCTTGAGTTCCGTCCGTATACTCGGGCTCAGACAAATACGGCTCAACAAAGAAATGCTGTTCCTCCTCAATTTCAAAGTCTTCAGACATGTTGGGCTGTCCTTTGCTAAAAGACTGTAGTGCAAATTATCTTTTAGCGACTGTGGTTACTGCTGTTTCCCCGCAGGACTTCCGCGGCACTAACGCGCTCGGTGTGTCCTTAGCGTTAATTATAACAGCCAGCGTGCACAGGCTCGGGCTGGGTCGGGCTGAATTTTTTGGGCCCGATCTAAGCTCTAAGTCTCATAGAGCAGACTCTAAGTTATGTTTTGTTGTTTCTAGACTTTTTTAATTCTTCTTCTCTTTGTAGTTCACAGACGAGTGAAGCGGAGTCCTCAGGTCCCAGCTGTGAGTCTATGAAGAGTGATATATCCATGTATGAGCCACTCAACTTTAAGAGAAGACGGTAATCCTAAATTTTGTGCACCATTATTAAATAAATTAATATTTGTAGGTAGAGCAGCACATTCTCACTCCGACCTCGTCACATACTTTCCACGTCCACATATGACGTGCAAGGTACCCTGGGTGTGTTGGTTGTTGATGCTCTGGGACACTGTTTCAAGTTCTGCCTGTTGCATGCATTGTCTTCTTTCAAAATACACTTCTGTTTTCACAGGAAATTTAACGTTTACATACAGTCTCTTTCAAAATAAAAGCATATGTTGGTACAACACTTTGAATTGACATTGTTTTTCCTTCAACAACAAAAACACATGGTTAGGTTGAGAAAAAAACAACAGCGTTTGGCTTTAGAATCTTATGAGATGTGAACACCGCTCTCTTAGGTGGAAGTTGGTGTTTGTTGGACCCATCCACCACTGCTCCCGCCCCAGTTGGACTTTTGCTGCCTTAGCGTTCGTCCGTGTCCCGCCACATTTCCCCCTGACGCTGCAGGGCGTGTAACAGCAACTGGCCACACATCCTGCTGATGTTAAAGAACGCCCTTTTTCGTAGGTTTCTGACACTGCAAGTCACTGCCCATGCGTCGGATTTTGACGACTTCGGAGTGAGACTGGGCTCGTAATAGATGTGCTCTTAGTTGCTGACTAAGTTACTGAGTAGATGCAAAGGTTATACATAAATAAAAGGATTTCTCTAAATAGATCACAGAAAAGTGAAGCTGAGTCCTCAGGTCCCAGCTGTGAATCTATGAAGAGTGATGTATCCATGTATGAGCCACTCAACTTTGGTGTTAAGAGAAGACGGTAATCCAAATAACCATTAATAACATTTCTAGGTTATAGATGTGTTCTTGATTGCTGAATGAGTCTCTGAATAGATGTAAAAGTAATACATAAATTAAAGATTTCTCTTTTTCTTTTTAGTTCACAGTCGAGTGGCAATGAGCCCACAGCTCCCAGTGTTGTGTCTATGAAGAGTGACGTGTCCATGTACGAGCCGCTGAACTTTGGTGTTGAAACTACACAAAGGTAATTTAATTTCATGTATTCAGTTTGCAGGTTGCAAAACATGAGGCACACCTTACTGCATTTCTTTGTTAAAGCCTACCCTGATCAGACAGAGCACCTTTTGCTGTTTGCTGCATCCTGCCTAGAGCGACGTTGAAAGTGAGCTAATGTTGTTGCACAGTACCACTTGTCATCGCCACTACAGAAGGAACAGCTTTTAGATCATCTAATTGGACAATGGAAAAACCCCAAAGGTGTCTGTCTTGGTATGCTTACATGCTGGCAATACCTGTGGCCATAGGAATGATGTTTGTCGGTTGTCCCTCCGATTCTTGTGAACGCTGTATCTCAAAAACGCTTTAAGGGAGTATCGTCAAATTTGGCACAAACATCCACTTTGAGTCAAAGATGAAGGAAAATTTGGCGTTCAAAGTTTAAGGTCAGGGTAGCCCTGTCTGTCGCATTCTCATGAATGTGGTATCTCAGGAACACTTTGAGGGAATTTTTTCTACTTTGGCACAAACATTCACATGGACTCAAAGAAGAATGGATTAGAATTTGGTGGTCAAAGTCAGTGACATTGCGAACGTCCCATATTGTTAATGCGATATCTTAAGAACGCATCGACGGAATCTTTTCAAATTTGGCACAAACATTCACTTGGACTCAACAATCAACTGATTGGAATTTGGTTGTCAAAGGTCAAGGTCACTGTGACCTCACAAAATAGGTTTTTGGCCATGACTCAAGAATTCATTCGTTAATTACAACAACATTTCACACTAATGTCTGACAGGATAAAATGATGAAGTGATGACATTTTATATCTAAAAGGTCAAAGGTCACCTTTACTGTGACATGGGTGCTTTGTGCTACTTATATTAGCAGCTAACAAGAGTCTGCTGCTTCACAGCTGCTTGATCTTTGTTTCAGCTTCTTCAGCAGACACACTCCTATCTCAGACTAGAGAATACTGTTTATGTTTTCACAATATTGAGACCTAATTTTATATATTTGGTGATGTTTTTTTACATTGTTTAAATTTGGCGAGGTGGTGATCTTGCATCTAAAGCATACTAAAATCAGTAATTCCGTCTTTTAAGAAGTTTGTCATGCTTAAAATGTAATAAATTATAAAACAGAAAATGAACAAAAATGTTTAAATATGCACGCTGTAGCCATTCAGAACTTAGACTGCTCTGTATAAAGGAACACAAGCTGTAGTTTTCCAGAAATTATCTACTACCCAGTAAAAGTAAATGCATGCTATTGTGTTACAGGAATTATTTCCTGCCTGTACGAATGAACACAAGATGTAATTGTCCAAGTATGTTGACTTTTTGAAATAAATGGAAATAATGACCCAAAAACTGAAAACATACACAACGGTGGCCCCAAAACTGTACCCGGTACACATCTGACAGGACTAACGTAGTCATTTGTTGTTCACCCTACAGCGAGCTGACTGGGGAGCTGTCCAGCTGTTCCATGTGTCTGGAGGTTTTGAGGGATCCAGTCCGTTTAACCTGTGGACACTGGTCATGCAGACTGTGTTTCAGCTCGGACTGCACCTGCACAAAGTGTGAGAAGGAACTCAGAAAAGATCCGGAACACCAGAGAGACACTGAAGAAGACACTGGTAAGTTTAATTAGGCCAAGATTATGTGTCTGCTTGTGCTGTTTACAAGACCTAGCTAAAATTATTTCATATTAACCACTCATTTATTATTGGAATTTCTGGGATTTGCAAGCATGCATTTGATTGTTTCAGGGGGCAGCCATCTCTTGAGAGCAACAAAGAATCTTAAAGAAGCAATTCAAAAGAAATTCACTCTGACATCTGAAGGTAATGGTGACCAACAGAGCTCCCTAAACAGCATCTACACAACACTTCACATCACCACTGGAGAGAGTGAAGGACCACATGATGAACATTCATTCAGACTCATCAAACCTAAACGACCTTCAGAATTTATCAGCCTCAGTGACATCTTCAATCCTTTGCCTGGCCAAGAGAAACCCCACAGAACGGTCCTAACAAAGGGTGTTGCGGGCATCGGAAAATCATTTTCCGTGCAGAAATTCTTTCTTGACTGGGCCGAGGGGAGAGAAAATGAGGACATTGACTTCATTTTCAGTCTTGCTTTCCGAGAGCTGAATTTGAGTACAGATAATAAAAGCTTGCAAAAGCTCCTGACTGAATTCCATCCTACGATACATGATCATGATCTCTCAGAAGATTTCATCAAAGCCAAAGTTGTAGTGATCCTGGACGGCCTGGATGAAAGCAGACTTCAACTGGACTTCAGGAACAAGAAGGTAACATCAGTCAGTGAAGTAACATCTGTGGGGAATCTTCTAGCAAACCTCATCCAGGGTAACCTTCTTCCTAATGCTAACGTGTGGATAACATCCCGTCCAGCAGCAGCCAGTCAGATCCCTGCAGACTTTATCGACATGGTGACAGAGATAAGAGGGTTCAGTGACCCACAAAAAGAAGAATTCTTCAGAAGGAGATTTAGAAATGACCCAGGCCTCGCTGACAGGATCATTTCACACATTCGCTCTTCACAGAGTCTCGACATCATGTGCCAGATCCCGATCTTCTGCTGGATTTCTGCTGTGTTATTTCAGGAGATCTTTGGAGGAGATGAGAAAGCTGAAACTCCTCAAACTCTAACAGAGATGATGGCACATTTCCTGTTTGCCCAGACAATACGCAGAAGCAGAAAATATGACCAGAAGACGGAGGAAAACAGAGAGAAACTTCTGAAGACACACAGAGAATTTCTCCTGAAACTCGGCAAGCTTGCGTTTGTTCACCTGCAGAAGAACAATCTCATCTTCTATGCTGAAGATCTGGAAGACTGTGGCATCGACGTAGAAGAGGCAACCATCTGCTCTGGATTTTGCAACACAATTCTGAGGGAAGAACAAGTCTTTTCCCAGAAAAAGGTCTTCTTCTTTGTGCACCTGACCATACAGGAGTTCTTTGCAGCTCTGTTTGTCTATGACTGTTTCACAAACAACAACACAGAAGAGCTTGACAGCTTCCTCGATCTGAAGGACAAAGAACATACTTTACTTGATCTTGTAAAGATGACAGTTGACAAAGTGTTGGAGAAGAAGAACGGCCACCTGGACTTCTTCCTGCGATTTCTCCTTGGCCTCATGGTAGAACCCAACAGAAGAGTCCTGCAGGGTCTGCTGACATTGACAGACCCAAGCCAGGATACCGACAAGAAAATCTTGACATACCTTAAAGCCATCCGAAGGAAGGCCCTCTCTCCAGACAGCTGCATGAACCTCTTCCAGACCATGGTTGAGATGAGAGATCACAAAGTCAAAGATGAGATTCAGGAATATCTCAAATCATCAGATCGTTCAAAAACAGAACTGACTCCACTGCACTGCTCTGCATTGGCCTACATGTTGCTGGTATCGAAGGATCATCTGGATGTGTTGGACTTGAAGAGTTACAACACATCAGACGAAGGCAGAAGGAGGCTGATACCTGCCGTGAGAATCAGCAGCAAGGCCATGTAAGTTTACCTTCCCGGTATTATGTAACATAATCTGGTTGCGGTATGTTGATTTTATCATCTCTGCCAAGCTATGGTGGAGATTTGTCTGTCTCCACCTGATCTCACAAATGATTGGACCAATCATTCTAATAATTTGTGTCCACATATATGACTGTATGCTCAAGGACCTCCCATGGTTGCGGTGATTCCCAACTGCTGAAAAACCTGTTTAATTAAATGTTTTATACCACCATTGACTGCTGACTCTTCACTCTCACAGCAACTGGTATTTTTTTTTTCTTTTCATCGCCATTTTGACTGTAAGGAAGCTGGGAGGGACAATTCTGCATGTCATGGCTGAGACCTGACTATATTCCGACTGGCGCATATTTTTACTGGCCTCTAGGACGATACTGGAGCATGCTGCGCCATGTCTGCTGCAATTTCAAGAATTGTCTTAAGTGGCCATGATCAGCCCTGGTGGTTGCTTGGCCGCCTTGGAGAGATCTGCACTCTACTGTGTATATTGTGCCGTTTTCTTTATCCTTAAAACCCTTTAACTCTATTTTCCATCTCTAGACTAGCAGACTGCAAAGTGACTGAAGAGTCGATCCAGCATCTGGCCTTTGGTCTCAAGTTCCCCTATTCACCTCTAAGAGATCTGGATCTGAGCAACAATGACCTGAAAGACTCAGGAGTAAAGCTGCTCTGTGAGGGACTGTCGAGTCAATGCTGCAAACTGAAGACACTGAGGTATTTATTAGATGTTTACACAGCAGAACTCATTCTTTGTAATGTCTCTGACTGCTGCTCCTTCAGGCATGATGCTCCCTGCATTAGATTCTACTTCTACCATCAAACTTGTGAAACTTCATTTTCTAGCCGCTGCTTTTTATTGATGCTGCCACAACGACATCGCATAAGTACTGAATTCTGCTCAAGGGTTGCTCATCAATTTATGCCAGCCTTCTTTAGATTCACTCAGGGATGCAAGAAACTCACAACTGGTGCAGTTGCTTTATATAAATGCATCTTGAACCTGCATGCTTATTAACCAAACACTTTGTTTTCTCAGGTTGTCAGGTTGTCAAGTCACAGAAGGAGGCTGTGTTGATCTGGCTTCAGCTCTACGGTCCAACCCCTCTCATCTGACAGAGCTGGACCTGAGCTACAACAATCCAGGAGACTCTGGAGAGAAGCTGCTCTCTGAGCTGAGAGAAAATCCACAATACAAGCTCAACATACTCAAGTGAGTATAACGCTAGAGTACCAGATTTTTGACTTCTCCACCGAACTGAGGAAAAGTCCTACTAGACTACCTCTACAAATGCACAGCAGTAAGATGGAGTGTACGACCAACAGTAAAACTAGCCAAGGGTGTACTCAAGGGCAGTGATGGCCAAATGAAGCCTCATGAACCATTTTCTTTCTTTTGTGAGCCCACTAGATGGGACTCTCCTTTCAACAAAGGGTTGAAAGCAAACTGAATTGCCTTTCCTTGAGCCCTATTCTTTAAACCAAGAGTGCCATCCATTGGGGTCAGAAAAGGGCTCATGAGGCTTCATCTGGCCATCACTGTTCAAGGGCACCCTATCATCAGCCCGAATTCTGATCAAATGTAGTAATGTGCAGTTGCACTACAGGTTGGATAACACCAACCGTAGATTTATATACGATAGATTCACAATAGACACATCTGATACTCTGATAGCAAAAGGTTCTGAGAGCAACACGTCCTTTAACCCATTTAGACCGGAATACACATCTATGTGTATATCCCTTTAAGGACGGGATACCATGAATGAAAGGGATTAAGGACGGAATACACGTGTGTGTATTTCCACGTTATTGTCTTTTTCGAGGCATGTGACTGATGATATGCGCCACGATTGGCTGAAACCCCACGTGGGTGAGTGCAAGGGATGTCTATCTATTTGTCAGTGAGGTCACATGACAAAAAAAAGCTTCGTGATTGGTCAGAATAGGTTAACAACAAAGTAATGCAAAGTCCTCGTTATTGGTTGAATTACACTTGTAGCATGCTTGCACCCGACCCCTCCCCGTTTATATTTTCTGCCGGGAAAACAGATCGGTCTTTTGACAGCTGTCAATCATGGAGTCAAGCGAGGGGTTAGGGTTACACCAGGGCCACACCGCCCACGGAAGTGCTGCGAAGCGCAGCGCACCGAAATTCTCGCACGAGCCGGAGTACCTCCGTTCACATCAGACACGCATTTCTCCACGCCGGTCGACAAGCGGTTCAGCTCCCTAACCAGCTGACTTCCTGCTCGGCTTGACACATTCGTTCGCGGCTCGTGCGGAAAATAGACAAGACACCGAAACGATCGCTGCAGGGCGTGTGGATGACACAATCGGTTAACATTGGCGCCGAGAGGCGAAGCCAGTTTCCTGTTTCCTTTCGGTATCAACATACCGCCCCACCCCCCCAAACCACCTTCCCGGTGTTGTTACAGAGCTCTCAATTAGCAGCAATAAATAAATAAATAGAAATACAATGATAACAATTGATGATGAATAAATAGTTATCTGAATCACACACTCTCCTCTCTGTCTTATGGTTGTCTGTTATTGATATTTTTGTTGTCTATTGAGTTTCTGAAAATCTAAGTTGAAGATTACTGTAAACAAGTAAGTACAAATAAACGCTACACTTGTAAGCTCTCAAATGCTTTTTATTTCATGTTTCTATCTGCTCCAGAGCCTGAGAAAATAAGGTTTTAGTAGGCAAGGTCAGTTCTTTTACATTTTTCAGAATATGCTCAGGATTAGGGGTTTTATACAGGCTTTATAATGCCTTTTTTCCAGGTGACATTAGGTCTAAATGGGTTAAATCGTTCTTGGTCTGATCATAATTTTTCTTAACAGTGTTGAACATGGTGGAAGTCACCGGATGAGAACGAGATTCAAGAAATGTAAGTATCTGTGTAAATGCTGAACATTTAAAAAATGTTGTGACCACAGTGATGGATCGTGATTTCAATGAACTGGTGAACATCAGGGGAACAAGAATATTGATGATTCTTACTGGAGGAAAGGCAGCCTGGACAGAAAACATGACTTCCTCTTCATCACTCTCTAAGTGGAGTGCTGCCCAGCGATATTAGTAAAGTCTATGCTTTTAACATGAAGTGTTTTCTTACCTCCAGATGCCTGTGAGCTCACGTTGGACCCCAACACAGCCCACAAGAACCTCCTTCTCTCTGAAGGGAATAGAAAGGTGACATGGGTGCAAGAGGAGCAGCCATATCCCCATCACCAAGAAAGGTTCAATAACTGCCAACAGGTGCTGTGTCAACAGGGTCTAGATGGGCGCTGCTACTGGGAAATGGAGGTGTTGGAGCCCTTCACCATGGGGTTAACGTACAGAAGCATTGGCAGGAAAGGTGATGTGGATGATTGCAAGCTGGGACGCAACGACAGGTCTTGGTGTTTGATTTGCTGTGATGAAGGTTGTTTTGTTCTGCACCGCAATGAGAGCGTCAGTGTATCTTCCCTCTGCTCGCGCTCCAGTCGGGCGGGGGTGTACCTGGACTGGCCGGCTGGGACTCTGTCCTTCTACAGAGTTTCCTCTGATAGTTGGACCCGCCTCCACACCTTCAAAGCAACGTTCAGCGAGCCCCTCTATCCGGCTGTTCAACTTCACACTCATTCCTCCGCACTTTTTTGTCACATAACTTAGCTCAGTTAACACATACCTAATTAAACTTTCACTGCAATCACAAACAAAGGTGTAGATTTGCATTTGGATAGTTGGGACGTGTCCCATACAATCAATCAAAGGCCTACTAGAGGTAGTCAGACAGAGAGCTGTCTGGCTGATTGTTCAGGCTTGTAAATTAGTGATTGCACCCTCAGAATGAGGTATCACTGTGTCTTTACCTTCACATTTTCTTTTGCCATGTGCGTAAGACCGCAGGCTGACAACACCAGTAGTGTGAAGCAAAACTGACCGTTACCAGACACGTTTTCACTTTGTATTCCAAAGGAAAAAGAGGACATTATGTCCTGTTTAAAAAAATTGTTCAAATTTAAATAACAACTTTGCTAACATGGCAAGAACCACACTGGATAGCCAAACAGCTTGTGTAACACAAGCTAACCTCCCAGTGCAGAGTGATGGAGGTATTTATGGTGGATCTTCACCAATTTGAAACACATGCACAACATTAAGAAAAAATGCTGCAAAGTGAGGAAATACACATACAGAAACATTCACTGAGGAAAACTGGTGACTCTCTTTAAGGGAGAGAGATCTGGCCAAAAAGTCGCTAGACATGCTAGGTAAGGGGGCTAAATCTAGCAAGGTAGTCGGTAAGTTGGCAGCAGTGCATGTGCTATGGGCCCAGAATTTGCAAGGGCCTACGTCGACACAGAGCCTACACCATAGGTGATTGATTCAATGCAGAAATATAAATTCCACCTGAGCACTGTAGCTGAAGAGAGGCATGGGAATGTACATAACGTCCCAGAGTCCTTCACAGAGAAGTCAGTCCGCAGTCTCCGAGAAGCAAGTGAGAAAGTCGGGGAAAGTCGTGCTTTTTAGTTGTGTTACAACCTGTTCACCCACTGGCAATAAAGAAATGATTCATACATGTAAAGAGTTACAAAGCTTTGAAGAACTTTTGGCCTCCACTCATACCTTCTTCAACCTTGTTGTTAGAGCAGGAGGATAAAGGTTAAAGGAAAAAAGAACAGACCTCAGTTTGTTTTAACTCGCAGAGATGTTTGCTAGTTACCTGCAAGCTAACAGTCAGGTGCAGTGTAATAGGATGGAAGTGGTTAGCTAGCACTGCAAAATCATTTTAGTAAAGCTCAGTTGGTGTCATCAAAAAACACGTGTTTAACAGAAAGAAGAGGAACGTCAATATGATAATGCTCAAAAATACTTTTTTTTTACGCATACGTAGCATGTAACAGTGATAAACACAAACACAGAATGGTTTTCCTTTAAGATTCAATTATAGAAATTATATTTTTAACAGCAGCAGTGGTGATTCTTCTTCAAATAATTTTGTACAATATAATGTTCTGTAATGTATCCTGTGTAATATATCTCCTAAAATGTAAAATACGTCGCCGTAAAGCACTTTTGCAACGTCAAGCTGCTATGAGCGTCTGTGCGTTAGTGAAAGAGAGAAAGTGAACACGAACACATTAGCTCGGGTTTCAAACATGTCTCTACTAATCTCAAAACCAAACCTACACCCTCACCAGCCTCGTCTCCAGAAACCTGTTGCTCCTGTCTTCATTTTTATTTTTTTTCACCCTATGTTATTATCTCACATAAAAGGCTAAACGTATCTCCACAGTCAGGAGCTGCGGGTATGGTTCTGACGATGTAAGATGGATGGATGTCAGGACTGTCAAACTGACTCAGCAGCAACAACAGGTTAAAAAGACAAAGATAGTTAGAAGCTAAAGGCGAACTATAGGCTACAGATCACAGCGTAAAAGTGAACCACTACATCACTGCTGATCGCCACACATGACAATGAATATAAAGGGAAACTTCGCTCATATTGAACCAGCTGTGTGGCATCACAGTGTGTGCAGACAGATTTGCAACTAACATTTAAATCATACCGGTCTGATCATCTTCAGGGTTTTTATTAAGTTTTAGTCGTTCATGTTTGTCCAACTTATATTTGTACAAGTTTAACCGTTCAACTTTTAGTTTTATGTGTGGCCAAATAACTTTGAACAGTGGTTAAGTTTTACATTTTGTTGTCAGTGAGTGATAGTTTAGTGCAGATAGTGTGTGATTGTGTACACAAGCAGATAAATACACTGTGGACATGAGTAGTTGACTGTATTATGCTTTTTAAGTATAGGTATGATGTGTCTTTTTAAACATTTCATTTAAGTAAGAAGCTGTCTTTTATTGTTTTTCCACTCAGAAAATTTTATGCTTCAACATATTTATTTGCTCCTTCTCATGTAGTGCCTATATTTTATAGGGCCAGATACATCTGTGTGTTTAGACTCTGGATCAGTGATCAATGAATCATTTGTTTGTAAAGCAATTAATACATTAAGCTGCTCTTTCCTTCCCTCAAAGTGCTTGACACCATCAACTTTCAGTAACGTGGCTTAAATTTATGCACCTCAGTAAACCGAACCTTGCATTTAAGCTTTTCGTTATGTTTTGCTTTTATTGTGATGTTTCCAATTGTTTCTCATTGTTTTCATGCAGCTGGTCAATAACAATAAAGGTGTTTCCTGAACTACTTCCTAATCACAATCGGTGTGGACCGTGAGATGGCTCAAGTTGTTTCCCCATTTGTTGACAAATAGCAGTGGGCCTGCAAAAACAGAGGAAAGTTCTGGGTCTGACTTTAATATACGCAGTGTTTTATGAAAGAAGATCTTCTTGCAGTAGAGTGGACTGAGTATTCAGTGAAGTTCTTTTGTTTTGTGACTCTTTTTTAAAGTAATTTTGGAACGGCTCTTTTTTTAGAGCCAGCTCTAATGATTGGGCAATCCACTGTGATGGGTATCCCTGCTGTGCAAATCTGTTTTTCAAACCCATTCTGATGATTTAATGCTAAAATGTGGGTGCACCGTCATGAAACCAAAAAATATAAAGTTCTTCCTTTGCGATTGGAATGTCAATTAATGTTTAAGGAGCATCAAATTATCTCCATCTACTGGTGACTAAAAGTAACTACAACAACACTGTGTTTAAAACACACAATAACAACAAAGTACAACAGTTGACAAAAGTCCTTTTGTAGCATTTATTTGAATCACCTCACTATTATACAGTATACACACACACACAGACTCACACAGACACACAAACTGATGCTGTTGCTTCAATGTCTCTGGATCATCAGGACACAGCTGATCCTCTCATGACCTCCATCTGATGAGAGAAGAAGACAAGAGAAGTTATAAAGCAGCTGTCAGTCAGTGATGCAGCACATCCATACATACATACATTTACCTCATTATCTGAAACGTTGGCCACATTTAATACCAACATCCTTCATTGTAACACTATAGGCTATATAAAACACACACACACAGAAACAGGAAAGCATAACAGGTTCCCTGTTATCAAGGTCAGATTTGATGGTGTGACAGTTTGATGAAGGAGGACAGCTGTCTCTATACATGTTGTGATGCTGTCAGCTGTAATCCAGCTTCACTTCCTGTAGACATGAACACAACAACAGTCGTCTTCACATCAACTTAAACACATGATCTCAACAAGCTTCTTTCTGATCTGATTGGCTGACTGTTCTCTCTGTCTGTCTCTCTGTCCTCTCCTGAAGACTGTCACCATTCCCCTCTTTGAGCCACTGAGAAGGTCTGAGGTTTACAGGAAGTACTGGATCTTTGCTCTGATACTAACTGTGTTTAATATAATACTGCTGAAACCAGCATGGACCCACTCCAACCCTCTACTGACCTCAGAGTCTCCAGTTTGCAGTGTGGACTCTCCTTCAGATCACACAGCTGCTTCACATCTGAATCCTGCAGCTTGTTGTTACTCAGCTCCAGCTCTCTCAGATGGGAGGGGTTGGACTTCAGAGCTGAGGCCAGAGAAACACAGCTGATCTCTGACAAACTGCAGTAACTCAGTCTGAATAAAGAATAAATGATGCAGATAAAAATCATTAATGAAACAATCAGATGTGATTTTATGGGCAATAAATCAGTCGAGGTCTCCTCCTCTGCAAAGCAAACCGACCCGGTGGCTACAGGTAATAGCGCAGTTTTGAAACCACTGTTTTTCCGAGATGAAGGACTGATTGTTGAGCTGCTGTTAACAGTTAACGGAGTCAACGCTGGATCCCATTATTTAACCGTTTCAACACCAAATTAAGCAGAGTGACGGACCCAAAGCCTTCAATCTGGCTAAAAATGCTGAAATGCTAACAAAAATACAGTGGTGAAGTTGGGATTTGTTTCTTGAAGTTATGTGCTCATCGTCTTTTCTGTCTCTTGCAGGCTGCCAGGAGAAACTTACTGGCCGTCAGGTATTGTTTGAGGAAATTTGAAAATAAAATTTCTCAAATTGACTTTTGTCTCTTCATTGTGCACGCTTACACACGCAATAGGGTAACAGTTAGTTATTTTTAAATGTTAGCATTGATTTCTCACATTGAATGATGAAATATTTGTAGTTTGAAAGGTCTGACCTAAATGAATGAAGGTCATAGTTAACAACGCATATGAATATTAATGAAGGAGCACCCACTGAGTGCAGCTTCTTTTATTGATCGTTTGAATGTCGTGTGGTGGTCATTTTTGAATAAAGGCCGACATCTCAGCGACGTATTGGCAATGAGCAAACGCTCTCCCTGCAACATCTTAATGATCTAAACTTGATACATCGGGCTGATGTCAGCCAGATGTATGTGTGCTATCTGGGAGCTGTTGACATTAGCTGAAAAGAATATTGAAGGTATGATTGTCTCTTTTATTCAGCCAGCCGGAGAACCAGATGAGCTCCTCTGGCAGGGCTTGACACTAACGTTTTTCCCAAGAAGCACATGTTTAGGGGAACAAAGTAAATTGATAATGTGTTTTCCGTAATAGACGTGATGCAAATAGACATTTACAAGCAAAATTATTTAATGAATTTGTATACAAAATGTACAGAAAGGTAAAATCATCAAACTTTGAAAAAGTATTGCAATATAATTTTGTCTTTAATGTTATTATCATATATATTATCTTTGTAATATGATTATCTTACATAATGTTATTACTATCCTAAAACATTCTCCAGGTCCTCTGAAACTCTGCAGGACTTTTTTCCACCCTGCCCAGCAGTGGTACTGTGGCGAATGGTCCCTAACTGCGGGGAGAATGGAACAGGCTTCCCCGGAGGTCCGCCGCTTAACCCGGTCCATCTCCTCCTCCACACTTTGACTTATTTCCACGCTGCCGACAGTGGGACTTACATTCATTGTGCCGACAGTGGCTTGGAACACCGCCCATAACTGTGTCACACAGGGAAGAGGGAAGGTGGCTGGAGTTCCTCCAACATTTGCGGTAACATTATCATATTTTTTTATTGACAAAAATACAGGCTGCTTCGGCTGATTTTTTATGCACACATGTGCCCCTAAATATTTTCCACAGTTCGCACACACCTATTTTTAGTTGCAAATGCGAGTAAAACGCCTGACTGTCGAGCACTGTCTGGTGTGTCGGTTTCAGCCCACGGGCAGTACATTTGACACCCCTGGTTTACAGGTTAGGAGTGAATAATCCAGTCATTTTTCCGCCGAAATTAAAGTTATGTTATGCAGGATTGTTGGTTACCGTTTGTAAACACGTTCAACAGCTCAGGTGAAGGTAAAAGCCAACCCCAGATTCATTCTTGTTTGACATTTCTTCTTGCTAAATTTGCATTTCTTTCAGTGTTGTATCTCTTTGATTCCTGCTGCTTACAGTCTGGCATCTGGTCCCCACCTTTTTATAAAGCCCTGAGCTCACCTGAGCGCTGTGGGGGTACACACCCAGAAACTTCCCAAACACAGAAAATAAGAATAAAGTAAGAAAACACAGGCAGAGGGCAGAGTCTCTGCAGATAAATACACCAGCACACACTGAGAGTGGCTCATAAGTGATGATTGAGAGGGATTATTTCTGTATGAGTCTATACACTGTTTTTAAGGAAGATCCTGCAGAGTTTATCCTTAAGGTTTTAGCTCCATATTGCTCTGCCACAGTCAATGGATTAACCCACTGAACAAGACAAATAGACTTCATTGTGGATCAGTATAATATCAGCCTGATGTCTGCAGTTTAGTGTCAACACAACTTTCACATCATAATAATCTCAGCACAGGAGTAAAAAATGGTGTCTGACCTCAGAGTCTCCAGTTTACAGTGTGGACTCTCCAGAAAATCACACAGCTGCTTCACTCCTGAATCCTGCAGCTTGTTGTCACTCAGGTTCAGCTCTCTCAGATGGGAGGGGTTGGACTTAAGAGCTGAGGCCAGAGAAACACAGCTGATCTCTGAAAAGCTGCAGCGACTCAGTCTGAATAAAGAATAAATGATGTAGATAAAAATCATTACTAAAACAATCAGATGTGTTCAGGTGTTAAATGTGTAGCTCAACATTACTATGTCCTGATCAATGAGCTTTGCCCTAAACTGAGTAGAGTGACTTTGTCATTGTGTTATTGAGCTGATCCCAACAGGATGCAGGTTAAGGAAGATCCTGCAGAGTTTATCTTTAAGGTTCTAGCTCCACATTGCTCTGCCACAGTCAATGGATTAAACCACTGAACAAGACAAATAGACTTCATTGTGGATCAGTATAATATCAGCCTGATGTCTGCAGTTTAGTGTCAACACAACTTCCACATCATAATAATCTCAGCACAGGAGTAAAAAATGGTGTCTGACCTCAGAGTCTCCAGTTTACAATGTGGACTCTCCAGAAAATCACACAGCAGCTTCACTCCTGAATCCTGCAGCTTGTTGTCACTCAGGTCCAGCTCTCTCAGATGGGAGGGGTTGGACTTTAGAGCTGAGGCCAGTGAAACACAGCTGATCTCGGACAAACTGCAGCTCTCCAGTCTGAATAAAGAATCAATGATGTAGATAAAAATCATTAATAAAACAATCAGATGTGTTCAGGTGTTAAATGTGTAGCTCAACATTACTATGTCCTGATCAATGAGCTTTGCCCTAAACTGAGCAGAGTGACTTTGTCATTGTGTTATTGTGGATCATCATGATGTCAGCCTTCTACAGACATCATCCAAATTTCACCACAACATTCATTCACCTATTCATATCAACACAGATTAACAACATGCTGCTGATCTCAGTCAAGTCTGTATTTAGAGGATCAAAATCAAATCAGATACATTGGACTAAAAACTGTTCATTCATTCATTTCTTACATGACCTTCATACTGTATTTGTATATGGAATAAAAAGGAGAGGGACACATTTGTTCAAGTTTGTTCAACAGCCACATGCACATTAAAAGAGTTATTGGTGGCAGTAAATATTCCTCCTGTCCATACTGAGTGTGAAGTGGTCTCTTCTTAACTCAGCTACACTGTAAGAAATGTCTTCATAAGTTCAGATGAAACTAATATGAAGCTTCAGCAGTCTGAGTTATCCAAATCAAGAGGGTGTGGACCAAAGTTACAGACTGTTTAGCACCAAACTCCCTCTTAGAGTTACTGTTCCTCCTCTGCAGCTCAACAAGAAAAACACTGTCAAACACTAAATACTGACTGTAATTCAGACGTCTGAAGCCTCATATTAGTTTAAACTGAACTTGAAGTTCAAGTTCAAGTAGTTTATTCCTCACATGCCAATTGCACTGGTACAACAGCAGTGGAATGTAAAAATGTAACATCTCTGACTGCACAGCGGATACAACTACAACTCCCATATCAGGCTGTGATGCTGTTGGACAAAACAGATTCAACAGCTGTCGTCTAGAAGGTAGTAAACAATGCTGAATTTCCTCAGCTGCCTGAGAGGGTAAAGACGATGTCTTGCCTTCTTCACCAGGCTATTGGTGTGTGCTGACCATTTTAAGTCAGTCGAGATGTGAATGCCCAGGTATTTGGAGCTGTGTCCCATTGATCTTGAGTGGGTTGTAGCTGTCCTCTCATGTGCTCTCCTCTCCTGAAGTCTATTACCATTTCTTTGGTTTTAGTGACATTCAGGGCTAAGTTGTTGGTTCTGTACCACAAAGACAGCCTGTTTCCCTCATCCAAGTAGGCGGCTTCATTGTTATTGGGAATTACAACCACTGTGTCATCAGCAAACTTCACAATGGCGTTAGTGCTGTGGGAGGCTGTACAGTCATCGGTGTAGAGAGAATAGAGGAGTAGGCTCAGGACACACCCCTGGGGGGCACCAATGTTCAGAGTTGTGGAGCTGGAGATGTGATCCTTCACCCTGACCACCTGCGGCCTATCAGTCAGGAAGCTGTGGATCCAGCGACAGAAGGGGGAGCTAAACCCCAGTTCCCTGAGCTTGGTGGTTAGTGTGAGGGGGACGATTGTGGAGTAGTTCCCTTTTCCAGAGTCAAGATGTGAGAGGGTGGAGTGCAGTATGTAAGAGATGGCCTCATCTGTACTTCTGTTTGGGCGGTAGGCGAATTGGAGAGGGTCGAAGGAGCTAGGCAAAGAGGAGCAGATGTAGTTTTTAATTAATCTCTCAAAGCATATCACTGCTGTTGATGTCGACGCAACAGGGCGGTAGTCATTAAGACATGAAGGGTTGGTCTTCTTGCGAACTGGGATGATAATGGACCTTTTGAGACATGCAGGGACAACTGAATGGGCCAGAGACATGCAAAAGATTGAGGTAAGCACTGGAGCAAGCTGTTCTGCACAGGACTTTAAAAGTTGCCCAGGGATACCATCAGGGCCTGCTACCTTTCTGCTGTTCACTTGTTTTAGGGCCCTTCTCACCTCATGCTCTGACACAGAGGAGAAGCAATATCCACCTGGCCGGGCTATACTGCTTGCATCAGTGTATGCAAAGGAGGCTAAGGGCCGAGTCTCAAAGTGTGCAAAGAAGACATTTAAGTCTTCCACCAAAGTGGAGCTCACTTCAGACATGGTGTTGTTATCGCGTCCTTTGTAATCCATCATAGTTCTCAGACCTTTCCACATGTTCCTGCTGTTGCGATCATTCAATAGTGCCTCAGTCTTATCCTTATACCGCCTTTTAACAGCTTTGACAACAGTCCTCAGTTTGTAAGATTCAATTTTATATTGTGACATATCTGGAGCAGAGCCTCCAACTGGGCAGGCCAACTTCTAACCTGCTGTGTCATAGGGGATTCCACTATCAGCCTTTGTTTATATTTTAGGATGAGGAGTATAGCGGCATGATCAGCTTTACCAAAAGCTGGCAAGGATGTGGCTTTATATCCGCTTTTGAACGGAGTGTAGCAATGATCTAAAGTGTTCTCCCCTCGCATTGGACATGTAATGTGTTGAAAAAGATTTGGCATCACTTGTTTGAGATTTGCCCTGTTGAAATCACTGGCCATGATGAGGGCTGCGTTTGGATGTTTGTTTGTTGATGTAGTTGTGCAGTGTAGCAAGAGCAGAGTCAGTGTCTGCCTGTGGTGGAATATAAACTGCAGTGCCAATGATAGAAGAGAAGTCCCTGGGCAAGTAATGGGGACAGCAAAGGATATCTAGGTGCTCCAGACTTGGTGAACAGGAGTGAGATCGTACAGAAACATTCCTGGGGTCGCACCACCTACTGTCCATCCAGCTCCTCCATGTGCGCTGCAGAGGTGCGTTTTGGTTGGCACCCCGGAGAATCTCCTTCGGCCAAGTAGCACTCTTTTGGATAATCCCAGGGAAAAGGTGAGGTTCTGATCTTAATTGTCAGGAGTGTGCTAAAATCATAAGTGATCAATGCAGTTGACGGTGCGAAGTGCGGACATAAAAACATATAAACAACCAACAACACACAATTTATGCGGAGCTGTTACAACGGCGTCTTGACACAGCCACACAATCTTGACAGAGAGGAACTAGGAACTCTGTCTAATCTGGGAAGCAACTTCTACACAGAACAAGACTGTGGATTTTGTCCTCCATCTGGTAACACCGGAGTCAGGTTATAAAGGGACTGCTTCACAGACAGTATGGACAGAAGGAATGATTACAGACATCAACTACAAAGTGCACGCAGTAGAGTGCAGACCTCTGCCAGGCGACTGCATTGCAGCTGTGACTCTAGACAACAACACATGCTGCTCAGCTGTGACCGCTGGAGTTGTCCCTCCTGACTTCCTTATAGTCAAGATGGCGGCTAAGATAACAAAACGTCTGAGATGCTTGCTGTCTAGACAGAGCTTTAAACAGATGACAATAGCATAGGACATATCAAAGTGCCCCCGACAGCACAGAAGATACAATTAACATCATTTCAAGGTGGACACCCAAGATCAGTGTCACCACCTCAGTTTCTGACCAAATGTCTCCCCTTCTGTTCCTGAGATATGACATTTAATAATGACCAGAGAAGTGTTTTATGCAGAACATGATGATGTCACAGTGAAGTTTTGACCAAAGCAGAAAATATTGGCTTTTCATCTGCAGTGACTTCATACGAATCTTATCCGTCTGACAACGAACATGAAACGGTAAAATAAGGCAGATATCTGAAAGTACAAACAGCAACGCAGGAGAGAAACTAAACTTCAAACCACAGAGATTCAGTTCAAAGATACAAAACTTGTGAACACACAGACACTTTGAAAACTCTGGGCTGCTGCACACACACCAGTTGAGCCTCAACACACGCTTGTTGGAGGGGACGGAGCCTGTCAGCTTCAGCTCCACTAGTTTGGAGTCCACATGTGTCTGTCTTTGCTTTTAGGTGGATTACAATAAGAAATGACATGTTTGGAAGATTTTATTCCACTTACAGTGATGTAACCAGAGCTGTTAACTCAAGTAACGTCACTTGTGTGGGTCGAGGAGGAGGGAGAGAAACGCAGCCCAGCGACAGGAAAACACAGTAAAGACTCTCACACTGAGCTCAAATCAAAGCAGTGCACATAAACAAGGTCAATAACATCAATAAAATATTTGCTTTCTTTCAGGGGGGTGGGGGATCCCACTGATAGAGGAAACACTTGATAGCAACTGGGATTGTTCCACAGCACATCATCAACACATGGATGCATAGGGAAACAGAAGCCAGTGAATGCTTGTCATTTAGAAATGAGATCACATAGACGTATGAATCCAGATCATTAATGGTGCAGTCCTAATGGGCGTGTGAGTGTGAAAGAATATCAACCTGTCCTTAAAGTCCAAGATGTTTCCAGTGCAGACTATTTATTTGCTTATTGTTGCAGTCTAAAGGTCTGTGACTTCAAATGATTATGTGACATTAACATGAAAACAAAGAAACCTCAGAACCTCAGGAATCTTAAATTCTCTTTGGATAAATCTCAAACTTGATGGTGTCTAAATCTTCTAAATCATCATTTCTCTGCCTTTCATAACCAACTGTTCAGCCATTTGGAAAGACACAACATTTCTGAAAACACTGAAAGCTTTATAACCTCAGTCAAGGATTTATATTATATATATCCAAAAACAAACAAACAAACAAACACACACCTACATAAGCAAGTGAACTGACCTCAGAGTCTCCAGTCTACAGTTTGGACTCTCCAGTCCAGCACACAGCTGCTTCACTCCTGAATCCTGCAGGTTGTAGTTGTCACTCAGGTCCAGCTCTCTCAGATGGGAGGGGTTGGACTTCAGAGCTGAGGCCACGACTTCACAGTGAGTCTCTGAGAGTCCACATGAAGTAAATCTGGCATGACACATATATTAGAAAATCTGTTATTGTCAAAGAGACACTTTATATTTACTTTATGGATTTGATGATAAAAAAAACAGTTTGAAATATCCTGTTTTGATGGACTGAAAATAGTTAAGAATAAAAAAAGAACACAAAGAATTCAAACTAATTAAAAGCTGATTCATGACCAGAATTACTGCCTCGTGGTCGTATGCTTCACCAGTCAAGTTACACTTACAGTTTACATCCATGTCTGTCCACACTCATATGTGTCCATGACAGAGAGAAAAGGGGGACTCTGCCGAGGGATTGTGGCGCAGTTTTCAATCAATCAATTTTATTAATAAAGCCCAATATCACAAATCACAATTTGCCTCACAGGGCTTTACAGCATACGACATCCCTCTGTCCTTAGAACCCTCACAGCTGATAAGGAAAAACTCCCCCAAAAACCTCAGGAAGAGCAACTGAGAGCAACAGAGCAACAGATCAACATAATAAATTAACAGTAATCTGTATGACACAATGAGACAGAGAGAGATGCAGGACAGACGGCCATGACAGTAGCTTACAACAACATTAATGAAAGTAATAATATTATAATTATAATTACGGCTACTGTGGTACAATATGTTAAAAGTATATATTAATATCTGACAGTATACATGTGTGACAATAATCATATGTGTATAATGACAGTAGAAGTATGACTAATGATAACAGCAGCAGCAGGAGGCATCAGGCAGGACCACGGCAGCAGCACAACCACACACGTCACACGAAACAAACTTTATTACATAAGGATGATTCATCATGAACATGAACAAACTGAAAACGATCAGATGAATAAGATTTAAACCAGCTTAGCGCAAAACCTTATAGGCCAATTAAATGTTCCAGTCTTTGTAGCAGAATTTGATGGTCAATTGTGTCAAACGCTGCACTAAGATCTAATAAAACAAGTACAGAGATGAGTCCTTTGTCTGAAGCAATCAGAAGGTCATTTGTAATTTTAACTTGTGCTGTCTCAGTGCTATGATGCACTCTAAATTCTGACTGAAATTCCTCAAATAAATTATTATCATGGAGAAAATCACACAGCTGGTCTGCGATTACTTTCTCAAGGATCTTTGACATAAAGGGAAGATTAGATATTGGTCTATAGTTGGCTAACACCTCTGGATCCAGGGTGGGCTTTTTTAGTAGAGGTTTAATTGTAGCAACCTTAAAAGACTGTGGTACATAGCCTGTTAATAAGGATATATTGATCATATCTAATATATGAGTGTTAACTAAAGGAAAGACCTCCTTAAGTAGCCTAGTTGGGATGGGGTCTAAGAGACACGTTGTTGATTTAGAAGAAGAAATCACTGCTGTCAATTCTTGAACAGAAATCGGGGAGAAGCAATCTAAAAGTTACCAGAAGTAGATCAGGAGCCAGAGCCTTCAGCTATCAGGCTCCTCTCCTGTGGAATCATCTTCCTGTTACGGTCCGGGAGGCAGACACCGTCTCCACATTTAAGACTAGACTTAAGACTTTCGTCTTTGATAAAGCTTATAGTTAGGGCTGGCTCAGGCTTGCCCTGTACCAGCCCCTAGTTAGGCTGATTTAGGCCTAGTCTTCTGGGGGACCTCCCTATAATACACAGGGTACCTTGTCTCCTTCTCTCTCTCATGTCCTGTTACTGCATGTCACTAACTCGGCTGTACTGCATGTCACTAACTCGGCTTCTTCTCCGGAGCCTTTGAGCTCCACTGTCTCTCAGATTAACTCATATCACAGCGGTGCCTGGACAGCGTGACGTGTGTGGTTGTGCTGCTGCCGTGGTCCTGCCAGATGCCTCCTGCTGCTGCTGCCATCATTAGTCATTAGTCATACTTCTACTGTTATTATACACATATGATTATTGTCATATATGTATACTATATGTACATATGTATATATGTATACTATCAGATATTAATATATACTTTTAACATATTGTATCACAGTAGCCAGAATTATAACTATAATATTATTACTTTCAATAATGTTGTTGTAAGCTACTGTCATGACCTGCATCTCTCTCTCTCTCTCTCTCTCTCTCTCTCTCTCTCTCTCTCTCTCTCTCTCTCTCTCTCTCTCTCTCTCTCTCTCTCTCTCTGTCTCATTGTGTCATACGGATTACTGTTAATTTATTGTGTTGATCTGATCTGTATGACATCTATTGCACGTCTGTCCGTCCTGGAAGAGGGATCCCTCCTCAGTTGCTCTTCCTGAGGTTTCTACAGTTTTTTTCACCGCTAAAGGTTTTTTTTGGGGAGTTTTTCCTGATCAGCTGTGAGGGTCCAAAGGACAGAGGGATGTCGTATGCTGTAAAGCCCTGTGAGGCAAATTGTGATTTGTGATATTGGGCTTTATAAATAAAATTGATTGAATTGATTGATTGATAAATATATATTAGGTCTTACAGCTATGTTTGAGAGCAGATAGGTACTGTCTGAGAACAAAAGGTCATGAATTTTGCCTCTAATAGTTAGAATTTTGTCATTAAAAAAGCTCATGAAATCATTACTGCTAAGGGCTAAAGGAATACAAGGCTCAATAGAGCTTTGACTCTCAGTCAGCCTGGCTACAGTGCTGAAAAGAAACCTGGGGTTGTTTTGCTTTTCTTCCATTAAAGCTGAGTCATAGTTTGCTCTGGCATTGCGGAGGCCCCTCTTATATGTTTTGAGACTGTCTGTCCAGACAAAATGAGATACTTTCAGTTTGGTTCATCGCCAGTTCCTTTCAAATTTTCGAGACATTTGTTTTAATTTTTGAGTTTGAAAGTTGTACCAAGGAGCAAACTTTCTTTGCTTTGTTAACCTCTTTTTAAGAGGAGCTACAGAGTCAAATGTTGTTTGCAGCAAGCCTACGAGACTATCGACAAGATGATCAATTTGGGAGAGTTGGAAGTCAGCAAGGGAAATCTCTGTTAATATGGACGCTGCTGTAACAAAGCTACTTATTCTAAAACACAGACGCTTCACACACATCTTCAACCCGACAGCACAGAAGATCTATACAATCAGCACAGTTTCAAGATCAGTGTCACCAACTCAGTCTCTGACCAAATGTCTCCCCTTCTGTTCCTGAGATATGACGTTTAATAATGACCAGAGAAGTGTTTGATGCAGAACATGATGATGTCACAGTGAAGTTGACCTTTGACCTTTTGGATATAAAATCTCATCACTTCATTATTTTATCCTGTTAGACATTAGTGTGAAGTTTTGTCATAATTAGTGAATGAATTCTTGAGTTATGGCCAAAAACATATTCTGTGAGGTCACAGTGATCTTGACCTTTGACCACCGAAATTTAATCAGTTCATTCATTAAGTCCAACTGGACGTTTGTGCCAAATTTAAAGAAATCCTCTCAAGGTGTTCTTGAGATGTCGTGGACAGACTGACAACCCAAAAACATGATGCCTCTGGCCACAACTGTCGCCGGCGCCGAGGCATGAAAAAAGAGATAGCAACAATTGGATAAAAGACGTTTTTAGGACTTCAGAAATCTCCTTTGGCAAATGATACAGATCTTATTTTAAATGTTTAAGCATAATGGTGAATAAACTCAGGTATTATCTGCATGTCTGATTCTATAAAACACCTTACACAATCTGTTTATGGGGTAATAACTTTACTGCTTTCACTCAGAACCATCAAATAGTGCCATACTGTGATGAAATGCTGCTGTGATAAAACCTCAACAACAACCTCTGAAGTCCATCATTTGTTTTATCAGGTTCACATGGAGCCTCCATCACATAAAGCTGAAAAACTGTCAACTGGAAAACTCACAGCATTTGAACACTCACAGCATTTGAAACAGCTCAAGAACATCTGTGACAAAATACAACAGACACATCATTTGAACATTTTATGAATAATAAGAATTTCATAGTGTGTATATTTGAAGAAATAAACTACTAATCTACAATGATTTATGATGTTAATCACATCTGGACTTACCCAGCCTTTCTGCAGTTCCTCACAGCTGGAATCAGTCTATGTCTTCCCAAGAATGTTGTGTTGTATTTGTTCAGGTCCAACTCATCCAGAACCTCCTCTGACATCTGCAGCATGTAGGCCAGAGCTGAGCAGTGGATCTCTGAGAGTTCCTTCTTTGATCTGTTCTCTGACTTCAGGAACTCTTGGATCTCCTGATGTACTGAGAGGTCGTTCATCTCCAGCAGACAGTGGAAGATGTTGATGCTTCTGTCAGGAGAGATATCGTATGTGTTCATCTCCTTCAGGTTGTTGATGGCTCTCTGGATGATTTCTGGACTGTTGTCTGTCCGACCCAAAAGGCCTCCTAACAGTCTCTGGTTGGACTCCAGAGAGAGGCCATGAAGGAAGCGGACAAACAGATCCAGGTGACCATTTTTACTTTGGAGGGATTTCACCATGGCTCTCTGTAAGAAGACATCCAGGGATCTGTCATTATCCTTGTCTGTCCCCAGGAAGTCCTCCAGTACCTTTGTGTTCCTGTTGGTGAAACAGTGGAACAGGTAGACTGCAGCCAGAAACTCCTGAACGCTCAGATGAACGAAGCAGTAGACTGTTTTCTGGAAGATCACAGACTCTCTTTTGAAGATCTCTGTACAAACTCCTGAGTACACCGAGGCCTCTGTGACATCAAGACCACAGCGCTCCAGGTCTTCTTGGTAGAACATGATGTTTCCTTTCTCCAGATGTTCAAACGCCAGCCTCCCCAGCTTCAGAAGAACGTCCCTGTCAGCCTCCGTCAGCTCCTGTGGACTGGTCTCATGTCCCTCATCATACTTGTGCTTCTTCCTCTTTGTCTGAACCAGCAGGAAGTGTGAGTACAGGTCAGTCAGGGTCTTGGGCAGCTCTCCTCTCTGCTTTGTAGTCAACATGTGATCCAGAACTGTAGCAGTGATCCAGCAGAAGACTGGGATTAGACACATGATGTGGAGGCTCCTGGATGTCTTCATGTGTGAGATGATTCTGCTGGACCGCTCTTCATCACTGACTCTCCTCCTGAAGTACTCCTCCTTCTGGGTGTCAGTGAAGCCTCGTACTTCTGTTACCCTGTCAACACATGCAGGAGGGATCTGATTGGCTGCTGCAGGTCGGGAAGTTATCCAGACCAGAGCCGAGGGAAGCAGCTTCCCCTTGATGAGGTTTGTCAACAGCACGTTGACTGATGACTTCTGTGTGACATCAGTCACAACCTCATTGTTGTGGAAATCCAGAGACAGTCTGCTTTCATCCAGGCCGTCAAAGATGAACAGAACTTTACAGACAGCGAGCTCCTCTGCTGTGACCTTCTGTAATGTTGGATGGAAAACACGGAGCAGAGTGAGAAGACTCAACTTCTCATCTCTGATCAAGTTCAGCTCCCTGAACGAAAGCAGAATCACCACACTGACATCTTGGTTTTCCAAACCCTCGGCCCAGTCCAGAGTGAACTTCTGCACTGTGAAGGTTTTTCCAACGCCAGCGACGCCGTTGGTCAGAACCACTCTGATGTGTTTCTGTTGCTCAGGTAAGGCTTTAAAGATGTGCTGACACTTGATTGGAGTTTCATGGAGGGTCTTCATCTTAGAAGCTCTCTCAAGCTGCTTCACCTCATGTTGGGTATTAACCTCTTCACTCTGTCCCTCTGTGATGTAGAGCTCAGTGTAGATCCTGTTGAGGAGGGTTTCACTTCCTGTTTCATCACTTCCTTCAGTCACACGTTCACATCTCCTCCTCACACTGATCTTATGTTCATCTAAAACCTCCTGCAGACCACTGTCTGCTGAAAGAGAAGGAAACATGTCAGACTAAAGAAATAAATCTGGACTCTGATTATTTTCATGACCAACATTAAAACAAGTAACAAACAAATGAAGGTTTTATACATTAGTTTGATAAAATCTTTCATGTCTACATTTTACAACACAAATAAACCAAGAAGAATCCTGTTTTCAGACATGATGACATCAGCAGACAGATGTACAGTCTTACTTTGTACAGTGCTGGTCTGACTGGCTGTCTGCAGTCCAGCTCTTGTTCTGGATCTTTTTCCACACTGGGGACAGGAGGAGTCTCCTGATGAAGCAGACTGGTCCCAGTATGAGCTGATGCACTGTCTGCAGAACCAGTGTCCACAGCTGGTAGAGACTGGATCCTTCAGGACGTCCTGACACAAACTACAGCAGGACGGCTGCTCCTCCACAGAAACATGACTCCTCTTCTTCTCTCTGTGGAGATGAACACATTATTTAGATCTCGTCCTGCAAACTGTGCTGAAAATTATTTGCTTTATTCACACACTCAGTCACAGGCAGTTCAAATATCTCATGGTGGAGCTTCATGAAAACCTCCTGAGTAATGTTGTGCTCCACTGTGAGACGACTTTCAAAAGGCAAAAAGCTCCCTCATGTTTTTCAACAGTCTCTTACTTTGTGTCTGAGGGTCCAGGTTCATTACTGAAGAATGGAGGATAATCTTTGGACCGGTCACTCTTCATAGACAGACAGCTGGATACTGGAGAGTCTGCTCTCTGTCTGTGGAAACAACAAATGCTTTACACATATTATTAGTCCAGTAACACCTTACACTAAGGTGCACAAAATTAGAGTAGTTACTGAGGAAAGAATGAGGAACTAACTTTTAGTTAATGGTCAGTTCCTCAGTTACTCTTGATCAAATTTCAGAGGAGTAGTGACTGAGGAACTAATGAGGAACTAATGAGTAGTTACTGAGGAACTAAGGTACCCAAAATTAGAGTAGTTACTGAGGAACTAATGAAGAACGAATGAGGAACTAATGAGGAACTAACTATTTGTTAATGGTCAGTTCTTCATTAACTCATGATCAAATTTCACAGAGGGGTTAATCACGACTTAATGATTCGTGAACTAGTTACTTCATCAGTGCAGAATCATTACTCAATAGCCCATCCATTAGTTAACCTTTTTATGTCCTAAAGTAAAGTGACACATAATGAGTAGTCTTTCATTACGTCATCATCATCTTTACAATTAGTTCCTTAACAAAAATGATCAGACAGCAGGATTCTTGAGAAGAGTTTTATTCATTATTTTCAGACCACATACACATTAATATGACCATCCATGTTATTCTGTATGATGATGCCTTAGAAATAAATCTGATAGTGTGTCACATTTTAGGTCATCTCAGCTTAAAGAATTTATCATGGGGGCTGCGTGTAAAGTACTGTATACTGATCACACCGTTGTTCACAGTACAGTTGTTTGAGATGCACAAAATGTAAAGTAGTTACTATGAAACAAATTTGGAATGAATGAGGAACTAACTATTAGTTAATGGTCAGTTCTTAATTAACTCCTGATCAAATTTCAATAGTTACTGAGAAACAAATGAGGAACTAACTATTACTTAATCATTACCTACCCTTTTTGTGCACCCTGAAGTAAAGTGAGACGGTAATGATAATGGTAATGAGTACTGAATCATTACCTACTCATTAGTTACTCTTTTTGTGTAACCTACAGTAAAGTGAGACATCAAAATGAGTAGGTAATGATTCAGTACTCATTATTTTGTGTAGCTTAGTTCCTCAGTAACTACTTGTTCGTTCCTCATTAGTTCCTCATTCGTTACTCATTAGTTCCCCTGTAACTACTCTAATTTTGTGTAGCTTAGTTCCTCAGTAACTACTCATTTGTTCCTCATTAGTTACTCCTTAGTTACTCAATAGTTCCTCATTAGTTCATCAGTAACTACTCTAATTTTGTGTACCTTATTGTAAAGTGTTACCATTAGTCCTTGTAAAGACCAGAGGTAACATTACAACAAGTCCTCCGACCCATACGACCACGCTGATCCAATGTTCCTACCCTCTAATACGACCCACAGGAGTGTTTCCTAAATTAGTGCCCCTACCAGTGTGGTTAGGTTTAGGAAAAGAATCATGGTTTGGCAGTGACCTCCCTACATGGACTTTGTTGCTCCGACATTATGTCATGTGACTTCCTCCTCTGGTCCCGTCATAATCACTACAGCAGCTGGAGGTCACAGCTGACATTGAACATAAATGTGGGTCATAATAACCTCAGACAAACTTCTGTTCCACTTCATCTATCAACTGTCATACCTACCTACCTACCTACCTACCTACACATCTACTGACCTTTCTAAAACAAAAAATATATAAACTGTATTGGAGTAACTAGTCTTTGTAAACAAACGTGCACTAGCATATCACAGACAGTTCAAATATCTCATGGTGGAGCTTCATGAAAACCTCCTGAGTAATGTTGTGCTCCACTGTGAGACGACTTTCAAAAGGCAAAAAGCTCCCTCATGTTTTTCAACAGTCTCTTACTTTGTGTCTGAGGGTCCAGGTTCATTACTGAAGAATGGAGGATAATCTTTGGACCAGTCACTCTTCATAGACAGCTGACAGCTGGACACTGGAGACTCTGATCTGTCCCCGTCTGCCTCCAAATCAGCCATCTTCCCAATCTGAGAGAACTGTAACACACATACACAGTGTGATGAAGTCAGTAACTTCTCATTTATAGGACATGATTACATATTGGCTGGGGATTTTTATGACATACAGTAGGGGAGAGCGGGGTCAGTTGGGACACTTTTGTATTGACACTAAATAACCTTTGATTACTCACAGACTACTTGAACAGTAATGAAAATAATTTGATCTCTAAACAGATACAGGCGTCTGCTAACTATTGATCAGGTTTTTAGAGCCCAACCCAAACGTGAAAGGCACAGTTTTGTTAAATGTACAAGGAGTGCATTTTCCCAAAGTTCTGATCCTGCCAGATGCCTCCTGCTGCTGCTGCCATCATTAGTCATTAGTCATACTTCTACTGTTATTATACACATGACTATTGTCACACATGTATACTGTCAGATATTAATACATACTTTCAACATATTGTATCACAGTAGCCAGAACTACAACTATAATATTATTACTTTCAATAATGTTGTAAGCTACTGTCATTACCTGCATCTCTCTCTCTCTATCTCTATCTCTATCTCTATCTCTATCTCTATCTCTATCTCTCTCTCTCTCTCTCTCTCTCTCTCTCTCTCTCTCTCTCTCTCTCTCTCTCTCTCTCTCTCTCTCTCTCTCTCTCTCTCTCTCTCTCTCTCTCTCTCTCTCTCTCTCTCTCTCTCTCTCTCTCTCTCTCTCTCTCTCTCTCTCTCTCTCTCTCTCTCTCTCTCTCTCTCTCTCTCTCTCTCTCATTGTGTCATGCGGATTACTGTTAATTTATTATGTTGATCTGTTCTGTACGACATGTATTGCATGTCTGTCCGTCCTGGAAGAGGGATCCCTCCTCAGTTGCTCTTCCTGAGGTTTCTACTATTTTTTTCAACACCAGCACACCCTGACAGGCCTGAAAATCAACTTTCCAACCATATGTTTTTGTATGTGGCACAACTAAAAACAGTATGGTAGAAGACAAAAGACAAAAGAGCCAAAACATTTACTTACATGCTGTAGATTTCAAAGCTGTTAATAAATTGTGAGCAATAGTCAGACGGTCTCCATTTTGAGGTTGAAAGTGAACAGGGTGTGGCTGAGCATGGTGGATGACACAGTTTCTTTCTACCTTGCTAAATAGGCGGCACTGTGCGACCCCACTCTCCCCTATAACAGACTAAACAATGAATCAGAATAAAAATCAGCTGATTAATCAATAATGACAGTAATCATTATTTTTATAGTATTAACACTCACTGTGTCTCAGACGACCTGTATTCCTCTGACTGCTCTGTCCAGTTTAAAACGGAGTCTGAACACACTGACTTTAGACTCTCAGTGTTCCCTCCTGTTGGCACCTCCTCCCTTTTATTCATAGGAATTTTATTTAGTCAAACAAAGTTGCCTGAGAGATATGGGACATCATGAACAATCTTTATCACTTTTATTACTTTGGTGCATTAAACTTTGGTCAGTATGTTTGCAGGAGGGCGGGGCTGTGCTACACACACACACACACACACACACACACACACAGGTCCAGGTGTGTCCAAAGTCCCAGGGAGCTGTCTCATCTCGCAGCTTATCATTCCTAATATAAATATACGTGGTCCACCTGTTTAATCAACCAAGATCACTCTACATTCTCTCTGTTCAGCTCACAGTGGCAGGACTATCATACAGTTTGTAGACATGCACCGAGCAAGGAAAATATAAAAGAAGCAAAGGTCATGATGTCAGTGACAGCGTTCAATGAGCCAGACTTTGGTGTCAGTTCTACAGAGCGGGCACTGCAAATTAGGGGTGGTGGAAAAAAATGATATTTTGCATGGCGATATTGTGTCTATACACAGACACTAGATGGCGCCACAGAGCCATTAAACTGCAGCAGGATCTCAGACGGAGTTGTTCAACAGGTTGATAAACTGAACTACATCAACAGGGATCTTTATAACTATGTGACTACTGAATAAAAGATAGAAGTGACACCATCCAACCTGCTGTTCATCATCAGTCTGTGAAGACACAGAAATGTTTGATATCATTTGGAGAGAGAGGGGTGGAGCATTGAAACAGGAAGTGTCCATACACAGACGCCAGGTATCAATCTTTTATTATGTGCATCATACATTTTTGCAGATGCACATTTCAATACAACTTTTGGTGCCAGAATAATAAAGTCAGTTGCTTTTTTGGGCCACTAGATGGTGCTGATGTTTTTTTTTCCTGGTGAGGTCAGCAGAGGTCTCAGTCAGCAGCATTTGTCAGGAAGTTCATCAAAACAAAGATGGAGGCACCGGAGAAAGAAATAAGAAACTCGCCGCTGGTGTTTAAATCAAACGTCTGGACTTATTCTGGATTTTGTTAACACAGAAGGAAAGGAGGACTTGGATATGACACACGTGATTTATGAGCAGAGTCATATGAGAATAAAATACTGTGGGAATACTACGAACATGAGGGCTCACCTCACACCTCACCATCCAGACAGAGTGTTAGCCTCTCACGGCCAAGCTAACGCTAAACCCGCTCACAGAATGTGAAATAAGAAGAGACACAAAAGACAATTTCATGTGTAAATCTTACATTTCTTTCCTAATCCACTCTGCTAAAACACCATGCTAAGTTTCTATGCTTTATGCTAATGATCTTGTCATGTTGATTACAGCAGTGGTCTGTGTTCATGTGATTGATGCTGACTTTAATACATTGTAAGTTGTGAGTGATGCTGTTGTCCACCTTTTAGAGAGGCTAATGTGTCCAAATATTGTGTTAAGATCATGTTCAGGCAGACGTTTTATTGAGTGCAATAATTATGGGCTGCATCATCAAAGAAAAACTTCAAATGTCCTCACAAGTCTGTTGTGGTCTGGCTGTGTCACAGGACGCTGTGGAAGAAAATAAAACACAATGTGAATGGAACTGAAGTAATAAAACCAGCAAACAAACTGAGCCTGACAAACTCAAATTGATCATCAAAGAGTAAATAAATGTAGTCAGTGAACATTATTCCTCACTATGATAAGAACACCACTAAACTTGTAGCCACACGTGGCAGCAGCTGTCTGGAGGACGGTGCTTTTAGTTTAACATGAGCAAATCCTTTGTTCCTTTTTTCTAGGTGTGCTCACAATGTCCAAAAAAGCACAAAAGCAGAACATGTGAAGAGCGTCTGCACACTGCTCCCATTAACATATAGGTCTATTTCATAACATCAAGTGACGTTTCAAGTGTCAAACTCTTGAGACAAAGAATACACACACCTTCAAATACCTACGAGGCCAGGTCACCTGACTGCTCACCTGACTGCTCACCTGACTGCTCACCTGGTCCTGGTCTGGTGGGGAGTTATGAAGCACATGCACCCTCAGGTGTGGGGAGTCTGCTTCCTGGCGCCAGTAAGCCTGTAACAAACATTCAAATATTCAGTAATGCGTTCATACAAGTCAAGTTTAGGAACTATCATCATTCATTTTTAGGCAACTGCATTTCAAATGTTGCCTCAAACTCATCTGTATCCACAACCTTGGTAAATTAATTCAGTTTAAGAGTTACAATTCAAACATATGCAGTTTAATTATTTGGTGTGCTGCCTCTGATGGCCTCGGATGGAAGTAGGAGGGACAGCACTTGTTATTAGCATTTAGGTCCACTAGATGGCGCCACAGAGCCATGAAACTGCAGCAGGTTGACAGGTTGATAAACTGAACTACATCAACAGGGATCTTTATAACTATGTGACTACGGATTTTAATGTCGTGTGACGTTCAGAGCCAGCAGCTCTTCCTCATACTCTGACCAACAACAGGAAGTCGCCATCTTAAATACCCATGACGTCTTAGCATGTGTGGAACGTAAGTAACAGAGACAAGAGAAAGTTCACAGGACAGAGAGTGGTGGATGGTGCAGACCGTGTTCATTTGAAGTTAGGTCAAGTTATTTCTCTGGAAACACAAACATTTTATTAGGGATGCATGATAATATGGGCACATCATCAGTACTGCTGCATGGACTATTTGAATCGGCCAACATGCTTTTTTATTTTGCACAATCGATGAATATCACATACATTGAAGAGTACTGTATTTCATGTCTCCATCTGCTGGTGGGCCGTCACTATAACAGCATGTATGTATAATATGATGTTAATTGATGCCTGAAGGGAGTGTCCTCAAATTTGGCACAAATGTCCACTTGGACTCAGTAATTAATGAATTAGAATTTGTTGGTCAAAGGTCACTGTGACCTTACAAAACATATTTTTGGCCCAAAACTAAAAAAAATTCACAAGATAATTAAGACAAAATTTCACACAAATGTCCGACAGGATAAAATGATGATTTTTATATATCTCCTAAAGGTCAAAGGTCATGCCAGTGTAATGCAATCTGGGCAGTGAAGAAAACTCTCCCAGCAATCCGGGCTACCCTGTGTGACATCATCAGTCAGTCAAACCCGCACCGGAGGATGGAGGCAAGAGCTATCAGTGCAGTCACTGATGAGAAGTTTGTTTTGCATCTCATTCTGTTCCAGGATGTTTTCAAAAAAACAAAACATTTAATTAATATTTAGAATATTAAATGATGAAATACATAGATTTCAAAAGTTATAGCAAAGAAACACTCCACCATGCATGAAATGAATGCAGATCTTTTTGGGCCCATGTTGTGCATTAGTAGGGGTTTGCATTGTTTGCGCATTGGTTAGAGGCTTTTATTTAATAATCTGTACTATTACAGCCTGTTTTTCCCCAAAGATGGAAAACTATTTTACAAAAAGAAAGGAAATTCCACTGAGGTGGTGTGTGGGTCAGAGGAGGGTGCAGAAATCTTTAAAGATTTCCATGCAAGCAGCACTGGAGTGCACTGTGGCCAAAAGAAAATGCGTGATGCCATCAGCAAACGCTTTTACTGGTCTGGCATGTCAGAATATACTGATGCATGGGTAAGTATCTAACGTGGCCCATGAAGCCCGTAATTACACTGTATCTTAAATAAATGTACTTCAGTTCTGTCAATATTTTAATTGAATGTATTTATTTATTTGGGATGGACAGTGCATGTTAATGAACATTTCAGTACATTGGATAGGAAGGTAAACACAACAGATTATAGCCAAGGCTAATTTCCATCTGTTGTCCCTGTGCCTAATGTATGTGTTTTTTCGTTTTAAATCTATAATAATAATATAACAATAATCTGCCTTTAATAGTGCTCACAGTTTACATAAATTGTAAAGACAAGAAACCCTCTTGTTGTTCAGATTTATTTCTCTGACAGTGCTTTAGTTAATCTATTAATCTGCACAGTATTTTCACCTTTATCCCATCTTATTATTCAGGTGGCGCAGTGTATGGAATGCCAGGCCAGTGGAATTCAAATCAAGGAGGAGAAATCATACACTCCAATCATTGTAAAATATCCATATTTTTTCAAAATGTATTCAACTTGTGCCTGTATTGTTTTTTTCTCTGTGTTGTCCCTCTTGCTTGCTTGTACCTCTATGTCTTTCTTACTTGTCCTAGCAGATGTTCCCTTAGTTTATCCTCATCTATGTCTTAATTTCTGTATTTTTGCTACACCTGCCTTGTCTGTAATATCTGACAGTGAAAATCATGACATACCTCTAATTAAATTCCTTCTTACTCTTTTGTGCAGATAGTAAAGTAAAAACTATTTGTCTTCTAGGTGACTCACCCTTTCGAGCTCATAGGCATGGATTTGATAGGGAAACTGACAAAAATGAAAGAGGGGAAACAGCTACATTTGTGTCATGATTGACTATCTGACCAAATGGCCACAAGCCTATCCACTAAAAAGCAAAAGGGCTGAAGAGGTGGCTGACTGCATCCGCAATTTCTTCTACCAGTTTGAGGCTCCAAAGAGGATCCTCACTGACCAGGGGAAGGAATTTGTGAATGCGGTACGATGAGATTACTCATCATGTAGCCAAAAGCTATATTTTGTGAAGCAGACTGAAATTCCAACACTGAAATGAAAATTCAATATATGCAATTTCTTGACTATCTCTCACAATTACAGATTAACACCAACATCTGCAAAATCCTTGGGATAAAGAGAAGTCTGTGTGCCCCTTATCATCCCCAGACAAATGGTCTGGTCGAAAAAATGAACGGCACCACACAGAGGTGAGTAAAATGCAGTTGCATATTTGGTATATTATTTGTATAGGACTTGCATTCAATGTTTTTCTATCTATTGACACATCTCCTCATATTAATTTGTGAGTATGTTGTTAATCATTTGACGGTCATCACAAAGTGACATTCAAGAAATACATACATGTACAGACACCCTCATTGCAATGGTTTTGTTAATATTTTTAAGCACTTATATAAATATAATTTCTTTTGCTATTGCATTTCAGAGCACTGAGAAAACTTGTTGGGGAGAGGCCAGACACTTGGGACCAGCATCTGAATGCTGTCATGTTTGGTCTATGGACAAAGATGCAGCTGACCACCAAATTCTCTCCATTTTATCTGATGTTTGGCAGGGAAACACGCTACCCGTCCCAGGTCCCTGAGGAGTTTACGGTATTTTCTGTTGTTACAGTGGCTTTAACTTATAGATATTTCAGAATTTGTAGTATGTTGTAATGTTTATAAAACTCTTTTTTTAAAAAGGTTGACAGCAGTGTGGAAGCTATTGTGGAGAATGACAGCCCTACCGATGATGTCCTCCGACTCAGTGATGCTCTGCAGGCTGCTTGAGATAACATTTCGAGACTTAATATGAGGAGCCAGCAGGGAAAAGGAGGAAAGCTAGAGCCTGACTACTTGGGGCCTTTCACGATTACATCACTACAGGACAAGAGTGCTGATCTACAGAATGAGGAAGGACGTGTTTTCCCAAAAATCAACAATGACCACCACCTCAAAAAATATGTGGAGCACAAGCCACACATCCCACACAAAATACTCAACTCCTCCGCTTCCTCAGCTTCCACCACTTCTACCACAGTGAGAAATTCCACCCCCGAAGCCAACTCTGCATCCATGTCCATCCCTGGTGCCACCTCTGCCCCAGTGTCCACCACTTCTGCCTCCTCATCCTCGTCTGCATCAGCTGCCACCTCTGTGCCAGTCCCCACCACTGCTGCGACCTCTGCACTGGTCTCTACTACTGCTACAACCTCTGCCTCCTCATCCTTGTCTGCATTAGCTGCCATCTCTTCACCAGTCTCCACTACTGCTGCTAACTCTACACTGGTCTCCACTACTGCTGCGACCTCTGCGCCGGTCCCCACCACTGCTGCAACCTCCGCAGCAGTCTTCACCCCTGCTGCCAACTCTGCCTCCTCATCCTCGTCTGCATCAGCTGCCACTAATAGATGCAAGTTTGAAGTAAGAAAATGATGAAGTCTACAGGACAGTAAAGATGGGAAGATATCTAAATGCACAAGAAATGTTTTGCAGCTCAAATATCACACACTGATTACAAGTGCATCTGAGGCATAGATAGATGCAGTCTCCTAGGGCAATTTTTTCAAGCTGGAAAAAACCCTTTCATAGGCACTGTGCTCTTCACATTTATTATGTTTAAGTATCTTCCCACCTTCCCCTTTTATCTTTTTTGATATGTAGTTTGCTTCTTGGAATCCCTCTATGAACCTATACTTCTGTATACTTGATCAAATAAGATCACAAAGGCGGTTGTTTTATCTTAATTACAAAAACAGCTCTGCCAGATGAAAAATCAAATCAAATCAAATCAAATCAAATCAAAACAAATCAATCTTTATTGTCATTTTGCTTGTACCAGAGTACAGAAAACAAAAGGGCGTTTCTCCAGGATCATACATAGAGTACATACATACAGCAACTCACTTCAACACACTAGATAAAATCAGCAGGGTCTGAGTAGAGATAAAACTGGGTAAAAACTGAATAAAATCAGACACGTCTGGGTAGAAGTAAAAACTATTTGAATAAATACACAATCAATAAATAAGACAGAATAAATATGTAATATTAAGCACGAATTGGTGTGCAATCATGTTCAGCCATAGTTAAGCAGTTCAGTTAGGACACATGGGAGATTAGTAGCCGGACAGCTTGTGGCAGGAAGCTGTTCAGCAGCCTGCTGGTGGAGCGCTTTATGCTGCAGTTGCGTTTCAGGGAGGGCAGCAGCTGGAAGAGGGTGTTTTGAGGGTGGGAAGAGTCTCTAACAATGTTGAGGGCCCTGTTCCTGCAGTGCTTCAAGAATATCTCCCGTACTGAGGGGAGTTAGGCTCCAATCACCCTCTCTGCAGATCTTACCACCCTCTGCAGGGCTTTTTTGTCCACCTCACTGTAGCCTGAAAACCATGTGGAGATTCCATAGTTCAGCATGCTCTCTACTGCACCTCTGTAAAATGAGGTGAGGATGTTGGTGGTGAGTGAGGCCTGTTTGAGTTTCCTCAGAAAATAGAGTCTCTTTTGGTCTCTTTTTGCCAGTGAGCTGATGTTTTCAGACCAAGAAAGGTCACTGGTAATCTGATCTCCCAGGAACTTGATGTTTTCCACCCTCTCTACTGCCTGGTTGCTGATGCAGAGAGATGTGTACTCAGGTCGTGACCTTCTGACGTCGATTATCATCTCCTTGGTTTTGTCCACATTTAGCACCAAGTTGTTGTTGTTGCACCAGCATTCCAACAGCTCAACCTCCTCCCTGTACCTGGCTTCATCATTTTTACTGATGAGACCCACAACTGTTGTGTCATCAGCAAACTTCACGATCAGATTGTCTTTGTGCCTGGGAACACAGTTGTGTGTCAACAGTGTGAACAGCAAAGGCCTGAGTACACATCCTTGAGGGAACCCAGTGCTTGGTGTGATAGAGCTGGAGGTGTTTCTCCCAGCACGCACTGACTGGGGCCTCTCAGTCAGGAAATCTAGAATCCAGTGACAGATGGTGTGGTTTAGGCCTAGGAGGAGAAGTTTCTCCATCAGTCTCTGCGGGATGATTGTGGAGGATTCAGGCATAGGTCTTTCTCTGTTCCAGGTGGGTAAGTATTGTGTGCAGGGTGGTGGATATTGCATCTTTGGTGGAGCGGGTGGGACGGTAGGCGAACTGATATGGATCCAGTAATGCAGGTAGGCTGGATGTGATGTGTGGTTTGATTAATCGTTAAAAACATTTCATCACTATTGGGGTCAAAGCGATGGGGCGATAGTCATTTAGTCAGGACACAACTGGTTTCTTTGCAACTGGTACTATGATGGAGGTTTTTAAGCATTTGGGGACTGTGGCTTGACAGAGGAAGACGTTAAAGATGTCAGTTAGTACAGCTGCCAATTCCTCAGCACAAGCCTTAAGCACCCTTCCTGGGATGTTGTCTGGGCCAGCTGCTTTCCGAGGGTTGATCCTGGCTAGGGTCCTCCTCGTGTCAGCTGCACTGATGACCACAGGAGCCTGTACGGATGCAGGGGGAAACCCAGCACGTCCTCTCAATGGCCCCCATGATGCCTCAAACCGAGCAAAGAAATTATTGAGTCTGTCAGGAAAAGAACCATCACTTTCCTCAGTCTCTGTCCTGGTCTTGTAGTCTGTTAGTTACTGGATCCCCAGCCACATTTGCCTGTTGTTGCATGTGTTGCAGAGGTTCTCCTGGATTTTTGCTGCATATTTCCTTTTTGCTGCTTTAATCCCAGAGAGCAGATCTTGCTGAGCAGAGAGCAGCCTTGTCTCCTCCTCTGTATGCATCATCTTGGGCCTTTAGTAGCATGTGTACTTCAGCAGTCATCCAGGGTTTTTGGTTGTTCCGTGCTGTAAAGGTTTTAATCACAGTCACATCGTCTGTGCACTTGGCAATGTACTGTAGCTGGTCACAGTTAATGAGAAATGTAAATATTGTATTTCACCACCTGTGATGTATGTATAATGAATCATTCATAGTATTCTGCTCTGCAAATTAAATCTATTGCTTTTGCTTATTATATTCATTTTCACAGATGTGATGGATGCGTGGGCAGGAAAGGCTCTTTACACTCTTCTGGCTAAAGTTGGACCGTACAAAGTGTTCTTCGCAGACATTGCAAGAACAGCTCCAAATAAGGAGTTAGAGAGTGAGGTAAAGTTCATTTTATTTTTCAGACTGAATATAGAGTAACTAAAACCTTGTCATATTCTGGTATGTCATGTCATCGCAGATAATCTTGCTTACTTGGAGCTGCTGGTGAGACAACACAATGAGTAATCCAAAGATAAGGCTATTGTTATCAACACCTTTGCCCTTACTGACATATGGAAGGGTAAAGACACACTGCATAAAGTAGGTGTACTCAGTATTTTTTCCTATTAATGAGTTGTAACTCATGGACAAATCGAATGAATAAATGTCAGTATTGTTGTAAACCTGGCAAAGACTTTACAATTTGTGTGAATGTATGTAGGTTTTGAATCTTGGACTATGTTCCATAACTTACATATGACTTTTCCATGTGAATGTATTCCCATATCTCCTTTCACTCTCTGTGGTGTTGCTTTTGTTGCTCTTTCAAGATTATAATGATAATGTTACAGATTACTTAAAATGGCCCTGTTATTCACTTAGTGGTGTCTTTTTGTTTATTTTAGCTTGATCCAGTGATGTACAAATAGATAATTGGGACTGTAAATCAAGGTGATCACTGGATGTTGGTGGTGAGTTAAATATGGTGATGGTTATTCTAAGTTGTCTATTTGGCATTTAATTTGTAACTCCTAGCCTTTCTATGCCTCAGTGTGTTAACAAATGTTGCTAACATAAAGAGAAAAAGATAAATTTACACAAGTTTTTAAAATAATTCTTTATCATTTACATAAACTGAAGTACTTCATATCTATTATTTAGAGCCTTCATGAAACGTACGGGGCTCAATATCCGGAAATGGCCTTGGACTACTCTCCCTCACCCTCAGCAACAAGACACAACATCATGTGGAGTGTTTGCACTGAAGGTCGGCACATACATTTTTTGTTAAACTACCACAGCAAAACTGTAACTTTTTCTGAACATTATTATGAGTTGTACACTTTTAATGTTATTGCATGTCTTTTAGTTTGTCTGACAATTCAGAGACCATGTCCGTCCAACTATACAATTGTACAAAACCTTGTTATAGATGGTTTACATTTATACAATAGCACAATGTCTTCAGTTTGCAGAGTGCATTCTCAAGGGGCAGAGCATCACCTTTGGCACAACAGCCAGAGACACTGAGGGACTGAGTTCTTTCATTTTGTTCTTTCATTTTGTCAGATGACCTCAGTCAACTCTGACGTCTCTGTGGGTTGGAGGAGGATGACCAAGGTGACACAGTTTGCTGGGTAAAATCAGTGTAAGATTCAATGTAGGATGTCAAAAGAGAGATTTAAAAAGTCTATATAGGACACTTAAATAATCTGGTCACACATATCAACAAAGAAAAAGTATATGAAAGGCTACCCTAAAAGTAACTTGTATTATGATGAATATAAAGTTTTATTCTTTGACAATAAAAGAAGGCTAGAAGGAGATTATCTAATATTATATCTAACTTTATATTTTGGACAATTTGCAGATTTGCTGTGATGTATGTCAGTGGAGGTACCACCAGGGATGTGCCAGATGGTCCTCTACCAACACCAACTACACCTGCGCATTCTGCAAGTAAAAGTGAATGACTTGGCATTGCCTATTTAATATTATGTTATCTTTTTTGTATCTGACATAATTTCTATGAGGAAGTGTGCAATTTCGATAGTTTGTCTGTTATTTTTGTTTTTGTGAATATGAATATATATTGCCTCTTTTTGTATCAGAGATAATTAATAAGAGGATGTGTATAATTTTGATACTACTAATCTAATATATTGTTTTTGTGAGTATTTATATACTGTATAGTTTGTGTTGTACTGAAAGATACACACATTTTATTTTGTTTTATTTATTTACTCTGCTATGGACCTATGTTTCTGAAAATAAATATTATTGTACTCTGTATGTTGTATGATGTTCAGTACAGTAATTTCTTCCATCCAGATATCATTACACATATCTTTTGGCTTATCCTGAGTAGCATCATCCAAAGTATTTACACAAAACAAATAACTGTACTTGCATCTGGTGACTTCTAGTATTAATCCATCAAAATGCTGTGTGTTATAGGGTATTAGAGAACTGTAACTCAGAATTACAAGGGGAAACATTGACCAAGTCAAGTAATCCTGAGTTAAAGGTGGCAGTCACAATTGGCAGGGGTCTGTCAAATTTTGGCAGGGGTCTGCAAAATTTTGGCAGGGGTCTGCCGAAATGTGACTGTCCCCTGTAACTCAGGAATACAAGAGGTGACATTCACAGTATTTTCTGAATCAATACTAGAAGTCATCAGATGCAGGCACAGTTAATTTTGTTAATGTCACCCCTTGTATTCCTGAGTTACAGGGGGCAGTCAAATTTTGGCAGGGGTCTGCCAAAATGTGACTGCACCGTGTATCTCAGGAAAACAAGGGGTGACATTCACAGTATTTTATGGATTAATGCTAGAAGTCACCAGATGCAGGGACAGTGAATTTGGTCAATGTCACTCCCTGTATTCCTGAGTTACAGAGGGCAGTCACATTTTGGCAGGGCTCTGCCGAAATGTGACTGCCCCCTGTAACTCATACTGTTGATTTTGTGTTATTTCATATTTTCATTCATTTATTCAGCCGTTACCCATTTAGCTTAAATACATTTTAATTTATCACCAAGTTGTTGTCTGTGGATATTTCTGCTGACGTGCTGACGAATTATTAATTTGTTTACGGAGTTATTAATTTGATTAGTCGCTTCCTAAATTAGGAGGGTGGTGCCCCAAACTTTATTAGGAGTGCAAACATTCTCAAAAAGGTATTTCCCCTACAAAGAGTTAAAGGCAAATGTAACTTGAGTGAAACCCCCCTCACCTCTGACAGTCAGCCAGCTGTCTCCTGACCCTCCAGCTCCAGAGACACAGTTACATTTGTAGAGTCCTTCATCAGATGGAGAAACACTGTGGATGGTCATGTTTCCTGTGGAGCTGCTCCTGATGAAGACGCAGTCACATCACACAGAGGGAAATACATGACTTTATGAACACACTTTTGTTTCTCACCTCTGTTCTCATCTGAAATATGAATATGATAATCCAGCTGAATGGTGGACACGCAGAGTCCAGAGTGCTGCTCAGAAAAGTCTCAGAAACGTACACAGAACACAACAAGACAACAAGGATCTGACATGAACTTATTAAACTCACTGAGTGCTCATGAAAATATCTGCTTTATGAAATATTGATCAACTCCATGCAAACATTCAAAATCAGACTCAAATGATCAGATGACTCAAGATGAGGGAACAAAGCACTTGAAGGAACAAGTATTTCTAAAGTAAAGATCTGAACACTTTCACCACTGGAAATATGGAACAGTGTTGTGACTATCATGAAACCAAAAATGTAAATGCAGTGAAAATATTCTAAACATAGTGTAAACTGATTTTGATTTCTTGAGGTGGTTTAAAAACACTTTGTCTCCATTGATTTATTGTGTCAACACACTGGTTTCTGCTGCAGTCAGTTACAGAATATAATGATTCAGATGAAATAACCTGAACATCCAGAAGAATAAAGAAGACGTTTACAGAAATATAATCTGACTCTGATGAGAATGATTAAACGTACATGCAGACTTGTGCATTCTGACATCAACCTCTGAGATACAGGAGAACAAGAAAATGAACATCAGTTCTCCATCTTTCCACAGTGTGACAGTCTCAGAGAGCCAGATCTATCTCCACAGTGCTGTGTCAGCACCAGAGAAAGGTCTGCAATCATCCATTATGTTTCTGATATATGGGAGGAAAACACTCCGGATTGCTTTTGTTTCTTTAAACCAATCACAGTCGTCCTGGGCGCAGCTAAGCCCAGGATGCATATTATTAGATAATTCTGGTGTTGACAGTTTTTCTTTGGGGGACAATTTGCAGTTGAAAATAAATACAAGTATATGTTATCATAACACTCAGCGTATCGCAAAACATTTAAAATGGCAATAATATTATATCTTGATCATATCATAACGTGGGGCCTCCGATCCTTATTAACGGTCGTATGTCACTATGTGATTCAACTTTCACAATCAGAAAGACTTCATTAATCCCCGAGGAGAAATTGTGATTCGTTGCAGCCACTCTGATGTAAAGACTAAAGAATTATAAGTAAAAATAGGAGTATGAATTAGAAGTATGTGAATATAAAGTAATAAAATTCAATACACTAGTACTGACAAATGATTTGCTGTATGTGGCTCCAGCAGATCGTCATGACAACAGTAACACAGAAGCTCCTGTGAAGTGGATCGGGTCGGTACATTAGTTAAGTCACGGTGACTGGAGCATGCTGCTGCCAGAGTTACAAGATGTGACATATCAACTCTGACTGGCTGAGTCAGGAAACAAATCCACATCAGGCATGATAGTCCTGCAAGACGGAGTCGGGGCTTTTCTGAGGTGCTTTCACAAGTTGTTTGATTTGTTGTAGATTTTTAAAACAATTCCCTGAAACAGCAAAGCAGACACGCCTTGTTGCACGATCCAAATCTTTGACACAACTCGCCATCTTCAGTGTGTAAGTTGTTAGCTCGCAGGTTGTTGTTGTTTCCTGTAGTGAAGGGGATTTGGAAACACCAACACGCAGATAGTTAAAGGAAGGGAGAATGACGGCCATAATCAGCGGCCCCATGGCAGGCTGATAGCCACAGTCCACATCCAGAGAGCCAGACTAACATTGTGGAGACAGGCTCAGACTGGTAATCTGGCAATTCTGGCAAACGCCAAATGGACTCGACCACCAGCAAAGTGGGGAGAAACATTGTAGGGAAAAAATGGACCTGCTGGTTTTGGTCAACCTGATGTTGGAACAACTCATCTGATCAGAGGTTACACGGCCCCAAAACACACTACCTATTCTGAAAGGCAGGTGCAGTGGTACGGACTGTTGTCATCTCCCCCCACCCTTTCAAGTGGTTCTGTCCATGTGGTGTCAGAAGTGAAGCAGAAAGAAAAAAATGAAATAAAGACAGAAAGAGCAGAGTTGAGTCTAAAATATAAATGAAATGGATAAAGGACCAAAACTGTAAAATGTGAAACATCCAGATGGAAAATGCCAGGGACGAATTTTGCTCCCAGTCCGACCCCATGTTGTCATTAACAGTAAAAATGGACAGAGCAGTCATTGATACACTGATGATGATACTGTCAGATCCAGAGGAACACACAGGGATGATGGTGGACTTCACATTGTGTCTGACAGTGGAGCTGATCTCAGAGCAGTTCAGGCTGCAGCACCGAGTCATCTCCACCTGTGATTCCTGTCAGTCACTGCTGGATGAAGCTCTCCTCTCCACTCTACCTCCCAGTAACATGGTCCAGTCAGAGTCTCCCTCTGGATCATCAGGACACAGCTGATCCTCTCAACACGTCCACCGTCCTGTTTATCAAACTTCAATTATCTTCCAGCTGATGAGAGAAGAAGACAAGAGAAGTTATAAAGCAGCTGTCAGTCAGTGATGCAGCACATCCAGTATAAAGACCAGTAGGGACTTCCTGTTCAGAGCAGAGTGGAGCGGCTGTGTAGCGTAGTCGGCTTCCTTCCAGCTCTCATGTTAACGTGTTGGAGTGAACACACTGAGCTGGAAGCTCACAGACCTGCAGAGACTTTGGGCATCAAGTCTGTTTACTCTGCAGATTTCACTCAAGTACACAGTGTAAATAAACTGCTGAGAGTCCTGAACGCATCATGGCTGCACAAACAGAGGGATTCACTTTAATGATGGATTTACTGAGTCTGTTAGAACAAATGACTGAATGAAGAACAATTACGAACATCATTCATTGTAACACTATAGGCCATATAAACACACACACACACACACACACACACACACACACACACACAGAAACAGGAAAGCATAACAGGTTCCCTGTTATCAAGGTCAGATTTGATGGTGTGACAGTTTGATGAAGGAGGACAGCTGTCTCTATACATGTTGTGATGCTGTCAGCTGTAATCCAGCTTCACTTCCTGTAGACATGAACACAACAACAGTCGTCTTCACATGAACTTAAACACATGATCTCAACAAGCTTCTCTCTGATCTGATTGGCTGACTGTTCTCTCTGTCTGTCTCTCTGTCCTCTCATGAAGACTGTCTCCATTCCCCTCTTTGAGCCACTGAGAAGGTCTGAGGTTTACAGGAAGTACTGGATCTTTGCTCTGATACTAACTGTGTTTAATATAATACTGCTGAAACCAGCATGGACCCACTCCAACCCTCTACTGACCTCAGAGTCTCCAGTTTACAGTGTGGACTCTCCTTCAGATCACACAGCAGCTTCACTTCTGAATCCTGCAGATTGTTGCCAATCAGGTCCAGCTCTCTCAGATGGGAGGGGTTGGACTTCAGAGCTGAGGCCAGAAAAACACAGCTGATCTCTGACAACCTGCAGTTCCTCAGTCTGAATAAAGAATAAATGATGTAGATAAAAATCATTAATGAAACAATCAGATGTGTTCAGGTGTTAAATGTGTAGCTCAACATTACTATGTCCTGATCAATGAGCTTTGCCCTAAACTGAGTAGAGTGACTTTGTCATTGTGTTATTGTGCTGATCCCAACAGGATGAAGCCTCACTTCCTGACGTTTACCTTTAAGGTCAAGTGTTTATGAAAATACACAGGATATAGTTTTATACAGTCTATGGCAGCAACAGTCATGTTTACAACAACAAAGTCACTATATAAACTCAATAATATCTCACTGGAAACAAACCTAACATGTCAATAAAATAAATATTACTCCTGACATCACAACACTGAGTTACGTTATATAAGCATGAAGAACAGACATCAGTATCAGTCATTCATCCTGCTCTCTGTCCCACCTCTACTGAGGACACTCACTGTCCACAGGTAGGCTGTCTCAGGTACATTTTAAGAGAAGTGACAAACTAAGTTAAACAGACTACATACACACAGCTTTCATTTTAGTTTGCTTTAACTATTTGCTATTGGTCCCACTAGTGTGATGTGCTTGTGTAAAATGTGATTGTAAACCATAACGGCGGTGAATGAGGGACAGAGCAGATTGAAATATGGCTTTCTACATGCTGAACACGTGTATTGATAAAGCACTGGCTTTTTACTGCTCAAGGTTTTATTGAGTCTGCAGCATGATGATACATGAAACCAAAACTTTACAAAGTAACAATGAAAGAGACGACAACAGTGGAGCTTATTAGTACAACAGTCTTGATTCATTTTGCCCCGGGCTGTTTAATACAGAGTCTCCACACCAATCCCTACCCAGCCACTCTGAGGTTGCTGCTGGTCCTGATATAGCCTGCAGGCCGCCAACTGAATAGGCCTGCTTTAAAGGTTAGGAGTGAATTTTCAACTCAGTTTTTCTACTTAAATTAAAGTTATACTATGCAGGATTGTTGCTTACAGTTTGTAAACACACTTGCCAGTGAAAGTGAAAGTAAAAGCCAACCCCAGATTCAGTCTTGTTTGGCATTTCTTCTCACTATATTTGTGTTTTCAGGTGTTGTATCTCTTTGATTCCTGCTGCTTACAGTCTGGCATCTGGTCCCCACCTTTTTATAAAGCCCTGAGCTCACCTAACACAGACAGAGGGCAGAGTCTCTGCAGATAAATACACCAGCACACACTGAGAGTGGCTCATGAGCAAGGGCGGACTGGCCATCGGGAGTACCGGGAGATTTCCCAGTGGGCCGCTGGGTCAGTGTGGGCCGGTACAGCCAGAGGAAAAAAAAAACTTTTGGCACAGTTGGGCTGGCCTTTAATATGATAACCAATGTTCACAGTTTTTGTGGTCAAGCTACAAAAAATCTGGCATGCAGAGGCTGCAAGTTGCGTACAATGATGCCATGCGCATTCTTTTAAAAATACCCAGAGGGGGGAGTGCCAGCCAGATGTTTGTCACTGCAGGAGTGAGCACATTGAATTCACTTTTAAGAAACCTAATGTTTAAATTTATGCAACAACTGGAGGAATCTGGGAATGGTATCATAATGGCACTTGTAAATCCCACTCTGAGCTGTGTCCACTCTAACTCCAGTCTGAGGGTGCACTGGCTGAAATGTTTATATATAAACTGACTTTTTATATTTTCTGTATTTTTTACATTTTCTGTATTGTACTTGTCTTGTGTATTTATGGACCTGTGTCTGAAAATAAAAGTTTCATTCATTCTAGTAGTGTTTGGCTCATCATCTTTGGCCCATGTGGGTGTGTCACACCCCTTTCACCTCAACGTTGAGCTGTTGGCCAATCAAAGCCGAGGGCTGAGGGCCACGGGCTGTCCCGTCCTCCTTCTGCATCAATCAGTCAGTCAGTCAGTCAGTCAGTCAGTCAGTCAGTCAGTCAGTCAGTCAGTCAGTCAGTCAATCAATCAATCAATCAGAAGTCATGGAGAAGAAACACAGGGGAGGCGCAGAGAAGATTAGGGAAAAAAGAGACAGGCATTGCTGCAAATGCTGCAAAATGTCAGAAACTGACAACCCTGTTTTCTGCTGCTGGACCATCCTCTGCAGCATCAGCAGCAGCACCTGTGGCGGCAGCTCTGGCGTGTGACCAGGTGGGAGATGCAACTCAGGTAAGGCAGCTGTAATGGGATCATTTTTTTGCTAGCTTGCTAACTTTTAGCACAGCGTGTGTAGTTTGCTTTTTGCTGTCAGAACGTCATTACTGTGTACAGACTAGAGCCAGACAGGGCTCAGTAGCATTAGTCAACATGGTTAAGTAGTTCATAAAGTAACGTTAGTAACATCTGATCTATCATCATCTCTTGTGTATTCCCCTTAAAGCTGCTGAGGTAAATGCAGCTCTGCTGTCTTAATTACTTTGCTAATTCATCAACATTAAAATGTCATTTTGTCCTTTTTGTGTGGGCATTGTTGGACAATATATAGAAATTGAGACAGTCTAGTACATGCACTGCCAAGGGGAAAATGTAATGCATTGTGCTTAGTGTATTATTCGCAGTCAGATTATAAAACTTAAGCTGGACTTTTTCACTATTTAAGAGCATTTGATTGTGCTTATCTGAGGCACCATCTATAGGTTAATGTGTTCAACATTAACCTATAGAACATAAATGAAATTGAAATATTCTGACAGTAACGTCAGAAGTCGGAAGTGGGAATGACGTCACCTCTGAGTTGACAACACTTTTTGCATTCTAGTTGATGACGGTGGAGAAGTCGGAAAAAAACATGGACGCCCGCAATATAGCCTTTGTTGCCTTTGCATCTTCTGAGTATAGACAGCTTCAAAACCATCATGCACCATCATTCTGATGAACTCCGCAGATGAGGCTGACCTAATGTAAAACAAATAAGATAAAATTGCTATAAACAGTACTTAAGCAGAGTGTTTACTCACTATGTATGTGACCGGCAGCCATCTTGAATTCGTAAGTCGCGGTTGATGCGGTCGCTCCGAGTTTCCAAGTTGGAAATCCGATCTCAGGGTGTATTTGAGTTTAAACTTCCCAATGGGAACTGGGAATTTCCGACCTCCGAGTACAAATCGAACGCACCATAAAGCCTCTTTCTTTTAGACGCATTCAGAAGAGACCATCACAGCCTTTTACTAACCTTTACTGAACCTGGTTCAGGGAGGGACCATTGTGTACTTGGGAATGATACACATATAGTACATTACATTACACAGTGCACTGTGCCTGCTCATAAGTGATGATTGAGAGGGATTATTTCTGTATGAGTCTATACACTGTTTTGAAGGAAGATCCTGCAGAGTTAATCTTTAAGATTTTAGCTCCACATTGCTCTGCCACAGTCAATGGATTAAACCACTGAACAAGACAAATAGACTTCATTGTGGATCAGTATAATATCAGCCTGATGTCTGCAGTTTAGTGTCAACACAACTTTCACATCATAATAATCTCAGCACAGGAGTAAAAAATGGTGTCTGACCTCAGAGTCTCCAGTTTACAGTGTGGACTCTTCTTCAGATCACACAGCTGCTTCACTCCTGAATCCTGCAGTTCGTTGTCACTCAGGTCCAGCTCTCTCAGATGGGAGGGGTTGGACTTCAGAGCTGAGGCCAGAAAAACACAGCTGATCTCTGACAAACTGCAGCCACTCAGTCTGAATAAAGAATAAATGATGCAGATAAAAATCATTAATGAAACAATCAGATGTGTTCAGGTGTTAAATGTGTAGCTCAACATTACCATGTTCTGATCAATGAGCTTTGCCCTAAACTGAGTAGAGTGACTTTGTCATTGTGTTATTGTGCTGATCCCAACAGGATGCAGGTTAAAGACTGGAAAATACAAAAAGTGAAAAACAGCTCTCATAAATATCATTGACAATGTGCTGCTACTTCAATAAAGATGTAGTGACTTCACCTCTTAAACTCTGCCAGCTCCACCAGTGGCTCCATCATCACTAACTCGTGTTGTGCAGCCAAACACAAATCACTTATTTAAAGAATCATCAGGGTCAATTTAAGTTGAAATCAAGTCTTTAAAGCAGGGCTGTTCATATACTTTGATGCAGTAGAGATGCTTGATTATCAGGAATGGTGTCGTGTGAAATGTCCTGAACACAAGTATTTCAGATATTGTCAGGAATTATAGAGCAACTTTTCTTCTTTTTCTTTGTTTTTCATGGCACTTCCAGTTGTTTAGATTTTCAAGGTAGAAATGTGGGACTTTTACTCTGGAATATCTCAAAATACTGATACAGTAAAATACTTGAGTTCTGTGTCTGTATGTTGTCAGACATGTCCTCAACATCAGGAATAATCTGTTTCATTTTCATTTCAGCAACACAAAAATCAAAGAATAAAGACATTTCCCTCACAAGTTAGTGGTATTTGTATGTACCTTTATTAGGCAGGATAAGCCCCTTGAGATGAACCATCTCGTTTACAAGGGGGTCCTAAACATACAGGCAATATGTGACATAACAGAAACAAACAAACAAAGCATAAAACAGAACAGCAAACAGGAAACAGACAAGCAAATACAACACTAACAATGGCTCTCACAGGGTTAATCAATGTTGGGCACCTCTCCCTCAGCACCAGGCAGGATGCTATAAACCAAATCTGAAATTATTTAAAGCAGCTGTGCGGAACTTTTTACCATTAATAAAACTGTCCCTAGTTCGTATCACCCCCCCTTGAAGATCCGCATATTTATTTGAACCCAACAGCGACAAAAAAGCCTTTCTCTATATGGCTATTTAGCGTAGCCTCGCTCGGGTCGGACACACAGCGGAAGTCAGCAAACCAGAATACGGCACTCGAGGCGGAAGTGATTCTGCTCGCCCGCAGCGCCCGCAGCAATTTAACCACAGAAGAAGAAGGAGCCGTGTTTACAGTGTTCTTCAAGTAAGCAGTACGCAACAGGCATTGCTGAACACATAACGCCTAACAGTTTTACCAGAAATGTATCTATGAGGACTTGGTTGTACTTTTATGTCATGGCGGAGAGCGAAGGAGCATCATCTAAAATTATCTGTGACTGTGACCATGAACAGAAATGTACAGTAGGCAGTTGTCCTCAGTTTATAAGAAATTCAGAGCTACACCAGAACATTTATGAACAGGTCTTACTTTACTACTAATTTGTGTGTAACGTTAGTATGTTAGCATGTTTCCACTAATTACTTTGACTGACCTAATGTTAATAGCGTTAGCTTTTCAAGCGAAGGCTGCAGGTAACAGCTTTGCTGTGTTAGGATTATGTTATGTCTTCACTGTGTATCTTCACACATCTTCACTCTGACGATTTGGGAGTTATGCCCTTTCTCTGTCATTTTCATATTGAGACAACATGATCAATATCTTTTTTGTGTCTGTACGTCCAGTGGCTGGGTCTCAGCGGTTAGCATTGCACTTATAGGGGGTCAATATGTCCTGCACTGTGATCCGCGGAGGGATACACCAGTGAGCAGGCACAGACGTAGCTTGTAAACAAAACTCAGCTGTTTATTTAGCCTAGCGATATCTCCGGACTATAGAAGCTGCAATGGACGACTTTGAACGCGATTTTGAAGAGTTTCTTGTAGCGGACACAGATCCAGAGCCATACCTGTTTGAGCCGGAGTACACAGATGAGGAACTCCATGTGTTGAATGCTGAGCAGAGATGAGAGAGGCTGAATCCTCCGCTACTATTTTCCTGCACATAGTGGGATTCGGTGCTACCGTCGTTGGGGAGATATATCATCAGGAAGAAAACTGCGCAGAGAGTGTATCACAAGTAATGAAGACTTTGCAGCAATCACTAATCCTGGCGTGATTGAAACGTTTTGTCATGTTCCTAAGATGAACTGGAAAAAACGCTCCAGGCCTGCAGGAGCTGATGGACAGCTTTCAGTCGGGTGAGTAATATCGTCCGTGTCGTCTCTTTGTTTGCTTTTACCGAGCGACCTAGCGTACCTGTCCCAGAGCCAGCTGCAGCTGTTGCTCACCGGTGTATCCCTCCGCACAAGATGTACTGACAGTGCCATGCTAACCGCTGTCTCAATATGAAAATGATAGAGAAATGGCATAACTCCCAAATCGTTGGACTATTCTTTTCACATGATAATGCGGACTCAGCAGATGACTTGTTAACTGTTTATTCCTCCTTACACCGAACGCACACGGCTGCTTCTCATTGTTTCCAGTAGCACAACAACGGTTACTACATTACTCAGAATAACTTGAGGCTCACACTACTACAGTAGCTTTAGTAGCTCAAATTACACAGCAGATTAGATTAGATCAGAACAGAAACAAGACAGGAGAATTTACTGAGTAATTCTGGTGTTTCCACAATTTACTTGTACTGACCTGACGTTAGTTAATCCTCTCGCTCTCCAAAACAAATGCATGCGGTAATTGCCGGCTTTATGACACCAGGCTGTGGGTGTCATACCGCTTCGACCAAAGGGGCGCTATAATCAACGAAAACAAAAAGTTCCGCACAGCTGCTTTAAAGCAAATAGTGCAAGCTAGGACATGCAAAGGCTTATGAACGCATACCCAGCATACACACAGTTAAAAACAGCAGCAGGATGTCTTCAGAGAATTAAAAAAGGGTTTTTTTTTAAATTTTGAGTGAATTATCTTAAACATCTAGGCAGATTGTTCCAGTCATTTGGGGCTTTGTAATGAAAAGCACATCGACCGATCTATTTGTAAATTCGAGGGACACTGAAGCAAGGATGTACAGTATGTCTAAGGTTGTGCATAGGCTCATATGGGATTAAAAATTGTTTTAGATATGATGGATAGTTGAAGAAAATACATTTGGAAATAAATTGCAGCCAGTGATATTGGATTCTGGATTTGAGTGTGAATCAATCTAGTGATTCATACATGGTGCAGTGGTGGGTTCTATATGGACACTTTAGGATAAATCTACAGAGATTATTGTAAACTAGATTGAGAGGATGAAGATTTGTATCTGAGGTGTTCTGATAAATAAAGTCTGCATAATCAAGTATCAGTAATACTAGCTGTGTAATAATTCTTTTTCTGACCGAAAGGGTAAAACAATTGATTGACCGGTAAAGAGTTTTGAGGCTGTATTTTATTTTCTGTACGATTGAATTGATATGTGATTTAAATGATAGTTGGGAATTGAGCCAAAGGCTAAGATACTTGAATTCGGACATGTTTTCAATTACTGTTCCATCTAAGGAATAAATTGGCTGGGTGGACAAAGAGATCGGTCAGGCACTGAACAGCATGCTGTAGGTCTTTCGCTTATTCAGAACAAGTTTGTTGCATATGAACCATTTTTGGATGAAATGGAAGTCCGCCTGTAGTGTGCTCTGAATATGTGAAAGGTCGCACTTGGATGAGTAAATAACAGTGTGATCAGCATATAACTGGATCTGACAGTGGGAGCATATTGTGGGAAGGTCGTTAATGAAAATGGATTAGAGTAAAGGAACCATGGAAGAACCTTGGGGTATGCCCCTCTCCATTGTCATAAAATCGGACTGACTGCCATGATATGAAACACACTGTTGTCTGTAATGGAGATATGAGTTGAACCAGAGTAAAGAGTCTTTACAGAGATCATAATTTATGAAGGAGTAGATAGTGGTCAATGAGATCAAAAGCCTTGGTGAGATCAATGAATATTGCACCTGTACACATGTTTTTGTCCATTGAGGAAAATATGTCGTTGGTGAACTTTAAAAAAGTGGTGGTTGTGGAGAAGCCGGGCCTGAAACCAGACTGGAATGGTGAGAGTATCTGAAAGTCATTGATATAGACAGATAATTGGTTGAAAACATGTTTTTCCAAGATTTTGGCTATACAGTTAATAATGGATATTGGTCTTTAATTGCTGAAATCATTTGGGTCACCTCCTTTATGTAGAGGGGTAACTTTGGCACATTTCCAACTACAAGGAAATTCACATGTGGTTATGGATAGGTTGAATAAGTCAGCAAAAGGGTAGGCTAACACACCAGAGGAAAGTTTAATAAACTTGGCTAGCAGTCCATCAGGTCCGGCACCACCACAACAACTTAGTTCAGAACTAACCTGTTCCACATCACTTAGGCGTATATGGCTGAGGGAAAAGGAGCTGCTACATCTGGGGTTAATCAGGGAGACCTCGGGATAGTGGTGATTTGGAGCCTGTGAGCTGCACACAGAAGAAAAGTGCTGACTGAAGGCGTTTGCTGTAACGGATGGATTATTAACCTGGTCATCATTAATTCTGAAGTAATTGTTTGAGTTTTTGTTATCTTTATTGTTAATGCTATTTATTTTGTTCCGAAATTGTTTGGGGTTGTTAAAGTTATTGTCAAAACAATCCTTGTAATAATTGGATTTGGCATTTCTTGTTTCAGTTGTGCAAATATTCCTTAGTGATTTGTATGCATTCCAGTCAGCAGGATCCTTGGATGAGTGGTATTTTATCCAGGCCCTGTCATGCTGCTTAAACAAGTTTATAAACTCTCCATTAATCCAGGGAAGGTGTCAGCTTTTAACCTTAATTGTTATCCAGGGTGCATGTTTGTCAATAATACACAGTAATTCTGTATAAAGGAAGTCCCATGCATCACTGACATTGGGTATAAGCTGGAACCTATCCCAATTCAAAGAGGTCAGGTCATAAAATTGTTCTGTGTTGGTGTTAAAACATTGTCTTACCTTAATGAGTTTAGGGGGAAGCCGAGGTACTCTAATCTTCCAGATACAATAGATAATTGAGTCACTGGTCATTGGTCACTGAGACAGTCAGGCAATACACCAGATTTTACAATTCTGTCAGGACAGGAGACAAGGATCCAGTCAATCAAAGATGAAGATCTATCAGAGATTCTAGTGGGTTCAGTTATAAGTTGGGAGAGGTTTATGCTACTGACCAGCTGATGGTCTTTGATTGAGGAACAGTCCAGCCAGTTGCTGTTAAAGTCACCCAAGATAATTAGTTCAGTAGATCGATTTAAGGAGTTTATAGTGGAGAGTATGCAGTTGGTAGATTCTGCAGGGGCGGAAGGATTTCTGTAGATATTACCTATAATCAAGTGTTTGTGTTCGTGAAAAATTATCCTAACAAACAAGTATTCAAAATACAATGGGTCAACAGTTGGTGTAACAAGCTCAGATGACAATTTTTATGAGACGTAAGTAGAGACTCATCCTCCTCTAATGCCCCTGTCAGATCTGTACATAATGTAATCGTCAATATTCATTTGATGGTCTGATACAGTGTTATTCAGCCATGTCTCAGAAAGTGTGATTACATGAGGTCTGTTGTAAGTAATCCAAGCCTGTAGAAGATGAAGTTTGTTGTGTAAGTTCGTAATGTTCAGATGTATAACATGCAAACCTTTAGCAGAGTTAATTATGCAAAAATAGGTGGGAGTGAGTGATCATAAGCACATACCCAGTTCTGGGAAAGAGGGAGGAGAAAGTAGCCTATGTGTGTGTGTGTAGGCACAAGTGCACATACACACATGCATACACATGCACACATAAGGAGAGCTGGGACACAAACAACAGCCAGACAGACGGACAGACAGAGAAGACAAGACAAACAGACAGACAGACTGATAGACAGATAGGACAAGACAGACAAACATATACCATGAGTGCACCAGGCAATAGGCTTAACCCAGTCAAACAGGCAGGTTTTAGGCCAATTCCCAACCCAAGATGAGAGTAAAGATGAAAAAAAAGAAAGGAGAAAGATAATCATAATCATCTAACAATGCCTAAGAGAGAAAAGGGAGAGGCAGAAATAATAAGAAAGAAAGAGGGGGAAAAGAAAGGAAAAAAGAAAGAAAAAAGTGTAAAACTATAAGAATAAATGGGGGAAAAAGAGGGAAAAGACAGATGAAGGGAAAAAACAATGGAAAAAGAAGGAAAAGAGACAAGAAGTAGGCGAGGTAAGATTTGGATATATGCAGACAGTCACAGAGGTGATCATCGGTTGTTATGGCAACCGGGACGCGTTGATGACATCATTTCCGTACGTCTGTGTTTACGGCAGCTCCAGCAGAAGTTCAGGAGTGATGTTTTCATCGCCTCCACTCAGCCAATAGGTGATTTGGGGATTCCTGTACAGTTTGCCATCTATGTAGAGTTTATCAATGAACAGACGAGTATTGTTTTTACTTTTCCTCGTCACTGTCATGATAGGGTAGAGCAGTCTCCGTCTCCTCATGATCTCAGCTGGAAACTGATCACTGATGGAGTAGCTGGAACCCTTCAGCCCCATGCCCTTGAACATGATGGCGGACTTCATCTTTGAGTCAGTAACTTTGGCCACAATGGGACGTTCTTGAGACCAGCTGTACTTTCTAACATAATCTGAACAAATGTAATGTTGGGACTTATAAAGAGCAACTATTGCATTTAAAACCCTGCAAGGAGAACCAGAGGAGCTCCTCTGGTGTGTCGGTTTCGGCCCACGGGCAGTACGTTTGACACCCCTGGTTTACAGGTTAGGAGTGAATAATCCAGTCATTTCTCTCCTGAAATTAAAGTTATGTTATGCAGGATTGTTGGTTACTGTTTGAAAACACGTTCAACAGCTCAGGTGAAAGTAAAAGCCAAAACCAGATTCATTCTTGTTTGGCATTCCTTCTTGCTAAATTTGCATTTCTTTCAGTGTTGTATCTCTTTGATTCCTGCTGCTTACAGTCTGGCATCTGGTCCCCACCTTTTTATAAAGCCCTGAGCTCACCTGAGCGCTGTGGGGGTACACGCCCAGAAACTTCCCAAACACAGACAACAAGAAGAAAGTAGAGTCAGAGTCTGAAGATAAATACACCAGCACACACTGAGAGTGGCTCATAAGTGATGATTGAGAGGGATTATTTCTGTATGAGTCTATACACTGTTTTAAAGGAAGATCCTGCAGAGTTTATCTTTAAGGTTTTAGCTCCACATTGCTCTGCCACAGTCAATGGATTAAACCACTGAACAAGACAAATAGACTTCATTGTGGATCAGTATAATATCAGCCTGATGTCTGCAGTTTAGTGTCAACACAACTTTCACATCATAATAATCTCAGCACAGGAGTAAAAAATGGTGTCTGACCTCAGAGTCTCCAGTTTACAGTGTGGACTCTCCAGAAAATCACACAGCAGCTTCACATCTGAGTCCTGCAGTTCGTTGTCACTCAGGTCCAGCTCTCTCAGATGGGAGGGGTTGGACTTCAGAGCTGAGGCCAGTGAAACACAGCTGATCTCTGACAAACTGCAGTTTCTCAGTCTGAATAAAGAATAAATGATGTAGATAAAAATCATTAATAAAACAATCAGATGTGTTCAGGTGATAAATGTGTAGCTCAACATTACTATGTCCTGATCAATGAGCTTTGCCCTAAACTGAGTAGAGTGACTTTGTCATTGTTTTTATTAATTTTTTTTATTTTATATACTTTATTAATCCCCGAGGGGAAATTCAATTTTTCACTCTGTTGTCAATTACACACAGGTCCGAACACACACATGCACAAACAGGACCTATACATGCACTAAGTGGAGAGATGTCAGAGTGGGCTGCCCATGGCGGCGCTTTGAGCGGTTGGGGGTTCGGTGCCTTGCTCAGGGGCACCTCGGCAGTGCCCAGGAGGTGAACTGGCACCTCTCCAGCTACCAGTCCACGCTCCATATTTTTGGTCCAGACAGGGACTTGAACAGGCGACCCTCCGGTTCCCAACCCAAGTCCCTATGGACTGAGCTACTGCCGCCCCCAAAACACATGTTCCCATACCGGGAGTCGAACCCTGGCCGCCTGGGTGAAAACCAGGAATCCTAACCGCTAGACCATATGGGAAATTGTGTTATTGTGCTGATCCCAACAGGATGCAGGTTAAAGACTGGAAAATACAAAAAGTGGAAAAAAAGCTCTCATAAATATCATTGACAACGTGCTGCTACTTCAATAAAGATGTAGTGACTTCACCTCTTAAAGCAATACTATGTAGCATTTTCACCTTAAAATATCAGTTTCAAAGTCTATCTATTTGTGTGCTGGATTATTACAGAGAGAATGGCACCTCTCCCATTTCCACAGAGGGGCCCCGGTGGCCTCTGCATTTAGACTATGTAACTTTTGGCACCGGGACGCGGCTCCCTTGCGAGAAGTGCGTTCGGCTTTACGGCACACAGAGAGCTTTTGGATAAAGAGAGGCCAGCTAACCCAACTAGTTAGTGTTTACAAAGATGGCTGAGGCTAAGAGATACAAGAGGACGATGTCGGAGGATGCCAGGAATAAAAAAAGAGAGAGTGACCGAGCACGGAAAAAAATAGGGTTAATATAGGACCAGCTTTTTCAGGTTAGAGAGAGCTAATGGAAAAAGAGGGCTGCAAGTCCGACGCCGAGATGGCTACGTTGCTGATTGAGAGATGAGTTATATGCTCGTTTTCATGCCTTTTTTAATTTGTCACACATTGTTTTTGTTGGCTCTGTTATCGTGTGTAGTCACAGTCACTATACATAGTTACCAAAACGTTATTGTTTCAACCATAACCCTATTCAAATAAACAGGGTTAGCCGAGGTAGTTAGCCACATGCACACATTATGCTAATAACAGGCTAAAAATGCTAGGAAAGTCATATTTGTGCCAAAATCCGGTAATATTACTGTACCTTGTCGGTCGACATTGCTCCTCTTTGTATTTAGAGCCTCAGGTTGCAAACAAATACACAGTGTTTCTGAGTGGGAGGCGACGTCTCTGTGTGTTTTACGACAGTGGTGTTTTACGACAGTGGTGTTGCACTTGTACTTGCTCTAGTGGCCTTTAGTGGCCGCTAAAGTGAACGCAACTGGATTTCTACATAATGGGGCTTTAAACTCTGCCAGCTCCACAAGTGGCTCCATCATAACTGACTCATGTTGTGCAGCTAAACACAGATAACTTATTTAAAGAATCTTGAGGGTAAATTTAAGGTGAAATCAAGTGTTTAAAGCAGGGCCTCATTCCTCTGGAGGATCAATGTCATTAAAATGAACATCCTTCCCTGATTAAACTACTTATTCCAAAATCTTCCATGTTATCTGATGCCGGCATTTTTTAAGTCACTGAATTCTGATATTTCTCATTATGTTTGGAACAACAAACACCAAAGGGTTAAGTTCTCCAAACTTACTAAACTGAAGGAATTAGGAGGTTTATCTCAACCTAACTTACAATTATGCTATTGGTCGGCTCAGCTCAAAATGATGTCAGACTGGTTTACATATAGGCAAAAAGCTTTATGGCTTAGTCTTGAGTCTCAAGCATGTTATCCCAGAAGACTTAAATGGACTTAAATGGAAGACTTAAAATGGTGTCTGACCTCAGAGTCTCCAGTTTACAGTGTGGACTCTCCAGAAAATCACACAGCTGCTTCACTCCTGAATCCTGCAGGTTGTAGTTGTGACTCAGGTCCAGCTCTCTCAGATGGGAGGGGTTGGACTTCAGAGCTGAGGCCAGTGAAACACAGCTGATCTCTGACAAATTGCAGCACCTCAGTCTGAATGAAGAATAAATGATGTAGATAAAAATCATTAATAAAACAATCAGATGTGTTCAGGTGTTAAATGTGTAGCTCAACATTACTATGTCCTGATCAATGAGCTTTGCCCTAAACTGAGTAGAGTGACTTTGTCATTGTGTTATTGTGCTGATCCCAACAGGATGCAGGTTAAAGACTGGAAAATACAAAAAGTGAAAAACAGCTCTCATAAATATCATTGACAACGTGCTGCTACTTCAGTAAAGATGTAGCGCTCTAGTTTCGCAGACCAGGCGTGGCTGGGTGTGGCCAGGCAAATTTTGTAAGTCTGGCACACTGTGCGCCCTGGCGCAGCTACTCCTCTATCCCACCTCCGTCCCTCCTATCAGTGCAAGTCGGAAAGAGGGAGGAGAGAAGGCGTGGAGTGGGTCTTACACACATCACACCAATCAAATGAGCCCCTCTCCTCACCCTTAAATACACCGCGCAAAGGCTTAATGAGAGTTTACTCAATTTGCCATGGCAGAAGAGAGCGATTTGACTTTGTGGGCCTGCTTATCACTGAGCACCTTCTCTCCTTCCCTTTGTGCTCCACTGTCTTGTAGGTTACCTCGTATTGCAGCGGTGCCTGGATGGTGTGACGTGTGTGGTTGTGCTGCTGCCGTGGTCCTGCCTGATGCCTCCTGCTGCTGCTGTTATCATTAATCATACTTCTACTGTCATTATACACATATGATTATTGTCACATACATGTACTATCAGATATTAATATATACCTACAACATATTGCACCACAATAGCTGGGATCCCTCCTCAGTTGCTCTTTCTGAGGTTTCCACCATTTTTGGGGGGAGTTTTTCCTTTTCCGCTGTGAGGGTCCAAAGGACAGAGGAATGTCATATGCTTTAAAGCCCTCTGAGGCAAATTGCTATTCATGGTATTGGGCTTCATAAAATGAAATTAATTGATTGAGAGGGATTATTTCTGTATGAGTCTATACACTTTTTTTAAGGAAGATCCTGCAGAGTTTCTTTAAGGTTTTAGCTCCACATTGCTCTGCCACAATCAATGGATTAAACCACTGAACAAGACAAATAGACTTCATTGTGGATCAGTATAATATCAGCCTGATGTCTGCAGTTTAGTGTCAACACAACTTTCACACCATAATAATCTCAGCACAGGAGTAAAAAATGGTGTCTGACCTCAGAGTCTCCAGTTTACAGCGTGGACTCTTCAGAAAATCACACAGCAGCTTCACTCCTGAATCCTGCTTCTTGTTGTCACTCAGGTCCAGCTCTCTCAGATGGGAGGGTTTGGACTTCAGAGCTGAGGCCAGTGAAACACAGCTGATCTCTGACAAATTGCAGTCCCTCAGTCTGAATAAAGAATAAATGATGTAGATAAAAATCATTAGTGAAACAATCAGATGTGTTCAGGTGTTAAATGTGTAGCTCAACATTACTATGTCCTGATCAATGAGCTTTGCCCTAAACTGAGTAGAGTGATTTTCTCATTGTGGATCATCATGATGTCAGCCTTCTACAGACATCATCCAAATGTCACCACAACATTCATTCACCTATTCATATCAACACAGATTAACAACATGCTGCTGATCTCAGTCAAGTCTGTATTTAGAGGATCAAAATCAAATCAGACACGGACTAAAAACTGTTCATTCATTCATTTCTTACATGACCTTCATACTGTATTTGTATATGGAATAAAAAGGAGAGGGACACATTTGTTCAAGTTTGTTCAACAGCCACATGCACATTAAAAGAGTTATTGGTGGCAGTAAATATTCCTCCTGTCCATACTGAGTGTGAAGTGGTCTCTTCTTAACTCAGCTACACTGTAAGAAATGTCTTCATCAGTTCAGATGAAACTAATATGAAGCTTCAGCAGTCTGAGTTATCCAAATCAAGAGGCTGTGGACCAAAGTTACAGACTGTTTAGCACCAAACTCCCTCTTTGAGTTACTGTTCCTCCTCTGCAGCTCAACAAGAAAAACACTGTCAAACACTAAATACTGACTGTAACTCAGACGTCTGAAGCCTCATATTAGTTTAAACTGAACTTTTACACAGAACAAGACTGTGGATTTTGTCCTCCATCTGGTAACACTGGAGTCAGGTTATAAAGGGACTGCTTCACAGACAGTATGGACAGAAGGAATGATTACAGACATCAACTACAAAGTGGACTCAGTAGAGTGCAGACCTCTGCCAGGCGACTGCATTACAGCTGTGACTCTAGACAACAACACATGCTGCTCAGCTGTGACCGCTGGAGTTGTCCCTCCTGACTTCCTTACAGTCAAGATGGTGGCTGAGATAACAAAACGTCTGAGATGCTTGCTGTCTACACAGGGCTTTAAACAGATGACATTAACATAGGACATGTCAAAGTGCTTGACTTATATATAACATTTACTAAAGTGCTGGACGTAATCTTCAGCGTCTGTTATAATAAAATGTATGCCTCTGTGCACCAGTCAAGTTTCTCATTACATCCATGTCTGTAAAAACATGGATGCTTCACATCCATTGTCCCCCGACAGCACAGAAGATCTATACAATCAACATCATTTCAAGGTGGACACCCAAGATCAGTGTCACCAACTCAGTCTCTGACCAAATGTCTCCCCTTCTGTTCCTGAGATATGACGTTTAATAATGACCAGAGAAGTGTTTTATGCAGAACATGATGATGTCACAGTGAAGTTGACCTTTGACCTGTTGGATATAAAATGTCATCATTCAATTTTATCCTGTTTGACATTTGTGTGAAGTTTTGTCATAATTAGCATATGAATTCTTAAGTTGTGGCCAAAAACATATGTTGTGAGGTCACAGTGACCTTGACCTTTGACCACCAAAAACTAATCATTTGATCTTTGAGTCCAGGTGAACTGAGCTTTGAACAACACACCACTGACACCCAGAAACACTGCCAACAGAGACTCTCAGCCATCGGAAAACTCAGATCACTCTCAGTTACCCCCCCCCCCCCCCCCCCCCCCCCATCTCCTCCTGCTACTCTACAAAAGCTTTATCCAGCCCATCCTCCTCTATTGCTCACCCTGCTTCTTCTACATGCTGTCAGCCCCCAACAAGAACAGACTCACACAGATCACACACAAAGCTGCCAAGATTATCAGCCTCCCCACTCCGAATCTCTCAGACCTTAACAACACAGCCACTGCACGCAGAGCTCAGACAATTGCACAGGACCCCAGTCAACCCCTCAACCCACATTTCATACTGCTTCCTTCTGAACACCGGTACAGGACACTCCCCTGGAAAGAAATCAAATTCAACAATAGCGTCATCCCCAAGGCCATCACAGAACTACACAAAATTCAAAAATGGCAGTGATGTGTAAATGTGTAAATGTATCTGTAGTATACTGCATGTTATGTGTTGAGAATCCATGTGTGTGGCAAATGTATGTTGTATCTGTGGGGTATGTGTACATGTCGGGTTGGCACTCAAGATATATAGAAGCGTGAAGAAAATTTTCCTAATAAGACGAATGAGCTAATCTAATCTAATTTGTGCCAAATTTGAAGAAATTCCCTTGAGGCATTCTTGAGATACCACTTTCACTAAAATGGGACGGACAGACGGACGGACAACCTGAAAACATAACGTCTCCAGTCACAGCTATCTCCGGCACAGAGGCATAAAACATAGAATGTAAAGTTTCAGCTTTAGAATAAATAACACACACTGACCATTATATGACGCTTGTCTTGAGTTATGCGGCTGTAAAACAGTGGATGTGTCATTTCCTATAAATTCTTCACAATAAAAGTCCCATGTTGTTTTGTTATTTTAGATTTGTTTAGCTTTTATTGTGAAGCAGCCAAAGCAGAATATATTGGGTTTTCATCTGCAGTGACTTCATACGAATCTTATCCGTCTGACAGCAAACATGAAACGGTAAAATAAGGCAGATATCTGAAAGTACAAACAGCAACGCAGGAGAGAAACTAAACTTCAAACCACAGAGATTCAGTTCAAAGATACAAAACTTGTGAACACACAGACACTTTGAAAACTCTGGGCTGCTGCACACACACCAGTTGAGCCTCAACACACGCTTGTTGGAGGGGGCGGAGCCTGTCAGCTTCAGCTCCACTGGTTTGGAGTCCACATGTGTCTGTCTTTGGTTTTAGGTGGATTACAATAAGAAATGACACGTTTGGAAGATTTTATTCCACTTACAGTGATGTAACCAGAGGCTGTTAACTCAAGTAACGTCACCTGTGTGGGTCGAGGAGGAGGGAGAGAAACGCAGCCCAGCGACAGGAAAACACAGTAAAGACTCTCACACTGAGCTCAAATCAAAGCAGTGCACATAAACAAGGTCAATAACATCAATAAAATATTTGCTTTCTTTCAGGGGGGTGGGGGATCCCACTGATAGAGGAAACACTTGATAGCAACTGGGATTGTTCCACAGCACATCAGTCAACACATGGATGCATAGGGAAACAGGAGCCAGTGAATGCTTGTCATTTAGAAATGAGATCACATAGACGTATGAATCCAGATCATTAATGGTGCAGTCCTAATGGGCGTGTGAGTGTGAAAGAATATCAACCTGTCCTTAAAGTCCAAGATGTTTCCAGTGCAGACTATTTATTTGCTTATTATTGCAGTCTAAAGGTCTGTGACTTCAAATGATTATGTGACGTTAACATGAAAACAAAGAAACCTCAGAACCTCAGGAATCTTAAATTCTCTTTGGATAAATCTCAAACTTGATGGTGTCTAAATCTTCTAAATCATCATTTCTCTGCCTTTCATAACCAACTGTTCAGCCATTTGGAAAGACACAACATTTCTGAAAACACTGAAAGCTTTATAACCTCAGTCAAGGATTTATATTATATATATCCAAAAACAAACAAACAAACAAACAAACACCTACATAAGCAAGTGAACTGACCTCAGAGTCTCCAGTCTACAGTTTGGACTCTCCAGTCCAGCACACAGCTGCTTCACTCCTGAATCCTGCAGGTCGTAGTTGTTACTCAGGTCCAGCTCTCTCAGATGGGAGGGGTTGGACTTCAGAGCTGAGGCCACGACTTCACAGTCAGTCTCTGAGAGTCCACACCCAATAAATCTGACATGACACATATATTACAAAATCTGTTATTGTCAAAGAGACACTTTATATTTACTTTATGGATTTGATGATAAAACAGTTTGAAATATCCTGTTTTGATGGACTGAAAATAGTTAAGAATAAAAAAAGAACACAAAGAATTCAAACTAATTAAAAGCTGATTCATGACCAGAATTACTGCCTCGTGGTCGTATGCTTCACCAGTCAAGTTACACTTACAGTTTACATCCATGTCTGTCCAGACTCATATGTGTCCATGACAGTAGACAATGATTCAAATATGGATGTTGCTGCAAAGAAGCTACTTATTCTAAAACACAGACGCTTCACACACATCTTCAACCCGACAGCACAGAAGATCTATACAATCAGCACAGTTTCAAGATCAGTGTCACCAACTCAGTCTCTGACCAAATGTCTCCCCTTCTGTTCCTGAGATATGACGTTTAATAATGACCAGAGAAGTGTTTGATGCAGAACATGATGATGTCACAGTGAAGTTGACCTTTGACCTTTAGGATATAAAATCTCATCACTTCATTATTTTATCCTGTTAGACATTAGTGTGAAGTTTTGTCATAATTAGTGAATGAATTCTTGAGTTATGGCCAAAAATATATTTTGTGAGGTCACAGTGATCTTGACCTTTGACCAACGAAATCTAATCAGTTCATTCTTAAGTCCAACTGGACGTTTGTGCCAAATTTAAAGAAATCCTCTCAAGGTGTTCTTGAGATGTCGTGGACAGACTGACAACCCAAAAACATGATGCCTCTGGCCACGACTGTCGCCGGCGCCGAGGCATGAAAAAAGAGATAGCAACAACTGGATAAAAGCAGTTTTTAGGACTTCAGAAATCTCCTTTGGCAAATGATACAGATCTTATTTTAAATGTTTAAGCATAGTGGTGAATAAACTCAGGTATTATCTGCATGTCTGATTCTATAAAACACCTTACACAATCTGTTTATGGAGTGATAACTTCACTGCTTTCACTCAGAACCATCAAATACTGCCATACTGTGATGAAATGCTGCTGTGATAAAACCTCAACAACAACCTCTGAAGTCCATCATTTGTTTTATCAGGTTCACATGGAGCCTCCATCACATAAAGCTGAAAAACTGTCAACTGGAACAATGATTAGAAATAAATAGAAAAACTGTGTTCATTAACTCAACAGCTATAAACACAACCAACTGAAACATCTACATGTTTTGCACTCACAGCATTTGAAACAGCTCAAGAACATCTGTGACAAAATACAACAGACACATCATTTGAACATTTTATGAATAATAAGAATTTCATAGTGTGTATATTTGAAGAATTAAACTACTAATCTACAATGATTTATGATGTTAATCACATCTGGACTTACTGAGCCTTTCTGCAGTTCCTCACAGCTGGAATCAGTCTCCGTCGTCCAGCGTGTGTTGTGTTGTATTTCTTCAGGTCGAAGTCATCCAGAACCTCCTCTGACATCTGCAGCATGTAGGCCAGAGCTGAGCAGTGGATCTGAGAGAGTTTCTTCTCTGATCTGTTCTCTGACTTCAGGAACTCTTGGATCTCCTGATGTACTGAGAGGTCGTTCATCTCCAGCAGACAGTGGAAGATGTTGATGCTTCTGTCAGGAGAGATCTTGTACATGTTCATCTTCTTCAGGTTGTTGATGGCTCTCTGGATGATTTCTGGACTGTTGTCTGTCCGACCCAAAAGGCCTCCTAACAGCCTGTGGGTGGAGTCCAGAGAGAGGCCATGAAGGAAGCGGACAAACAGATCCAGGTGACCATTTTTACTTTGGAGGGATTTCTTCATGGCTCTCTTTAAGAAGACATCCAGGGATCTGTAATTATCCTTGTTTCTCCCCAGGAAGTTCTTCAGTACCTTTGTGTTCCTGTTGGTGAAACAGTGGAACAGGTAGACTGCAGCCAGAAACTCCTGAACGCTCAGATGAACGAAGCAGTAGACTGTTTTCTGGAAGATCACAGACTCTCTTTTGAAGATCTCTGTACAAACTCCTGAGTACACCGAGGCCTCTGTGACATCAAGACCACAGCGCTCCAGGTCTTCTTGGTAGAACATGATGTTTCCTTTCTCCAGATGTTCAAACGCCAGCCTCCCCAGCTTCAGAAGAACGTCCCTGTCAGCCTCCGTCAGCTCCTGTGGACTGGTCTCATGTCCCTCATCATACTTGTGCTTCTTCCTCTTTGTCTGAACCAGCAGGAAGTGTGAGTACAGGTCAGTCAGGGTCTTGGGCAGCTCTCCTCTCTGCTCTGTAGTCAACATGTGATCCAGAACTGTAGCAGTGATCCAGCAGAAGACTGGGATTAGACACATGATATGGAGGCTCCTGGATGTCTTCATGTGTGAGATGATTCTGCTGGACCGCTCTTCATCACTGACTCTCCTTCTGAAGTACTTCTCCTTCTGGGCGTCAGTGAAGCCTCGTACTTCTGTTACCCTGTCAACACATGCAGGAGGGATCTGATTGGCTGCTGCAGGTCGGGAAGTTATCCAGACCAGAGCCGAGGGAAGCAGCTTCCCCTTGATGAGGTTTGTCAACAGCACGTTGACTGATGACTTCTGTGTGACATCAGTCAGAACCGTCTTGCTCTTGAAATCCAGAGACAGTCTGCTTTCATCCAGGCCGTCAAAGATGAACAGAACTTTACAGACAGCGAGCTCCTCTGCTGTGACCTTCTGTAATGTTGGATGGAAAACACGGAGCAGAGAGAGAAGACTCAACTTCTCATCTCTGATCAAGTTCAGCTCCCTGAACGAAAGCAGAATCACCACACTGACATCTTGGTTTTCCAAACCCTCGGCCCAGTCCAGAGTGAACTTCTGCACTGTGAAGGTTTTTCCAACGCCAGCGACGCCGTTGGTCAGAACCACTCTGATGTGTTTCTGTTGCTCAGGTAAGGCTTTAAAGATGTGCTGACACTTGATTGGAGTTTCATGGAGGGTCTTCATCTTAGAAGCTCTCTCAAGCTGCTTCACCTCATGTTGGGTATTAACCTCTTCACTCTGTCCCTCTGTGATGTAGAGCTCAGTGTAGATCCTGTTGAGGAGGGTTTCACTTCCTGTTTCATCACGTCCTTCAGTCACACGTTCACATCTCCTCCTCACACTGATCTTATGTTCATCTAAAACCTCCTGCAGACCACTGTCTGCTGAAAGAGAAGGAAACATGTCAGACTAAAGAAATAAATCTGGACTCTGATTATTTTCATGACCAACATTAAATCAAGTAACACAAACAAATGAAGGTTTTATACATTAGTTTGATAAAATCTTTCATGTCTACACTTTACAACACAAATAAACCAAGAAGAATCCTGTTTTCAGACATGATGACATCAGCAGACAGATATACAGTCTTACTTTGTACAGTGATGGTCTGACTCCTCTTCTTCTCTCTGTGGAGATAAACACATTATTTAGATCTCGTCCTGCAAACTGTGCTGAAAATTATTTGCTTTATTCACACACTCAGTCACAGGCAGTTCAAATATCTCATGGTGGAGCTTCATGAAAACCTCCTGAGTAATGTTGTGCTCCACTGTAAGACGACTTTCAAAAGGCAAAAAGCTCCCTCATGTTTTTCAACAGTCTCTTACTTTGTGTCTGAGGGTCCAGGTTCATTACTGAAGGTTGGAGGCTCATGTTTGGACCAGTCACTCTTCATAGACAGACAGCTGGATACTGGAGACTCTGCTCTCTGTCTGTGGAAACAACAAATGTTTGACACATATTATTAGTCCTTGTAAAGACCAGGTTCAAACAGTATCATCGTTGACGCTGCCTGTGTTTTACCCACCAGCAACTACGTGTCTCCTTTATCTGAACACCCTTGTAAATATACAGGTAATTTAGTTTCCTTCTTGTTTCTTCTCTCAGTGCTACTCTTATATACTGTGTTCTATTTAACTGCATATTTTATTGTTATATTCTATTTTCAGTAGATAGCCAAATTTAAAGGACTCTGATCAGGGCCAAATAACTTGATCAGGACATCCCCGATGACTGAATAAAACAATACCTCATGTCATTATAAAAACAGTGTTGTGGTGTAGATTATCAGATAATAATAAAAACAGAATCCTCTTCAGGTCAGTTTACAGTAGAAACAGTCTCTTACTTTGTGTCTGAGGGTCCAGGTTCATTACTGAAGTTTAGAGGATCACCCATGGACCAGTCACTCTTCATAGACAGCTGACAGCTGGACACTGGAGACTCTGATCTGTCCCCATCTGCCTCCAAATTATCCATCTTCCCAAATCTGAGAGAACTGTAACACACATACACAGTGTGATGAAGTCAGTAACTTCTTATTTATAGGACATGATTACATATTGGCTGGGTATTTCTATGACATACAGTAGGGGAGAGCGGGGTCAGTTGGGACACTTTTGTATTGACACTAAATAACCTTTGATTACTCACAGACTACTTGAACAGTAATGAAAATAATTTGATCTCTGAACAGATACAGGTGTCTGCTAACTATTTATCAGGTTTTTAGAGCCCAACCTAAACGTGTTATTGATTTGTAACAAGGTAGGAACTATAAACAATACAGTCCTAACTGTCCCAGGGAGAGCAGACACACTTTGGACTCCTGTGTTAGCTTTCAACAAACATTCAGCTAACAGTAGCAAAGCCTGACAGGCCTGAAAATCAACTTTCCAACCATATGTTTTTGTATGTGGCACAACTAAAAACAGTATGGTAGAAGACAAATGACAAAAGAGCCAAAACATTTACTTACATGCTGTAGATTTCAAAGCTGTTAATAAATTGTGAGCAATAGTCAGACGGTCTCCATTTTGAGGTTGAAAGTGAACAGGGTGTGGCTGAGCATGGTGGATGACACAGTTTCTTTCTACCTTGCTAAATAGGCGGCACTGTGCGACCCCACTCTCCCCTATAACAGACTAAACAATGACTCAGAATAAAAATCAGCTGATTAATCAATAATGACAGTAATCATTATTTTTATAGTATCAACACTCACCGTGTCTCAGATGACCTGTATTCCTCTGACTGCTCTGTCCAGTTTAAAATGGAGTCTGAACACACTGACTTTAGACTCTGTGTTCCTCCTGTTGGCACCTCCTCCCTTTTACTCATTTTGTTTTGTCACACAGAGTTGCCTGAGAGATATGGGACTCGTGAACAATCTTTATCACTTTTATTACTCTGGTGCATTAAATTTTGGTCGGTGTGTTTTCAGGAGGGCGGGGCTGTGCTACATACACAGACACACACTCCCTGGTCCAGGTGTGTCCAAAGTCCTGCTGATCCCAGGGAGCTGTCTCGGATCGCAGCTTATCATTCCTGATATAAATATATGTGGTCCACCTGTTTAACAAACATCACTTTACATTCTTTCTGTTCACTTTACAGTGGCAGGACTATCATACAGTTTGTAGACATGCACCAAGCAAGGAAAATATAAAAGAAGCAAAGGTCATGATGTCAGTGACAGCGTTCAATGAGCCAGACTTTGGTGTCACTTCTGTTGGAGTCACACTATAATCCATCACGTCTTTGTTGTTTCAGCTTTGACTGAAAAATCCTTCCACCAGATTAAAAAGCACACCTCACGTGATGCTTCCTGATGTTTTATATGTAAATGTGTGTGTTTGTTTAAATTGTTATTGGTCTCCAAACAGATCATGGCTCTGTCTCAAGCCCCTGTTTGTCATATATCAGTTCAGGAAGGACCCAAATGCAGAGCAGCAGGCAGGTTGAAGGTTTAAACAGGAAACCAGCTTTAATGCTGATAAAAATAAAACATCCAAAACAGGTCATTAAAAGTCCAAAAGAAAGAGGAATCAAAAATTAAAGTGAAAACCAACCAGGGTAACATGATGAACACAGGGGTGAACTCAGGAAAGAAATCCAAAACAGAACACAAGAGACCAGAGGCAGGAAACGACACCATGAACACGGGGATGAACACAGACGAACTGACAAGGAACAAAGTGAAACACACAGGTATATATACACAGAAAACTAATCACAAGAACGAGACACAGCTGGAGTAGGTGGACACAGGCAAAAGGAGGGAAATGAGGATTGGCTGACAACAAGGGTGTGGTGGGAAACACTAGGGTGGAGCAAACAAGACTAATACACAACAGGTGTGAAGGGAAGACTCTGGGAACAGGGAAGGACTAACGAGACTGAAGGAAGACAGGTGTGACAGGCAACAGGCGGGAAAACACACAAAGACAGGAAGTAAAAGCAGACGTGACACATGAGGAGAGAGTCTACAAAATAAAACAGGAAACAGATTCATGAATGAGTAACATGAAACAAGGAGCACAGACAGAAAACTCCAAAACAAAGTCCACAAGATAACAGGATAGAAACTAAACCCAGGATCATGACACTGTTTGGTCCAAGATAGCTAAATGCTACCTGCTGTTAGCGGCTACATGTATTTGCTTATCAATAACTAACTAAACTTTAAACTGTTAATGATATTTAATGATATTCAGGAGGGCTGACGTTAGATAATGTTTCCTAATATTGTCAGGAGGTGGCGCTAATCGCTAAATGATTATGAATCTGTACATAAATATTGTATTATGCATATATATGTGTTGTAAATTCAACAATCTGAGTTTGAGCTTTAGTTAGTGCAGCTGTTCTCACCTCTTGCTCTGTCTCTATAAATGAGTCCCAGTAAGATGGTGGACAGCAGGTAAGGAGCTCCAGCCACCACGTCCTCTGGACATTAAATTTGAAATGTCAGGACTTCTTCTTCTTTGTGTTTTCATCACATTGCACTGCTGGTTTTATGTATGAAGATGTAGAGGAACAGCCTCTCTGGACTTCCTTTGAACCAGTATTATCAATGAACCAGACCCATGAGACCACCGGGGGTCAAATGTTTAGGACTCACCCCTGTATTACCCCTGACTGGACAAATGCTTCTTTCAGCCATCCTGAGGCCAAAAGAAGGTATAAAGTCAATTGGGATCCCTCAAGTTTCAGATGCCATCTTAAAGTATCCAGCCTTGGGGCAAATTGTGGTGATGAACGACCCACGAGTTGTCGTGAGACAATGCTTCTTTTCTCAACCACATCCTGTCCATTCGCATTGCCCCGGGGAAATCACGCCCTCCCCTCTCTTACCAAATGTTTCTGTGTGACAAAATTGAAATGTCTGTTGGAAGTGAAATTATACATTTTATCCATGTTATAACTTTATGAATATACATAAACCTTGTTTGTTAGTTTAATGATGTTTTTCTTGTTTCCGTGACGCAAAACTTAAGGGAATTAAGAAAATAAGATTTTAATCCCTCATTTGACATGGAGCCATACTGCCATCTTGTGACGGTAGTTAAAGTGGGTTCCCATAAGGAGCCCCAAATTATATTTAGAGTTAAAATATAGTTGGGTTTATTAATCAACTTGTTTTCACAAATATGTACTTCTTCATTTTGTTTTTCATTATGTGTTGCAACTGTAGGTTAGTCTAGAGTGTGTGTATTTGAAGCAGTTTATATGTGTGCTTTACTGATACACGCGGTATAATAATTGTATTAATTTCAATTGGATGTTAAGAACTGATTTTGACCATAATGAGAAGAATGTGTGCCTATCACTTGTAACATGTCAAAGTATATGATCTCATATAATAAAAAGCATTAAGTTTCTTTTGAAATAAAGTAATCAGCCTATTTTACAACGAAGGAGACCGCCTTATCAGACCCGCCCACTTTGGCCAGTTAGAAACATGTGCGATCTGGTGCGCTCTCTCTCTTGCTCTCTTGTATTCTTGCTGTTTTCTGTTTTTGACTCTTCTTTCTTCTTGTTTTTTTCTCGTCCTTTTTGTTTCTTCTTTTCATACTTAGCCTCTCTTGTATTTACGTTGTAGTTACGCGTTTATACTCTCACGATCAAAGTTATTTTAAACCTTTAAGTTTTGCTTATCCAGTTTTCTTTTATCTCCAGTGTTTTCAACATTTTTATGTGCATTAATAATAACTTTGATAACAATACTGAACGGCTAACGATATTGTTTTCACCATTATTATAAGCGAGTAATTATAACAAAGTAGACAAGTGCCCTTTTTGACCGGCCTCTTCAACCAAAGATTCATCAAACCCAGCGGCTGCCAGCCACTTGCCACAGTGGTTCTTGTGCCAAACCCAAAGGCTTTTTGCAGTGTAAGGAAACCGACGTTGGGGGCACCCACAGGACGTCGCAGGCTCAACCGCTCCCCCCACCACAGTGCGCCAGCCAGTTTCATTCTGCTGGAAAGTCTGGGAGTTGCAAAGTGAAGGTTTGGGGCTCCAGGAGAAATGTCTGCATGATTCGCTGCTAAGAAGGGAGGCAACAAATTCTCCTCACAGGTGACCCGCTGGGCAGTGGTAAGAGCTGATGTCGAATAGGAGATTTAATTATCTTAATCTTAATTGAGGATTTGTCAGATAAATATTTTGCGCATCCTTGCATTCCCAATATATCTTCACATACTCCCTCACTATCGCCAAATAAAATAACTCACACGAGTGTTACTTCTTGGTTAATCCATTTATACATACTGTTGATTTTGTGTTATTTCATATTATCCTCATTCATTTATTCTGTTGTTACCCATTTAGCTTAAATAAATCTTCATTTATCACCAAGTCGTTGTCTGTGGATATTTCTTTAGTTAAGATCGCTGTATGGAGAATTCATAACCCAGATATTAAAATTGATTCTTTATTGATAAGCGTGCTGACGAATTATTAATTTGTTTACGGAGTTATTAATTTGATTAGTCACTTCCCTCATTAGGAGGGTGGTGTCCCAAACTTTATTACAAGTGCAAACATTCTCAGAAAGGTATTTCCCCTACAAAGAGTTAAAGACAAATGTAACTTGAGTGAAACCCCTCTCACCTCTGACAGTCAGCCAGCTGTCTGCTGATCCTCCAGCTCCAGAGATTTTACATCTGTAGAGTCCTTCATCAGATGGAGAAACACTGTGGATGGTCATGTTTCCTGTGGAGCTGCTCCTGATGAAGACGCCATCTTTATAGAAATCAGCTGTGAGGTGGAAGGAAGACATTGTGACTCTTGGTCTGCAGCTCAGAGTCACATCGTGTCCCTCCATCACAGGGAGGACTGGACTGTCCAGGATCACTGAACCAGCTGACGGACATGAAGAGGAAACACATCAAACAACTAATAGGTGCAAGTTGATTTGACTTCACTATTTAAGTGAAACCACCTGATTGATTTTTGCAGTGCAGGTAATATTTTAGACAACACAGTGTGGACTGCAAAATAATAACGTGATCACTAATATTGGCAAACCTACAAACAAGACCTAACTCTAAATCTCTCACTGTATATTTCATGTCCGCCTTATCCCATTGTCCCCACCCCGTCTGTCTGAATTATGTTGCATGGACACATTTTACACATTAAAGGTGCCGACCCTGTTCACCTCTGATATGATCTGTATCATGTACGGCAGTGGTTACCTCTGTTGTTGGCATGTGAACACTTCAAATGAAGCAGTGTCAAACTCAGTGCTGCTATGTTTTGTGACTTTGACAATAAACTTGATCTTGAATGCATCACAGTTCAAACTCATTTTTAAATCTGCCATTTTGTGGTTTCTGAGTGTGTACGTGACACAGTTTCATAAACAGGGTTAAAGTTACAAACATGTCCCATGATTCCAAAATATTGTCTGTGACGAGCTCACAGTGAAACACATTTTTGGTGCTCCCCTTTCCCCACTTTGAAGGGTTATGGAACCATTAGAAGAATTTTAAAGCTCCAGTGTGGAGGAAGTAGGAGACAACACATTCTCACTCCGACCTCGTCATATATTGATGTTTGGTCGTGGACTTTCCACATCCACATATGACGTGCAAGGTACCTTGGGTGTGTTGGTTGTTGAGGTCAAGTTCTGCCTGTTACATGCATTGTCTTCTTTGAAAATACACTTCTGTTTTCACAGGAAATTTAACAGTTTTTGTTCCTTCAACAACAAAAACATGTGGTTAGGTTTAGGAAAAAACAACAGGGTTTGGCTTGAGAATCTTACAGGACATGAACACCGCTCTCTCAGGTGAAAGCTCCCACTGCCACAGTTGGACTTTCGCCGCCTTAACGTTCGTCCTTGTTCCGCTGCATTTCCCCCTGATGCCTCTGGGCGCTGTTGAACTATAACGACAACCAGCCATGTATCATGCCGACATTAATGGATGCCTTGTTTCATTGGTTTCTGACGCTGCAAGTCACTGCCCAAGCATCAGATTTCGACGACCTCTGAGTGAGAGTGGGCTCTCTGGGAATATATTGGCAGAAATGGAATACAGGCCTAATATAATAAGTCTGTTTCCTTTCGTGAAGAATCACCTGAAAATAAGAACTGTTGTGTTTTTGTTACCTCACAATGAGCTGTTTGTATCTACATAGGGAACAGGTCCTCGTCTACAGAGTACGCCATGTTTCTACAGTAGCTCAGAGAGGACAAACCAAACACTGGCTCCAGAACACTAGACCTTTATTTCATCCATCACTCTGTGGATTATTATTTCAATTAATCACTTTTCTAATCCATAAAATGTCAGATGTCTTTGTCCCAACAAAAATGCAAAACAAGTACTCAGTTCACAAAGATATAAAACAGGAAGAAAGGCAGGAAGTCGTCACATTTCAGGAGCTGGAACTGGAGGATATTAAAATAAAGATTAAATTGTTGTCCATTTATAGATTATTATTTTATATTACATTATATTTCATTAACTACACTCCACTACATTATACCCATACTGTGCTGTTTTTATATTTGTTACTTTATTCTGTTCTGGTATATTGCTGTACGATTCTATGGGCCTCTATTATTTCATATTACCACCTTCCCAGTATGTTTTGGAATAGACTGCACGATTTTACTGGTTACTTTAAAGGCTCTTCATGCTCTCTCTCCTAGCTAGATCCAGGGTTCCCACACATTTTCAGAGACATTTCAAAACTCTTCATGACTTTTCAAAGACCCATTGAACAGAATTAAAATCTTGCTCCACTTGCCGCATGCTTTTTAAACATGTCAGATTCAAATTCAGTTCAAACATAATTTCAGTTAGCTGGCACACATAAAGGGAGACAGATGGCAGGGAGAAAATGAAGCAACGTACATGATAATGACAAAACATTTCCACACATCGCATGTCCGTGCCATGTTACGTCAACAGCTGCAGGAAATCAGTGTAATGTATTTTATTTAAAGGCACCTTTCAGAGCACTCAAGGACACCTGACAAGACACAGTTAAAAACAACAACAAGCAGCAGTGTGTCCATAGATCATCAAATCAAACAATTCTGTAATATACAATAAAAGTTAATAAAATGACCAGACAGAAATGGTTATGATAAAAATGAGGTATTAAATCTTCATCATGAAGTCATCATCAGTGCAGGTCACCATATGTGTGTCTCCATTAAATTAGAGCCAATATGGCAGCTTGAAAAGGTGTGTTTACAGACGGGCTTTGAAAGTGGGATGAGTCAAGATTGTGACTGTGGTGGGAATGTTTTAGTAGTAGTAATCCATGGAAGATTACTGCAACAAGTTTGTTACACAAAACAAAATTCCATGTCTTTTCCAAAACTTTCAATGATTTTTACTAATTCCAAGACTTATCCAGGCCTGGAAAATGTGGATGTCCACATACTTTTGCCCAGATAGTGAAGTTATGAGTTTTTGACATACAATGATTTATTTTCTGAGCCCACTAGATGGCGCTCTTGATTTAAAGGAAACAGCTCAAGGACAGACAGTCCAGTGTGCCTGTAACCCTTTGTTGAACAGAGCGCCATCTAGTGGGCTCAGAAGATAAAGACAAAGCTTCATGAGGCTTCATTTGCTCATCACTACTTGTCACCTACTTTACTTGAGTATTTCCATTTTCTGAGACTTTATAGGCCACTTTTTACTCCACTACATCTCAGAGGGAAATATTGGACTTTTTACTCCACTATATTTATTTGATAACTTCAGTTACTTTGTAGATTATTAATACAAAATACCATCAACTAATAAATGATATTATTATAGATTAAACTACGCAGCAGTTTATAAAGTCATTAAAATGAGCTCCATCTTTACCAGCTGCAACATTAAAGTGATGAACACATGAATGCATCAATAATTATAATCCATAATATAAATGGAGCATTCTGCATAATGAGCACTTTAACTTTTGCTACTTTAAGTGTATTTTGATGCTGATACTTTTGTACTTTTACTCTAGCAACATTTTGAATAAAGAACCAGTAATGGAGTATTTTTATAGTGTGGATATACTATTTTCACTCACAGTAAAAGATGTGAATACTGTGAGCACTGGAAATATGGAACAGTATTCTGATGATTTAATGCTAAAATGTGGGTGCACCGTCATGAAACCAAAAAAATATAAAGTTCTGCCTTTTGGATTGGAACGTCAATTAATGTTTAAGGAGCATCAAATTATCTCCATCTACTGGTGACTGAAAGTAACTACAACAACACTGTGTTTAAAACACACAATAACAACAAAGTACAACAGTTGACAAAAGTCCTTTTGTAGCATTTATTTGAATCACCTCACTATTATACAGCATATATATACGCACACACACACACACAAACTGATGCTGCTGCTTCGTCGTCTCTGGATCATCAGGACACAGCTGATCCTCTCTACAGGTACACAACAGTTGGCTCTCAGCTGATGAGAGAAGAAGACAAGAGAAGTTATAAAGCAGCTGTCAGTCAGTGATGCAGCACATCCAGTATAAAGACCAGTAGGGACTTCCTGTTCAGAGCAGAGTGGAGCGGCTGTGTAGCGTAGTCGGCTTCCTTCCAGCTCTCATGTTAACGTGTTGGAGTGAACACACTGAGCTGGAAGCTCACAGACCTGCAGAGACTTTGGGCATCAAGTCTGTTTACTCTGCAGATTTCACTCAAGTACACAGTGTAAATAAACTGCTGAGAGTCCTGAACGCATCATGGCTGCACAAACAGAGGGATTCACTTTAATGATGGATTTACTGAGTCTGTTAGAACAAATGACTGATGGACAGATACATCATGTTAAATGTTCTACATGTTCATCCAAAGACTGAACAGCAACACATCAGCTGTGATTACTGGACTTCAGCAGAGCTTCTGCTCTGTATAAAGAACACATGGTTACTAAATGTAATGATGGTTCTATAAAATAAGAGCCAGTGATTTGTAGGCTTCAGTCAGACTGATCTCAGAGCTGTGACAAAGATGAAGACAACAAACACTTTAAAGAGGACGTATTATGCTCATTACCAGCTTCATATTTGGATTCTGGGTTTCTACTACAACCTGTTGACATGCGTTAATGTTCAAACTAGAATTACCGCCTCATAGTTGTATGCCTCATAAAGAAATCTGAGCTTCAGTAGAAAAAGCCGTTGAACACAGGGTATTCACAACAGTCTGAAATCTAAGGTATTTGTTCACAGGGATTACTTTTACATACATTTACCTCATTATCTGAAACTTTGGCCACATTTAATACCAACATCCTTCTTTGTAACACTATAGGCTATATAACACACACACACACACACACACACACACACACACAGAAACAGGAAAGCATAACAGGTTCCCTGTTATCAAGGTCAGATTTGATGGTGTGACAGTTTGATGAAGGAGGACAGCTGTCTCTATACATGTTGTGATGCTGTCAGCTGTAATCCAGCTTCACTTCCTGTAGACATGAACACAACAACAGTCGTCTTCACATCAACTTAAACACATGATCTCAACAAGCTTCTCTCTGATCTGATTGGCTGACTGTTCTCTCTGTCTGTCTCTCTGTCCTCTCATGAAGACTGTCACCATTCCCCTCTTTTTATTTTATTTTATATTTTTTGGGGCATTTTCAGCCTTTAATGGATAGGACAGACAAGTGTGAAGGGGGGAGAGAGAGAGGGAGTGACATGCAGCAAAAGGGCCACAGGCTGGAGTCGAACCCGTGCCGCTGCGGCAACAGCCTTATACATGGGGCGCCTGCTCTACCACTAAGCCATCAACGCACCGCCATTCCCCTCTTTGAGCCACTGTGAAGGTCTGAGGTTTACAGGAAGTACTGGATCTTTGCTCTGATACTAACTGTGTTTGATATAATACTGCTGAAACCAGTATGGACCCACTCCAACTCTCTACTGACCTCAGAGTCTCCAGTTTACAGTGTGGACTCTCCTTCAGATCACACAGCAGCTTCAAATCTGAATCCTGCAGGTTGTTGCGACTCAGGTCCAGCTCTCTCAGATGGGAGGGGTTGGACTTCAGAGCTGAGTCCAAATAAACACAGCTGATCTCTGACAAACTGCAGTTCTCCAGTCTGAATAAAGAATAAATGATGTAGATAAAAATCATTAATAACACAATCAGATGTGTTCAGGTGTTAAATGTGTAGCTCAACATTACTATGTCCTGATCAATGAGCTTTGCCCTAAACTGAGTAGAGTGACTTTGTCATTGTGTTATTGTGCTGATCCCAACAGGATGCAGGTTAAAGACTTGAAAATACCTACCCAGCCACTCTGAGGTTGCTTCTGGTCCTGATATAGCCTGCAGGCCGACAACTGAATAGGCCTGCTTTAAAGGTTGGGAGTGAATTTTCAACTCACTTTTTCTACTTCAATTAAAGTTATACTATGCAGGATTGTTGCTTACAGTTTGTAAACACACTTGCCAGTGAAAGTGAAAGTAAAAGCCAACCCCAGATTCATTCTTGTTTGGCATTTCTTCTCACTATATTTGTGTTTTCAGGTGTTGTATCTCTTTGATTCCTGCTGCTTACAGTCTGGCATCTGGTCCCCACCTTTTTATAAAGCCCTGAGCTCACCTAACACAGGCAGAGGGCAGAGTCTCTGCAGATAAATACACCAGCACACTGAGAGTGGCTCATAAGCAAGGGCGGACTGGCCATCGGGAGTACCGGGAGATTTCCCAGTGGGCCGCTGGGTCAGTGTGGGCCGGTACAGCCGGAGGAAAAACAAAAAACTTTAGGCGCAGTTGGGCTGGCCTTTAATATGATAACAAATGTTCACAGTTTCTCGAGTAGTGTTTGGCTCATCATCTTTGGCCCATGTGGGTGTGTCAAACCCCTTTCACCTCTTCTTTTGGGAATTGCCCAAAACTTCAACCTAATGTCTCTCTTCACATCTCCTGCCAGGTTGAGTCACCATCCCCACAGGACTGTGGCAGGGAGGGAGAGGAGAGCAACCTGGTCGTACTAGTCCAGGTAAAGCCATATTCATACATAGCATTTTTTGATTCATCTAGAGTAATGAATTAAACATTCATTAAAAAGTGCTTAACACCATAATAGTGTACTACTATTAAATTCTACCATTTTAACATTTCACTGATAGTGTTGTTTAAGTGCTTTACTCACATAAACAATCTCTTATCTAGACTGAAGGTGATCATGCATCCACCACCAGCATCCCCGCCCCGATCCCTGGAGAGTGGACCGGTCAGGTACCAAATTCCCAGGCTTCTTTTTTGCCCCAGTCCGCCCCTGCTCATAAGTGATGATTGAGAGGGATTATTTCTGTATGAGTCTATACACTGTTTTAAAGGAAGATCCTGATCTTTAAGGTTTTAGCTCCACATTGCTCTGCCACAATCAATGGATTAAACCACTGAACAAGACAAATAGACTTCATTGTGGATCAGTATAATATCAGCCTGGTTTCTGCAGTTTAGTGTCAACACAACTTTCACATCATATTAATCTCAGCACAGGAGTAAAAAATGGTGTCTGACCTCAGAGTCTCCAGTTTACAGTGTGGACTCTCCAGAAAATCACACAGCAGCTTCACTCCTGAATCCTGCACGTCATTGTCAGTCAGCTCCAGCTCTCTCAGATGGGAGGGGTTGGACTTCAGAGCTGAGGCCAGAGAAACACAGCTGATCTCTGACAAACTGCAGCTCTCCAGTCTGAATAAAGAATAAATGATGTAGATAAAAATCATTAATAACACAATCAGATGTGTTCAGGTGTTAAATGTGTAGCTCAACATTACTATGTCCTGATCAATGAGCTTTGCCCTAAACTGAGTAGAGTGACTTTGTCATTGTGTTATTGTGCTGATCCCAACAGGATGCAGGTTAAAGACTGGAAAATACAAAAAGTGAAAAACAGCTCTCATAAATATCATCGTTTGTCCTTTTAAATAGATAGGACAGTGTACCATGAGATGGGGAGAGAGAGGGGGGGTGACACACAGCAAATAGCCGCAGGCTAGAATCAAGCCCGGGCCACTGCAGCAAGGACGGAGCCTTTGTACATATAGAGCGCCTGCTCTATCCACTAAGCCACTGACGGCCCTTTACGTTTTCATTCATAAGGGACACCGGTAATTAATTTTACACTTCTTGTGAATAGAATCTTATTAATTGTATTTCTATAACATTATACATATTTTATAACACCTTAATCTGAAAATCAAAAGTCATCATTGTGCTAACTTTTCTAAGTCTGTCACTAGCTCCCCCCATCAGCTCCATCTGGGCTGTTTGAAGGCATTATTCAATGTAACACATATTAATGTCAGTACATGGATACACTACAGTTGTAGCATTAGCTGATGTCACCATGGAGATTAGAGTGACTGCCAGCTTGACTGTAGTTCACTCTGCTACATTACTAACTGTACTGACTAGCTGTAGCTGGGTAGCTACCTCGCTAACACTGCAAACACATATGATAAACGTGAGTAACATGACAGCTGTCAGCGGCAGGATTATATTTGACTTTTAATAAAACTTAACCTGTGTTTCACTTTTCAGCAATGTACCTCATAGTTTGCAACTATTACTGTGAGCACACCGCCTGACTCTGCTCCACCTTTGTAACTGTGATGCCTACCTTGGTGCCGGTGCTGAGAGTCTAGAAACAATGGGAGCGCCCTCATTTCCCATCATGCCTGTCTAGTGCTGATCTAGAGTTTATTTACAAGTATTGTGTTTTCTGTTAGGCCTATATGCTCCAGAATGCAAATGTGACTGTGTATTAATACAAAGTCACAGTGTTTATAATGTGTCTGTTCAGAACATGGTGGCTTATGTTGCTAATTATCATTTTTGTGCTGGTTTAGAGTTTCAACCAATAGAGAGGTGGCTGTTACATTTCTTGAGACCAGCTGTACTTTCTAACATAATCTGAACAAATGGAATGTTGGGACTTATAAAGAGCAACTATTGCATGAAGTATCTGTACGAAAGTCTACTGTTTTCTGTTCTTATTGTTATAAGTGTTTTCAAGCCCCCTCTGTAATTGTGAGTTTTTCTGACTTGCTGTAGTTTGATCCTGGCACACTTCCCGTAGTTGATAATGTCATACCTCGTTAAGGCTAGACGGTGCGCATTTTCCATGGATGAGCAGCTGTGGATGCCTGTTGTGTGCGTTCATGCACAAACGTGAGTCTCAAACTCTTTTGCTAATGGTAGACCACCCAATATTGTTGGTATAAATACTACCTGATATATTACCAGCCCTGTAACTGTTCTTTGAGTGCTTTCTGTTGTTTCTGGGTTTAATGCATCATTTTCTTGGTACATGGATCAGAGCATGTGGACAGGGTGACATATTTCTTGCTAATATAGCCTATTTGCCTTTATATTTCGATATGAGTGTCATATATGATCAGTGTGCCTATGGGGTTTGGTAACTTGTTGATTCTTTGATAATTGTGTACATAAGCATATGTCCTCATTATTTTCGCGGTATTTCGCCATGTGGCCGTTTCTAGTAATGCAGTGAAGCCATTTTGCCAATAGAGGGCACTGTTGACAACAGATTTCATTCATTATGACCAGTAATTGAGGTGCAATGTATGTCCAGTTAATTTAGTGTGTAAACCAGGGTGTTTAGATGTAAATTGAACAGTCCATTTTTGGTTAATTATTTAAGATGAATAATAATATGTTTTTGATTTATATAAAATAATATGTCATTGAAGATTAAGACTATATTTTATTTCTTCTGTTTCCTTTCGTACCACACACACCCTCACCTGTATCCACAATACTTTGTGCTCATCCATGACCTGTAATTGCCCAATGTGATCATTAAAGTTTTTGGATTGAACTCTCCCTGCCCTATTCTCTAATCAGAGTTCCTGTCTTTAAAGCATCTATCGCGCCAGCATCCCAGAGATACTATCTCTTTCACGGTATCAAATAAAACCCTGTAAGAATATTATGATGCGATATAAACAGCTGTTGACATTAGAAAACAAGAATATTGAAGGTATGATTGTCTCTTTCATTCAGCCAGCCGGAGAACCAGGTGAGCTCCTCTGGTGTGTCAGTTCCGGCCCACGGGCAGTACGTTTGACACCCCTGGTTTACAGGTTAGGAGTGAATAATCCAGTCATTTTCCTGCTGAAATTAAAGTTATGTTATGGAGGATTGTTGGTTACCGTTTGTAAACACGCTCAACAGCTCAGGTGAAGGTAAAAGCAAACCCCAGATTCATTCTTGTTTGGCATTTCTTCTTGCTAAATTTGCATTTCTTTCAGTGTTGTATCTCTTTGATTCCTGCTGCTTACAGTCTGGCATCTGGTCCCCACCTTTTTATAAAGCCCTGAGCTCACCTGAGCGCTGTGGGGGTACACGCCCAGAAACTTCCCAAACACAGAAAATAAGAAGAAAGAAAGAAAACACAGGCAGAGGGCAGAGTCTCTGCAGATAAATACACCAGCACACACTGAGAGTGGCTCATAAGTGATGATTGAGAGGGATTATTTCTGTATAAGTCTATACACTGTTTTTAAGGAAGATCCTGCAGAGTTTATCTTTAAGGTTTTAGCTCCACATTGCTCTGCCACAGTCAATGGATTAAACCACTGAACAAGACAAATAGACTTCATTGTGGATCAGTATAATATCAGCCTGATGTCTGCAGTTTAGTGTCAACACAACTTTCACATCATAATAATCTCAGCACAGGAGTAAAAAAATGGTGTCTGACCTCAGAGTCTCCAGTTTACAGTGTGGACTCTCCAGAAAATCACACAGCTGCTTCACTCCTGAATCCTGCAGCTTGTTGTGACTCAGCTCCAGCTCTCTCAGATGGGAGGGGTTGGACTTCAGAGCTGAGGCCACTGAAACACAGCTGATCTCTGACAAACTGCACCACGTCAGTCTGAATAAAGAATAAATGATGTAGATAAAAATCATTAATAAAACAATCAGATGTGTTCAGGTGTTAAATGTGTAGCTCAACATTACTATGTCCTGATCAATGAGCTTTGCCCTAAACTGAGTAGAGTGACTTTGTCATTGTGTTATTGTGCTGATCCCAACAGGATGCAGGTTAAAGACTGGAAAATACAAAAAGTGAAAAACAGCTCTCATAAATATCATTGACAACGTGCTGCTACTTCAATAAAGATGTAATGACTTCACCTCTTAAACTCTGCCAGCTCCACCAGTGGCTCCATCATCACTAACTCATGTTGTGCAGCCAAACACAAATCACTTATTTAAAGAATCATCAGGGTCAATTTAAGTTGAAATCAAGTGTTTAAAGCAGGGCTGTTCAATTACAAATTCAACTGGGCCGGATTTTAAACCAGAAAATGTTGATGGCCTTTTTTGTTTTAGCTATTGGTGATGACACATTTCTAAACAGGTGCAAATTACTGTAGTAAGAGTAGCAATGTTTTTAGTGTCACATTTGAAATAATTAAAAAAAAAGAAGTAATTGCATATCTGACAGAGGAACATCACATAATGCAGAAACAAGAAGAGCTGTCAATGCACAGAAGCATAACAAGTGACATTAACAGTAACTAATAACACTCGAGATCTATCTCTCTACCACACACACACACACACACACACACACACACACACACACACTTCCTGACGTTTACCTTTAAGGTCAAGTGTTTATGAAAATACACAGGATATAGTTTTATACAGTCTATGGCAGCAACAGTCATGTTTACAACAACAAAGTCACTATATAAACTCAATAATATCTCACTGGAAACAAACCTAACATGTCAATAAAATAAATATTACTCCTGACATCACAACACTGAGTTACGTTATATAAGCATGAACATGTACATTTTAAGAGAAGTGACAAACTAAGTTAAACAGACTACATACACACAGCTTTCATTTTATTTTGCTTTAACTTTTTGCTATTGGTCCCACTAGTGTGATGTGCTTGTGTAAAATGTGATTGTAAACCATAACGGTGGTGAATGAGGGACAGAGCAGATTGAAATATGTCTTTCTACATGCTGAACACATGTATTGATAAAGCACTGGCTTTTTACTGCTCAAGGTTTTATTGAGTCTGCAGCATGATGATACATGAAACCAAAACTTTACAAAGTAACAATGAAAGAGACGACAACAACGGAGCTTATTAGTACTACAGTCTTGATTCATTTTGCCCCGGGCTGTTTAATACCAACCCCCCCAGAACCTAAAACTGTGGATAAGTGAGGACCCATCATGCCCATTGTGTTCACGTACCGCAACTTTAAAGCATATTTTGTCAGGCTGTAAAGTTAGCTTGTCACAAGGCCGATATACATGGCAACATAATCAGGTGTTGAAATGTTTAGCTGCAGGCATCGAAGGGAAACGAAGACAGGTGAATTCAGAAGGTGTTAAGGACAGGAGCTTAGTAATTCAGTTTGTCCGTGAGGGAGAGAAATACAGAAGGGATAAGTTAGTGAGGAGGCAAGAATGTGGCCGCCTAGAAGGTGCTTGTGATTGGGAAATGCAAGTAGATTTAGGGGGAAAGCTTGTTGTTCCTCAGGAAATAGTTTGTACCAGGCAGAGGCCTGACTTAGTGTTGTGGTCAGTGAGTCAATGGATAGTTTATTTCATTGAGCTGACAGTTCCTTGGGAAGACTCAGTGGAAGAAGCCTATCAAAGAAAAAAGCTTAGATATGCAGACTTAGGAGCAGAAGCTGAGCAGCGAGGATGGAAGACTAGGATTTGTCCAGTGGAAGTGGGGTGTAGGGGATTCATAGCAAGATCAACTGTCTCACTCCTGGGGGAACTCGGAGTGCAGGGACAGAGTTTGAGGAAGACAGTGAGGGAAATGTCAGATGAAGCAATTAAATGCAGCCAGTTTATCTATTACAGAAGAAATAATGTCAGCTGGGGGCCAGCAGGGGGAACTACTAAGCAGCATAACATAGTTATGCTATGTAGCGTGTGAAATAGAGTATGGTGAATGTGACAGGTAGTGATGGTGTGATGAAGCCCTGTGAATATGTCGAATCTTTCAGGCGGATTGCTTTGCCAAAAGGCCGATCACACAAAGCCCCGTTTAACAGCTCATTTAGGAGTACTGACATCTGCTGGTCATTTGATGTACAGCAGTCCTACTGTGATATTACATGTGGGCTACCTCAGTGGATCTGGCATACACATAATGATGCTTAATGATGATGATAACGTCAGAACCCCCCTATGAGGTATTGTAAAGCCAGATGAAATTAATCTGTGCATACACACACACACACACACACACACACACATATATGTATGTGTGTGTGTGTGTGTGTGTGTGTCCACAAAAGGTTAGAGTGCTTGTGTGACTGGGTCACTCAATCCTCTACACTTAACGATCTTCAGAATCACCTCTGATCACGCAAAACACTTCATGTATTTCCCGACTCGAATCACACAACGAGGCAGTCACGTGATTCCAGAGAAACGGGGCCTCATTTGTCTTTGGTCACGTGATATCCTGAAAAACAATACGGGCTTCGACACGGGCTTCATTTGGACACGCCCCCTTTGCTCGACACAGGCCTCGGGACTGCAGTATCAGCTGTAACATCACTCGTGACAGGAAAGCTAGTATCAGCATTGCTTCTGCCTGGAGCTCGCATGTATGGAGCCTGGGTTTGGTTGAAGATGGCAGTGATGTTTGGGCTGAGATCACTGTCTAGCCTCCTGGAGGTGTCATTGTTGTGAGGGCTCGTCTTGGGGAGGTAGACTGTACAGCCTAACCCGGTGGGGGAGTGTGATAGCCTAACAAGGCTTCCTTCCCTGGGTCTACCTCCTCTGTGGTAGTATAGGTAAGGTAAAGGAGGTTGTTGGGTTAGTGCGGGGAGCAGTGAGACCTGGCATTAGGGGAGTGTCTCTGGGACGCCAGAGATCACTGTCTAGCCTCCTGGAGGTGTCATGGGACCAACTAGACGAAACACTGGTGAAAGGAGGTTCCCACCCGATGACCCCAAAGACGTGTTAGTTATCACTGCTCACTGGTCTGTATAGTTAAGCCTTGCCATAAAAGCTTGTCGTAGGGCTTTTAGGGTTATTCACTGAGTGCTGATCCCTTTTTTTTTTTCCAGAGCACAAACTTCTTGTGTTTATTTGAATGAATTCAGAGTCTCGATACCAATCCCTACCCAGCCACTCTGAGGTTGCTTCTGGTCCTGATATAGCCTGCAGGCCGCCAACTGAATAGGCCTGCTTTAAAGGTTAGGAGTGAATTTTCAACTCACTTTTTCTACTTCAATTAAAGTTATACTATGCAGGATTGTTGCTTACACTTTGTAAACACACTTGCCAGTGAAAGTGAAAGTAAAAGCCAACCCCAGATTCAGTCTTGTTTGGCATTTCTTCTCACTATATTTGTGTTTTCAGGTGTTGTATCTCTTTGATTCCTGCTGCTTACAGTCTGGCATCTGGTCCCCACCTTTTTATAAAGCCCTGAGCTCACCTAACACAGGCAGAGGGCAGAGTCTCTGCAGATAAATACACCAGCACACACTGAGAGTGGCTCATGAGCAAGGGCGGACTGGCCATCGGGAGTACCGGGAGATTTCCCAGTGGGCCGCTAGGTCAGTGTGGGCCGGTACAGCCGGAGGAAAAAAAAACAAAAAAACTTTAGGCGCAGTTGGGCTGGCCTTTAATATGATAACCAATGTTCACAGTTTCTCTAGTAGTGTTTGGCTCATCATCTTTGGCCCATGTGGGTGTGTCACACCCCTTTCACCTCGTGGTTGAGCTGTTGGCCAATCACAGTCGAGGGCTGAGGGCCACGGGCTGTACCGTCCTCCTTCTGCATCAATCAATCAACCAACCAATCAATCACAAGTCATGGAGAAGAAAAACATGGAGAAGAAGCACAAGGGAGGCGCGGAGAAGATTAGGGGAAAAAAGAGACAGGCATTGCTGCAAATGCTGCAAAATGTCAGAAACTGACAACCATGTTTTCTGCTGCTGGACCATCCTCTGCAGCATCAGCAGCAGCACCTGTGGCGGCAGCTCTGGCGTGTGACCAGGTGGGAGATGCAACTCAGGTAAGGCGGCTGTAATGGGATCATTTTTTTGCTAGCTTGCTAACTTTTAGCACAGCGCGTGTAGTTTGCTTTTTGCTGTCAGAACATCATTACTGTGTACAGACTAGAGCCAGACAGGGCTCAGTGGCATTAGTCAACATGGTTAAGTAGTTCATAAAGTAACGTTAGTAACATCTGATCTATCATTATCTCTTGTGTGTTCCCCTTAAAGCTGCTGAGGTAAATGCAGCTCTGCTGTCTGAATTACTTTGCTAATTCATCAACATTAAAATGTCATTTTGTCCTTTTTGTGTGGGCATTGTTGGACAATATATAGAAATTGAGACAGTCTAGTACATGCACTGCCAAGGGGAAAATGTAATGCATTGTTCTTAGTGTATTATTCACAGTCAGATTATAAAACTTAAGCTGGACTTTTTCACTATTTAAGAGCATTTGATTGTGCTTATCTGAGGCACCATCTATAGGTTAATGTGTTCAACATTAACCTATAGAACATAAATGAAATTGAAATATTCTGACAGTAATGTTCCTGCATATTTCAAATATTAAATATCAAACAACATGATGTAGCAAAATGTTCCTCAATACATGGAAGTGAACTTTGACATTTCAAGTACATTTACTATATGTTAACAGTTAGTAGGGCTACAGAATAATATGTTCACTCAAGCCTACATAAAATAAACTTAATGCTCACTCAGATTATGTGTTCTGTTAGTGTATACTTTTCAACATCTTCTCCTTTCACAACACTTGGAATGTTTTGGATGAATTAAAGCCTCTTTCTTTTAGAAACATTCAGAAGAGACCATCACAGCCTTTTACTAACCTTTACTGAACCTGGTTTAGGGAGGGACCATTGTGTACTTGGGAATGATACACATATAGTACATTACATTACACACTGCACTTTTTCACCTGTGTTTACTTATCAATCAAAACACTATTTTTCCATTACCTATATTACTGTTTATTGTAATGCAGCTTTTTTTCACCTCTTCTTTTGGGAATTGCCCAAAACTTCAACCTAATGTCTCTCTCCACATCTCCTGCCAGGTTGAGTCACCATCCCCACAGAAGGACTGTGGCAGGGAGGGAGAGGAGAGCAGCCTGGTCGTACTAGTCCAGGTAAAGCCATATTCATAGATAGCATTTTTTAATTCATCTAGAGTAATGAATTAAACATTCATTAAAAAGTGCTTAACACCATAATAGTGTACTACTATTAAATTCTACCATTTTAACATTTCACTGATAGTGTTGTTTAAGTGCTTTACTAACATAAACAATCTCTTATCTAGACTGAAGATGATCATGCATCCACCACCAGCATCCCCGCCCCGATCCATGGAGAGTGGACCGGTCAGGTACCAAATTCCCAGGCTGCTTTTTTGCCCCAGTCCGCCCCTGCTCATAAGTGATGATTGAGAGGGATTATTTCTGTATGAGTCTATACACATTTTTTAAGGAAGATCCTGCAGAGTTTATCTTTAAGGTTTTAGCTCCACATTGCTCTGCCACAGTCAATGAAAGTATCGAGTGACTTTAGGAAGTCATGTGATATCACCAAGCAAGATGGTCGCCTAGTCGGGAGCATCCCGATGAACCCACCACATTACCCCAAATTCGTTATCTAAACCTTAGTGGTGCCACAAGTTTTGGGAAAGTGATAATCTGATAGCTGTCTAGTTGCTGCAGTTTTACTGAGTTGAGAGATCTGGCGATTCATGTATTATGTCGACAAGAGCGGCCACCACCAAACAAAACGCTAGCGGAGGAGCTAACACCATGGCTGCTGTTCTGGCTGCTATGCAACAGTCCCTGGAAAAGGTGACAGAAGAGATGGGGCAAGTTGGAAGACTACTGGCGGCTTTGCAAGCAGATATGACAGAAATTAAGGAGGAAAATGTCGGATTAAGAACGGACGTCGACAGAATAATGCGCCGGCTAGACGAAGCAGAAAGCCGCATCTCCCAGCTGGAGGATGATAACCACCTGCTACGCCAAACAGCAGACAATAGTGGCAAAAAGTGTGAGGAATTACACCAAGCCATTGAAGACGCTGCTAAGAGAGACAGGCGCCAGAATCTGCGATTTATTGGTCTAAAGGAGAAGCTGGAAGGCGGCAGACCGCTTGAATGTGTGAGGAAAATTATTTCTGAAACTTTGGGGATTGAACTGGACACCATGCAGCTGCAGCGAGCGCACAGAGTGCCGATAACGATCTCCATGGAAGACCGGCCACCCAGACCTATTATTAAGCGGTTCCTGAGCTTTCTGGAGCAACAGCGAGTGTTAGCTGCCGCACAGGAGAAATACCGAAATACGGAGGAACTCATCTGGGCAGGCTGTAAACTGTCCTTTTTCCCCGACATGACTAAAGAAACGGCGGAGAAGAGGAGGAAGTTCAATGACGTGAGAAGGCGGCTGCACAACCTGGATGTGCGCTTCACCCTCGCGTATCCTGTGGAGATTCGTTTTGCATGGAGGGGGGAAAGAATGAAGTTTACCAATCACCTGAAGGCGATGGTTTTTCTTAACAAAAAGGAGTCCAAAGAGAGGAGTTCACCAGATGCTATCTGAGCCTTAACCGAGGATATCAGCTGGTAGATGAGGAATCTGGATTTACGCAAACGGCCTGAAGAAAAGGAACAGTTTTGAGGAGCAGTGACATTAAGCCCAACAGCACTTTTTTTTCTCTTTTTCTTCTTCCTTGTGCACTCGGACAAACTATTTCTTATTCCATGAAGCAATGACATGAAGCCCAGCAGTAATTGTTTTTTCCCTTGTTTTTGCACCTGAATAAACTTTCTTTTTCCCTGCATCCAAGAAGTTGAGAGTATGGGTTGTGTGATTAACTAACAGAGTATGGGATGCAGTGGGAGGTGGGATACTTGGAGCCCCCAAATAGGCTATAAGGTATGTTTTGTAATTTATTTTGTTTTAATATAAGGGTAAGGCTGTGTCACTTGACTTTTGAAGCAGTTGGGTTGAGATGACAATGTGCGAATTCACTACTTTTTCTCTTTTGTTTTGTTTATATAGTGTTCACATATGAGTTTGATGTTGCCAGTAGAACACCGATAATTAATACTTGGCTAGTATAAGCATATGTTTTAGTGAGAAAAGCTACTAAAGAGTAATTATATGAGGGGTGGTGGGGACGGGCACCTGAAGGTGACCACTTCAGTGTGACTCATGGACCGTATTTGTGGTGGGTCTCTCAAGAGTGAGAGGAGGGGAGGGTCAGGGCGTAGGATTCTGTAAATGAGGGTTTTAGATGATGTTTGCTTTTTTGAAGAGGTTTTGCACTGGTTTTCTGTTTTTTGTCGTTTTGTATGGGTTGGGGTATTCTGGTTTTATAGGCAGCTGGGCAGCATTCATTTTCCCCCTTTTTTTGTTTCTATTTATAAGATGACATCTCCTGAAAAATGTGAAAACAGATAAAATATGGCTAGGTGTGTAAGAATAGTGTCCTGGAACGTCAACGGGCTACAAAACTCCATTAAAAGAAAGAAGTGTTTATCATACCTTAAATCACAACAAACCCATGTAGCCTTTATACAAGAAATTCACTTGATCGATTCAGAGGCTGTTAAATTAAAAAGGGATTGGGTAGGCCAGATCTATCATAGTTCATATTCAAGTAAAAAGCATGGAGTGGCTATTTTGGTGCATAAGAAATTGAATTTTCTAATTATTAAGGAACAAAAGGATGAGGAAGGAAGAATATGTTTGGAAGCAAAAATTAATGGAATAAAAGTTAATTTATGTAATATATATGCTCCAAACGTGGAAGATCCGGGTTTCTTTAATAAAATAACTAAATTAGTTGGAGGGAAAGATGATGGGCATACAGTTATTGCCGGGGATTATAATCAGGTTTTAGATGGGGCTCTAGATAAAACCACTTTCTCGAATAATGTACCTAAAGATAGAATGGCAATTAAACTATTGATAAAGGATAATGGATTGATTGATATATGGAGGCTTGTCAATCCCAGAGAGAGAGAATATACACTCTATTCTCATAATCACAAATCTCATTCCAGGATTGATTATTTTCTGACTAGTAAAGATTTGGTTGAGACTGTCTCAGATTGTTTGACAGGACCCATAGCACTTACTGATCATGCTGCAGTGCAACTAGGTTTAATAATGGAGTCAGATAGGGTAAAGAACAATAGATGGAGGATAAACATATCTCTGTTTCAAGATCCCCAATTCAATAATTTGATAAAAGAGGAACTTGACCAATTTTTTCGGCTGAACACTGGTTCAACCGATAGGGTTGGAACGGTTTGGGAGGCCTCTAAGGCTTATATAAGGGGAAAAATTATAGCTTATTCCAGTAGGAAAAAAGAGAACAAACACAAAGAATAAATACTCTTGACTCTTGGCTCAAAGAACTAGAGAAAACAATATCTGGAAAATATAATGACACAGTATTTAAACAAATATGTGACCTGAAACTTCAAATAAATGAAATATACAACAAAAAAGCTGAGTACGCCCTATTTAGACTAAAAAGTAATTTTTATGAGAGTGGTGAAAAATCTGGGAAATTACTGGCTAGACAGCTGCGTCAAAAGGAGTCTAGTCATGCTATAGCCACTGTTAAAAATAATAAAGGGGAATTGTTGACAAACACTAAGGAGATTATTAAGACATTTGCAAATTTTTATAACCAGCTTTACAAATCAGAAATTAATCCAAAGGTGAGTGATTATGAAGTATTCTTCTCAAAGACTGATTGATGAGACTGACCAGAAACATCATTGATCAGAAAGATTATCTTGATAGCCCTATAACAGTAGAGGAGGTAAAAAGTGCTATTTTATCGATGAAGGCCGGAAATTCGCCTGGTTTAGACGGCTTTCCCTCAGAGTACTATAAGAGGTATGTCGAGAAACTAGCCCCTATCCTTGTGACAGTTTTAAAGAATCATTCCTATTTGGTAAGCTACCAGAAACATTTAATGAAGCTTTAATTTCTTTAATTGCTAAAAAAGATAAAGACCTAACGGACCCAGGAAGTTTTAGGTCCATCAGTCTAATTAATGTGGACTGCAAAATTCTTACAAAGGTCCTCGCTAAGAGGGTAGAAAATATTTTACCATCCGTAATACATGCGGATCATGTAGGATTTATTAAAGGAAGGTCATCCACAGATAATATAAGACGTCTGTTACATCTCATACAGCTCAATCAGGACGAAAATATACCAATAGCTGCCTTTTCGCTAGATGCGCAAAAGGCGTTCGACAGGGTGGAGTGGGGCTTTTTGCGACATACTCTTAGGGTATTCGATGTGGGGAGGGTTTCATTAATTGGATGAATGTGATTTATGCAGATCCCAGAGCTGCAGTAATAACAAATGGAATAATATCACCCTTTTTTAAGTTAACTTGTGGTACTAAACAAGGAGATCCTCTCAGTCCTTTACTTTTTATATTATTTTTGGAACCTCTAGCTGCTGCTATTAGGGCAGAAATGGATATTAAAGGGGTTGTGCAGGGCGAAGAGGTGCACAAGATGTTTCTGTACGCAGATGATATTTTATTACTGATCAAGGACCCTATAATGTCAGTTCCCAATGTTCTATCTATAGTTGAATCCTTCTCAAAAATATCAGGCTATGTAATAAACTGGCAAAAATCTGAAGGTATGCCAATATCAAAAGGGTGTAACCAATCACTTATTTCCAAATTTGGATTTAAATGGATCCCAACTGGAATGAAATATTTAGGTATTAGGCTATGTCCAGATATTGAAAATATTATTTCTATTAACATGTCTCCTTTAATTAAGAAAATTAGAACAAATCTGGACAAATGGAAACTATTAAATTTAACATTATGGGGGAAAATTAATATCATTAAGATGAACGTAGCTCCACAATTTAATTATATCTCTATGATGGCACCAGTGATTATTTCTGATAGAACTTTCAAACAATATAATCATTTGATTACAGACTTTTTGTGGCCTCAAGAGAATGTGGTGGATTGGCCCTCCCTAATATGGAGTTGAAATGAATAAATTAACAAGGCATTGGGCAAATCATGGATCGAACCCAGGGTGGGTAAAAATAGAGGAGGCGTTAGCTGCTCCATTTGGGGTTGTAGGAATGTTATCTCAGAAGAAGATAGTAACCCAGACAAAAGAGAGGAGCCTAATTTTACAGCACTCTCAATGGGCATGGGCAAGAGCACACAAACTTTTGGGGCTTTCACAATATAAGCAAAGTTATTCCTCTATATGGAATAATTCTTTGACCTGTATAGGAAAAAAGGCATTTTTTTGGGATACATGGATAACAAAAGGGATACATGTTATCAGCAATCTTTATAAAGACTGTATATTTATATCATTTGAGGACCTTAAAGAGCAATTTAATTTAACTAATAAAGGGGCTTTTTGGAAGTATTTGCAGCTCAGGAGTAGTATGAAATCCACTTTTAAGCTGGAAAGGGTAAAGGAAGAGGAGAATGAGGTCCAAAAATTTCTTAATTCTTAATTTCTTAAGTCTGAGATTGATATGGCAAAAGGACCTTGGTAGAGATTAATGAGGAAACATGGCAAGATGTGATTTCAAATGTGGGATGGGCTACGAGGGATGTGAGATGTAAGTTTATCCACTATAAAATTGTACATAGATATTATTTCACACCCCTGAAACTGTTTAAAATGGGATTAACCCAGGACAAAAAGTGTTGGAAATGTAATAAAGAAGAGAGTACATTTCTTCATGCTATATGGGACTGTCCAAGGGTACTTCCTTTCTGGAAAATGATACTGAAAAAATCTGAAGAGTGGCTTAAATTACCTCTACTAGAATCACCACAGCTATGTCTGTTAGGAGACAAGCCTCTCATACCATCAAGCCTAACTAAGGCAGAGCTTGGATTGATATTAACAGGCTGTATGGTAGCGGCCAGAATCATTTTACGGAACTGGAAGAGCCCATGTAAGCCAGAATTTCTGAGTGGCTTAAGTTTATGACAGAGACAGCTGCTTCTGAGAATATGATTGCCAGGGTAAAGAATGTCCCAAGCAAAATTAGCCAAATGTGGCAGGCTTTTCTGACTTGCATTAGGGATGGTGTAGGGTCCTTATTATTATTATATTTATTTTCCTCAACATGTCTGTCAGATCGACATCTCATTGTCATTCGGCTGTATTGCTAGCTGCTTGTGATCTTCGGGGTGGCTGCGACTTGTTGAGAGAAAACAATATGATAATCCAATGATTTGTGGATCTTTTTTTTAATTTTTGGGAGATGAAAAAGGATATTATTTTTCAAATTTAGGCTATATAGTGTTTTTTTAAGCACAAAATTTGATTTTAGTATAGGCATGTCTTTGTTTTTGTAGAGATCATGTCGTTGTTGGTGGGTATCTGCTGTCGGCCATAGCGGCGGTATTGGTGTTGATTTTAGAGATTGGCCGAAGCTCCCAGGTCGATGCATCCCTACATATATATATGTATAAGCTCTGTGATATTCATGAGATGTAAAACTGATATGTTATTGCTGCATTTTCTTTCTTTTCTTTTTTTTTTTTTAATTGGGGGTTTGTTGTGTTTTTATTTATATTTTGGTAATTTTCTTTTACTGACTCATTGTTACTGTGTATCTTGTTTACATCACTTGGAACAATGTGTCAGTTTTGTTGTTTCTGTTGTTTTTTTGTCTGTTTAAAATTAATTAATAAAAACTTAAAGGAAAAAAAAAAGATTGATAAGGATTATTTCTGTATGAGTCTACACACTGTTTTGAAGGAAGATCCTGCAGAGTTTATCTTTAAGGTTTTAGCTCCACATTGCTCTGCCACAATCAATGGATTAAACCACTGAACAAGACAAATAGACTTCATTGTGGATCAGTATAATATCAGCCTGGTTTCTGCAGTTTAGTGTCAACACAACTTTCACATCATAATAATCTCAGCACAGGAGTAAAAAATGGTGTCTGACCTCAGAGACTCCAGTTTACAGTCTGGACTCTCCAGAGAATCACACAGCTGCTTCACTCCTGAATCCTGCAGCTTGTTGTTACTCAGCTCCAGCTCTCTCAGATGGGAGGGGCTGGACTTCAGAGCTGAGGCCAATGAAACACAGCTGATCTCTGACAAACTGCAGTTCCTCAATCTGAATAAAGAATAAATGATGTAGATAAAAATCATTAATAAAACAATCAGATGTAGGAGAGTACAAGATGTAGATGTACAAGAGTAGAGTGACTTTGTCATTGTGTTATTGTGCTGATCCCAACAGGATGCAGGTTAAAGACTGGAAAATACAAAAAGTGAAAAACAGCTCTCATAAATATCATTGACAACGTGCTGCTACTTCAATAAAGATGTAGTGACTAGGGATAGGTCACGATTTTCGAATTTCGAATAGTCGCTTTATTTTTGAAAAATAATTGATTTTTTAATGCGACTATTACTATTCGCTGTCTTATTTCCCCCCCTTTATTTGACATGCAATTCAGCTCCTAACCACACGAGGGCAGTCTAGGATTGCTACAGCAGTGTGAGATGGGCTACCAGCTGGTTTGATGCTCTTCTACAAACAGGAGAAACATGCAGAGACTACTACTCTGCGAGGAATGTCCGCAGTCATTCGGGCTTTCATAGTCGAGCGCACTTCTGCGTTGTAGTTTCCTGTAAAAATGTCCGTGAAAAATCCCCGCGATGTGAAAAATACATGCCGAGCAGTCACCGGTGTGCGCGCACAGGACTTGCGGACGTCCGCTTTGAGTCCGCGCGGACGTCCGCTTTGAGTCCGCGCGGATGTCCGCGGAGTCCGTTCCGCCCGAGTATGTTCGGGCCTTTAAAGATGAATCGATCTCTGTGTGCGTGGCTCCAGGGGGGGATTATTCGAAAAATTGTCGAATAGTTGCCATGATTTTCGAATAGTGTTTTTGCTTGTGCTGCCCATCCCTAGTGGTGACTTCACCTCTTAAACAATGCCAGCTCCACCAGTGGCTCCATCATCACTAACTCATGTTGTGCAGCCAAACACAAATCACTTATTTAAAGAATCATGAGGGTAAATTTAAGTTGAAATCAAGTGTTTAAAGCAGGGCTGTTCATATACTTTGATGCAGTAGAGATGCTTGATTATCAGGAATGGTGTCGTGTGAAATGTCCTGAACACAAGTATTTCAGATATTGTCAGGAATTATAGAGCAACTTTTCTTCTTTTTCTTTGTTTTTGATGGCACTTCCAGCTGTTTATATTTTCAAGGTAGAAATGTGGGACTTTTGCTCTGGAATATCTCAAAATACTGATACAGTAAAAATACTTGAGTTCTGTGTCTGTATGTTGTCAGACATGTCCTCAACATCAGGAATAATCTTTTTCATTTTCATTTCCAGCAACACAAAAATCAAAGAATAAAGACATTTCCCTCACAGGTTAGTGGTATTTACTTTTTAATTTATAAGCGACACTGATAATTAATTTGACTCTTATTCTGAATAGAATTCAATTCATTGTATTTCTATAATGTTATGTATTTTATAACAGCTTAATTTGAAAATCAAAAGTCATCATTGTGCTAACTTTGCTAAGTCTGTCACTAGCTCCCCCCATCAGCTCCATCTGGGCTGTTTGAAGGCATTATTCAATGTAACACATATTAATGTCAGTACATGGATGCACTACAGTTGTAGCATTAGCTGATGTCACCATGGAGATTAGAGTGACTGCCAGCTTGACTGTAGTTCACTCTGCTACATTACTAACTGTACTGACTAGCTGTAGCTGGGTAGCTACCTCGCTAACACTGCAAACACATATGATAAACATGAGTAACATGACAGCTGTCAGCGGCAGGATTATATTTGACTTTTAATAAAACTTAACCAGTGTTTCACTTTTCAGCAATGTACCTCATAGTTTGCAACTATTACTGTGAGCACACCGCCTGACTCTGCTCCACCTTTTTAACTGTGATGCCTACCTTGGTGCCGGTGCTGAGAGTCTAGAAACAATGGCAGCGCCCTCATTTCCCATCATGCCTGTCTAGTGCTGATCTAGAGTTTATTTACAAGTATTGTGTTTTCTGTTAGGCCTATATGCTCCAGAATGCAAATGTGACTGTGCATTAATACAAAGTCACAGTGTTTATAATGAGTCTGTTCAGAACATGGTGGCTCATGTTGCTAATTGTCATTTTTCTGCTGGTTTAGAGTTTCAACCAATAGAGAGGTGGCTGTTACATTTCTTGAGACCAGCTGTACTTTCTAACATAATCTGCACAAATGGAATGTTGGGACTTATAAAGAGCAACTATTGCATTAAAGCAGCTGTGCGGAACTTTTTACCATTAATAAAACTGTCCCTAGTTCTTATCACCCCCCCTTGAAGATCCGCATATTTATTTGAACCCAACAGCGACAAAAAAGCCTTTCTCTATATGGCTATTTAGCGTAGCCTCGCTCGGGTCGGACACACAGCGGAAGTCAGCAAACCAGAATACGGCACCCGAGGCGGAAGTGATTGTGACCATGAACACCAATGTACAGCAGGCAGTTGCCCTCAGTTTATAAGAAACTCAGAGCTACACCAGAACATTTATGAACAGGTCTTACTTTACTACTAATTTGTGTGTAACGTTAGCATGTTAGCATGTTTGCACTAATTACTTGGACTGACCTAATGTTAATAGCGTTAGCTTTGCAAGTGAAGGCTGCAGGTAACAGCTTTGCTGTGTTAGGATTATGTTATGTCTTCACTGTGTATCTTCACATAAAAGAATACTCTGACGATTTGGGAGGTATGCCCTTTCTCTATCATTTTCAACATGATCGATATCTTTTTTGTGTCTGTACGTCCAGTGGCTGGGTCTCAGTGGTTAGCATTGCGCTTATAGGGGATCAGTATGTCCTGCACTGTGATTTGCGTAGGGATACACTGGTGAGCAGGCACAGACGTAGCTTGTAAACAAAACTCAGCTGTTTATTTAGCCTAGCGATATCTCCGGACTATAGTAGCTGCAATGGACGACTTTGAACACGATTTTGAAGAGTTTCTTGTAGCGGACACAGATCCGGAGCTATACCTGTTTGAGCCGGAGCATACAGATGAGGAACTCCATGTGTTGATGCTGAGCAGGTGAGGAGAGAGGCTGAATCCTCCGCTCCCATTTTGCTGCACAGAATGGGACTTGGTGCTGCCGTCGTTGGGGAGATATATCATCAGGAGGAAAACTGCCGCAGAGAGTGCATCACAAGGAGTGAAATTTTTCAGCAATCACTAATCCTGTTGTGATTGAAACTTTTTGTCATGTTCCTAAGATGAACTGGAAAAAACGCTCCAGGCCTGCAGGAGCTGATGGACAGCTTTCAGTCAAGTGAGTAATATCGTCCGTGTCGTCTCTTTGTTTGCTTTTACCGAGCGACCTAGCGTACCTGTCCCAGAGCCAGCTGCAGCTGTTGCTCACCGGTGTATCCCTCCGCACAAGATGTACTGACTCCCTACAAGTGCCAAGATATCCATCATGTTGTCTCAATATGAAAATGATAGAGAAAGGGCATAACTCCCAAATCGTCAGAGTATTCTTTTCACATAATAATGCGGACTCAGCAGATGACTTGTTAACTGTTTATTCCTCCTTACACCGAACGCACACGGCTGCTTCTCATTGTTTCCAGTAGCACAACAACGATTACTACATTACCCAGAATAACTTGAGGCTCACACTACTACGGTAGCCTTAGTAGCTCAAAATACACAACAGATTAGATTAGATCAGAACAGAAACAATACAGGAGAATTTACTGAGTAATTTTGCTGTTTCTACTAATTAATTGGACTGACCTGACGTTAGTTAATCCTCCCTCTCTCCAAAACAAATGCATGCGGTAAATGCTGGCTGCAGTTGGAATTTTACGACACCAGGCTGTGGTTGTCATAACGCTTCGACCAAAGGGGCGCTATAATCAATGAAAACGAAAAGTTCCGCACAGCTGCTTTAACTTAAAGTTATACTATGCAGGACTGTTGGTTACAGTTTGTAAACACACTTGCCAGTGAAAGTGAAAGTAAAAGCCAACCCCGGATTCATTCTTGTTTGGCATTTCTTCTCACTATATTTGTGTTTTCAACAGGGCCGGACTGGGACAAAAATTCAGGCCGGGAGTCATACATCCACCCAGGCCACCCAATCCACACATTACATGCTCACACACGTGCACACGGACACACATATGGGCTAAGTATTCACCAAAGCTCATTATTCCAGACTGACAGTCGCACAACAACTCTGTTAAACACAACTGTAACAGCAACCCTACTCACAGTCCTCCAGTCCAGTGCTTTTCTCTTCCCTACCCTCACCATATGTGCCCCTCAATAAACCAGGACTCCTATATGAATGGGTATTATGCTGAACTAAACAACATGATTGTATTATTTTGTCAGCAAATCATTTTGATGTGAGCTTATCATAATCAATATGGAAACACCCATATTCAATGCAACAGTAAAACAAGTAAAAATATAAGTCAGCAGCAACTTATCTGATCTTATTACAGTAACATTAGATAGATATTGAAAACTTTTGAACTTAGACAGATAAGAGCCTATCCTTAAGAGGGGTCCCCAAACTGTTTCAGCCTGCGCCCCTCTGTACAAAATGGAACCAAATGGACCCTTACGGGTTAATTTGGCTCTTACAGCTTATCATCAATCATTTATCTGGCCTCGGGTCGGTCCCCATCCTCCCTGGACCTCACGTTGAGAATAACCAGTTTTCTTACTTTTTTATGTTAACTTACATGTTGCAGCATCATCATTTGACGACGTCACGCTGCTGCTGGGGGCTGGGGGGGCTCTGAACATATCTGTAAGTTTATGACATTTGACCACCTCCTCCTCAATGGCCCTTTTTTTATCTCTCTCCCATTCAGCTCCACCTTTCCTCTTTTTGCGGTCCATTGTAACGGCACTGCTGAGCTGCAGAGCTCCTACTGCACAGTCTGCACACACAGGCACACGTACACACCCTCTGCTCTCTGCTCCACCTGACTCGCCACAGCCAAGAGGCTTTCAGTTTACAGGCGCGCTGATTTGGGGGCGGGCGCGGGTGGAAAGCGAAATAAACTAATCACGTCTTGAATCTACAAAAAAAAAAAAAAAAAAAAAAAAAAAAAAAAAAAAACACTTTTTAACCAAACATTGTGACAAATGCTGACAAGCACCTATCATTTCTGATAGCGGGCGGGCTCTTTGCCAGCTGGCATTGCCACCTGCACTGCGCAGCCTGCGCTGCAGAGCGCACCTTAAAAAAAAAAAAAAAAAAAAGACAGGCAGGCCAGAGCGGACCACTTGCAGGCCAGGCCACTGGGGAACTCCCCGGTTCTCCCGTGGGCCAGTCCGGGCCTGGTTTTCAGGTGTTGTATCTCTTTAATTCCTGCTGCTTACAGTCTGGCATCTGGTCCCCACCTTTTTATAAAGCCCTGAGCTCACCTAACACAGGCAGAGGGCAGAGTCTCTGCAGATAAATACACCACCACACACTGAGAGTAGCTCATAAGCAAGGGCGGACTGGCCATCGGGAGTACCGGGAGATTTCCCAGTGGGCCGCTGGGTCAGTGTGGGCCGGTACAGCCGGAGGAAAAAAAACAAACAACAACTTTAGGCGCAGTTGGGCTGGCCTTTAATATGATAACCAATGTTCACAGTTTCTCTAGTAGTGTTTGGCTCATCATCTTTGGCCCATGTGGGTGTGTCACACCCCTTTCACCTCGTCGTTGAGCTGTTGGCCAATCACAGTCGAGGGCTGAGGGCCACGGGCTGTCCCGTCCTCCTTCTGCATCAATCAATCAATCAATCAATCAATCAATCAATCAATCAATCAGAAGTCATGGAGAAGAAAAACATGGAGAAGAAGCACAAGGAAGGCGCGGAGAAGATTAGGGGAAAAAAGAGACAGGCATTGCTGCAAATGCTGCAAAATGTCAGAAACTGACAACCCTGTTTTCTGCTGCTGGACCATCCTCTGCAGCATCAGCAGCAGCACCTGTGGCGGCAGCTCTGGCGTGTGACCAGGTGGGAGATGCAACTTTTTTTGCTAGCTTGCTAACTTTTAGCACAGCGCGTGTAGTTTGCTTTTTGCTGTCAGAACGTCATTACTGTGTACAGACTAGAGCCAGACAGGGCTCAGTGGCATTAGTCAACATGGTTAAGTAGTTCATAAAGTAACGTTAGTAACATCTGATCTATCATCATCTCTTGTGTATTCCCCTTAAAGCTGCTGAGGTAAATGCAGCTCTGCTGTCTTAATTACTTTGCCAATTCATCAACATTAAAATGTCATTTTTGCCTTTTTGTGTGGGCATTGCTGGACAATATATAGAAATTGAGACAGTCTAGTACATGCACTGCCAAGGGGAAAATGTAATGTATTGTGCTTAGTGTATTATTCGCAGTCAGATTATAAAACTTAAGCTGGACTTTTTCACTATTTAAGAGCATTTGATTGTGCTTATCTGAGGCACCATCTATAGGTTAATGTGTTCAACATTAACCTATAGAACATAAATGAAATTGAAATATTCTGACAGTAATGTTCCTGCATATTTCAAATATTAAATATCAAACAACATGATGTAGCAAAATGTTCCTCAATACATGGAAGTGAACTTTGACATTTCAAGTACATTTACTATATGTTAACAGTTAGTAGGGCTACAGAATAATATGTTCACTCAAGCCTACATGAAATAAACTTAATGCTCACTCAGATTATGTGTTCTGTTAGTGTACACTTTTCAACATCTTCTCCTTTCACAACACTTGGAATGTTTTGGATGAATTAAAGCCTCTTTCTTTTAGAAGCATTCAGAAGAGACCATCACAGCCTTTTACTAACCTTTACTAAACCTGGTTTAGGAAGGGACCATTGTGTACTTGGGAATGATACACATATAGTACATTAAATTACACAGTGCATTTTTTCACCTGTGTTTACTTATCAATCAAAACACTATTTTTCCATTACCTATATTACTGTTTATTGTAATGCAGCTTTTTTTCACCTCTTCTTTTGGGAATTGCCCAAAACTTCAACCTAATGTCTCTCTCCACATCTCCTGCCAGGTTGAGTCACCATCCCCACAGAAGGACTGTGGCAGGGAGGGAGAGGAGAGCAGCCTGGCCGTACTAGTCCAGGTAAAGCCATATTCATACATAGCATTTTTTAATTAGAGTAATGAATTAAACATTCATTAAAAAGCGCTTAACACCATAATAGTGTACTACTATTAAATTCTACCATTTTAACATTTCACTGATAATGTTGTTTAAGTGGTTTACTAACATAAACAATCTCTTATCTAGACTGAAGGTGATCATGCATCCACCGCCAGCATCCCCGCCCCGATCCATGGAGAGTGGACCGGCCAGGTACCAAATTCCCAGGCTGCTTTTTTGCCCCAGTCCGCCCCTGCTCATAAGTGATGATTGAGAGGGATTATTTCTGTATGAGTCTATACACTGTTTTAAAGGAAGATCCTGCAGAGTTTATCTTTAAGGATCTAGCTCCACATTGCTCTGCCACAGTCAATGGATTAAACCAGTGAACAAGACAAATAGACTTCATTGTGGATCAGTATAATATCAGCCTGATGTCTGCAGTTTAGTGTCAGCACAACTTTCACATCATAATAATCTCAGCACAGGAGTAAAAAATGGTGTCTGACCTCAGAGTCTCCAGTTTACAGTGTGGACTCTCCAGAAAATCACACAGCTGCTTCACTCCTGAATCCTGCAGGTTGTTGTTAGTCAGCCGCAGCCCTCTCAGATGGGAGGGGTTGGACTTCAGAGCTGAGGCCAGAGAAACACAGCTGATCTCTGACAAACTGCAGCCACTCAGTCTGAATAAAGAATAAATTATATAGATAAAAATCATTAATAAAACAATCAGATGTGTTCAGGTGTTAAATGTGTAGCTCAACATTACTATGTCCTGATCAATGAGCTTTGTCCTAAACTGAGTAGAGTGACTTTGTCATTGTGTTATTGTGCTGATCCCAACAGGATGCAGGTTAAAGACTGGAAAATACAAAAAGTGAAAAACAGCTCTCATAAATGTCATTGACAACGTGCTGCTACTTCAATAAAGATGTAGTGACTTCACCTCTTAAACTCTGCCAGCTCCACCAGTGGCTCCATCATCACTAACTCATGTTGTGCAGCCAAACACAAATCACTTATTTAAAGAATCATGAGGGTAAATTTAAGTTGAAATTAAGTGTTTAAAGCAGGGCTGTTCATATACTTTGATGCAGTAGAGATGCTTGATTATCAGGAATGGTGTTGTGTGAAATGTGTGATGATTTTGGTTCCTGTGGTATGTTTTTGTGTTTGCTCTCTCTCCCTCCCCTCTTTTCTGTTCTGCAGTGCATGTTCGTGTCAGGGGGTGTGGCTGGCTTCTCCTGCAGCAGCAGATGAGACACACCTGTCTTCACTCACCTCATCTTCCTGTCTACAAAAGCCTGGTCGTCACTCCACTATGCTGCCAGATAATTCCGTCATGTTCGGTAGAGCTCTGTGTTCTTACATTTTGTATCTTGTGATCAACTTGTTGCATAGCCGTATTTTTGCTGCCATTTCTTCTGGTGTTGCTAGAGTTCTTTTGTACTTACCTGTGGTTTTTTCCTGTTGTGCTCAGGTCGTCCGTTGTGCCTCACCGTGTGCCTGAGTTTTTTCAATCCATTCTTGGGTGAATATTCTACGAGCCAGCTAGCTCCCTGCCTCCACTGCCTGCTCTTTTGTTTTTTCTTGTTATTAATAAACCTTTTTTTGTTACTTACCTGCCTCAGTATCTGCTTTGGGGTCCAAACAAAACCGGAACTTAACAGAATTATCTGGCCACAATGGACCCTGCAGATACTGAGAGGATCAGGCAGGCAATATCCTCTCAAGGAGCTCTTGTAGGGCAGCACGAACAAGCCCTACGGGAGATTGTGGACAGTCTTCGCAACCTTACCACCAGTGTGACTCAGCTTGGCGGCCGCATGGACCAAGTCTCCACTCATCTCACCACACTGACAGCTCCAGTCCTTCCTCCAGCTCCTCCAGCTCCTCCAGCTCCAGCTCTTCCAAACACCCAGCTCTTCCAGACACCCCCGTGAACCCTTCATCCCCACACCTGTCAGGTATTCGGGAGAGTTAGGGTCATGCGGTCAGTTCCTTCACCAGTGTTCTCTTGTGTTTGATCAGCAGCCATTAACGTATTCAACTGATAAATCTAAAATTGCTTTTATTATGAGCTTGTTAATTGAGAATAATAATAATAATAATAATACATTTTATTTAAGGGCGCCTTTCATGGCACTCAAGGTCACCTTACAAAAGTACAGAAGTGCATAAAAACAGGGATAAAAACAAACAATAAAATACAATGGACAGTGCAAAGATCAGACGGAGTATGAGAGTTTGAACAGATGGGTTTTCAGTCTGATTTTAAAGAGGGGTAAGGAGTCCGTGTTGCGGAGGTCAAGGGGTAGGGAGTTCCAAAACAGAGGAGCCGAGCGGCTGAATGCTCGGCCCCCCATGGTGACGAGGCGAGCAGAGGGAACAGAGAGATGGATGGAGGAAGAGGATCGGAGGGTACGGGTAGGTACAGAAATATTAATGAGGTCAGAAAGGTATGGAGGGGCAAGACTGTGGATGGCTCTGTATGTATGGAGTAGGATTTTGTATTGAATGCGGTATGTGATGGGGAGCCAGTGGAGCTGCTGCAGGATGGGTGTGATGTGGTGAGTGGATGGTGTTCTTGAAATGATGCGAGCTGCTGAATTCTGTACCAGTTGAAGTTTATGGACGGTTTCCTGGGGGAGGCCAAACAGAAGAGAATTACAATAGTCAAGTCTGGAGGTGACTAAACTGAACCAGAATGGCGGTGGTGTGAGGGGTGAGAGAGGGGCGGAGGCGGTTGATGTTTCGGAGGTGGAAGTAGGCAGACCGGGTTATGTTATTAATGTGTGCTGTGAAGGAGAGTGTGCTGTCGAGGATGACACCCAGACTCTTTACCTGAGGGGAAGGGGAGATGGAGGAGTGGTCGAACGGAATGGTGAAGTTATTGGATTTGTTGAGAGTGGATTTAGAGGAGAATAAAGCTTTGGAGTCCCCTTCATTGTGGTTGATCAGACTGGAATAGTAGGTGGATTTGGCTTGAGAGATGCAGTTTTTATAGTGGGAGAGATGGTTGATATACATGTCCTTATGAATGGTGAGTCTGGTTTTCTTGCAGAGACGTTCTAGCTGACGTCCTTTGGCCTTAAGTTGACGGAGAGTGGGAGTGAACCAAGGTGACGAGCGGGTGAAGGTGACTGATCTGGTTTTGAGAGGGGCTGTTATAATGGGAGACCAGATTGTCCGGGGTTGATAAGCAGTCAGCAATGGGGAGGCAGTTAATACCAGCAGTGAGAGAGTCAACTTGAATGTTTTTGATATTCCGGAAGGAGATGGTGCGTGGGGGGATTGTCCTGGAAAGATTGAGTGTTACACTGAAGGAGAGCAGCATGTGATCCGAGTACGGGAGAGCATCTGCCTTACAGTCAGAAGGAGTAAAACCAGAGCAGCAAATTAAATCTAAGATATGTCCTTTGGAATGTGTAGGGAAAGTGGTGTATTGCTGTAAATCAAAACTGTCCAGGCAGGATATAAAGTCACGGGTAAGGGGATTATTACTGTTGTCAATGTGAATGTTGAAATCTCCCAGCAGAATAACATTTGAGGTGAGTGTGGTAAGATGGGTGAGAAATGTAGAAAATTCAGTTAAAAAATCCTTGTTAGGCTTAGGAGGTCGATAAACTGTGGCAATTATTGTGGGGACAGAACCAGAAAGCTGTGAAACAATGCATTCAAACGACTTTGGAGCTGGATAAGAGACCGGCGAGACTCTCCACATCTCACGGTAAATCATCGCGAGACCTCCTCCCCGGCCGGAGTCACGTGGTTGACTGGTGTAAACAAACCCAGGAGGAGTGGAATCGTTCAGGGACGTAAAGTCATTGGGCTGTTGCCACGTTTCAGATAAACATAGAAAGTCAAACTTACGGTCAGTGAGGAGATCGTGAACAAGATGTCCTTTACTCGTAAGCGAGCAGATGTTAAGCTGTCCAATGCTGACGCTGGCGTTGGTGTTGCCATGGTTACCAGCCGTGTAAACCAGGTTAGCAGGCCTGGCTAACACGCTGGAGTCAGCAACCCGGCCAGTGTTCTGAGGAGGGCGTCGAGATGTGGACCAAATGGACTTGATCTGACCCGAGTTGTCCAAGCGGAACGACCAACCAGATCCTCGGTGGACGTATCTCTGGCGGAGAGGAACAGCGATGTCCGGCGGGAGGTGAAGCACAGCCGGCGAGTGTCCTGTCGTGAGGAAGCGGAGACGAAGCAGCTCGTCAGCAGAGCAGTGCAGGATTCCTGTCACTGGTTGATGGATTAAACTCAGGAGGAACCAGAGGATCCCGGACCAAAGGCAGGAGTTAACACCCAGCATTGTAGGCAGGACAGGCAGCAGTACGTCCAGGTAAGCCAGTCAGTCAGTTGAAGAAGGTCGATAACCGTCCACGAGCGTTAGCACTGATAGCTCATCAGAATTAAAGGTATGAATGAAACTCACACTCACAGCGATTGCATAGTCCGTAGGACAATAAAATATCATTAAAACATTAAAAAAACACTAAAAGCCTCCCCCCCGCAAGCAGCGGCAGCCAGACATGCCAGCATTCATTCCTGGAAGAAGCTATCAGCTTGGGCGGTGGCTATGGCTAACAGTAACTCAACCATTTGTCAATCTTTTCAGTCATTTACTGCTGAGATGCTGAGAGTTTTTGACCATCCGCTACAGGGTAAGGAGGCCAGTAACCGGCTTCTTTCCTTACGTCAGGGCTCAGATTCTGTTTCTAGTTACTCAATTGATTTCCGCATTCTTGGAGCCGAGAGCGGGTGGGATGAGAAAGCCTTACAAGGGGTGTTCCTTCGTGGGTTAAGTGACGAGTTAATGGATGAGCTAGCTGCTCGGGATGAAACCTCCTCCTTAGAAGAGTTAATTTCCTTGGCCATTCGCTTAGATAACCGCCTCCATGAGAGACGTAGGGAGAGAACAGGCAGGCAGAGTTTCCCTTTTCCCCTCTCGAAGCCCAAGTCTCCCCGGCAGCCGGCACCATCTGCGTCTCTGGAGCCACCTTCCTGCAGTGTTTCTCCGCCTACGGCCTCATCACCTCTCAGCAGCGAGGAGCCCATGCAGCTGGGGAGGATGAGGCTCACCCCTGCAGAGTGTCAACGCCGTTTCCACCAGAGGCTCTGCATTTACCGCGGCCAAGCTGGCCACATCCTAGCCAACTGTCCTGCTCTGCCAAAAGAGCAGGCTCATCAGCCACGGGGGGTGGGGGTGGGGGTGGGGGGGGCGCTGGTGAGCAATGCAACTGTCGTTTCACCCCCCTCCAATCGCATTCAGCTTAAGGGTACTGTGTCATGGTCACAACTTTCTCTACCTCTCCAAGTCTTGGTTGATTCTGGTGCAGACGACAATTTTATTGACTTTAATTTTGTTTTGCAGTCTGACTTACCCACAGAGCCCCTTCCAGAACCCAAGGACGTTTTTGCCCTCGACGGAAAGCTTCTCACCCGTGTCACTCACTGTACTGCCCCAGTTTCACTGCTACTTTCTGGTAATCATCACAAGACTCTTTCACTCCACATCATTTCATCGCCCACTTACCCGCTAGTGTTAGGTCTCCCTTGGCTTAAGCTCTACAATCCACACATAGATTGGTCTACCTCATCCATCACCAATTGGAGTCTGTTTTGTCACTCACATTGCTTACACTCAGCCATCCCCACCACTGCCACCATCACACCAGTTCCACCCAAGCCTGTCGACCTCACCTCTGTCCCTTTTGAGTATCACGACCTCCAGGAGGTTTTTAACAAGGATCGTGCTTTGTCTCTACCACCTAACAGGCCTTATGATTGTAGCATTGACTTGCTCCCTGGCGCCCCCTAACCTTCCAGCAAACTGTATAATCTCTCCAGGCCCGAAAAGGAGGCCATGGAGACTTACATAACTGACTCCCTTGCTGCTGGAATCATTCATCCCTCTTCCTCACCGTTGGGGGTGGGGTTTTTCTTTGTTGACAAGAAGGACAAGACTCTACGCCCCTGTATTGACTTCAGGGGCTTGAATGACATAACTGTTAAAAACAAATATCCCCTTCCACTCATTGACTCAGCCTTCGGTCCCCTCCACCAGGCCACTGTCTTTTCCAAGTTGGACCTCCGCAATGCCTACCACCTGGTGAGAATAAAGGAGGGGGATGAGTGGAAGACTGCCTTTAACACTCCTCTGGGTCATTTTGAGTACCTTGTAATGCCTTTTGGATTAACCAATGCACCAGCAGTATTTCAGGCACTCATTAATGATGTCCTGCGTGACATGCTCAACAGATTTGTGTTTGTTTATTTAGACGACATCTTGATTTTCTCTTGCTCACTCCAAGAACACGTCCAGCATGTTAGATTGGTGCTGCAAAGATTGTTAGAGAACAGACTCTATGTTAAAGCTGAGAAGTGTAAATTTCATGTTTCATCTGTTAGTTTTCTGGGTTTTGTGGTGGAGAAAGGGCAGATCAAGACCGACCCTGCCAAGGTTCAGGCAGTGGCCGAATGGCCCACTCCTACAACTAGAAAGCAACTTTCTGGGGTTTGCAAATTTTTACTGCCGGTTTGTCCGTGACTATAGTCAAATTGCTACTCCACTAACTAAACTTACTTCTGTGAAATCTCCCTTTGTGTGGTCACCTGCAGCCGAAGCTGCATTTGTGAAGTTAAAGTGCATGTTTTCTTCTGCCCCTGTGTTGTCTCACCCTGATCCTGCAGCTCAGTTTGTGGCAGAGGTTGATGCCTCGGACTCTGGTGTTGGGGCGATCCTCTCCCAGTGCTCCACCTCGGACCAGAAGCTGCATCCCTGCGCATTCTTCTCCCGCCAACTCACCCCGGCGGAAAAGAATTATGATGTGGGGAACCGAGAACTGCTGGCAGTAGTTTTAGCCCTCCAAGAATGGAGGCACTGGCTGGAGGGCTCTACTCACCCATTTGTGGTATGGACTGATCATAAGAACTTGTCTTACCTCCGTTCTGCCCGCAGGCTCAACTCATGCCAGGCTCGGTGGGCCCTGTTCCTGGGCCAGTTCAACTTCACACTCACCTACCGGCCAGGATCCAGGAATGTCAAGCCTGATGCCTTGTCACGTCAGTTCGCCCCTCCAGTTGAGGAGTCATCTGAGGAAACCATCCTGCCATCTTCCTGTGTGGTGGGAGCAGCCAGGTGGGAGATTGAAGGGGTGGTCCAGGAGGCCCAAGAGGATCATCCGGCTCCCGAGGATTGTCCACCGGACCGGCTGTTCGGGTCTCCGTCTGCCAGATCTCCAGTGCTCCAGTGGGGACACGGCTCCAAGGTTGCTTGCCATCCAGGTTTTCATCGGACCCTGGCCCTTCTTCAGCAGCGCTTCTGGTGGCCCTTCATGTCCGTTGATACGAGGGAGTACGTCTCCGCCTGCTCAGTGTGCGCTCACAGCAAGGCATCTCACCGTGCCCCCGCTGGCCTTCTTCGCCCCCTTCCCATTCCTCACCGACCTTGGTCTCACATCGCCGTGGATTTGTCACAGGCCTGCCTCCATCGGAAGGTAACACCACTATCTTAACTATAGTTGACCGTTTTTCCAAGGCTGTGCACTTCATTCCCCTGCCTAAACTACCTTCTACTCTCTAGACTGCTACTCTGCTCATCCAGCATGTCTTCAGACTTCATGGCAGTCCGCAGGACATGGTGTCAGACAGAGGTCCACAGTTCTCCTCCCGGGTATGGAGAGCCTTTTGCCAAGCATTGGGGGCGTCGGCCAGCCTGTCGTCGGGTTACCACCCACAAACTGTCAGACAGAGCGGGCGAATCAGGACCTGGAAGCAGCCCTTCGTTGTGTCACCTCTCATCACCCGGTTTCCTGGTCCACCCACCTTCCCTGGGTTGAATATGCCCACAACTCCCCAGTTTGCTCCGCCACAGGTGTGTCTCCATTCATGGCTTCTAATGGTTTCCAACCCCCACTGTTCCCAGCCCAGGAGACGGATGTGGCAGTTCCCTTGGTGCTGGGGCATCTCCGGCGTGCCCGCCGAGTCTGGCATGAAGCCCGGGCAGCTCTCATCCGCACTGCTGCTCGGAACCAGAGACTGGCAGACCGCCACCGCACTCCAGCCCCAGATTACCAGCCTGGTCAAAAGGTCTGGTTATCCTCCCGTGACCTCCCACTTCAAACCGAATCCTGGAAACTGGCACCGAGGTACATTGGCCCATTTGAAATTGATCATATTATTAATCCCAGTGTGGTTAAGCTAAAGCTGCCTCCCTCCTTGAATGTCCACCCGTCGGGGTACTGTGATGATTTTGGTTCCTGTGGTATGTTTTTGTGTTTGCTCTCTCTCCCTCCCCTCTTTTCTGTTCTGCAGTGCATGTTCGTGTCAGGGGGTGTGGCTGGCTTCTCCTGCAGCAGCAGATGAGACACACCTGTCTTCACTCACCTCATCTTCCTGTCTACAAAAGCCTGGTCGTCACTCCACTATGCTGCCAGATAATTCCGTCATGTTCGGTAGAGCTCTGTGTTCTTACATTTTGTATCTTGTGATCAACTTGTTGCATAGCCGTATTTTTGCTGCCATTTCTTCTGGTGTTGCTAGAGTTCTTTTGTACTTACCTGTGGTTTTTTCCTGTTGTGCTCAGGTCGTCCGTTGTGCCTCACCGTGTGCCTGAGTTTTTTTCAATCCATTCTTGGGTGAACATTCTACGAGCCAGCCAGCTCCCTGCCTCCGCTGCCTGCTCTTTTGTTTTTTCTTGTTATTAATAAACCTTTTTTTGTTACTTACCTGCATCAGTATCTGCTTTGGGGTCCAAACAAAACCAGAACTTAACAAAATGTCCTGAACACAAGTATTTCAGATATTGTCAGGAATTATAGAGCAACTTTTCTTCCTTTTCTTTGTTTTTGATGGCACTTCCAGTTGTTTAGATTTTCAGGGTAGAAATGTGCGACTTTTACTCTGGAATATCTCAAAATACTGATACAGTAAAAATACTTGAGTTCTGTGTGTGTAAGTTGACAGACATGTCCTCAACATCAGGAATAATCTTTTTCATTTTCATTTCCAGCAACCCAAAAATCAAAGAATAAAGACATTTCCCTTACATGTTAGTGGTATTTACTTTTTAATTTATAAGGGACACTGATAATTAATTTGACTCTTATTCTGAATAGAATTCAATTCATTGTATTTCTATAATGTTATGTATTTTATAACAGCTTAATCTGAAAATCAAAAGTCATCATTCTGCTAACTTTTCTAAGTCTGTCACTAGCTCCCCCCATCAGCTCCATCTGGGCTGTTTGAAGGCATTATTCAATGTAACACATATTAATGTCAGTACATGGATGCACTACAGTTGTAGCATTAGCTGATGTCACCATGGAGATTAGAGTGACTGCCAGCTTGACTGTAGTTCACTCTGCTACATTACTAACTGTACTGACTAGCTGTAGCTGGGTAGCTACCTCGCTAACACTGCAAACACATATGATAAACATGAGTAACATGACAGCTGTCAGCGGCAGGATTATATTTGACTTTTAATAAAACTTAACCAGTGTTTCACTTTTCAGCAATGTACCTCATAGTTTGCAACTATTACTGTGAGCACACCGCCTGACTCTGCTCCACCTTTTTAACTGTGATGCCTACCTTGGTGCCGGTGCTGAGAGTCTAGAAACAATGGGAGCGCCCTCTTTTCCCATCATGCCTGTCTAGTGCTGATCTAGTGTTTATTTACAAGTATTGTGTTTTCTGTTAGGCCTATATGCTCCAGAATGCAAATGTGACTGTGTATTAATACAAAGTCACAGTGTTTATAATGTGTCTGTTCAGAACATGGTGGCTCATGTTGCTAATTGTCATTTTTCTGCTGGTTTAGAGTTTCAACCAATAGAGAGGTGGCTGTTACATTTCTTGAGACCAGCTGTACTTTCTAACATAATCTGAACAAATGGAATGTTGGGACTTATAAAGAGCAACTATTGCATTAAGTATCAAATAAAACCCTGTAAGAATATTATGATGGGATATAAACAGCTGTTGACATTAGCTGACAAGAATATTGAAGGTATGATTGTCTCTTTCATTCAGCCAGCCGGAGAACCAGGTGAGCTCCTCTGGTGTGTCGGTTTCGGCCCAGGGGCAGTACGTTTGACACCCCTGGTTTACAGGTTAGGAGTGAATAATCCAGTCATTTTCCTGCTAAAATTAAAGTTATGTTATGCAGGATTGTTGGTTACTGTTTGTAAACACGCTCAACAGCTCAGGTGAAGGTGAAAGCAAACCCCAGATTCGTTCTTGTTTGGCATTTCTTCTTGCTAAATTTGCATTTCTTTTGGTGTTGTATCTCTTTGATTCCTGCTGCTTACAGTCTGGCATCTGGTCCCCACCTTTTTATAAAGCCCTGAGCTCACCTGAGCGCTGTCGGGGTACACACCCAGAAGCTTCCCAAACACAGAAAATGAGAAGAAAGTAAGAAAACACAGGCAGAGGGCAGAGTCTCTGCAGATAAATACACCAGCACACACTGAGAGTGGCTCATAAGTGATGATTGAGAGGGATTATTTCTGTATGAGTCTATACACTGTTTTGAAGGAAGATCCTGCAGAGTTTATCTTTAAGGTTTTAGCTCCACATTGCTCTGCCACAGTCAATGGATTAAACCACTGAACAAGACAAATAGACTTCATTGTGGATCAGTATAATATCAGCCTGATGTCTGCAGTTTAGTGTCAACACAACTTTCACATCATAATAATCTCAGCACAGGAGTAAAAAATGGTGTCTGACCTCAGAGACTCCAGTTTACAGTGTGGACTCTCCAGAAAATCACACAGCTGCTTCACTCCTGAATCCTGCAGGTTGTTGTTACTCAGCTGCAGCTCTCTCAGATGGGGGGACTTCACAGCTGAGGCCAGAAAAACACAGCTGATCTCTGACAAACTGCAGCCCCTCAGTCTGAATAAAGAATAAATGATGTAGATAAAAATCATTAATAAAACAATCAGATGTGTTCAGGTGTTAAATGTGTAGCTCAACATTACTATGTCCTGATCAATGAGCTTTGCCCTAAACTGAGCAGTGACTTTGTCATTGTGTTATTGTGGATCATCATGATGTCAGCCTTCTACAGACATCATCCAAATGTCACCACAACATTCATTCACCTATTCATATCAACACAGATTAACAACATGCTGCTGATCTCAGTCAAGTCTGTATTTAGAGGATCAATATCAAATCAGACACATTGGACTAAAAACTGTTCGTTCATTCATTTCTTACATGACCTTCATACTGTATTTGTATATGGAATAAAAAGGAGAGGGACACATTTGTTCAAGTTTGTTCAACAGCCACATGCACATTAAAAGAGTTATTGGTGGCAGTAAATATTCCTCCTGTCCATACTGAGTGTGAAGTGGTCTCTTCTTAACTCAGCTACACTGTAAGAAATGTCTTCATCAGTTCAGATGAAACTAATATGAAGCTTCAGCAGTCTGAGTTATCCAAATCAAGAGGCTGTGGACCAAAGTTACAGACTGTTTAGCACCAAACTCCCTCTTTGAGTTACTGTTCCTCCTCTGCAGCTCAACAAGAAAAACACTGTCAAACACTAAATACTGACTGTAACTCAGACGTCTGAAGCCTCACATTAGTTTAAACTGAACTTTTACACAGAACAAGACTGGATTTTGTCCTCCATCTGGAAACACTGGAGTCAGGTTATAAAGGGACTGCTTCACAGACAGTATGGACAGAAGGAATGATTACAGACATCAACTACAAAGTGCACTCAGTAGAGTGCAGACCTCTGCCAGGCGACTGCATTACAGCTGTGACTCTAGACAACAACACATGCTGCTCAGCTGTGACCGCTGGAGTTGTCCCTCCTGACTTCCTTACAGTCAAGACGGCGGCTAAGATAACAAAACATTTGAGATGCTTGCTGTCTACACAGGGCTTTAAACAGATGACATTAACACAGGACATATCAAAGTGCTTGACTTATATAGAACATTTACTAAAGTGCTGGACGGAATCTTCAGAGTCTGTTATAATAAAATGTATGCCTCTGTGCACCAGTCAAGTTTCTCATTACATCCATGTCTGTAAAAACATGGATACTTCACATCCATTGTCCCCCGACAGCACAGAAGATCTATACAATCAACATCATTTCAAGGTGGACACCCAAGATCAGTGTCACCAACTCAGTCTCTGACCAAATGTCTCCCCTTCTTCTTCCCACTGATAGAGGAAACACTTGATGGCAACTGGGATTGTTCCACAGCACATCAGTCAACACATGGATGCATAGGGAAACAGGAGCCAGTCAATGCTTGTCATTTAGAAATGAGATCACATAGACGTATGAATCCAGATCATTAATGGTGCAGTCCTAATGGGCGTGTGAGTGTGAAAGAATATCAACCTGTCCTTAAAGTCCAAGATGTTTCCAGTGCAGACTATTTATTTGCTTATTGTTGCAGTCTAAAGGTCTGTGACTTCAAATGATTATGTGACGTTAACATGAAAACAAAGAAACCTCAGAACCTCAGGAATCTTAAATTCTCTTTGGATAAATCTCAAACTTGATGGTGTCTAAATCTTCTAAATCATCATTTCTCTGCCTTTCATAACCAACTGTTCAGCCATTTGGAAAAACACAACATTTCTGAAAACACTGAAAGCTTTATAACCTCAGTCAAGGATTTATATCATATATATCCAAAAACAAACAAACACCTACATAATCAAGTGAACTGACCTCAGATTCTCCAGTCTACAGTTTGGACTCTCCAGTCCAGCACACAGCTGCTTCACTCCTGAATCCTGTAGGTTGTTGTGACTCAGGTCCAGCTCTCTCAGATGGGAGGGGTTGGACTTCAGAGCTGAGGCCACGACTTCACAGTCAGTCTCTGAGAGTCCACACCAACTAAATCTGACATGACACATATATTACAAAATCTGTTATTGTCAAAGAGACACTTTATATTTACTTTATGGATCTGATGATAAAACAGTTTGAAATATCCTGTTTTGATGGACTGAAAATAGTTAAGAATAAAAAAAGAACACAAAGAATTCAAACTAATTAAAAGCTGATTCATGACCAGAATTACTGCCTCGTGGTCGTATGCTTCACCAGTCAAGTTACACTTACAGTTTACATCCATGTCTGTCCACACTCATATGTGTCCATGACAGTAGACAATGATTCAAATATGAATGTTGCTGCAAAGAAGCTACTTATTCTAAAACACAGACGCTTCACACACATCTTCAACCCGACAGCACAGAAGATCTATACAATCAGCACAGTTTCAAGATCAGTGTCACCAACTCAGTCTCTGACCAAATGTCTCCCCTTCTGTTCCTGAGATATGACGTTTAATAATGACCAGAGAAGTGTTTTATGCAGAACATGATGATGTCACAGTGAAGTTGACCTTTGACCTTTTGGATATAAAATCTCATCACTTCATTATTTTATCCTGTTAGACATTAGTGTGAAGTTTTGTCATAATTAGTGAATGAATTCTTGAGTTATGGCCAAAAACATATTCTGTGAGGTCACAGTGATCTTGACCTTTGACCACCAAAATCTAATCAGTTCATTCTTAAGTCCAACTGGACGTTTGTGCCAAATGTAAAGAAATCCTCTCAAGGTGTTCTTGAGATGTCGTGGACAGACTGACAACCCAAAAACATGATGCCTCTGGCCACGACTGTCGCCGGCGCCGAGGCATGAAAAAAGAGATAGCAACAACTGGATAAAAGCAGTTTTTAGGACTTCAGAAATCTCCTTTGGCAAATGATACAGATCTTATTTTAAATGTTTAAGCATAGTGGTGAATAAACTCAGGTATTATCTGCATGTCTGATTCTATAAAACACCTTACACAATCTGTTTATGGAGTAATAACTTCACTGCTTTCACTCAGAACCATCAAATACTGCCATACTGTGATGAAATGCTGCTGTGATAAAACCTCAACAACAACCTCTGAAGTCCATCATTTGTTTTATCAGGTTCACATGGCGCCTCCATCACATAAAGGTGAAAAACTGTCAACTGGAACAATGATTAGAAATAAATAGAAAAACGGTGTTCATTAACTCAACAGCTATAAACACAACCAACTGAAACATCTACATGTTTTGCACTCACAGCATTTGAAACAGCTCAAGAACATCTGTGACAAAATACAACAGACACATCATTTGAACATTTTATGAATAATAAGAATTTCATAGTGTGTATATTTGAAGAATTAAACTACTAATCTACAATGATTTATGATGTTAATCACATCTGGACTTACTGAGCCTTTCTGCAGTTCCTCACAGCTGGAATCAGTCTCTGTCGTCCAGCCTCTGTTGTGTTGTATTTCTTCAGGTCCAACTCATCCAGAACCTCCTCTGACATCTGCAGCATGTAGGCCAGAGCTGAGCAGTGGATCTCTGAGAGTTCCTTCTCTGATCTGTTCTCTGACTTCAGGAACTCTTGGATCTCCTGATGTACTGAGAGGTCGTTCATCTCCAGCAGACAGTGGAAGATGTTGATGCTTCTGTCAGGAGAGACATTGTTTGTGTTCATCTTCTTCAGGTTGTTGATGGCTCTCTGGATGATTTCTGGACTGTTGTCTGTCCGACCCAAAAGGCCTCCTAACAGTCTCTGGTTGGACTCCAGAGAGAGGCCATGAAGGAAGCGGACAAACAGATCCAGGTGACCATTTTTACTTTGGAGAGATTTCTTCATGGCTCTCTGTAAGAACACATCCAGGGATCTGTATTTATTCCGGTCTGTCCCCAGGAAGTCCTCCAGTACCTTTGTGTTCCTGTTGGTGAAACAGTGGAACAGGTAGACTGCAGCCAGAAACTCCTGAACGCTCAGATGAACGAAGCAGTAGACTGTTTTCTGGAAGATCACAGACTCTCTTTTGAAGATCTCTGTACAAACTCCTGAGTACACCGAGGCCTCCGTGACATCAAGACCACAGCGCTCCAGGTCTTCTTGGTAGAACATGATGTTTCCTTTCTCCAGATGTTCAAACGCCAGCCTCCCCAGCTTCAGAAGAATGTCCCTGTCAGCCTCCGTCAGCTCCTGTGGACTGGTCTCATGTCCCTGATCATACTTGTGCTTCTTCCTCTTTGTCTGAACCAGCAGGAAGTGTGAGTACAGCTCAGTCAGGGTCTTGGGCAGCTCTCCTCTCTGCTCTGTAGTCAACATGTGATCCAGAACTGTAGCAGTGATCCAGCAGAAGACTGGGATTAGACACATGATGTGGAGGCTCCTGGATGTCTTCATGTGTGAGATGATTCTGCTGGACCGCTCTTCATCACTGACTCTCCTCCTGAAGTACTCCTCCTTCTGGGCGTCAGTGAAGCCTCGTACTTCTGTTACCCTGTCAACACATGCAGGAGGGATCTGATTGGCTGCTGCAGGTCGGGAAGTTATCCAGACCAGAGCCGAGGGAAGCAGCTTCCCCTTGATGAGGTTTGTCAACAGCACGTTGACTGATGACTTCTGTGTGACATCAGTCACAACCTCATTGTTGTGGAAATCCAGAGACAGTCTGCTTTCATCCAGGCCGTCAAAGATGAACAGAACTTTACAGACAGCGAGCTCCTCTGCTGTGACCTTCTGTAATGTTGGATGGAAAACACGGAGCAGAGTGAGAAGACTGAACTTCTCATCTCTGATCAAGTTCAGCTCCCTGAACGAAAGCAGAATCACCACACTGACATCTTGGTTTTCCAAACCCTCGGCCCAGTCCAGAGTGAACTTCTGCACTGTGAAGGTTTTTCCAACGCCAGCGACGCCGTTGGTCAGAACCACTCTGATGTGTTTCTGTTGCTCAGGTAAGGCTTTAAAGATGTGCTGACACTTGATTGGAGTTTCATGGAGGGTCTTCATCTTAGAAGCTCTCTCAAGCTGCTTCACCTCATGTTGGGTATTAACCTCTTCACTCTGTCCCTCTGTGATGTAGAGCTCAGTGTAGATCCTGTTGAGGAGGGTTTCACTTCCTGTTTCATCACTTCCTTCAGTCACACGTTCACATCTCTTCCTCACACTGATCTTATGTTCATCTAAAATCTCCTGCAGACCACTGTCTGCTGAAAGAGAAGGAAACATGTCAGACTAAAGAAATAAATCTGGACTCTGATTATTTTCATGACCAACATTAAAACAAGTAACACAAACAAATGAAGGTTTTATACATTAGTTTGATAAAATCTTTCATGTCTACACTTTACAACACAAATAAACCAAGAAGAATCCTGTTTTCAGACATGATGACATCAGCAGACAGATGTACAGTCTTACTTTGTACAGTGCTGGTCTGACTGGCTGTCTGCAGTCCAGCTCTTGTTCTGGATCTTTTTCCACACTGGGGACAGGAGGAGTCTCCTGATGAAGCAGACTGGTCCCAGTATGAGCTGATGCACTGTCTGCAGAACCAGTGTCCACAGCTGGTAGAGACTGGATCCTTCAGGACGTCCTGACACAAACTACAGCAGGACGGCTGCTCCTCCACAGAAACATGACTCCTCTTCTTCTCTCTGTGAAGATGAACACATTATTTAGATCTCGTCCTGCAAACTGTGCTGACAATTATTTGCTTTATTCACACACTCAGTCACAGGCAGTTCAAATATCTCATGGTGGAGCTTCATGAAAACCTCCTGAGTAATGTTGTGCTCCACTGTGAGACGACTTTCAAAAGGCAAAAAGCTCCCTCATGTTTTTCAACAGTCTCTTACTTTGTGTCTGAGGGTCCAGGTTCATTACTGAAGTTTAGAGGAGTAATCATGGACCAGTCACTCTTCATAGACAGACAGCTGGACACTGGAGACTCTACTCTCTGTCTGTGGAAACAAAAAATGTTTGACACATATTATTAGTCCTTGTAAAGACCAGGTTCAAACAGTATCATCGTTGGCACTGCCTGTGTTTTACCCACCAGCAGCTACGTGTCTCCTTTATCTGAACACCCTTGTAAATATACAGGTAATTTAGTTTCCTTCTTATTTCTTCTCTCAGTGCTGCTCTTATATACTGTGTTCTATTTAACTGCATATTTTATTGTTATATTCTATTTTCAGTAGATAGCCAAATTTAAAGGACTCTGATCAGGGCCAAATAACTTGATCAGGACATCCCCGATGACTGAATAAAACAATACCTCATGTCATTATAAAAACAGTGTTGTGGTGTAGATTATCAGATAATAATAAAAACAGAATCATCTTCAGGTCAGTTTACAGTAGAAACAGTCTCTTACTTTGTGTCTGAGGGTCCAGGTTCATTACTGAAGGTTAGAGGAAGACCTTTACTGTGGTCACTCTTCACAGACAGCTGACAGCTGGACGCTGGAGACTCTGATCTGTCCCCGTCTGCCTCCAAATCAGCCATCTTCCCAAATCTGAGAGAACTGTAACACACATACACAGTGTGATGAAGTCAGTAACTTCTTATTTATAGGACATGATTACATATTGGCTGGGTATTTCTATGACATACAGTAGGCGAGAGGGGGGTCAGTTGGGACACTTTTGTATTGACACTAAATAACCTTTGATTACTCACAGACTACTTGAACAGTAATGAAAATAATTTGATCTCTGAACAGATACAGGCGTCTGCTAACTATTTATCAGGTGTTTAGAGCCCAACCCAAACGCGAAAGGCACAGTTTTGTTAAATGTACAAGGAGTACATTTTCCCAAAGTTCTGACTCCCTGGGACAGTTGGGACACCGTGTTCTGGGCTGGGCTTCAAATATATATAAACTGGACTTACAGTTTACATCCATGTCTGTGAAAACATGGAAGCTTCACACACAGAAGATCTATACAATCAGCACAGTTTCAAGATCAGTGTCACCAACTCAGTCTCTGACCAAATGTCTCCCCTTCTGTTCCTGAGATATGACGTTTAATAATGACCAGAGAAGTGTTTTATGTAGAACATGATGATGTCACAGTGAAGTTGACCTTTGACCTTTTGGATATTAAATGTCATCACTTCATTATTTTATCCTGTTTGACATTAGTGTGAAGTTTTGTCACAATTAGTGAATTAATTCTGGAGTTATGGCCAAAGACATGTTTTGTAAGATTGACCCCTGACCTTTGACCACCAAATTTTAATCAATTCATCCTGGAGTCCAAGTATACGTTTGTGCCAAATTTGAAGAAAGTCCCTCAAGGCCTTCTTGAGATAAGTCAGTCATGAGAATGAAACAGACGTTTCTACGAATGGATGGACGGACAACTGGAAAACATGAAGCCTTCGGCCACAGCATGAAGGCATTATTATTATTATTAGCATTTACCTTGTGTACCCACCTCTCGCCCAGTGTCACCATGTCAGCTGGGACAGGCTCCAGCCCCCCCGTGAGCCCCGACAGTATAAGTGTTTACAAAACAGGAATGAATGAATGAATGAATGAATGGATCTGCATGAGACAAAAGGCTCGTTGGAGATGAGCCAGGCCTGCGCAGATTTGATCACAGGTGATCACTGCACAATGCATGCTGGTTCGTTTTGTGTCAGACTTCATCCCAACTTGCTCTGACTAGGACTGTACCCAAATATTTGGATATTCGAATATTCGTTGCTATGGGTAGGTATTCGTTATGAAAATTTGGTATTCGATATTCGTTCTTCTTTTTTGTTTTTTTTTTAATTTTTTTTTTGTTTTTTTACATATTTTTTGGGTGCTAAATGTAGTCTATTTGTTGTTGGTAAATGTAGGTTATCAATAAAAATCAAAACTTTCAAATTGCATTGTTAAAAATGTGAAAATATAGTATCGCCTACCAACTGAGCTTGTGCACACGGCACGCTTGAGCGCATCCGTCTGAGGCTGTGGATCAGTGCCAAGTTTTACCATTTTATCACTATTCCCTCTAACTTGCAGCTGTTTTTTGGTTATCTTTTGAATTTAATTTGAATTATGGAACCGTTTTTGTCAACGTTTGTTTCCCCCGTTTTGTACAATAAATTATTGTTTAAAGTTTCAACAAGTTTCTTTTGGAGTGCGTGACACAAGTGTGTTTTGAAAACGACCGCACACTGTCACCTTCGGATGTCATGACAGTAATAGCCATTAATGTCAAAATATCATTTACAGACCGATTTAACAGACAATCGCTGCTGCCCGACCCGCAGGTCCATTTGCGGATCCCACGGGTTACGGGTCGACCCGCGCATCACTACTCAGCTCAGTCTATAAGGCTGTACACAACAGTAAGGCTATAGACATTATATTCTATTCAGGCCGGCAGAACCAGCAGCGCATCGGCTCTACAGTGCACGGCACTGCTGATTAACCATTTTATTGCAGCACAGAGTGTCTGCCAGCAACCAATTACTTGCAGAGGCTTCCTACAACTTGTTTCAACGGTTCCGATTTAATCAGAAGACAAATTCAACAGGATGACTAGCCAATGTGAAAATCAAAAGAAAGCATAGAATAATGTACTGAAGGAGACTGTTGTGCCATCACATGTTTTGTGGTTTGAGAGCAAAGATCCGGTCGCCGCTGTGCAAAACCATTACCTGATCTAACAGCTGATTGGTTTAGATGTTGACTCAACAATATGACGTTTGAGATCAACTTTTCATTTTAGTAGAATTTCAGAGATTTAGATTTGATGTGTCTAGGGTTGGGATCCAGATCTGGTTCTTTTTTGGAACCGGTTCCATCACATTTGGAGTAACAGTTCCTGCAAACGGTTCCTAGATTGTAAAAAAAACGTCATGTGCATTTCCATTAGAGTGCGGCACGGGCCACATATTTCTGCCCGAACCCAACCGAGCCCGACATTATTTAATTACTAAAGCACTGAGTTTGTGTCACACATTTGTCATGGTTACAGGCTTTAACAGGCCGGGCGTGCGCTGTGGGTGCTCAGCGGAGAGGGAGACCTCCGTGTTTGAGACGGGAGTGGGCAGCGGGAGGTCCGACGCTTTCAGCGAGGGGAGAGGGAGAAATATAACAAAATAAGATAAAATAGGAAAACTTGTCTCCCTCTTTTATTTAATTTTCAGCGTTTAATCAAGGCGGAGGCGGGCAGCGGGAGGTCTGAGACTTCCAGCTTGGAGAGCGGTAGAAACAAACAGCCAATGTGTGTGTGTTCTGTTCAGGTGTTGTCACGTAAATAACAATGCCCAAGCATGAATACATATAAGTATTTTTTTATTACATTGCTGTGGTTAATTTGAGGTAATTGTGTTACTGTAGAAATCAGAGAATCGCTTTTTGTTGTTATATATTCTCAGGGAGATGATACAAGCTCTAAATCTGAAATACACACCACACACAAATGTGTATTTTCATCTAATTGTACTGTGCAACAGTCAGAATAAAGTTTTTGTATTTGTATGATAGCATTTGTGTTTATTATACTTATTTAAGTATAGCAAGTACAATGAATATAATGTAGGAATCGCTAAGAAATCGGACCGTTAAGAAGGAATCAGTAAGGAATCAGAATCGTTAAAATCCTAACGATTTATTCTGTGACAGAAAACATGTTGTGTGACTGATGGTGAAGTTAAGTCGTCACAGACTGAATACATTCATCATAAACTATACAGAGTCTACTGTACATTAACACTGGACTGTTTCATTATTGAAGTATTTAACATCACACAGACTGGTGGTCATTCTTAAACTAACATGTGTACAGATGTGAAGCCCTGACTATATCTGACTGATCTTTAATGAAGCTGTTGTCTTGTATCAAATATGAAGCTTATAGTCAGACACAGGTTATTCAGCCTGTGTAGTTGAGGGGACAGGTCAAACTGATATGATGCTGATTTACAGGAGAATTCATATAAATGGAGGTTGAACCATGAACATAAACTACAGATCGCCTGTAAAGCATTTTAATAAATCAGTCTATCAGAATTAAAACAACTGGAGACTGAGAACAAACTGATCTATGAGTCTGATTATATTTGAATAAATCACCATCATATCTGACAGGATGTGAGTGTTTCTGTGACTTCCTGTACAGACTGAAGGTTGCTGGGAACTGTCAAGCCGTTTCTCAATATGCGGACTTGTGTTCTTGTGGACTTGTGACACGTCATCAGTCACAGCCCAAGTACTGTTCCAACTCAAAGTTCACATCTAGCAAAGTTCAGTCCAAATTCCCGGCTGTGTTCTCGACACACCCATTTCACCGGGGATGCATCGGAGCAGACTTGTGTGGACTTCAGACAGCCAGGTATCCCAGCATGCATTTCACAGCAATCATTGGAAAATGACAAGTGAGGGAAAGGCGCACAATTGTAAGCCATAATTACCGATATGTGACTGTTGTTTTGTCACAGAACGTAGTGTTTTCATGCGTAGTTTAAACGTCAGACCCGTGGTCGATGTTTTAATATAGAGCCCAGCTGAATGTGACTGAGGTCCGCTAGATGACAGCGGTGTCAGCGCTCATACATCATAAACACGTGTGTGTCCCACTGAGAGCAGCCTCTCTCGGGTCGTCCTTTTGAAACTCGTGGCTGATATCTCTGTAGTGGTTAAATATGAAATGTAATTCATTTGGGGAATGTCTAATGGGCAACATTCAGTCTCAGTGTAAGATATATTCTTAGATTATTAAATGTTGTAACATGTAAGTGTGGCTGAATAAACTTTTCCTCTTCACATCTGACCTGTTTGATCCATTTATATTGATGAGGACAGACTAAATGACAAACTGCTGTCAGCGTAATCCAGTACAGTTCAACAGCACCACAATCTACAACTCAACACTTCAATAAAATGTCAGACTGAATATTAAACTGCTGTTGTTTTTTCTAGGTGAACCAAGTGAACTGTCAAGTCTCCATAAACATGTGGACAGAAAGCATAATGATGAGACAAATGCAGTGATGGACAGTAACTAAGTATATTTACTCAAGTAGCTACTGTACTTAAGTACAAATCTGATGTACTTCGGGTATTTCCATTTACTTAGAGGGAAATACTGTACATTCTACTCCAGCTACATTTATTTGATAGCTATAGTGACTGTTCAGATAGTTTGTTTTATATGTTGTTGTTTCATATTTACAAGTTGCTGTGTGTTGTTATAGATCAGACTAGTGCACCAGTGACAGGTGTTAAAATCAGTTCTGCCATGACAACATTTAAATGCTGCTCACATGTAGCCTACCTTGATCAGTTAATACTCAATACATATTCATGTATATGATGATCACAACACAATTGGGTCACTCTGCATCATGAGCACTTTGAACTCTTCATTTGAAGTAGTCCTACATTCTGCTGACAATACCCAGATACTGTTACTCAAGTCAGATTTGGTATGCAGCACTTTGACTTGTGACTGAGTTTCTGTTCTTTGTTGTGATATTCCTGGGTTTGTCCACAACTGGACAAATATATCGAACAGACATGCAAGCATCACATGTCTCATCCTCATCCTCCGCTGTCTTTCTGGGCTCTGCCTCCTCAGCTGGGCAGCCTCCTCCTCAGCCTGCAGGTACAGCAGTCCTGCTGCAATAACTGCGCCACAATCCCTCAGCAGAGTCCCCCTTTTCTCTCTGTGTCTATAAAGTGCCGCTGCTCGCGGTAGTAGAGCTTTTCACTGTGACGCACATTCAAAGAGTTGACACAAGAGGTCCGACCCTACTCTCCCCTAGAACACACTAAACAATGAATAAACATCAACACTCACCGTGTCTCACACCACCTGTCTTCCTCTCACTGCTCTGTGCTCTTTAAAATGGAGTCTGAACACAACACTGACTTTACACTTTCTCTTTCGCCCTTCCTCTCTGTTGGCACCTCCCCCCTTTGACTCATGGGAAATTATTTATTGACAGTAACACAGAGACTTGAGACTCTGCTGAGAGTCAAGCATCATGTGAGTTATTACAAAAGATCACAAACACATGAGACAAACACAACTGTTTCATCTGACAGTAAAAAGTATTTAACTTAGAGTAGAATAAGACAGAATATCTTTCTTGTCATTGTGCATGTACAACCACATTTAATGCAGCCTCCTCAGAGCAAACTCTCCATGGCTCCTGAAAGTGGTGGCCTTTGCTCTTGACTTTACTGTTCTTCACATAGCACAGTTTGGATGGGGGCGACAAAACACCGGGAACGTTGTGGAATGTTCAGAAAACATCTGTTTGGAACATCCATCAATTTCCGGACAGTTGATACGGACACTTTAGAGTCACCAGTTAACCTGCATGTCTCTGGACTGTGGGAGGAAGCTGGAGCACCTGGAGGAAACCCACGCTGACACGGGGAGAACATGCCAACTCCACACAGAAGGCCCCCCCACCCATACCCTGGGTTCAAACCAGGATGGCTCCAGACTAACTGTTTCTTCAGTCGCAGCACTGTCGCCTCTGACTGGAAATTTTAGGAGCACATTTTAAATCATCCTGCAGTGCAGTTATTCACATTTCTGTCCATTTTAACTGCATCATAAAGGCTTAGTTCACATTCACCAAAGTCACACATGAACACAATAACGGCTTCAGTCCCCCGTAGGAAATCGCTGCTTGACACACACATATTGGTTTTATTTCTAGGTGGCTAAAATATATTTTGCCGCTGCCCCCGTCCACAGTGGGACATTGCTGAGCTTCCATGTCGGTTCTCCTGCCTGCTTCTCCAAACTGGGGGTGTGTTGAGCGCCCACTACTGCACTTTTTTTTTTTTCCCTACTTGTCTGCATTGTTCTTCGTAGCTTAGCGCCACAAAAGGGTGTAAGCTTCTTGTGAAGATTGATGCACTGTTAATCTTGCAGTCAAGTATTTTATACCCATAATGCGTGGTTGTGATCGTCACCCACCCTCCCTGGAGACTAGCCTAGCAGCCTTTATTGGAAAAACTTCCTAATATGAGCCAGAGAGGGCCGTGATACACCAAAGTGTGTCAAGGGGGAAGTAAGGAAACAAGCAAGGGGGAGGGGGCAGGTGCTTAAGTCCTGAGTTGTATAGTGCCAGTGCATGCGGAGAAGAAGGAGGAAAAAACAAACAAGCAAATAAACAAACAAACAAAAAAAACAGGGGAGAAACAGGCAGTGTAGCTGATGTATTGTGGCCTTGACGTGGTTGTGCTCCATGCAGATTATCAAAAATAAACATATACATGTCTACTATACTGTACTGAAAAACAAAAACAAAAGAGAAGTCTATACTGAACACCAAAAATGTGAGAGTCTTGGTGGAGGGGGAAAGCCCGATTGTAGAGAAGAGCTGCCAGCACGGTGTGGTAGGTTTGAGAAGCAAGTGGGCCCCTTTGGAGTGATCCCATCGGTTCTTTGCGATGTGTCACGGAGCTGAAGTATCAAACATGCATGCGTGTATTTGAACCCTCCCAATGTGTTTATGAAAACCATCACCAGGGTCCAGGGCCAGCCCGGTGGGGAAGGGGGGCGGTATGGCACCCCCAGACCGCAGGAGCACCCAGACCCCAAGACCAGGGAGCCGCAGAGGCCGCAGGACACCACGCAGGCCCAGGGACCCGGGGCGGCAATGGCTGGCACCCCCAGAGAGCCAGAGACACGCCCCAGACAGGTGGGGCAGGAGGGCCCACCCACCCACCACCCGACGCGGACCCCACCCCGACCACCCGCCACCACCCACCCACGGACGCACCCAGAGACCACCCCCGACCCAAGGAGCCAGGCTCGGGGGCCCGGCACCGTCCCCGGGGAGAGAACCAGCACCGCACCGGACGGGCCCGCACCAGGAGCCGGCCACCAGCAGACGCTGGACCGGATGGTAGTGAGAGCCCACCCAGGCCCGGGTGGACGAGGAAGGCAAGGAGGCGGTGATGCTGCAAGGCATGTGTCCCCGGCGCATCGGGAACCAGGGGACTGCGAAGGGCCACCCACCCGAACCCCCCAGGACGGGCCCCCACCAACACACAGGAGAGAGTGGCCCGCCGCGAGCAGTCAATCCCCCATCGGGACCCCCTAGCAGAGGGCCCAGAGACCACAGCCGGTCAGGAGGCAGAACCCAGGCAGGAACCCACAGAGCCCCCAGGGCGCCACCCGGCCCACCCACCACAGGGCCACGGGACCCCCCAGACACCGGGAACCCAGCAACACCACCATGATGTAAATGGGCTCCCTGGCTCCAACCCTCAGCCCAGTAGGGCCAGGCCCCACAAGCCACGCCATGCGTATCTACAGTGTGTGTAAACCAACCACCCCCCCTCTTACTATGATTCTCCGATCCCTGACGGAGAAACATTAACCCTACACCGTGAATGTGAATGTGAGTGCCCATAAGTGTGATGTGGTGCATTAAAATTGAGGGACATAGGAGACATGCGGGGGCAAGGCTGATGGCTACAGCACACTGCTGTCCTGCAGCCCGTGCGGCCATAGGCACCTGGAACCTGTTCCCATCTGTCCCACAAGATGTAGGTGTATGTGCTGCTTTAAAATTGGAGAACAGACAAGGATGGGCCGGGGGGCAGCATGGAGGGCTACCGGACACCACTGTCCCATAGCCTGCCCCATCATGAAGCCCCCCAATCCATCAGTGGTCTGCACCTCAAACAGTGAGTGTATGTGGTGCATTAAAACTGTGGAATGTGTGGTGAGTGAGCTAAATGTGGTTTAGGAGGCCAGGCCAGTGTGGGCCCAGCCCGAGGGCTGGAGGGATGGATGGGAGGGGCTAGAAGGTGGCGCCAACCAGACCCCGGCGCCATGAGGCCCCCAGCGCCCATGGACAGCGGGCCAGGCGGGCCCCAAGGAAACCCTACAGGCCCCCACCCAACCCGCCCCACAAGCAACTGCAGCGTCAGGCCCCCGCAATGGTCCCGACCTGGGCCCGCAGCAAATCGACCCCCAGCAGAAGGACGAGGCGCGCCACCGGGGTGCACGGACAATGGGCCCCACCCAGCCCCCCCGAACCCCGACGCACAGGAGCACAGGCCAACCCGCAACCCCGCCAGTACCCCCCAGACTGCCACAGACCCAAAGCCGGACCCCTAGCCCATCCGACCCGCCCCCCACCGCCGGCCACACACCAACGGGCAGGCCCACACTGCGCAGCACCAGAACACCCCCCACGGACAGCCCCCAGCCCCCACACCAGGCCCCCCAGCCTGGCGAGCAGGGAGGGACGGGGAGAGGGGGGAGGGAGGAAGGAGGGGGAAGGGCGGGAGCTGAGCGAAGGGGGGGGAGCCCACCCAGGGGGAAACAGCCCCCCAGGGGGGCCGGCCACGCCGCCCCAGGCCCAGGGAGCACGAGGAGACCCCACCCCCCCAGGCACACAGGACGAGCAGTCCAGACGCACCCGCCCCCAGGGGAAACCGCCCGGCCCCGCGATCCCCCACAGAGCCAGGGAGCAGGCCCGGATTCAAGGGGGAGAAGGTGCACCTAATACATGCTTAAGACCTTGAGTTCTGATGAACCGCTGTGGTATATTGTGGTGAGAGAGATAGAGGGATTAGGGATTACATCATTAACAGAAACCCGTTACATATTACACAACAGTCTTTCTTGAGTTGTAATATTTATATGTACAGGTGGCATATGCTCACAGGCTGAGTGGCACTATACAGACACGTTTAGTGAGTGAATAAATGGTGACCATTTTTCTGTAAAGTATGTTAATTGGTGGGCGGCACAGTGGTGTGGTGGTTAGCACTCTTGCCTCACAGCAAGAGGGTTGCCGGTTCGATCCCGGGCATGGGAGCCCTTCTGTGCGGAGTTTGCATGTTCTCCCCATGTCAGCGTGGGTTCTCTCTGGGCACTCCAGCTTCCTCCCACAGTCCAAAGACATGCAGATTGGGGACTAGGTTAATTGAGAACTCTAAATTGTCCATAGGTGTGAATGTGAGCGTGAACGGTTGTCTGTCTCTATGTGTCAGCCCTGTGATAGTCTGGCGACCTGTCCAGGGTGTACCCTGCCTCTCGCCCGATGTCAGCTGGGATAGGCTCCAGCCCCCGACCCTCAAGAGGATGAAGCGGTTAGAAGATGAATGAATGAATGTTAATTGGTTTCTGTGGCCAGCAGATATTTTCTCCAGCGAAATATGTTCTACAAGGAGATTCAGCCAATGGTTGATGTTGAGGGTCTGTTTATCTTTCCAATTGACTAGGATTGTTTTCTTGGCGATGGCGAGAGCTACAAGAAGAGAGTTGCAGTGGCTGTTTGGGAGGTCAATTGTCATCAGGTCACCAATTAAGCACAGGTTGGGAGATAATGGGATCCTGCAGTGCAAAATGGAGGAGAGTTTTTGAGTGACTGTTGACCAGAAGTGCTGGACAGGTGAACATAACCAGAGTGCATGAAAGTAGGTGTCAGCAGTGTTCTGAGTACACTGAGTGCATGTGTCAGATTGACTAAAGCCCATTCTGTTCATCTTTTGTTGGGTGATGTGTGTTCTGTGGAGTACTTTAAATTGGATAAGTTGTATATTAGTGTGTCTTGTCATCTTAAATGTATTTTTGCATATCTGAGTCCAGAAGTCAGGGTCCGGTGATACACCCAGCTCTTTTTCCCATTTTAAAATTGGTAAATGTATAGAACTGGTCTTTGACAGTAATTTATAAATCTTAGAAAGGTTCTTCTTATTACTTGGAGAAAGCTTTGTAATATGTTTGGCAAATTCTGGTGGCTGAGTGTCTGTGGCTGTGTCCTGAGGCGCTGGAATTCTCCTCTTGATTGTTTTTGTCAATTGTAAATATTGTAGAAAATTTCCATTTCTTATTTCAAAAGTTTGAAATAAGTTTGTGTATGTCATAAGTATATTATCTTGGAAAAGGTGGTGGAGATGAGTTACTCCCTTCATCTCCCATGTGCTAAAATGGAGAGGTCTTTTGTTAATTTCAAAATCCAGGTTGTGCCAAATTGAAGAGAGCAAGCAAGGTTCTATTGGAGAGTTTGTGATTTCTAGTGTTTTCCACCAGGCTGATAAGGTGGAAGCATTGGGTTTATATATATATATGTATATATATATATATATATATATATATATATATATACATACACATGTATACACACATCTTTTGGTCTTTTTTTTTTCCTTTTATAATACAATTAAGCTATGGTTCTACTTTGTTTTGTGGTTTTAGGGGCACTTATCTCACTTAGAAGAGCCATGGGGTGGTGGTAGAGTGGCGGAACAGCTGCCCATCTATGTATAATTTGTCGACCACAAGAGAGGTCCTATTTCCCTTCTGCCTGTGCTATTTTCTAGCTTCTTGTTGATGGATTCCAAGGCGCTAAATTCGGAGGATAATAAGTCTTGTGTATCGGTGGCTGAGTTGGTCTTCTTCCTCTTATTGGGGTTGTCAGCAGGACCCTCCATGACGCACTCGTAGTAGTAGTGATCAATAAACTCTTCTAGGTCCTCCACTCTGGCTGATGGTGCAGGCTGGAGTTGTCACCCGTTAGGTAATTATATTTGTTTGGCTAGTTTATTGATATCTAATCTAGCAGCTAGGCGCCGCCATGTTGAATCTCAAAATCTCACAGTGGTCTCGCAGTCTCACGCTGCCATCCGGTCTCTCTCAGCCTCACTTCAAAAGATCCAAACTGTCCCTTTAATATAAACTGTGTGTCACAGAAATGCTTTTTCTTATTCTCTTATGGGTTCCATACCATTCATTTATCTTTAGTATTTATTCAGGGCAGTTTGGCTCCATGTTCTTTCACAGCAAAGCTCCAGAAACACAAACACACAGAATCAATACAACAAACAAGGTGCAGTTATTATAGGCAGGTTTTACCTTGGCTTTTATTTCTTCATGTGTTATTTATCATCTGTGTTTCATCTGCTTTACTTGTGACATAAAATTGGCCATTTTCAACATCAGTAAGTTTCACTCAAACGGCTAAAAATGTTTAGCATTTTATGTGATATGATGAAGCAAAGTGACATTTCAGTGACATGTTTCTTTTTGTTTGGAACAAAATAAACCCCTGTTTATCACCTCTGTAAAAAACACATCAAATCCACTCTGACCTCAAAACTCAAAAAACAAAACTTTCTTCCTGACAAGTCGACATTTTGGACATTTCAAATGGGACTGGGAGAACTGTCAGTGTGACAGAAATACAGGAGGGATGTTAAATGTTTTGTCTAAACATGGATTGACAAACAACACTGCGACAAACCTCTCTGTATGTACAACATATTAATTTACATCCTATGTACACGGCTGACGAGCTGACACACACATTAATACTACAGTCAACTCTAAAGCTCTGAAGTTACTGTGGACCTGCTGTTAGCGGCTACATGTATTTGCTTATCAATAACTAACTAAACTTTAAACTGTTAATGATATTTAATAATATTCAGGAGGGCTGACGTTAGATAATGTTTCCTAATATTGTCAGGAGGTGGCGCTAATCGCCAAATGATTATGAATCTGTACATAAATATTGTATTATGCATATATATGTGTTGTAAATTCAACAATCTGAGTCTGAGCTTTAGTTAGTGCAGCTGTTCTCACCTCTCGCTCTGTCTCTGTAAATGAGTCCCAGTAAGATGGTGGACAGCAGGTAAGGAGCTCCAGCCACCAGGTGGCGCAGCAGAGCAGAGACAGACAGCAGAGGAGGTGGAGGATCACGGCCTGCAGGAGGCGCTGCAGAGAGAAACTGAATCTGAGACACTTCCTGGTGCTCGTCAGCAGTCAGAGCTTTTTGGACTCGACTTTAAATCCACTGAAAACTTGGGTATTTCTCTAGAACAGTAAATATTCATGATTAAAAAAACAGAGTTACATTTTATGAAACATTGTCAAGTTTTCTGCAGTGGTGAAAGAAGTACTCAGATACTTTGACTTGAGTAAAAGTAGAAATACTATACTGTACAAAGTGTTATTTATGAGACATCTATGTCAAAGTCTTACTTTATTTCACAGTTACCAGGAAAACTTTTCTAAAATACTGATAACAGACTGAAATATTCTTCATTCAAAGATAAAAGTTGTAAAGTAAATTAGACTCAACTTAAAAAACAATCACACACATTTTCTCCTCTGGACTTTAAAATTGAAACGTCAGGACTTCTGTTTTTTCGTCACATTGCACTGCTGGTTTTATGTATGAAGAGTTGAAGACAAATGTAACTTGAGTGAAACCCCTCTCACCTCTGACAGTCAGCCAGCTGTCTGCTGATCCTCCAGCTCCAGAGATGTTACATCTGTAGAGTCCTTCATCAGATGGAGAAACACTGTGGATGGTCATGTTTCCTGTGGAGCTGCTCCTGATGAAGACGCCATCTTTATAGAAATCAGCTGTGAGGTGGAAGGAAGACATTGTGACTCTTGGTCTGCAGCTCAGAGTCACATCACACAGAGGGAAACACATGACTTTATGAACACGCTTCATGTTTCTCACCTCTGTTCTCATCTGAAATATGAATATGATAATCCAGCTGAATGGTGGACACGCAGAGTCCAGAGTGCTGCTCAGAAAAGTCTCAGAAACGTACACAGAACACAACAAGACAACAAGGATCTGACATGAACTTATTAAACTCACTGAGTGCTCATGGAAATATCTGCTTTATTAAATACTGATCAACTCCATGCAAACATTCAAAATCAGACTCAAATGATCAGATGACTCAAGATGAGGGAACAAAGCACTGCTAGATTTAAATATTAAAGTAAAGCTCATCAAAAACCTGAGAAGATGTACAGATGGTGAAAGGTACGTGGAATAAAAGTATAAAGTCAATGGAAAGTACAAGGAGCTCAAAATGTAGCTCAAGTACAGTACTTAGTTACATCCCACCACTGCTGTGTGAGGATGTCCACATACTTTTGTCCAGATAGAGAAGTTAGGAATTTTTGAAATGATTTATTTTCTGAGCCCAGTAGAGGCGCTCTTGGTTTAAAGAAAACAGCTCAAGGACAGACAGTCCAGTGTGCCTGTAACCCTTTGTTGAACAGAGAGCGCCATCTATAACTGTGGTTTGACAGAAATAAATTATCATTAAATCTAAGCAAAACAAAACTTATGGAAAAAAATAAACCTGATTTCAATGTAGAACTGACAATAGATAATATAAAAATAGAACAAGTTTATGAAATAAAATTTCTAGGTGATCTCTGTCATACTATGTGGAGGTCTGGGGAAACATCTATAAAAGCACTCTACAGCCAATATGCACAATACAGAAAAGAGCAATATGAACAATAAACAAGGTGGGATACAGAGAACACACAAACCCACTGTTTGTTCAAAACAGCGATAATAATGTACAAAGCAAGAAATAATCTACTGCCGGGAAATGTTCACAGAAAGGGAGGGAGGTTATAATCTAAGGGGAGACCTAAATCTTACAAAACAAAAAGTTCGAACAACAATGAAAAGTGTCTGCATATTGAGCTGTGGGGTGACTTTATGGAACATAAATGTTATCATAATACTCAAAACATTTAAAATGGCAATAATATTATATCTTGATCATATCATAACGTGGGGCCTCCGATCCTTATTAACGGCCATATGTCACTGTGTGATTCACCTTTCACAATCAGAAATACTTTATTGATCCCCGAGGAGAATTATAAGTAAAAACAGGAGGATGAAATAGAAGTATGTGAATATAAAGTAATACAATCCAATAAAATAGAAATAACAATGTTTAACACTAGTGCTTAAGATAGTAAGAATAAAATTTCAGTGTGCTGAGTCTGTGAGTGTGTAAAAATATACAGATATGTTGACTGTGCTACATTACACTGTATAAACTAGTGTTACATTCAGAAATATAAAATGCATATTGAGCTATAATGGTTAGTACAATATATACATCCATAGAATAAAGACAAGAATAAGAATAAGAGCTGTGGAGGTGAAGCCTGACAATATTCAGCTCTGCAGGAGCTCAGCGGTTAAAACCACAGATGATTTGCTGTATGTGGCTCCAGCAGATCGTCATGACAACAGTAACACAGAAGCTCCTGTGAAGTGGATCGGGTCGGTACATTAGTTAAGTCACGCTGACTGGAGCATGCTGCTGCCAGAGTTACAAAATGTGACATATCAACTCTGACTGGCCGAGTCAGGAAACAGATCCACATCAGGCATGATAGTCCTGCAAGACGGAGTCGGGGCTTTTCTGAGGTGCGTTCACAAGTTGTTTGATTTGTTGTAGATTTTTAAAACAATTCCCTGAAACAGCAAAGCAGACACGCCTTATTGCACGATCCAAATCTTTGACACAACTCGCCATCTTCAGTGTATAAGTTGTTAGCTCGCAGGTTGTTGTTGTTTCCTGTAGTGAAGGGGATTTGGAAACACCAACACGCAGATAGTTAAAGGAAGGGAGAATGACGGCTGTAATCAGCGGCCCCATGGCAGGCTGATAGCCACAGTCCACATCCAGAGAGCCAGACTAACATTGTGGAGACAGGCTCAGACTGGTAATCTGGCAATTCTGGCAAACGCCAAATGGACTGGACCACCAGCAAAGTGGGGAAAAATGGACCTGCTGGTTTTGGCTGACTTGATGTTGGAACAGCTCATCTGATCAGAGGTTACACGGCCCAAAAACACACTACCTATTCTGAAAGGCAGGTGCAGTGGTACGGACTGTTGTCATCTCCCCCCACCCTTTCAAGTGGTTCTGTCCATGTGGTGTCAGAAGTGAAGCAGAAACAAACAAATGAAATAAAGACAGAAAGAGCAGAGTTGAGTCTAAAACATAAATGAAATGGATAAAGGACCAAAACTGTAAAATGTGAAACATCCAGATGGAAAATGCCAGGGACGAATTTTGCTCCCAGTCCGACCCCATGTTGTCATTAACAGTAAAAATGGACAGAGCAGTCATTGATACACTGATGATGATACTGTCAGATCCAGAGGAACACACAGGGATGATGGTGGACTTCACATTGTGTCTGACAGTGGAGCTGATCTCTCATGACCTCCATCTGATGAGAGAAGAAGACAAGAGAAGTTATAAAGCAGCTGTCAGTCAGTGATGCAGCACATCCAGTATAAAGACCAGTAGGGACTTCCTGTTCAGAGCAGAGTGGAGCGGCTGTGTAGCGTAGTCGGCTTCCTTCCAGCTCTCATGTTAACGTGTTGGAGTGAACACACTGAGCTGGAAGCTCACAGACCTGCAGAGACTTTGGGCATCAAGTTTGTTTACTCTGCAGATTTCACTCAAGTACACAGTGTAAATAAACTGCTGAGAGTCCTGAACGCATCATGGCTGCACAAACAGAGGGATTCACTTTACTGATGGATTTACTGAGTCTGTTAGAACAAATGACTGATGGACAGATATATCATGTTAAATGTTCTACATGTTCATCCAAAGACTGAACAGCAACACATCAGCTGTGATTACTGGACTTCAGCAGAGCTTCTGCTCTGTATAAAGAACACATGGTTATTAAATGTAATGATGGTTCTATAAAATAAGAGCCAGTGATTTGTAGGCTTCAGTCAGACTGATCTCAGAGCTGTGACAAAGATGAAGACAACAAACACTTTAAAGAGGACGTATTATGCTCATTAACAGCTTCATATTTGGATTCTGGGTTTCTACTACAACCTGTTGACATGCTTTAATGTTTTTAATTTTTTTTTTTTTTTTTTTTAAATTTAAATTTTATATACTTTATTAATCCCCGAAGGGGAAATTCAATTTTTCACTCTGTTGTCAATTACACACAGGTCTGAACACACACACATGCACAAACTGGACCTATACATGCACGAAGTGGAGAGATGTCAGAGTGGGCTGCCCATGACAGGCGCCCTGAGCAGCTGGGGGGTTCGGTGCCTTGCTTACGGGTACCCCGGCAGTGCCCAGGAGGTGAACTGGCACCTCTCCAGCTACCAGTCCACGCTCCATATTTTGGTCTGGACGGGGACTCAAACAAGTGACCCTCCGGTTCCCAACCGAAGTCCCTATGGACTGAGCTACTGCCGCCCGTTCAAACTAGAATTACCGCCTCATAGTTGTATGCCTTATAAAGAAATCTTAGCTTCAGTAGAAAAAGCCGTTGAACACAGGGTATTCACAACAGTCTGAAGTCTGAGGTTTTTGTTCACAGGGATTACTTTTACATACATTTACCTCATTATCTGAAACTTTGGCCACATTTAATACCAACATCCTTCACTGTAACACTATAGGCTATATAAAACACACACACACACACACACACACACACAGGAAAGCATAACAGGTCCCCTGTTATCAAGGTCAGATTTGATGGTGTGACAGTTTGATGAAGGAGGACAGCTGTCTCTATACATGTTGTGATGCTGTCAGCTGTAATCCAGCTTCACTTCCTGTAGACATGAACACAACAACAGTCGTCTCCACATGAACTTAAACACATGATCTCAACAAGCTTCTTTCTGATCTGATTGGCTGACTGTTCTCTCTGTCTGTCTCTCTGTCCTCTCCTGAAGACTGTCACCATTCCCCTCTTTGAGCCACTGAGAAGGTCTGAGGTTTACAGGAAGTACTGGATCTTTGCTCTGATACTAACTGTGTTTAATATAACACTGCTGAAACCAGCATGGACCCACTCCAACCTTCTACTGACCTCAGAGTCTCCAGTTTACAGTGTGGACTCTCCTTCAGATCACACAGCTGCTTCACTCCTGAATCCTGCAGGTAGTTGTAGCTCAGATCCAGCTCTCTCAGATGGGAGGGGTTGGACTTCAGAGCTGAGGCCAGAGAAACACAGCTTTTCTTTGACAACCTGCAGCTCCTCAGTCTGAATAAAGAATAAATGATGTAGATAAAAATCATTAATACAACTATAAAAAAAAAATCAGATGTGTTCAGGTGTTAAATGTGTAGCTCAACATTACCATGTTCTGATCAATGAGCTTTGCCCTAAACTGAGTAGAGTGACTTTGTCATTGTGTTATTGTGCTGATCCCAACAGGATGCAGGTTAAAGACTGGAAAATACAAAAAGTGAAAAACAGCTCTCATAAATATCATTGACAACGTGCTGCTACTTCAATAAAGATGTAGTGACTTCACCTCTTAAACTCTGCCAGCTCCACCAGTGGCTCCATCATCACTAACTCATGTTGTGCAGCCAAACACAAATCACTTATTTAAAGAATCATGAGGGTAAATTTAAGTTGAAATCAAGTCTTTAAAGCAGGGCTGTTCATATACTTTGATGCAGTAGAGATGCTTGATTATCAGGAATGGTGTCGTGTGAAATGTCCTGAACACAAGTATTTCAGATATTGTCAGGAATTATAGAGCAACTTTTCTTCTTTTTCTTTGTTTTTGATGGCACTTCCAGTTGTTTAGATTTTCAAGGTAGAAATGTGGGACTTTAACTCTGGAATATCTCAAAATACTGATACAGTAAAAATACTTGAGTTCTGTGTCTGTATGTTGTCAGACATGTCCTCAACATCAGGAATAATCTGTTTCATTTTCATTTCCAGCAACACAAAAATCAAAGAATAAAGACATTTCCCTCACAAGTTAGTGGTATTTACTTTTTAATTTATAAGGGACACTGATAATTAATTTGACTCTTATTCTGAATATAATTAAATTCATTGTATTTCTATAATGTTATGTATTTTATAACAGCTTAATTTGAAAATCAAGAGTCATCATTCTGCTAACTTTGCTAAGTCTGTCACTAGCTCCCCCCATCAGCTCCATCTGGGCTGATGTCTGCAGTTTAGTGTCAACTAGGGATGTCAGTTTTGGCGAATTTTGCTTTCGGTAACTGACACCCATTAACCGACGACTAACCGGTTAAAAAAAAAATGCAAAATGACGTGAAATGCGCTCTCGTCCGGCACTCCCTTATCTCAGTGAGCTCTCTCTCTCTCTCTCACACACACACACACACACACACACACACACTCACTGCAACATCACTTGTGGATAGGGATGCACCGAAATGAAAATTTGTGGCCAAAGCGGAATAAAATTAAACGCTTGGCCCAATACCGAGTACCGATGTTTAGTTTTTCATTAGTTTTTGCAGATGAACCCCCTCCAGATTAGTGTTGTCACTGTACCAAAATTGGGACCCACTGTGTGATACCAATGAAAACATCATGGTTCTGAGTAGTATCAGGATACCACAGCAAAAATGAGGCAAATGTGCCTTTTGTCATTTATAAAAAGATAAATCACTTTTCTATAATACATCAATGATATTTCAGTGGAATAAATTACTTACTGACTTATTCATACTTCAAAAACAGCATCAATAAGTGATTAACATAGGGGGGATCAAAATAAAATAAATAAATAAATAAAATAAGAATCAACCAGCCACCCTCCTCCCCTGACAGTCTCTTCATAAGTAAAGAACAGTCCCTAAAGTGCGGTGAGGTTTGTGGACCGTTACCTGCCACAAAGAGAGAAATGTGAACGGCTCGTTTCTCCTCTGACATGTCACATACCTGTGTTCGGCTGGCTCGGCTGTTCAGGTACTTCTGGGCAGTCATATCACCAAGAAGAGGATATTATTGGAACCGACTTCTCCGTTGCCGGGTAAGCCGATGGCCGCCGTATTTGACAGGAATACATTAACGTTACTGTCTGTGACCCCCGTTCAACCCACAATCGGTGGGATTCACCTTTTGTTTCTGCTGCTGGTTGAAATCTGTAGGCTGCTCGCACAGCGTGCTGAATGATTTAAGCATATTTTGCTCGCTCAAAACTATTTTTAGTCGCAAATGCGAGTGACGGGCGGACTGCCGACATTTTATTCCGCCCGTCACCGCACGCTGTTTGATTGTGTTATCAAAACGCGTTGCTATTATTTGGCCTTGCTTTTAACTTATTCCACTGAATACCGAATGTGTGTTTTTTGCAATATTCGGCCGAATATATTCGGTTACCGAATATTCGGTGCATCCCTACTTGTGGATGTAACGCCGCGCGCACAGCTCCTGCAGCACAATGCTCTGGGCTGGCTCAGCTGATCAGTGCTCAAAGTGCGACAAAACAGGTTAAAAAAATCCTCAAACTGTGAACTTCATTTTTTTTCTACACAGCGCAGCTAAATACCAGGCTAACAAATACGGTATAGACCTCCACATGTGCACCACTGTTTTGTAAAATTCACTGTTACAATATGAAAGGAAAAAGAGGGAAAGAAGAGGGAGAACAAGCGCGATACAAACTTAATGTCTTTGATTAAGATTTACTTGTTCAACTACTATTCAACAATGAAGAGCATGTTTGACACAATTTGTGCCTTTATTTAATTCATTTATGAAACATTAGGCTCAGAACAAAATACTAACATTTAGATTTGGCAATAGGCTATATGAAACATTACTTATTTTTATCAAACATTACTTCATAACAAAACACTTAAAGGAGCTATATATAAGAAATCTAAAGCAAACAGTCGTAAAATCCTCCTAATATGTCACAGAGACTAAGGAATAATGTTCATATAACATACTGATCTCACCGACAACAATAGTACAGCCAGAATATATGCATTTTTTTAAAAAAAATTACGGTCCGCAAATCATGTTTATGTTTTGAATGTGTGTTTTGGCCTGTTGCGCCACCCACCGCTGTCTACCAGTCACGCAGTCAGTAGAGTCTCAGCATCAGTTACAGTTACGACTGAGCTACAGCAGCACGGCAAGCAGCATTAGCAGTGTCCCGGTACATAGCATTAGCAGCCAGCTCCTCCTCAGCTGTATCCCGGCAGCAGCGTTAGCAGCAGAGAAGCAAGACTTGCTCGAATGGTCCGCTGGAAAACCATAGATCAAGGACGCGGCAACGCGGCCCTGCAGCACACGTGGACAAACAAATCAGTCTCCAGCATGCCGCTGTCCAGCAACCTTGAATCTGTAGGGGAGGAGGGGGGGCGGACACGACTAGCGGCAGTATTTTGAATTTGAGTGCAGTAACCATTTTGGCCACATTCTTACACACAGCGCCTTTAAATGTAGCATTTCGATTCGGTAATTCATGGCACTTTGCAGCATTTAATAGAGAACTGTCCAATTTCTTATGGACAATGAACTGATTTATGTTTAAATGAAGCAGGTTAGGCTGTTACTGCAACACAAGCACAGTGTGTCTGTATGCAATTAGCCCACATACATAACCGGTCAAAAACATTCTCGGCGGCTAACCGACTAACAGTTAACCGTTAACATCCCTAAAAGGGACTGCTTCACAGACAGTATGGACAGAAGGAATGATTACAGACATCAACTACAAAGTGCACTCAGTAGAGTGCAGACCTCTGCCAGGCGACTGCATTACAGCTGTGACTCTAGACAACAACACATGCTGCTCAGCTGTGACCGCTGGAGTTGTCCCTCCTGACTTCCTTACAGTCAAGATGGCGGCTAAGATAACAAAACGTCTGAGATGCTTGCTGTCTACACAGGGCTTTAAACAGATGACACTGAACTTCTGCCGGAAGCACACGATGTAGGACGTGTTTCACGGCGGCTCCTCGGGAATGAGTTTTTAAAATACTTTAACTGCTATATAAAGTCTGTCCATCATTTGCCATTACTACGTGCCCGTGCAAGGACTGGGTATCCTTCATCCTCAGTGCCATAACCAGGTAAATGTCGAGTTCCAGAGCGAAAAGTGAGTCTGCTAAGGCTGCCCAAGGCAGGCCACAACCTGACTCCCAGTGTTATCGGATGCTAACGACGAGATGCATGCTAACATGGCTAAGCTTTCTGCTGCGGTGGAGACTCTGAGCAAGGAGTGTGAAGATTTGGAGGTCCGCTCTAGGTGGAATAACATCCGAGTTGTTGGCCTAACCGAGGGCACCGAGGGACCTCGAACCACGGAGGTTATGGCTGAACTTTTAAAGGATTTATTGAGACTGGAGGAGAAACCAGGCCTTGACAGGGCCCACCGCACTCTGCAAGCCAAGCCAACGGAGGGTGAACCTCCATGTCCGATGGTCATCAGGATGACACAGTTCCAGGTCAGGAATGCTATTTTGCGCTGTGCGGGAGAGGCCCCCTGTTTATCTTCCCCAATTTCACACTGTCGGTGGCAAAGTGGAGGGCAGCCTTTATCCAGGTGAAAAAGGAGCTCCACGCCTGTGGTAATGTTAAGTTTGGTCTCCGGTATCCTGCTACACTGCACATCACTGTGTCGGGCGGCCAGACCCACAAGTTTGAGGACCCAGACCATGCCTTGGAGTTTGTGAACAAGAGACTGAAAAAGAACCTGGATCCAGAAGATGACTAACTTTGCAGCCAGCTGGCACTGTTTTGATGTATGACTGAACTCTTACAGCAATTCATGGCTACATCTGCACTTACTGCATATTACACCAGCTGAGTGCTGGGCTGCTGATATCCTCGTTTACAGACTTGACACAGGCTGTGATTGACTTTATACTGATGATTATGATTATGTGATCTACTCAGGGTATAGGTTCTAGAGTTTTGCTATTTTTATTTCTTTTGCTCAGGTATTTCTGTGTTGTTGTTTTTTCATCTTATTTTGTTTCTTGTTTTTTTTTTATTAATTAATAATCACTCTTTTACTGAGTATTTTCAACTTAATGACACTATTGCACTGAAGATTGCTCCAGTTTTGATTGGAGTCATTTATTTTTGTATCTGACTTTGTGGCACCTTTTTCTGTTTTTTTTTTTTTTGTTTTTGTTTTTTTTAAATTGTTTTTATAGGACAGCTCAATTTTGCATTGCACACTTACTGTTGGATAATGACTTTGTTAATTTTGTTAGCAAGTGGACAGATTTCTTTTTCCAAATTAATAAAACTCCAGAGGTAACAGCCTCTGTGTTACGGGAGACAATGAAAGCTTTTATTAGAGAGGAAATTATCTCCTATAAAACTTTTCATAAAAAAATCTTTGAAAGAGAAATTACCCAAGCTATCTCAGCGTATCGCACTTTTGGATTCTTTGTATGCTACCTCTAAACTACCAGACACCTTTAAGGAACGAATATCCTTGCAAGCAGAATATGATCTCATTATGTCACAATTTACAGCTGAGCTGCTACTTCGTTCGAGGTCACGATTTTATCAAGAGGGAGATAAAACGAGTAAGCTTTTGGCTCATCGGTTGTGACAAATTTCAGCATCCCAGTTAATCCCTCGAATCGAAACTGGTACAGGAGTAACATCAGACCCTGTAGAAATCAATAGGACTTTTATGGACGTTTATAAATTGTTATATTCATCTGATTTCTCTCATGCTCCTCCAGATCTGCTCTCCTTCTTTGATAAAACTGACACTCCTACTCTGGACCAAAGCGTGGCGGAGGAGTTGGAGCGTCCTATTACAGCAAGCAAACTCCCAGAAGCAGTTAAATCTCTTCAAAATGGTAAAAGCCCTGACCCAGATGGCTTCCCGGACGATTTTTATAAGATATTTTGGAAGCAATTGGCCCCGCACCTGCTTGAAATATTCACTGAGTCTTTCAGTTTGGGTATATTCCCCCACACCTTAAATCAGGCCTGTATTTCGCTGCTCTTAAAGAAGGGTAAGTACCCCTTACAATGTGGTTCGTACCAGCCCATTAGTCTATTGAATGTTGACTTCAAATTGCTGTCTAAATTGCTGCCAGGCGCTTAGAAGCCGTTCTCCCCTCAATTGTATCGTTAGATCAAACAGGGTTTATTCGTAATCGACACTCCTTTTTTAACCTTAGGGGGGTATTTAATGTGGTTTATAATCCCTCTCTGTCTGCTCTGCATGAAGCCTTGGTCGCGCTGGATGCGGAAAAGGCGTTTGACAGAGTGGAGTGGGAGTATCTGTTTTTTATTTTGGGGAAATTCGGTTTGGGGGAAAAATTTGTTTCATGGGTTAGATTATTGTACGTCTCACCACTCGCCTCTGTTAGAACAAATAATACAAATTCTGAATATTTTTATTTAGGTCGCTCTACAAGGCAGGGTTGCCCGTCAAGTCCCCTTTTATTTGCCCTTGTGATGGAGCCTTTGTCAATCGCTTTGCGGTCCAACCCTGATATTCGGGGTATAACTAGACATGATGTAGAGCTGAAAGTAGCCTTGTACACGGATGACCTTTTGCTGCTTCTGTCTGATATAGCGCGTTCCATTCCTGCAGCCCTCTCGGTTCTAGACACTTTCAGTAAGGTTTCGGGATATAAACTGAACCTTAACAAAAGTGAATTGTTTGCTGTTAACAAGGAGGCTAGAGAGTACCCGCTCAGACAGGTTCCATTTAACGTCTTGAATTCTGGTTTCGTTTATCTTGGAGTGTATATTGCTGACACACAGGCTAATCTTTACAAGAAAAATTTTCTCTCTATGCTCACACAAATTAAATATGACTTCCAATGATGGTCCCTCCTAAATCTCTCTGTTGCTGCTAGGATCAATACAGTTAAAATGAATATTTTTCCGTGTTTTCTTTACTTATTCCAGTGCATTTTAATTTTTCTTCCTCTCTCTTTTTTTTGTAAAGTAGACAGCCTTATTCTGGATTTTATTTGGAACAAGAAGACTCCCAGGTTGAGCCGTCAAGTATTACAAAGACCCAAAGTCGCAGGTGGAATGGCATTATCTAACTTTTTATTCTATTACTGGGAGACTACTATTAGGAATTTGAATTACTGGATTCGGTGTGAAGATATTGAGGTCCCCCCATTGTGGTTAGTCATGGAGGCGAATTCAGCTCATCTGGTGTCTTTGAAGAACTGTTACTGTTAATATGTTAATGTTACATGTTGTGCATTGCATTTCAAATAAAAGTCCAAAAAATAAGCCCAAGGTCCATTTTTGGTATTTTTGGTACTCACTATAGGGGGCAGGTTTACTCCAGAAACATACATACTGTTTATGTGTATGTTGAGGAGCTGCTGTATCAGAATGAGTTGTCTTCCTCCAGAAATTAGGGTTACAATATGTTTCTTTTATGATTCCAATCCATTCCTCTGTTGCTGTGGCTCAGCATTTAAATAACCTTTATCAGATTTGATGGTTTAGTCACAGTTCTCAAAAAGTGTTGTGCTTTTCTTTCACAAATGTGGGAATGAAATTGAGTTAAAATGTACAAAACAGTGAAATTTATCTTGCCTGGCCGGGCAGCTCTCTGGGTGCTCAGCACCCCTAAACCTCTGATCCTAGAATCGCCCCTGTTTGTACATAGATAAACAAATACACACAATGAACTGAAAAGTAATACCATTATAGAAAACTACTTGAACTACTTGAAAATGCAGGGAACTGAAGGGGGTGCTGTACCGGGACATAAGATTTTTATTTTTTATTTTAAAAGTTTATTTTTTTCATGCTTTGTTATATATTAACTGAAGGAATTTTACTGTTCACTTTTCACATTTTGCGTTATTGCACAATCTTTATTGTTTCTAAGCAAAATTTCTCAATTAATTTGATGGCCTGAACTGTACCTGTAATTAACTGAACCATTAATTACAGTAAAAGTAACTTTAAAAAGGTGTCTGTGAAACTTATGTCTATGACAACTTTGTATTTAAAAAGCCTCTAGGCAGTAATTTTATACATATTTTAAACTTCATATTGCTTTGAGGTGTAGGGCAGATATTCATTAATTCAAGCTTTATTTTAACTTGAAATTACACTGAGGGACAGCCCTGATTTCCATTATTGTCAAGCAATATCAGGGCACTGTTCAAGCAACAGGTGATTTTTTTAGGACTCAATCCTGGAGCACTCTATATTCAAATCAGTGGGGGTGTGGTTATCTCAAAAGCTCAGATTTTGTCTGAATTTGAGTTGCTAGGTCCGTTTCCACTGAAGAACTTCCTGATGCTGTTTGGGGGCCAGGAACTACTACAGGAACGTCCTCTCACCCGGCCCTCTCAACCGCCGTGTCTCCACTGAGAGAGCGGAGTGGGAGGAAGGTTCCTGTAAAGTTACGGGCTCTGGATGTGACGTAATCATTGCGCGACCATTTTGATGGTGATGATGGTGATGACCATTTTGGCGATGTAGTGGCGTAGGGACGCTGTTAGCCATTAGTGGTGTCTGTAAAATATTTTTTTTCCAGCGGATGTCTTAGTTACAACATGATTGAGCTAACTGGAGTAGTTTCAACGTCCTGATGTTAGCTTTGCTGCTGCTGCTGTTAGCTGTCCCTGTCAGCTGCAGCCACTGATGCTTTCTAGACATCGTGATTTCCCAAAACTGAATAAATACCACACATAGCAACACAAAACTGCTTTGCTAGCTCAATCATGTTTTAACTAAGACATCCGCTAGAAAAAATATTTTTTTCACGGACCGTGACCGGAGTTATTACAGACACCGCTAACAGCTAACTGTTAGCCTAGCTAAACTACAATAACCATGTTAATAATTACAAAACGTTACATCCCACCTTGTGTATATCCAATCAGCACCAAGCCCCACCCAGGAATTTCTCGGGGCCGTTCTGAGTACCTACTCTGAGACAGGGACTTGTTTAGCCCCTGTAAAAGTTCTGGAACTCTGTTCTTCAGGGGTGGTTCCTGCGGTGGAGACACGCACCAGCGACCCCGACCCCATAAAATTACCCTGAAGTTCCTGCGGTGGAAACGGGCTTGCTATGGCTGCTGACTGAGGACCCATCTCTGGATCTGATGTCTGCTCTCCTCCCAGTTAACTTAGTCTCTTAGCGGCGTGGAGTGAGGCAGAGGGACCACAGGGTGCTCTAGTTCGCTCATTCTTGTTTCATCAGTGGTCTGAACAGTATACCACCAAATTCAGTGCTCCATTTAACTAGACTCTAAGCTACTGGTCAAACTTGACAGAAACTTTGGTCTGACTCTGAGTTGATCACACCCCATTCATTTGAATATCAGAAATGGATATAAAGAGAGCTGGAAATAAATGTGGAATTATGAAACAAAAGTCCTGGGGGGTATTCCATCAAGCAGGCTAAAGGCAAATCCAGTCTTAAATGGCCAAGTCTGGCTAATGTGAGCCAGAGTTCTGTTCCGTCAAAGTGGCTAAGATTAGCCTCACATCGGTAACCATGGAAACCATGGTTCTGGCTAAGCCTGATACATCGCGCGAAACTCCAGTTTCCGTTCCATCAAACTGAGCCACAACTCCGTTCCATCAAGGTGGTTAACCTGAATCTCAGCCTAGTAACCATGATAACTCATGCTGCCGGGCAATCCTGGTCTGTAGCAGGATTGAGGTGAGGATTAGCTCCATCTATGATCAAAAAATGTTCAATAGACAAGAACAGACACCTAAAAGACAGTTCTGCCAGTGCTTTTACACACTCACAACTGTCATGTAATGATGAAGTAATATGTAGATCATAAAATATATAACATAATAATAAAAAAATAACGATTAAAAAACAAATTAAAATTGAATAAAGAATAAGATAATTTAAAAAACACCTACATCAGTAAAGCCAAAATCAATTTAATAAAAACAAAACTATAATAAAATGAAACTGAGGCATTAAAAAAAGATTGTACATGAATATGTGATTGCCCTCCCACCCCCACCCCACTGTGTTTCCAATTGGCTAGCAAATTCACAGCCAATTAAGGTCAACTGACAATGGCCAGAGAAGGAGAGGGACACACCCAGAGAGACACAGAGACAGAGCAAGAGAGAGTAAATTAGGAAATAATGGCATACCCCTTCATCAAGGATCCTGTTGATGAGGAGGTCCACATTATCCAGAGGGCCGTCCAACCATCACCAGCCCCAAGGGTCTTCCAGGACAGGACCAACCCACTGATACAGACGGACTCCTATCTGTGGGAGAGGTACCGGTTCAGCAGGCAGAGCATAGTGTATCTATGCAGTTTGCTGGAACCACACATTATAAAGGTCATAGGCCGCAGCCAGTCTCTGACCACTGTGCAGTCAGTCTGTACTGCACTGAGGTTCTTTGCTAGCGGTACATTCCTGTATAGTGTTGGTGATGCTGAGAGGCTAAGTCAGGCAACTGTTTGCAGAGAGGTAAAAAGGGTGTATTTTCTATTCATTTTGATTATTTCTAGCATCACCATACATCATGTATAGGGCTTGATTTGTTCACATTAACATATGGTTATCTTTTATACTTATGAATTAACCATGACACAAAACAACCACATTAAAATGGGACACATACCATTGTGGTCTGTCTGTTCCTCATCCTATAGCGATCCACACATTTAAGGGGATTTTCCTTATTTTGATATAATCAGGGATAGAGCTTACAACTGATGAGAAATAGATAACTGATTCACTATCATCTGCATTCACTTCATAGTTTTCCTCATCTCCACTGAATTGATGGATTTGCTAAATGGAATTTTCCACAATCAATAGATAAATGTAATGTGATTATTTCCAATAAACTGATCATTTTGGAAATGTTATAATCTACAATCAGTTATGTGATAAATGCGATGATTGACATAAAATAGTTTGATTAAATGCATCATCTGAAATGTACATAGGAATCAGTAGATAAATATGATAAACAGTCTATCACTAATATTTAATTACACATGTGGTGAATTTCATTAGGCATACTTGAATTGTTATGTCTAATAGGTGTTCTTATCTAGATATATTTTGTCCCTTTGATGCGGGATTTATGGAACATGATATTATGCTGAAATGCTGAATTTTCTTTGTCACTTGCGCATTAAGCCTGTCGGCAATATTCCACCACGCCACCTGCCTTGCTCTATTAATTGCTGCAGTATTGCCTTTTTCTTAATTATGTCCTTATAGTCCTCTTACATTTCCATAAGGAGCATTGCTGCGCTGCAAAAAAAGCCTCCGCTCTCTCCTTTCCTTTGCTTTTTGACATGTTCGGCACTTGACTAGTGTGGGCTTTTTATTTTCCCTAGGCGCGCGCATGAGTTGAGGCTTAACAGGTGAGGCCTGAATTAGCGTCAACTGGAGCCAGCTGATTTCACTTGATGGAACAGGTTGGCGCTAGATTTGGACGCCGTTTACACGTGGCCGGCTATTTTCATAAACGGACATTTCACCGTCTCCGTTTTCAAAAAGATCTTCGTTTACACTTACCCGTGTATATATACACAAGAGCATGCTAAACCTGTAGGTGGCAGCGTAACGAGAAGCTCAAGCCTTCCATGTATCCATTGTCACTATAGCAACATAGGTCGCACTTTTGACACAGGCGCAAGTTCCGGCGCATACTGTGAGGTTGGCTGCCTATAACTCCGTTTATCTCCATTTACCTCAGTTTACATACAAATGCGCAACCGGAGTTTTCCAAAATCTCCACTCTGGCCGGAGTTTTTAGAAAGATTCGTTTTCAGAAGAGAAATCTCCGTTTGCATGTAAACGAAGGGCACAAACGAAGGAAGATGTCTCCGTTTATCAAAATCACCGTGTACGTGTAAACAGCCTCTTGGAGTTGGCGTTTAACTTCAAGATTACACCTTAGCTACGTTGATGGAATACCCCCCTGCCCAAAAATTAGAGTTCTTTGAAAAATGAAAATAAAAACAAGAAAAAAGAAACACAGTTTTGTCTTCAGGTCCGTTTACAGTAGAAACAGTCCCTTACTTTGTGTCTGAGGGTCCAGGTTCATTACTGAAGAATGGAGGCTCTTCTTTGGACCAGTCACTCTTCATAGACAGACAGCTGGACACTGGAGACTCTGCTCTCTGTCTGTGGAAACAACAAATGTTTGACACATATTATTAGTCCTTGTAAAGACCAGAGGTAACATCACAACAAGTCCTCTGACCCATACGAGAGAGTTACTGCCCAAAGTGAAGGAGTACAAGTGTTTCTTGGTCTTGTTCACCAATGAGGGTAAAATGGAGCATGAGATGGACAGACACTTTGGTGCTGCGTGCAGTGATGCAGGTGCAGCGCCAGACAGTTGTGGTGAAGAGGGAGCTGAGCCTTAAGGCAAAGGGTTGACGTTTATCTGTACGGAGGGCACAGAAGTTAGGGCCTGTCCCAATACCCACACTATAAATATAAATAAAAACATAAAAAAGAAAGAAAGTCAGTTTTGTCTTCAGGTCAGTTTACAGTAGAAACAGTCTCTTACTTTGTGTCTGAGGGTCCAGGTTCATTACTGAAGTTTAGAGAAATACTCATGGAGCGGTCACTCTTCATAGACAGCTGACAGCTGGACACTGGAGACTCTGATCTGTCCCCGTCTGCCTCCAAATCAGCCATCTTCCCACATCTGAGAGAACTGTAACACACATACACAGTGTATTTAAATTATTGAAGTATTTAACAAAGAAAGTATTTAACAAAGAGAGAGAGTAACAAAGAGCAGGGAGAGCTGACTGTACACTCAACATCTTCCTATCCAACAAAACTGCGCCACAACCCCTCAGCAGAGTCCCCCTTTTCTCTCTGTGTGTCTATAAACTAGAGCTTTTCACTGTGACCCACATTCAAAGAGTTGACACAAGAGCGCGCAGATCCGTAGCTGCGCGCAGGCCTCGTGTTTAACAGGAAAAGCCTGGTTGTAAAAACAGCGTCAGATGATGGTGGTGGTAAAAGCAAGTGTGATGATGAAGCTGTGAAGATGTGGCACTGACCCAACCGACCCTACTCTCCCCTAGAACACACTAAACAATGAATAAACATCAACACTCACCGTGTCTCACACCACCTGTCTTCCTCTCACTGCTCTGTGCACTTTAAAATGCACTTTGACTGTTCCTGTCTGTTGCTCACGGGAAATTATTTATTGACAGTAACACAGAGACTTGAGCTTTGGGACTCCTCAACAGTCTCTGTTATTAGGATTATTATTATTTTGCATCCTAAATCAACACCTACTTCAAATATTTGAGAGCATATGAGTAGATTAAAAGGTCATTTGGAAACTTATACTGAGGCTCCAACAACTATACAAGGAAAATACACTCATTTAAAGCATGGTGGGAAACTGAAGGTAATCCGACCATCACACAGGAAGAATGGGAGGAGATATATATCTCTACAGTCTGGAGAGAATCTAGCCGGAAGAATGCCATGTGTTACTTTTCAACTTCTGCCCACAGAAAATCTCTCTCAGACTAAACGGAGTGTTGGCGATCATGTGGGACAAAGACCCACATGTCATATCTTTTGGGGGTTCCCCTCGGTTGCCCCTTTTTGGACTAAAATACATGGCATTCGTGAGACTGTTGTTTGTTTGTTTTTTAATTACTCTAATGTTGAAGCGATGCACCTGATTAGCTTGGAGGAATTCAAACGGAGGCAAAAGGATAAATATCTGATGAGAATATTATTGGAGGCATGGAAGAAAGAAAAGATATGGCTGCGTATTGATGAATGGATCAACTTGGTATATAATATTTGTAATGGAGAGATTCTGAGAACTGGACCAAATGGTTAGTGTGGACCTGATGTTGTCCCTGTATGTATGCCTTGATTCAACATCTTTGTAAGCTCAAAGACCAGATGAAACCTCATGAGCTATTTGTCTTTATTGTCTGAGCCCACTAGATGGCGCTCTTGGATTACAGAAAAAGGCTCATGGAAATGCAGTTCACCGCTTTCAACCCTTTGTTGAATGAAGAGCGCCATCTAGTGGGGTCAGGAAGTAAAGAAAATGGATCACGAGGCTTCATTTAAACATCATTCTGTAAATCAGTCTCCTCGACTCATTAGACCTGCCAACATGAAGAACAGGAAGAGGAAGTGCTGTTTCACCAACTGTGTCACATCAACATCGGAGGTTCTCCAACAGAGCAGCTGTCATCACACACAGCTGTGGATATTCATGGTGTCTGCACCACTAAGGGCTGATTTCTAGTTGTGTGTCGGCTTCATGCGGAGGTCATGTACAAAACACTAGGGGGCGGAGGGTTACTGAGAAGTGCTGTAAAGTTTGATCTAAAACACACCTATAACACACATTAAACACACATTAAACATGACTTAATGGTGCCAATATCAAACACAAGTTCACAGGTCAGCTTCATCATTTTACACTGCATCTCAGGCTCAACATACTCAGAGTTATCACTAATTCTGCTTTCTGAAATAGGGCCCTGGTCACGTTGGTAAATTAACCTGATAACATGCACATATCAACATGTATACACGAATATATGGAGGAGAGCGAGGGACGCCTGGAGCAAATCTTTCTTTTAAAAAGAAGAGTACTCAGGAGACAATTTACAGAAAACAAATGTCAGACATTTTCAAAGAATGTTGTGTATATGTATATACAGAATCACAGGGAGACACTGAGAAGGAAATCATCATGCAGTCCTTTCAAAGGCAATGTTTCAACAGTATCTTACAAATACTATGATGAAAACTCTGTCTGTGTGTCTGTTCCACGTTTTTCTCCTCACTGACTTGGTCAATCCATGTGAAATTTGGCACAGTGGTAGAGGGTCATGGGAGGATGCCAATGAAGCAATATTACATCAATTGGCCAAAGGGGGGCGCTATAGCAACCCATTGAAATGTCAAACTTTGAATGGGCATATCTCATGCCCCGTATGTCGTAGAGACATGAAACTTTGCACAGAGATGCCTCTCCTCATGAGGAACACATTTGCCTCAAGAACCCATAACTTCCGCTTATATAGATTTTCCGCCTTTTTGAATTTTTTGAAAAACACTTCAAATGGATCTCTTCCTAGGAAGTTTGAGCGATCTGCATGAAACTGGGTGAACATAATCTAGGGAGCAATATCTAAAGTTCCCTCTTGGCAAAAGTTGGAAAACTTACTAAAACTGAGCTTCTATAAGGCAATGAATATTGCGGAGGGCGTGGCTCATCACATAGAGGTGTAGAACATCTCAAGGGTTTCACCCATCACCACGCAACTTTGTAGGCATATGACCACACATAATCTGAGGGGACCCCTCCATTATTGACCCCATCAAACAAAATGGGGGCACTAGAGAGCTCATTTCTTATCTAGGCCTAATTGCCATATGGATTTTTACTAAACTTGGTAGATATGTAGAACAGGACGCCTGAAGGTGACTGGAGAAATGTAACTCTAATTGGCAACTGGGTGGCGCTATGACAACAGAAAAATGCTCCAAAAGGGCTAAAATGTGACCGATCGCTGTGGCTCCTCCTGTGGCTGTATGACTAAGTCATGGTATGGTATGCTGTGCACTCAATGGGTATGGACTAGTAAATCCAATTTTTATTTATTGTATTTAACCTTTATTTAACCAGGAAGGGTCCCATTGAGTTCTTCCAGGGAGTCCTGGCCAAGACTGGCAGCAAAACTTACAAGTACACAAAAGACAATGGACACATACTAAAACCACTTGAACACAAAGTCAATGAGAACACATTACACTCAGTAAAGCACAAGGTAAAACAGACATACTATTGAAAGGCACCAAGTGAGAAGCAGTGACACTGTTCAGTAATGATTGATTTTAAAAGGTTTTTAAATATGTTGAAAGGTGGAAGTGACTCCAGATTTAAGGTGTTTTGGAGTTCATTCCAGGCATATGGTGCATATGAAGAGAAAGCTGTTTTACCAAGTCCTGCTCTTGTTGAAGGAGTGGTTAACAGTATTTTGTCTGATGAACGTGTGCTGTGAACGCTAGTATGATATGTAAGCAGATTTAAAATGTAGAGAGGTAACAGGGTAATAAGCCTCTTGCTGTCACTAACTCCAAATCCTGCTTTGCAGTCCAGGCCTCAGGTTATGTCGTCACTGTTCAGCAGTCACTGCACATGCGTTCTATAGTTGTGACTATTTCCCTCCACTAGATGTCACTACATCATCATCTACATTTGTATGTTTTCTGCAGACTCACTGTAAATAATTCACTGACTCAGATCCTGTCCTGAAGCAAACCACACTGTAAAAAAGGATCAGTTACAAGTAAAAGTCACGCACACAAAACCACTTACAAAAAAGGGGCCAGCAAAATGTACTTATATCAAAAGTGAAAGTAATGATGGTGCAGTGAATGTTTCATGCTGTCTGTGTTTCTCTGTCTGATGTTTCTGGATTTATATTCCTGCTGCATTAATGTCTATGGTGCATTTTAACTCCTTTCTTTACTGTTGGGGAGTTTAATCTACAGCAATGCATCATATTCTATAAGATCATCATATGTTAGCGTGGCTGTCCTGTGAGAACCATGTATATCTAATAAGTCAGATAAAGAGCCTGTTTTCAGCTTAGTGACGAAAACTTTTCAAACTGATCCCAGGGGGTTTTTAATTTGTTTTTTTAGCTTAAAAAGAAGGGGCGATTTTCTGAACATAAAAGGAACATTTCATCCTCGAGTTTATCACAAACATTCAACATCAACACATCTGGAGACACATGGTTTTCACTGGACAAGAAGGGGATGAGAAACTGTCATCTGTAAAGTGACTGCAGCTGTCAGACAGATAGTGCAGTGAAAGAACAGTATCTATTTAGTGGAGCAGAAGTGAAAAAACAGCATAAATAAATCGAAACACTTAAGTAAAATACTAGTGAATACAGTATTTGAGAAAATGTATTTCGTTACATTCAACCACTGCAGTTACATCTTGTCTATCTGATTACATCAAAAGTGAAAGTAACTTGGATGTGCTCGTCATCCTTTGTGCTCGTGCTGCTGCGAGACGACTACAGCTCATTTGCTCCGAAGAAAACGAAGACACCAAAGTAAGTTCCTTCCCCCACAAGTAAGCAGGCTACTTATGATTCATCCTATCTTATCTATCAGGTGTCACAAGTTGCCAGGTTCGTGTAGTTTACGGTTATTTCCGTCTCTGTGACCCGCCTCCACCTGGGCGTCTGTGGCCTGCCACATTTGCAGCGCTGTGCAGGGTGCTGTGAGCGTATTACTGAAACAAGTCTGACTTGTTTCAGTCATAACCTTCCAATATATATACATATATTTATACTGGGCAGCAGGTGCGGAGGACAGTCTGTGGAGAAAACACGCCCTTCCTCCATATTCCTGTCATTAAGCAGACGCAGAATTTACACAGCAAACAAAGGAAGGATGGTAAACCGACTGAAAAACAGCTCTTAATGTGCAGCAACTTGTCCATATAAACATTTGTGTCCTTTACAGACCTATTGAAAACCGAACAGTGATGGCTGAGAGCAAGAGGAAACGAACTGACGCCTCTTTATCGTCTAATGACTCCTTCGAGGAGCCGATGGGCTCCTGCAGCGAGCCGTCTGTCAGGTACTGATAGGCTACAGTGTTCAGCTGATCATCAATAGGTGGGCTGGGGTTTAAATTATCACGATGATATATCAGCAACTTCAAGTCGCGCATGCAGGACGTGTGTAATCTTTTTGCAGTACCTAAAGATGTCCAGCAGATGTCGACATTTTGTCTGCATAAAATGCTGCTTCAGTGCTCCAGACACTTTGCTCCTTCCATTATCAGAGTGCACTGTATTTTACTCCATTTAAGCTTTAACCTTTAACTTTTTGCAGTTTGTGGTGCATTCAACTGAAATACACAATACTGCCTGTGCTTATTAGGGCTGGGCGATTATGGCTCAAAAATAATATGACGCTATTTCAGGGTATTTTTTCTTGATGATATGACAAATTAGTTATAATGTAAAATTTTTAATTTAAGAGCAGAGAATTGCAACAAAGTAATTGATGTGGTTTTATGAGCCCGGTCTCACTCAGAAGCTGTCGAAATCCAGCGCATGGGCAGTGACTTCCAGCATCAGAAACCAACGAAAAAAGGAGTCCTTTAACCTCGGCATGATAGATGGCCGATTGCCATTGTAGTTTAACGGCATCGGGGGGAGGGGGACAAGGACGAAGGTTTAGGTAGAGAATGTCCAAGAGGGGCGTGTGGGAGTGGTGGTGGATGGGTCCAACGAACACCAACTTTCACCCGAGAGAGCGGTGTTCGCGTCCCGTTACATTCCAAAGCATAAGCCTGTTGCCTTTTCCGAAACCTAAAAGTGTTTTTGTTATTGAAAAAACAGTCAATTTGCGGTTTTGTACTGACATAGTGCGTTTATTTTGAAAGAGACTGTATGTAAATGTCAAATTTCCAGTGAAAACAGAAGTGTATCTTGAAAGAAGAGATCCTGCCACTGTGTCCCAGAAGGTCAACAACCAACGCACCCAGGGTACCTTGCATGTTGTATGTGGACGTGGAAAGGCCACAGCCAAACTTCAACATGTGACGAGGTCAAAATGTTAATATGTCATGTCTTGATGACATTAAAGCCTGGATGGCCTTAAACTTTTTAAATTTCAATGAAAAGAAAACAGAGGTGATGGTGTTTGGTCCAAATAGCTCTTGTGAACTCAGAGGAGATAGAGCCTTTTCTGTGGCGGCCCCCAGATTGTGGAATGATTTACCTGTCTACATTAGACTGGCCCCCTCACTGTCCGTTTTTAAAACCAGTCTTAAAACCCATTTTTACTCCTTGGCTTTTAACCCAGCATGAGACTCTGCTCTTGTTTTACTGTTTTATTGTTTTTTATTGTTTTTATTGTTTGTCTTATGTTTTTATTTTTGTACAGCACTTTGTTTCAGCTGCGGTTGAGTTGAGTTGAGTTGGTGTTACAGTCTGCTTCAAATATTCAGTAAAAACATAAATGATCTCTCATTTCTTTAGTTTGTGAACAACAGTATCTCAGAGTGAGATTCAGATTCTGTAAACAATCAGTCAAACAATCAAACAACCAGTCAATCAATCAATCAATCAATCAATCAACCTTTATTCCAGACACAGGGAAGGTCCACAGTACTAACATATAAAATAAATAACTTATTAAGGCAGATCGAAAAGACCACAGTACATGGATTGTTCAATGAATCACATATACAATATTAATAGTTCAGCTAAATAAAATCAACCACAAATTACACATTTAAACAGCTCTCAAATACAAAAAAATGTCCCCTGGGATCAACATATTTACGTATGTATGAGATGATGTGACACAATATTCTGATTTTTATCCGATTTTTTACAGATCCACAGTCACCTTTTTTATCATGTGGATTTAGCTGCAGCATCAGAATATTCGAGTTGACTGCATTAACTTATCATTAGTGCCCTGCTTCATCCAGCAGGTCGTCTAACATAGGCGACTAGTATGTATATTAACCAAACATCAATGAATGTTTAACACATGCAGCTCGTGCATAGAAATATCAGACAGTTTTTTAATAAAGGTCATTTGCTTGTTTTTTAATAGATTATCTTTTCTTAGTTCACAGATGAGTGCAACTAAGCCCACAGGTCCCGGCTGGATCTCTATGAAGAGCAATAGATCCATGTGCGAACCACTCTCTTTTGGTCTTGAAGAGATGCAAAGGTAATTTGAATATATTCTGTAAAAAAAAAAAAAAAAAATATATATATATATATTGTTACACACATTATTGTAATTTTCAATTTATGAAATGTATGCATGTGTGAATGGCTGCCCAAAGATAAGCATGAATATTTTGCTCAAACTGAAACATTTTGAACTCACGTGGATTGTGTTGTCGCACTATCTGTAGATCAGCTCATTTTTCCATTGACTACCTGGATCTGACAAGATTTAAGGTGCCATTTGTTGTCATTTGTTCTTACAGACAGCAGAGTGTGGAGCCGTTAGGTTCGGAGTGTAAGGAGGATTCAGTCCATTTCACTGGCGGACACCAAACAGATACTAAGGAAGACACATGTAAGTTTACTTGTGTACGTATATATTTGTAGTTCTGCTTATATTGTTAATGCCACTAGTACCTACCAGTAATACATTAATAATTCGTCATAGCTCAAAGAAAAAAATGGTGCTTATGGTTTGAAATACTAAATACTGCAAGTAATTTACAGACAAAGGAAAATAAACGTATTATTAATTGTAGTTCCACATATGCTCCACACTGGGCATACTCAGAGGCTTTCGACACGAAAGAGTAGCTCAATAAAAATAAGCCAGAAGAACCAATAATATAGATTATAGATTTGAGTTTGCGGATCAGTCTATCAGAGTTGGACATGGTCTCAAGAAGGAACTTCAGAGAGACTTATTGGATTTTTAAATCTGATGCTTCTGTGTAACCGTGTATGTTCTGGGTATTACTGAAACTCCTTTGATTCAAAGGAAGTCATTGATACATGAGTTAGATCTTTGCCAACTGAGATAATATATAGATATTTGATAAAAAAAATTTGCCATTTAGAAATCTGAATAAAAATGTCCACATTCAGTTGTTGCAGGAGGCAGCCATCTTTTGAAAGCAAAGAAGAATCTTAAGGAAGCAATGCAAAAGCAGTTCACAGTGACGAGCGAAGGTCACAGTGACCAACAGACTAATCTGAAATGCATCTACACAACACTCCACATTACCACTGGAGAGACTGGAAATCCACATGCAGAGCACGAGTTGAGGCACCATGAGCATAAACTGAAACGACAATCTTCTGAACATTCAATCAATGTCAGTGACATCTTTAAACGTATGCCTGGCCAAGAGAAACCCAATAGAACAGTCTTGACGAAGGGCGTTGCAGGAATCGGAAAATCATTTTCCGTGCAGAAATTCATTCTTGACTGGGCCGAGGGGAGAGAAAATGAGGACATTGATTTTGTTTTCAATCTTGCTCTTCGAGAGCTGAATTTGAGCACAGATAACAAAAGCTTACATGAGCTCCTGACTGAATTTCACCCTGCGATCCACCATCTGACAAATTCAGAATATTTAATCAAAGCCAAGGTTGTAGTGATCCTGGATGGCCTGGATGAAAGCAGACTTCAACTGGATTTCAAGAACAAGCCACTAGCATCAGTCAGTGAAGTAACATCTGTGGGGAATCTTCTAGCAAACCTCATCCAGGGTAACCTTCTTCCTAATGCTAACGTGTGGATAACATCCCGTCCAGCAGCAGCCAATCAGATCCCTGCAGACTTTATCGACATGGTGACGGAGATAAGAGGGTTCAGTGACCCACAAAAAGAAGAATTCTTCAGAAGGAGATTTAGAAATGACCCAGGCCTCGCTGACAGGATCATTTCACACATTCGCTCTTCACAGAGTCTCGACATCATGTGCCAGATCCCGATCTTCTGCTGGATTTCTGCTGTGTTATTTCAGGAGATCTTTGGAGGAGATGAGAAAGCTGAAACTCCTCAAACTCTAACAGAGATGATGGCACATTTCCTGTTTGCCCAGACAATACGCAGAAGCAGAAAATATGACCAGAAGACAGAGGAAAACAAAGAGAGCCTTCTGAAGAAACACAGAGAATTTCTCCTGAAACTCGGCAAGCTTGCATTTGTTCACCTGCAGAAGAACAATCTCATCTTCTATGCTGAAGATCTGGAAGACTGTGGCATCGACGTAAAAGAGGTTACCATCTACTCTGGATTTTGCAACACAATTTTTAGAGAGGAACAAGTCTTTTCCCAGAAAAAGGTCTTCTTCTTTGTGCACCTGACCATACAGGAGTTCTTTGCAGCTCTGTTTGTCTATGACTGTTTCACAAACAACAACACAGAAGAGCTTGACAGCTTCCTCAATCTGAAGGACAAAGAACATACTTTACTTGATCTTGTAAAGATGACAGTTGACAAAGTGTTGGAAAAGAAAAACAGCCACCTGGACTTCTTCTTGCAATTCCTTCTTGGCCTCATGGTACAACCAAACCGCAGAGTCCTGCAGGGTCTGCTGACATCACCAGATCCAAGCCAAGGTACTGACAAGAAAATCTTGACTTACCTCAAAGCCATCCGAAGGAAGGCCCTCTCTCCAGACAGCTGCATGAACCTCTTCCAGACCATGGTTGAGATGAGAGATCACAAAGTCAAAGATGAGATTCAGGAATATCTCAAATCATCAGATCGTTCAAAAACAGAACTGACTCCACTGCACTGCTCTGCATTGGCCTACATGTTGCTGGTATCGAAGAATGATCTGGATGTGTTGGACTTGAAGAGTTACAACACATCAGACGAAGGCAGAAGGAGGCTGATACCTGCTGTGAGGATCAGCAGCAAGGCCATGTAAGGAAACTGTCCCTGTTATATCTAATATATTTTGTTAGAAAATCAAACTTGAATCAAACAGTAAGTTGGCCTGGTAAATTCAGAATATGCATGTCATCTGCCAATTACTGTAAATAAATGGCAAAGGTCAGGGTTTCAAGTACTGCTTAGTAGCAAGACTTGGCAGTTAAAGTTACCAAGTTACAGACGCAGACCCACCAATCCATGTCAGAACGGCTCAAGATGCTGTTTGACAATCTTATGAGCTCTTTGTTTGAAGCACACTGACACCTTAAGAAATACGAAGCGTGATCCTTGAATAAACATGTATGGGCTCTAACCAAGACAAACAAGATGAGGCATTTTTGGGCCAAACTGTTCTGGGGACTCTGCCCATTAGGGAGCTCCCCCTGAGAACTACATGAATCCAAAATATCCTGGATTCTGAGCAATCATTCCAGAGCCAGAGTCTACACAGTAGGGATCGCCCAAACACCCGTCCGACCAATTGCGAGCAGCGCCATTAAATGCAAGTACACAAGTTGGCAACATGGTGTGAAATCCCTGTTTTATCACATTAAATAATTGCTTGAAACCAAACTTTTCAGAGATACGAACACTAAAACTAACATCAGAGTGATAAGAACTCCCCCAAATGACAGAAACTATATTTGGAAAAAATGTATTCACTGTTTACTGTGAGTTTTAAGTTTGGCTCATGTCCCATTCACGAACATGGAGGGGGCGGGCTTTATGACCTGTACTGCAGCCAGCCACCAGAGGGCAATCAAGATGTTTTGGCTTCACTTATAAGGGGCTGTCACGTGGTCCATCTTTATATACTGTTTATTGTAGCATTATAACTTTAAAATCTACCCATAGACTTGCAGACTGCAAAGTGACTCCAGAGTTGGTTCAGCACTTGGCCTTTGCTCTCAAGCACCCCAACTCAGCTCTGAGAGACCTGGACCTCAGCAACAATGACCTGAAAAACTCAGGAGTGGAGCTTCTTTGTGATGGCCTGTCGAGTCAATGCTGCAGATTGGAGACACTGAGGTACTGACACTGGTATAAAGCACAGTAACAAACAACGGTAATGGGTAAATAAAGTTATAGACTTACCTCAACCAGCTGCAAGCAAAAAACATTTGTGTTAGCTATGTGTTGCTGTGTAGTGATCACCATCTAAAATTCTCTAGAATTCTTTATTCTAGTTGTAACTATGTTGTTTACTATTAAGTAAATATCATTTACTTTTTGCTTACTCAGGCCATCTCAGCAAAATCAGTTCCATAGTGAGTAATCCCATTTCAGGACCTCTCACCATTTTAATCCTATCCTCTTTCAAATCATTCAGAAATCTGTGCAAATCTACACACCATTCACTGCTGATGACTAAACACTGTGTTTTCTCAGGTTGTCAGGTTGTCAGGTCACGGAGGAAGGCTGTGCTTTTCTTGCCTCAGCTCTACAGTGCAACCCCTCTCATCTAATAAAGCTGGACCTGAGCTACAACCATCCGGGAGACTCAGGAGAGAAGCTGCTCTTTGAGCTGAAGAACAATCAACAGTCCAAGCTCAGCATACTCAAGTAATTACGGGACACAACATTATTTGTTTTTCCTGCTTAAGTATTTGAGAAGTGTTGGATTATTGTTACAAATCCAGTATGCTGAGGTGTAAGTGAAGGGCCAGCACTAACTTAATATCCTTTACAATAAATCCAAGCTGCTGCTTACATTTGGCATCATATTACACTCTTCCCACTCATCTTAAATTGTGGGTACCTTCTTAACCAATCTCTGAACCCATCACCCAGTGGTCTGATAACAATAAGCCTCTGAGGGCAATGACTAGTCTCGCTCACCAGACCTTTCTCAAGAAAAGAAAGGTCTGGCTGGGCCGACTCTCACTTTAAGATTGGAGGAAAAAACGCCCGGCTGCTTGTATTTCTTTCAACCAATCACAATCGTTCTTGGCGGTGCCACATCAACGGTGCGCTTGCAAAAATATAATATTAGGTTTTGGTGTAACACGCCCACAAAAATATCGCCTACAGGACGCGAACCATGGCAGAAAAATGGCTACATCCCCGCAAGATCAAACACTGCGAAAGTTAGTAAAGGACGTGTTGAAAACTGCAACCGGAGGTGGTAGGACGGGACTTCAGCGGGTGGCTCGCTCCGCCCAATGAGAGGCTGATCTTTGCAGTGAACTTCCACCCACTCAGACTAGGCAATGACCAATATTTCGGGGGATCCAGCGCAGCAAGCAGAAAGCTGGAGCACCAGTAATTTCAGGTAATCTCTGAACAAATAGCCTATGTGCATGCAGATGACTTTAACCTCTCTAAATCCGCCAGGACGCTGACGTCCTCACTCCCCCCCCTCCTCTGTTCAATGGTATCTCCCAGGCGCACTGTGTCATCAAACCATGTGATGTTTGGTATTGCCGGATTCAGGAAGCTCTCGACTTTTCAAAAATAACATCTTAGTTAAAAAAAATTTCTTATGGATTTCGCACCAGAGCAGCCTAAACACACAAATTCTAAAATCGCGATGAGTGGTGACAAGTCATGTCATGCTGTTTTTGACGGGAAAAGTTAAAGGATTACTCACGATCATATGCGGAGCTGTTAGCGGGCACGTAGCTGTTTTATAAAAGTTAAGAGTCTCACTCCTACCACTATTTTTGGCTGAGATATACCATATACTAGAAAGTGGGATCATAACTTTCACGTTTCATATTCAGTGATATTTTATAGTGTTTCTGTGTCATAAACAACATCAGCTATCATAATCACACCTGATTCAATAAGGTACAATGTTTGAAGCTGGCTGAGTGTTGTTTGATCACTGATAGTACTGTTTTGAAGCAGAGTGACCGACTTGTCATTTGGAGTTTCACCTGAATCTTTTCATGGAAAAAACACTGTAGAATGGTCATACTTTGAGCAGTCTTCTTCAAATTTGAAACAAATGTTCATTGATGGTGTGCCTACAGCCCCACAGTGTCATTTACCTGCTCAGATGAAGCCACAGACAGTTATTCATCCTGAAACACATTTTTTAAATTTTATTTTAGGCAAAATCTTCATTTTTTTTACTGACTTCAGAGGCCCATTGCTCTGTCTCTGTATCACCTAGAGTGTTTCTGACACTTTCACAAGACACTTAAGGGAGTTTTCTTTCTGGCAAGACCTCATGCATGCATGTAGTCAGAGCGGTTCAGAAGCTTCATTCATTTTAATTTGGGTATGTCATTTTAGGCCTTTTTGCTACAAAATGGGTTAATATCAAAAAGGTAATACAAAGCTAAATTGTCACCAGATGATAGCTGGTGAATTCCTAAATTGCATTTGATTGGTCAACACTACTCGAACTAGAAACGGAAACCAGAACACTCCCAATACCAAAATCTTGTCCTGTAACCTCCAGATTCTGTATACATATGCAGATATGTTAGTAGAGATTTCTCATTATCTGACTAAATTCTAACATTCTACAAAAAGTTCTGACCCTATAATATTTTTCTCTACAGCATTGATCATGGTGGAAGTCAAAGGTTGAAACCAGGCTTTAAGAAATGTAAGTATCTGTACATTTGTTGGTAGGAATGATGCACAGATCCAGGGAAGTATTCAGAAATGGTTTGAATACTCTCTAAATAAAGTGTTGTCTTATCTCCAGATGCCTGTGAGCTCACGTTGGACGCGAACACAGCCCATAAGAACCTCCTTCTCTCTGAAGGGAACAGAAAGGTGACCTGGGTGGAAGACGAGCAGCCATATCCACCTCACCAAGCAAGGTTCCAGCAGGTGCTGTGTGAACAGGGTCTAGATGGGCGCTGCTACTGGGAGGTTGAGGTTTTCGGACCCTTAAGCATTGGAGTCACATACAGAGGAGCTGACAAGAAAGGGAGGATGGACGGGTTCAAGATGGGATACAGTGACAAGTCTTGGTGTCTGGTTTGCTCTAATGATGGCAATTACGTTTCGCACAGCAACAACAAAGTCGATGTGTCCCCACTGGGATGGCGGTCTAGTCGGGTGGGGGTGTATCTGGATTGTCCAGCTGGCACTCTGTCCTTTTACAGAGTTTCCTCTGACAGTCGGACTCGCCTCCATACCTACAAAACAAAGTTCAATGAGCCCCTATATCCGGCTGTTGAACTTGAACACATTCAGTCTTCTGCATTATTCTGTCAGCTTATATAACCGACCTTTCAGTGCGTTCACTCCAGCACCAACCCCTGGCCTCCAGTTTAGGTTATTTCCAAATAAAACTCTAAACATGTAACAACGTCCTACTGCCTTATAGACCAATTTCGAGTGGATGTCACAGTTATGTCACAGTAGTTGCGTGCACACACTGGTGGCAGAAAGACAGTGGACATTAGAGATAAACTGTTGAGATACCCGGAATAAAAATGTCTTCTTGTGCCGGGAATCCAGAATAAGACATTCTTCATTTTTACAGAAAACTGTCGCAGAGGACGCAGTAGTAGAAAGTAAAGTTTTGTCTCCAGTTAATTATAATTTCGATATTCAGGATATAGTCGCTGCTGGACACTCGGTTGAGGAGAGTGTGTTTGCCTTACATGAACAACATTACTGACGTGGTGAAAGATTTATCATAAGGAACTGTAAAAACGCACATTTGTTAAGCAGGGATTTGTCTTATTGTCCTTGGTTAAAACAAGTGGAGACTCTCCCATATAATATAATTTAACGTGGAAGTAACAAACACCTTTTTAACTAGCTAGCTAACGCCTTCTGTTTATTAACTCCTTGTTTATAATAGAACAGAGTAACATTCACCACTGATCATTTTAGAAATGACACCACAAAAAAACATGCTCTTTGTTTAGATTAATAAACCGACACTAAATCATGGTTTGTCTCTAGCTCTCAGCGATCAGCCATAGGTAGGAAGCTAGCTAAGTGAGCTACATCGCTAATGTTAGGGTGCCTTTCATTTTTCCTGCCTAGATTAAAATTTCATGGAAACTGCAATCTGTATTTTTATACAGTTTTTTGACATGTCATTAACAAAACTACGAATCAATTCATCAAGACAATAATCAGCAGATGAAATTATAATTAAATTTACTACTAGTTGCAACCCTGTTTCAGTAACTGTAGTATTTATTTACTGTTGACTGTGTGGGCAGCCATGTTTATTTGACATCATGGCATGAAAACAGTTTTAGGAAACTACCAGAAGACCTGACTCGCAACTTTTACTGATCAACTGAACTTTGTATTTTATATTGTTTTTTTTTTTCATTTACAGGTAGTAAAAAAAACTAATTTTAATTGAATTCTGTGTCGAATTTCTGGAACACTTATTGAAGAAGTTATTGATAATTCTGTACTGCACTTTTTTAGGTTCTTGTAAGAGTAGGCTTTGTGTACTTTGTGAGTTTGTTTAGTGGTATTCTAAATAATGTAAATGAGTCTGATGTTCTGGTATGTTGCACTGGCTAATACGGTTTCCTTTTATGTCAAATAAACAATTATTCAGTTCTCTTTTGTCTTTTCTCCTTTATGTTTCTCACAAATATGAAAAAAAAACACCTCAAATCTTTTAACCTTAACTGCGAGCACCAAAAAAAAGCCCTCAGGAAAATTTTGAATTATTTCTTGAATGTATTTTCTCTTAGAAAGCTGCACGTCACAGACAGTGTTATCTGTCCTGGTTCATGTGTACAGGAACATAATGGATTGTCCACCTTGTCATATTGGGATGAATGGTTCACTGGTTTGGCTGACAGCAAAGGGCGGGGTGGCCTGGCTGCTTCGCATCCCAGCTGTCGCCCCCCTCCAGACACACTGAGCGAGGGTGGAGCCTCGTCATCCATGTGTCACAATAAGAGCCCCCACTTCCACTGAAGAAGACAGAGAAGAGGACGCAGGTGAAACATGGTTGAGTAAAATGTGGTTCAAAAATCGAGACAGCAGTGTTGTCATAATATTTTATCTGGTAACTTCAAATTTTACATTAGATCATGAAGTGCATATACATGGTAGGGCTGGGCAAATGGACGAAAATACTTGGCATTCACAGGTTGACTGGCAGCACACAACATATATATCTCGGTATTTTTATAAAAACAGACTGATCAAAATAAAGATGCAAAGACAGGGATTTTTTCCCTATTTGAAAATACAGTTTGCAGCTGCAAAACAGTTACACCTCCAAGACACTAGTCGGCAGCGGGTTTCTGTGAAGTGCTATAAAGTTTAGTTGATTCAAATCACACATTAAACACACATTAATGACAGACATGCAATAGATGTCATACAGAACAGATCAACATGATAAATTAACAGTAATCCGTATGACACAATGAGACAGAAAGAGAGAGAGAGACAGAGAGAGATGCAGGACAGACGGTAGTGACAGTAGCTTACAACAACATTAATGAAAGTAATAATATCATTAATATTACAGGATATTTTGGTACAATATGTTGAAAGTATATATTAATATCTGATAGTATACATATGTGACAATAATCATATGTGTATAATAACAGTAGAAGTATGACTAATGATAACAGCAGCAGCAGGAGGCATCTGGCAGGACCACGGCAGCAGCACAACCACACACGTCACGCTGTCCAGGCACCTCTGTGATATAAGTTAACCTGAGAGACAGTGGAGCACAAAGGCTCCGGAGAAGAGGCCGAGTTAGTGACATGCAGTACAGCTGAGTTAGCAAGATGTAGTAACAGGACACGAAACAGAGAGAGAGAGAGAGAGAGAGAGAGAGAGAGAGAGAGAGAGAGAGAGAGAGAGAGAGAGAAGGAGAGAAGGTGCCCGGTGTATTATAGGGGGGTCCTCTGGCAGACTAGGCCTAAGTCAGCCTAACTAGGGGCTGGTACAGGGCAAGCCTGAGCCAGCCCTAACTATAAGCTTTATCAAAGAGGAAAGTCTTAAGTCTAGTCTTAAATGTGGAGACGGTGTCTGCCTCCCGGACCGTAACAGGAAGATGATTCCACAGGAGAGGAGCCTGACAGCTGAAGGCTCTGGCTCCTGATCTACTTTTGGAGATTTTAGGGACCACGAGTAACCCTGTGTTCTCAGAGCGCAGTGTTCTGGTGGGGTAATATGGCACTATGAGCTCTCTAAGATATGACGGAGCTTGACCATTTAGAGCTTTGTAACAGAATCCCGGCGAGTACTCCACCGAGCATATTCGGGTTTCTCTTACAACAATACATACAACAACAATAACAACAATACAGGACGTTCGCATGCTCATGTCATTAAATGGGATACTACAGAAATACTGATGGCAGGCACAGCTGAAAGTTAAACTGACAATAGCTATGTAAGTAGAAATATTAACAGCCACGCCCTTACCAAACATTTAGCCACGCCCACCACCGCCTCATCAAATATTTAGCTCACTAATGGAGGAGAATTATTTATGACGTCAACCATTATAGTAATTTATCATCATTTATTTATTAGTGTTGGCTCTAGTCTGTTTTGTAACTTTGTTAGTAAATATACATTTTATTATTAGAATTAATACTGATGTTGCAACTGTTGTTACAAACACTGATGGTGGTAATATCATGAGTACCAGTGGTGTTCACAATGGCAACGACAAAAGCATTCATGGATACTTTGCAATTTATTTGCAATTTAAAAACAAACCAAACAAACTTCAACCATTTCTTCTTTTACATTTTACAAACTATGGTATTTGGTTAGGACTAGGATCAGCTGACATTAGCTTGTGTCCCGCCAGGAAATAGTCTGACCACATATCATTTGTACACTTGTGTTTTAATGAATTAATTAATTCTGACTCAAGCCGTTTATATTTATTGAATTTACTCTCTAGCTACATTTCAATAATATTAAGTCTATTTTCCATTAATTTAGTAAATATATATACATATATATATATATATATGTAAATGTGTTTCTGACATATGTTTTATGTTATTGTATATTTATAGGGCTGTATGGGTGTTTTATTATTAGCTGCAGCAGGTTGGACAATAAAACTAACTGTATTTGAATTTCAGACAAAAGACACAGACACAGGGAGGGAGGGACTCTGCCGTCACGTACAGCCGCGGACGAGCGGAGAGAGGAGGGGAAGGGAGGGGGTGTTTAGCCGGTCTCTCCTCCCTCTGCTGCAGCGGCCATGCTGCTGTCCGCCGCCTGTCTCGGTGCATCCCGGTCCACCGCCGGTGTAGCCTGCCGCCGCTGCATCCCTGAATCCCAGGTTAGCGGACCGGCTTGGACCGGGTCGGCTCGGTCGTAGCGGTTCAGTCCGCCTGGATCCACCGGAGCAGACCCGAACACGGCGCCGGTTGGCCCGGGGGGAAGAGGAGAAAGCCTCCATAGCAACAAACCGGTTTCACGGCATTATTGGTAGGTGCCTCCCTCTCAGTGTGTGTGTGTGTGTGTGTGTGAATGGCGCTGTCAGCACAGCTCAGCAGTGTTTGGGCGGATAGATGGATAAAGTCAATTCGTTTATCAGATAAAGACAGAGACAAACAGCTCACAGGTTTCATCATCATTTGATGCTGAAGCTCGGGTTTTGCTCCTGGCTGCAGGTAAATTCAGTCTGACTGCAAATCACTGGGGTTTTCTCACTCTGGCCTTGCAGGGAATTTAATTCCACTAAAGCAAGGTGGTTTTATTTTGCTTAAAACCTCTTATGCATGGTTGATTTGCCTGGATACATTAATAATGTACATGCAGAAGCTGTGGGACGCAGAGATGATGTCCGGAGGAAGTCTGTGAGGAACTGTGCTCATTATTACACCTTATTTAAATCAAGCCTGTGTTCAGTTTTCTGAAATCTTTCCTGAACCTCTTCCTGCACCAGGAGAGATATGTGAAGGCTGAATGTGCCGGATGCATATCTGTCAGATCTGTCCTGTCAGTGAACCATGTGATTGTCTCCTCTTCTTTCATCAGTGATGGAGGGATGTTGGAGGATGCTGGGAGTGTGACTGAGACAGAAACCCCCAAACTGACCGGATTACCAGGATTACCAGGACTGCAAAGCATCGCGCCAGGTGTAAAGCGGGACTGCTGGGGCTCAGCGGGCTTGAACCAGGTCTGCACTACAATGTGCTGGGTTTAGAGCCAGATCACCGGGGTTACTACTGGGTCGTTGACACTGCAGGAAGGTCACTGCGAGGACAAATCAGCAAAGTAGAGAGCAGAAGTCTGAATTTCGGCCCCACTAACATGAGCGGTGTCAAAGCAGCCTTTAGTTAGAAACCCCACCTGGTCTGTCCGGATTAAAGCATCAGTGAAATAGCTGAATTTTAGGATTCTTTTGGTGGAGAAAGGACTGTTTGTAGTATTAACACAGTAGGATACCACTGGATTTAAAACAGGGTTACCTGATCTGCAGACGGATACTGGGACTACACCTGCTGCCTTTTTACTGGTGTTCCACCTGGATTACAGAAACCCTGCAGCCAGGACCAGACACCTAAAAAATACCATCTTTTGGGGGTCAGCTGGGTTACAAAGCATGTTAGAAGTCTGCATGTTGAACATCACAGGGATTACAGCTGGTCTTTGAGAATCTGAAACTGCGACAGCCAGATTACTGTGTCTACTGGTTCTACATCACTCTGAATGGGATTATAAAACTATTGTGGTAAGAGAACAGTTACCAGCTACTGGGTCAACAAGTGAGTCACGAAGCTTAGCACACATCTGATCGGGACTATAGAGCAACTGGACTCAAGGTATCTGAGCTAAAAACCAGGTAACCAGGACAAGAGTCACTGTTATCATACTCGGAAGATGAATCTTTCGTAGCAGGGTCTCTGTTAAACGCCACAGGACCAGTATTCACCATGTCTTTGAGTAAGACCCTCGAGCTGGAGCACTTTGATGAGCGCGAGAAGGTTCGCCGGGGACGCTCCACGCGCACTAAGAGAGATGATTCCACCGCCAGTGCTGGCGGCGGGGGGTCTGGCCCCAGCTCCCGGGGCAGCAGCCTGGTCCCAAGCCCTGCCCACAGCGCCAACTGCAGCTACTACCGGACCCGAACCCTGCAGGCACTCACCTCGGAGAAGCGGGCTAAAAAGGTCCGGTTCTACCGCAATGGAGACCGGTACTTCAAAGGTCTGGTGTATGCTGTTTCCAGCGACCGGTTCCGCTCCTATGACGCTCTGCTGATGGAGCTGACACGCTCATTGGCGGATAACCTGCATCTGCCGCAAGGGGTGCGCACGATCTACACCATAGACGGCAGCAAGAAGATCACCAGTATGGACGAGCTGGTGGAAGGTAGGACTCACGACCTTCTCTGTACTCTGCCCTGCAACTGTCCTCTTACTTTGAATTTGCACTCACCTGTTGGCAAAACGTAGATAAATCCTGGAACCCATCGGCGAGCTTCGGACAATGATAAAGTCTCTGGGGGCAAGGGCCGATATTTAGGGCTGAGCTAGTGTAGCCAGCAGATCCAAAAGGAGCCAAGACTACTTCTTCTGTGCTCCTGTCCTGTTGGCTAATCTCTAAAAACAAATAAAACAAATATCTGAATAATAATAATATATATTATTACATATATTATTTTTGTGTGGCAATATCGTATCATCACATTGTGCCAAGTATTGATTTTTTTTTATCATCATTTAAATTACCAGTATTACAAATACTAATTATAATTTTGGGGACACAATTTACAGTTGAAAAAAGGTAATAAATCGCAGTATATTTTATCGCAGTATTCAGCATATTGCAATAATATTGTTTTGTGACGCGATAATATGGTATCATGGGGCCTCTGGTGATTCCCACCTCTAATATATCGTAAAAATATGTTTGAAGATGTTTTTAAAAACAACATTTTTCATGTGAACGAAGGTCGTTTTAAAGGTTGTTTCATAAATGCGTGTGATTTTATTTGTGCTTGTTCAAAGGCGGTGTAATGGAGGCGGAATTTAAGTGAAGATTTCTTTGTTTCTGTGGTACAAAAGGGGAAATAAATAACAACAAAAATGAAATAAACAACAGCAACAAAAAACACAGGTATGAGCTATCAGCCAAATTGTTATGTTAAACATCAGTATTGGTATCGGCCAAGAATTTCACATCAGTGCATCTGTAGTCAACACTTCTGGTACCAAACTTTCGTCCCATTGCGGACAGATTCTGCGGACATCAGCAGAATCTTTTTAGAGATTAACAATAGATTAAGCTAACTCACTATATTCCTAAAATAAAACCTACCTCTGTGCCAGATCATGTGTATCTTTGTACTTACTTGCAGTGCTTGAATAAGAAAAGTCTTAAATTTGGTTAAAAATTATCTTAAAGATGTCTTAAAAAGCATCCTGAAGACACCTGGGTAAAGCTAATGCTCCTGTTTCATCACGTTTTTTCGAAGTATGAATGTTTATGGTGGACAAAAAAAAATTCAGCTTTCACTTTCTGTTTTTATTTTCATGTTCTCTGTCTTTGCCGCTGACCAGACCTCGGCCAAAACTGTCTCTCATAGGAATGAATGGACTCAACAGTCAAATGTCACCACTACATCCTAATTGTCCAGACAACCTGTCACTCTCTCAGTCGGTCAATCAATTGATCTGTCCTCCTTAAAGTTCCTCAGTGTCTCCTTCCTCTTTGCTCTCGGTCTGTCTTTGTCAGGAAAACAGACATTAATTATTTATTTCTGTGCATCAACAGCTGAAAAATAACAAGATAATCAATACAGAGAACATCAGGTGCATAGTTAATTGTTACTTTACCTTCTATCACCCTGTAGGTCGAGTTTTAAAAGATTTATACACACAACACATCTTTAAAAAAATCTTACATCTGCCATCCAGTCTGACTGTCTTTCTCTCCCTGACTACCATCTCATTGGATTACACTTTTTAACAGGAAGCTGGATCTGTCTGAAGTCATTTAGACAGAAACAGACCAGCGGCTGAGTAACATCACTTACCATCAATATTGATATGTGATTGGTGGTAATGTCCACTAATGAGCGGTCGAGTCAGGAAGCTGTTCAGCCAGAGACGCACTGAAAGACAGATGCATCACTCTTTCAGCACTTTGTGGAATTAATGAACTGCAAACAGCAGACCGTGACGTGGAGAGTGGGAAACTCGTCACTGACGACTTCTCTGCTGCATGGGTGACAGTGTTTGTTTTCTGCTTTGAACCACAGAGATTTAACCAGCTGATCTTTGGAGGAACTTTGAACTTTTGAAGAGGAGGTCCAACTTCTAGGTGTCTGTTTTGTTTTGATTTGACAGAAAAAATCTTAATGTTGGACTTCACGTTAGGGGTTAAGATGAATGATTAACACGTTTATAGCTTTTGAGCATACACAGTATTTGAAAACTGCAGATGACTGCATGATTGTTATTTTGGCACTGTATATATAGCACCATAGCCTACAGAGACCCCTAAAGGTACAATACGGTACGTTGCGGTACAATATGATACGATATGACGTAGGGTTGGGTCAGTATGAGAAAAAAAAAAACGGTCCGGTTTTTGTGAAAAAAAACGCATTAAATCGGTAATATCGGATTTTTGGTACCGGTCGTAAAATCTGAGCTTTGCACGCACAGGGCTTGCGGACGTTCGCTTTTAGTCCGGGCGGACCTCCGCGGAGTCGGTCCGGTCAGTCTCAAAAAAAAAAAAAAAAAAAAAAACAGGTCCAAGATGATGGAGTACTGAACCGAACTGGTATTACCAAGAACCGACCCAACCCTAATACAATGCAATATGATACAATATAATGCGATGCGGTATGGTACAATGTGATACGATGCAATATGATATGGTACAATACGATATCATGTGATGCGATGAGATATGGTATGGTACGGTACGATATTATACGATATGATGCAATACGATACAATACAATGTGATTCAATATGATATGGTACGATACAATATGATGTGAAGCAATACGATACTGTATGGTACGATATACGATACGACGCAATATGGTACAGTACGATATGATACAAGAAATTTGCAACATTACAGCAGCAAAGGGAGAGCGCAAACAGGAAGATAGAAGAATAAAATACAAAGCAATATATAAACAAAGAGCATTTATATAAGCAAACAGTATAAAAACATAACGCAATATAATAAGGAAGCATCAAAAGAAGCAGAATATGATTCTGAGACAGGCTGAATGACTTGATTTTACATTATTGACCGATGGAAGTATAGATATGGCACAGTTAAAAAAAAGAAAGAAAAATACAGCGATACACATATTTGGCATTTTTTGCCTGATAATTGGCTTTAAATGAAAGTTCCTGTCATCTAACGGATTAAAATAAAGTACATCAGCTATAAATGTTGTCCTGACGTGTCAATAGCAGCTCAGGTTTACACACCAACACACACGCATTTGTATGAATCTAGGAATTTAGTATTACTGATGTATTACGAATTAATTGCATTCGTTTTTTATTAGTGTCTACCTGCAGACGGACAGTCGCTTGTAGCTGAATCTGAACAATACACCTCTTCTCCATGTGTGAGATTATTGCTGCATTTAATCCCTGACAAATAAATATAATATATGTGTCATAAAATGCTTTTAGATTCCGGTCTGTCCTGGCCTGGGCCTCAGCAGGAGTTGAACCTGTAACCACAGTCCATGTCGGTGCCTTGTTGCTCACACAGAAGGTGTTGTGTGTTTTTATGGTTTGTCAGTCAGGTGTTTGAATATAAACCCAGAAAGTCTGTCCAGCTGGTTTGAATAGCAAAGTGAAAGTCAGCACCTGGAGAGACAAGGTCACACACACACACACACACACACACACACACACATACAATCTGGCATGTGAACATGTAATCAGGATGAAAGAGTGAGACAGAAAAAGCTGTGTTATTGAGGCTGACGAGTTAGTGTGAGGGAAAAGGAGAGAAGACGGTGGGCTGTGCCGTCAGATAGATATAAAGAGGAACAGTAAAATGAGGAGAGACAGAAGGTGAGCCGTTTTAACCATATCAGGTAAAACAGGAGAGTGACTGCGGGATACTGGACTGAACATGTGATTGGCTGCAACCTGCCAGAGAACTTTAATTTATTATTTTAACACAAAACATTTAATGTATTAAAGCTACATCACTTAAAGGAGATGAAAAATTAATGAGCATTACTGTGCTTTTAAGATGTTTAAGATCAGGTTAAATTGACCGTTTGCTAAACCGTCTCCTTTGTCCACATGATGAGGTGTTGTGTAATGTTTCTGTAGGAGGAGATGTACTGTACATGCAGAGAGTGTAAAGTGTGGTGCGTTCTCATTTTTTAACCTGTATTTAAAAAAAGTAATGTAAGGTGTAAAGACTAGGGATACGTGCGACTAGATGTCTAAACATTAAACATCTGCCCCCTCCCTAGTCGGCACCAGAAATATCAGTCGGATAAACCAATTGACCTATGGCTAAGCCCCGCCCCCTCCACTCACCTGGACAAACGATCAACATTCAGTGCCCGGCGCTATGGCAGGTGTCACAGTACACGGCATTTCACAGGAGGCAATTGATGATTTTTGGAGACATAACGATCAGATGTCATTGAGAAGTAACCAAAAGGGCCTAAACTACACATTGGAGGGATATATTCATCATTTTATTGTTGAGAAGGTCGATGAAAAGCTTAAATTACAAGCCAAAATTTACAGGTCACAGTGTACGCTTGTGAACCGCATCTGGTTGCCGTCACCATCAAAGACAACAAGTTAAAGTGCCACTGAAGTTAAGGTTTTTGGCTCAGAATATGAGAAAAGGATAACGGCCTTTTTACCATCTTTACCAAGAGTGTCTCTGCGTTAGTTTGGTGCTACAGTATTTACACTGAATCATTCAGCATAACGTTTGCCAACCTTTGTTATCTCTGCCATTACAGATAAGTTAATGAAGCTAAGCTCCAGAAGTTAACGTCATCTTAACTAGAGCCCTTTGGACAACAGCTAACAATGATGTACCATCACCAAAGTACAAAACTAGAACAAAATAGCAACAGCAAACAAGGTGACATGATGAACAACGCAGCTAGGAGCTAACGTTAGGCTAACTTTAGCTAACCTTAGCCAGAGATGTTAAAGATAACTTTATATTTCTTTGCAGCAAAGTGACAATATGTTGCCTCAAACACAATGTTGACTTACCTTAGAACAGATGTAGACATCATTGTTAATCTTATTCACGTTGAGTTGATGTTGTGGTCTAACGTTACCACAAAACTTTATCCAAAGGAGACACTTTTCTCTGTTGAGATGTGGTTTAAAGTGTAAAAATACACCTGGTCGCCCAGCCTCTCAGGATACCTTGTGTCAGAGTTGCATTTAAACTGGCTCATCGTGTTTGAGGGCGGGACTTAGCCATAGGTCAATTAGTGTTTTACTCATGTACAAGGCTGCTTAACTGTCATGCAGCCTCCCGCCACTAGTGGGTGCTACAAACTGGAGACTGGAGTTTTAAAACAGCACGGTGGGAAATTGGAGAGATGTCCTCTCACCAAACCAGCACGGTTTGACAGGGAAATTAGTCGCCAGGAACATCCCGAGTAAAGACCTCATTAAATTGTGTTTATCTGCTCAAACATAAGTTAATGTCGCCCTGGTTTCCTTGTCAAAAAGCTAATAGGATTCTTCCATTGGGTTTTGGATTATTGTAGAAAACAGACTCTGTTCCGTACCGTCCCCATGTTTGGTCCCCCCTCTGTTGGGGTACCTAGCACACAGTACTAAAAGGTGGAGCTGTGAACACTGCAGTCCGTGGATTGGTCAATAGCCGACGGTCACTCTGCTCAGGTCTGAGGTAGGGACCACTTTAAAATAAAACTTCAGTGAAACACCTAGCCCCAATTAAGCGCCCAGTCCCTTTGACCAGCCCAGTGTGGCTACACAGTTTGACAAATAAACACCTGTCTCAATTAGAGGCCTGGTCTGGTTGCCAAGCAGTTTATTTCTTCAAATGTATAAAACTGGGTTGTTGGCTACTAATTCAAGTTTTATGGTACTTCTTTGGCGATGTGTTTAGTAAGACTCCAACATCTGGTTTTTAAATTCAGTGGCTAAAAATTGCGCTTTGAAGGAGCCCCTAAAGCCCTGAAAGGTCAGATTTTTGTAATGCTACTTTACATTTTGTTAGATGTGCAGTCATTTAATTGAACTTTTCCCACGCTCTCTCTGCTCAGGCGAGTGCTACGTCTGTGCCTCCAATGAGCCTTACCGAAAGGTGGACTACACCAAGATCTCCATCCCGAGCTGGAAGCCAGGTGCTGGCGCCGGGGCGGGACCTGCCAGCTCAAGTCGGCCCTCCACGGCATCGACAGGGGTGTCAGCCAGCACAGGCTCCTCCAAAGATCGTCCCGAAGGTCGTGAGAGCAGGGAGAGCAAAGACTTTATCAAGCCCAAGCTGGTGACGGTGATCCGCAGCGGTGTGAAGCCTCGCAAGGCGGTGAGGATCCTGCTGAACAAGAAGACGGCTCACTCCTTTGAACAAGTGCTGGCCGACATCACGGAGGCCATCAAGCTGGACTCCGGGGCTGTGAAGAGGCTGTACACACTGGATGGGAAACAGGTGAGAGGATGTTTGTTTTTGGTCTTTAATAATCTGAATTTACAATCAAGTTTTGAGTTCTTACCACTGATACAAGACGTTCAGCAGCTTCAGTGGAGAAAATGTTCCTTTCGACATCAGGTTTTGGTGCCATTCAGACATTCAGCACTCATACAGCGAGAAATCCAACAACTAAACCACACAAAGAAAAAATTCTGCACCCACAGAAGCAGAAAATATACCAGAATGCAACACAGCTACGGAGTTAATTTGTTTTGTTTTTAAATAAGAAACAACCTTTTATGTTCTTTTAACTTCTTTTCTGTACATACTTTTGTTTGTTATTCTTTTCACAAAGGTGTAAAACTGTGTGTTGGAGGAGCTCCCCTGGATAGTCCCATATCCCAAATTAGTGTGTCTGTATGAGCTTTCAAGTCGTAATTTGGAAACACAGATGTGTGTATGCTGCAAAAGTTTGTTTGTGGTTTGAACCAAATAGCAGCACCACAGATAGAAAGGACAGTTTATAGAGCTCGGTATCACTCCGAAGTCAACGAAATCAGACGCTTGGGCAGTGACTTGCGTAGTAAGAAACCAACAAGAAAGCCATCCTTTAACGTCGGCATGATAAGCGATCGGTTGCCATTATAGTCCAGCGGCGTCGGGGGGGGCACGGTGAGACAAGGATGAAAGTTAAGATGGTGAAAGTCCAACTTGGGTGGGCAGGAGCGGTGGTGGATGGGTCCAACAAACACAGACTTTCACCTGAGAGTGGTGCTCATGTCCTGTAACATTCTGAAGCCAAACCCTGTTGTTTTTTCCTGAATCTAACCACGTGTTTTTGTTGTTGAAGGAAAGCAGGTCTGAGAATGTCTTAAAATTGATCTCATAAATGTTAGACCTTTAAAAGTCAGTAATCGTCTTAGATTTGAAGCAGATGTGTTCTTTCCAATTTCATTTATCCAGCTTTATTTTCTTTTTGTCAAAATCAGTCAGATTTTTCAGATTTTACAAATCTTTAAAGCTACCGCTGAATCTTTTTACTTTAACATACACAGGACAGCCACCAAGGAAACTTTCTTTAAAAAAAAAACTGGCATCATGAGTTATTGACGTGTTTGTTTTTCACGTGTGAGGTTTGTATATTGTGAAATATTGATCTAAATATTGTGTTGTTATCCCTAAACTGAAGTGAGCTCAGATAACAGCAGCTGAGGGTGAGTGGGAAAGAATTAAATTACTTTATTTGAAAATTCCTGCTGTGACTGTGTTCAATATCTGTTTGGATTATGTATAAAAGAGCATCTTTATGATGCAAGGCTCAGTTTGAAGTGTCGGCACAGAGAGTTCAGGCTCTTTGAAGCTTAATATTTGGTACTTTAGTGAAATATGGTGTCTGTTTAAAGCCGTGAAACTCCGACAGTCAGCTAGAGTAATTTTTTATGTCTCTGAATATGCTCTGAAACTCTTTTGTGCAGCTCATATCGAGTAAAGGATAGTGGGTTTAAAACGTAACACGCGTTCACAGGCGGGTCTATTTTTACCACACACACACACACACACACACACACACTTTGAAGTTACAGATAACTGTGCTGGCTGTGACACAATGACAGTGGAGAGCTGAGGAAAAGCAGAGACAGCAGAGAGCTTGTCAGGGCGTCGGTGTGACTGAAGGAAGGTTGTTGCAGCAAACACAGCTCGGAGTTCCACACACATCAGTGTCTGCCCGCAAACACACTGCACAATTCGTGCAGCCCTGTTTGTATTTGATCAGATGCAGCTGCAGCATTGGCCTTGACAAACTAAAAGCAATGTTGGCATCGATGTTGGCTTCAAAATAAAAGCTTTCGTTTCATTTTATTAAAAAAAAAAAAATGTGACAACCTAATAAATATTCCACTCAAATTTGACAAGTAACTTTTTTTTTTTACAGTTTTTTTACGTATGTTTTTTATTCCCACGAAAAACGAAGACAAATAAGTGATTGATCAGACATTTGAACACCTCAGAAAACATACAAGATCAGTCATAAAAACTATAAGACTATAAAAACAGAATTAAAGAGCGCCTGTGCATCTGAGTTCACCCTAAAAGCATTAGGATACGTTTATGGTTGCATATCTAGTTTTTTGTTTGTGTAGGTGTGTAGGAATACAAACAAAAGGGCTTTTCACACTGCGTATTCTCAGCCCGGGACAAAGACTTGACCCTGGGCGAACCCTTTTCACACACACATTGTTAACCAATGTTTGACCTAAGCCCCAGGGTGACACAGTTCACACTGTACTTCTGTTAGCTTTGGGTTAAATGTCTGAAAAGGAGTCATCTAGTGTTTTACCGATAAGTAGGTCTTTTCCTGATGCATTACTGTTGTTTCAAGTTAGCTAGCTTGCAAGGTACCGCTGATTAGTAGTAGTTACCATACTGATGTCGCACTGATGACTGAAATCTGCTCAAGTGGTATGGTTGGACATCAGACGTTGGATTGTGCCAGTGTGAAAGCTTTCTCAGCCCAGATGACTGTGTGTTTAATAAAGATGCAGTGTTGGCTGAAAGGTAATGTTCCTTTCAAAATTGTTTAAAAAATAAGAACATAATGTGTGCACACAAACATATGTTTCTTTTACATCCGTGTTTAAGCTAATTTTTAATCTTTAAGCAGTCACTGTTTTAACAAACTGAAAAACACCTAACAAACCCCTGTAGCTTTCAGGTTTGGAAATCAGAGCTGAAGCAAGTAGTTGATTTGAAACTGTTGTGTTAAAGCTGGGGGAGGCAGAAATCTGGAAAAGGCCAAATAAATGGCAGAATTCAACATACAAGCCCCTCCCACCAGACGACCACAGCCATATGCATGAGTTTCATACAGTAAAGAAAAGATTTACCAAAGATTTAAACAAAGTTTACCAGACCACAAATGAGACAACAATCAGCTGCCAACAACCCTGCCATCCCTCTGCGCCACTCCCCGCCGCTGTGGACTGCTTCCCTGGGAGGAGAGCAGGCAGCAGCTATGGAAACAGAGCTTCAGTTGGCAGCTAAAGTGGCTCAAATTCTGCCAGTGCAAATCCTCCAGCGCTGGGGGATCACAGCAGGCCGGCAGCCAGCAGCAGCGCAGGCTGGGTCTAAAGGCCTTTGCACACTGAGTTCTTTTTTTTTTTTTTTTTTTTAGATGCATTTTTTTATCCGGAAAAAAAAGTTAAACGCGCAATACGTGACAAAACCTTTCACCTTTCATTTGCATTAAGCGGCGGAGCTGTCCTCCACATTCTGTGTGTGGTCCTCATCCTCCTTGTCATCATCATCATCCACCTGAACATTACTGTCACAGCTGTGTCCCGCCGCTTCATTTTCTTCACCGATTCATCTCTAAAGGCCCCGACGGATGTGAAAAACACAGAAAATCGAACCTGTTCTGGGATTTTCAATGATGGACGAAGGTTTGAGTCAGTGTGCAAACGTAACTCATTTTTAGGCGTGCAATGATTTCAGACGACAATAACCAGACTCAGTGTGCACAGTAGTCTTCCTTTGTAACGGCAGCAACAGAAAGTTTGCTGATCCAGTAAGGAGTTGGGGCTGTCTGGTCCTCCAGAACTGGGGTTTGCCCCGGCTGGATTTGGGTTAGCGCGGCTGCTGACTGGGTCTGTAGTGGCGGAGAGTGAGGCGGAGGACACTGTGATTTGAGGCTCTAGCCAACATTAGCTGCATTAACATTCACTTCGCCGATATTAACACGTTTTGCTTTGTTTATTGTCAGACGCTCTTTTAGACTGTGTGTGATAAGTCTGTCTTCCTTCTTTGGGTTGCTTTGCAGCTCAGGCAGTTGTTGCCAATGCTAGAATAGAAACTTTGAATCAGACGTTCACCATCTGAAGGGACATGCACACAAATCTACATTTGTAGAGCAGTCAATAGGAACGCCCTCTCTCTGAAATGACCTGCGATTGGCCAGAGTCTGATACCACAGGATTAACTTTCTAAAACTGGAGAAAAGGAGCCAAGAGGAGGTGCAGAAGTCTAGTTTTCTCTCAGTCCACTTAAATTACAATATGCACAAAGGTTATTATGGGATTTCTGCCCAAGCATGTTCTCTGAAGGCTTTTATTTTGAAGGCAGTGTGTCATAACGGAGGCTTTTATTCTCTGTCTGCCTCAGACAGCTCTCAGGCTCAGTCAGTCTGAATGAAACTGTGTGTGTGTGTGTGTGTGTGTGTGTGTGTGTGTGTGTGTGTGTGTGTGTTGTTCGTGTGTGTCCTCGCCTTCGTCCTTTCAGTTTGTGCAGCCACCTCAAGCAGCGGGATTGAAACCCCATCACACACACACATACACACCACACATTGACACTGCAGTGTGGTCGCCATGGTAACCAGTCATCCAGTAACAACTCCGTCTTTGCTCCACACACACACACACACACTCACACACACAAACACACACACAGTCTGTGCCGTTCCGGAGGCGTTGAGTAAAAAGTAAAAAGGGGAGGAGTGAGAGGTGAAATCGAGGACAAAAGGAGGGAGGAAGGAAACGAGGAAGTGAGGAGGAGGAAGAAAAGAAGGTGTCGAGCGGAGAAACTGAGGGAAAAAGAAGAAAACAGAGGAAGGTGTGAAGCTATTGTGTAAAACGTACAAGGGAACACACTCATGGATGTGTTTTGCAGTCAGTTTCTTCATAGTAACTCATTAAAAACCCTTTGTAGTGCTGTAAATGCTCTCTGTTAAAGAGATGATTTCAAGAAATATACTTCAGTCTGTCCATCAAATATGAAGCTGCATCCAGTTAGCTTAGCATTAAGACTGGCAGTCGTGGACAGTAACTGAGCACACTGATTCAACTACAGTTCTGAGGTACTCTTACTTTACTAACTCAACCAGTGTTTTGGAGTAATTTTGTATTGTGATATCTGAAGATAACTACCGTCTACTTGGTGCCTCTTGTCACATTTCAGACACAGTTCTAAATATTTCACGTGGTTTCATTTCAATAACTATTGGAGGCTCAAAGAGAGAAGCAGGTTCCTTCAACAGAGGAAGCTGCAGTTTCAGGACCGCAGTTGTAGGACCCTAATTTTTTGAGGATGTGGGTGAAGGGTGGATGGAACGATGCAGAAGTGGATGTGGTGGAGGATGGGATGGATGTGATGAGTCATGAGACAGAAAGTAGTATTTGGGTGGAGTCAACCTTCAAACCTAAAGTACATGGACAGAAAGTGGTATTTGGATAAAATAAACATTTTAAAGCAAAAGTATTTGGACATGAAGTAGTATTTGAGTGAAACACACCATTTGAAGCAATAGCACTTGGGCAGAACATAGTATTCAGGTGGAATAAACCTTTTAAACAAAAGGTTCTTTGACATGAGGTAGTATTTACGTGAATAAGCCTTTTAAACCAAATGTTTTAACACATTAAGTAGTATTTACGCGAAATAAACCAAAATGTCTTGGACATAAAGTAGTATTTTGGTAGAATAAACCCTTCGAACCAAAGTAGTATTTGGGTGAAACAAACCTTTCACATCAATAGCACTTGGGCAATGTGGGAATGTAGTACTTTGGTGGAATAAACCTTTTAAACAAAAAGTTCTTGGACATGAGGTGGTATTTAGGTGGAATAAACCCTTTAAAAAACAAAAGTCCTTGGACATAAAGTAGAATTTTGGTGGAATAAACCCTTCAAACCTAAAGTTCTTGGACATAAAGTATTTAGGTGAGGCAAACCTTTTAAATCAAAAGTACTGCGACATAAAGTAGCATTTAGGTCAAATAAACCTTTTAAACTAAAATCAGTTGGACATATAGTAGTATTTGGTTAAAATAAAGAAAGAAACTAAAGTACTTGGACAGAAGGTAGTTCTCGGGTGAAAGACGCCTTTAAAAGTCCTTTGACAGAAAGTGGTATTTGGATGTAATAAACCTTAAGAAACTGTAAGTAGGTAGAAAATAGTATTCAGGTGGAGTAACTGTTTAAAACTAGAAGTAGCTCGACTGAAAGTACTATTTTGGTGAAATAAACCCTTCGAACCATATGTTCTTGGACTTAAGTAGTATTTGAATGAAACAAACCTTTTAAATCAAAAGGTCTTGGATATATAGTAGTATTCAGGTAAAATAAACCTTTTAAACTAAAAGCAGTTGGACATATAGTAGTATTTGGTTAAAATAAATAAAGAAACTAAAGTACTTGGAAAGAAGGTAGTTCTCGGGTGAAAGACGCCTTTAAACGCCCTTCAACAGAAAGTGGTATTTGGATGTAATAAACCTTTAGAAACTGTGAGTAGGTAGAAAGTCGTATTTAGGTGGAGTAACTGTTTGAAACTAAAAGTAGTTGGACTGAAAGTAGTATTTGGGTGAAATAATAAAAACTAAAAAAAAAATAAACCTTTAAAAGTACTCTGACAGAAAGTAGTTACTCTAAGGACTTGGACAGAAAGTAGAAGTAGGTTGAATACATACTTTAAACCAAAAGTTCTTGGACTGGAAGTAGAAAAACTTGAAGTACTTTGATGCATCAGTAATAATCTAATCAAATATAGTAAAACAGAGGACAAGTACATTAAGCTGTAAATACCTGTGTAGTTTTCCTACAGTATGATTTTAACTCAGGACTTTGACTTGTAACAGAGTATTTCTACATTGTTGTGTTGGTACTTTTACTTCCTCCAGTATCGACCTGGCCTCTGACAGTTTCTGTGTTTAATCCGTCCTCTTACTCCTCTGTTGATCCCTCTTTTCTTCACCTGTTATCTCCTGCAATTTGTCTGTCTATCCCTCTGTCCTTCTGTGGGAATCTGGGACATTGTGATGTACTGTTTAATCCTCAGACCGTTCTAAGACAGCAATGTGTGTGTTAGAATACTCCAGCTGTTGCCTGCTTTGTCACACACAGACACACACACACACACTCCCATGTGCACTGCGGTGTTTTGAAACGTTTCATTACTCAGTGTTTGTGTGTGTTTGTGTGTGTCTGTGTAGCTGACCTGTCTGCAGGATTTCTTCGGAGACGACGATGTGTTCATGGCGTGCGGGCCGGAGAAGTTTCGATACGCTCAGGATGACTTTGTGCTCACACACAGCAGCAAAACACCTGCTTTTGTTAACGGTAAGACACACAACACACACATTTTAATACATTCATTTATGTTTTGTATTTGGATGAAGTTTGAGAAACAATAATTAATGAGATCACCAAAGTTAAAACTAAAAACAGGCCAGCATATGGAGGTTGCTTTATCGACACCACCATCGTCTTCCCTTGTTCACTCCTCCGTAACAGGTCCTTACTCCTCCTTCACTAAAAATGTATATGCCACATCAACGCTGAAGGTATGGAACCAATTCAGACGCCATTTTGGATTTCAAACAAATTCTTTTTATGCTCCAGTATTGTCAAACCCAGCTTTTCCTCCATCTATGGCTGATGGTGCTGCTCAACATGGTCCACTCCTGGTATCAAAAGGTTTAGAGACCTGTATATCAACTATACATTTGCTACTTTTTAGCAACTCTTGGTCAAATTTCGCCTCCTGAGCCTAATTTTTTTTTACAGATTCGTAGTTACATCCATAGTATGGATCCCCAATTCCCCACTCTTCCTGACGAGACACAGTCTGGCACTCTTCTTGCCCCACTTCCTACTTTGAAAGCACCCTGTCAATTATCTGTAGACACATTTGTTCTCTACAAATGACCTCACGAAACAACATTAGGTCCTCATCAGAGGAGGAACTGGGAGAGGAAGTATCTGTGGAGCAACAGGAGGAGGCACTCAAGTGGGTACACACTTCCTCTATCTGTGCAGGGCATGGACTTTTACTATGTAAACATTCATAAGACACACTGGACCAAACAAGACTATCCAAAATCTAGCAGGATGTGGATCCCAAACCCCCGAAAATCATCCACATGTTTAGGAGCTGCCCATCACTTGTTAACTTTTGGAAAGATATTTTAATATGCCGTTCCATCTCTGATAAGAATAAATGTGTAAAAAATCTTCACTCACTCTCTCTCTCTCTCTCTCTCTCTCTCTCCCCAGAGTGCAGAGCCAAGGCATCTCGCTCCACCGCCACTGTAAAAACTACAACTCCCAAGAGCCCCAGCAGCTCTGGCTTCTCCTCCTCCAGGACTCCACCTAAAGGCCTGCCCAGAACGAAGTCTCCAGGTCCAGGTGTGAACCGAATGGGAAACAGCCGCTCGAAATTATCCTAAAATTTTTCTATAGTTTGTTGTTATCAGGATATTTTAACCAATCAGATGACTCCTCTCTCTTCTGTGTGTGTCAGCAGCCAATGAGGCCTCAGGATCACATTCAGCAGGGAAGTCCTCTAGATCCAGCCCCTCCCCCACAAGCCCTGGGACACGGCGCAACCTCAAGGTCAGATGGATTGATTGATTGATCAGTTGGTTTTGGCAGTAGCAGCTGGGTTCTCCTTTTTTGATGCATATTTGTTAACCATTATTACAGTGTGCGAATTAAAATTGAACAACAGAAGTGACTGATGCGGAAATAATTTGTTTAAATTAATCTCATACATTTGGTAAACAGGTAAACAGCTCTGATTATAGATGGAAAACTGGCATATTGTGTTTTTCAGCTGATCATATGAGAAAGTATCTGCAGATGTACAGTACAAGAAACTCGAAGTGTAACAAACCATCGATCTGGATCGATGTATCGATTCAGTGATCAAGGATCCAATGTCGTCAATGCAAAGAGAAAACACTGATCGATATCATCATCTTTAGGATAAGCTTTTATTTTGAAAGTCTTGCATGGTATCGAAATGATATCGTAGCAGACGTACTATAGGCAAATATTGTGTCATTTTCCAAAGAATCGATACAATATTGTATCGTGATGAAACCAGTGATTTACAAGAAACAAACTAATATTACAACAAACATATAATTGTTGTGTAATTTGTCATTTTACAGCAGGTTCCATCTTTGCGTTGAATTTAGCTTTTTTTCCCCAATCTTTAGAATGTATTCACGAATCTTACGTTTCTTGCATCTGACTCTCTTTTTACTTTCCTCTGTAGATGTCTCCTCGTCGTGCTTCCTCCACAGATGTAAACGGAGAGGCCGAGCAGACAGATGACACCACTGTCAAAGGTGTGTGGACACTTTCCAGACTTGTATTTTTGTTGATGAGGAGTGAAAGGAAAACATGCATCTCTAGAAAAGAGTCCCTAAAATCTCTGTGCAATAGTGTGAGTCAGCAGCAGCTTGAAAGCCTCTGGCATCAAGGGTTAGTCCCAGCTTCCACTCTGAGAGTCTTGAGAGTGTTTGGAAGTCAAAGACTGAAAACCTTTGAAGTGGAAGAGGCTCAGTGGTTCAAGGTGTGAAAAGGTGGCAGGAAATCTTTTGAGTTTCTCAGCTCAAGAGAATTTTCAGAGCTGACGTCTGAATGAAAGATGTTAGAGTCCTGGAACTTGTTTGGTTACAGAGAGGTCAGCGGCTCAAAGTTAACTAAACTCAGCCAAGTATAAAAAGTCAACAAAGGAGGCTTTCACATTTGGGCTTGGATCCAAATCTGAGTACACTGCACTCAAAAGTTCAGCTTGTTTGATTAGTGTGAACAATGTGGCTTCAAAGGTGTGTCAGTCTGTGCTTGGGTCCACTTAAGTGCGGTTCATGTATACATTGATGCCGGTTGCATCAAGAGTGAAAACCAGCTGCACCAAAACGCTTAAGTGGACTGCTTTTTAAATAGGGCTGCCCCCTAACAGTCGACCAAACATTAGTCGACCAGAAAGGTCATTGGTCGGCAAGATTTCATTGGTTGCCCGTTGCAGAAAAAAAAAGGTGAAACTCAATTAGGAGCTCACCTTGTCAAAATAAATCCAAACCTATATGATTGGACCATGTGTGATGTTACTTTGAAAGGACAGACACAGGAAGTTTCCATGCACAGCAGTCAGACAGAAGTCAGGTTAATTTCCAGGGCTGGTACCTGTGGTTATTCCACAGGCTAGTTAACAACATGTCGGGCAGGAAATCCAAAGTGTGGGATCATTTTGAGAAGGTGAAGGACGAACCCAAGGTGATATGTAAACTCATCTTCATTGGTCGACTACAAACATGACGTATCATCTGAAACATGGAAGTAGCTACGTGCCCATTAGCCCACAGCGTCATTAACAGGCGGCTCGCTCAGTGTGTGACGTGCACTTGGAGATAAAATACACTGAGGTGCTGCACAAATTCATCATACCTAATATGAAAATGCCTTAAAACCGTCCTCTCCTCTCCTCACAGTGAACGGGAATCGTTCTGTTTCGTCCTCCATCATCAACGAGAAGTACCAGGTCGGTAAAGTGATCGGAGACGGAAACTTTGCTGTGGTCAAAGAGTGCGTGGAGAGGTAAGGAACGTCAAAAGGTACAATTTAAATAATGAAAAAAACCCTCAAAATACACTTTGTTTTTATACCATTTCAACAAAACGCTATAAACAGTACAGACGACACAGAAAAGAAAAATATCTGTGTAGTTAAATGAAAGCCTCCAGCAGAAGGATCACTGTGAGGATTCAGTGATGTATAAGGGCGCTTTCACACCTGCCCCATTTAGTTTGGTTTAATCAAACTCAACACAGCGATCACACTCAGGTGTGCACCAAAACAGTCGGACCGAGACCTTCTTGAAGAGGTGGTCTCAGTCAGTTTACAAATGAACTCTGGTGTGGTTCATTTGTGTGAGAAGGTGTTCCGACCTGGATGTGAAGCAACTGCAGTCACATGACACATTGTTTGGGTTAAACATGAGCATGTTACAGTCCTGGAGGATTATTAAATTAGATTAATTGACATAATCATTAAGTAATTAATCAATCAAAATCATTTGCAGATTTCAGCCTCTGAAACATGCATCTGTCAATTTAATAATCGTAAACTGAGTATTTTAGAGTATACAAGACATTTAAAGATGTGACACTGAGTTTTTTTCTTATTTTTGGCTTTTTCTGACACAACATTTGATTAAAATATAATAGCTAGATGGTAGTTTAATTATTAACACTGTAGTTACTTTAATGAAAATTCTAATTTCAAATTCAATGTGTTTTAATCGACAGGTCAACAGGACAGGAGTTTGCTCTGAAGATCATCGATAAAGCCCGCTGCTGTGGGAAGGTAACACTAACGCTGTAGCATTAATACTCCAGATTTACTCCAAAGCCCAGTTCAGACCGAATATTCCTGACTAGACAAAACCATTTTGGAACGTTGTGGAGAAAAGTTGCGGCTGTGTGAACTGGCCGGTTTCATCAATGTAGCCAGTATTTAACTATCACTATGCTCTTTCAGATTTTGAGAAGTTACAAGTTGTTGCATAGCGATGATACACCGTCTCGTCTGGTTGCATCGGTGTGAATCGGCAGGTTTTTAGAACGTTGCAGAACAGAGCATTGACGGTAGTTGCTGGTTTCAACTCGTCTCGTCATGAATCTTTGGTCTGAACTGGACGTAACAGGAATAAACTCATGCACACCTCAAAAATGATTATCTAACGTACTCCAAGTGTTACATTTAATCTACCACCAGCCAATTAGAGATTAGCATATATTCATGCTGTCAAGGTTTTTCTAGATATTTTCTATGTTTGTGTGTGAACAGGAGCACCTGATAGAAAATGAAGTGGCGGTGCTGCGGAGGGTTCGACATCCCAGCATCATCCAGTTAATCGAGGTGGATGAAACGCCCAGTCAGCTGTTCCTGGTCATGGAGCTCGTCAAGGTCAGGCCTCATCATCATCATCATCATTTTCTTCTTCTTACTGTTTGTTTGACTTTGCAACCAAGAATGTGACGAAATATTTAAGCGACTGTTTTCATGCCTCTGCCTCCTTCAGGGCGGCGACCTGTTCGACGCCATCACCTCCTCCACCAAGTACAGCGAGCGTGATGCCAGCGCCATGGTGTTCAACCTGGCCGGAGCAATCAAGTACCTGCACCGGATGAACATCGTCCATCGAGACATCAAACCAGAGAACCTGCTGGTACACACACACACACACACACACACACACAGGCCAAAACCGAAGAAGCATAGAATAAAAGCTCCTGAGTGGTTGACTTGCAGGAGAGTCAGAGATGGGTGAGATAGGGATGTGTGGACAGGTGATAGGCTGGCAGGAAGGTGTGGTCGAGAGACATGTATGGCAGGTAGAAAGTGCCCAGATAGTGTAGCTGGTCACGTTGTTGCTGCAGTGTGAACGTAGCATAAAAGAAATATTCCTGCACATAAGCGAACTCTCTACCAGGAAGTGAATAAGCACAGTGAGTGTAAGCATTCTCATTAGGCTTTGGTGTGTGTACTGTGTGTATCTGAAGCTTTGATTGTATGTATTGCAGGTGTGTGAGTATCCAGACGGCACTAAGTCACTGAAGCTGGGTGACTTTGGTTTGGCGACGGTGGTGGAGGGACCGCTGTACACCGTCTGTGGCACACCGACATATGTCGCCCCGGAGATCATCGCAGAGACCGGGTGAGAGAAATACAGAGTTTAAGTTGGTGATAAGAAAAAGTTAACACACACACTTAAATATTAAACTGTGGTGCGTATGTGTGTGTAGATACGGTCTGAAGGTGGATATCTGGGCGGCAGGAGTGATCACCTACATCCTGCTGTGTGGATTCCCTCCATTCAGAAGGTCAGTGTAAAACGAAATCTGGGTGAACAACTGTGTCAGTTTGTATTTTATTAAAAGGGTTTTTTTTGTAAACCTGGACTGAATGTGCATATTAAGGCAGTACAGGAGGAGGTGCACATTAATAATCCTCCAGGACTGTAACATGCTCATGTTTAACCCAAACAATGTGTCATGTGACTGCAGTTGCTTCACATCCAGGTCGGAACACTTTCTCACCACAAATGAACCACACCAGAGTTTGTTTGGAACCAGACCGAGACCACCTCTTCAAGAAGGTCTCGGTCTGGTTGTTTTGGTGCACACCTGAGTGTGACTGCTGTGTTCACACCTGCCCAAACGAACCACACGTAGGAAATCAACTTGAGTTTGATTGAGGCAAACCAAACAGTGCAGGTGTGAAAGCACCCAAAGACACACTTTGCATACTTCTACATAATAAAGTACGACCAGCACTATAGTATAGGTATAGTATAGTATTGGTAGTAGTTTGTTATGTAGAGAAAATGTGTCTCACTCTTCTCCAAAAGATTTTCAGTGTCAGGGCTGAATATTTAGTTGATTTTGACTGTGAAAAAAATCTGTGAGATTTCGGAACGGGACCTCTCATTAGCAAGACTTGGACACAAAACAGACTGGAGCAAGTAAAAGCTACAGAAAAAGGTTTCATTTGTCTGAAGGGTCCTTTCTGTAATGTTGTCAGACACTTTAATAATCTGAGTCTGTCAGTGACAAATTGCTTTAAATCACATAAACAGTTGAGGCACATCTTCCTCAGGGAAGATGAAGAGGGTGTTCCCTCACTCAGACACAAAAAACTTTGAAAAACACAGTCCAGGTATAAAAAACCCCAAAGTTCCCTCTGGTATCATGTAAAATTAACGCTGTTGACTGATAAATATGATGTAATTTCGGTGCAGTTGATTCATAACATTTCCTTCCTCTTCCTGTCCTCAGTGAGAATAACGTCCAGGAGGAGCTGTTTGATCAGATCCTCAGAGGGAAGCTGGAGTTTCCGTCTCCAGACTGGGACACCATCAGCCTCCCAGCCAAGGTACCACTTACTCATAAGCCCTGTTTCTACCAAACACTTTTGGTATAGTACCTTTGGAACCAACAGTAACCCTTCAGACATGGTACCTAGACCCTAGTGTTTCCACCACTAACAGTCCTCTTAAATGTGGGCGGGGTTGTTGTCACAAACTGCTCCTTCCAGCAATCATTTGTTAATAAACAAACAAGTAACAATTAATAACTAAATCAAAACATCTCTGAGCCACCTTTAAGTGTTTACAAGACTAAAACTGCACAACTTTAAGTTGCAAATGTTTCTGTGATGACACGACTGCAGCATAAACATCGAATCATCTAATCCATGTGAAATTCCTTCCATACCTTTTGCAATAGATTTCAACAGAACATGAATGCAATCAGTTTTACTGCAGGCTGCTGACAGTCACATGACCTGTTCCTCAGATGCTGATCAGTCAGATGCTGCAGGTGAATGTTGACACTCGTTTCACTGCTGAAGAGGTCCTGTCCCACCCCTGGGTGACGGTAAGAACACACCTGTAAACACGCAAATACACACATACAGACTACAAGAGAGGAAGTGTGTTTTATCACTTTGGATTCTGAGAATCATTTTGTAATGCACATTAAAGCAGAAGTATGTTCTATGGTTACATCATGAAAGCAACAGTTTGAGATTATTTGTCAGTAACTTCAAAAATACAAGACTGACCGAAATATTTGGAAAAGTACAGTTATTCAAGAAACAACAAAAATTAAAACACAAGCACATTAAATTACAAGATAAATGCTAAAAAATAAACCGGGTGCTGACTTTTAGGTTAACTTCCATAATAAAACTTGTTTATAATGTGTCTGTTTAGGATGAGGCTCCCGTAGACTCCAACACTGTGAGCAGCACTGAAGAACCGACCAGTGGCGACGCACTGGAACCAGAGCAGGAATCCCCAATACTGGAAACCAAACAAGTTCCCTCACCTCTGGTCTAAAACACACCCCCTTTGATCGACCGGAAACCCAAAAAGTTTCCCCACTTCTGGTCTAGACCCATCCAGGAAACCAAACAGGTTCCCTCAAATATGGACCAGAACACGTCCCCTTTCATCTACTGGAAACCAAACAAGTATCCCTATCTCTGCTCTAGAACTCCTGGTTCGTGCACTGAAAACAAAGTTCCTTCACATCTGCTCTAGAATATGCCCCCTTTCATCTAATGGTAACCAAAGGAGTTCCCACACCTTTGGTCTAGAACTAGTCCTGTTTCATCCAGTGGAAACCAAACAAGTTCCTACATCTCTGGTTTTGAACAAGTCCCCTTTTAAAAATGGAAACCCAAATCAAAACTAGTTTAGAACTCTTCCTTTTTTCCCCCTCTAATAAAATCTTGATTTTTGTCACCTGCAGTCCAGAGCACATCCTGTTTGATCTTGTGGAGCCCAAATGACTTTTATCTTCTGGAAGCAAAACAAGTCGACCACCATCCAATTTAGGAGAGGACTTTTTACAGCTACCGGAAACAAAATATGTTCTCTGGCATCTGACTTAGAACACCTTCCTGTTTCTTCTACTGGAAACCAAACAAGTTCCCTCATTCTTGGTCTACAATAAATCCCCATTTACCCACTGAAAACCGACCAAGTTCCCTCAAATCTGGTCTAGAATCCTACCTGTTCAATCTACTTGCCTCAGTGCTGGTCCAGAAGTGTCCCATTGCCTTTATGGGAAACCAGTTCTCTCACTTTTGGTCCTGAAAACATCTTGTTTCATCTACTGGATACTTTGCATGTTCTCGTACCTCTAGAAACCAAATAAGTTCAGACAAATCTGATCTAGAACTCATCCCATTTCATCCACTGAAAACCAAATAAGCTCTCAAAAATTGGGTCCAGGACTTGCCCTGTTTCATCCACTGGAAACCAAATAAGCTCCCAAAAATCTGATCTAGAACTCGCCCTACTGCATCCACGGGAAACCAAATAAGTTCCCACAAATCTGATCTGTAACTCGTCCTGTTTCATCCACTGGATACCAAATAAGTTCCCACAAATCTGGTAGAGAACTCATCCTGTTCTTTCACCTAATACTTTCAACTCCTCAGTCTATAATACATCCCCTTTTATCAGTTGGAAACCAAATGAGTTTTCTTAAATCCGCCCTAGAATCAGTCGTGCTTCAACTACTGGAAACCATCAGGTTCCCTCTAGTCTCGAACATGTATTTTCTCTTCCAGAAACCAAATCTCTACCCCCGTCTCTGGTGTAGAATGTATCCTATTTAATTCAATGGAAACCAAACAAGTTCCCTCAAACCAAGTCTAGATAATGTCCCTTTTAAAACGTAGACAAAAAGAGGTTCCCATACCCCTGGTTTAGAACATGTTTATTTTCATGTACTGAAAACCCTAAAAGACCAAACAATCAATCAAGTTCCTTAAAATCTGGTTTAGAGCATGTCCCCTTTTATCAACTGTAAACCGAATAAGTCCCCACAAATCTGGTCGTTAAGTTGTTCCCACATCTGTGGTCTAGAACACGCCCCCTTTTAATCAACTGGAAACCAAACAAGTTCCCCTCATCAAGATCTCATTCTGTTTTTATTTCTTTCTTGATTTACTGGAAACCAAACTTACAACTTATTACTTCAACTTGACACCAGACGAGTTTCTCTCTCCTTGGTCTTTACAGACGTTTCATTTTATCATCTGGAAACTGATCGGGATTTCTCACCTCTAGTCTGGAACAGATGCTGTTTGCTCCACTAGAAAAAAAATCAAGCTCCCCATCGTTATTTCCAACTTATCTCATGGAAACTGTCCTCACCTCTGGTCTGGACCAGCATTTAATCGACTGAAGACTTTCGAGAGTCCCGTCGCTGCTGCTGTACTGAAAAGTATTTACATTGTCTTTGATAAGCTCCAACATGAGATGGGGTCCCATTTTGTTTTGGCTGGACACTGACGAAGTCGCCTCACTGCTACTTGAAGGACACACTCCATATCAACAGTGGGACACCATGAAGGTGCTATTAGACACATCTTGTCTCATGGGACTGGACCCATTTCCTTAAAATGGCCCTCACCTCTGGTCTGAATGACTGAACTCAGAGGGTCTGAAAAAGCCGCAAACCACTTTCATAGGGGAAATATACAACTGACTCAACAACAAATGTTCCCTCTGATAAAGGGATTATTTTCTCTGTAGTCCCTGCCGTTTGGCAACCAGGATGTCTTCCATTTATTCTGGGAAACGTCCCATTTCTCCTGCCTTTACCCTCCAGCTCTCCTTCCGCTGACCTGAAGGACGTTTCTCATCTCTTATACATGGCACCCACCGACCCAAGGAGATATTTGAGTACTGTGCCTGTTTACGCTGCTGATGAATTCCTTTTAATATCCTAAATCTCAGCCATTTCCTTCCATAGGTTCCACTCTTCAAAACCCAGCACTTATCATTAGGTGTACAGACAGATGAGGCTCTTTGTTTTTGGTTTTTACAGATTTTCCCTAAAATATACTTTGGTGTTTGAAAAAGGCGCAGGTTGGTTAAAAAATATCCATTCTTGCCAAAAGTTGGATGGGAAAATTGACATAATTCCCAGGTTTGTACATAAAGCATGAAGTTGGAGCGGGGAGGTGATTAGCCTATCTTAACCGAAAGACTAAAAGAGACTATGTCCAAGGTTTAGAAATCACTTTACCAGGGACTCTAAAGCTCAGTAATTAACACAATATAGTTACTGCATTTAATCAGTACACAAAAAGAAATGTGAAAATGGCTAAATGTGGTTTTGTTCACCAATAAATCGGTCCAACATGTAACTCTTCATAAAACCACAAATGTTTTTCTGCTTGTATTTTTGTTATATTGATTTTTCAAAAAACAGATTTTAAAGCCTTTAAATTAAACATTACCGGATTTGTTGTGGGGAAAAAAGGAAGAACACCAAAAATAATGAGCCTCGTCTCCACAGTGTACGCCACCGAGGGACACTTTCCAACACTCCCGTCTTTCACCTGTTCCACAGCCTTCGTACTGTAACTCAAATTAACTGAGTGTCTTCTAAACCTCACAATTTTGGGGAAAAAAAATTTAACCAACCTTTCAAAGGTTTCTACCTGCAGTATGACTGAGGTCAAGGGGCACGTCCCAGTCCATACCCCGAGCTCCCTGCCTCTCCTCCCGCCTGCAAGTTAGCGGAGGATAAGATATGTTGTAAATACTGTAAATATCACTCTGTCTGTTGGTGTCTGTCTGTGTGAGTCAGTTGTGAAGTAGGGAAACAGTAGCAGTTTTGAAAAAATAAATACTACAATGAAAAGAAACAATCATCCTAGACATGATGTGTCAGTACCCTGAAAAAAAACCTTGTTTTCCCTAAGCAGCCAATGTTTGTTGAATTCAAAACATATATATTTTCCACATTGATACTGGAACATTTTGACAGTTAAATATTGACAGTGGTGCAAATCTAAAGTATTGGTACTTTACTTGAGTAGTACTATTTATGACACTTACACTCCTCTGTAGGCTGGGGCGGTGTCTACTTTTTATACCTTCCTAAATTATACAGAGGTATATGGTAAAGGACAGTATTTGTGTGCAGTGCTGCTGCTTTCTAAATATCCTGGTATACTGCCCCCCCCAACCTTCTCCGCCCCAAGACCAATATTGTGCTTTTTACTAACTTTATCTGTCAGTTTTAGTTACTTTATAAATTAATTTCTTACATGCAAAACACAAAGAAGTTTAAAAATATAATATGATCAAATTATCAAACAGTATATAAAAAATTTGCTTAAATAATTAGTCGAGTAATCCATTACTTAATTTGTCATTTAGCAATTGTTAATCAATGAATCATTTTTCATGCAAAAGTACCAAATATTTCCTGGTTACTACTTCTCAAAATGTGAAAATAAGTTGAAGGGGTCACTTCAAGCTCTAGATAATCATGATTATAAAGTAGAATAAATTCATTGATTAAGAAAATAATCAGGAGATGAAACCAAACTGATTACATCATTATTTGCAGGCCAATACAAAATCAGCTCCACCGCAACAACTACAACAGTAAAATACTGCTTAAAAATTAAAATGCGAGTAATAATATAAAAGAGTATTTATTAGGGCTGCCCCCGACAAAGAATTTTTCTAGTCGACAAATAGTTGTCATTTAGGGCCATTAGTTGATGAGTCGCCCGCATGTTTACGATACTAATTTAATTATTAAATGATATATTTTGGGCGGGGCATCACAATGGTTTGTGGAATAACCGCAGGTACCAGCCCTGGAAATTAACCTGACTCCTGTCTGACTGCTGACCGTGGCCACTTCCTGTGTCTGTCCTTTCAAATTAACTTCGCACATGGTCCAGTCATAGAGGTTTGGATTTATTTTAACAAGGTCCAAGCTCCTAAGAGAGTTTCACATTTTTCCTGCAACTAACTGACCAATGAAATCTTGCAGACTAATGACCTTTCTGGTCAACAAATGTTTGGTCAGCTGTTAGGGGGCAGCCCTAGTATCTATATAGCATATAATTAGCTATACTGTTGGTGCGTTCACAAATAGTCACAAATTGTTCAGGAGCACAGTTGGAATGCACCATTCGGTTATTCAGAGCACCACATTCTCAGAGCAGCAGAGCATACTCTGGGTACTCTGTGTGAGGAGACAGAGCAGTAGCACACCAAGTTCATTCGTTAATTTATATAAAAACAGAACGCTTTTACTTGTGATACTTTAAGTGTATTTTCCTGATAATACTCAAGTACATTTACATGTAACAGAGTATATTTACAGCATGGTATTAGTGCTTCTACTTCAGTAAAGTATCTGAATACTTCCTCCGCCACTGCTTAAAAGTATTGTAGCTCCTTATTCAAACCAAAAACAGGCAGAAGTTAAACAAGGTTTCTGAGGGATGTTGACAAACTGTAATGAAAGAGTTCTTACCTTGAAGTCAAGCTCCCTGATTGATCTGGTCGCAATTGTTGCCTAGCAACAAAGGGTGAGCCGGACAGTGATGGATCTCTTTCCTTATATGGTCATGTGTCTGTGAGATGTGACGTTAGTGGGTCATCTATCAATCATGTCACTCCATCCAAACATCCATCATATTGTCTGTTGATGTAACTGGTTATAAGAATCACTGAGAGGGAAGGAATGGTGTGTGTGTGTGTGTGTGTGTGTGTGTGTGTGTGTGTGTGTGTGTGTAAATAAGTGTGTGAGTATTTCCACAGTGTAATGTTTTAACTTATAATCATGTGGAATGTATGAGGTTCAGTATGTGTGTTTTGTCTGCATCAGAGGGAGGAGGGGGGGTCACTTTTTTTTAAAACTTGAAAATAGTCTGGATAAATGCATTGACTGATGCAGTGTTGTGACCTTACCATGATCGTTGAACTTAGCACGACCTTTCCATGGCCTTGACCTTTTGGCCGGAGCCACTGATTAAATGTTTGCCGAGGACATGCTGTTGAAGCAGTGTTGAAGACTCTGAGATGACATTTGTGGGAGCTTTTAAAAAGCTTCAAGGTCACAAAGTGTATCCGAGGACTAAATGCAAACTAAACACAGGCTTTACCATTAATAAAATGAATCGCCACAATTTATTACAGCTAATTTGCCCCATTACAGTTTCATGTCGGCATCTCTTGACATACCATCAACACAACAATGTCAGACACATTCCAGCATTTACCTACACTCAGACTATGACTCAGAGAGTTATGATGGCAGAGAGTGGAGCCCAGTCTCACTCTGAAGTAGTTGAAATCTAGCGTTCGGGCAGTGACTTTTGGCGTCAGACACTGGCAAAAGAACCGTCCTTTCACATTGACAGCACTTGATGGTGAAAGGGGGAAACACGACAGGACAAGAACAAAAGTTAAGGCAGCAAAAGTCCGACTAGGGTGGTACAAGAGGGATGGTGGATGGGTCCAACAAACACTGACTTTCACCGAGGAGAGCGGTGTTCACGTCCCGTAAGATTCTAAAGCCAAACCCTGTTCTTTTTTTCCTAAACCTAACCATGTACGTTAGTTGTTGGATGGGAAAAAAATGGCAATTTGCCATGTCGTACTGACGTAGTGCTTTTATTTTTTGAAAGAAGACAATACTTGTAACAGGCAGAACTTGACATGGTGTCCCAGAAAGTCAACAACCAACACACCTTGCACGTCATATTTGAACGTGGAAAGTCCATGACTAAACGTCAATATGTGACGAGGTTGGAGTGAGAATGTGGTTTGAGTGAGTAGCCAGTAGCCATGCTGCTTGCTGCAACTCTGGCTTCCCTAGAATCTATGTAATCTGTTACAGAGGCCAGAAAAGGTTTTATTTCAGTGACAAAAGCTCTCTGAAAACAGTTCCTTATAGCGACAGTCATTGCAGAACTCAACTAAAAATTTGAAACTGTAAAACTTTAATTAGTAGCATGGGCTATTATTTGCTTAAATCACTGAAATCAGCAGGCTCATATTTGGGACAGGCCTTTAATTCCTTTCACACAAAACTGTTGCTCAGCAAATATGGGAAATGGAATCAAATTGTTTATTTAAACCAGTATGAATATTACGTGTATAAATATTAGGCTTCAAATGAAATATAAATTATGAGTCATTTATTTAATGTAGCTCTGACAGACAGCACATCAAGGGAATTACAGCACTTGAGTATTACAGAACCCCTCACACCAACACAACGCCACTTAACCCTGTTTAAACACAACTCACAACTGGGATTAATTTTTATGATAAACCCTTTTGATTCTATTGATCAGAGGACAGAGGAAAAGAATATGAAGAACTTAGAATATTGAGGAAAACAAATCTGCACTTTTATAATGTGTTTAAAAATGACCCATTAGGAAACAAGTCATTGTGAAGTCGTCTCTGTGAAAACACTAAATATTATACATATATATATATATATATATATATATATATACACACCAGTCATCACAATCATGATTCATCAGTTCCAAGGTTGAATCATCATTTGCAGCAAAAGTCAAACTCCTTTAATCAGTGGCTCGGCCTTTGACCTTCTATGCCTGCTATGAACCCAGTAGTCTTAATTCTTTTCTCTTTGCTTTATACCAAACCAGAAGGAGCCTTTTGTTGATGCTGTTAGCGACGCAGCCACACCTGGGTCAACCCGCAGCTGAAATATTTTGCTTATATTGCCTTTGTGTTACTTTTGACTGCTTTTGTAACGTCCTGAAATGAACCGAAATCCATTTAATCCATTGAAAGTTTAGAAATGTTGTTGCATAATCGTGACACTGAAAACGTTGTGCAATTTCTTCTTCCCATTCTCTGTGTTTCACTGCATTCACTTTCCAGAAGAACGACTGCATGTTCGAGTGACCCTTTCCTCTTGTCCGAATTGTCACTGCTATTTGGGAATTTGCTTCTCTCTTTTATAAAACACTAATCCTATTATTAAAGTTAACGTTTGTTCAGGAAGGAGCAAAAGTCTACTGAAAAATACAGTCAAATATACTAGTAATTCCCTCAAATTGTGACTTCACCGGAACTTGAATGCAGCTTTAATTCACAGGTGGGTGGAGTTTAGTAATCATTCAGAGACAATCCATCTGGTGTCACTGACTTGAAGTGACTGAGTGTATTTCAGAGTGATCTGACCCGGTGTGGCTGTCGTTATTAGGCCCTTTGTGTGTGTTTTTATCAAATGCAGTGTGTGTGTCTGTGTGTGCGATCATTTCACATCATGCCTCATTTTAAACAGGAACTGATTTTTTTTAATAAAGTGCAGTAGACAACGTAGGATTTTGAATCAAACTGGGCTGGTTTTCCTAAAAGGATTCTCTGAGTCTGATTTATGTTTCGTCCAATCAGCGGAAACATTAAAAGCTTCATTTTAAAGACAATCCAGTTTCTGGAATGACAATAATGAACTCCTGAAAGTGGAACCCAGTGGCCAAAAAAACCCTTTTGACATTTGCTACTTAAAATGTGTTATTTCTTCACAGCTCATTTGCTCAAACTTTACTGCGAGATGCTTTTAGGAAAACAAGTCCTGGGTTGAAGTGGAAGGAGAGGTGAGAACTTTTGAGGACATGCTGTAAACATGTTTTAATGCTAACAATGATCTGTAATGTGATGTGTGTTGATATGAAACATGTATGTTTGTTGGGATCAGGGTGCGGGCATTCGGAGAAAATCACAACCCTGATTTGGATCCAGAAAAGATGCATTCAACTGTGAAAATAAAAACTGATGCAGTGACATCATGTTAACCTGCTGTGTCGTTGGTACTGTTGTATTTAATTAGTTTATAAGGAGGAATTTTTAAAACAAACACTAACTGTTTATATTTCCTGACATTAACAGCATGAGCAGAGGAACTAAGTCTAAGTCATGACAAAGAAAATGTTTAAAAGAATACTTCACTTACTCACTTGGTGCTTCTTGAAGTCAAGGATGCTTCCTTGGTAGGACAGTTTCCTCCAAGGCGGGTCCTACAGAGGTTAGACCAGACTCCATTCAAGCATTTGGCAAACACACATTGGAACAGGCTGGCAAGTGCCCAGGTGTGCGTCACTGAAGAGGTCCTACCTTCAGTTCTGGCAAATTATGCGCAAAGCCTTGCGGATACTTCATGCACACTTAGGATACGCACATGCATCCTTGAAAATTCTCTGAAGGAAGGACTCGGTCCTTGGTAAAATTTGAAGGATCCTTGACACTGACTCGGTCTTTCAATGGGATTCGCTGACGTAGCCTCCTTCAAATTCAGCCGTTCAAGGATCCTTCTTTGACTATGAGAAGCACCAACTGTGCGTTACCTTGAATTCGTGAAGGAAATGTTTTTCTTGCATGCCTCCACAGGCAACGAAGAATCCAAAAAATTCTTCATGAAGTCTCAATTATACTCCCTTTACAAACATAAATAGGTTTGTTTGTTTCAAACGCTGTACACTTCACGACCCTCATACTTCCATACGTCCTTTATGTTGGTATAGATACAGTCAATAGATGGCACGAGAGGGTGGAGTCACGCAAAAACAAACATGGTGACGGTGGAGGATGTCGAATAATGAACCTTTTAACGGAGGCAGTGTTGTAGACCACGGTGGTATGTGAGGCCATAAAATACATCAGACCTGCGGAAGGAGAACTCTTTTCACTGTATTATTGATTCGTTCTGTAGCCATTATTGAAATTTCTTTGTTGTCTCCTATGGTAGTATCTCACTTCAACTACGCTGCACTGCCCCCATGATCTTCGGTGGTATTGCTCTGTATCTGTAAGGTTTCAGAAAACGTGCACAAATTCAGACAAAATTACTACAGACTACAGACAGAAGGCTCCGTCCGTCTCTAACATGAAGCATAAATGAGCTCATAGGCGACCACGTTTAGCAACAATACAACTATATCAAAACATCAGTTCGTGTGAGGTAAAATCCAAGTCTTGTTTATCCAGTCATATGATCAGTACTTCCCAGAAAATTAAGTGGAACTTCACAACAGAGGTGGACCTGCTGATCATAACTCCCTCCATTCTTAAAGCCCTAGACATAAACCCTGCGTACCTGTTCACCAAAGGGAACTCACAAAGGGACTTTCACAAAGAGCATTTCATTAAAATAAAACTTAATACGTTGTTTGCAATCACGTGCAAAATTCAGATGGAGGGCAGGAAGTGATAAATCTATTTCATTATGTTAATTGGGAAAAAGAAGAATGTGATGACATAAAAGGGTTGGATGAACCTTTAGTATCATCAGAAAACTTGAACTCTGTCCGGTCTCTTAATTCGCAGGTTTTGCGAGTCTGTAAATTAAGCCCTTCCAATCTGGTCTTAACAGTTTGTGTTTGTCCTTTTTTGTTTCAACATTACAATGTCCCCACACACACAGTCACATCCATAAAGAAATGGTGGACAAACCTAACTGGTCTGCACAGAGCCCAGACCTCAACCCCATTCAACACATCCCAATAAATTCTGAAAGGGAAAGTTTCTCATACATAAGTTTTTCTGCTTTGCCTCAACACTGACTACCTAAGCCAGAGAGCTGAACTGTGTTCTCAACCACGTCTACCACGTGACCAAAGCTCAATCTTGGTTTAAAGGAGGGCAGCACACGCTGCCAAAGTGCAAACTGACTGTAAAACCTTTAGATAAAGGCCATAAATGCTGCCATGGTTTAAACCGCGCCCTTTCAGTCCAACTCCAACTGAATATTTTCTGGTTCCCACCTCTTTTATTGATCTACCAGTTTGGGGATTGGTGTACTCATCATGTAGCAAAGTCCAATCAGCTTGGCAGCGGGACAGCAAAGAAGGTTTGGCTTCCTTCTTGATGACTTTATTTGCTCAGAGGAAAGTCCAACTCCAAGACATTCCCTGTTGTTGAGAGGTGAAATGGCGCAGCAAAGAAATGAAGCATACGAGGTGAAATTCTGTTGTTCCATCTGTTTGGATCTACTGAAGGATCCGGTGACTATTTCCTGTGGACACAACTACTGCATGAGCTGTATTAAAGCCCAATGGGATGAAGAAGATCAGAAGAATATCTACACCTGTCCTCAGTGCAGACAGACTTTCTACCCGAGGCCTGTCCTGATGAAAAACACCATGTTGGCAGAGTTAATTGAGGAACGGAGGAAGACAGAAGCTGCTCCTGCTGATCACTGCTATGCCGAACCTGGAGATGTGGCCTGTGATTTCTGCACTGGGAGGAAGCTGAAAGCCTTCAAGTCCTGTCTGGTGTGTCTGGCCTCTTACTGTGAGCAACACCTTCAGCCTCACTATGAATCTCCTACTTTTAAAAAACACAAACTCATTGAAGCCTCCCTGAAGCTTCAGGAGAACATCTGCTCCCGTCATGATGAGGTGATGAAGATCTTCTGCCGCACTGATCAGCAGTGTATCTGCATTCTCTGCTCAATGGATGAACATAAAGGCCACGACACAATCTCAGCTGCAGCAGAACGGACTGAGAGGCAGAAGGAGCTCAGTGAAAGTCAACAGAAAATCCAGCAGAGAATCCAAGACCAAGAGAAAGATGTGAAGGTGCTTCAGCAGGAGATGAAGGATATCAATAGCTCTGCTGATAAAGCAGTGGAGGACAGTGAGAAGATATTTACTGAGTTGATCCGTCTCATTGAGAAAAGAAGCTCTGATGTGAAGCAGCACATCAGATCCAGACAGGAAACTGAAGTGAGTCGAGTCAAAGAGCTTCAGGAGAAGCTGGATCAGGAGATCACAGAGTTAAGGAGGAACGACGCTGAACTGGAGCAGCTCTCGCACACAGAGGACCACATCCAGTTTCTTCACAGTTACCCCTCACTGTCAAAACTTACCAAGTCTACAGAGTCACCAGGACCAAACATCTACTGTCTGCAGCACTTTGAGGATATGGTGGCAGCTGTGACAGCAGCCAGAGACAAAATGCAGACCATCCTTACTGAGAAACTGCCTTTAGCAGAGCCCATGACCAGAGCGGAGTTCTTACAATATTCATGTGAAATCACGCTGGATCCAAACACAGCAAACAACTTCATGGTTGTATCAGAGGGGAACAGAAAAATAACACATAATACAAAAAATCCACCATATTCTCAGCATCCAGACAGATTCATTCACATATCTCAGGTCTTGAGTAAAGATGGACTGACTGGACGTTGTTACTGGGAGGTGGAGATGAGCAGGAATGCTAAAGTAGCAGTCGCCTACAAGAGTATTGGCAGATCAGGGGACTTTAATGTACATGTATTTGGATACAATGAGAAGTCTTGGGCACTATATTGTGACAAAAGTTATACCTTCAGACATGACAACCACTCAGTCAACATCCCAGGACCTAAATCCTCCAGAATAGGAGTGTACCTGGATCACAGTGCAGGTATTCTGTCTTTCTACAGCGTCTCTCAAACAATGACTCTCCTCCACAGAGTCCAGACCACATTCACTGAGCCGCTCTATGCTGGACTTTTTCTTGGTGGTCCTAATGGAGACACTGCTGAGTTCTGTCAACTCAAGTAGTCATTGAGGAGGCAGAGGACAGGGTAATATCTAAGAAACATATTAACTTATGGAGGACATGAATGCAGGTGCAGTTATGTATGCTTTACAGGGACAAAGTGATTTGACACAGGGTGGCTGGTGTTGTTGGTTTTGTGTGTGATTTTATTAAATGCAGAATGTGTGTACCTGTGTGATCATTTCAAATCATGCCTCATGTAAAACAGGAAGTCAGGAGTCTAAACTACAGTATGTTCACTCAGCAGCTCAGTGCTGGACTCTGCTGAACTGTGTGAGCTCATGTAGATACTTATTAAAGAGACAGTGTGTAATATTGTGTTTGAATTTATCTTTCAGTTTCTTTTGATTATTTTTATGTATCTTTTTAGTCAGTCTTGATCCTACTTATTATTATCATCATCATTAATATTTTGTGTTTACTAATTTCGGTCTTTTTAAAAATTGTACTTACTTTTATTGGTATGTTTTTTTAATAATTCCTCTCTATTTCCCATTATCATCTGTCTTCTTCCTGTCATGTTCTCTTAATCCTTGTTTAATTCTACCTTAATTTTTGTCTGGCCTTAGTTCAGCATTATTGTTTGGCTCCTATTGTTATATTGCCTCTGATGTTTTTGTTTCTGCTTTGCTTTGTTTGTCAAAGCACTTTGTAAACTCTGTTTTTAACAGTGCCATATAAATAAAGTTAATATTATTATTATTACTATTATAAAAAGATATAATCAATAATTTGAGGGACTGTAAAATGTATTCATCGTTTGGTATTAACTTGTATTGCTGTTTATTTCCTGTGTGTGAGAGATAAGATAACTATATATCACCGTCCAGTCCTCTGAATGCAGTGCAAATGTTTTGTTGTTCTGTCTCTGAATCAGTAAATCCCTAAGTAACAAGAACATTTACTTTGTTTATGCATACATTTACAGCAACTAAAGGGTGTTTTCTAAAAATGTAAGTTTGGTGAGAGAACTGCACCTTTGCAGAAATATGAGGGTTTTTTTGAAAAACATGACTGTAAAAATTAAATAAAAATAAATACACACCAGCTGATTCTATGAATTTATGTAATTCCTTTTTAAGTGTTTAAAGTCTCACTCTTCTAATCATCCAGTCATTATTATATAAATTAAGATGCAGACCTGCTGAATTATTCATGGTAAACCCTGACCAAACTTCTATGTTAATTTACTTAATTTGATAGATATGAATATGATTACTTTTTTCTGTCTTAAAAAATGTGTCTTGGTACCTCTTCCTCTTCAGTTACCAAAAATAGTAAATGCTAACAAAGGACCTTCTGACACCCTATTAAGGGAATACTAAGTAGCTAAGTGCAAATACTTGGAGATCCAAGGGTTTTCCTTTACAACATCATGATGAACTCTAGGTAATTCATCATCTAGGTAGGAAATTCATATAGCCTGAGTGGTTTTATGCAACCAGGCACCCGTAACTGGTCATGTGTCTTCTCAAATGCGATGCTAGCGTCCCCAGAGTAACGTTATGTAATGTAAATAAAGGTTATAAATGCAACCAAAGATCAAACTGCTCCGTTTCCTTGAATGAAACAAACACTTACAACCCCCACCCCCCGACACACACACGCACACACACGCACACACTTGTTTCAAACACAGACTGGGTATTTCCTTGTTACTGTTCCTTTTACAGTACAGTAGTGGATGTTTAACCTAACACAGGACCAGAGATTTAAACATTTGTTTTTACAATGCACTGGGTCCAATCAGAAAAAGACAACAAATATATTATTATTAGAATTACTATTTTTAGTTGGAAAGTAGGCAAAACTGAAGAGCAACCTCAGCTGCTGACACATAATTGGACATATTCACAGGCTTATTCAGATCAATCAACCAACTGAAAACCACAGCTGTAAACCTGAAAAAGACAGCTGAACATGCTGCTGAAGTTCAAACCAACAATAAACATGTAAATAAAGGCAGTAAATGCAGCCAAAGCTCAAACTGCTCCATTTCCTGGAATGAAACAGACACTGATAACCACTCCCTTCTTTTCTGAAACACAGATTCAATTTTCAGGTTCCCTCCCCTTTAGTAGATCTGCAAGTTTAGAGATGGGTGTGGCCAACATGTTGTTGAGTGCAAGAGCTGCCAGACCACATTACTGCAAATCGGTGTGCAGTATTGTGAAGAAAGTAGGTTTGGCTTCCTGTGTGACACATTTACATGCTGAGAGGAAAGTGAAACTGTTGAGAGGTGAAATGGCGCAGCAAGGAAAAAAAGCATACGAGGTGAAATTCTGTTGTTCCATCTGTCTGGATCTGCTGAAGGATCCGGTGACTATTTCCTGTGGACACAACTACTGCATGGGCTGTATTAAAGCCCAATGGGATGAAGAAGATCAGAAGAATATCTACACCTGTCCTCAGTGCAGACAGACTTTCTACCCGAGGCCTGTCCTGATGAAAAACACCATGTTGGCAGAGTTAATTGAGGAACGGAGGAAGACAGAAGCTGCTCCTGCTGATCACTGCTATGCCGAACCTGGAGATGTGGCCTGTGATTTCTGCACTGGGAGGAAGCTGAAAGCCTTCAAGTCCTGTCTGGTGTGTCTGGCCTCTTACTGTGAGCAACACCTTCAGCCTCACTATGAATCTCCTACTTTTAAAAAACACAAACTCATTGAAGCCTCCCTGAAGCTTCAGGAGAACATCTGCTCCCGTCATGATGAGGTGATGAAGATCTTCTGCCGCACTGATCAGCAGTGTATCTGCATTCTCTGCTCAATGGATGAACATAAAGGCCACGACACAATCTCAGCTGCAGCAGAACGGACTGAGAGGCAGAAGGAGCTCAGTGAAAGTCAACAGAAAATCCAGCAGAGAATCCAAGACCAAGAGAAAGATGTGAAGGTGCTTCAGCAGGAGATGATGGATATCAATAGCTCTGCTGATAAAGCAGTGGAGGACAGTGAGAAGATATTTACTGAGTTGATCCGTCTCATTGAGAAAAGAAGCTCTGATGTGAAGCAGCACATCAGATCCAGACAGGAAACTGAAGTGAATCGAGTCAAAGAGCTTCAGGAGAAGCTGGATCAGGAGATCACAGAGTTAAGGAGGAACGACGCTGAACTGGAGCAGCTCTCGCACACAGAGGACCACATCCAGTTTCTTCACAGTTACCCCTCACTGTCAAAACTTACCAAGTCTACAGAGTCACCAAGACCAAACATCGACTGTCTGCAGCACTTTGAGGATATGGTGGCAGCTGTGACAGCAGCCAGAGACAAAATGCAGACCATCCTTACTGAGAAACTGCCTTTAGCAGAGCCCATGACCAGAGCGGAGTTCTTACAATATTCATGTGAAATCACGCTGGATCCAAACACAGCAAACAACTTCATGGTTTTATCAGAGGGGAACAGAAAAATAACATTTAATACAAAAAATCCACCATATTCTCAGCATCCAGACAGATTCACTCGCATATCTCAGGTCTTGAGTAAAGATGGACTGACTGGACGTTGTTACTGGGAGGTGGAGATGAGCAGGAATGCTAAAGTAGCAGTCACTTATAAGAGTATTGGCAGATCAGGGGACTTTAATGTATATGCATTTGGATACAATGAGAAGTCTTGGGCACTATATTGTGACAAAAGTTATACCTTCAGACATGACAACCACTCAGTCAACATCCCAGGACCTAAATCCTCCAGAATAGGAGTGTACCTGGATCACAGTGCAGGTATTCTGTCTTTCTACAGCGTCTCTCAAACAATGACTCTCCTCCACAGAGTCCAGACCACATTCACTGAGCCGCTCTATGCTGGACTTTTTCTTGGTGGTCCTAATGGAGACACTGCTGAGTTCTGTCAACTCAAGTAGTCATTGAGGAGGCAGAGGACAGGGTAATATCTAAGAAACATATTAACTTATGGAGGACATGAATGCAGGTGCAGTTATGTATGCTTTACAGGGACAAAGTGATTTGACACAGGGTGGCTGGTGTTGTTGGTTTTGTGTGTGATTTTATCAAATGCAGAATGTGTGTAGCTGTGTGATCATTTCAAATCATGCCTCATGTAAAACAGGAAGTCAGGAGTCTAAACTACAGTATGTTCACTCAGCAGCTCAGTGCTGGACTCTGCTGAACTGTGTGAGCTCATGTAGATAGACTTATTAAAGAGACAGTGTGTAATATTGTGTTTGAATTTATCTTTCAGTTTCTTTTGATTATTTTTATGTATCTTTTTAGTCAGCCTTGATCCTACTTATTATTATTATCATCATTAATATTTTGTGTTTACTAATTTTGGTCTTTTTAAAAATTGTACTTACTTTTATTGGTATGCTTTTTTTTTTAATAATTCCTCTCTATTTCCCATTATCATCTGTCTTCTTCCTGATATGTTCTTTTAATCCTTGTTTAATTCTAAACTCTATTGTTGTAAACTCTATTTTTCACAGTGCCATATAAATACAGTTATTATTATTATTCCTATTATAAAAAGATATAATCAATAACTTCAGGGACTGTAAAATGTGTTTATCATTCGGTGTTAGTTTGTATTCTTGTTTATTTCCTGTGTGTCAGAAATTTTTGGATTCGTAAATTCATAAGAAAAACATTTATTCTGTGTATGCATACATTTACAGCGACTAAAGGGTGTTTTCATAAGATGCAACTTTAGTGAGAGCACTGCAGCATTACAAAGATTTCATATAAGTTTTTGATAAAATATGAATGAATGATGAATTTTTACATTTAATAAAAATGAATTCTTTAAATCTAAAAAACAGCTTGTGCTTGTGTTTCATTATTGAGCGTTGAGTCTCATTCTTCTAATAATCCAGATACTATTATATAAATTAAACAGTAGAAATGCTGAATTATTCATCTACAAACCCGACCAGACTTTGAAGTAAATTTACTTAATTTAAAAGACATAAATATGACTACAATTACAAAATATTAAGCATGCAAAGATAAAAATCAAAGCCTATGATTTATAATTTTAGGACTCAACAATTGGGGTATATTTGATTAAAAACTGAATAGCTGAAACCAAGATCGGATTTATTACTTTCTCAGTTGGACAGTATTTCCATCATTCTCTCCGGTGTAAATTGAACAGTCAATCTTCTTTTTAATATTTCTATCTTTTGGTTAAATTCATGTTCAGCTGCCAGTCATTCAGTCAGAGTCAGTAGAGATCTGAAACATGTCAGCTGTACGACAACCTCTGATGAAACACACCAACAATTAACACAAAAACACCAAAAAAAAAAAAAAAAAAAATTAAATTAATTAAAAGTCTGAAAGTTTTATTTGTATTAAAAAGTTGGAATGTTTGGTTATACACAAAATATCTGTGACAAAGCACTTTATAAACCTCTTTCATTGTGTGTCTTTCTCACTCACACGCACGTTAGTGTCACAGTCTTAAAGATGCCACATGGAAGATTTCCTTTCTTGACGAGCTGCCACCAGATTAGTTGTGATGACGCCTGCAAATCGTGTCAAAGTTAGAAACTGCTCAGCACACAAATATGCAAATACAGACACCAAAAGACTTGCCCCACTGAACGTAAAAATACTGAATGATACTAAAACTGTTCACTTCTCCCTTTTGAGTGCACTTACCCAATCGTCCAGTGAGATTTTAACAGACAGCTAAATACAGTGACTGCAAAGTGCAAAAACTAGTGACACGTCTGCATTTCCTACATTAAAATTGTTCAGTTTGCGAATATATCATGTGAACAGTTACCCATGTCTCTTTCATGACTGGAAAGAAATGACCAAATCTGTTTTTGTTTCTTATCTGATAGCCCTGTTCACACACTAACAGTATTAACTGGGGACTTCCTGTGATTTGTAATAATATCCGAGGTCGTCTGTGAGTTTAACCCTGGGTTAATCTGCCATGTCCGTAATTTGTCAAGTCAAATGTCTCCCCTTCTGTTCCTGAGATATGACGTTTAATAATGACCAGAAAAGCTTTTTTTTGCAGAATATTATGATGTCACAGTGAAGTTGACCTTTTGGATATAAAATGTCATCACATCATTATTTTATCCTGTGAGACATTTGTGTTCAATTTTGTCACAATTAGCAAATGAATTCTTGAGTTATGGCCAAAAACATGTTTTGGGAGGTCACAGTGACCTTCAACCTTTGACCACCAAAATCAAATCAGTTCATTCTTAAGTCCATGTGGACATTTGTGCCAAATCTGAGGAAATACCCTCAAGGACTTCTTAAGATATCGCATTTACGAAAATGAGGCAGACGCAATGTTACAGTGACCTTTGACCTTCAACCACCAAAACTGTTTGTACCAAATTTGAAAAAAAATTCCCTCAAGGTGGTCCTGAGAAATTGTGTTCACAAGAATGAAGCAGACACAGTCACACTGACCATGACCTTTGACCACCAAAATCTAACAGATCATCATTAAAGTCCGAGTGGACGTTTGTGCCAAATTAAGAAATTCCCTCAAGGTGTTCGTGTTTACAAGAACAGGATGGATGGGCAAATATGCCTCAGCTGTCGCCAGCACAGAGGCATAAAATGGAGGTTAACACTGTACATGACCACTGGTTGTGCTTTGTCGTATTTCTGTGTTGTGTTGAGTGGAGTTAAATTGAGTGTGGGCATCATATCCTCGAGATAATGTCAGTGAATCTGAGTAAAATACAGATTTAACTGATCCTGTGCGAATGTGCTGCACAAACACAGACCTGGCGAGTTATTTCTGAATCACATGAAGTCCACTGGTTACACAGGTCCTGTAACTACAAACTTTAGTCTAACAACAAAAAATTCATCATCATCACTGCTGATTTGCTGACAGCACATTGAGAGAGAGAAAATCCTCCATGTTTTTATCTTTAATAAAACACCAATGAGTTTCAGTTGATGAGTAAATATTCAGTCTGGAAATGTGAGATGCTGTTTTTGTTTTTTGTTTTTTTGAGATGTAGTGTTTTAACTCAGGAAACATGTTGAGGAAACAGTGAAAGAGAAAAGACCATAGTACAGTACATCTAAAAAAAAAAATACAGCCAGAGCTTTGTATCTGTGAAAGAGTTCGGTACGATAATGCTGTGATGAAAACACTCTTCCTATTGTTGGTGCAGGATGGTGCAAGATCGCCTAAAGACACTGTTTAACTGAAAGAAAATCAAACCTGAACCAAAGTGAGTGTGAAATCGTTTTTTAGTTCCTCGCTGTTACAACTTTCACTTCCTGGTTCACTCTGTGCAAGTTATGCATTTATATGACCTTTAGGTTTAAATATTATAAACTTTAAACATGTTTTATGATGACATCTTAAAATACCGAATGTGATTTTTCAACTTCTGTAAAGCTTATCTTTAATATCTTAATAACATCTTTGTATAAAAAATTCAAAATATCTTCTTAATCCAGGTTTGTTTGCTTTTATTGAGCCACTTGCTCTTCTAGTGTCAAGTTTTAGTTTAGCTTGTTTAAATCTGTTGAATGAAACCCATGTACACCTATCGGCCAAAACACTGAAACCACTGACAGGTGAAGTGAATAACACTTATCGTTTTGTTACAATTCAATGCTCTTCTGAGGAACCTTGAATCCTGGCCTTTATGTGGATGCCACTTCACATGCACCACCCACCCAAACACCATTACAGACCAGTACATCCATTGGGCATGCTAGTACTTTACCTCAATACCTTGGTGCCAGACAACACAGGACACCCCCAGAGGTCCTGCCTCCATGTCTCGACAGGTCAGAGGCTCCATCATAGGTCATACTTGGCTCTGACCTATCCAGGCCCGGACAAAGGACCTTTGGAGTACTGGTTTGCCCCACAGATGCTTGATCAGATCAGGATCTGGAATTTGAAAGCTAGATCGACATCTTAAGGTCCTTGTCACGTTCCTTGGACCATTACTGAGCAGTTTTTGCAGTGTGGCTACTGGCTACTGTGGCTTGCTGAGGGGCTACTGCCATGGGGGGTACTGTTGCCATGAGAGGGGGTACTTGGTCTATAACAATGTTTAGGTGTGTGGAGTGTGTAAAGGCGCATCCACATGAATGCCAGGACCAAAGGTTTCCAAGCAGAACATTGCATTGTAATGAAATGATCAATGTTATTCACTTCACCTGTCCCGTCAGTGGTTTTAATGTGGCTGATCGGTGTATACGTTACATTACTGCCAACTGTTTTCCAAATCATGGCACAACACTTCTCCAGTTCATCGTGTTTTGTTCACTGGGATATTTTGACTTCATCAGGATGGAGAAACAGCCGCAAAAATTCAGCTCTCAAGTTAGAAACAAGCTTTGGAAAAATGTTGAGCAGTGATGTCTCATCAGTTTCTACATAACAGATGAAAACCAGCTTTAGTGTTCTTTATGTAAAGAGATCTGGTTCATACATCAAAGTGTTGGGGATGTAAAACATTGAAAAAAAAGCTTTGTTGTAAGAGTGGATGAGCAAAAACGTGCAACAAAAAAAAACTAAACCTTTATAAATATCTACAAGCTCCTACAGTGTCACAAAATTAAACATTCTGACAGTTACTTTTACCTACACTGACAACGTCCTATGACTTCCTGTCTTAAAAGTGGCTATTTTTGGGCCCTCAGATGGCTGAGCGCTGCATGTTAAAATCATTGAGCAAGCAGAGCTGGTGTTTCCTCTCAGGAGGCTTCAGCCTGCGGCTCACACTCGCCTTGTCGATCGGCTTAAAGCTACACATTACTCAGTTTTTATTCAGTTTTCTGATCTCCTCTGGCTCAGGATGAGAATAGTGTTCTTCACTATGTTAATGATAAATGTGAGTTTTAACTGATTAGAGTGAATCAGTCCTCCTCTCTGAACCTCGCAAGCTTTCCAGTTTGAATACTGCAAGTTGGCCTGATTTTGAAAATGTATCTGACGCATATTTTTAAAAGTCTGTGTTAAAAAGATAGCTCGGATTATTTGCAGTGGGGTTGTATGAGGTACTTAACTACAGTCAGTGTATTACATAAAGTAGATGGCCATCAGCTACAGCAACAGTTAGCCACCTAAATAAATCAATATCAGTTGAAGGAGCCTTTAAATCAGGGACCAGGCCAGGATCTGAGTGCACCTGACCCCAAAGTTCAGTCTGTTTGATTACTTTAAACAATATGTGCCGTGCCAGGGCAACTGAGGCAGGCAACACCTCTCTTTGACGCCACCAGACTCCATTGACAGAAACAGTACTTTTATCTCACAGTACAGGAGAGCTGCTGTTCTACCGCTGCTTCGATTGGTTACATTGTCTGTGTTACTGTGTGACTTTGGTGAATCTGAACTAACCTTTTAAAACACCAAAGTCACACAATTACACAAACCAACAAACTGATCGAGGTAGCAGTCTCGTGTTCTGTGTGGTAAAATTAATGTTTTTGTCAATGGAGTCTGGCTTTGTATAAAGCATGGTTGTTTCACCTTCAATCAGCTCCCTGTCGGAAAGGTTTGTCTGGCCGCAACGTCAACCCAGTGAAAATGTTCTAAATATAGCGTACACTTGATACTGATATTGATTTTTTCTAGGTGGGTAAAACAGTAGGACATTGTTAAGTTTCCATGGCGGTACTCCTGTCTGCTTCTATAAACTAGGGCCGTGCCGACTCACTGTAGATAATAAACTGACTGTAAATAAGTACCGTATACAACCCTACTTCGAACCTTCAAACCTTTCTACTTTCAATACTGCAAGTTGGCCTGAATTTGAAAATCTGACATGTAACATTTTTCAACAGTGCGTTAAACAACTGCAATCAGACACAAAGAGGAAAGTCATCCAACAGCTGCTCTTCGAAGCAGGTCCATGTGCAGGCCGGTCACGACTGATGAACCAAAAAGAGTCAGTGAAAGACAAAAAGTCAAATCCAGTCCAGATGGGAAATTGTCCACGGAGTCAATCGGACCGCAGAAGAAGAAACATGAGAATCAACAGTGTAATATCAGTTTTACTCCGTCATTATGTGGCATAGGTACGTCCCGTTCTCAGTCGTCATGCCAATCGTGAGTAGGTGTCAGTTGCTCGGGTGATGTCAGGTCAATGGTTGTCAATCAAAGAGACGATCCAATTGCATCTCAGAGTTCGGATTTCCAAACTCCAAATAAAAACTGAGCAGGCGGCTTTTGTTTCATTGCCTGGAAAGTTTTTGGAAAACCTTGGAATTAAGTGTACACAGCACGCTCTGTAGTGTTCACAGGTGAGGGGAGGTCACCAGTTCAAAAACCCTCCGACCAACCTGTTCACACAGAGCGGCTGTGAAAACTGAGAAAAAAAAGTTATTTCCTAGTTTTCCCCCATCAGCTGTTTCCATGTTTTCCTCATCAGAGAATTGAAATGTAGTTTTTAGGCACAATCCCACGCTTCCCGCCCACAACTCCCAAAATCCACTGCTCATCCACAAACTCCACCTGTGTTATGATGTCACCGACCTGCAGGGAAAAGACAGAAAGAGAGCACGTTGGTTAGTTATGTAGAATTACCGCATCACAGTTGATTGCCTTTGACCTTGACATTATTATCAGTTTATTCTAAAGTGGACGTTCGGGCCAAATCTAAAGAAATTTCCACAACATATTCTCGAGGTATCGAGATCATGAGAATGAGACGGATGAGGTTACACTGCTGTTGACATCCGACTTTCAAACTCTGATCAGCTTAGTCTTGTGTCCAAGTTGACGTTTGTGCCCAATTTGAGGTAATTCTCTGAAGGCCCTCTTGAAATAACATGTTCAAGAAAATGAGACATATGCAAGGTAACAGTGACATTCTACCACCAATTCTAATCACTTCATCGTTGAGTCCAAGTAGACGTTTGTGCCAAATTTGTGAAAATCCCCTAAAAGCGTTCTACAGATATTGCGTTTTTGAGAATGAGATGGATGCAAGGTCACAGTGACCTTTCACCACCAAATTCTAATCAGTTCATTGTTGAGTCAAAGTGGACGTTTGTGCCAAATTTGAAGAAATTCTCCATAGGCCTTCTTCAAATATATTCAAGAAAACAAGATAGATGCAAAGTCGCTGTGGCATTCAACTACCAAAGTCTTATCAGTTCATTGTTCCGTTTGTACAAAATTTGTTTAAGTTTCCTCAAGGCCTTCTTCAGATATCACATTCAAAAGAATGAGACAGACGTAAGGTCACAGTGACTTTTGACCACCAAAGTCTAATCAGTTCATCATTGAGTCAAAGTGGATGTTTGTGCCAAATTTTAAGAAATTCTCTATAGGCCTTCTTGAAATGACGTGTTAAAGAAAATGAGATGGATGCAAGGCAACAGTGACACTCGACCACCATTTCTAATCAGTTCATTGCTGAGTCCAAATAGACGCTTGTGCCAAATTTGAGTAAATTCCCTCAAGGTGTTCTTGAGATATCGTGTTCACCAGAACAGGACGGACAAATGTACAACCCAAAAAACATACTGCCTCCGACCACTCCGATGTGTGTCCCTTTAAGTTTAGTTAATCAAAAAGTATGTATACAGTATGTCGTGTGTGCAGTAATTGTTGAATAAAGATGGGAAAGGAAGAATATGGAGGAATGAAACAATCTAAAACTGGATTTTTTTTTTGTCTTCATTGATAAACTAACAGTTATTACATTAAATTTATCGGCCGACATAAAAATAAAGATCTGACATAAACTTACATCTAATCTGTACAGAGAACACCAACTAAAACTTCCTTCATCACAAACACACACAGGCACCTTTAACATGAGCTCATCCTCCCTCTCTGCTGTGAAGTCAAACTTGGCCACTGCTTTAACCTCCGACTGCTGGAGTTGGATTGGCTTAGCTGGAAACAGGAAGAGGAAGTTATGGTGAGCGGCCTCAGTGACCCCACACACACACACACACACACACACACACACACACACACACACACACACACACACACTCATGCATCACAGCACAAGTAAAACATGTAGGGCTGCCCGCGACAAAAATTTTTCCCAGTCAACAGTCATCATTACGGTCCATCAGTGGACTAGTCTCCTGCATGTTTCTGATATGAATGTAATGATTAAATGATATATTTTGGTGGTTTGAGTTGAAGGTGTGAGAAAGAATAGTATCAGTAACATTGTTAACACTGTGCTACATTACAGAGAAATACAAACCGTACTAATGAACCTTCATTAATATAGGCCTATATTTTATCTCCAAGTGCACGTCACACACTGAGCGAGCCGCCTGTTAATGACGCTGTGGGCTAATGGGCATGTAGCTGCTTCCATGTTTCACATGATACGTCATGTTTGTAGTCGACCAATGAAGATGAGTTTACGTATCACCTTGGGTTCGTCCTTCACCTTCTCAAAATGATCCCACACTTTGGATTTCCTGCCCGACATGTTGTTAACTAGCCTGTGGAATAACTGCAGGTACCAGCCATACTTCGACTACATTTATCTTGATACTTGTTTTACTTGAGTAACATTTTCAATGCAGGACTTCTAGTTGTAGTGGAGTACTTTCACAGTGTGGTATCTGAGCTTTCAGTAAAGGACTTGATTAGGTATTTTTCTCTGATGTATTTCAGCGTGTGTGTTTTACCCTGGCAGGGCTGTGTGAAGGCAGCAGGGTAGATCCCCTCCCTCCCTTCCAGTCTTCCTCTCCTCCACTCAGCGTCGATGTGCTCCATCACCTCGATGAGTGCCCCCTTGTGGAAGGAAAGATCCTCTGCAGTCTGCCCGGGGAAGTCAAACAGAGCCTCGGCCCACTCCTTCACCTGTGTACACACACATCCACTGATTCAGACAAAAAACACTTCCAATAATAGAATAATCAGTGAAATATATGAACAAAAATCTGACTGTAAACAAAATTATTAAGAGAATGCACTTTACAGTATAAAAAAGCCAAATTGTGTAGGGCTGTACGATTATTTTAGTTAGTTAGTAGCAGTAGTAGTAGTTAGTTTATTTCGAACATTTAAGTAGCAAATAAATAAGATAATCATACAGTAGCAGATACACATAACAACAGGTTACTTAAGGAAGCTTAAAAACTGAAAACAACATTTAATGATGTGATTTACATGTCCAAAAAGAAGTGGGAGGAAGTACAAGCTTATTTATTGCTTCCCCTTCTCCATAAATTAACAAAAGTGAATTATGTAGCTCCCCATCAGTATAAAGCTGTACAATAATTAATTCTCCTGGACCTATTCTAATATATTAAATTAATTACTAATAATATTTGTCTTACAGCACGATATAAAATGACTGCAAAAATACTTTGTAAATAGAAATTCTTATACATATAGCTTCCTAAAAATAAATCTTTATATCTTAATCAAACCATGACAGAAGTGTTATGCTTTGTCAAACTAAGTTTTTCTCTCCTGTGTCCAACCAACAGGTCACAACAGTTAATGACGTCATAACATGAAATACAACATCACATCAGCGGACTGGTTTTCATAATCATCGGGGTGCGCAGGCACGTCACAACACAGCAAGCTAATTTGGAGAATGGAAACACTTATCTCAGCAGCTGGAATTATTCTCATTACTTTGATTTTGTTGGGAGGAAATTATAATATAATAATAATAATAAACACTAATAATACATTTTATTAAAGGCGCCTTTCATGACACTAAAGGTCACCTTACAGGCAACAATAGTGAAATTAACCGCAGATTAAAAAAGTCAACAAGATAAGGAATGAAGTAACATAAAATGAGTGACTAAATAATAAAATAATAATAACATAACAACCAATAAATATTCAGAAAAACACGTTTACAGTGAATAAAATTCCTTGTCAGGAAAGCCGACAAGAACATGGTTTCTGCAGGTCATCGGACTAAAACTCTTCCCTGTGTGAAAAACACATCCTGGAAATACACCCCACCAAAGGTGAGACCTCCTCAGCTGCAGACGTTGGCTATAGCGCTACACTGGCTAAACAACCAAACTGGATTTTAATCGTGTCCAGCTGCAGGACACAAAGAAGCAATGAAGGTTTGTGGTGGATGAAATGTTGCTCCACGAGTGACTCTCCATCTTTCAGGCAGGTCTTTGGGAAAATACAGTTTACAGGCAACTGAAGACCCCCAGGTAAAAAGAAAATAAATTTGCAAATGATCTAGCTTTAGCTGCACTTACCTGTGATTACTGTGACACTCGCACAGACGCAGACATCTGAATTTTGGGGAAGACACACAACTACAAGTTTTATGTGGTGTAACAGGAATATAATAAAACGAGTAGCGTAACGAATTACTGTTGGCAGGGAGTAATAACTAAAGTTAAATTATTACTTAAGAGTGATGAGTAATGAGTAAGTTATTATGAGCACAACACTGCTACTTGTGATCCCTTTTTCTTGTTTATCTTCAATGAATATAAATTACACACACACACACACACACACACACGTACGTACACAGACTCACCTTGGAGTCGAGGTCCTGTGACGTCTTTGGTGCTGTTGAGAACAAAAAAAATACCATTACATTCAACTCTAGAGGACATGAGGAAGAATGGGTGAAAGCTCTGCAAGGAAAGTTAAACACCTTGTAGGAAGCAAAGGCAACATTTATTAAAAATTAAACATTTAAAAAACTGTGCCAGTGGATTTAGAGTATTTTTAACCATCAAACATAATCAATCAGTTATTTAGTAAATCAATCAGTCAGTGTGAGCAGGACCTGGTGGCTTACCAGTACTCTCTGTCACTGTGGTATCCGTTGGCACTGTTTTTTCCCCCGGTGACGACGCCGGCTGCGGGGGTGGCTCCACCACCTCAGCAAAGTTCAGGGGGAATATTCCTATTCGCCCGTGGATCTGGCCCCGCCCCCACTCTTGCCCGATGAGCTCCAGGAGGGCGATGACGTCCCCCTGGGAGAAGGTGAGCTCGTCCTCCTCCTCCCCCTCGTAGTCAAACAAGGCGACGCACCGAGGGCCGCTGCACACACACAATGACACACGTGGTCTAATAGTTGATGTTTTTCAGTGATCAGTCTGGTGTGTAGTTTTTCATGTTGTGAGTCTGACCTGACAGGAGGAGGGTCGGGCTGCTCTTTCTGCTCTGTGGGCTGCACAGGCAGGATGGACTAGATGAGAGAGGAAAACAAAACTGAAGTTATCAGGGGTGGAGTAAAACTTGATTCTTAGATGCATCGCGATGTGGACGCGGACAATTCAGCATTGGTTCACAGATGTCAATAAAAGGTCATAAAACATGACGTCAACAGAACAAAAGAGGCGGAACTCAACTGTGATGTCAGCGCAGCACCCAGACAGTCTCCAGCGCGGACGAGCTAAAGTTAACTTGTACTAATTCATTCATCATCAGCGGCTGCAGCTTGTTTTAATCTGATGTCTCAATAATTTGAGGCGAACATGAAGTACACACGTACAGCACCAAACTTCCCATTGACAAAACAGCGTTTTGGCTTTTACAACTCTATTAGCTAGGCACCTCGTCTTGTTTAAGTTCAAGCACACTCTTCCACCCTCACACAACAGCTGGCTTAGGGAGATCCTAAACCTTCTCAAGCTTGAAAAGATTAGACTGGAGACACTGGTAAATCCTCCGACAACACCTGGAGGCCCTTTATGGAGTTTTTGAGTAAGGCTACCATTCACTCAGATGACACCTCAGGTATAGCGGCCTGCCTCCTGACATAATATAATTATCTATATTATATAATATGGACATTTTCAGGCTTTATTAGAGGACTAGATTTAGAGGACTGTTCCATTACCTGGGAGTCTGATAGGCTGAGGCCCTCTAAGGACAGTTTTGATTGGCTGTCCCGATCAGGAGCAGGCTCTGGTTGGGTGTCCAGGTCCAGGAGACACTGCGATGGGCTGATGACGGCAGTTTGACTCCTCCCCTCACCTGACAGGTGCTCTGAGGGGCTCGGGTCGTCCAGGACGATCAGGACTTCCTGTTTCTGAGATAAAGGTAAGAAATTATACAATTTCAGCTAAAATCTACGACAGTATTCTGTGTGTGTGTGTGTGCATTTGTTTGTTTATACCATGTAGCTGCTGTAGAGAGGGTGTCCAGGTTTGGGGCGGGGGGGCAGAGGTGGTCCTTTCTTTGGTGCCCTTTGAGGCTGCACCTGATTGGCTGACATAGGAGGAGGGGATGGAGTGGTTTGTGAAGGTGGGGACAGGTTGGCAGGGGGAACAGAGGGGGTGGGACTAGTTCTGGAGGGAGGAGGAGCTGTCAGGTTGGATGGTAAAGTGGAGCCGACGGAAGGTGGCGGAGGTCGCCCGGGGATAGATTTGATTGGTGGAGGACGCAGGGGGAGGAGCTTGACACTTGAAGGCCTGGAGAGAAAAACAGTTCTTGATTTAAGGCGTGAAACAGGTGTGAAGTGAAGCAACTCTTTGAAAGTAAACAGAGCTACAAACAGTGTTTTGTTTGTGGTGATAGATGATGGCGGGTCAGTCCATGTTTCTGAGTGACACTGATCTCTGACAATTGTTTCTTTGTTTTACCTTTTCTCTATAGATACATGAAGCTTAAACAGCTTACAATTACCACTTAAAGTTGATGGTTTATTTCCATCCTGGATTACTACAAATCTCTTTCTCACCGTGGAGGGAGAGGAGGGTCTGAGGGGGTTGGGTTTGCAGTGGTGGAAGCTTCTGGTTTGGTCTGGGTCACGGGGCCTTTCCTCAGGGCCGGAGCTGGAGCTGGAGCTGGAGCCGGAGCTGGAGCTAGGTTTGGGTTTGGAGCTGGGGTTGGAGCTGGTGGTTTGAGGCCTGGAATCGGAACCACAGCCGGTCCTGAAGGTTTGGGGGCCGTGGCCGGGGCAGCAGCTGTAGGTTTGGGCGGGACTGGGTTTAGATCTGGAGATGTGGGTTTAGGGGCGAGATTTGGAGCTGGAGGTGGAAAGCAGATATCAGACTTCATCCTTAATCATTATCCAGATGAGGAAGGAACATTTTACAGGGTGCAACTACAAGGATAGCCCAAATGCTGCTTGGTCAAAATCGGGTAAAAATTCAGCCATGACTCTCTCTCTCTCTCTCTCACGCGGATTACTGTTAATTTATTATGCTGATCTGTACGACATCTATCGCACGTTTGTCCGTCCTGGAAGAGGGATCCCTCCTCAGTAGCGCGCGCTCACGAGCTGCAGGCAAGTCAGCCCTAGCTTCATACTGGAGAAATGTCACATATTGAACATCCTATCACCCATTTACATAAAAGTAGATCAGAAAATAGGGCCCAGGTTGAAAAAACATTAGTTCCCCTTTAAGGTAAAATAAACCTTTATTGATCCCCAGAGGGGAAACTTTGGGTGAAATACAAATGTTCTCTGGCAGGTTTTGAAACTATGACACGACTGAACATGCTGACTGGAACGTTTTGTCTCACCATGAAACAACTTAACTAGTTGCCCAGTTTCTACAAGTTCATCGCAGAAGCCGGGACAGTTGCATAATGGGAATTCTCTGTCAGATCGACCAATCACACGACTTGGCTGAACGCACCAAAATACACACGTCAGCGACAGTACAGTACAGCTGGCAGCACACACACATCAAACTCACACAGCAGTAAGAACAGTGGAGGCTTTTTTCTCCTCACACAATCACTGCATTTTTCTTTCACAAGGTTTGGATTGAATAACATAACAACACACCCCGCTCCCTACGCTGCACACACACTCTGCTACTGCTATCTTTGTGAGGACCCTGACTGACATAATGCATTTCCGAGTCCCTTCCCTTCCCTCAGTTTCTGCTAATTGCGTTTTCCATTTCGCTGACAATAAAAAAAAAGATGCGAAATACAAGAGCTTGTATGCGTGAACGTAACCGACGAGGTGATGTAGTGAGTGGTGTCCCAATTCCTAGGGAAAGATTTCAACCCCCTACCTCTCGTTGCTTCATTTCAAGGGCCAAGGGCTAAGGGGTAGTGGACAAGGGGAGGTACTGGGATTGGGCCTTAGTCTACCTTTCTCCCCACAACTCCTCCAATTAAATTCCCACATGGTCCAGTCATACAGGTTCTGATTTATTTTGACACGTTTGCTTATTTTTCCCTGCCTTCCTGACTCACATTTGGTCGACTGTTAGGGGGCAGCCTCGTTAGACACATACTTCAGTCCTCACTATGTCGCAAATACAAGTCCAACTACACACAAGCACTCTGTGACATGTTGCAAATGCATAATTGCATATTTCTGCTACATAATGAGCAGGATTTGTGTCTCTAAGCTCTCAAACACCCCATTGTACTGGAGCTACATTCAGCTTAGTGCTCACACACACACACTCTCTTACCACTGGCTCTGCGTGGTGAGGTCAGTGCTGCTGGTTTGGTCGGGATGTCTGGACGAGCACTTCCTACTTTCACTGAAACAACAAAAATACAAAAAAACAGAAATATAAGTGGTGTCACGACATCACATATCTGACTAATCTGGTTGAGTTAGATTTAGACGTGACTAAACAAAACCGTTTTAATGTTTCGGTAGATAAGACAGTCTGACAGCAGATTCAGTAGAAACTGTTGCAGACTCAACAGGTATCTGTCACGTCAGAGGCAGAGAGAAAGAGTCACTTCCTCCAACGTCAATCAGACTTTCTTCACTGTCCTTTATCCTTCTCTGTGAGCTGAGATGTTTGCACGTTGTTTAGTCTGAGGTTTGTACAATGAAACTGTTCAGGATTTAACACAGAGGCAATCAGAAACACTGACGTCAGAGAGGCCTCGGTAAAAAGCGAAGAGGATTTCAAATGTCATCAACATCCACTCTCCTTCATGAGTTCAAACACTTGAAACCTTTTTCAGATATTGATCTACTAGAGCTCATGACACAAAACAAAACCAAGGTTGTTATTTCAGAAAACCCCACAAAGTTAGTCTTAATGTCTGAAGTCCAAATAATCAAACAGAAAAATGTACGATACCATTCTGTTCTTTATGCCTGACAGATTAATCAGCAATGGAACTAATCATATGTTGCAGCCCTACTCTAAGTGTTTGGGTCAGGTACTGAGCTCGATCATTTTAAGGGTACTGAATTATGTCAGAACTACAGAGCACTGATTCACATTAAAACCACCAGTACCAAATGGCGGCACCTTAGAGCACATCTGGGTGAGACAGGGTTTAGACAGGAGGCACAAGTGCTGCGAAGCGTCCCGAAGACTGGAAGCCAGCCACGGAGCTCCGAGGCCTACAAGGGAGCTCCGTCGAACTGCCATGTTCAACTTTAGACAGGAGGCAGGAAGTAGGCTGGGAAAAAATACGAATATCACAATATTTCAGGGTATTTTTGTGATAATGATAAAAAAAATACATGCATATTGTTAATTTAAGGAAATAGAATTGCAACAAAATAAGTGATATAGTTTTACAGTTTGAATATTAAGTTAAGAATATAAGTTCAAATATTAAAACAAACCACCGCCGAGTAATTATTTCGCTTTCAGCCATGCTTGTTGCTGCCGTGGGTAACAGAATGACATTAATGTCAACAAGTCCAAATATCTCGACTATCACAATATGAATTTTTCATACGATATTAAAAATTATACCGGTGTTATCGTGAATGAGAGGATATGACACACCCCTGCTAGGGAGCCAGTCACAGAGCTCCAGGCTGCTTTGTCAGCTGCCCAGCAACGAAAACTACAGTATCACTGCAGTGCCGATCTGCATCAAGAGTTTCGGTATCCAGTCTTTTTTCTTTTCTATATTATTTCAGTAATAGCCTAGTGTCACTGCTGGATGAGCAGATACATACAGAATTGTTTTTCATCTACGTCTCCCCTGCAGCTTGTTTAAAAATTAAAAAGTAAAAACTGTAAAAAGGTACCTGTACTGGGCTCCAGGTACTGGACCATAATCATCAGTATCACCAGTTTCTTTCCTAATGAGCAAATCATAGCTACACAGTAGTGATACCTTATCAGCAGCAGCTACACAAACATTCAGGTTATCTGGTAGATAAGCAGTGTAAGCACGGAGCAGCATGCTTCCTCCAAACCTCCTGTAAATATTTGTGAAAGGTGGAAAGACTACTCTCGGTATTTTAATGTCAATTTGACGACTAACCTGTCCATGTTAAATGCTGAAATCCATTTGTGATTAGGCTTGCAGCTAACCATTATTTTCCTTGACTGATAGATTAAAAATGTGTTTTATAAAATGTAAAAAAAAGAACAAAAAAATGAACATGACAATTTCCTAAAGCTCAAAGTGACTTATTCAAATTTCTTGTTTTGTTTAAAACCTAAATATGCTCAGTTTACTGTCACAGAAGACCAAGAAACCAAGTAAATACACACACATCAGACGCTGGAATCAGTCGTGTTTTGTGGCATTTTAGTTTAAAATCTGTTGTCAAATAACTTTTTGTCAATCCACCGACTGATTCAGCTCTACTCATGATGGTTTCTTTTGAGGATCTGAATGAAGACAAGTAAAATGTGACTTTGTAATTGCAACTTATGTTAGTGTTTCTTTTCGTCTCTTTTTTTTTTTAAAAATTTATATAAACTAGTCCATAGCCATCGGTAGCTTTGTCACCTTCTACCTATGCCAATTCTCAATGCCTATGTGCAGTTTCACATAGATTGACCACGTCAGTGAGTAGAAAAACGTGGAACAGACACACACACACACACAGAGTTTTTGTCATTATATAGAAAGATAGTGGGTATTGGAAACCCAATAAATTATTTTTTATGTATTTTGATAATCAATTACACATTTCAGTCATTTTCAGACATTTAATATTTTAGGGTCTGGAAATGTTGGTTGGACAAATTGAGACATTCTAGGACATTCTTAAAGGCCAAACAATTCATCAGATAATTGAGAAAATAATCTACAGATTAATCAGTAACAAAAATCATCGTCAGTTGCAGTTACAGACCAAGAGAAAATAATCAGTGACTCCTTTATTACTCTGAAATGAACCCCCACTTCCCAACCTGCTCTGATTGGGAACATAATTTGCAGAGTTTGTTTTTGTAGATCCTCTGATCTGCCTGCAGAGGTCAGTGAAGGTCACAGACAACCTAGAGACCTTAAAAATAGACCTAAGTGGGTGGTCTGGGGGATTCAAAACCTTTGTCTCCTGTATCTGGTGATTTTAAATGAATGAAAATAAAATAATACACACACTGCATCAGAATTTTATGTTGGGTTAGTTTTTGGGTCATGCCCCTGGTACTGCAGCAGAGTACCAGGAAGAGGGAAGAAGGCCAGGATGTAGGCTTGGCCCACGCCAGGGATCCACAGCCAGCTGTCCTCCCTGGCCCACACAGCCCTGGGTCCTTGATGCCTAAGAGGTGGAACGGGAGGCTCACGGTCTCCGGAGGACAGCTGGGTATCAACCCCTCACTAAATGTCAAGTGTCCTTTATGGGGGACAAAAACCTCAGATACTGCTGAAGTCAATGCAACTTGGCGTGTGTTTGGATTTCTGACAAGATTCAACCCCTTTTTTTACACAGTTGAACAAATGTTTGTTTCGCAGCCTTGCCTGAACCTCAGCGTTCTCGATAACTTACTAAATTAAAGTCAGTCTTTTCCTGTCCACCTGGATCAGTGACCCAAAAAGACGCATGGTCTCGGCGATGATGCCATGACATGTTGCTGGCCTGATTTTTGTGTGTCACATGATACTAGTGATGTCTGAAAGGTCACGCAGCGCAGCAAGAGCTAGATTTTAAATTCGTAATACTATGTACTTCCTGTGACGTTAGATAATGTGGGAGATTTTTATTAACATATCTTAAACAATAGCTGAAACAATGTACATTCTAAGGTTTTCCAAAAGGCTCTGTTAATTCCAAACCATTTCCAGGCCTGGAAAACAGAAGTGCGAAACCGAGGAGAGGGAAAAGAAAAACAAGAGTCTTATGGGAACAATGGGAGGATTGGCGAGTTTGGACCGAGTGCACCTGTCAAGAAAAACACTCACCAGTTTGTTTTGCAGCCTCCTGCGTCTCCTCACTTCCTGATGTCTGAGTCTGTGCTCCACTGCTGACCTCCACATGCGGCCTCGGGGGCAGAGTTGGGGTGCTCTTATCCTGGTGTGGAGCCCCTATGCTGGCCCTCGGGGCGACTGGAGGTCTGGGCGGAGGTTTGGGGTTGGCTGAGGACGGAGTCTCACTGACAGCAGGGGTGAGTTTGGGTGGAGGGGGCCTGGGGGCAGGGACGGGGGCAGACAGGAGGGGGTCTGTAGCAGACTGTGGTTTTGGTAATATTGAGGGTTTGTCAGGGGTTTTGGAGGGGTCGGGTGCCACAGCTGGAGCAGGTTTCAGGGTTTCCGTCACAATTTGAGGGTTTAAATCTGCAGGAGTTTCAGCGCTGCCTGAGTCTGCTGCCAACTCACCATCCTCCCAGAACACCTTGCTGGACGGTTTGGGTGTATGTGAAAAGTTTTTGGGTTTCGGGGCGACAGTAGGGGGAACGGATTTGGCTGGTTGCCCCTGGAGACGAGGGCGTGGCCGAGGTTCAGGTCTCTTTGAGGCCACAAAGTCTCTGTCGTCTCCACAGCTCGTATCAGCCACCTGCTGCTGCTCAAAGGCTTGTATCCTCGCTTTCAGGGTCGCCATGTCCTCCTCTTCTTCCTCCTCACTCTCCGATTGGCTGTGCCCACTGCTGTCGCTGCGGTGTTCAGGGAAGCCCCAGTCGTCTGCGCTGAAGGCCTCGAGCAGCTCCTGAAGGTACTTCCCCTGACTCACTTCCTGGTTCGAGGTGGTAGTTCCTGCGTGGGCAGCTAGCGTGGCCAAACCGTCGTCGCGCAGCTTCACCAAAGTCTGAACTTTGACGTCGCTGCTGACAGGCGGAGCGCTGAGCCTGGAGCGGGGGCGTGGCCTGGGGCGCTCCAGTGGGACGTAAGAGGAAGTGGTGGGAGGAGTTGCCACGTCAGCAGTAACAAATGACCGATCCCATGTGTCCGTTTGAGCACTGGAGGTTGAGCTCAATGGCGAGCAAAGCTCAGTGAGGAGGTCACAGCACTGTGTGTGAGCGCTGCCGTGTGTGTCTGGTACCACACTGTTAAGGGAGGGGAGTGATTGGCTGGCTGTGATGGTGATGTCATTAACATGAGACGGTCTGGGAGGGTAAGGGAGAGGTGGCCGCGGTGGTCTCACTGGTCTTCTCACTGACACACAAACACACAAATTAATGTCACTCTCAAATATTCACTGACAAAAACAAAACACAAGCGAGCCTCCTCTCACCCTGCGAGTCTTGGGGGTCAGGGACAGATCCTGGTTCAGTCTGAGTGGCGATGGTTACAGAAGCTGGACGTGATGGGGATGAGGAGGAAGGAGGAGGAAGGAGGACCTGCTCCTGTGTCTTCTCCCTGATCACCTCCTCGTAGGAAGGAGGTGGCTGAGGAGACAAACAGGAAAAATATGAACATGATTCAGCGTCTCAAAAGTGAGGATTTGCTGATATGCAAATCTCAAAGATTGTTATCGGAGCAATCGGGCATTTGGATCGGCTGAACTGAACTGTACAGAGCCCGAGCCTGATCCGATCCTTTGTTCTATGTCTGCTGTCACATGGGTTTCACTCACTATGTTTTCATGCACAGCAACACAACAAGACAGCAGGGTTGGGGCCCCTGCAGTCATGAAACACCACACAACCCTGTGACCGCTTATCCTTTTAGGGGTCGTGGGGGGGCTGGAGCCTATCCCAGCTGACATTGGGTGAGAGGCGGGGTACACCCTGGACAGGACACCAGACTATCACAGGGCTGACACATCGAGACAGAAAACCACCTAACAAACCTAAAACAACAAGACGTCCTCAGCAGAGGGACAAAGACCTTTAATAACTGGACTCCATATTCAAAGTGACACCTCGACACAAACAGTTACCTGTAAGGACGGAGGGATTGAGGGTCCCCAGATCTGAGCTGCAGGAGGAGGGGGAGGTGGGAATCCTCCAGAAGCTCCAGGGAACCAGGAGGTGGAGGCCAGCGGCTCCGCTGACAGGATGGTGATCTCCGGTCGCCTAGCAACAGTTCCAGATACCAGGAAGTCAGCAACAGAGAAATCCATGCATTGACGTGCTGTTTAACAGCAGAAGGCTCATTCTGAACTGAAGCATGGTGCGCTTTAAAGTCATTTTCTTCTGTCTGCTATTTTATTTATTTTTCTTACAATCTTACTTTCATTCTAATTTTATTAATGTCTTGTGTGAAGGGAGACTGGCAATTAAGAATTTCACTGTATGGTGCAAACCACTGAGTTTAAATATCGCAAATCACTTAGAGCCAAACAGATGTTTTTAAACGGACTGTTTAGTTTCACACAAGGTTGCCCAATTTAAAATGTCATTCAAATCTTCATTTTACTTAATAACTCCCTTTTAAGTAATTATCCAAAATGTCAGTGATTCTGTCACCTGATTAATTAACAGAATATATAAGAGAAAAGGTTCCTGCACACTGTCTAATTTATTGTAAATACAACACATTTTTTATTTTAAAGCCACACGCCACAACAACCTATCAAATAAAGGAAAGCCAGATAAAATAAATTATTAATAGCTGATGAAAAATAAAACCACTCCTGTCAAGACATGTAGAATACAAATTAAAATAGAAAAAAGAAATTTTCACTCTCTATTTGCTGACACTGTGCAGGAATTCAACTTAACTTGTATTATTTATTTATTTATGTCTGTTTGTTGTTTGTTTTTTGTTATTATTTAGGTTCTGTTTGCACTGCAGATACTTTCTCATGCCTCCCTCTTTCCGTCAGATACGCAAGTTTACTTTATCTAATGTTTGCTATGTTTCCTAATGTTTTCACAAATTATAATAAAACTATAAATCTCAAAAAATATATATTTATTTATATGGCACCTTTCATAGAAACATGCAGCCTGGAGTGCTTCACACAGCAAAATTTAACAACACAGACAAAATAAATAAATGAATAAAAATATAATAAATGCAAATAAATTTTGTATGTCTAAGAATTTCAATCAAATTTGAAAAATCAACAAATTAGATTCATGAGAATAACAATAATATAAAAACCAATAATAATAATCTTCAAAATTCAACTTCATCTTTTGCATATTTTCTTCTTTTTTTTTTTAAAATTTTATAATGAAAAAAATACTAGCAATTGGTAAATTGATAAAATGTCCTTAAGACATCTCATGTCTAGATATATGGGATACAAATTAAAATGGAAATAGGAAAAAATTATTTGCATACGCCATTTGCTGGCAGCGTGCAGGAATTTAACTTCATATTTTGCACATTTTTATTTTCCTGTGCAGAAGTCTTTGAGGTGTGCGCCACAACCACTGGTTCCCAACTGGTCTAGCCACAGGGGTCCAGGTTTCTCCTTAGTCATTAGTTCAAGGTCCACACAGTTTAATACATTCAGCGTCATACTCCCAGACTCTACAGCAGGAAACAGCACTTCAAAATAAAAGCTCTGTGTCTGAAATTCACTGCACTTAAAAATAAAGTGTGTTTTTTTTTTAAAAAAAAAAAAAGACACGTTTGCGAGTCACTTGCGGTCCATTCAGAATAAAAGGGTGTGAGGAAGGGGAGGACATCAGTGCGGTAACCTCCATCAACACTTTTTGTGAACAGCTGAGTGGGAGTTTCCATTTGAAAAACAGACAACGACACACATGGGGTTCAGCCCTCAGCGTTCAGAGTTGGTTATGAAAAGGACGTGGAGCTCAGCTGTGACCTCAACATGAAGGAGGCAACCCACAGAAACAAATGACTCGATGATTAAAGACTGGTTTTATGAATGTTTACATCTAAGAATGTGACTCATGGTGAAGGTGTGTGACGTGGACCCAGTAAAACTCCGTACATTAAGTTTATTTACTGTAAACACAAATCATCACGCTTGCTTGTTGACTACAAATACTCCCTCCTTCTCCTGACTCGACAAATTGATTACAGAGCATGCACACCGGTTCAGCCTCATTAAGCTGTTACATTTCTTGCAGTGTGTCTTACCTCCTGTCTCTGTCTCTGTCCCTGTCCCTGTCCCTGTCCCGCTCTCTGTCTCTGTCTCTGGACGACTCAGACAGAGACGTTGACCTGGTGGAGGCTGACAGACAGACGGAAAACAGTTAAATACGGATGATATGATAGACAGCGACTCTGACAAAGACGTACTCCTGAATCGACGAGCTGCTGAAGTTCAAACGGAGCATCAGAATGATGAAGAAAGGTGATTGAAGTGACTTTGAATGTGGCATGGTTGTTGGTGCCAGATGGACTGGTCTGAGTATTTACTGGGATTTTCAGCACAACCATCTCCAGGGTTTACAGAGGATGATCCCAAAAAGAGAAAATATCCAGTGAGCCAAAATGCCTTGTTGATGCCAGAGGTCAGAGGAGAATGGCCAGACTGGTTCAAGATGATAGAAAGGCAACAGGAAGTCAAATAAGCACTGGTTCCAACCAAGGTGTGCAGAAGACTACCTGAGTATTGTTGCTGACCGTGTCCATCCCTTTATGACCACAGTGGGTACACTGTGCAGACTATGCGTACGCCTTTTTTCCACACATAAACCGGTACCTCTAACGGAAGAATGTGCACACCTCATACATTCCTCAGACCGGGCATACACAAAGTTTTACCTGACACAGCTGCGGGTGACATGATAAAAAGGAGATTAAATATTAGATGAAAGACGGAAGGTTGATTTCACTGACTGTGTTTATATTTCGTTGTACTGTGCATTTATAGAGTTTATTTTAAATTATTTGAGTGTTGAACTCATCAGAGTAGATATAAAATATGTGATGTGTTGTACACTATAAAAACTGTGTTGCTATTTTAAATCGACACCAGGGAATCTAAAAAGGACAAACACGAGTGCAAGCGGTTAAACTGAAAGCTGTGGTGACAGTCCAGTGTTGGGAGTCGCTGCTTTTCATTGCTATGCTGGATTTTATTTCCCCACAAAAGGTCAAAATGCATATTTTCCATTTTTATAAGTCCACACTTTTCCAGGCCACAGCTCAAAAGGACTTCAGACGTCAACAAAGCTCTGTTAGATGAATTAACATGCACTCAGGAATATATCCATCACCCACAATCCAAGCTTTGCTAAAAATACCCAAATGAGACTGATTACATTTCATGCACCGGTTGTTTTCAGTTACATGGTTTCTGGGGTGAATCTAAACATCAGACTTAAGTAAGAATGAGGGAGACTTGATGAGGAGGTGGGGGATGAATACTCACTTCTCTTAATGGCTGCTCTGATGGATGAGAGAGGACCCTGGCTGCAGAGAGAAAACGGGGGGGGGGGGGGGGGGGGGGGGGGAAGGAAATCATGAGTCACATTATTTCACCTCTGTTGCCACTTCTCCTCCTCCCTCCCTCCCTCCCTCTCTAGTGACAAACACTGCTCAGCCGTCCCACCCAGTCCTCAAACTCCACACAGTCTGCAGAAGTCATCTTCCAACATTTCTTCTGCCTCACGTCCAGAAAGCTGAGGGGTCACTGCCTTGCTCCAGGGCACATCAAGAACACCAGCTTGGCTCTCGGATTTAAAGTCTTTTACCCTCAGTGCAGGAACGATTGACTTCTGAGACAAAAGTTTTGTTTTTTTATCTGGTCAGGAATAAGCCTGGAGGGGGCAGTGTGTGAGGAGAGTGTGTTTCCAATCTCACAAACTACTGGACCAATCAGCCTAAAATTTTGTGGGCATATTTATGACTGTATGCTCAAGGACCTTGTGTGGTTGCAGTGAATTTTAATGGTTAAAAAACCGTTATGATTCTGCTGACTCCTCACTGTTTTTAACAGCCGAAAGGGGCCACAAGTTTTCCAGAAATAAACTAAAACAAGTTGCGGGACACACTTTGGCCTTCACCAAAGCCTAAAAACTGACATCACTAGCGAGGTACTGGAATATAGTCCTCCTGAAGCCTGAAGGTTTTGGGGGAATTATTCCTCTGCAAAACCCTCTGATGGAGGTGAAACTTTCTAACCAGCACAATGAACAGTTAAGTTTCACTTTCACTGGGCCTGATGCTCTGCTGCTCCATCCCCGTCCAGACGCTCTGCTCTGCAAGAATGTGGAGCAATAACTAACTGAATGGTGTATATATTCCAACAGCATGCCTAATGAACGGCCCAGCTCTAGAAATATAAAATCAAAACGTGGCGGCAGATGTTTTAATCGTGGCAGGCCGCCACAAATAAATGATGTGTGGAAAACCCTGTGGTTTGAACATCTCAAAAGCAAAAAAGCACAGATTGAGACAGTCTACAAAACATGCCGTCAGTCGGTGCCACCCAAGATGGGAAACACAACAAATTGAGAGTTATGGATGTAACTAGGGTTCTATGAATTCTGGATGACTGCCAGTGACCACACCCTTATTTCAATATGTTACAAGTTAAAAGGGCAATAAGCAGAAATTCATCATTTCTAGATTGAAGGAATTAAAAAAATGCTATGTGAAGAACTAGAGGTGTAATTTCATCTGGAGTATAGCATGACCTCACACACCCTCTCTCTGTGTTGATCTCCAGCCCATTGTTTACAAGCCGGTCCAGCTGCGCGTTCATGTACGTTCATGTGAATCGCCTCCTCCTCCTCCTCCCTCCTCTCGGAGCCCTTGGCCCTCCCTCCCTATAAAAGGCTACAGCCAGTGAGCAATGGCAGCGCGTATTTTCGAAGCAAAATGGCAGAGAGCGGAATGAAGCGTTCACCTTAAGACGACCAGGATCCGACATTACCTCTTAAGAAACAACGGTCGTTGGCAAAGAAGTTACCAGATAAAGAAAGGGACAGAATGCGGATTAACATTGGCCTTGCATTTCCAAGGCGGAGAGCAGTGCGAGAGCTAAAGGGGCTACAATCTGACTCAGAGCTAGCTCTTCTCCTCCTGGACAGGTACAACATAAAGTCAAATGTCTGTTTTAATTAGTGTTACAGTAACGTTAGGCACATGTCGCTATGTCGATCCAATTAAATTTAATGTTACAATCGTAGCATGGGTTAATGTCCGGAGCTTGAGTTATTAGCGGCTCGGTCCCAGCAATGGGTCAAGCGTTACGGTTGTGTTAGGTTAGTAGCCCAGCAGCCCAGCTAACGTTTGCAATTAGCATTGTAAAATGTAGCCAGGCTAAAACATCACTCTCACTCACGGAGAAGAGTGGGAATGTTAGCGTTAGCTCCCAGTGTTAGCACTAGCCGGGATCTGGTGATGGCTCGAGCCGAGTCTGCTGCCAATGGCTACTGGAGTAACTTACAGCTATGGGGCGCTTCTACTAGCTCCTCTAGTCACTGAGCCTCGCCTCCAGCTCAGCAGATATATTACATTTATTACAGGTACCATCATCATTGAAGTAGGCAGGGGAATAGCTAAACACAGCAGAGTGAAAGAAATCTCTAACTGCTAAACTAAGTTTAGATGAGGCGAGTGGGGGGTGGAGGTGGAGAGCGATTTTGCCTCGGAGAAAGCATTCTCAACTTTCGCGCTACTTTTTGGGACAGACAGCTGCAGACACAATGCCCAATGCCCAATATACAGCTCACAAATACTGAATACAACAGTCATGTTAGCGCCGTTAGCTTGGTCACTATGGCTGTGTTTGGAACGACTCACTCCAAGCGCTGAAGCACACTCTAGGCACTGTGTGGCAAAGTGAATGCGTAATTACCTTAACTGTTCCTTAATTCAGAAATGGAACTCTCTTTTTCCTTGAGCAACAGCTGTCTCGTGTTAGTATAGAGCATCAGATTAGATTTAAAAACACGGGGCACCTGGTGGCTCAGTGGGTAGAGCAGGCGTCCCATATACGAAGACAATGTTCTTGCTGCAGCTTCCACGGGTTTGCAGCCTGCAGCCCTTTGCTGCATGTCCTCCCCACTCTCTCCCGTTTCACACTTAGACTGTACTATCTGATAAAGGCAAAGGCCAAAGAAATCATCTTCTACATAAATGCCACTGTCACACTGAACGTCCTGCTGAAACTTAGCAGCTGAATCTGATTCAACTGACATAATTCTGAATCGGGCGCAGCGCTACAGTTTCCAACTGCCTCTGAGTGTGAAACAACACGACACAACAGGTCCAGTCAATGCTTTGACTAGTGAGAAAAAGGACACACATACAATGCAACCACACAAGAGGTCATCCTCGTGAGAGGAAAATGAAGAAGACACAGGATGTGGTCTGGTTCACATCCTGATAAGAGAGTGGAAAAAGCCTTTTCTCATCCCCTAGGAGAAACACTTACAGACATCTGTTGTAAGTATGGAGCGACTGAGAGGTACAATTATTACAAATATAAATGATTAAAACAGTGACTGCCTTAAAGCTCTGACAAGATCAATGACTCAGTTTTTCGTGTCCTTAACGGCGCAGTATAGACGCCTTTTTAGAGTCTAACAAAAGCAAAAATATGCCATTGTCATTGTGTCATCATCGCGAGAAGTTTTTGTCGTACAGTGGAGTACATTCTTCAGCTAAACACCTTCTTCCTTTGCGATTTGTGAAGCACATTTAGCTAAATTTTCATGAAGACATTTAGGAAGATCCCCCTGACCGGAGATGTTGAAGGAGCTCCACGACTACTTTTCATTATCTATACAGAGAGGTAGTTGTTGCTAGGCAGGTTAGGAATCAACAGACTCACCCAGATGACAGAAGGAGGTCAGACGTCTATATCTCTGTATCTCACTTTTTAATCGTCTTTCAGTCTGTTGTCTCTGACCGTCTCTCTTGCTCTTTCTTTCTCTTTCTGCCACAGAGCTGCTAACCATGAACAGACACTCATGACTCACCCCTGACACTGCCCAAAGACACACAAAACTCACTGCTTTACTTTCAGCAGTGATGGAAAAACAGCCTCCTCTTTATCCGCCTCTTTCCATTTCTCTCTGTCCAAAAAAAAAAAAAAAAAAAAAAAAAAAAAAAGGTTGGACAAAACAAAAAACACTGATTTGGTTTGGTGTTAATTTAACTTGCTGGTCGTTTTTGAGGCTGAAGTTTGTGTTTTTGTGAAGTCAGAGTTTGGCGAGAGTTGACTTTCTGAACAATGACCCTTTTTTGCTGATGCAGTTTTTCTGTTTGGCAAAGTTTTGAGCCTTTTTCCCAGTTACGTCATTTTGGGGTGTGTGCGAGTGACGGTCCAGCAGTTCAGGCAGGGACTGAGCTGAACAGCAAGAAAAGTGAGGGGCTGATTAGGTGCCAGCACCTAAAGTGAGGTAAGAAATGTGTATTCACAGAGAAGGACAAGATTGAGGACATCGTGGGGTGCCTACCAACCCCATGTACAAAGGCAGTTTCCTTGCTACAGCAGCTATGGGTCTGATTCCAACCTGTGGCCCTTTGCTGCATGTCACCCCCCCCCTTCATCTTCCCCTTCACCCTAGATCTGTCCTATCGAATAAAGGCAAAAAGCCCCCAAAAATATCTTTAAAAAAAAAAAGGCTGATGAATCATATGAATAGGGATAATGTCACACACATTCGGACAATCTTTCCTGGCTTGTACGCTTTCAAACTTAAAGCCCCTACAAAGAACTTTCATTTTGAGTTGATTTTGGCGACCCTGTGGACAAAAGCGGTAGTGTTTTGCCAGAATGAAGCCTACATTTCCCATGAGCTCTAGCGCGTATTGTCGTAGAGACGCTTACCTGGCTCATGCATGTGTTTGTTTTGGGGATGAATGAAACAACAAGACGGGAAAACTTTGCCCCCACTCCTATCAGGGATCCCAGTTCACCTCTGCCGCTCCCCAGCTCCACCTCTCCGGCGTAAGCGCCACCGCCGCCGGGGTACACGCAGCGGTCGGCTGGTAAGGCTGAAGGCCTTTTTGGCAAGCACTTCCACGGCTTCTTGGACTGAGTATGGAGCGGTGCCTCGCCTCTTTATTTCTTGGCACTCGCTGGACCCTGTCGACGCCTGGCTGGTACCTGTCGTCGGCCCGGATGAGGTGTTCCAGCCCCGCGGCCCCCGCTCTCTTCGTCCACACTGCCGCGGGGTGAATCTGCGCAACCTGCAGCCTCTGTGTGTGGCTCCCCAGACAGCTAACGCCGTGGATCCGCCGGCTCCTGCCAGGATTGGGCTGGTAAATGCTAGATCGCTAGCGAACAAAACGTTTATCCTGAAGGATTTCCTGACTTCCCAAGGATTGGATTTTCTCTGTGTGACTGAGACGTGGCTGACTGTTGGTGAGTCTAGCGCTTTCACAGAACTTTTACCCGATGATTGCTGCTATTTTAACTCCCCACAGACGTCGGGTCGAGGAGGAGGAATAGCGACTATTTATAAGAGTCACTATAAAAGTAAGCAGCTAGGTAAGATGATGTGTGCCGTCTGAGTGCCGTAAATCGTTTCATCCTGGAAGCGACCTGGGGCGGACCCGGAGACAGTTTCCTAAAGGTATGGATATACACTATATAGAAATAGCGTATCTTCACACCGATGGCCTCATTTGCTGTTGTAGGTCACGCACAGACATCAGCAGAAATGAGAGACTTTTGCATATCCAGTTAAAAGTTCCTTGTAGTGGCTTTAAGTTGAACAAAAAGTAACAAAATTAATAGTGTGAAGAACACAAAGAGCAGGCTCATAAGGAACACTTCCCAGCTCCTGTAGTAGCAGCTCTGAGATAAAGAACTTTGGCGCCATCTATCATTTGTTTTACCATTGTTGTCTGGTTGTTGTGGTCGTCCTGTGTTATGTGTTTTCTTTCTCTTCCTGCGTCTTCTTCCTCGTTTTTTTATTCTAATTGGCGGTTGGCAACCAGCTAGTCACATTACCGCCACCTAGCAGAGTGGAGTGTGTGATAGAATCCCGGTTGACGCCTCGCAGTGCGGCGCTTTCTGTGTGTGTTGGGGGCGGCACTTGACTTGCGTCAAGGACGCCGCCGTCTTGTGATGCCACTGATGTGTTTTGGACTTTAGGGTTACCAGGCCTGGTCGTTTTAGGCGTAGTCCACTGTGCACCTGTATTTAATTAGTTCACTAACTGGGTTTCCATACAAATGTATCACAAATTCTAAGCGAATTTTGTGAAAAAGCGCAAAAGATAATGAGAATTTTTTTTTGTTAAAAGATTTTTTTTTCGGTCTTTTGCCTTTAATGAACAGGACAGAGTGAAATGGGGTGAGAAAGAGAGTGCAGCAAATGGTTGCAAGCCGGAGTCGAACCTGCGACCACTGCAGCGAGGCATCACCTCTGTACATGGGGTGCCCACACTATCCACTACGCTACCGATGGCCCAGAAAATGTGAATTTATGCACGTTTCCATTCATTATTGTTTTGCGAGTATTGGGAGTCAACAGGTTGAGCAGTAGGTGGCGCTCCTCGTGAAAAATAAAAATGCAAAAGAACACCCTTAGAAGAAGAGGGCGCCGAGAGATGATGTCATTGAGAGCGTCTCATGTCCACAACCGATGTAAACAACTACCGGCAAGTCCGTGACTACGATGAGATGGGGAGATTCCTTGGGAACTTATTGGCTATTGCGAGAGCTCTCATCACACTCATATCAGCGTTGTCAGCGTACGTAAGTGTGCCGCCATTGTTTGACTGTGGACTCGTGGAGCGGAAGTGAAGTAGAAGTAGGATCCAGTAGCCTACGTCATTGTTTATTCGCTAAATCTGTTTCCATTGCCAAAAGTTGTATTTTCCTTGTATATAACATATTTTTTGCGATATTGCGTCCTTTTTTCGAATTTCTGGCGTTTCTGTTCAAGGTTTTTTTTTTCTCGCAACTGTTGAAATTGTGAATAAAAATAGGAGGATGGAAACCCAACTACTGACTTGATTGTCTTGTACATGTGACTTGTCGTTAAACATTATTCACGCTCTACGGAAGACCTTGAAACGTGTCAGCAATATTTTTTATAAAATATGAAGCTCTACTTCACCTAATGGGAGCCCATTTTGCAATTTATGGGATGTCACAATTATTGGAAAAATGAGTTCCCGTCTGAGAAAATCCATGTGAACACTAAGGCCGGGTTAAAATAATCGATTCATCCAATTCAGATCGACCTTTATTTAAATGACTGGATTTTGATTCATAAAATCCAAGGTCGATCTTTTAATACAAGCTTTTTCCTACATACGTGTGGAGCTTTAATCACATTAATCTCACCGGTAGTAAACAGGCACCGGCACTAAATTATTAACGACTGTAGTTATGAGAAGCTCAGACGTTACCGGCTGTTTCATCTGTAACTGTTAACTCACTGTTTTTTTGTTTTGGTGTCATTTATTATCATGCTGCAGCAGCCGCTCCTCCTGCCGTCTGTGGTCACACACACAAAGAGTAGAGGTGCCACGGAGGAGACAGAGAGGTGAAAATAACTTGAGCTGATGACTACGCTTGTTACTGTGAGTACAATAAAACCTCCACGAGGAAAAAGTCAAGACTTCATCAATACACCAGTGGAGCAACACTGAAACATGTAGAAAGGTGACATTCCAATCTGCTCTGGCTCTTGTTTGAGATCTAGTGTTGGCAAAAAATGTCATTAAACATTTCCGATCAGTATTTAGCGCTTGTCAATATGCATATTTGTTGTAAATTTAAAAAAAAAAATATGAACGCAATTGTTGTTGCTAACAGGGGACCTTTATGAGAGAAGTTCAGTTTTGGAGTTATAAGAATTATAAAAATTGGCTGACGCGTCGCAGGAACAAAATGCTGTTTGAGAACAGACCTACTGCCATGTTAAAACAAAGTCAACACTTCCTGAAGCTGCTTCACAGAGAGAAAACCTTTCAGGAAAAGACTGCTGATTATGGTTTTTAATGTGACACAGCTGCAGGATGTGTTTAGTAACAGTTTAAGGGGAAAGCTTAGCTACACAGGTTTTTTTTATTAGAGTTTGGATTTGTGTTTTTTCCACAGCTGACTTTGGAAGCAGACCAGTTTTAAACATGTGTTCTGGTGAAGGGAAACTCCAGTGAGGATGCCTGCAAAACACACGCAAACTGACCTAATCATATATTTATTCAAATAACACAAAGGCCTCAAAAATGATTCAAACTTTGCCCTGCTCCTTTTTAATGCAGACTAATACGAGGAATCAGCTGTTTATTTGTGCACTGGGTGTTTCACAACCTTCTTACGGTCAGTCTTCTTCTCCCGTTACCATCTTTTAGGTGAGACAGACTCAATCTGAGGCTCCAATTCTCCCATAAACACACACACACACACACACACACACACACAGTCTTTAAACTCTGTGACTTCTCCGGCTAGTTGCCATGCCAACTGGCCAACAGCCCAAATACTTTCAGGAGTGTGTCAGACCCGGAGACCAAAGAGGAGAAAGTAGATCCTGCAAGTCTGCGAGGACACTGCAGAAAATGGTCCCAAACTGGAGTCTGACGGAAAACATTTACTGCAGGTTTGTAGAGATATATTTTGTTTTTTTTAAAGCGGGTCTAAACACGCTAAATATCACTGATTAACTTCAAAGAGCTGTCTGAGTCACCTGGATTTCAACATCAAACGCACCTCCTCGGCCAAAACCCTCACTCCTCCTCCATGTGTGTCAAAAAGCACCTGCTGGTAACAGTTAGTCATCTTGAGCAAAACGGTCAAGTGAGACCAAAAAAAGAGGAAAAAGGAGTAAAAAAAAAAAAAAAAAAAAAAAAAGTCTTACCTGTGACGATGCTCTGGCTTACGTCTCTCAGGACGACCTGGGAAGAGAAAGACACTGTGATTAATAGCTTATCTGCAAATACATGACATTAATGACGCGTGATGTGTTGGTCGTCTTTGCGTTATGCCTGGTTCACACCACACAACATTTTTGTCTGTTTCAACAGTCACCATGTCACATTAGATGATTGTGGAGTCATATAATTGTGCCATGGCTTGGCCGACAGACTGCACAACAGTCCACACCAATCATCCCTGGTCGTCTTTCCCGACGTGTGTGATGTCATCAGTTTATTCTTGTGTTATTCTTGCTATTATTTCAGTCACTGTGTCTGTTCATGTGCCAGCCGAAATGTTGTAAAAAGTGCCAACAGATGGCTGCAAAAAGTCTGTTTAGAAAATGAAGGGATTCTTTCAACCAAAGTCATAAGGGGCTTTTAATGTGAAACAGATACAGGAAGTGATGAGTTTGAAATGACGGCGCAATGCATTAACTTTATCAAGGCAACGGGAGCACATTAAAAGTAAATATATAAAAATACAGAGGGATTAAATAAAGCTAGTAGCCTCTGCAGTTGTGGATAGTAAAAGCCCCGCCTCTATTTTTTAGTTTTATTCCTTTATATCCTCCATTATGAAGAAAGAACGTTTGCTAGCTTGACGCTAATGGAAGTACTCTGCAGGCTGACAAAGTGCCTCTGCTGTTTCACACCATCATTTTCCCTTCTTACTCTGTGTGGTAACATCCCCACGGGAAATATCAAAAAACCCTGGGCTGCTGTTCTCATACAGTTGTCTACGGAAGCAAATCTCTTGTGTTCCTACTGGTCAAAGTGACGGCTGTGACAGAAGCAGTCGTGTACAACAAAAAGAAAATCAAACATGCTAGACTGTCTGTTGGAACGTCTTGAGGCGTCCCAACGTGGCGTGGGTTGTCGTCTACTATGACACACAGCACGAGATAAAACGATGGATTATCACGTACGACACTCATTGTCGTTCACAATCCGAGCCAACACCGTACGACGCTGCGTCACGCTATGATCGGGCTGATATCATGAAGTGAGAACCAGGCATTAATTTGGCCATCCTTCATCTGGAAGTCATATGCAAAGAAGCTATACGCCTGTACATCCAAACTTGTTTTCTCTGTGTCCGACTCCACAGCATCAAGTATCATAAAGTTTAGGAATTTAATGCTTGGTCAGATTTTTTTCATATTTTACAACTTTAGACTATTAGACAGGTAAGTGCAAGTATAAAGTGACAGATAAAATTAGGTAAACTGTTGTGGTAATAAAGACAGATTTACAATTTTAATTTTAAGATGAATGACTTTTGAGGCCTTACATTCATAAAACTGTATTTAAGATATTTTAAGACTTTTTAGGTATCTACAGATATCCTGAAAAAGAGGTTTAAATTATGTTAAAATCCCAAAACCAAAGTTTGGTTCTGCAATGAAAAGCAAGACTCTACCGCACAGGAAGTGATGCGTTTTAGACAGAAGAAGAGCTGAGCACACGCCAAAAATGGCGCCACCAACAGGACCTACATCCAAAGAGGAATTCAAGGGAAAAGGATGTCAAAGTCTTTGTCGACTCTGATTGACAGTGATCTTTAGAAACGTCACAGTGAGTAGCAACAATGAAAAAGACAAAGTAAAAATCTTGTGGACTGACGTGTCCTCAGCTGAACCTCAGAACCTGAATGAAAAGACAAAAGTAGTTTCTTTCTCTCTGGCGTTGAGCTGAACTGTTTCTAAACATGTGTGCGTTTCACCATCCCCTACCTCCTTTGCTCTTCTTCTCCTCACACCCCAAACTGATAATCAGGTCAGCTTGACTTCCCGTGGCATCCAGAGAAACTAAATAATGACGCGTTTGTAAAATATTCTCCAAAAAGAAAAGACTGCTTTCTTTGTATTCCGTTTTAAAAACGCATAAAAAAAAGTCTCTTTTCTGTCTTCTTCTCTTACCCCAAACTCTCCCTCTGTCTCTATAACTCTAATAGGACCGCCCATCTGTTCTAGCCAGCTTCCTGATTGGCAAAGAGCACCCAGGAAGTGAGGCTGTGATTGGCTGCCGTGGGATTCTGCTGCAGTCATCAGGAGTTTTAACACTTCCAGATGTTTGTCCTGCTGCTGCAGGCTGGCTCAGCTTTGTGCTGGAGCTGCGTTCAAACACGCAAAGATGCACACCGCAGCAAATTTTATCCGGCACTCGTCATCTGTTGGCTTTTGTGTTTGACATGGCAGGGTCGGAGGTTACAAGTTAGAGATTGTAAGAAGGGATTTAATTTTAACTCAAGGAAACTTTAGCTGCTTTAATAAAGACCTTTATATGAACAATGGAACTAATGAGCACATGGATGTGAAAGGTGTTGTCTGTAGTGAAGAACCCATGGAGAAGAGAGTTATCACCAAACTCTGCGAAGCTTTTAGCATCTTTCAACTACAGCTCGCAGTTTAACTGTTCTGGTTCACTCTTCACTGCTCTCATCAAACGAATTTCCAGACTCATGCAGCACTTTTCACCAAAAAACGTACATAAATCCACTGTGCACTAACCGTTAAAGACTAACTTGTGAACATCATTTAGCATTTAGATGTTAACTCAGACTAAAACAGAGCTAAAAGAGAGTGAATATTAGACTTATATCCATCAGCTGGACAGGTACACAACCAGGGGTGCAACTTAGTACTATTTTCATTGCTGATGTGTCTATAAAATGATGAATAATAATAAAAATTGGCCATCACAGTTCTCTAAAACCCAAAGCAGTAACATCACATCGCTTTATTTTTCCGGCCAACATTTTATCACCTACAGATATGAGTTTATTATCTCCTACAACAAAAAAGGCAGCAATTTGGCTTAAATATAATTGCTTAAACGAATAACAGATTAATCAGGGTTATTGACAAGTAGGTTTTTTTCCTTGTTTTTTTAAATAGGGCTGTCAAAATAACACATTCTTTTTGATTAATTATTCACAGACGTGTGTAGGCATTTGAGGTACTGTTCTGAAGTGGTTTCGATCCTACCTCTCAGACCTGGGCCAGTATTCTTCGGCCATTTCCCCCCTGAGCTGTGGGGTGCCTCAGGGTTCCATTCTGGGCCCTCTCCTTTTTTCAATATACATGCTACCTTTGGGATCTATTTTTAGAAAGCACAATGTCTCGTTTCATTGCTTTGCAGATGATGTACAAATCTATCTGCTGTTAAAAACAAATGATCAAGCCTCTGTCCAGGTTTTATTAGACTGCCTCAATGACATCCGGTCCTGGGTGGAAGTAAACTTTCTCTCCTTGAACAAAAATGAAACTGAGATCATTTTATTTGGCCATCAAAACATCTTGGATGGCTATGACAGTGCCATTGGGACCTTTAAGTCTCACTGTCATCCTTTTGCAAGGAAGCTTGGTTTTATTTTATTATACAGTGATTTTACAGATTTGACAAACAAAGAAGCTCGATGGTCAAAACAAGCTTTTTTCAGTTGAGACTATGAACAAAAGTAAAGGCGTATCTCCCCAGAAATTATTTTGAGAGAGTTATCCATACCTTTGTTACATCACCCTTAGACTACTGTAATTCTTTGTTCATTGGTCTCGACCAGTCAGCATTGCGCTGTTTACAGGTAGTCCAAAATGCAGCGGCCCGCCTGCTGACTGGAAAGAAAAAGCGTGATCACATTAGTCCAGTCCTTGCATCTTTGCACTGGTTGCCCGTTAATTTTAGGATCAGTGATGCCCTTTGACCTGATGTGTCACTGGAGACCACAGTGGCTTTGTCATAGGATGGTGGCAGATGGGACGACGCTGCTTGGCCCCCTGAATCAAACAAATACATTTAAAAAACACCCACATGGAACTGCTGATAGGAGCACCGTCCTCTACAGTTTCTGCAGTGAGGAATTTTAATACCACTGGAGAACTTCAAGCCTGAAATATTACCTCAACGCAAAGCATTTAGCAGCGAACCTGGAGGTCCGAGCTAGCACAGCCTGTGATGCTAGCACAAGCAGCCAGCCTCATCAAGCCGCACTCAAGCAGGTGATTAAAGGCAAACTGAGTAGGTCCACCTGTGACTAACTCCCGTACAAAATGGTTTTGGTGGTCTGCCAAAATTCATTTGAATAAAAATTTTAAATACTCACTGCAATCACTGCAAAGATTGATGTATGTGATAAATTTAGATTAATTAATCACAGCGCATGTTATTAATTAGATTAATTTTTTTAATCGCACGACTAGTTTTAGTACAACAATCACAGTCAGGGAAAATAAAAAAGATGAAAAGCAAGAACTGCAAAAGGGAAAAAAGTGAATAAAACAGGAAAATTGACTGTGCACTTGTGCAGGGTTCACAGTTTGAAGTATAAAGATTATGTGAGAGAATAATAGAAGATGCAGTGTAGAAATAAAGTCTCAAATCTTTTTGAAGCGGTCTGGAAACATTTGATGGCCTCATGAAATCTATTAGCGGATAACGCTCACCTACAACTTCGTCAAAAATTCAACTAGTTCCAACCTCTTTTCTTCTTATTTTAAATCTGAGACTGTTGACATCTTCTCTGCTGCTCACTTTATCTTGTAAATATGAAAATAGAGCTGCAGTTTGAGTCAAGATGGTGTTTTGATTGAGCTTCATTTCCCAAAGGTTGGGGAGCGGCTGAAGACAAACAGTGTGGAAACAACAAACTTGAGATGCCAGAAGAATTAATCACAGATTGACTTTAAATGCAGAGCAGAACCACAGCGCTGGAACGCTGCACACAAACAAACACAAACACAGTTGCTCTGCAGTGTGCGAGTTAACGTTGTGCCTCCAAAGGTTTTCCATGATTTCCAACAACATCTCCTGCATGCTGGAAACTGTTGTTGCACTCCTTAACACGTGAAAAAAAAAAAAAAGAAACATATTTAAAAGACACCAGATGAAAACTCGGTGACCTCAGCGTGTCACGATCATATGCTCGAGTTTTATTTCACAACAACAGCTGACTGAGCAGCACATGCTCCCAGATCAGCATGATTAAGCCTCCGTCCTCATGTATGAGCAGTCGCTGATGAATTAACAACACTGACAGGTGGATTTCTTTGTTGTTGTTTGACAACAGCTGAAAACAGGGGGCTGTTTCAGAAAACAGGGTTAACAAACTCTTAGTGTAACCCTGAACTCGGAGTTGACTAACCTGAGTTGGCCAATGTTCAGTCTGTGTTACGCTTGTGTGCAGTCCGATACTGCAGTTCACCATAGCAACTCATTGAGTGTGTTTACATTGACAGTTTAATTCCCTTTTCATTCGGAATAAAAGTTCATTCCTATTAAAAGTGATCTTGTAAACACCTAATTCAGAATGAAAATGGCCAATGCGACTGAAAATTAATTCCGAAGTAAGGGGCTGGAATATTCCGTTTCTAATTCCGAATGAAAGAATTTCTTGCACTTGTATACACTCATTCCTCTTTAAGTTCATTCCGGTCTTTCTGCGAATGCTCTTTTCCTTGCCCTTCTGGCGCGATGACGTATATAGTGCAACAGGCTGAGATAGAGCAGTCGGACTCATTGCACTCACCTGTTTCCATTCGCCACAGCACGGTCTTCTGTCTCCCTTCTTCGACCTTCTACCTCCCTTCTCCTCCTCAACAGACGAAGCATTAGCAGAGCAAGGTTGTTGTCGTACTGTTGCTTCAAGAATATAAGCAAAACAAGCCTGAAAAAGGCACTAAGAACGGCGTCGTCAAGCATCTTGTTATCCGGAGCGAGGACTACAGTGTTTTCTCCTGGTAGACATAAACACTTAACATCCGCCCCGCCCCCTATCCAATCAGAAACCTTCCCTGCCCCAAACCTTGCGTGGAACAAAGTAAAGGTAATTAAACTGATCTCCTGTGTAAACCCTCACTGGGAATGAATATTTCTCACGTAAACTACCTAGAAAGACTTTAATTCCGCATGATTTCATTCAGATTTATTTATTTCTGAATGAGAAGCCATCATGTAACCGCACCCATTGTCATGATCGTATTTTTTTCCATTCACTTAAAACAATTTATTTGAATTTAAATAAATTGCAAAAGCAATATGAAACTCTGTGCCTCATGATGATTTTTATTTTTTTATTTAACCTTTATTTAGCCAGGTTAGTCCTGTTGAGATTAAGAATCTCTTTTTCAAGGGAGAGCTGGCCAAGACGGTCAGCAGCAAAAACACAAAGTTGCAGAGAGAGACACACAGGGAGAACAAAGTACAATTCACAAGCACTAAAATTTGCATAAAGAAAAACTATCAATAAATCAAGACGAGTGTTTCTGGGAGTAATTTGTACAAACGGTCAAGCTAAAAACATCGACATCCCATAGAAACTGCTTCCAAGTCCTTCATTTTAGATTTAAAAACATTTAACGACACGAGCTCCTTCAGTTTTAAATCATTCTGCAACAAATTCCAGGCTGAGGGTGCAGAATACCCAAAAGCCCTTTTCCCAATTTCAGTCCGAGCATTTGGGACAGAGAGCATAAAGAGGTCCTGAGAACGCAGTGAATACTGCCCGGTGTTTTTTTGCGTGATGAAAACACACAGGTAATATGGAAGCAGACCAAGAATTGCCTTATATATAAAGGTGTACCAATGTAGGAGCCTACGGGTCGCCAGAGGGGGCCATCCTACCCGAGAGTACAACTCACAGTGATGAGTCAGTGCTTTACAATTTGTAATGAACCTTCGGGACGCGTGGTAGGCTGAATCAACCATATGGAGACATTGAGCAGAGGCATGCATGTACAAGAGATCACCATAGTCTAATACAGGTAAAAAAGTTGCAGCAACTAGACGCTTTTTTTACATTAAAAGAAAAACACAACTTATTCCGAAAATAAAAACCCAGTTTTAGCCTCAGTTTTTTCACCAGGTTCAGCACATGAGGTTTAAAATTAAGGGAGTCATCGATCAAGATACCCAGGTACTTGTACGAGTTAACAACTTCTGTCTCCTTTCCATCAACAGTGACCACCACAGGTACATTTTGTAACCTAGCCTTTGAGGTGGTAAACAACATAAGCTTCGTCTTATCAACATTTAAAACAAGTTTCAGCTCATGCAGTTTAGTTGTTGTTTAGTTGATGTACCAGAAGAAGACATGTAAGTCTTAGATGGGACAGGAAACGCATACAGGGCGATAGCAGAAACTTCTGTTTATTATCATCTAAATCATTCTGGGAAATTGGTGGCGATAGTGGAAAATGGATCCAGGTGATTCGTGATTTTCACAAACTGGTACCACCCAAGGTGGCAAAGTCTAGATTGGTATCATGGAAAACTCTTTTATTTCTAGATGATATTCCAACATAATAACCCTCCTCAAGTGGCAGTTTAGTCACAGAGATAAACCTTCAACAGCACCAACAGTTAAACCAAAGAATGAAAAGGCCGAGGTATGTTTCAAGTTAATCCTTGTCCGTTTTCATGGACAAACACATTTATGCAGGAAATGGAATGATTATATACTTAATAACCTAATTTTACTGACTGTTTGGATTAAAAAAAAGGTTATTTTGGGTACAGGTACTCTCTAATGGCACATATACAGTCAGAACAGGTAATATCTGATGGTTCTATGTGAAAGAACACTCTAAAAACTAATGTTGGATGTAAATTCTATGAAAATATCATGTTCAGAAGCAGAAATATGCACTTCTTTGTTTGATGCTGAGACACAATACAATGGTATAATTTTAGTATGATTTCTGGATGTCCCAGGAGATCACAAAAAATCTTGAATGATTACTGTTGCTGTGTCCCCAGGGTCAAAATACAGGTTGACTGGACTACAGGGTTCATTTAAGAAAACCAAGCAGGTTGGGTTCACAGAGTCAGTCACTACAGTAACTGACTCACAGTTTAAGTTAACTCTCTCTCTCTCTGAAACTTAAAACCCAGAGTTTCCCTCATCTCTGGGGAAACTAACTCCGTTTTCACTGAACCTGCTGTCTGAAACAGGGCCAAGGAGTTTTACCACCAAGGGCACCGGCTTAACTCACTGTTTAGTGTGATGTTTTAGTGTTTAATGGTGTGTCTGAAACACACTTCCCCATCACATCAACTGTCACCTGTCGACTGAATTATAACTTCCTATTTCTATTTCTTCAGTTTATTCCAAATAAGAAAGACCATCACTTCCTGTTTGTGCAGTGTTGGTTAGGAGTGGGTGATAGGGCAAAAATCCTCCACCCTGATGTATGGAAGTTTACATCAGTCAAAGCAATATAAATTATGATATAGCAAATTTTCTGGAAATTCAATAAAAGGAACTTTTTTTTGATTAACTGTTTAACCCTTTAAAACCTAAACTAATTGGCTTAATTTTTTTTCAAATGCATGGAAACAGGGCAACAAGCAATGAAAGCAGAAAAGACCCAAAAACTTGGCAAGAAATTGGTAAAAATAAAAAACTAAAAACAAGAAAATTAGTTTAAAAAAAAAAGGAAATGACCTGGAAAAGTGCTTAAAAAAATTGTGACATCATTTAATAATTAAATAATAATAATAATAATTTTAAATATAGTTTTTCCCTAGCTGTTTTTCTTTTTTCCATTTGCATTTTTTTTTTTAAATAACTTCTAGATATTTTTTGCAATTTTCATGGACATTTCTTACCAAGTTCCTCGTTGCCTTTTTTCCCCCATGTTTTTATTTATTCCTGTCACTCACTTTGACACTGCTGCAATGGACCAAGATGGCTGATTTGTGACATAGAAATGAGTTTATGTCTACACAGTACCTTCTAACTTCACAACAGAAACCAACGGGGAGCTGAAAAGTCTCTGGTAAGCTAAATAACTATCACAAATAACAAGCTAAGCTATCTGGTGTCACAATATAAAACGTGATTTCTATTTAAAAAAGTACAAACATATTAAGACAGCAAGTAGGTCACTCACCCATGTTAAAACTGTTACGTCTCCAGTCTGATCTCGAGCCCACAGCTGATAGCTATGTGGTTTGTTTAAATGACATAACAGAAGTGCATATTTAACAGATTCAGTGTGTAAAGAGCTCAGATGTTACATAATGTGACCTGATATAGGGCTGGGCGATACGGACAAAAAGTCATATCTCGGTATTTACTGGCTGACTGGTGATACGCGATATACATCTCGGCATTTTCTACGAAACGGGAAACATGTTCGGTTACAAGTCAAAGCCACGTTTAAGATGCCACAAGCAGTTTTATAAACACTGACTGTGATCAAAATAAAATACAAAGACAGGGGTTTTAGTCCCTGTTTGAAAATACACAGCTGCACAACGGTTACACCTCCTGAACACTAGATGGCAGCAGGGTTTCTGTGAAGTGCTGTAAAGTTTAGTTGATTCAAAACACACTTTAAACATGTTAAACGTGGCTTAATAGAGAAAATTTCAAACACAAGTACACAAATCAGCTTCACTATAACTCGCAGCATTGACAGTCAAACACTTGTCTTTACCTGGACACATTTTCCCCACAAATACAACATGCTTACGTTATTAGCACAAGTCTATGGCATTTTACATTGTATAAATAGCCGAGAGATGAGCGGAGATTTCCTCTGCTCATATGAAGCCAGGATAAATCACACACAGGACTTAAGATGCTATTTTTGTGGAGGCTTTATTGTCTTCACAAGTTATTGTTTCTTATCTGTGAAATTAAAGTAGATATAAGCTTTGTTTCCAATGAGGGAAATGGTTTCAGCTTACAGAAAAAGACAACGCTGCAATGTGTATTTACATTTCTAAGGGAGGTGCATGTCAGGTGACAACTCTAAAAGGTGTTGCTGGAGAACTTGTGAGTGAGTGAGGGGGTGGAGCTGTGCAAAGAGTAAGGGACATAAGGGAGAGATAAACACTGGTATGCCTCATGTGACGCAACCTGACCCTATATCAACATAAATGGTGTCTAAATGTAGGCTATACCTTGCTTGAAAATACATCAATGTATCTTTATATCGCCCAGCCCTCACCTGATAGTCTGACGCTTGTTTGCTGTTAGGACACAGTGTCATTATGTTCCACTCAGGAGCGGCTGCTGAGTCAGGTGCAACACATGTTAAGTCAGTATTTGGCCTAATATCAAAGGGGTTGATTTTTTTTTTCAACAATGGCCCAACCCCAACCACAAACATTATAACTGATATATTGCTCAACCCAAACTGAAACCAAATGTTATCCAGATAAAAGGCTCCTGTGTGCATCATGTGGGCCACATCTCTGCTCTCAGAGCTGCTGCTATTTACTCAACACAAAGGAGAAACTACATGCAGAGAAGGCTGTCTACAGTGAGCATGGCTCCCTGTACTGACAGCAGAACATCTCTTATATACTGCATTATGTGGTTATTCAAAATAAATAACCTCAAATGCAAATAATCTAGGTTATGCTCAGGGATGTGTTCTTTCAGTTCAAAGTCTTGACTGGGTGCTTTGTGTCACAGTATCACTTCAAAAAAAGGTGCTCAGACTTGTGTCGTAATTTCCCCAAACATGAACCCAGCCCTCGCCTGGAGGGGCTGAGGCGAGGGCATCGTCTCAAAGGCTCCTGTGGGATTATGCACTCCTCTAACTCTCACACACAAAAACACGAGTACAAAGAAGAATCACATTTAATTATAACTTGTGTTTCCCTGAATGAGACATAGTCTTGGCACAGGCCTGCACCATTACTCTGTGTATTTATGCCCGCATGTGTAAACTTTGACCCAAATGATGACATGTCGGCCCATTGATACAAGAATTTATGGCTTTGAGGTTCAAGCCGGTTACACCCACACTCACACAGAGCTGTTCTGCCTGCAATTTGAATCTCTTATCAGTTGTTTAAGAATACATCCGCATGCATAAAGTCAGTCATTCCTCAAATATTCTCTTTGTCAATAAGGGTGCATTAAATGTGAGGGGACAGTAAAAAATAATCAACACAGTCTCTCAAACCTCAAGCTGACATGTTCACACTGCTTGTTTTGTCCAAACAATATTCCAAAACCTGGAGATATTCAGCTGTATGTCACGGACATAAAAGAAAACCAGCAGCTGGAACCAGAGATTTTTGACATTTTTGCTTCTAATGGGCTCCTGATGCTCAGGGAAAGAAGTTAGAGGTTGTTACTAGTACTTTGCTCCCTGTCTTTTAAACCTCAGGTAGATAATCTTCTTAAAAAGCTGAGGCTGAAGTTTCATTTCTGAAACAAGTCCTGTTTCTGCTTTGAGGCCAGAAAAAGACTGGTTGCTGCTTACATTCTTACTTATTCTGGGTCATGCACAAATGCATCGGCAACAGTGTTTTCAAAACACCCCTGTTGTTGACAGAAAGTTGAACTCGCCCACCCTCACGCTCAACGTCGCGGTGACGCAGACCTCCTGTCTGATTCTGTAAGCTGAAACCATTTCCCTCAGTGGGAATGAAGCTTGTATTTACTTTTATTTCACAGATAAGAAACAATAAATTGTGAAGACAGTAAAGCCTCCACTAAAACAGCATCTGAAGACGTCTGTGTGATTTATCCTTCAGGGATTTATACTTCGGGATTTATCCTGGCTTCATAAGAGTGGAGGAAATCTCCACTCATCGCTAGGCTAATGTATACCATGTAAAATGCCATAGGCTGGTGCTAATAACGTTAGCATGTTGTATTTGTTTCGAAAACGTGTTAAGTGTAAGACAGTTGTTTAGTCAGTGAATCTTGTGAGTTGTAATGGAGTCAAATTATGTGCCGTTACCTTTGTTACATGTTGCTGTTGTCCCTGGTTTTATATGAGAAGAGGAAAAGATTGCTAGTTGCTAGGCTAATTTATATAATGTAAAATGCCATAGGCTTGTGCTAATAACATTATTTGTGGGGAAAATGTGTCCAGATAAAGACAAGTGTTTGTCTGTCAGTTCTGCGATTTATAGTGAAGCCAGTTTGCGTACACGTGTTTGACATTGTCTCTATTAAGCCATGTTTAATGTGTGTTTAATGTGTGTTTTGAATCAACTATATAAATAAAGTTCGATTTGTACAAAACTTTACAGCACTTAACACAGTCCACCAACACTAACTAGTGTTTTGGAGGTGTAACTGCAGAGTGACACAGACACACCACCACAGAAGTAAAAATAACGTGCAGATTTTTTTTCCCACAACTAATCGATTAGTTGAAGATTATGTGCGACTTTAGTCGACCGAGATTTTCTTTAGTTGACTACAGCCCTATTTGTTACATACTGTAAAGCTCTCACTCATCACTGTACGATATTCTGAGCTGCATTGATGGAATCAGAGTGTAAAATATCAAAATCATATGTTTAGTGTATCAACGACCTCTGTTTGTTAGAGGCTCGGTTTTAAAACAATGGGAAATACAAGCCGAGGGTAACCAGTCACTTTTTAAACATGACAGACTTTGTCATAGTGTGCATTGTTGTGCAGACTGTAATGTGGCGCTGAATATATTTGTAGACTCATGGAAAAAGAACAAGAAACATTGATAAATATGTGTAGGTATTTTCAAGGCAAGCTGAGGGTAACCAGTTGTCTCAGGTCAGCCCAAATCAAAATGTTACCTGATGCTGACGTAATTTATTAATACCTGAGGAAAGCTGTGCGCTCTGTGAGTCTCAGTGGCTCACACAGGTAGACATGCGGTTGGTGTTATATTGTCTTTTGTTGACGTGAACTCGAGTCCAGCTTGACGCAAATTTGTGTATATCATAATTTCTTTACTTTCTTTCTTTTAATGTCGCTGGTACGTAGTGCTCACTTACAGAAGTATATTTGCTGTGGTAGATGTGGGCTGCGACTTTAAGATCGCCAGTAATATGTTGTGTATGTTTGTGAATTTGTGACGAATCTGCTGATGGAGGCGAAGCACATCTGCGGCTGTTCGGTAAGGAAACCAGTTAAATTGGAAACCAGTAGGGACACAACACCGGCCACTGAATGTTGATAGTTTGTCCGAGTGAGTGGAGGGGGGCGTGGCTTAGCCATAGGTCAATTAGGCTCTCCTGTCGGAGTAAAAAGGTGAGCACATGTTAGCAGGTGCTACAGTAGGTAAGCGGCCCATGTCAAAAAATGCTGAGCAGCATTGGAGAAACACTGGAGGCATGCAAGCCGGAAGAAGTGTCAGCTGAAATTAACAAATTATTTCAGGTATTTCACACTATGTGGCTTTTTTGTGGCATACTTGATTGAACGGGCCTCTGGTCTCGCTTGTAAATGAGATTCCAATCTCAATGGGGCTTCCTGGTTCAATAAAGGTTAAATAAATAAATTAAAATAAACAGTTTGTGCAGCTCTCAAGAAAGCTGCAGGACGAGTAACAGCTGTGAAAATCCAGTATAGTCAGGCTCTGAAAAATGCTTAAAATGATTAATCAGATACCAAAACATGGAGGATGATCGACTATTGACAAAACTTCTACACAAATTCAGCACTTTTAAACAATAAATACAAACCCACAGGATCTTTTAAGCTTTTCAGCGCAGACTCTCTGCTGCACACTGTTTTGTGGCTTTATGACAGCTGCACCTTTTGCATGTTAAACCAGTAAGTTACTGGTATTTCAGTCCAGTATGTACAGTGGTAGGAATAGCTGTGTCAGTGCTATGAGAGATTTTACAGGGACACTACAAATATCACAGAGGCGAAGGGGCCTGAAGCAGCTCTGAGGACTTGAAGTACCTTTAAACTCACCAGTGTTAGCACAAAATACTGCAGTGACACATAAAGAACATTAAAGATATATTAAAGGGGCTTTCTCCTTAGATATCTGGTCCTCTGTAGCGTCAGTTCAGGGTTTGTATTCCCAGTTTAAGCATGTGACAACTTATTTTTCCCACTGCAGTTAAACTGAATCGATGTCAGGTGCAAACAGCTTTAAGCAGGAGATATAAGCGACATATTTTGGGTTTGTTTTACCTCCGGAGCTGTTCGGCTGCCGTCGTACCACTTGTTCCCGGGTGTCCCTCATCATGTTTTCCTCCTCTTCCTCTGACCGGGCTTCGGCCATTTCTCCTGTCTTTGCGTCTTTATCCTCACTTTTCCGTCTGTCTGTCTGGAGAAAATGGAGCTGGGTCACAACAGAGACACCGACATTATTCCGCCTCCTGTTTTGTCGTCGCTAACATCCACCACAACAACCCGGGACAAGTTCACCCAAACACGGTCAACTTTCCGGGCCCGGGAGGACTTCCAGCCTCGGTCAAACTCTCCGGCTCCGTGTCGGAAAGCTCCGGAGACGTTAACCCGTCCAAACCCCGCTGTTAGTTGGACACAATAAGTGTCGTTGTGTTTGGTTTCGGCTGAAGAGTTTCTGCAAGCTGCCCTGTTTCCCCCCCGGCCGGGTCGCGAGCTCAAGATACAGAGCTGCACGCGCTGCGGCTGCGTGACGTCACCAACTGGAGAGAGAAAAAAAAAGAAGAAGAAGAAGAAAAGAAACATGAGGAGAAATGGAGGACAAAACAATAAGCTTAGCTGCCACAGCACATGCTACTGTTTGTGCTGAAGGAGGAGTAAAAGTTGCAGCACCAGAATTTAAAAATGCGTTTTTACAACTTAAAGTCCTGCATTCAACACTCTGCTTCTGCAGCAAAGTGAAATACAGGGAGAAAAACAATATACTATGTAATGACGAAAACTGTCTGTGTGTGTGTGTGTGTGTGTTCCACGTTTTTCTCCTCACTGACTTGGTCAATCCATGTGAAATTTGGCACAGTGGTAGAGGGTCATGGGAGGATGCCAATGAAGCAATATTACATCAATTGGCCAAAGGGGGGCGCTATAGCAACCCATTGAAATTGCAAACTTTGAATGGGCATATCTCATGCCCCGTATGTGGTAGAGACATGACACTTTGCACAGAGATGCCTCTCCTCATGAGGAACACATTTGCCTCAATAACCCATAACTTCCACTTCTAAAGATTTTCCACCATTTTGAATTTTTTGAAAAACACTTCAAATGGATCTCTTCCTAGGAAGTTTGAGCGATCTGCATGAAACTGGGTGAACATAATCTAGGGAGCAATATCTAAAGTTCCCTCTTGGCAAAAGTTGGAAAACTTCCTAAAACTGAGCTTCTATAAGGCAATGAATATTGCGGAGGGCGTGGCTCATCACATAAAGGTGTAGAACATCTCAAGGGTTTCACCCATCACCACGCAACTTTGTAGGCATATGAGCACACATAATCTGAGGGGACCCCTCCATTATTGACCCCATCAAACAAAATGGGGGCGCTAGAGAGCTCTTTTCTTATCTAGGCCTTACCGCCATATCGATTTCGACTAAACTTGGTAGATATGTGGAACAGGACGCCTCAAGGTGACTGGAGAAATTTAACTGTAATTGGCAACTGGGTGGCGCTATAACAACAGAAAAATGCTTCAAAATGGCTAAAATGCGACCGATCACTGTGGCTCCTATCATACTATCAAATTCACAAAAACTCTGTATCCCAAACACACGTGGGCAACTGTGCACTCAGTGGGTATAGACTAGTTGTTATTGTCATTAAAAGAAACATAAAACATAATAACTCAATGCAAACAAGACAATCGTATCCACCTTATTCCTAGCCCCCCATGATACCTTGCATGAATTATGGGTTCGACTTCTGGTGTTGAACCAAAACCGGCAATTTCCAGTGGTAACAGTTTGTTTACAGTGCTCTATTCTTCTTTCCAAGAGCAATGGGGAAATAAAACGTTGAACACACCACCTGTTATAGCTCAAACAGGATGATGTGATCATACCTCTGCCATTTCAAAGCAACCAAGCACGCTAGCAATTAGCTCACTGTGCTCCGTTAAATATTGTTAAATTTAACATGGCTTGAGCTAGCTGAAGGTAACATCTGCTCCTTCTAAAGATGATTTCTGATCACTTACGAAGAGATACTAACACGTAATTCAGTATTAACTGTAGCTCACTGTAAAGTGAATAAATGTGATGTTTCCCAGCTAATGTTTTGCTCGTCTGCGTTAACCACTCAGTTTACACTTTTTTTTAACTTCTGATTTATTAAAAACTGTTCTGAGCGAAACATGAAGCTGTCTATCTTGTGGCATTCATTTTTTTTAAGGAAGTACAGTAAGTCAGTAACACATTCTCAGCCCTAATGACTGATATTTCAAGGTATGTTGCTGAGTTTATTTTCTAATGTAGGTTGAGACTGAAGTCAGATGGAGAAAGGCGGGGATATCATGTACTGATTCATTCCTTCTCATTTCCTTCTGCTAATTCTGATTTCATACTTTTTCCTCTATGTCTCGTGAAACTCGTGAAATGTCTTGTGGTTTTATTTCTCATATCAATGATACCTTTAGCAACAGGAACAATCCCTTTTTGTTCTGGTCACATGTTCAACACACAGTTGCTGAAGACAAAAATGCAGGGCACTCTGAGACTGCTGATGATGTTATAGACTGTAGATGGTGAAACCCATAAATTCACTGTAGTTGTGCGATGAGAAACGTTGTTCTGAAACTGTTGGACTGTTTGCCCACACAGTTTCCAACAAAGTGACCATCCTTGCTCGTGAACCACTGAGCCTTTTGAGGGTGGCCCTTTGTTACCCAATCAGGAAGCTGTCACCTGTTACAGATTAACCTGTTTACCCATGGAAAGTTTTTTTTAAGCACTCAACAACTTTCCCAGTGTTTTGTTGCCCCTGTCCCAACTGTTTTTTTTAATGTGTTGCAGGCACCAAATTGAGGCTTTACAAAGCATCCAAACTTTTCTGGAATTGAAGTTGTACTTTACTCAAGTAAAAATAGCAGCACAACAATGAAAACTTTTCCCTTTCACAAATTAAAGTCCTGCATTTAAGACTAAAAACCGACTTCCCAGGCAACATTTGTACATGGGGTCCATGTGGGTAGTCAATGGGCTGAAAAATGAGCCCTATGTGGGATCGTTCATGGGTTACATTTTGGCCCCATATCAACTGCCCACGTGGATGGGTTTACCGAAGTGGGCCGCAGACAAGGTGCCCAATTTGGGCCCATACCCATTTGGTACCCAGGTAGCTGAACATAACCATGTGCGGCCTATTTGGGGAAAGGCAACGATGTGGGCATGTGGCATGGGGTCACTATGGAACCCAAGGGCGGTCCCATGTTGGGCCCATTTGTCAACCCGTTGACTACCCACGTGGGCCCCACATACAAATGCTGGCTGGGTTAGAGTATCCAGAGTAAAAATCTTGTATTCAGGTAATTGGGTTTTCAGTTTATGTTTCAGTTTATGTTCTTTCATTCAAACTTTTAGTATTTTTACTCCCACCATAATAGGTTATTTTGCATGATAAAAATGCAATGAACTCATGAAATACAATGTTTTCCTTTACTTTCAAATACACAGCAGCATAGTTATAAGCACTCCCTGAACCTGCACAGTCCAAAAATATTATCTACACATTAATATATCAACAGTTTCACAGTTTGTGTTCAAACATGGTTGCATTTTACTGCAAATACCTCCAGAATAAGTACAATTTAAATGAGTTTTTGCCTTTAATCTTTTATTTCCATATTGTGGTTGTGGCTACTTTACATTACTCGCAGAAGATGAATACTTCATCCACCACTGTGAGTCAAAAAACCATCAAACAAAACCAGTTGAAATAATTAAATTGGTTGCAGTTTCAATATGTTGCCACCAGAGTGCAGCACTGACGCCTGTATCCAAACAGCAGCAGGTGGAAGTGAAACAAAATGTCAGCACTGACCTTTGGTGAAAACAGGTCTGATACTGCACTGAAAGCATAATCATAAATCTGTGAATAAACAAAATATCAATCAAGACACCCTTCATGTCCACACAGTGAAAAATGGCCTCGGAATACAGCTAAAGACGCTTTTGTTTTCCTGCAGGTGTCTGAGAATGTGTTGGAAAACTAGGAACTGGATCAGGAAACACAGAAATATATATATTTAACGCATATGAAGGAAATACTGAGCTGCAGTTTACATTTTAAGACAAATATCATGTTTCTTAGGCCTACCAGTATGTGCAGAGCACTGTCATTTCTAAAAATCATTTCCAATTACTTGAAGGTTGTGTGAGATTTATTCATAACAACAGGAAGTGCTTTACGGAGCCATTACACACACAGTCAATCAAACAAGAATGACTGTGACAGACAAAATCTAAACAAAATCAATTATTAAATTATATTTTATTTCCTTAGTAAAAATCTATATGATGTGGTTCTAATGAGGTCACATTTTGAACCAGATGACGAAGATGATGAAGATGAGGTTGGCTGGGATCCAGATGACCCGGTGTGTGTATTGTCCTGACAGCAGATTAACGGCTCCTGCTGTCCTCTAACACCAGCCGTTAACCTGCGTTTCCACGGTGATTAACGGAGCCTTGTTAAAATCATCACACAGCAGGGGGGATACAGTGTGTGTGTGTGTGTGTGTGTGTGTGTGTGTGTGTGTGTGTGTGTGTGTGTGTGTGTGTATTTACAGGGTTTGTGGGGACAAAGTGATGGAGATTCCTCTTTGTTTTGGGGACAATTAACAGACGTCTCCACATCATAAAAAACCTTTTCAGAGTTAAGACATGGCTGTATAACAAATAATTGTATAGTTTAATAATAATACATTTAATAAAACATTTAATATAAATTCATACTTTTTTAATGATTGCAAAGTTTCAGGAAGTTCATTAATCAGTTTTACAGTCTGAAATTAAATAAATAAAATTAAATTAATAAAAATTACTACTACTATTTATAACAATGATAATAATAATAATAATGTCATGTACTTTATTTATATAGCACTTTGCAGCAACCACAGGTGAATCAAAGTGCTTAACAAGAGATTAAAAAAACAATTAAAAACAGAACACACAACTGATTCATGAATAAAAAACAACAAATAAAAGGATAAAACAATAAAATAAAATAAAGCAAAACGGGAGTGTAATAATGATAATACATTTAATAATAAATTAATACATTTTTATTACAGAAGTTTCAGGAAATTCATGAAAAAGCTTTACAATGTCAAATTAAATAAATAAATAAAATAAAAATGAATAATTACATCACAACTAACAATAATAATGATTATGATAATAATAACAACAATATTAATAATAATAACAGCATTAATAATCATACTTAATATTCATAGGGCATATATGAATCAGTTGTTCAATTTCAAATAAAGTAAAAAAAATTAAGCGCAAAAGAATAAATAAATAAATATTTACAAGAACAACAACAAGCATAGCATAACATAGCAACAACTTTAGTAATCATAATAAGTAAAAATATAAATAAACATAAATAAATACATGTAGAATTAGAATGACAAATGATGGCCCTTTTATCAGCTTTATTGTATTTTTATTCAATTGAAATTCAGAATTGTAAAAATATATTTTTTCCACAGTTTTGTTAATAGAAAAATGAGGGGGGGGGGGGGGGGGGGGGGGGGGGGGGATCAGTTGTACATTGTCAAATTAAGTAATAATATAAATAATAAATAAATATTGATAATATAAAAACATTAATAATAACATTCACATGAAAAACCATGATATAAAAAGAATCAAAATATAAATATACATAAATTAACATGACGATGACAATTAAGCAAAAGACAGATGGTAATAGTGATACAAAAAAATCTGCGTAACAGTTTATATTAGAATTAAATGACTGACGAAGGATCTATTTGCAGCTTCTTTTTGTTTCTATTTAAATCTATTAGATTATAATGTGTGGCTGTTCATTTGCATTTTCTTTTGAACAGAACTGGAGTTCCATCTTGAGGTTTACACAGTAACCTGAATATATGCAGGTATTATGTATTATATGTGTGTAACATGTATGTTGTGACGGTGAAGTCTCCAGGGAATCAATGTTAAAACACTCACACAAGAGGGTTCACGGTCTGTTTATAGCAGTAAAATGTCTGGGGGCGTGGCTTCCCGTCTCTATGGGCGGGGCCAGAGGGTTACCTCGCGGCCGGCAGCAGAGTGATTGACAGCTGAGCAGCTTAAAGCCTCAGGGACGGAGCAGCGGTCAGGAACGACACAGACCAGCCGCTTCATAACAACTAAACCCGGGATTTATAAACGATCTCTGGACTCTGACGGAGTTTAAATCTACTTTGCTTTTGTTTATGTGGAACAAGTTGGAGAAACTGACCTTCCTCCAGGTAAGACCCGTCTGTTAACCTGCACAGTAAACAATGTATAACGTTTAATATAATGGTATATTATTTATTTATGCGGTGGAGACATAGTCTGGTGTTTTAGAGATTAGTTTGGCAGCTGAGAGTTAAGTAGAAGATCAGAATTAAAGAGAACAAACTGCAGATACATGATAAAGAGAAAAAATAAATCAGGTTAAAGGTGGATTTATTAAAACCAATAAAAGAAGAAATTAAATAAAGGACAGCAAAAACAATTTACATAATGTGAATTCAGCAGAGCACATTAGACACACGTGATAAACTTTAAGACTGAATTAGAAACATACACACAATAGAACAAAGTAGAATACCAGCGAATAAACATCTGTCTGATATAATATCTGTTGTGCTGCTGTGATGTGATGTGTCCTCTTCTACTCAGTTCTATTGACTTTTCAGGTGTGTGTGTGTTTTGCTGAGTAACGCTGCTACACCAGTGAGGTGTGTGTGATGTAAGAAGTATTAAGAAGGTGCAGCATGCCTGTGCTCACACACTCACAGCTCGGTGACCCTCAGTGAACCTGTGAACACTCTCTCAGGTGGTGCGTTCAGGGTCGGCTGTTGTGCGCAATGTGAATTTGATCCTCTCTTGCACCAGAAGTGTTCCTATTAACAGTGGCCAAATGTAACTTAGTACATTTACTCAAGGTATTTGGACTTGACCTTTCATGTTATGAACCTTAAACACTGTACTTTTTAGAAGATGAAGATGTACTTTATTATTCCCTGAGTGGAAATACAATTTTTTTCTCTTGTCATATACACACAGGCCTGAAACACACCCACATGCAACACATTCTCATTCTGACCTCGTCACATACGACGTGCAAGGTACCCTGGGTGTGTTGGTTGTTGACGTTCTGGGTCACCGTGTCAACTTCAGCCTGTTAGATGCATTGTCTTCTTTCAAAATACACTTCTGTTTTCACAGGAAATTTAACATTTACATACAGTCTCTTTCAAAATAAAAGCACTACGTCGGTACAACACCACAAATTGATGTTATTTTTCCTTCAACAACAAAAAGACGTGGTTAGGTTTAGGAAAAAACAACAGGGTTTGGCTTTAGAATCTAACGGGACACAAACACCGCTCTCTCAGGTGACAGTCCCATCCGCCCCCGTCTGACTTTTGTCACCTTAACTTTGGTTCTTGTCCCGCCGCGTTTCCCCCTGATGCCGCCAGACGCTGTTAAACTACAACAGCAACCATACCGTCGTTAAAGGACGCCTTTTTTCATTAGTTTCTGATGCTGCAAGTCACTGCCCAATCATCGGATTTTCGGCGACTTCGAAGATATGTACATGCATTAAATGGAGTAGTGTCAGAGCGAGGGGGTAATTTTTAGGGATGCTGCGATCCAACTTTTTCACTTTCGATCCAATACCGACACCACGACCCTACTACCGATCCGATATGGATCCGATACCAGCACATATTTCTATCTCTCTGTTCTGACCGATAGGTTCACTTTTTTTAGTACTTATTGTGTAAAGTGGAATAATAGAAGGCTTGATCAAGTGCTATTACTCAAAATGAGAATAACATACTTCCCGAGATGAATAGTCCACAACAGTAGGTTATTATGACAAAACTTGAGCCGTTTATTAGTTATTTAAATTTTTACACGTTTATACGTTTAATACACATTTTGCATTCGACCGTTCCGTCTTTTTCGCTTTTCAAAAGGAAGTACTGCCACGCCGCTGACATTTTTTTCAACTATCCACGCTGTTTTTCACCCGGTTGTTGTTATCACGTGACCTCCCCCTCCCGCTCTCCTCTCTTCTTCGTGTGTTACAATGAAGTGCTGGAAAGAAAAGCTGGAGCGGATTTGTGGAATGGCGTGCTAGTATCACAGTGCTAGTATCACGCTTTTCCCCTGCAGTGCGATCCGATCCGATCCATGTTTTTTGGCTGGATCGCAGCATATTTTTGATCTGCGATCTGGATCGCAGCATCCCTAGTAATTTTTTGCTCAGGGACTCCTTGTAGGTGCCCAGGAGGCAACCTGGTGCCTCTCCAGCTACCAGTTCACACTCCATACTTGGTCCAGGTGGGGATTTGAGCTGGTGACCCTTCGGTCCCCAACCCACGTCCCCATGGAGGACTGGTTCAGTGTTGAGTGAGAGGGCTGCAGTGTAACCACTCGGGGCATGTTCACACTAAATGTACGTCCACTAAAAATGTTTGTTTTTGCCACTGACAGGCTCAGATTGTTATTATGAGTGTCTGACAGCATTATGGAAATGATCCCTACAGAGATAGACCTGTCTGTTAAAGAGTAAGATCATTTTTGTTTAACTAGAAACAGCCCTGACATCAGCATCACCAATTTAAATAAATAGTAATTATAGTGTGTGTATAGAGGCAGCATATTTTCACATCTAACTGGATGAATTAAGGGTTAATTTAAACCACTCCAGAGTTGGTGATTGTTGGGACAGTGGAAAGACCAAGACGTATTTTTATGAGTTTTATTTTGTTTCATACTTTATATGAAGTTTGTTTTACTATGATAAAATTACTGTTTATTAAGATTTTTGGGCGGTTTTTGGTGAAAGAAAAGGTCTTTTTCTGTCGGGATCCTTTCCACAATGTTGTCAGACACTGAAAATAACAGTCTGAGCCCGTCAGTGACAAAACAAACACTTTTAGTGGACGTACATTGACAGCGCATATTGCCCCTGAGAGGTTAGCGCTGCTGTCTCGTTCAATACTCGGCCAGTTTCAAAACTTCTTGTTCCCATTGTGCAGAGATCACATTATAGGGCCGCTAAGAAGTCCTTTCTTTATGCTTCCTTTGCATTTGTACACAGAACCAAATGATGGCGGCATCATGTGGCTCAAGTGTGTAATTATACACCTCACCACGTTGGCTTCTAGTGTGACATACAACATATGCATCAGCAGGGCTTTCTAAACAGTAACAATGGCATAACATGGCAATAACAATCATTTACTATCCCGGTTATACGGCGGCTGATCTCATCTTCTGCTTGGAGGGGAAGGAGCTCACCATTTTACCAGTTTGCGGACATTTACAGCCGCTGTTCTTCCTCTTTGAGTTAGTCGCTAATTGCTAACAGCTACTGTTTAAATCTCATGTGGTGGGTCACGTGGGTGCATCACACCCCTCCCGCCTATGATCCCAAACTGCAGACTGTGCTGTTTATACAGACATCGTTTCGGTGCTGTTATGACCTCCAGTGGTAGATTAAAGGCAAGACCAGGTCCAGTTTATAAACTACTGAATTTGCCCACTTTTCTAATAGGGTTGACAATAAAGTAACTTTAACTGTAAGAGATCAGAAAATAATGCTGTAAGTTCAACTTAATGATTAACTGAAAAATTAATTAATTAAAAAAAAGGTTTCAAATGCACTGACAAATCCCCTTTTGGTGAGAAGACATGCACCTTTTTAGAAACTGTAAACGTAGAGTTTTTGGTGAGAAACAAACAGCTGTGGTGGCTCACAGTGACGACCTTGAATGCAACAGCTGCTGTTGATGAAGTAGATTAACACGTGTGTGAGAGAACATGTTTATATTTGTTCTCCAGAGATAAATTTGTTTGTCTCACAACTCGGGGAATCTGTGAGAATGCAGCAGATCCTCAAGTGGCAGAATACACAGACTGTCCTGTGAGTGAAAGGTCGCAGGTTTGATCATGTGATCAGACTGCTGAGGTGAACAAAGACGTGTTTCATTATCGTAATTAATTTAAAGCTCGATCAGCTTAGTGCATGAAAACGTGAAGTGAATTTAAAAAAAGCAGGTCAGAAAATCTGAATCTGAACACCTCGGGTCACTGTGTGTGTGTGTGTGTGTGTGTGTGTGTGTGTGTGTGTGTATTTAATCCTCAGTTTGTGTGTGTGTGATGGCATGTGACTGTCTGAGTTTAAAGGACACACACACACTCACACAGTGGTGGTTTGGGATTAAACATCACCGTCTCATCTCAGATTACTTCTCTTTTCTCTCTTTCACACACACACGTTTGTCTTTCTACCAGGGGAACTGACATTATGACATGTGACACTGAATTTGATGGATTCACTGTTAATTAGACCACAAATGAGACCAGAATTAGGAAGCTAGCACAGCCCGAGGACCGTTTCCATTTCCACCAAGCAGTTCAGTGAGGTGCGCTTTTTTTCTCTTTCCACTGTGAAAAGTTGTGGATGGTACCAATGGAACCGTTCTGTACCGTCCCCATGTTTGGTCCTCCCTCTGTTGGGGTACCTAGCACACAGATCTGGTACTAAAAGGTGGAGCTGTGAATACTGCAGTCTGATTGGTCAGTAGAGGAAGGTCACTCTGCTCAGGGCTGAGTTGTGTCTGGTTTTGAGACTCATGTAACCACTGTTCATACTGTGGAGAGTTTTAATAGTAAACTGTAACTATAGCCCTTTTAAACAGGAATTGTGCAAATTTGCAGGAAAGCCCAATCAGTCTTCTTTTAGCATTGGCAGTATAAAAGCAAAATCGGGGAGTGCAGCAAAATGCCGCCTACCTACTTGTTCTGTTTATACAGAATGTGCCTTTTTCGGGGCAAATGGGGGGCGTGAGCAAGTAACAAAACATGTAGCTCAGCGTGTGACATAAACAGTAACGAGGGAGGGAAGCCGCGGCTGGTCAGTCCTTCTGCGATTCTCTCATAAGTCGGCCCGTCCCTCACCGTCCCCGTCATCTGACGGTTAATGGTCTCTTCGTTTGCGAGGACAAGGAGGGAGCATGATTCCTTGTGTCCCCAGTTGCTCATCTTTACAGTGTCTGTCAGGTTTGCATTTCCCTCTTGCTACTAGCTGCTCGCTAATTCCTGCTATCAGCTGTTTCCTGTTTATCCACCACCAGTGGGTCACACGTGCGGCGTCATCAACAGCTCCTCCCACAAGTCATCAACAGCCCCTCACGTGGTGGAAGGCCGCCTTGGTCTGTTTAAACCAAAAGGGTTCCGCCAATATGTCTACCCTATGAGGCGGAAAATTAGACACCTTGGATCAACTCGCCAGTCCGGCTCTGTGTGTCTAAACGCTCACAGCTTGACGGCAAAACGGCCCAACATTCACGGAAAATCTGGCAGCGTAAAAGGGGCTTATAAAATGAAAGGATGTTTTGCTGCCTCTCACAGCAGCTGGAGTCTGAGAAAAAAATAACTTCATTCACTGGGCCGACTGCCGGCAACTTTTAGGGTGGAACGTTAACTTGTGATGTTACTCAATGCATGAGTTGATGACGTGAATCCATCAGCACACCTTAAATTTCACTGTGACAACTTTGACCATCACTTTAGTTTTTATGTGACAGACACTTCTAGTAATGAGTGGATCTTCAAGCATTTATATAAATTAATTTCGGCCGGGTTATATGAACTCCATATATTCTAATCCTCGCTTGAAGAAAAAAAAAAGCATTGTGGAGCGTTGTTCCTGTGGGCTACAGCAACACTAAACCCCTGAGCTTGCCTGAGAAGGACTAAATGCACAAAGCTGCTATTTTTAAATATCCCATGGAGAGAGACTCTCACTGCAGCCTGTTCTATTTTGTTCTGAAGATGTCGGTGTGCAGCCTCGTTCTGTGGATGATAAACCAGGTACTGATGAGGAAATACAGTGAGCGCTGGACGGAGCAGTGAGTGACAACAACCCCGCCCACATTTAAGAGGACTGTCTGTGGTGGAAACACTAAACAGACCGAGGGTCTAGGTACCATGTCTGAAGGGTTACTGTTGGTTCCAAAGGCACCATACTGAAAGTGTTCGGTGGAAACAAGGCGAAACAGGCCTTTGAAGAATCTGTCCCAAAGTGAAGCATGGCCAAATTGTCCTCAATTTCCAAAAATGTCCTCACTCCCAAGGTCCAACACTCAAAGTCCTCACAAATATAGATGGACACGTGCACACACGCCTACCCTGTAATGACAACTGGATGCTCCAAACAGGAAATTGGACCAAAATCCAACTGTTTGCCCTGCGCACACACACACACACACACACACACACATATACAGATTAAGAGCCCAGATGGTGAAGGATGGATTTGTAAACTGTGTGCGTGTGTGTCGGACAACCTTTCACTCATATATTTCTCTCTCTGTCTCAGGACAGCAGACAGCAGGCTCATTGGTCCATGTCGTCCCCCAGCAGCAGCAGCAGCAGCAGCAGCAGCAGCAGCAGCAGCAGCACAGAGGTAGGTCCACTCGAACACTGTAATGGTGGTTTCTTGGAGAGCACCATGGTAATTCGTGGAATGTCCCGGGAACGCCCTGGGTGGGACTCGGGACGCGTTCCCATTTTTCCTGTTTGATTGTTGCCGCTGACGACCCTCACTTCCTGTTCTGGGCCTTGTTAGTTTTGGGACAGAGAGAGAAACACAAAGATGTGAGGACAGAGGAAAAGACAGTATGTCTCTCTGATGTTCGTAGCATTATCAGAATACAGTGTGACAATCAGCTGGTCATTGATTGGTTATATATTGATCCCAAGTATATCTCTGTATCTCTGTTCACTGACATCGTGCTGGGGATTAATAGTGTGTCATAAGTCATCAATTCACGGGATGCAGTGTTTGAAACGTGAACACTTTCATGTAGAAGTCCACTTTTCCTGCCACTTTGCAGAAGAAAAATGCATCAGTGACAAACCCAACTGATGTGATACAATCATAGACAGAGTGTGAGGTGAAATGATGTTATTTAGGGGATCGTATCTGCAGTTTTAGGTGTTTATTTTTAATGCATTAGTGTGTTGGGAACCACTGGACTAGAGGAATAATAAAAAATATCCACTCTCTCCACCTCCACCTCTCACAGGCCAGCAGCTGCCTGCCAAGCCCAGGGAAAGAGCCTGATCCTGGGCCAAGAGAGCCAGCTAATGCCCGCCCCTGGTGCAGCCACCATCCCACACACTGAACTGGAACATGTTATAGTCACCTGACTGCCAGGCAAAATGATGGCCTCGGTGGTTGTCGGGGGCAACCGGAAGAAGTCTCTGACGCTGAGAGGGGTGGACCCCGAGACCTGCATGATTGTGTTTAAGAACCACTGGGCACAGGTGACCACCTCAGCTACTAATCAGTCAACTGATTAATCAATCGATTGTCAGGCTGTTGTTTTGTCTCCTCTGTCTCAGTCTGTCCTGTTTTTCTCATAATGGCTGGTAGACAAAGTGTGTGATTGTGTGTGTGTGTGTGTGTGTGTGTGTGTGTGTGCGACTGACCCAGACTCTGGCCCTTAAACACAGGATCCATTTAGAGACAAATCTCTCTCTACGTCCGCCAAGAAAACCCACACACACTCTACGTCTGTGTGTACAAATGTATTGTGTGTGTGTGTGTGTGTGTGTGTAGTCCTTGTCTGAAGCAGCTAAGGTCAAAGGTTAACACAAGTCCAGACAGTGAATTACATTCTTCTCTGTCTCCCTCTTTTCATTCGTCCTCCTCTGTTCATCCCTCCCACAGCGATGTGTTGTCTACTGTATCTGTACGTCTCTTATAATGATGAATTATTCTGTGCTGTTTATCCCCCTGAGATGCTAATTTTGTTTGGAATACATTTTTGAATTTCTCCTCGCTATTTGGGATCAGTAGGAGTATAAAAAACAAATCACTGTCAATGATAATAAAGTCCCAGTGTCTTCAAATGAGTCCTTCCTAATTAATGGCGTCTTATCTTGTTACTGTTGCTTAAATTGGTCAAATTTGTTGCCATATCAAACTACAAACATAATTAATCTTAAATAAACAAGTTTCAACCATTAAATGTGATCAGGTTTTGGACCTTGTCCACTTTGTGTCGAGATCGGCTGCAGACTGACTTGGCAGAGATGGCTGCCATCTTGTTTTTACATGGATTGATGTATTGTTCTCTTACGACCACTAGATGGCACAAAAAGTGTCCGTGAACGAGGACAACAGATCTGAGTTAAGCAAGATGGGGCAAGGTTACGAAAGTTAAGTGTTGCCTTGGTGGTTTGTGCCCTTGCATAGCTTGGCTGTTGTGGTCCGTCATACTTCCGTTGCCAAAATGTGCGCACCTTGTCTATGTCATCATTGTTTACAAACTGTAAAAGGATCTATACTGCGAAAATACAGTACATTGCTTATTGACTTACAAGATGAAAGAAAGTTATTTGAAAAGGATGTTCCCATTACACTTTGTTACATTTACTTTTGATAGATCCACAAACTTTCCTTTCTCAATCCATACAACTTTTTTTGCAAAATTTGCACTCTAGCGTTAGCGCTCTTTCTTTTTATGTGTGGATAAAAGCAGGTAGATAAAAACTCACTTAATGTTGAGGATGTCTCTAACGTCTCTTTCTCTGCAGGTAGTAAAGATCCTGGAGAAACATGAGCCAGGTCGTAGCAGCACCGGTGCGTTGAGCTTCCTCTCGGGTCATGCTAGCAGCAGCTCCGGGGTGTTACGCCTCGGCCCCATCCCGGCTGACGAGGCCAGCGCTGTCCAGAACTATGTGGAACACATGCTCTTCCTGCTGATGGAGGAAGAAGCTGGGCAAGGTAAGTAAAACAAACAAAAAAAGGTTTCGTCATGCCTCTGCTTTGTCTTCTATCCGGACTCACGCCTGTTGCATACAGGAGGAGCAATGGGTCCCATCCTGGAGTTTGTGGTTCTGGAGGGTGTGATGGAGAGGCTGTTTCTGTGGAGCCTGAGAAGACAGTTTACTGAGGACATGAAGCTGGAGCAGCTCAGGATGTACCAGATGCTTCTATCTCAGGCCAGGCAGCCTCTGCTGCACCATAAACCAGTTCTACGGCCGCTCATGATGCTGCTGGCCTCCTGCGCTGGAGCTGGAACTGGTGAGTTGGTGCACAAAGGACATTTGGGGGGAAGACGCACTTTCTTGATTAGATGAGAATTCTGTGTTAGATGAGAAGATTGATACCACACCCAAAACCTGTTCACAAAGACTGGAAACAGTGGTAAATGGTTAGCCTGAGTAATGCATTATATTTCATTTATTTAATCTGTGCTAACACCAATGTATAGAAATTTTACATGGAGTCAGACTTTTTGTCAGTCGGTAGCACTGACTTCCTGGAGTCTTGTCGTTACCATGAGATTACCAAACAACCAATGCAGACTTCAAAAACATGTAAAACTATTGTCTTGCTGTTGTTCAGAGCAGTCATAGTCTTAAAGTCTCATAAATAAAAGAACTCTACAGGACAATAAAGGAGCTGTTAATGCGAACACCTTGCAGCAACTTCCAGGGCTAAAAAAATGAAGCCAACATGGAAGTCCCAAAAACTGCAGTTCCTCTAATGGCCACTTGAGGCTGGCTCCAAGAGCAAGTCATAGACGTCCATAATGAAAATGCTCAACTTTACAGCAGAAATAAACATGTTTACAGCCTGGTACATAATTTTTTTTGTCTTATAGCTATTTTCAACATACATGACAACTGTACGCAAATTTTTGAATTCTAGGATGGTCAAGGAATGACCCGCCTTACGCACCTTATAATTGTCTAGCACTTGTTGTCTTCATTGGTTTGGTTGATCAGGTTTAGGCAATAGAAGTGAGACTAGTCGGCGTTAGGGTAAGAATGTCAAGGTAAACCAATCAGAGGCAGAGAAAGACAAAGAAGTGCAGAGTAAGGCATGCCATTCATTTTCTATCCTCAGATTTGTGAATTCTCCAACTGTATGGGGGGGGGGTACATTTTTATATAACTCACCCATTTATATTTTATTAGGCTTAAAGTTATGCATAGTAAAGGGTTGGGCCACTGGAGTCACAGACTATCGGCTAGACGTCAGCATTCCCTGTGACTCAGATCCACCCCTCACTCCTCAACAGCTCCAACCTTTCATACAAATATGGTCATCACAACGGGAGTCCACAGCCCAGTGGGTGCCGGATTTTAGGATTTTTGCAGTATAGACCCTGTTACAGTTTGTAAACAATGATGACATAGACAAGGTGTGCATGCGTTTTGGCAACTGAAGTATGGCGGACCACAACAGCTTGTCAAGTTTGGTGATGAACTTTCCACATCCACATATGACGTGCAAGGTACCCTGGGTGCTTGTTGATGTTCTGGTTAGGTTTAGGAAAAAACAACAGGGTCTGGCTTTAGAATCTTACGGGACACAAACACCGGTCTCTTGGGTGAAAGTCAGTGTTTGTTGGACCCATCTGCCACCCCTCTTACCGCCCCAGTCGGACTTTCACCACTTTAACTTTCATCCTTGTGGCGCCGTTATTCCCCCTGACGCCAACATGCACTTTTAAACTATAACAGCAAGCGGCCATATATCATGTGGACATTAAAGGACAACTTTTTTCATTGGTTTCTGATGACCAGGCTCACAATTCTCACTTTTATGCCACCCACTGAATCTCAACCAGGAGAAGTTTTAGCTGGTTGTAATCTGCAGTCCTCACCATTAGATGCCACTAACTCTTACACACTGCTTCAGCGTTTTGACAGTATTCCTCATCACTTCCTGGAGACAGCTTGTTGCCACACTTAAATCTTTTAAATCTTGACCACACTCAAAGAAATGATTGTTGTGGATTTCCTTGTCATTTGATTAAAGTACCTAATCAGCTTACAGACACTGTGGGAGTCCAGGGCTTGGTTTACCTGTCTAATGACATCTAATAGGTTTTAAGTGTTTAATTAGGAAGTGGCTTCACATGCTGCATGTGTAGCTGGTAAGATGTTTAAACAGTTACCTGGGTGGTTAATCACCTGCATCTCCCCCTGCAGACTGCGGCAGTGTGGTGGAGGCGGAGCTGGTCCTCCTGTTGAACCAGCTGTGTGTCGCTCTGGTCAAAGATCCCTCAGTGCTGGAACTGTTCTTCCACACCAGTGAGGACCAGGGAGCCGCCAACTTCCTGCTGTTCTCCCTGCTCATACCATACACACACAGGTAGGTATACACAGCAACAAACATTTATGGTACACACACATTTACGGTACGTCACACACACCATCACCACGGCAACACAGGAGATCTAAACAATGAGGACACCCAATATTAGAGTCACCAACTCAGTATCTGACCAAATGTCTCCCCTTCTGTTCCTGACATATGATGCTGTATGAGGGCCAGAGAAGTGTTTTATGTAGAACATGATGATGTCACAGTGAATGTGACCTTTGACCTTTTGGATATGAAATGTCATCACTTCATTTTATCCTGTTAGACATTTGTGTGAAATTTTGTCATAATTACTGACTTGTGGATGTCTGTGCCAAATTTGAAAAAAAAATCCCACAAAGTTTTCTCTATATATTGCTTTACAGAGAATAAGACAGACAAGGCCACAGTGCCCTTGACCACTTACCTTTGACCACTAAATTCTAATCAGCTCATCCTTGTACCAAAGTGGATGTTTGTGCCAAATTTAAAGAAATTCCCTTAAGGTGTTTTTTGAGATGTAATTCTGTCACAATAATGAGACAAATGAGGTCACAGTGACCTTGACCTTTGACCACCGAAATCTAATCAGTTTATTGTTCCAAGTGAACATTGTGCCAAATTTGACGAAATTCTCTCAAGGCACTCTTGAGATATTGCATTGACAAGAATGGGACAGACGTACGGACAACCTGAAAACGGAACTGTCATCGTGGCGGCAACAACACAACCTTTATAATCTGTGTCTCCCTCAGACAGGGTTTGGTTGGTCAGCAGGCCAGAGACGCTCTGCTGCTCATCATGTCTCTGTCGGCCTCCGATGCTCGAGTCGCCCAGCACATCGCAGAGAACACGTACTTCTGTCCTGTAAGTGCACAAACACACACAGACACACACACATGAACTGAATGACAGCATGCCAAACAACATCACACCAAGGACAGATAGTTTCCATCCTTCATCACTAAACCTTGATGGTTCATTCCAAGACAACTGAGGAGACGTCGCCTCCGCTTGTCGTCTGTTGGTTTCACGGTCACGGTCTTACGTCTGCCGGAGTGTCGGCTCATCTGGGAAATGTCAAGGATTTGTTCAGGATCAGCTTCTCTCAGTAGATTTGGATCATGGAGACAAACTCATTGGATAACTGTTGCATGATGAGACGTTGATATGGTGCTAATGATGTAAACCTGAAATAAACAGGATGAGGTTTTGTAGATTGTGAGCTATTATTTTTGCCACGTTAAAACATCTTAGTGCTGTTAAGAGACTTAAAATACCTGTGACTTATACAACACAGATTAGCTGAACCAACCGTACATCTGTGGAGAATTTAAAGGTGTGTTTCCCAAGCAGAGCTGCGAGTTTATCCCACACAGACCCCCGTTGGCCGAGCTAAACCAGGTTAATCTCCACATACCTTACAAATACAGGCAAAGAAATGTTGTGTGTTTTTCTGAGTGTATGCAAGCTGGGGAAAAAGTTCACTGCTTAAAATGTGCATGTAATGTTGGGGGTTAACAGAATAAAAGGCCCGTAGAGTAAGAACCCTCTTTGATAGTTATTTATTTTTTAATGAATGAAGCGGCTGTTTAAATGAGTGGAGTTTGGTGCAGCCTCCATTCATCTGTCTCCCCACAGCATTGTAATCTCATTATCACAAGTTATGCAATAAACTAATGAGCTCATGCTGCGTCCACAGGGAGTGTTGGAGTTGCTGTGTGTGTGTGTGTGTGTGTGTGTGTGTGTGTGTGTGTGTGTGTGTGTGTGTGTGTAACAGCAAGAGAGAGAAGAGAGCTGGTTATACTGTGCAGTGGCAGTGGATTTAAAAACAAGGTGAGGAGGAGGAGGAGGAGGAGAGGAAGCAGCTTGGAATTGTTCAGAGGCAGAAGAAAAAGACCAAAGCAACAAATGAATACAACACCTGTCCTGTTTGGTTTGGTTCAATCAAACTCAAGTTCATTCACCCTCTAAGTGTGGTTAGTTTGTGCAGGTGTGAACACAACAAAACAACCGGACCGAAACCTTCTTGAAGAGGTGGTCTCTGGTTTGTGGTGAGAAGGTGTTCCGACCTGGATGTGAAGCAACTGCAGTCACATGACACATTGTTTGTGTTAAACATGAGCATGTTACAGTCCTGGAGGATTATTAATGTGCACCTCCTCCTGTACTGCCTTAATATGCACATTCAGCACATCCAATGCATCAAAACATTGTTTTCTAGTTGGAGCCGCGCCTCGTTTTCAAACTGTATGCTTTGACTAAAATGAACAATGACAGCAATATAGTCCATGATGAGCAGCGCTAAAATCAACCTGCGTAGTTGTCCCTCCATTGTGACATTAGAAAGTGTCACATTTATCTTGCAAGTGTACTCTTCTTCAACGTTTGCTTTACTTCCTGGATTTTTCCCACATGGAAATTCTGACCAATCAAGAGCAGCTTTCTCACACAAGGCATTTGATCTGGTCCTCTTGTAAATGCTGCCATGAGAACACGAACCAACTCTAAGCAATTATGCAACATTGGAACAACACGAGTCCCTGCCATGTTTACACAAAACCGATCCACTGAAAACAGAATCATTTCTCATTTTCGTTCTGCTTTTAGACAACAACGTTTTGATAAGAATCGCCATGCACACGGATGCGCAAAAATGACCAAAAACGTTGCAGTATATATGCCAGGCCAGTAGTTGGCGGTGTGACGCTTACGCTTCCTTCTACAGAGTGGCGATGTATAAACAAACAAAATGGCAACCACACGAACATTTGTCTGGATGGATGACGCGGTGGAGTTCCTACAGTAAATCTACACTATGATGAGCAGCACAAGCAGAGCTTGGGAGTAGGCCATTGCTGTTGTGATGGTCGACTTTCTCGCGCATGCCTAGCGACTGGAACTGTAATGCACATGTGCGAAAAGTCTCACTTTTCAGAGGAACTGCATATTGCAAGTTTACATGACAACGGAGACAGTGCCGTTTCCAAAAAATTGCACTCTGGAACCCATTCTCAAAACATTGCGGTTTCAGGCACCCAAAACGCCACTGTCGTGTAAATGATCGGCCAAAACGCAACTAAAGTTTACCATTGTTATCGTGTCGTATAAACGGGACCTCAGACCAAAGCAAGACAACTCTAGGTCTGAGAGAAGGAACCAGGAAAGATCTGGACCTTGTTTTCAGGGAAGTGCAAGTAATGAAGATAAAACAAAACACTGGAGCACCTGTGGAAAAAAAGCCTTAAAGTCAAGAAAATACTCAACACTACAACAGAAAAGGAAAAATAATATAAAAGTATGAATCAAATAATAAAACCTAGAGGCAGGCACCAGTTACTCTAAGTCTGGATGCTTCTAGCTTGAGTGGTAGACGACACCTGTTGTACAAATAAAGGCAAAAGTGCACAAAAGTAATATCAAAAAGAAAGAAAGAAAAAAGACTACTCTGTCACATCGGTGCTTTCACAAAAAAAATAGCTAGGGATGTCAGCAGTTCACCGATAATTGATGAGCCAATTTTTGACCAGTTACGCATGTTGGCCTATAGATTACTTTTGCTGTTCTTCAGTTGAATGCATTACACACCAACTGGTAGGATTGGTTAACATTTCAAATAGCTAGCTAGCATCTGTGTATTAACTCGCCGGCTGTTACTGAATATAGTAACTTCAACCACTGCTCATTTTAGAAGAGTCATCACAAGAAAGCACGCTTTGTTTAAATTACCAGACGATTGAGATTTAAGATTTCAGTGCTAACGACTGCTTCTCTGTAATTGTTGCCCATATGACAATAAATTATTTAAAACTAACTTGAAACTTGAACATAATGATAATAATTATTTTAAAAAACAAAACATTTTTTTAACCTCTCTAACTACGTCATCAAACCATGTGATGTTTGGTATTGCCAGATTCAGGAAGCTCTCGACTTTGAAAAAATAACATTGTTTTTCTTTTATTCCTTATGTATTTTGCACCAGAGCAACCTAAACACACAAAGTCCAAAATCGTGATGAGTGGTGACAAGTCATGTCATGCCGTTTTTCGACGGGAAAAGTTAAAGGATTACTTGCGATCTTATGTGGAGCTGTTAGCGAGGACTTAGCTGGTTTATAAAAGGTGAGATCTCACTCCTACCACTATTTTTGGCTAAGATATACCGTCTAGAAAGTTTAACGTTTCATATTTGGTGATATTTTATGGTGTTTCTGCGTCATAGTGTTGTTTGATCACGGATAGTACTGTTTTGAAGCTGAGCGCGCGACTGTAGAATGGTCATACTTTGAGCAATCTTCTTCAAATTTGAAACAAATGTTCATTGATAGTGTGCCTACAGCTCCACAGTGTCATTTACCTGCTCAGATGAAGCCACAGACAGTTATTCATCCTGAAAATCATTTTTATTTTATTTTAGGCAAAATCTTCAACTTTTTACTGACTTCAGAGGCCCATTACTCTGTCTCCGTATCACCTAGAGTGTTTCTGACACTTTCACAAGAACCTTCAGGGAGTTTTCCTTCTTCGTTTTCATGCATGTAGTCAGAGCAGTTCAGATGCTACAGTCATTTTAATTTGGGTATGTCATTTCAGGCATTTTCGCTACAAAATGGGGGTGGAGTACAAGAGGTTTTAAGCACAGTCAATATCCAGCACAGAGCTTTTATTTTGAAGTGCTGTTTCCTCCTGTAGAGTGAGTGACTAACAGACAGCTACTTGACAGAGACAGCAAACTAGCTCAACCATCTGGCCAGATGCAAGTATGACGCTGAATGTGTTCACCTGTGTGGACCTGGAACTGATGACTGAGGAGAAGTCTGGACCCCGAGGCTGGACCAGTCGGAAACCACTGGCCTGGAGACGTGCAGTTAGCGTGGCTAAAAACAGATTTAAAAAATCTGAATGAGAGTAAAACAATAACAAGAAGAAAAAAAGGTAGATAATGTTACTGAAAGACAAGAAGCACCTTTTGTTTACTTGTGTCGGCCATGTTGGCTCCATCACTACCAGCTTTTGCTTTTACTGTGTGTGTGTGTGTGTGTGTGTGTGTGTGTGTGTGTGTGTGTGTGTGTGTGTGTGAAAGACAGGAAGGGAGCAAAGACATGAAAGCGCATGCCACCTGTGTGTGTGTGTGTGTGTGTGTGTGTGTGTGTGTGTGTCAGCTTTAAGCCCATGTAACCACACTCTGACCTCAATCTTTATGCAGAGAGCAGATTAGTAAATCAGGGTGAGATTGGCTCTTACACAGAGAGGGATTAGCAAGTCTGCACATGATTGGACGGTTGCCTGGTTGTTAGCGAGACTCAAGACTGCAGATGTTGTTGATGTTGTTGTTGTTTATGTTGGTTTCTCCTCCTTCCTCCCTCTTTTATTAAAGGAGCAGTTCTGCATTATGGGAACATACACCTTAGTTGCTTTCTTACAGAGAGCAGATGGACACCACTCTAGTGACTGTACAGTATGCGAATTTGCGAATCCTCGGATGGTGAAGGAATGGCCTGCCTTACTCTGCGTCTGATTGGCTTACCCTAACCCCTAACCAATCTCAGTCCTCTTTCCTAAACCTAACCAATCCAAACAACGAAGGCAACGAGTACGAGCCACTCATAGGGAGAGCAGGGTGGGTCATTCCTTCGCTGTCCCCAACTTTGTGTACAGAACATATAAGGCTACAGCCTGTTAGCTTAGCTTAGCATAAAGACTGGAAATAGAGGGAAACAGCTAGCCTGGTTCAGTCCAAAGGTCACCACTACCAGCAGCTTTAAAGCCCATTCATTAACATGTTATAGCTTATTTTTTTCATTGACTGTTTCCAGTCTTTATGCTAAGCTAATCTAACCATTTGACAGCTGTGACTTCATATTTGATGTACAGATATAAGAGTGGTATTGATCTCATCGTCTAACTTTCAAGTAATCAAATAAATTCATTTCCTAAAGTGCTCAATGATTTTTCGCTTATTAATAAAGTGAAATTAATCAATAAAACCGATATTCTGTCCCTGTCTTCCTGCTTCATTCTCTGCTATTTATAAAATGAGCTGCACAAATCTGCACTGGAATTTAATTTCCACAAAAGCCTGTGTGTTCATGCATGTGGTCATGTGTTCGTGTGTGTGTGTTTACAGGTACTGGCCACAGGTCTGTCTGGTTTATACTCGTCTCTTCCAGCCAGGCTGCAGGTTTACAGTGAGGACTGGCACTATCTGGACCAGGCTGACTGGCAGCAGGTAACCATGGCGACCACACAGTCAGGCAGTGAGTGACATAATGAATGAATGAATGGATGGATCCGTGACAGTGATGAATTCAGAATGACAGTGAGTGAAAAGACAGAACAAAGGAGGTTTTGTGTGTGAAAGGAAGACAAAGTTAATGAGTGAATGAATTAACAAATGAGCCAATTTTAAAAAGTAACAACAGTCTACATCCGGATGGTCCCAAAAAGAGAAAATATCCAGTGAGCCAAAATGCCTTGTTGATGCCAGAGGTCAGAGGAGAATGGCCAGACTGGTTCAAGATGATAGAAAGGCAACAGGAAGTCAAATAAGCACTGGTTCCAACCAAGGTGTGCAGAAGAGCATCTCTGAAGCAACAACACCTTGTCCAACCTTGAAGCAGATGGGCTACAGCAGCAGAAGACCACACCAGGTGCCACTCCTGTCAGCTAACAACAGGAAACTGAGGCTACAATTCACACGGGTTTTCTCACCAAAACTGGACAATAGAAGATTGGAAAAACCACATTCAGATGGAAGCATGGATCCATCCTGCCTTGTATCAACGCTTCAAGCTGCTGCTGCTGCTGCTGCTGGTGGTGTAATGGTGTGGGGGAGATTTTCTTAGTACCAACTGAGCATGGTTTAAACACCACAGCCTACCTGAGTATTGTTGCTGAGCGTGTCCATCCCTTTATGACCACAGTGTACCCATCTTCTGATGGCTACTTCCAGCAGGATAACGCACCATGTCACAAAGCTCACATCATCTCAAACATGACAATGAGTTCACTGTACTCCAATGGCCTCCACAGTCACCAGATCTCAGTCCAATAGAGCACCTTTGGGATGTGCTGGAACGGGAGATTCTCATCATGGATGTGCAGCCGACAAATCTGCAGCAACTGTGTGATGTCATCATGTCAATATGGACCAAAACCTCTGATGCATTGGTTACCTTAAGCAATTTATGAACAAGTGCATGAAAAAATAAAAGAATACATGAAAGACCGCCTGCATTACTGACTAAACGGATGATATCACTCTGACCTTGTGTTCGGGTCAACAGGTTCCTGCTCTTGTCCACTTCCTGCACTCACTGGACTTCTGCAGTGCCGTCACCAAGGTCGCTCACCCCTCCATCCGCTCTCAGCTGCTGGGTTACATCTACAACGGCTTCCTGGTGCCTGTCCTGGCTCCTGCTCTGCACAAGGTAGCATCTGTATTTCCTGTTGTTGCTGATGCTGAATGGATCTTGAGTAGGTTTTGTGGTGCTGACATATTACTGTTGAAAAGTTTGTAATCTCCTGCCACCAAAGCTTGACCGGTTCCAGTCAAATGTCTGAGAGGAATATTCCTTATGTTTGAATGGTCTCTGATGCTTTTAGGTTGCAGAGTCTTCTTCTTTAGTCTTTTGTAGTATAAAGAATTTGTTTTGTATTGCAAAACAAAACAATTTACAATTGTGTTTCATTGTACATTTTTATAAACCATGGATATGTTACAATTGTACTTTATTTTGTAGTGATTATGTTGAAACTTTACGCTTGCTTACGTTTCAGCAACACTGTAGTTAACATGTGGTCCGGTTTAGGCACATAAAACACTTGGAACTGGAAAGGTAAAGATCATGCTTTTGCGTAAAACACATCAGTTTGGTGGCACAAACGGCTCACTAAAACACATTGAGCTTCTGTAATACAAACACCGCTGGAAATGCAGCAACAGTTTGCTGAAACATCTAAGCTGGGTGGCACAAACACAGCTAGAAATGCAGTGATTTCTCACTAAAACACACCAACATTTGGTGCCACAAATTCCGCTAGAAATGCAGTGACTGCTCGCTAAAAAATACCCCAGTTTGGTAGCACAAATGCCACCGGATACACGGTGACTGCTTAAGTAAAAACACCCATGTTTGATGGCATAAACCGCCTTGGAAATGCAGTGATGTCTAACTAAAAAACACATAAGTTTAGAGGCACAAATGCTGTTGGAAACACAGCGATGGCTTATTAAAAAACATCCATGTTCGGTGGCAAAAACGCCACTGAACACACATTGATAGCTCACTAGAAAACACCTATGTTCAGTGGCACAAACCTCCCTGGAAATGCAGTGACAGGTCATTAAAAAACACCCACGTTTGGTGGCAGAGATGTTGCTGGAAACACAACGATGGCTCACTAAAAAACACCCATATTCAGTTGCATCAACCCCTCTGGAAATGCAATGATGGCACATTAAAAAACACCCACATTTAGTGGCATCAATGTCACTCGACATTCAGTGACAGCTCGCCAAAAACAACCATGTTTGGCGGCACAAACCCCCTTGAAACACAGTTATGGCACATTAAAAAATACCCACATTCAAAGGCACAAATGCAGCTGGAAATGCAGTGACAGCTTGCCAAAAACACCCATGTTCAGTGGCACAAATTTTGCTGGAAACACAGTGGTGGCTTCTTATAAAACACCCATATTAGGTGATGCAAACACAGCTGGAAACACGCCGAAGGCTTAAAGCTTTAAGAGTATTCTCTCGTCATGCAACACTGTGAGGACATTGAGTAAATGGAAGTTTGAATTATTTCATTCTTCTTTTGGGACCAAAACTATTTTAGGTACAATTGATACATTTGGCGTCTGAATGAAACTGTTTTTATCTAAGTTAGAATAGACATGACTGGAGGAAAGACGAAAAACATCAGGATAACAGCTGATGCCAAAGCTTTGAACAGGAGAGTATTTTCTTATTTGATTACATTCATGCTAACATAAACATTAATGTGTGTGTAGCTGACGGTTGAGGAGGTGATGACCACCACAGCGTACCTGGATCTGTTCCTGCGCTCCATCTCTGAGCCCGCCCTCCTCCAGAGCTTCCTGTCCTTCATCCTGCTGCATACACACGACAACGTGCACATCCTGGACACACTGGTCAGCAGGGTCAACACACCTTTCCAGGTAACACGCACTCTTCTTCAGCCTGTTGTTCCATACTTTATTATTAATCTGTTGAAGATGACCTTTGATTTTTTTGCGTGTCCGTTAGCTGGGCACAGTGTCGCTGGCTCTGTTCAGGACTCTGATTGGTCTCTTCTGTGAAGACGTCATGCTGCAGCTGGTGTTCAGGTCAGTCACACAAAGACTGTAGCTCCAGGAAAGTAAAGCAAACATTTTTATTTTAATTAGCTTGTTCGGGTCTGTTTTGTGAGCAAGTCTCTTAAACCAGAAGTCTCGTTCTGAATTCTGACAAGAGACGATATTTTCATTGTCATGGCTGAACATTTAGCTAATTTTTACAATGTGAGATATCAGAACAAGACACAAAGCAGATTGGAACAAGAGAAATGTACAGAGAAACATTTTATTTCTCTGAAGATATGCTTTCAGTAACGTTGCAAGACACTTATTATAATGATCCAAACCTGTCAGTGGCAAAAACATGCACTTAACTGGACGTAAATTGGCAGTGTGAACATGCCCTGAGTGGCTACATTTCAGCCAGTTTTACTGCTTCTATGCTGCCGACTGCAATATTGGACCAAATGACCCTTTGCTGTGTGTCACGCTTCTTTAATACATCATCAAAAGACTTCCGCAAAGGATACACCTATGCATCCTTGCTCATAACTCCCCCTCAGGCAAGCCTCCTCTCTCCTCGAGATGCATTTTAGAAATTGAGACATCCTTTGGTGTGTCCTCAGGTATCTGATTCCCTGCAGCCACCTGAGCAGGAAGCAACGCTCCTCCTTGAAGCAGACGGACTGTTACTCCTCCAGCGCTGCCTCCTTCCTGCTCCTCCTGCCATCCTGGTGCCCTGGAAACCTCCACAACGTTAACACACACTCACACTTGGAGCACATCCACTGGCCCAAAGGAGCAGGTCAGCACAAGTGAGCAACACAAAGTAAATAATCTCTCACGTGTATTGTGCTAACTTAAATTCTCTGTCTGTGTCAGATCTGTCAGTATCAGACAGTGTCGGTTACCGTCGGGGTTCAGACTTTCTCATGGATGTTAACTACCTCCACTACCTCTGGGACGCCCGCCAGGCCATCGCCACTTCCCACAGGTCAGTCTCAACTTTCCTCTACTATGAAATCGGGGGTAGACTCTGGACCAGCTTTTATACATCATGCACAGTATCTTAGATTCTGCTAATGGTGGTAATTAAGCTAAAGGAAAAGTAGAAAAATTGTTAGAAAAGATGGACTGAGAAAATGAATGGATAGCTGGGTCATTTAATCATAGTTTTGGCCATATTTTTGGATCAGACTATTAGGGAAACAAAGCACCAAACCTTTGTGCTCCAATGGTTCAATGTTACAAAGCATTTTAGGGACATCTGCTGGGCAACTTGTGGTACTGCATTTTTAAGGGAGGCTTAAGACCTGATGATACAATGAAAATACTATGAGCAATAAATGCTAATATTTTACAGTAGTATATTATATTATAGTATATTATATATGTATTATATTATATGTATTTTATTTTTAGTGGGCTGGATTCATCCTCTGGAAAACAAAAATGTTAATACCAAATTTCATGACGAAAAATCTCAATCCCATGGTGACAATAGAAGAACAGTCAGGGGATCACCAAGTCAGTAGCGATCTTCCTCCGGGGAACATGAATGTTTGTACTCATTTTAATGGCAATCCATCCATAGTTGTTGAGATAATTGACAAAAAAGACAAGTGTCAATTTCATGGTTGTGTTAGAGGAAGAGCTTTATGACAGTGCTAAAGGAAAATTCAGAAGATCTCCAAAGTCAGTGAGATTCATCCTCCGGGGAACTTGAATATCGGTACAGAATTTCCTATCAATCCATGCAACAGTTGTTGAGATATTTTTAGTCTGGACTGATAGACAATCCTTACATCCTATTAAGAGATAATTTAATACGTCCGACATCTTCAGTTCTGATGTGCTTTGTTTTCTCTCCAGGGCGTGTCGACTTTGGTCGGCTCGGTATGACGGGATCGACCCACCACCTCAAGAATACCGGTCGGACACACCAGGAGACGACATAGAAGATGAGGAGGAGATCATACGGCGAGTCAAGAGTGACTCCATCTGCTCTCTGGGCATCACTCCTCCTCCCTCTGCCCTCTCCCCCACACCCTCCTCCTCAGATACCATCTCTACGAGCAACCAGACAGGACGAGCCAGCTCTGCGCTGGAGCTGGAGTGGGACGACATTTTTGCAGATGACGATCCCTCTTCGTCAGGGCTGATAAACACGGCACTTGCAAACGGCACCATGGAGGTTGACAGATGCACTTCTACTACACCCTTACCTCCTCAGCACATCCAGGAAATGCGACGCACTGCGACCAAACTGGTGCACGGCTCGTACGTGGAGGAGTCCGAATTTGAGGAGGATGTTCTGGTCTACAACCTTGTCGCCCAGAGAGAAACTAAGGCCGCCACTTTGGAGCGAATCATGGCAGCAAATCGGCGGGCACGTGGGAGCATTTTAAATGGCCAACAGGTGTCGGCCACAGCGACAACAACGGCAATAACAACAATGTTAACGACAACAGGGAGGACGGTAATGGAGACGGTTAACAGTATAATGTCGACAAGGAGGAGGAGCGAGGATGGAGGGAAAGAGGAAAGAAGGAGGAGTGAGGATTATTTGAAGGAGGTGAGGAGGAGGAGTGAGGACTGTGGGAGAGAGATGGGGAGAAAGAAGGAGGTTTGGGAAGATGACATAAAGAGGATGGACGTACAAGGAGGACGTCAGTTTTTCACCAACGGCTTTAATGCTAAGAATCACATCATCGATGAATGTGATGATACAGATGAAGATGGCAGGACGTTAAAACAAAACTGCAGCATGAGTGACTTCACAGCGACCGTCAATCACACACACCACAACACACAACATCCCACGCCATGTTTAGTGACTTTACCCAACGGTTACTCTGAATTTGAGCCACGTGACCATTTGGTGTTTGACGCCAAGCCTCCAAATCTGCCTGGCAACAAAGTTGCGAATAGCGATGACTTCCTGTCCCGATACCACGAGCTCATGCTCTTGTTAGGGGTGGAGCCAGACTGTGACGACATCACACACGACATCAGCACATTCAGGAGGCGGGTCCGAGCGCTGAGGCAAAAACTGGAAGAGGAGGAGGAATTCGCTTTTGGATCCTCGTGGGACGATGGAGAGGAGGAAGAAGGAGAAGAGGAGGAGGTGATGGAAGAGGAAGAGGACGTAGAGGAAGGAGAGGAGAGGAAGAGCAGCAGTAAGAAAGGCAGCAGGAGGAATGGAGTTCCATTTACAGGTGTGTGTTTTCAGGCAGGCATATGGTGTGAAAGTAAATAAAAAAAAGCTTCACACATCCTCACCCCGACCTCTTCACATGTCAACATTTGGTCATGGACTTTCCACGTCCATTTATGACGTGAAAGGTACCCTGGATGTGTTGGTTGTTGACGTTCTGGGACGCCATGTCAAGTTCTGCCTGTTAGATGCATCGTCTTCTTTTAAAATATACTTCCGTTTTCACTGTTAATTTAACATTTACATGCAGCCCTTTTCAAACTAAATGCACTACGTCAGTACAACACCGTGAATTGATGTTTTTTTTTCTTCAGCAACAAACGCACATGGTTGCTTTTCGGTAAAAAGAACAGGGTTTGGCTTTATAACCTTACAGGACATGAACACCACTCTGCCGGGTGAAGGTCTGTGTTTGTTGGACCCATCCACCACCCTGCCTTTCCCTAAATGCATTTCCATTGTGTTTCATTACACGCAACACTTTTTATTATCTCTCTTACACACATCACACACTAACCTGTAGTTTCCCATGATGCCACAGGTCCCTTCATCAGCGTCCTGTTGTCCCGGCTTGAAAACCTCCTGGAAAACACCATCGCTGTGAACCTGCTGGTGACGGGCATCCTTGCCCAGCTGGCATCGTACCCACAACCTCTCCTGAGATCCTTCCTGTTCAGCACAGACACACACAACCAGCCCAACGTACGCACACTGTACCAGGTAACAAACACACACACATCATATATGTCTGACTCAATTGTTCCAGGCATCTAAATAATAATACTGTCCTGTAGGTGTTGGTGTCGGTGCATGTTCAGATCGAGCGCTACGTGGCGGGCAGACCAGACTATCCTGCCCTGGTCACTCAGGCCTGGAGGTTCTTGTTGGCTAAAGACCAAGACAGCAAGTTTAGAGGTGAATGAACACACACACTAACAAACACAGATGGTACAAACCGGTCCCACAGCTGGAGGTTATTGTGCATGAAGCTGCAGGAAAGAAACCTGCACCAGTTTAATAGTGGCAGAGGTAGAAGTTACACCAGGAGACAGTTAGCAGTGACTCCAGGAGGTCAAGTCCGACACATCAGCCCCTGTAGAGCAGCACATTGTAGTTTTTACTCTTTGGTTTTTGTACTGATTAAACAAAGGAGATAAGCATGTTAATTAATAAGCTTTATAGGTGCTGGTCAGTGGGTTTTCTTGCCTTTGGAGAAAGCCAGCTGTAGTGCTGTCACTCAATACTGGACCAAGCTCAAAAATTGTTATTTCCATTAGCCATTTAGCCACAAAAAGGTGGGAACATAGGGTCCAGGTTAGGAAAATACTGTACCTCCGTTACCCTTCTGAGTCGACCCTTTTGACACTATTTAACAAACTAGCGAGCGCTCTACATGAAGCTTACTGATGCCTTTACTTTCACATTCTGCATCTCAGAGTGCCTCCAGTCTCAGGGCGGCGACATCATCCTGGACCCGTCTCTTCCTAACGGCTCTGTGAGGAATGCTTTGGCTTTGCCTCCTCTCAGCTACCTGCCTCCCTGCCCTCCCATCCCCTCTCAAGCCAAGAGCCGAGTGTTCGCCATCGTCCTGTTCGCCGAGTTCCTGAAAGAGCTGGCTGCCATCGCCCAGGAGCACAGCATCGCACTGGACTGCTCCGCAGAGGAGTAATGGGAGTGTTGTTGACTTTAACTAGCTGTGAATATCTGCCTGAGAAACTGCCATTGATGTGCCCGTGAGCAACTACATAGCGAAGGAGCCCCCAGCAGGAGACTGGAGCAGTCCTGAAGACACAAGCACAAAACATGCAACTTAGATCATACTACACGTGTGAATAATTTATGTGGATATTACAGTAATATATTTGTATGTACAGTATGTTTGTATTCCTAGCAGCACTTGAATATTTTGAAGTTTTCCCTATTGTGAATATGGATATTTATATGTTGATGAAAATGATTTGAAAGAGATTATTCTGGAGATAAATCAAGCTTTCTGTGGGATCAGTGCAAAAAGTTTTCTACACTGTTTACTGAAATCTTTGCAGTTATTTCTTCATTTGGAAAAAATGTTGGTTATTTAAGAGTTTTATTGTTATTTAGGTTTATTTAAAAATACCTTATTGTGGCAATCCTACTCAGGAGGGGAAACCTGACGCATAAACTTGGATAAAAATAAAACTAACCTCACCTGAACACATTAAAGTGACTTTACATCAGTTTTGCTAACCATTTATCAACACGAAAAATAACTTCACTTGAGGCACGCTAGCTAGCCTGCATGACAGTAAGCTGCTAGCTAGCTGCTTGGGCTAAAGGTTTGTACATTCAACTTAAAAGTCAAGTGTGCAGGATTGAAGAGCATGTGTCGGGCCGCACTTCCCCTTGCCATAAAATAACCCAGGTATGAGTCCTGAAACCTGGAAATGGATTAGCATTTTAGCACTCCATTTTAGCAACCCAGTCTCACTCTGAAGTTGTCGAAATCTGGCGCTTGGGCAGTGGCACGAAAAATGGCATGACGTGCTGCCTATCGCCATCATAGTTTATAGCATTTGGTGGCATCAATGGGAAACGCAGTGGGACAAGAAAGAAAGAAAGTTAAGGCAGTGCAAGTCCAATGTGGGAGGGTGCTCACATCCTGTAAGAATATAAAGCCAAACCCTGTTGTTTTTTCCTAAACCTAACCACGTGCATTAGTTGTTGGAGGGAAAAAAAATAACGTCAATTTGTGGTGTTGTACTGACACAGTGCTTTTATTTTGAAAGAAACTGCATGCAAATGTTAGATTTCCTGTGAAAACAGAAGTGTATTTTGAAAGAAGACGATGCATGTAACAAGCAGAACTTGACACGGTGTCCCAGAGCGTCAACAACCAACACACCCAGGGTTCCTTGCGTGTCGTCAAATGTCAAAATGTGACGAGGTCAGAGTGAGAATGTGTTGGTTTTCCTGTCATGTCTTCATCTACAAACACAAACACACACACGGACAAAGCCTTACTTAACCGACAGAGATTTTAGTGCAAGATGCAAAAATGAAATGATTTGTTTCTCTCATTTGCATTTCTGTCTATGTGCATTTTGTTGTTTTCAATGTAAAGTGTGTGATTTATGTGAAGAAATGTCTTTAATTTTTATCCTTTTTCACCTGAGAAAAAGTGAAATTATTTGCTGTTATGCTCCTTTGGTGTTCCCTTGTGCTGCGTTCACGTCAAGTAGGGGGAAAAAGTACATGACTACGTGACTTCAAATGCATCTAAAATCAAGAAAACATCCAAATTACAGGAAATGCTTCTGCCTGTTTGATGTGAGCACAGCATACACTCTACCAGCCTCCCTTCAAAATAAAAGCTGTGTTACCATGGAGACATAATGGGATGGACAACAGTGCAGCTCTTGGCTCAACTTGCTGTGCATTGATACTGCCACCTGCTGGTGAACCACTGCTCTTTTCTTTTTACTGTCTGGTCTCTGTTTTTGGAATAAATTATTGCCAAATGACGTGAAAATAATAAAACAGATTATCACAATCTTGTTTTTCAAAAAGCCCAAAAGTATTTTGCAAGTTTTGTGTGTTTATTTCTGCCATTATTTGTATGACACAGTAATTTAAAGGGTCCTAAATGTACTTGGAAGGTATCAATGGTCCAAACGTGGCAGTTCAGCACTCCTGAAACCTGCTGATGAATTTCCTTACAATTAGACATTTACTCAAGTACTGCAGTTCAGTACTGGTGCAGCACCATCTCATTGAGGTACAGTCAAGTACGACACGTGTGCTGATGTGAAAAACAGTCTGCATCTCAGCAAACTTTGGTTAGCTGCTTCCTGTCTTGTACAATCTCTGACAGAGATTTGAGGCGACAGACGGCAGAGACACGGTGCCAGCCGGTTGATCAGCACGAGAAACTTTGGTAGTTTGAGTTTTCCACCTGACATTTGGAGAAAAAGAAGGAGAGGACAGGAGGTGATAACGATGATGATGAAGGTTTACCTGCTGATATGGGCTGTCGGTGAGTCAGTGAAAGAAACTTTGTGTTTGCTTTGTAATGGAATGACAGGACGTGCCTCTTCCACATTTTAGGATTTTAGCTGAGTCGCCTGATCAGGGTGGTAAATCTGGGAAAAAAAAAAATCCAATTACATCAGACTGAACATCAACCAAAATCAAATCTAGTCAAATCTAGTCTAGGCATTTACCTGGAGGGGATCATGTGTTTGGTCGTGTGTGTGCAGCAGTGTCTATCCGCAGCTAATCTCACAAACTGGACCAATCGTTCTAAAGTTTTGTGTGCACATTTATGACTGTGGTGATTCACAACTCTTGAAAAACCTGTTTTGCTGGCTGTTTTACGCCATCATTTACTGCAGACTCCTCACGCCACTAAACTGGCTGGTAGGGGGATGCAAGTTGTCCAGAAATCAGCTCAGCTAAAACAACAAACCTTGCCATGTGTTGCAGGATGTATTTTGGCCTTCATTGTGGCTCAAAACTGACATCCATAGAAAAGATGGGCTTATTTTGAACTGGAGCATTGACAGACTCAATGTGTTAAGTGCCACTGAAGTTAGGCACGATACAAGATGAATTAGTCCTCCTTGTTGTTAGCTTCGCTGCTATCTTTTTTTTAACGGCTGGAGAAGTCGTCAATGTGTCAGTAAAAACAACTGCTTTTCATGGTGCTATCTTGGCAGGAAATGCAGTGATGTCTGGGTTAGCACAAAAAGCTTTTCATGGCACTATCCCTGATGGACAACAACCACGTTTGGTGGCTAAAAATCTGTGGGACACACGGCTATGAATCGTTAAAAAACAACTGGTTTTGTTGTTGGTTGGTCTTGAACAGTGGTCAGCAGCATCTCGCCTTGGTGTCACACCATCCACCATCCCCCCCACCCTTCAATGATTAAGTCAGCTCATATACTACGTCACTATGGAAACCTTAATACGTATGAAACATACAAATGTAATGTATTTCTGGTTTGCATAAACATACAATGTGAACATTTTCTTTTGGTGACTGAGCTGAAACATCACTTATCCACTCATCGGCAAGTGGTCATCAGCAGACATTACTCAGAGGCTGCAACCAAAATGCGTTCAAACCACAGGTTTTTTTGTGTGATTTGTTGTTACAATTTAAATGCAACTTTAATTGCTCATTCTGTCTTTGTTTACCTGTAGGTGCTGTAATCATTTTATCCATGGGAGATGAAGATAATTACCATGATGACACAGATATTGATGACGAAGATGACGAAGATGATTCATTCAGTGGCAGTGGTGAATCAAACTTATCCCTATTCATACCTGAAAACCTTTCGACACTCTTCCAACCATGGCGAGATGAAGACAACCTGTTGAATCTTTCCTCCTCAGGTAACTTCAGACTCTCTGGTCTATGATCACTTCTGTGTTTTACTTATCAGTCCCTCCAGGATGTTGTGATTGCAACAGTTAACACAAATTCAGCCAATCCCAGCGAGTTCTGTGTCAATTTTGTCCAATTAGTGCAACTTTAGCACTAATTTGACTATTTAAAATGGGTAAAGTCAGTTAATCGTAGAGCTGCGTGCAGCATATTGATTCACGCAGCCCCTCTCTCTTTGACTGTCGCTGCTGCTGTGGACCAGAGCTCTGTGCCTGGAGTCACACAAGTGACAGTGACAGGGCTAAGTGTTAGCATCACACGGCTAATGTTACCCAAAGGTTATTAACAGATTTAATGACAGAGTCAAGCCGTTTCAGTGTTGGTGTGAGATTAACAGCTCAGTGTTGGATGTTAACTGCTGCTGCACGATTTCTGCCCAAGCATGAAAACATGACAAGTAGTGATAAAATCACGCTGTGCTGTGTTAGCTCGTGCTGACATGAAGAGAACGGCTCACAGAGGGTCTCCCACCTTGGGGTTCAAACAGAAACCCTCTTGCTGTGAGGCAACAATGCTAACCACTGCACCACCATGCCGCAATGTTTTAAGATTTTTAAAAAAATTTCAACATGTAAGATAGATTTTTTTTAAAACTTAGGCCTAATTATTCAGGTTTTTAATCAGGCTCAGGCCCAAAACTGCTGCCATGGGTCGAGCTTGGATAGACACTGTGCGGGTTCACGTATGGTCATGATTTTTTTTTCACATCAGTCTTTCCCAAGTGGTGCAGCCACAGGGTCCAGATTCCTCCTCAGTCATCAGTTCAAGGTACACACAGTTTAATATATTCAGCATCACACTTTTGTTTGGCCATGTCGTCAAGCTAGTTTGCTGTCTCTGTCAAGTAGCTGTCAATTAATCTACAGCAGGAAATGGCACTTCAAAATAAAAGCTATGCGCCAGAAATTCACTGTACTTTGAAATAAAGTCCATTCAGAATAGACTCACTTTTGGACTGTGACCCACCAGTTGAGAACCACTGCTGTAATTATGTTTTACACTCATGTTGTTGCATTTTAAAGGCTGACCTGTCATCTCTCTCTACGTGCAGATGCCACAGACTATTCATTGATGGGAGGTGTTGCAGAAAATGGAGTTGAAGATGATAACACCACCAAGGACTCCTCCTCTTCCTCCACATCTAACCTCAACCCACTCTGTCTGCTCGTCTATATTCTCTTAACTTTGTTCACGTTACCATATTATATGTCATGATACACAGTAAAACATTTCAAGAGCTCAGAATCGCTTGTATGAAATGGCTTCTTTTATATTTATCAGCAGTGACATGATATGAGGAATGTCATCTGTAATTATTGTGGTGTGACTGTATGCAGATGACACTGCTTGTTATCTGTAATTATCCTCTGATAAACACTGTCAGGTGAATTGTGAAACTACAATTTACAAAATTCTCAGAATTTATGAGCCAATATTTTTGATCAGTTAAGTTTGATGTCATTGTGGGTACATATATAGTTTTAAATTAATCTATGGACTTTTTTTTTTTAGCTATTGTCAGGAATTATGGAGCAACTAGTTTTGTTGGTTTATTTTTTTTAAATTGGCAATTCATGTTTCAGATTTCAGAAGGCAGAAATGTGGGACTTTTACCTTGGAATATCTCTAAAGACAGTGGTTCCCAACTGGTGCAACCACGGGGTCCAGATTTCTCCTCAGTCATTAGTTCAAGGTCCACACAGTTAAATATATTCAGCGTCATACCTGAGCTGGCCATGTCATCGAGGGAGTTTGCTGTCACTGTCAAACAGCTGTCAATCAGTCACTCACTCTACAGCAGGAAACGTCACTTCAAAATAAAAGCTCTGTGCCAGAAATTCACTGTCCTTTAAAATAAAGTGTGCTTGCTACAAGCTTGATATTTTCGTGAGTCACTTGCAGTCCATCCAGAAAAGACCCAAGACCCACCAGTTGGGAACCTCTGTTTTAGAACATATGCATTTGTCTCCACCCATAAAACCATGAAAGTGGCAGAAGGCTTTTAGTCTGACAAAATTAAAGTGATTTAATGTCATAAATTGATGCAGAAAATTCCCAAACTGGATCAAGATACCTTACAAATATCAGCAGTGTGCTACAGTGGTGTCATTGCAGGTGATGTGGAAAGTGTGCCACCAGGTAGATGGGGAGGTTACTGAGAAGGAAGTGAGTATACTCATATATATTCTTGTGGCTTTTTGGCTGATAGGTGGGTATACTGTAAATAGTCAGAAAACAAGGTTGGTCAACACATTCTCACTCTGACTTCTTCACGTTTGGTCATGGACTTTGCATGTCTACATACGACGTGCAACCCTGATTGTCTTCTTTCAAAACACACTTCTGTTTTCACTGGAAATTTAAAGTTTGTATACAGTCTCTTTCAAAATAAAAGCACTACATTGGTACAACACCACCAACTGACATTGTTTTCCTTCAACAACAAAAACACGTGGTTGGGTTTAGGAAAAAAGAACAAGGTTTGACTTGAAAATCTTGTGGGACTTCAACACTGCTCTCCCAGATTAAAGTTGGTGTTCGCTGATCCCACCCACCACCCGTCCTGCCCACCCCACTCGATCTTTTGCCACCTTAACTTTTGTTCTGGTCCCGCTCCATTTCCCCCTAATGCTGCCAGGTGCTGTTACTATATGCTAGCTACTATAGCCTAACTATAACGGTGACCAGACGCTTATCATGCCGACGTTAGAATGTGGCTTTTTTCGTTGGTGTCCGATGCCGCAAGTCATTACCCAAGTGCTGGATTTCGATGACTTCACAATGAGACCGGGTTGGGTAGGTATACACACCAAGAGTTGACAACATGTTTAACTACTGTCACTTTTTAGCCAACCATTCAATCACAATGGAGAACGGACAAATACCACAAAGACCAACCGTCACATCTTACATGTGCAAGTGCTGAACAACAACACCAACAATAAAGGAGAAGTATGTTAACATACTGTGTATACATGAATATATGTTTCCTCTCATGAACCCACACAGACCAGCAGGTCCCTCCTCTGTCTCTACCTGCTCCAGCCTTCCCTTCATCCTCAGCAAATGCTTTACTGCATCATAACAACCAGATGCAACCAAAGCATCTCAGTTGAAAGAACGCTCCTTGCAAGGCACCCTCAAGTGCTCCCAGCTAGGTGTTTCCTACAGAGCGCCTGGTGTTTTCAGCAGGGAAAAAATCACCCTGGTTGGCACCACCCCGTAGTGTCTGATGATGACCCAGTTTACAAATATAATCAAACTCCACCAGTGCTCTATACTTGGCCAGTTATTCAAGGATAGAAAAAAAAATACACCAAACCAAGAACTTTTAGATAGTTGTTGTTGACCTGTAGAGAAGCAGTAAAGTCATCAGCTGATCTGAAATCAGCATATCTTCAAAATAATTACAGTTAAGCTTCAAAAACTGGCCCTACACCTTTTTTTCTTTGCATGAGTCTGCCATTCTGTAGTTTAAAAATAAGCCGCAGGGGCGTTAAAGGTCACCTGTACCAAATGTTGTGGCTTCAAACATGACAGAGTGAGAATTAACACTAACTTAGCAGGTCCTCCTGGTGAGCTATCAAGCAGAGAAGCTGAAAACTGAGCTAGCATCCTGTGTCTGTGTGGAGCGAGCGCTGCGGTCGATGACTCAGTTCCTGAATACTGATACCGAGAGTGATTTAGAGGGTAAAGGCATAGGGGCGGGGAGGGGGTGTGTCGAGATGTCGAAACACCGAGGGGGGAAAGGAAAAGGTTAGGGTACAGAAAAAAAGAGACTGTAGCAGGCGGAAAGTACCAGAAACAGAAAAGGCAAGATGTACATGACATGGCCAAAAGTATGTGGACACCTATATATTACAACCATATGTGATTGCTAAGCATGTCATTCAAAAATCACAGGCATTAATCAGGTGCCTTGACAGCCTCCACTCTTCACTGTCCACTCAGACACAAGATCATCAGTGAGCTCCAACGCTGATGTCAAGTGATCAGGTCTGGCTTGTTCCAGGATGAGGTCAGGGCACTGGGGAAACTATTTCTTTATGGAGCTGGCTTTGTGCACAGTGGTAATTTTCATGTTGAAATAAGGAGTCCAACTTCAGCAGAGTTATAAAAACACTGTTGTCTAAAAACATCATTGTAAGATGTCGCATTAAGGGGCCTGAACCAAACTGCTGTTCTGTGTCCACATACTTTTGGCCATACAGTGTTAGAACAGACTAAAAGAAAGCGAGGAAGACTGAGAATAAAGCTGAGAAGGAAGAGAGGCAAACAGTGAGTAGCAGGTGGGATGAGAGACACGACGAGAGCAAGACAGAGCTGCAGAGATAGGAAGAGGGGGGAAGGAAGAAAGAGAGCACAAAGCAGTAAGCTCGTAGAGAAGAAGTGAGAGTTGAGGCAGAGGAAGAGGAAAAGGGTTCGTGGAAAAAGGAACAACATAAAGAAAATAAAAGGACAGACACTCAACAGATACGCCGATGATCGTCCATCATCTTTAGGAACATATTTTAAGAGCGAGAGAAAGCCAAGTAAATTCGTCGACATGATGAAGTTGTGGAGTCGCCTCTGGTTCCTCGGTGAGTTCAGCTCTGACACCTTACCCCTGTTTAGATTTAAACTTACTTTCGTTTACTAATGTTGCTTTCCAGAGTGCTAATGAAATGACATAAACATGTGAGTTATTGAGTTATTGAAATTCGTAAGCAGATCTCCCGCGCTCACTCGCACTTTGAAATTCAAAACTTTCCAGGCTCAAGTTCAGATTGTTTTCACGCCCGTTCAATCAGACGCTGCAGAAAGCCTCGCGTTTTCCCTCCTGATCTGGTGAAATCTCTCTAACTCAGCTGCTTCCACTGCCATCCATTTATTTACCAACACTTTCAGGGCCTTGATTTAGTCTTAAATACACACTTGAATGTACTTAAATGACATCAAGGTTCATGCAAGGACTCAGAAACATTTGTCATATGCAGGAAGTAACACAGAGCACACAAAGGCAGAAATCTGAGTGAAAAGTTCTACACTAAAAGTGAATTATCAGGGAAAAGAGGGTAAACACAGTTATTTTTACCATCACCTCAACGTTTGTTACATGACCTTCTTCTTTGGCATAGTCCTGAGATGGACTCAAAAAAGTGGGCCCTGGAATTCTGGCTCGGACCACAATCAATCACACAAATATAAGTCATGTATTATATATGATATGATAAATTCAATGTTTGGGAAACATTAAAGAGAGGCTCTGGAGCTCTTTTTTGAGCGTTTAGCACTTAATTTCCTGCATTCAGGCTTAGTTTTATGCACAGATTTGGCTTTTCTGCATCTGTTTATGGTGGAAATGTCTTTAATGTTGTCAAAATAGGGAGCATGAAATGATACTTTCATGTTTTATTGGTGGGGACAAATGCACATGTAAATACTGAGGGAGGCGTGTCCCTTGTGTTCCCTCCAAAATCTGCGCCTATGGGTTTTCGAGCCACCATATGTGCTACTGTGTATTTAGGATTGCCACTAAAATGGAATCAGGTTTTAAAAGTACAAATTCTGTATCTGTAGCGATGACTATCAATGAAAAAAGGTTTTATGGTGGTTTATTCAACAAACAATGAAGATAACTAAAGTAAATCAGAGCCAAAAACGTACCCCCTCTTTTTCTAAGTGTCACCATGCTGGTGAATAAGTGCCAATTGACCCTTTGCTAAGTCATGCCACTGAAGCAGACTGGCCAACCATAAGATGACCAGGGTCCAACAACAACACAGCTCTAATGCAGTCGTTTCAGATTTCCTTCATTTTCAGGCTGGTGTTGTGGATGTTTTAATGATTATAACAGTGAAACAAAGACCGACCCTGCTGTCATTGTGCGCAGTCTGTCTGGTGGTGGATGTCCGGATGCTGGCAGCAGCACGGGGGTGAAGCCAAACACTGTTCATCTGCACACACTGCGATGCCACACAGCTGGTTCAATATCAGCAAAGTTTCCCTTTATATTCATTGTTTTGTGTGGTGATCAGCAGTGATGTGGTGGTTCACTTTTACTCTGTGATCTGTAGCCTATAGTTCGGCTTTAGCTTCTAACTATCTTTGTCTTTTTAACCTGTTGTTGCTGCTGAGTCAGTTTGACATCCTGGATATATCCTTTAAACACAGACTGTAGACCCCTCTGTCTGCTTCTCTCTGGACTCACTCTTTCATTTCTCCAAACATATGATCATATTTCTTCAGTTAGTTACAGTGTGGGCTCCATGCTTACTCTGACAGCTTGTTTGACCATCACAAAGGGACGGGGCTTAGCAAAAGGTCACCCGCATTTATTTTAACAGACTTAACAACATGTTACAAAGACTATCAGAGAGAGAGAGACAAGACAAAGATACTCTGAGCAGCCAGCAAGTTGCTAAACGGGTATAAAAAAGTCTGGGTTAAAATATATCTCCTCACCTTCCTCATGTTTTGTATAATCCATTCTGGCACACCTTCTGTTGCAGATACTGTTTAATGATGGCACTGAGCCCAAACGGGGAGGGGCTTAAAAATGTGATTGGGCCAGCACAATGTCAACTAAGAAAATATTCCAATGGACGAACCACAAAAGACAGTTGTGTCTACCCATAAGGCTCGTTGGGCCACTTGGAAACTGCCTGGTCTGCCAGATGGCCAGTCAACATCTAGCATAGCCTTTTCTGTCATCATTATGAAGGTATAAAAAGGTCAAATGACAGGGACACTGAGCAATCATTTGATCCACTGATTTCTCAAAAAGTCTTGATATGTTAAGACAGAAAATATTAAAAAAGTATTTTGCTTGCAAATTCATGGCACAAAACATGAATGCATTACATATTAAAATATTAAATAAATCCGATAATGTCAACAGATGATCAGGCACCAATTCACAGGTCAAAACAGCACAGAGGTCAAAGGTCGGATGTCACTGTAAACAAATAAATGTGTAGATATGCTGTTTTAATGCGCTCATTTGTCATCAGTCTTCTGTCCTGCTTCGATCTTACTTCTCGACTCACATTTTCACACCGGTGTTTGTCCTTTTTCACACATTTGCTGCAGATCTGTGAAGTCAAACCATGACCTTAGCTGTCAGCAAGTATACCTGTTAACTTTAGAGCATGTGTGCAGATAAGTGTTCTGTTTTCTCAGTGCATACAGATATGCCTTTGGATTACATTAGCCAGAATCTGGGTAATTCATATAGGTTTATTTAAATTATGTCTTTTGTTTTATGTTTCATTATTGTCTCTTTCTGTCTCAGTTCTAGCAACTTCTTCAATTTCCAGAGGACAAAATGTAACTGCTGTTTCTCAAGGTAACGTAAAGAAAGGTACAGTGACACTGGACGTGATTAACAAGTGATTTTTGTTGTTTCTGACACATTTAAAAATGTCTGCATGGTGGTGCATTAGCATTGTTGCCTCCCAGCAAGAGTGTTCCTGGTTTGAACTCCGGGATGGGATGTGCAAAGTTTACTTGTTAGCATAGCCAACCTAGTTAGCAAGCTAGCTCACTAACCCTGCAGCAGCTCCTAAGATTTTTTTTGTTCAATATTTCCGAGAATTTTTGTTTAATTGAACTTCAGTTTGGAAAACTAGCTCAGCTCTGAAGAAGAACAAAGGAATTTTGACAGACGCAAAGGAGCAGCATCCTGGTAGTTGCTAAATTCATATCCTATGATAGAATTATTTTCTTAAACGTTTCTGGACTATCAAAAATCCTATATGTCAACCTCAGCTGAGATAAGATGTCAGACTTGGGAAGTTTCTGTATATTTAGATGTCATGTCAGATAAAACTGGATGTGATTAAATCTGCCTTTTGGTATCAAGTTAAATTGGTGCTGTGTTTAATAACTGTGACTGATGACACCCTGCATCTATACTTGAGGGACTGTCTGTCATGGTGACAGTACCCACATCCTGCATGTGTCCTGTGCTAGTGTGTTGTGAGAGGGTGTGCTCTGAGGTCTCTGACTGACTCTGTGTGTCTCCTACATGTCTGACACAGATGCTCCTGTCCTTACTACTTCCCCATCACTGATGTTAGCAAATGCAACTCAAAATGACCCTGCCCGCACCACACCGCCCACTCCTTCTCCTCAGACTCAAACCTCAGTGAATGCAGCAGATCTGTCTTCACAAAACATAACGGTAAGTCATCTTAGAGATGTGCCCGGAGCATGTGACCCTCCAACAACTCCTTTGCTTTATGAAACTGACAGCATGAACACTTAGTGTTGCTTTGCTAATTCTCAAAGTTACGGAAAACAGCTGCACAAAAGTCTTTGTGAGTTGATTATTTTGTGGGACTGAGAGCAAACTATTTCTTTCTGGAAGATGAGAGGTTAACGATGCATCTCCTCAAGTGTCTAACGCTCTACACTAAAATGAGAGCCCTGTTGGTGGAAGAAATGGAGCGTTATACTTCTACATAAAATGAACCAACAGTTAAGTTAATCACACATTCACTCTGCTTGGCGAGTGGTGAGAGAGTGCTCTGGATAACCAAACAGTACATTCAGACAGTGCTTCGAGTTTATGAACAATCCAGGTTGTGTCAGAGTGCCCTCCGACACTCAGAATGAGTATTTCTGAACGCACCACTCACATCATCTTCCTCATTGTCTAAATCAAGCCAACAGAACTTGCTAGTTAGCGCTGGCAAATGTCTGCGGAGAATTATTTTGCCTCCAGCTAAGCCCCGCCCACCAAAAAAGTCAAACTGTTTACTAACAATAAAAGGGTCTATATACAGTTTATGGGTGGGACTAGGTTGGGGGCATCACATTGGGGGGAAACGTAGGACAGACTGCCCAGGGACCCAATGGGAGGGGGGCCTCCTCTTCTTCTCAGTAATTAGTGCCAAAGATTACATTTGGAGAGGACATATGTACACATAAGACTGAACTTTGTCAACAAAAACATAGTGGAGGCTCTCTAAAGGCCCCTCTCATAGCCTGGAAATCTAAAATCTAAATCTAGAAAGATTTAGGGTCTGGCTATGAATAATGCAAATGGCCCAACTCGAGGGGCGGCACCAAGCATGCATTTCTAAATATTACTGCAAGCAATTGGATAACACTATGACCAATCAGAACAATACACAGGGTGACGTATCCAGAGCTTAGCTACCAGCAGAGCTAACTGGTAGATTAGACTCTTGCCGTATCCGGTCGGCAAAACAGCAAAAACATCCTTCTTGCAAAGGAAAGACTTGAGCGCTGTCGTCTGTAACTCGTTCATTGTAGCGGCCAAAGCCGTTTCAAACAACTGGTGTTCATCCGTAGCCATCTTGCAATGTTTGCTGACTGATTCCGGACTTTGTTGTCGCAGGGCTGTCATCATCTGTTTAGCTCGCCTCTGGCCCGCCTATATCAGATACACCGATGTGACTGGTGCAGCTCGGCTCCAAGGGCATGGGTAATAAGCATCATTACTGATTGCCAGAGTGACTCGCTGAGCAAATTCAAATTGAGCTCTCGTGAGAACTCTGGATTTCCAGGGTAGCCCTCTCACCCCTTGAAGGTGCAAAACGGTTTAATCTACCCGTAATCTGATTTTTTTTCTAACACAGTACAGGCGACTAACTGACTGCAGATAATGCTGGAGCATCAGCATACGCTGTCACGTCTTTAACGAAAGAAGGGAAATTACGGTTCCACAAGAGAAAAGGAAAGACAGAAATAAAAGGAAAAGAAATGCAAACTGACTTTGTATACATTTCTTTTGAAAGGAGCATAAGAGAAACTGCTTATGCACAGGGCCCAGACTTTAGTGTGACGACCCTGGACTAAGTCTGTCAGTATGTTTACATGCACAGTTAAGTGGAGCTACAGTTACAGCTCGACTAGGCCATTTCATTGAATGTCCTTGTCCCAGTATACAAGCACGGGAGGGGAATCCATTTAATGACCAAAGTATGCGCGACTCCTCTACGATAGGTGGAGATATGCCCCCTTTCAGCTTGTTAGTATTGGACCTTTTTCCTGTTGACCTATTACGTCACAGACCAAACAATCAACAAACAAGTTAGCTACGGTTAGCTAGCTGCTAACTGGTACCATGGTGGACAACTTTACAGCTCTGTACATGTCACCGTCTTCTTCTTTTGTTACGCATTTAATGCTGTTCAACTTCTGGGTCAAAGCCCGGGGGGAATCTGTGGAACATGCTCAGAGCGCCTTAGACGCTTTAGGTCCGATTGCCTGCATACATGCAGGAGGAATTTCGACTCCCAATCACATTATCTGGGTGTGTTAGTCCGACTAAGGACAAAGAACTTAGGTGTCACAAGAGCGAAACAAACATGGATATTGTAGAATTTTACCGCTGTATACTCTCTTGAAATGCAGTTAATGCCTTAATGTTTTTCCTTTCCTGAGGAAATGTTTTAAGGGTTTCCATGCATCACCTTCATGTAGGTGCCTTAGCTAAGGGGAAATTAAGCCTCAAGTGCCATGCTTAAAGCGAAAACTTTATGTATTTTGTGTAGCATGCACCCATATCCTTCTTCCATCACTGTCTTCACAGTTTAAAAACAGAACCAACCATCAGAAATCAACACATGAAGCTGAATATATATTTGAGACATCCATCAGCCAATAAGAGGCCTCCAAATCCAGTCAGTTCTGACACAAACTGTAATCTTCCTTCGACGTCTTTCACAGACTCCAGAAAAAGGACCACAGAGTACAGACGACATGGTTACAACATTTACAACACAGGAAGTCAATGGCAAAGCAGCGCAGACGACAGCCCCGGTCAGCACCGCGGGAGGCGGGAGGGATGGTGTCAATGCTGATGTGGCAACAGTCGCCATAGCGACAACCAGTGCCTCACCGACAGCAGGTACCTTAGTGGTGTGGATGCAGGAGGCATATTTGCGAGTCATGTGCTTCAAGTTTGTCTTCCTGTGTGTCAAACCACAACTGCTCATACTCTCTGTAACCACCACACACACACACACACAATGCCTTGTATGTCACTTTAGCACACAGTAAGTGCTACCAGCTCTTCTACACATAAAGTTTAAAATTCTAATTTTTCTTTGAGCTGTAGTGAAAAAAAAAATCTTTTTGATAATCAATCAATCGATTCATTTTCTCAAGCAGAAATATAACATTTTTGGTGGTTGCAGCTCCTAAAATGAGACGATCTGATGCTTTTTGTTGTTAAATATTGACATTAAAGTAAGTGTATCTGTGGTTTTGGATTTTTTCTGTTTCCTGACATTCGATAGCCAAAATGTTTAATGAAATAACTGAGGAAATAAGTTTGTCGTCTGGTTCTTTTGCTTCTGTTGTCCACAAGGGGGCATGAACTGACACTGTATTTGAACTGTACTGAGCAGTAACCAGCTCTCTGTCTCTTTTAGTAACAACCGCAAGCACAGCAGGTTCATCCTGGGGTAAGGATGTTTTACTTTATATGTTTGTGTTGTTTATCAGGCCGAACAAGGATGTTCTATTTATTCTTCTTCCCCACGCTATATAGTGTAAAGTATATGAATAAACTAATAAACTGACTGATTGATTTTTATTTGTCTTGATAATAAATTCATTGGTTATACAAGTGGCAACCAGCTGCTGAGTCACAGGTGGACATACAAGTTAATTTCTAACGCAGTACCTGCTGCTGCTAAAACTGAATCAGCTCTCTGTGTCTCTGTCTGCAGGTTACGTGATCCTGGTACTGATCATCCTGGTGATCATTGTTCTGTGTGCCATCCTCTACTTTCTCAGGAGAGTCTCCAGGGTAAGAGAATAAGATTACTGGTCACACTTCCTTTGAAATTCCTATTTTACACGAGAGATGCACTCATTTTTTTAGCTGATTCCAAATTTAAACATTTTTAAATTTTGACAGACTCCAATTTTTTTTTCTTTGTCAGAACTATCACCGTCAGTACACAAACATTTTTGTAACTTTTCTTCAGCTAAAATTCAGTAGTGTGTTTATAATTAAACACTGATTGTTAAATAATAGGTAACAGGACCTTCTTTCACTCTCACTCAGACAAATCTCAAAACGTAAAAGTGCTCCAGGTTATTGGTTTGGCTCTGCATTCTTATGAGAGGCGAACATCGGCCTTCCCTAGTTAAGGACTTTCTTGCTCCTTATATTGCGTTGTTACCAGCAGCATTTCGACGGCATCCAGCTGCATATCATACTATGGCAACAGGTGCAGACTGGCTGACTGGCAGCGTATCATTTTACTGCAAAAGGTTCCATCAAGCCATGTTACCAACTACCCACTCATTTCATGTCACAATGAAGGCAGTTAGCTGATGTTCTGATGTTGCATTTTTCAATATTACTGACTTGCTTGTTTGTTTATTTGCTTGTCCAGACGTACTCGTTTGACCTCCATCGTCAGGTTCCCGCCAACCATCTTGACGAACCCATCGGCACCTTTGAACCAGTCTACCTGGACGACCTGGGTATGTGTTTGTGTGGTTACATTAAAATTACTCTAATGTATGAGCATATCCTGATGTGTGCGTGGTTTGTGTTTCAGATCAACCAGCTCCTAAAGACCAAGTGACCACCGATGACCTTTCACCTCCTCCAGTATCCAACGGCACAACTTTACAGTTGGAGGAACACGGCTCCAATGGAGAGACTGGTTGGTGCTTTTGCTGTCTGCAATGTAACATCTGATGTCAGTAACATTAAAAACTATTCAGACAGCAAACCACATGGTGAAGGCAAGGAGAAATTCGGCCAAAAGGTTGATTTAAAATACTCTGAATTCAGTCACTTGAAAAACGTTGATCTATCACAGGCCACATGACTCATTAAAATAAGAAAGGTCAGTTGTACCAAGCAAACACAGGGGTTACTGACAATGGTGTGGTGGAAGGTATACGCACCTCTTTTTGCCAAAAAGCCATTGGAATATAAGAGAGTATACCCATTTCCTCTTTGGTAACCTACCCATCTACCCAACTGCACACCCACCTCATCAACTACCACTACACCACTGGTTACTTTCATGTAATAGCACTTGTTAGTCCATCAAAACACAACAGGAGTATAATGTTTGAACAGGAAAAAGGCGAACAGTCGATCTGGCAGGGATCTACAGGGCTTAATTTGCTGTTGGAGAAAACAAAATGTGTAACTACCAAAGTTTCCTAGGTTGGTCCCAAAAACTAGAGTTCAGCATAACAAACCAATGATCTGATATTCCACATCCTCACCATTACGCCAGTTTCTGTTCTTGTTTTATCGTTGTTTTCCCATTAGGTCATCGTTAGTTTCCTTAAATAGCTGTGGTCTAAAAGTCTCACACATCTTTCATTTGATCAAGCTGTGATGTTCAGTAGCCTAATAAAATCTCCATTAGTTAATTATAGTTAATGTGAGAGCACATAAGACGACAGAAGACGATGGGGTCCTGACTGTCTCAGTTTTTCTGTCCATATAACCTGAATATGTCATCAAATTCTAGTCTACACCTTTTTTTTCACAAACTTTGGTGCACTCAAAAAATGTTAAACTCGTCTTACCTTTCCTTCCCTTCTTCTGCTCACTCCAGCTCCACAGGAACAGCCAGATGCAAATGGTCTGGAGCCTTCACCCGCCAGTAACTCCAGTCCCTCGCTGGACGACAACCCGGCTGACAAGACTCCCAGCCTACTGAGCAGTACCAACCTGTACTTCGATGGTATTGGGGAGGAGCAGCAGAATGAAAACAACAACAACCCATGTAAGATAGTACGTCAAGTGCTCGGCTACATCCCAGTCTTAGCATGTTTTCAACTAATATCTGTCAACATGTGTTCAGAACTGAGTTTGCTTTAACCAAACTTTGAGTTCTTAGGGACCTTTGATGGAGCTAACCTGCTTCTAGACTTTGTGCTAAGCTAGGCTAAAAAAGTCAGCCAAGACTTTAACGTCCAAAAAGAGAAGAAAAGCACATTTTTCCAAATATCTTAATATCTTGTTTATTGTTTATATACTTGTTTTTCCTCCTTTCTTCAGCGGTTTGTTCCAGTGACCCGTTTGTTGAAATAAACCTTGACGAACCGGCGTGGTGCGATCACTTCCTCACCTCCCCTGAAGCTTCATCTTCTGTTCTCCCCTTCACTCCTTTCTCCTTCTCTTCCTCTCCCCCTTCTTCTTAGCACCTTCAATGATGACCCCAAGTTCAACCTGGAAACAAAACCTAAAAATCCAGGAGGACTTTTTGACTTTTATTTCCAGCCTGCTCGCAACTAGCCAGAAATATCTGCCAATAACAGGTGTATAAATCTCAGCCTACAGGCTGTAAACATAAAAAGCTAGCTTTAGCATTTTGTTGTGGTGCATTTAGATGCATTTAGTAAAATATACAGTCTGATTAGGTCGTTTTTATCGAAATATTTTGACACAGTAACCTCAGCAGACACAAGTTAGCTCAGGTTACCTGGATTCTTTGTTAGCTAGCTAAGGTAACGAGCTAGCCTATGACTAGGCATTTTTAGCTGGAGCTTTTAATAGTAGCACACTTTATTTTACTGCAGTTTAAAATTAGTTAGTAGTCTTTTAATAAATTGTTATAATCAGCCCGACGCAGTTTCTCAAACTACAGCAATATGCTAACAAGCTATTAATAAACTTTAATTTCCACTGTATTTCTGTGGTGCGGCCCTGTAGAGACAAAATAATGTGAGCCACAGTTACTGTACGTATGTTTTCTAAATGATAAAAGAAAGTAATGTTATAGATACATCCATATACATTTTAAATCAGAATTTAAGGTAAGAATGTCCCTGTGTATAATCCTCTAGGCTGAAATGCTGTTTGTTGTCATCTGCAGTATTTGTTTTGACATTTTCTAATGAATAGGCCTGGATCTTTTTGTTGTTGTTGTTGTTGTTGTTGTTTTGTTTGTTTATAGGCTAGGGAAAAAAAGAGAAATAAATAAAAATATATTTCACTGCTGTATTTTGCTTTTTTTAAGGTAAGCTTTGGATCAAACTGACATACAAGTGTATAACTTATTGTTTTACAGTGAAACTGATGTTTTTCGTTTATTTTGTTTTTGTCATAAATACATGTTTTTCCAGTGGCTTATCGTTTGCCTTTTCTTCCAGCCATTAAGCCAGTAACAATTCTTTATTTAGAGTTTTTATTCTAATTATAAAAGAAAAACAGTTTGCTTTTGCTGTAACTCTTGTACACTCTGTAATAAAGCTGTAAAAATTTAATAAAAAAAACTTTTAAAATCAGTTAAACATGTTTTGTTTTGTCTTGTTCTATTATGTATTTTTGCTCTCTGACATTTTATTATTCTTGTTCTGCACAGCACAGATGATCACAACAGTTTTTGTTATCTGTTTCTACTTCCTGCACAGCCCATTTGTGTTAAAGTGCAGGTCCATCTGCGTTTTTTTCACGTTTTTCAAATATAAACTTCCAGTCAACCATTACCAAGAAGCAGTGATGTAGAATGAGGTTCTGACCCCTCACCCAAACACGGCGTCCACTTTGGTCCTTGTGACGTAAATGCCGTCATCCACCCAGTCCAAAACACTGCAGTCAAGCCAGCCACAGCTGCCTTTATCACCACGGTGAAGTTAGTTTTCAGTTGGATATTCAACTGACACCAACCCTGCAGTGTCTTCTTATCCACTTAAAATAATATAATGCATAAAGCATTGAAGTTGTATTTCTCAACAACTTTACTTTGTCTTTTGATGATACTTACTGACTCAAACATTAAGAACAAACTGGGTGAACTAATATTTGTATTGAAATTATAACAGAACAGTACAATATTACAAACAAAACAAAGACATTAAGGTCTTTCGAGCTTGCATGTTCAAAAACAGAGGTTTGTCTTTTATCAAGCTGTTAGTGCCACCTAGTGGAGGAAATACTAACAACTTGTTTATGCAGAACAGCCGTCAGTCCAGAAACCACGTATTATTAAACTGAATAAAGTTGAATGATTTTGTCATAGTGCATGTTTTTGTGGAAACTGAGTGTAACTTGATTATTAAACTAAAAAACTAGACTGCAGGACATGCCGTCAGTATTTACCTGTGACTCCACAGTTTATGTGCTGCCTGCATCTGTTGTTTGTTCTGCATCATGAGGATCATATACAATTTGGCTTTTAATTCTTAAACATCAGATCATCAAGTAGAAATTTACCCAGTTTGCTGAAAAAAAAAATCTTCTATATTAACTGCCAAACAATAAAATATAATGAACTTTTTTGGGGAAAAAAACTTCACCAGAAAATTACAATGCAGACATGTATTTCTTTTCATCATTTTATTAAAGAAATGAAATCATAAAAACACACTGACAAAATGGACAATGAATTGAATGAAAAAAAAAACACATATTGCACAGAAAATATACATTAATTGAGATAACCTCAAGCTTAATATATAGTGATGCACACAAAAGTAGTGAAGAGAGACAGTGTCTGTAAAATACTTCATACAGACTCCTTCTGTAAGTGTAATGTGGTTTCGTTTTCAGACTTCATGATGTCTCTCTACACAGCATTCTCTCCCAACAGTTCTCAGTCATGATCCAGAGTGAAAATCTGCTGAATTCTTCAAGGAACTGGGGATAAGCAAGAGAACAGGGGAGGAAATGGGACCAAAATGTTTTTGTTTTTTTTTTGTTTGTTTGTTTTTTAAATGGCCCAGTATTAAGAGAAAGTGCTGCAGCTGGCAGCAGCAAAAAAAAAATGCTGCATTGTAACCCTTCAGGACATTAACGTATGTCCACTGAAAGTGCTTGGTTATGCTACAGATATATTAGCAATGTGAGACGATGTGTCTGACAGCTTTATTGTTATTGGCTAACATAGTCTTGCTCAAGCAGAAGTTCTGTTTTGAAGTCAGGTGAGTTGTTGCAGGAAGACAATAAAAATGCTTGTTGGCAGAACGGAGAAAAGAGAGAAGACGCTAAAACTTATGCTGCAGATCACGGGCTGGCAGCAGCAGCCCAACTGGTTAACAAAGGTTCCAAAAGGAAAGCACTTTTGCCTCCTCTCTGAATTTGTCTTGAAACTAAGCTGGTAAATTTAATTATATCAGCTGGTTTTATGAACCCTGCAACTAGCAGGTTCGACAGGTCACCACAACACAGACTGTGTTTGTATGTTTTAGTCTGAATTATAAGGCCAGTAAAGACTTCAGAACTCATGAGCCCTGTGCTCATCACTAAGACACTTCAACGGATGCTGAATACAATCATGTTTATATATATTAAGTTATTCACGCTTTTATATCATCACGCCTGGAATATTGTAACTCACTCTTTACCTGCTGCAGCCAGATTATTAACCAAATCAAGAAGGTCATGTCATATCACACCAATCTTAGCATCTTTGCACTGGCTGCCCGTTAATTTTAGAATTCAGTTCAAAATTATATTAATCACCCATAAGGCAATTCATGGTCTGGCCCAAGGATATATAAAAGAACATCTAATGTGGTACTCGCCAGCCAGACCTTTGAGATCTGAGAAAAAATTATTAATGGTTCCCCATTCAAGATTAAAAACAAAGGGTGACCGTGCTTTCTCTGTGATGGCCCCTCACTTATGGAACAGTCTTCCCCTCTGTATAAGATCAACAGATTCCATCACAACTCTCAAAGGCTTTCTCAAAACTCACTTCTTCACTATGGCCTACAGCTAATCACATATCATGTTTTATGGTTTTTATTGACACACTGAAGAAGACTTTCTGTCGAAACGTCTGTGTTTCTGGTAACGCCACCCAAGTTGGTTTATTAAATTTACCAAAAGGACATCTGTGAGTGCTGGCTTCTTTTCTTTTTTTTCTGGTTTTTATTGTCTTTTGTGTTTGCTTGTTTTTGTGTTTGTTTTATTTTGGAAAGCACTTTGTGCATGGCTTGAAAAGTGCTTTATAAATAAAATTATTATTATTATGATATTAAATTCATTATTGAGATATTGTAAACATAGCCCAGCTGACAGTGGGCGACAGGCGGGTACACCCTGGACAAGTCACCAGACAATCACAGGACTGACACATGGAGGCAGACTACGGACAATTTAGAGTCACCAATTACACTTCCCCACCTCGAGGTTCAAACCAGGTACCCTCTGGCTGTGAGGTGACAATGCTGACCACTGACCCCACCGTGCCACCCCCCTTTTTTTTAATCACGTCACAGTTTATATTTTAGCTCTGTATTTAAACATGTCATAGTTCATGTTCTAGATTCAGATTTTGCTTTAACTTAGATAAGATTTTTTATTTCCAACTACTGCTTCACTGTAGTTGTTGCTTACATGATAAAAATAGACCTTCAATTTGGATTTGTCCTGTCACCACAGACACCCAGTATGTAATACTTGAAATGCAAGGGCTTTCATCAGTGGACCATAGGCTCCTTCACCACTGTATTTCTTTTTTTTTTACGATATGATCTAACAGACATAATTTAACTAAAAACTTCTATATTATAATTTAAACATTAGAAGCATAGACCAACAGTGTTGGTCTCGTTTCTATTTAATTAATTAAGTGATCAAAATTCACCCTCCTACATATACACCATTTGAATAAGATATAAATTACTGTGCGGTTTTCTTGTGAGGCTGACGTTCAACTTTTGTATAAATCCTACGCCAGACTCCAAATACTGTTGTCACAACTATGAATAAAGCAAAGCCTACATAGAGCCCGTTCCTTCCTCTGCTTGCTGGCTTTGATGTTGCATTCACAGGTAGATGTCTGGCGGCTGCAGAGAGATTAAACAAATATGAGACAACAATCTTCTGTTAACATTAATTCAAAGTAAAGAATAACTCATATATCAAATTATAACTATTAATGCATGAATAATATATAAACATTACTTTAACATTGCCGCCAGTGAAGGTGGTGCTAATTCGAATTCCTTTACACACTAATGTAATTTATTAATTGATCATATTTTATGTTAATAATATACATATATGCAAAAGCCTAAGCCAAAGTGTAGAGCAGTGTAAGAATTATGATAAAGAAAACAGAAATATTCAAGTAATGGACAAGTACCTCAAGAAGAAAGAAAGAGAAGCATTTAGTAGCTAAACAGTCAAATACTTTCACAGGAGTTGGTGGAGACTAAACAGCTGTGGTGATCACTTTAAATATTCACATGAGAATAGGAACAACAGGTATTTTTAATCTAACTATATATGTATGGCATTTTGTTTGCAAGTGGCTGTTTTATATTCAGAGATCATAACATTCTACATTGAATGACTGTGTGGCACACACAATTTGTCATGAACAATGTGTTATTTAACTGAATAAGGAGCGATGTCAGCTTACCTGTAACACTGAGGTCACATCTCTTGGTGTGACTGTCTTCGTTGACAACAACGATAAATACATAGGTGCCTGTGTCGTTGAGCCTCAGATCAGTGAAGAGACATTCAACCCGTCCTGTCTTGGCAAGCTCTAGGTCACACCCCACTCGTCCCCTGTAGAGCTCATCTTGGTACAGCCTAGCCTCAAACCTTGTGTCATAAAGGTAAATACTCCTCAATGATTTCCCATACATAATGTCTATGCATAGTGAGTCAACAGACACGTCAGTCTTGATAGAAAAGCCCCATGTCAGTGTGATGTTACTGTGTTCCTCTGCCTCGTAGACGTCCTGAGGTACACTGGCTGTGGGTGGAGGCACACCTGGAGGGGTCAAAGGATAAAACACAGACACTGAGGAAAGAAACCTCAACAACAGGCAGAGAGATCACAAAGAGGCCCTAACACTTGCATCAACTTGAATTAACCCTCAAATGCCAAATGTCTCCCCTTCTGTTCCTGAGATATGATGATGAATAAGAAAAGTGCTTTATGCAGAACATGATGATGTCACAGTGAAGTTGACCTTTGACCTTTTGGATATAAAATGTCATCACTTCATTTATCCTGATAGACATTAGTGTGAAGTTCTGTCATAATTAGTGAATGAATTCTTAAGTTATGGCCAAAAACGTGGTGTGAGGTCACAGTGACCTTCGACCACAAAATTCAAATTAGTTTATTTTTCAGTCCAAGTGGACGTTTGTGCCAAATTTAAAGAAATTCCCTTAAGGTGTTCTTGAGATGTCGTGTTCACGAGAATGAGACACATGTGACAGATGCAAGGTCACAGTGACCATGGCCATTACCACCAAAAGTCATCGGTTCAGCATTGAGTCCATTTGCACCAAATTTCAATTCCCTGGGGGCATTCTTGAGATATCTCTAAAGATCTTTGGTAAATAGGATTGTTTGGAAATATAAAGCTTCTCTTTCAGAACTTAGAAATTATTAAGTGTCATCATTTCAAACCGTGGCACAGTGAAATGAGTTTCTGATGGCAGCAACAATGAAAAATTGTTTGTGATGAACTCACCCACGGTAAAACAGAAGAGTGTCATAGTCACAATCAGTGGGGCAGCAGCTGTCCAGCCAGACATTCTGCACTCAGGATTCTCACAGTCATGGAAAACCTGGAAAGGTCAAAGAATTAGTAAAAATCACTTAAAGTTTTGGAAAAGTCATGGAATTTTGTTTTGTGTAATGAAACTGTGGCAGTAATCTTCTGTAGATAACCTTCCTTAATGTGACACAACAGCAGATTTGTTTTCTGTAGCTGTCCTCGTAACGTAGCTCTAATGACAACATTTTGTTTACCATCAGATATGATTCTAAAATTTCTCCCTGCATTCGGACTCTCTCCATTCATGTGGTCTAGCTATGTTTGAAAACTCCAGGCAGGTGGGGCAAGAAATCAAATAACAACATTCGTCATGGGTCCTTAAAAAGTCATGGGAAAGTTTTGTCTTTTTTTGTCCATGAAAATGTGTTCGAAGCTTGCGCACTAGATCAATCTATGAAGTGAAGTGCAGAACATAACTGCATTGAATACATTTTATTGCAGTATCTATGGTAATCACAATCTACTTCATCTACAGCAGTTAAGGTTTTGATCAGAGCTTTAAGGTCTGTTGTCTCCAGACTTGAGCCAGCAATACTGCAGTTTACAATCTGCAACCGTTTCAAAGAAAAACTGGGAGGGGCAAATGCTGTAACAGCACCGTTCAAATGATCTCATGGTATGCCTTTTAGCTTGTAGAAAAATGAAACAATCCTGTTACATAACCATAATTCAGTGTCACCCTTAACACATAAGGCAGTAAAATAAAAAGTAAAGAGAAACGAGTACACACAGTTACTTTAAAATATGCTAACTGCAGTTCTTCAAGTGGTGACAAAGACATGCCAGTTCCAAAAACAAAAACATGCAAGTAGTCAGCTACTTCCATGTTTTTGTAAGGAGGCAACAAAGACATGAGTGCAACAAAATTATACAAGGTAACAAAGGTAAGGACATGTGAGTCATACACATGACTAAATGCTGGGCAAGCGGCTTGGGCTAAAACTTGTGAAAACATGTTGCTTACATAACAGGGCCTTTGCGCAACTTCAAGTCCCAACCAAGGTTTCTGTTTTTGTTACACTGCATGAATATGATCCGTTTGGTTTGACATTGCAGTGTTACTGGCGCACTTTATAACTACACCTGACATACCTACATCCTGTTGTCACCACCTATGTGAGCTGTGTCATCCTATACTTGCAACTGATTGGTTTTAGACAGGTGTGCATCTGATGTTGGCAAGATAGCAATTCGGGGACCAAGTGGTCAGCCTTGTAGTGGTTTTCTAATCAAAGTTCACCAGTGACACAAGATTAATATTTTGATTTGATATAACTGTACAAATTTAGGTCACACAACAGTAATGTTAAGAAGCAAGTAACTTTTACACTAACATTAGCTTTCAGTTTATAGGAGTTAGATAACAGAAAAAAATCAATACTCCAGGTCTGTATAATGATGCAATATCGCTACGTAAAAATATCCTTATACTACGCTGTATCATTTGCATGTTCGGGAGTTTGCATGTTGTCCCTGTGTCAGCGTGGGTTTTCTCCAGGTGCTCCAGCTTCCTCCCACAGTCCAAAGACATGGAGGTTAATTGGTGACTCTAAATTGTCCGTAAGTGTGAATGTGAGTGTGAATGGTTGTCTGTCTCTATGTGTCAGCCCTGTGATAGTCTGGTGACCTGTCCTATCAATAGGCACGCAGGGTATACAAAAGATTCTGACACTTCCAAGCAGCTGTGCAGATGTCATATCTAAGTTTGCTGGGAGACGACAAGTGAGTTTCTGCTTTTGCAGACGGTCACTGAAGCCCTGATGTGTCAGCTCATAATTATGTGCAGACTCAATTTCACCTCTTTCTATATCTTGACGAACATAGTTTCTTGTATAGAGAACTGGGGTGCGGCAGTACATTGGCACATAGCCATCACCCAAACCCTGATGATAAGCAAGTAGCTGCATGCCTGACCCATGCTACCAAACATGCTGCCAGCAAGCCAACACTCTAACATTTTAGTTAACTAAATTCACCTCCTAAAATGACTTTTGACAAAGATATTTAACGCCAATGTGTTCCTCGTAACTCAGAAAACATATGTACACATATTACAACCATTGTTCTTACCTGTAAAGGGAGACAGGGAGGAACGAGGCGGACACGATGATGCTGGCTTCCAGTCTGAGGTGTAATGAGCGAGTGTCCGCCTACAGGAAAACCCAGAAAAAAGTACTGCACAGTCGCAGCAGACACATTCCTGCACCTATGCCCCATCCATACCCATAGCCCTGAACCCTCAAAGAGACGTTAGGTTTTAACATATGAGCTACATAAACAACTACGAATGTACGAATGTAACATACCCATGGTTTGCAGAAACATAATGCCAATATTTATTCTGGTGATTGGGTCGTAACATGATCCACTAAATATAACATGGTTAAGAAAAAATAATCAATGTGTTGGTTTTCTTAAAACCACGTTGTCTTTTGATGGCACTTAACTAACTCACATCATTTGGAACAAACTGGGTAAACTAATATTTGGATGGAATTAAAACAGAATTTTAAAATGTTATTTTCCCTCACCCTTATAAACATAACACAAGAGGCACCGGATGTGTCTACATGATAAAACAGGTCTTCACTGTTCCAATGACCAAAAGTCATTTCAACCAGTGTTGAGGTGTTTTGCACATGCGTGGCAGGTTTGCACATGGCAAGGTTTGCAAAAAGAGGTTTGTCTTTTATTGAGTCATTTGTGTCACCTAGTGGAGGAACATACTAACAACAATAACTCATGGTTTGATTAGGATAAGCACTTTTGTAACCAATGTAATGTAACGTCACAACATGGGACATAAACAGCGATCTCCAGGATGTAAGTCTGGGGTCACAGTTGCTTTGACCTTTGAGCACCAAATTTCAATCAGCTCATCAATAAATCCAAGTGTTTGTGTCCAATTTGAAGAAATTCAATCACAATGTTTCTGGGATATCGTGTTTACAAGCAGACTGACAAGGTCACAGTGACCTTGACCTTTGACCACCAAAATCTAAGAGTTCATTGTTGAATGCAAGTGGAGAAATCTTAAGAAATTCTTTCAAAAGATATCACGTTCACAAGAATGAGACGGACGGACAACCAGATAACATGATATGACTGTGTGTGTGTGTGTGTGTATATGTATATATACACACATACACATATATATATTTACACATACATACATACATACATATATATATATTTATATATACATACATATACATACATACATATACATACACACATACACACACACATACACACATACACACATACATACATGTATATGAAAATGGCGGCAGTTGGCTGTTGGCAAAAAATTCAACGGAGCTTCGCCTCTTGGTATCCATGCTGTTTGATTAGATCCTGGCCGATCCCGTCACCTGACTGACATTAAAATAACCAATAAAATGGCGCCGTTACTCCGTGCGTAAAGGCGCACATTGGCACTCTTGATAAGGAGACACTCATTTCTGCTGCTGCGGGGATCACTGTGTTAAATAAACCCTTCCAAATGACACATTTAAGGAGTAAATTGCACTCCATCATGCTCCGGTGTTCTGGTCCACACACAGGGGTCCTCAATTTCACAGGCTCAATGAGAGTCTGGCCGCCGGCCAGATTGTGACCGACTAAATATAAATATTAAAATGTGTTGTTCACATTTTAGAGCATGCAATGTATTTTCCCTCATTAATGTTTGTCAAAGCACTTTGTAAACTTTGTTTTTAAAATGTGCGATATAAATAAAAGTCATTATTAGGCTATTATTTTCACCCGCCCATAACCCATCCGCCATTAATCAGATTGTTCAACTTTATCACCCAACCCGCCCAGTCTGCGGTATAACTGCCATCCGCGCATCTCTACTGCACACACACCTATTGTCTGTGAGTGTGTACTTGTACTTTGCTGATGTACTTCCATTTAACACGACATCACAATTTACTCCGCTACATCTCAGTGGACAATATCAACTGGAATCAATAAAATAATAATAAGTTCCTCTACCAGGGTGGGCGACCCAAGTAAAACCTCTGTCTGGGAAACACTGCATAGGTGGTTGATATAACATGTATTATCAGTGTTGGTACAATCTGACCAGCTGTTGTTGAGAATTTAAGATCTGTGCACTGCGTGCAGAGGATTCAGAACCGACCCAAATCTCTGGAGAGAGCTTGCACTTCGTGATTTTAGCAGTTGAAAAGTGTGTTGAGTGACTTCAAGATACCACATCCAAGGTGCATGGACAAAGGAAAGAGTCTGAGGAGGCTGGAACTTAAACACCACCTGTAGTAAACAGAACTTGACTTTCAGACCAATGCGCTTCAGCTTGTGGCCTTCATCAGGCTCCAAATAAAACACACTACAAAGAACATTTATAAGAGCATTTATATAGGAGGGGGTATGGTTCATTTGTTAGGTTAAAATAACATATAAAAGATAATTAATCATATACATACACATGCCTATCAGCCAACGGGGCAGCTACACAGATGAGCTGGGTATATGGGGAAGTCCAATGACCTGCAGTAAAACTCTTATTGGCGAGGCATCCTCTCAGTCACAGTTGAGCCACTCTGTCCTGTGGCAGCGGCCATCGAGGCTGAAAGATGAAGCCAATGAGCAAGTGCCAAAAATTGCAGTTGAGGCTAGCTCCAAAACAGAGTCAATCCCCAAAGATGACATGTTCAAATGTCCAACTTTAAGGCAGAAATAAACTTTACAGCCTGGTACAAAAACAGTTTTGGTCTCTATAGCTAATTACAACATTGATGACAACTGGACGGGGGCTAAATTTTTTTTTAAATATATAACTCACCCGTTTAAATTTCATTAAGGCTTTTAGTTTTGCATAATTGAGAGAGCTTCCATCACTAGCTGCTGGCTGTCTGCAAGGCGTCACCTCAGCTAACCACTGACCTCTCTGCCAGCTCATAAATTATCCTTGGGTTAGCCCAGTTGTGCTAATAATGCTAATAAGGGCGTACTGGCATGTGCTGAAAAAATTTGGTTGATCATACAGTACTTTTGAGCAAATGGTGTCATTGGGAAGTTGGAAAATAAAGGTCAACCATGTTAGTTAGCTTATGTTAACATTAAATTGACCATGCTAATGCTAACGTAACAGTCAGCGGTACCTCCAGGTTTTTGCTGTGTCCTAAAATTTCACAGTAGTTTTTCAAAAAATTGTAATACATGTTGCACTGTTTCTAGAGGGTGCATTTTTTTGCAGTGAAGTGCGAGACGGAAAGAATGAGGTCGCAGATACAAGCTGCCGAAATGAGTTCCCTCCGTGGGGTTGCTGGTCTCAGCTTTAGAGATAGGGTGAGGAGCTCGGACATTTGGAGGGAGCTCAGAGTAGAGCTGCTGCTCCATCACACTGAAAGGGCCCAGCTGAGGTGGTATGGGCATCTGATCAGGATTCTCCTGGGCGCGTCCCACTGGTAGGAGGCTCCGGGGCAGACCCAGAACACTTGGAGGGATTATATATCTTATCTGGTCTGGGAATGAATCAGGATCCCCCAGGAGGAGCTGAAAAGCGTTGGTGGGGAAAGGGACATCTAGAGTACCTTGCTCAGCCTACTGCCCCTGCTACCAGGCCTTGGATAAGCAGCTGAAAATGGACAGATGGATGGATGAAACACCAGCGGCAGTGAAAATTGCTAAAATGTCACAGATTTGGGGCTTAATATTACAAGCATTCACTCTTTCAGCTGCTGATGCTGCAATTAGCACAAGCTAACACAGCACAACATCATCTCTACTCGTCAGATTTTGCAGCTTGGGCAAAAGCTTTGCAGCAGCAGTTTACATCCAACACCAACACCCAAACGGCTCAACTCTGATGGTAAACCAGTGAATAGCTGTTGGGTAACGTTAGCTGTGTGATGCTAGTGGAGCTGCCAGTTAGCCCTGTCACTGTGTTTGTGCGACTCTGTCCTGGGCACAGAGCTCAACGAATCAATACGCTGCATGCAGCTCTACAATATAATGAGTTTTTACCCCTTTTCATTGGTCACATTTGCGGTGAAGTTGCAGTGATTGGTTCAAAATTGCAAGGTTAAGCAGAATTCACAGGGATTGACTGAATGTGCGTTAATTGTTGTGATCACAACATTCTGGAGGGAGGAGCTACACTTTGCTAGGTACGAGGCAGAGCTGAACGCCTGTTCGTTCTGTCGAGAGTGGTTGCGGTGGCTGACGGAGAACACAGAAAAACAGAGGAGCTGTTACAGCGTTTGGAGAGGAGGTCTGTTGTCTCCTGTGGGTGGCAAGGGAATAACATGAGAGTGTGAGCCAGCCATCACAGCTTACCAGCCAGGTATATCCTTCTGCCTGCTACCGCCTCAGCACTACTCCTGCTGAAAACACTACCAACCAAACTTACTTACATATTGTTGCGCCAGCATCTCAGGATAAATTGTGCAAAGTAGCGTGACGTTTACTAAAACAAACTATAGTGAATGTAATAATACATTCTTAGCTTCAGCCACAACTGAATGATGCTTCAGACAAATCAACAGGGCATCTTCCAAACTTAAAGTCTTTTTTGTACCAAAATTGTTTGACTATCCCTCTAGACCCCCAAAGCCTAACGTAACCTAGTCAACTCTTTATACGCCATTTTGAAATTGTGCATAAAAATGAAAGTGGAAATGAAAGAAAAAAATACAATTATTGCAAAAAGTTTCCACACCTGGCTGAGGTGGAAAAATTTGTGTATCAACAACAAAAACAAACTGCGACAAAGTACAATGTAAAAAATGAAGCGTGTGACTGACTCAAGAGCTGATAACGTGGACCTCTGAGGAGCGATTAGGACACTGTAACCTTCTTCACATACATACACAAAACAGAAACGTCATATTTGCATCGTATCTTCCACATGATTTTCTTGAACTTTGACTGGAGCGCTTTCAAAACTTTTACCATTAACTGAGAGCTGAAAAGTATCTTCACTGTGTGGATTCTTACGTTTTTCACAACGTGTGTGAAATGTTTCGCACTAAATGAGCAGCAAAAAAGGGTTTTATCGTAAATGTAATCTCATGTGAAATGTTTCCTTCCAAGGAAATCCTATATCACAAACTGAGCAATTGAACGGTTTCTCTCCTGTTTGAATCCATGTGTCCTCAAGCTCTCGCGGCCAAATCAAGTCTCCAGCCTTGTCATCAGTCTCAGGTTGTAAATGTGTATCTGGATCTGACTTCCTGGCTGGTTCTGGTCCTCCACAGTCCTCTCCATCTGGTTATGTTTCCATCTGTTCAGCTGAGCTGCTGGCTGGAGGCCATGCTGAGTTTGATGAGGCTGTGAGGACTGACAACCAACACACAGATGGATTCTGAGCTGCTTAGGCGAAGTGAATTTTTGTTCACAAACACTGCAGCTGAAGGGTTTCTCTCCTGTGTTGATTATCATGTGTGTGCAAACCCCTGCTCTATGTAAAAGTTTTTTACAAACTGAGCAGCCAAAATGTTTATCTTCTCTATGAAATCTTTCGTGTTGCATCAGAATTCTCTTGCTTCTTATCATTTCCCACACTCAAAGAAGATAAGTGGTTTCTCTCCTGTGTGGTTTTTCATGAGTGTAAATGTCCACTCTGTCTCAATGATTTCACACAAACTGAGCTGCTGAAACTTTTTTCTCCTGTATGAGTTTACATGCGTCTCTTTAGAAGTGTCTTGCAGCTAAATTTTTCCCCACATTTACGGCAGCTAAACAGTTTCACACTGATGGTTTCTGAGTTGGTGAAGCCAAGTGAATCTTTGGTCACAAACATTGCAGCAGAAAGGTTTCTCTCCTGTGTGGGTTCTCATGTGATGAGCTAAGTATCCTTCTCGAGGGAATCTTTTACCACACACTGAGCAGCTGTAGGGTTTCTCTCCTGTGTGGATTATCATGTGTTTCTGTAAATTTCCACGATGTGTAAAAGAGTTCTCACAGATTGGGCAGCTGAAGGGTCTTTCTCCTGTATGAGACCGCATGTGTTCCTGCAGATGTGTCTTGCGGTAAAATCTTTTCCCACACACAGAGCAGCTGAATGGTTTCTCTCCCGTGTGGGTTATCATGTGTCGCTTCAGATTTCCACTTTTCCCAAATCTTTTCCCACACTCAGAGCAGCTGAATGGTTTCTCACCAGCACCACATCTCCAATCGCTGACAGGGTCTTCATCATGTATCATAAAGTTTAAACCTGACTTGGGTTCTCTGGTCTTCTTCCACTCATCATCGATATCAGTCTCGGGTTCAAGAGAGTCTCCAGGCTTGTCATCAGTCTCTGGTTGTAAATGTGTATCTGGATCTGAGTTCTTTGCTGGTTCTGCTCCTCCCCAGTCCTCTATTTCAACTTCTGTTTCCATCTGTTCAGTGTGTCTTTGATAAAGCTGTGAGATCTGAGGTTTCTCTTCATCATCTTCACTCTTCACAGGGACAATAGTGAATGGGAACTTGGTGATATCAGCCTCCTCCAGCCCTTGAAGCTGCTCTCCCTCCTGACTGATCCAGAGTTCCTCCTTTTCTTTTTTAATGTGTGGAGGCTCTGGGTCCTCCTGGTCCACACTGGAGCTCCACTCCTGCTGCTCAGGGGGAACCTCTTCTTTAACCACCAACAGCTGCTGGACATCTGCAGGAAACAGGAAACACAAAATATAAAATATATATAACTTAAATCAGCTCCACATTTACCAGCTGCAACATTACAGTGATGAATACATCAACAATTATAATCCAATGATAGAATATGTGTCAGGGGTGGGGAAAAAAAGGATTCACTTCAGTACCAAGAATTTTCTGTTTACAATTTTTTAATACATTTTTTCATTATGGCAATCTACGAGTAATGTGATGTCATATCCATTTTAATAAAAACACGGCTGAAGCAAGGTAGCAGACAATGGCAGGTTTCAAACTCAGCACTTCCTGTATCTGTATGAAATTAAAAGCCCATTATAATTTCAGTTGGGAGAATCCCTTCATTTTCTAAAAAGGCTTTTATTGTGAAACATTTGCAGGAACTTACCGTGGAGGATTCAGTGACTTACATAGCTTGCATGCGGTATTTCAAATGTAGCTTCTGCCGCCTATTGGCGCTTTTTAGTTACTACAATAACACTTCCGCTGGCACATGAACAGACACAGTGACTGAAATAATGGTAATAATTATAAAAATAGGACAAGAATCATCTGGTGACATCACGCACATTGTCAAAGATGTTAACTGACAGACAGACCCCAGGAAGACTAGTTTGTCACCTAAGTGGCAGCTAATGGGGATCCTTTTAATAAATAAATAAATAAATAAATGTCAGTCGTATATATCTGCATACCAGATATCGGCAAAAAATCCAATATTGTACATACCTAGTATGCTATTTTTTTAAATGTTTAAAAGGGATGGTTTTGATTGGCAGCACTGGTGAACTCAAAAGTTGATTGCTACAATCCTCTCTCAGAATAATCCAGTATCTTATTGTGATTAACAACTGTAATGACATTTATGTTATTAAAAATTCATGGTGATTCAGTCAGAACCCGCAGACGAAGAGGTGAGATGTGACATGTTTCCTCCGACAACACTTCAAACACAGATCAGGTGTTTTGACAATGGAAAAAAAAAAACTAAACAGAAGTATGAACGAGGACAGCTGGGTTTCTCTTCCTGCTGTCAACAGTTGTCATGACGACAATCACTAACGCCTCCAGCTGAAAGTCGCCAGTTGACAGGATCAGCCGTTAATCCGAAGGGAATGTAGAAGCTAACGGCACCACAGAAGCTAACGACACCACAGAAGCTAACGACACCACAGAAGCTAACGACACCACAGAAGCTAACGACACCAGAGAAGCTAACGGCACCACAGAAGCTAACGACACCAGAGAAGCTAACAGAAGCTAACGACACAGAGAAGCTAACGGCACCACAGAAGCTAACGACACCAGAGAAGCTAACGACACCACAGAAGCTAACGGCACCACAGAAGCTAACGACACCAGAGAAGCTAACGGCACCACAGAAGCTAACGGCACCACAGAAGCTAACGACACCAGAGAAGCTAACGACACCAGAGAAGCTAACGACACCAGAGAAGCTAACGACACCAGAGAAGCTAACGGCACCACAGAAGCTAACGACACCAGAGAAGCTAACGACACCAGAGAAGCTAACGACACCAGAGAAGCTAACGGCACCAGAGAAGCTAACGACACCAGAGAAGCTAACGACACCACAGAAGCTAACGGCACCACAGAAGCTAAAGACACCAGAGAAGCTAACGACACCAGAGAAGCTAACGGCACCACAGAAGCTAACGACACCAGAGAAGCTAACGGCACCACAGAAGCTAACGACACCACAGAAGCTAACGGCACCACAGAAGCTAAAGACACCAGAGAAGCTAACGGCACCACAGAAGCTAACGACACCAGAGAAGCTAACGGCACCACAGAAGCTAACGGCACCAGAGAAGCTAACGACACCAGAGAAGCTAACGACACCAGAGAAGCTAACGACACCAGAGAAGCTAACGGCACCACAGAAGCTAACGGCACCACAGAAGCTAAAGACACCAGAGAAGCTAACGGCACCACAGAAGCTAAAGACACCAGAGAAGCTAACGACACCACAGAAGCTAACGACACCAGAGAAGCTAACGACACCAGAGAAGCTAACGACACCAGAGAAGCTAACGGCACCAGAGAAGCTAACGACACCAGAGAAGCTAACGACACCACAGAAGCTAACGACACCACAGAAGCTAACGACTCCAGAGAAGCTAACGACACCAGAGAAGCTAACGACACCACAGAAGCTAACGGCACCACAGAAGCTAACGGCACCACAGAAGCTAACGACACCACAGAAGCTAACGACACCACAGAAGCTAACGGCACCACAGAAGCTAACGACACCACAGAAGCTAACGACACCACAGAAGCTAACGACACCACAGAAGCTAACGACACCACAGAAGCTAACGGCACCACAGAAGCTAACGACACCACAGAAGCTAACGGCACCACAGAAGCTAACGACACCAGAGAAGCTAACGACACCACAGAAGCTAACGACACCACAGAAGCTAACGACACCACAGAAGCTAACGACACCACAGAAGCTAAAGACACCAGAGAAGCTAAAGACACCACAGAAGCTAAAGACACCAGAGAAGCTAAAGACACCAGAGAAGCTAACGACACCACAGAAGCTAAAGACACCAGAGAAGCTAAAGACACCAGAGAAGCTAACGACACCACAGAAGCTAACGACACCACAGAAGCTAACGACACCACAGAAGCTAAAGACACTACAGAAGCTAACGGCACCAGAGAAGCTAACGACACCAGAGAAGCTAACGACACCACAGAAGCTAACGACTCCAGAGA